>JBBBVM010000063.1:3855316-5140422 GCA_037355625.1 Petunia x hybrida | reverse complement strand
ATTTATCAGTATTCTTTAGTTCCTTTTCCAACTTTTTCATTGATGCTGAAAGTCTTCCAAGTTCCCCAATCTGGAGTAGCAAAAAAGTAAAAGCAACCAAATGTTGGCATAAAACCGAACTTTCAGAGCAATGTTTCAAGCAATAAATCTAAATTACCAATGACAGAAGCTAGCATGCTACACAACTGACCTCCACCAAGGTGGTGCAGATTGAGGATCCCATCCAACAAAAGAGAGATCCTGCCAAGTAACTCTGTGCGCTCTTTGTTCTGTATAAGACAAAACAAAGAATGTAACGATATTTTTCCTTCAGTTTCATCATAGTAAATTCAGGACTAATGTTACAAAATATTTCAATACCTTGTAAATACCCGTCCTTCCAAGCCAGACAAATTGATCCAGAAACAAGAAAGTTGATAGTAACGCATTTTTTGACTGAAACCAACATGCCGTTAGAAGGAAATACAGGTATCGATAAGAAACCAAACGGAGAAAGACCGACTTTTACCTTTCCCAGCAAGATGAGTGGAAGTGGGGTTCCAGGGGCAGGTGGACTAATAAGACCATGCAGATCATTGATGAACTGTAGCATAGTAGAAAAGGCTAAGACGTAATACAAATAAACAAATTATGATTTCAGAATCAACATGTTGATACCACAAAAAAGACAACATTATATTATATCATGTGTAGATATGTTCTTATGCATATGCATCAAATCCTCAATCCTGACCTTGAAAAGACGAAATACTTTCCTTGCTAAACTAGTTGATTTGTCAACATTTTGGGCAGTGCCAGGCTCTCCATTACTCAAGAATTTTGAACCATATTGTATAGCCCTGCATATCTTGTCCCTTGCCTCTGCTTTGTTCAAGTACAACACTGCAAGTGCAAGCTCTGCTCTGGCAACATCTAAGGTGCTCATTTTACTCTAATGATACTGCAAAAACGATAAAACCACATGGTTGACATCATCTGGAAACTAGAGACAATGTATACACTAGATTCTGTGACAAAATCTTTCGAAGCATAATACAATTAATTTCTCTCATCATCCAGCATCACATATATGCTTTTCTGAAAAAGAAAAACAAAGAAATGCTGCTACATGAGAAACCCATGTTATATTAATGGTTCCAGATGTCCAGACAACTCCGTGCATGTGTTTTCTTCAGTTGCATGTTTTCTTACGAGGGGAGAAACTGAAGTTCATGAGGTTTGCAGGAGTGTTACTGGGGAAACCAACTAAACATTCTCAAACACCAGAGTACTAATTAGCATGTACATGTCCAGATGATTATAAAACATCGACCATAGCAGGAAAAATACTCAAATGACACCAATGATCGATCGTCTGAGTAGAGGAAGAAGGAAAACTACAATACCTTATGTTTACAGGAAGAATCTCGATTCATCTTAAGTTAGACTAAAACAATGGAAGATAAAGCACATTCCACAAACCAGTAGAGGTTATTATAGAATTACATGGTACGGAGGCAGCTCCACATAATAAGTTAAGGGCCTAAGTGGAGATTACAACTATAGGGATCAATAACCCAAGAAGTCCACCTTTCCTAGTCGAAAAGATAAAAACCCGAGAATAAGCTAGTTCTAGGTGACCTGGACCTTCAACATTTGCATCAAGAAAAGACCGTTCATCACACCAAAAATCTTGCACATACAGTCGGGATAAGAACCATCCATCTTAAATTATATGGGAAGTCGTTGCGGGGATGTGCCCTATTACAGAATGTGTCTTATTGCTAACTCACTTTTTCCATTTTTTCTCAAGAATCAATTTTCACAATACAGTAACTATTGGCAAACTGTGTATTCAAGTTTATTAAGGTTTTTCTTGCATATTTCAGCACTTTAATTTGTTTGTTATTAAGTGTGACCCCTAGTATTGTCACTCTTCCCATTATGTGCAGCACTGTATGTGCAGGTCGAGCAATGCTCAAGTTGCAATGTGAAATTAATAATCATTACAAAAAAAATCTCATGAATCAATCAGAGTCACTCATCATTCAGTAATCCATTACCATCTCCTCACCGACACACACCCCTCTCACAAAAAAGAAAAAAAAATTTACTTATTAAGTATTCAGAAACTTCCTTAACTGCATAATGTGCATCTGGTTGCCATTGTCACACCTTAAACTCGAAACCCCAAATACATTAAATATGGATTAAGCAACATATCCTCTAAGGTCTGAATGGTTCATTTCAAATGTCGATCGGTCTTTGGATGAAAAGCCATACTCAAATTGAAATTAGCACCTAGGCCTTCCTAAAATGCTTGCTGAAACTCATTCATCCTCACTTCTCCCAGCTCACACACTAACCTAATGCACTTGAGCTCGTCCAGTCTTTCGCATATCATTTTCAATACCAAAAGTCAAAGCAAAACCATCTCAATAAACACCAAAATAAACATTAATTTCAATAGTGCCAAAGTGAACCCCACAAACTAAATAGAAGAAATTCAACTAGATAGTTACATAAAGATCCAAGCTTTTGATAGACAAAAGGTCAAATTTCATTTCATTGACCAAATTTAGCTCACATAATCACTAAACATCAACAAAGCATTAATTTCAATTAAACAAAATGAACCCCACAAAAGAAATACAACAAAATTCAACTAAAAACTACACAGATTCAACTTTTGATAGTTTAACTAAAACCCAAGAATCTGTATTCAAAGGTGTGGCCTAGTAGTCAACAAAGTAGGTTTATAATAGGTTCAGAATCATGAGATGCTGGGAAATAACAGGTATATGATAGAAATAGTCGAGTTACGCGCAAAATAGACATGTTTATTTAAAAAATTCAAGAATCTTTATATAAAATGAAATAAAGGGCAATTCTTAGGGAAAATGGAAACTTTACAGCATAAAGTTACATACCAGATGAGCAGAAATAATCCTAAGTAAAGAGCTGGAGTTTGTCAAATTTTTAGTAAGAAATAAAATACAAATGTAAGCATAAAGGTATGTAAATAAATGTACTTTTAGAGAAAGAGAAGGTAGGCTTACTGGGGTTTGTGCCAGAGCTGTTTTGCCTTGAATACTCAATTGATTTCTCTCTCATGCGAAATTAAAAAGAAAAAACAAGTGTGTCTGAAGTCATTCCCTCAATCTTGTAATCTTGTTTGTTTCCATGATTTTGATAGCTGCGTTGAGGGTAAGATTGGGAGACTCCTTTTGATAAGGCCTTGGTTGGTCCTCTCTTTTTCTCTTTTAACATTCACCAAATAATAATTTGAAATAATCTTACTATGAAAATCCTCTTTTAGTCGTCCTAGTTTTTAGGTACGCGTTTTGCACATTTACTTCACCTAATTACTCTCTATGAAATAATATGTTTGAGTTATGAATAGAAAATCAAAGAGAAATACAAAAAAATTTAAGATGAATATTAACTTATCTTAATCAACAAGAGTTCTTTTTTTCAAAAAGTGTTTTTATCCCCATTAAGATCGACAAATTTATAATTAATTTCAAAGTTCAAATTATGCATAGTTTAAAGTTTAAATTTCAATATATTTTTATTTTTGCCTCCAAGTGTTTGAAGTTATCTGATTATCTTTCTTTTTTTGGAATGCATTAGAAGGATAAACTTGATATAAGTATGTGGGCAAAAATACGCCACCTATTGTTATGGGGATACAAGTTCAGCTGGTGAGACTAGACTTATCCTACAAGTCCACCGGGCACTGAGGATATACGTTCGCTCCTAGAGCTAACGACCATTTAGGCGGTTTGGTCACAGGGTGCAGGGCACATAATCCCGTCGCCTAGGATTTACAGTCTCCTAGTTAGGGTTTAGTATACCACCGCCTTGAGTTGTAGGCCCATGCCCCTATTAGTACTTGCATTTTACCTTATTTAGGACTGGTTATCGCTACTATAAATACCCTTCCTTACATTGTATTGTACATCTCTGGATTTGCCATCAACTTCGGCTACTCTCAAGGAATAAGATTACTTTGTTTTCTCCATTATTTCTTGTTTATTTACTTATCTTTATTTTCATCATATTTACTTACTTTTCCATCGTAATTTACCGTATTTGCTTGTGACCTCATTTCATAATTAATTGTTTAACCTAGGCGTACAAATATAGGCATAAACAGTTTGGCGCCCACCGTGGGGCCCAGGAAATTTCAGGTATTCTATGAAGGAAAAGACGCAATCATGTCTGACGACGACAACAGCGTTCCAAGGAACACCGTAGATGGAGTGGATGAATCAGCAAAGGATCTTGATGATCCCAGCGTCCAACAAAAGGATTCAACCGAGCAGCCAAAAGATCCTTCTCAAGAGCCGAACCCTGTCGCCAGTAATGAAGGGATGAACCGCCCGTTGGAAGGTAATCCAGAGTTTAGAATTTTCATCGTTGATCTCTCAAAACTATGATGGAACAGGCAGAACAAAACTCCAACAACGTGATCGAGGGGGTGTCTCGCAAACTAGGAAAGATGTTTACAGGATCATTTCAGAGGCCAGCGTCTCCACAAGGACCAATGCCTGTAAACGATTCACCAGTATCTGTGCCTAGCTGGAGGCTTAACATAGACGCTGCTCCAGTAGGATCATCAACAATCAACAATCAAGACCTTAAGGTAGCCCCTGTCATTCAAGATCTCATAAAGGAGATGAAGGTCATCCATGACCGGATTAGTAACGTGTCGGGTGCTCCACCCCAACTTACTATTATAGATTAGCAGAAGTTTTACAAGCACGCTTACAAGGCTAGTGTTGCACCAGTCCGCATATCAAAGCACTTCCGCTTGCCGGATAGCTTGAAGTATGACGGAACGACTGATCCCGATGAGCATATTGCTGCATACTACACGGCAGTAAAGAGCAACGAGATCACTGAATAAAAAATCCAATCTGCTCTAGTAAAGAGGTTTGGCTCGACTCCAATCAAAGGTGCCCTTGCTTGGTACACTCAGCTACCAATGGGTTCGATCGAATGATTCACTCAGATGCATGATTTATTCAAGAAAGCGCATTCTGGTGCCCTCAAGCGGGAGAAGCGCATGGAGGATATCTTTGAGATCAGGCAGCGAGACAACAAGCTGCTCAAAGATTATCTCAACAGGTTTCAAAGGGAACGTATGGAGCTCCCTCCAGTTCCCGACAATATTGTTGTAGTAGCCTTTGGCAAAGTTTGAATTTAAAAGGGTCCATAGCCACCAGGGAGCTGCAGTGGAGTCTGACTCAGCACCCCGTGTCAACATGGAACGCCTTGCATCAAAGGTACACCGAGAAGCTTCGCCTAGAGCCCGGGGAGTCTTCTGCTCCCGAGGAAGCCCGACCGGCTATCCAGGACGTCATCCACAAAGGACAGAAATGGGGATACATGGAGGAACCTCGAATGGGGGACAAAGGCAAGCGAAACAGGAATGACAACAGGGACGATTTTTCAAAGCGGCAAGACGGACAGGGAACGTCATGATCGTTATCCAAGGGATCGCTCTACGTGGAGCGGGTTCCAAATCGATTCGAAGAATTGGATCTGTGCGTCAACGCCGTGGAATTCGTAAGAGATCATATGAAGAACACACAAATCCATTGGCCAAGTAACCTGAGAGCAGAACCTGGTAGGAGGAATAAGGAGCTTTACTACCAATTTCATAGGGACCATGGACATGACAAGACCAGGTGCAGAGCGTTGATCTTAGAAGTCATGAATTTGTTAAACAAATGGTACCTTAAGGACCTGCTCACCATTAAGGGAAAGTAGACCATCACCAGAAGCGAGAACTAGGACACACCGCCAAGTCTGCCCGATCCTAAGAGGTCCATCAATGTGATAATCGGGGGACCAACATTGCTCAGGGGTCAGACGATATCTTGGTAGCATTGAACCAAGGTCTCGCCCGAGATAAGACGATCCTATTCAGCGAGGAGGACAGCATCATCTGCGATACCCCGCACCACGACGCCCTGGTCATAACACTTAGGATGGAGACACAGACGTGAAACATGTATTGGTCGACGCCACTAGTGCTGTAAACCTCATCAGATGGGATGCACTGATGGCGATGGGTGTTTGAGATCGAATCATCCTGAGTGTCTCCATGCTAGCAGGCTTTAATAATTCTTGTGAGAAAACCATAGGCGAAGTTAACTTAACCACCAGCTTCCCGGGGATAGATTATGTTTCATCTTTTCAGGTAATCAAGGGAGGCGTTCCCTGCAATGCGATAGTCGGGAGACCGTGGATTCATCAAGCCAAAGCAGTACCATCCACCTGGCATCAGAAACTGAAGTATCCTACTCAATGGGGGATAAAAGAAGTGAACGGTGATCAGGAGGCAGCAAGGGAATGCTATATGGCCGCAATCCTTGGAGCAGCTGTCCCCGAGCAAGTGCCCGAGGAGAACATTCCAAGAGACCTCAAAGACCTCAAAGCCGCAATCAACCAAGACTGCGATTCTGACGGTATGGTTGATTGACGTCTTTTGGGGGCGAGAGAAGGAGTAGGGATAATTGGAAGAACTTTTCTTTTCAGAATTTATTTAGCACATTAGTCTCACTCTTAGATCACAGTATTTTCATATTTTTTATGACATGTTAAGGTCTTCACCAAGAACATCCTAGACTCCGCAGCCTTTATTAATAAAACTATTATCTTACTTAGTCAGTTTTACTCATTTATTTGGATCCATCTATGATCCAACTATTCATAGCCCCTTCCACATACAAGTTGAAGTAGTATTGATGCGGGGCAAATCGAGCCAAGACACTTTCCAACGTATGCCAAGCTTGAAGGATACAAAGGACTAGAAGTCAAGAGCTTTAGAAGTGAATTGAAGAAGCATCAAGAGGACCCAGGGCCAGGCGCTCCGCCAAAAGCCCTAGGCGCTCCACCCTGGAAGCTACGCAGTTGGGCGCTCCGCCCGCCCAACTTTCTGTCTAAGAAATGCATGAGCTCCAGGCGCTCCGCCCCAACTCGGGCGCTCCGCCCAATGCGCTGAAGGTCCGAGAATTTGAGTAGTATTTTACTGTTTTGACCCTGCATGGTCTATTTCCTTAAAACCCAACTTGTGGGGGCATTTTAGACATTATCTAGACTTGGGAAGGACCCCTATAAATACCCCAAGTCCTCCTTTATTTCATTTTAGTTTACCTTGAATATTGAACTTGTTGAATTGAGATAAATTCTCTAATAGAAGAAACCTTACCCTTTTTGGCTTGAATCTATTGGTGGTACCAATTGACCTTCATTCTAAACCCGACCGGGTCCTTTGCAAGACCCAGGTGTGTCTTGAGGACCGTCCGAATAGCGTAGGTAGATTTTGACCCGAATCGAGGGTGTCACGAAACCCGTTCTCCGTGGCCACTTCGTAGGGAGTTCAAGATCTGTCTTGCTCCTTATCGTGTTATTTTCGTTTCCGCTTTTTGATCCTCATCAGTTTGGTATCAGAGCAAGGCTCGGGATTTATTTCTACAAACCCTCGACCCTTGTTATCGTGCCTAAGTTAATTTCAATTTTAGGTTCGTTGTTCTTGTTATTGGAAAAGAAGAAAAATATTTAAAAAAAAATTGAAAAAGATGAAAAAACACCAAAATTGGCTTGTGATTCTTGGATTGATTGACCCATTGATTGATTGTTATTGGGGTTTGTTCTAGATTGAAAACCCGTCGATTTGGTACCAATATCTTGAGATTTGGAGTTGTATAACAAAGATTTGAAGAAATCAAACCCCCTTTTGAAACCCTAAGTTTGAAACTTTGAATGATGATTGTGCTTTGATTATTGGGTGTTTGTTGATGAAAATCATTGCGATTTGTTGAGATTAGCATAATACAACTTTGGGTACCTTGGATTTTGACAAAATACGGTGAAATCGATCCAAAATTTGTGTTGAAATTGAAGAAAACACGTTGTTGGAAAGCTGAAGCTCCGTGCTAGGCGCTCCGCCCAGATTCCGGGAGCTCTGCCTGAGCTAGCTAATGGACAAATTGTGAGGCGCTCCGCCTTAGGCAGCTCCGCATGACCCTAGGCGCTCCGCCTAATCCTGTAGCGTGGTTTCGGGTAGTTTTCTACTAGGTTTTCGTATTTTATTTGATTGCATTGCATCCGTTTAGTACTATTAGAGTAACATTCCTACTCGATTAGCACTAATCATTTGAGCCTTTAGGATTATCGTGCTTAGTAGAGAGTAGAGCTCAAAGAAGAATTTGTAGAACTATTTGTTTCAAGTCCGCACTTAAAGAGCTTAGCGTCCATCGAGTCCCATCAATTCCACTCGTCCCGAAGAGTGCTTGATCTTGTGGATTGCTTGGTTGTTGATTAGGAACGTGGTTCTAATTGCGTGTTCATCTTTGGTTCAAGCTTGAGTGATATATCCCCCACCACTAAACGAGTGTACCCGAGTGACATTCAAGTGAGGTGTGTGTGAGAGGTTGTTTCGCTAACCGTTTGCTTATTTTGTAGGTACCATGGCTAGTGAAGGTGATGATCCTATGAGGAGTGCCTTGGCTACTATCATGGCCAAGTTGGATAGTATGAGCCTACAGATTGAAAGTCTTGAAAGAGGGATCCCGAGTATCCAACTTGAACCCGGTGAAGGTACAAGTGGCTCAACCATTACCCCGGAACAATTTGTCGAATTGGTTAAACAACAAAAGCTTAAAGATGATCTTGCTAAAAGTGAGCATGTGTTGGGCAATCCCCAACGAGTGGGCTTTCCCCACCTTTTGGGCAATCCCCAAAGAGCAGTTCTACTTCCTAAGGCCCTTAGAAACATTGTACCTCTTGAGCATGTTGATGAAGCTCAAGAAGGGGAGGAGAACGAGTATGGTGATGGTGATTATAGAGCTCCATATCCGTTTAGGAGAGCTATGAATGGGGGCCGGGATGTGAATAGGGGTAGAGACCGAGATCGAGGTCCACCCATGGGGAATGTTGGAGGAAATGGTAGGAGGGATTATGATTCTTATGGTGACAACTTTGGGGGCCAACCGGAGCCTTACCGATGGGGTCGTGACAACAATAATCTCAATAGTGTGAAGCTTTCTATTCCTACATTTAAAGGGGGTAGTGACTCGGTTGAGTATCTTGAGTGGAAGTTGACCATGGAAAGAGTGTTTGACACCAGTGACATGACCGAGGAGAAGAAAGCCAAATATACAATATCTTCCTTTGAACCCTTTGCTTCTACTTGGTGGGAGTCGGCCAAAAGGTATAGAAGAAGGTATGCTTTGCCCGTGAACCTTACTTGGGATGAATTGAAACATGCAATGGATGAAAAGTATGCGACCCAAAAGTATCGTCATGATCAACTCATACGGCTTTATGAGTTGAAGCAAGGTTCCAACATGGTTGAAGAGTACTACAACGAGTTTGAGCAAATCCGAATGGCCTTAGACATGGATATGGAGGAAGATGAACAAGCTGTGATTCGATTCAAGAATGGTTTGAACTGAGAGATAGTCTCTCAATTAAGGTTCCAAAAGTATCGTTCTTATCATGATCTATTTGATGACGCAGTTGAAGCCGAGAAATGGCTTAAGGAAGAGAAGTCCACCAGTTACAAGAGTAACACTTCCACTCCCATGAGCAAACCAAAAGAATGGAAGTCTCCAAACACAAATGGTGCAAGTGCAAGTCGAGATGTGAAGAAGACCTATGAGAAGCCAACACCGAATGTTGGAGGTAACTCTAAAACTTCTCTAAAGGCCCCTTCTTCTACTTCTACTTCTACTCAATGCTTCAAGTGCAAAGGGTATGCCCACTTTGCAAGAGATTGTCCTACCCGAAAGACCATTATTGTTATGGATGGGTTGGCTTATGAACAAGATAGTGAGCCCGAGAATGAGGAAGTTGCTTGTGAAGAGGCTATAGAAGAATGAGAGGATCCTAACTTGTTCTTAGTAGTTAGGAGGAGTTTCAGCACTATATTCTTTGAGGAGGATAAAAAGAATGTGCAAAGAGAGAACCTCTTTCATGCTAGGTGTCGTGTGATGGAGCAAGTATGGTCAATGATTATTGACTCGGGAAGTTGTGCTAACATAGTGAGTCAAACATTGATTTCCCAATTGAAATTTTCCACTCTAAAGCACCCAAACCCATACCGTTTACAATGGTTGAGCGAGTGTGGGGAGTTGAAAGTGGTGAAGCAAGTATTGATCGAGTTTAGCATTGGGATTTATAAAGACAAAATCATGTTCGATGTGGCCCCGATGCAAGCTTGTCATCTTTTATTTGGGAGACCATGGCAATATGATAGGTGTGTGGTACATGATGGTCGAACCAACTCCTATACGATTAAGCAAGGTGTAAGGAACTATATGTTCGAGCCTTTGACACCTCGGCAAGTAAGAGAAGACTACAAGCGTATGAGGGAGTTGAGGGAAGTGGCTAAAGCTAAGATACCTATGGTGCTTGAGCCCGAAGCCAACAATCTTATTGTCTTGCCATTGCATGTTGAACATGAGAGTCACTCTACTCCAAATGAAGACAATCTTGAGTATCATTCCATTGTACTTGAACTTGAGGGACAAAAGAAAGAGAAGAGTGAGGGAGTGACCGGTGACAATCTTAGAGAGAAAAAGGAGAGGATATGAGTAGTGATGTGAGTGGATTGTCACCACAAACTACACTTGACCTTGAGGGAAAATTGAGAGGAAGGAGAGGTAAGGAAAGAAAATTGAGAGTGCGAGCACCCATTGTTCTAACCATTCTTCATCTTCTACTTTTTCTTGTGTTAGCTCTTGTGTAGGTACCTTTGAAGATGAGCCATTGGAGCCTAAAAAATGTGCTTGGGAAGAAAGACAAGAGGATGAAAATCTTCAATGTGAGCTTCATGGAGAAGGAATTGAGAAAGACACTTCAAGTGATATAAGTGATCAAGGAAGAAACTCAAGTGTAGGTGTTTCTTCACCTTCTCATGAGCCTACTAGTTACTTGTCTTGTGATGAATCAATGCTAGTTGGTGTTTGTGATGCATCAAGTGAATATACCACTAGTGAAGAGTCTAGTAGACAACTTGTGTGTGCTTGTGTATCACTAGTTGAGAGAGATGCTATGCCACATCATGATGTGAGCTCATTGTTCAATGAACCTCTCCCTAATATAGATTTGATAGTTGACTTTGATTGTAACCTTTGCTATGACACACCACCAATCTTTGCCAAAGGGGAAGATGAGATAGTTGATCATACCCTTATTGATATGGTTCTATTTGGTGGACCAATGTGTTATGGTAAGGATGGTAGTGACCTTGAGGGGTCCAAATTGCATGAATTGGACAAGGTTGTCTATGATGACTCCTCAAATGAGAGTAATGAACCTAGTCTTGATATCTTGCCTATGCTTGATCATGAAATTAATATGCATGCTTTTACTAATCCATTGTTTGAAGGCATCTTCATTTGTGGTAGTGACTTGTATCGGACTAGAGTTGGTAGTAAAATAGAACCTCCATGGCGTGAAGGGTTTGACTCCTTAGGCAACCCATTGTGTGAGAACTTGAGTGAGGTAAATGACTCTTTGAGTGACCCTACTATTGCTTGTTAGGGTTATGATGAAGAAGAAGCCATTATCAATACCTTCCTTGAGAGCTTGTCTTTTGAGAAGGGTTGCTTAGGTGATGAACTTGGAGGTGAAAAGGAAACCCTTGGTGTGAGTAAGTCTGCTCTAAAGAAGGAGAATGGAGTAATTGATTCTAGTTGTAGCGTGGGCTATTTGACTTACTCCACTCCACATGTTGATCACACTATGAGGATGGATTGGTGTGTTGAACGTGAGCTTAAGGTTCAAGGGGATTTTGATAGATTGATCTTACATTTCCCATGTCCCCATGACCTACTTGCTCAATCTTGTGTTGAGTGCATGTTTCCATTAAACCAAGTACTTGTTGTTCTCTTTGGAGACTTGATCTTTGTGATTATTATTGATGCTTGGTTATACCATAAGAGTGTGTTTTCCATATTTCTTGCACTAACCTACTTTCGAAGTAGGAGGTTTTGTGTTTACTTGTCGTTGCTTGTAGGTCCTAAGCTCCATGTTAAGGCAAGAGAGATCTTGAAAGAAGCCTATGTCAAAGTGACCTGCAAGAGGTACAAGGGAGGAGAGCATTGGGCACCCCGAGGAGATGATGATGCCATGGACGAGAACGCCTTGATTTCGAGGACGAAATCTCTTCAAGAAGGGGAGGATGATGCGGGGCAAATCAAGCCAAGACACTTTCCAACGTGTGCCAAGCTTGAAGGATGTAAAGGACTAGAAGTCAAGAGCTTTAGAAGTGAATTGACCAGGGCCAGGCGCTTCGCCCAAAGCCCTAGGCGCTCCACCCTGGAAGCTAGGCAGTTGGGCGCTCCGTTTGCCCAACTTTATGTCCAAGAAATGCATGAGCTCCAGGCACTCCGCCCCAACTTGGGCGCTCCGCCCAATGCGCTAAAGGTCCGAGAATTTGAGTAGTATTTTACTGTTTTGACCCTGCGTGGTCTATTTCCTTAAAACTCAACTTGTGGGGCATTTTAGACATTATCTAGACTTGGGAAGGACCCCTAAAAACACCCCAAGTCCTCCTTTATTTCATTTTAGTTTACCTTGAATATTGAACTTGTTGAATTGAGATGAATTCTCTAATGGAAGAAACCTCACCCTTTTTGGATTGAATCTATTGGTGGTACCATTTGACCTTCATTCCAAACGCGACCAGGCCCTTTGCAAGACCCAGGTGTGTCTTGAGGACCGTCAGAATAGTGTAGGTAGATTTGACCCGAATCGAGGGTGTCACGGAACCCGTTCTCCATGGCTACTTCGTAGAGAGTTCAAGATCCGTTTTGCTCCTTATCATATTATTTTCGTTTCCGCTTTTTGATCCTTATCAAGTATACCCACTTTCCATGACAAAAGTAGGGTACACTACTCGCTTAGAGCTAGACTACGTCTAAATCAGTCACCAGACATTAATCGAGCGTTGATCTCGTTAAATTAACAATTGCACCTACACGCTAATGGGGACACCTGTCCGCGTAGTGCCAAAAAGTCTTAAATACTCGAGTACTAAGCGAAGACCTTGTCTAAAAATGCAAAAAGACCGTTTCCACACGGGCTAAAGTCGTCCCACTATGGGCCCAAACAGCCATCTACTATGGATGCAACCTAGCCTCCGTCTATTGATGCACAATAGACATAATTACTCAAGGCAGGCACACTGACACACGTTCTTAAATAACTAGAATAGTCAGGACGGACATAAGCCATCTAATTCTTAGGTGAAAAAGCTCACAGAGGCATAACTTAGTATTACTTATTATTTACCGCAAAAATTAAAAAAGGCCATGAACAAAAATAAGTGATTTAAGTTAATACGCCACGAAACGGGCCCAAAAATTACATTAAACATCCGCATACGCGGATAAATGTCTAAATCACCAGATGCATAAAAAAAAGCATCAAACTGGGGGAGAGGGGATTCTCATTCCTCTCTCGGGGGAATTCCTTCATCGGCAACACTCCGTGAAGGTTCTGCTTCACCAGCTGCAGGTTCCCCAATCGGCGTCTCCTCTCTTTCACCACTCATCTCTTCTGAGCCTTCCTCAAGGTCAGGACCAAGTTGAGCATCTTCCTGGGCAACAAGGCCAATATACGAGGCAATCTCAACAGCAAGGTCAAGATTAGGGTCGTTACAAACCTGGAGAAGAGTGGGAAGAGTGGCAAACAATGTTGGCACAATCAACTTCTGCTATGCGATAAGCATTCAGGTCTTCTCTTTGTTGATCTTTCAGGAGGCACTTCTAGCAAAGGTCGTCGCGAATTCGCTCAAGTAACGCCACTTTACCTTTCAGCCTGTCATTCTCATCTTGAAGGAAGGCAGAGAGACCCTGAGCATCTGCGACATGTTTCTCAGCGGCATTCATTCCCTCCCCTATACCGGATAGTTGTGGGATCTCTCACGATCCCCTCCAGATGACTCACATTACTGAGATAGAGCTGCTCTGAGACCTTGACATCTGTAAGGGATGACTTGAGGATCTCCGC
Source organism: Petunia x hybrida (assembly GCA_037355625.1). NCBI lineage: Eukaryota > Viridiplantae > Streptophyta > Magnoliopsida > Solanales > Solanaceae > Petunia > Petunia x hybrida. The sequence continues at coordinate 5,126,409 of JBBBVM010000063.1, read as the reverse complement.
ATCCTGCTTGTGCTTGCACCCTTCACCAGTCAACGCTCTCTCCAAGTTCCTGCTCTTCAGAACCTCTGCACGATAATTCACGAGTGGTCTACAGTTCGCCCTTCAATTCCTCGGCCTTCTCCACAAAGGGCTGCAAACTAGCTACTTGTCCACGTAGAGCATCCGCTTCTTCGACCAGATTCCCTTCTAAGCTCTCCCGGTGGAGTATCTCATGGTACACGATCAATCCCTGGGTAATGGCAAAGATAGAAGTTTTGGTAAAAGAAGAACGATGTTAAACTTGACATAGTAGTGACAGGCAGGGGCGGATCCAGGATTTCGAAGCTACGGGTGCCACTCTTTGTATCTACTCTTAACCACAAAAATGATATAGGAAACAGTGGGTCCGGTCGGGCAGGTAAGATTTTTGTTGCGTCGAATAAATTAAACCTGATTTTTTCAATAAACAAATAAGTTGAGTTAATTTAATAATTATTTTTCACACTTAATTTAAATTTTATATTATGGAAGAAAATTGCAAATAAATAAATACACACACTCATATATATATATATATATATTATATATATATATATATATATATATATATATATATATATATATATATATATATATATATATATATATATAGCTTATTTACTATATATATTTTGTTTGAATTGAGTAATTTTGCTTCAACAATCCTTTAAAAGTCTTGTTTTACAATACAATTTTTTGCATACCAAAAGCTTCAAAATTTTAATCGATGAGAATTAACTTAAAATATTTATTAATTAAGTCATTTAAGATTTTAAAAGTCGATAGCTCAAATTGTTATGTATATATTAATGTGATATATATCATCAAAAGAGAACTCTATAGTTATTATAATCAACTCAACTTTTCACCAAAATAAACTCTTCATGAAATAAGAATAATGGTAGAAAAAGTAAAAAGAAAACAACAAAAAGAATAGAGAAGGAGAGATTAAAAAATTAAAAGGGAAAGAATAAAGGGGAGGGAAAAGAAAGACATGAAACAGAAGCCTACGCTGGGTCTCAGTACGTACTTATGGTGTAGGAAGACAAAATGAATGTTTGAAGCCAGATTCGAACTCCCGGCGTTTGGGAGAGTATGCAAGCATGACCACTGGCACCACAAAGCATTTGTTCACTACTAGTGCCAAGTTTTATATTTTTACTCTTTCGTCTAAAACTATACAGATACATACAGAGTCCCGCCGGAGCTTGCGGGTGCCGTGGCACCCGGTCACTACTACGTAAATCCGCCCCTGGTGACAGGAAACTTACCCAAAGGGAGCAGCCGGTGGCTACCTCAAGCACCTCGTGATTGTTGTAGCCAGAGAGGTGTTCCTGTTTTGCAGGGGCCAACCAGTTCAGCGGTATGGACCGTTACAAAGCCGTGGAGTTTTCATCAGGTTAACCCCCGCAGCAATAGGGATAACAACCTCCCTAGTTCCACCTATGGGTTCATGCACGGCCTCTACGACAACTTCCTTGCCAGGATGCCGCCGTAAAGAGTTAGAGCCCCCAGGAGTCGGAGCAGCAGCAACAGGTTCTAAACATGAACGGATGAAATCAGCTTTCGAAGTCAACAAGGAAGAATGTTATTTCAAAACTGAAGTCCAATAAACAACAAACCTGGAGGCTGTGGATCAGAAGACATGGCAGGAAGCAAGACATCATCCTCCACAACTAGCCTCTTCCTCGCTATGGGAGTCTCTTCAATCATACTTCTACGCTTTTGTGAAGAAGGACTAGCCTCAGCAGCAGTAGGCGGGGTTGTCACACCGGCCTCAGATGCAGACACTATGGGGACTTCTCCTTCAACATCAGAAATCACGAGGGTTTTACTGGCAATGGGCACATTGGTCGGCCTAGAAGACATCCTCCTCTTCGAGGAACAGGATCTGCTCGCCCTCTCCAAAATTCTCCCACTAGATGCCAGCACATCGGGTAGGGATGCAATATACGGGGCAACAATCTGAATCTCCACCAACATAGGCATGTCATGATGGGAGAAACCTGGAAGCAACAGTAAATCAGAATATGGAAGGAGCTTCGGGTAGAAAGAACGGTTCAATAATTACTTACCGTGGTCTTTTGCCCGCCAGCCATTCACTTTCGCCAGGGACAAGAAGGCCAGGGACTCAGGATGATTCCTTGAAAAGATGCTGGTGACCCACGTCATCAGTTCATTATAGCTCAAAGAGATGGTGGACACTACTTTCACTGCGCAGAAGAAAGAAAATCAGTTTCAGGCAACCACAATTGAAAATAAGGAGATAAGTTTCTGCAAACTTACGTTTTCTGTTGAAGACCTCTAGAAAGGGAAGAGAGGATACCAAATCGGCCGTCCACACAGCCACGTACCTGTACACCCAACCACGGTCTTTGGAATCTTCACTATTGGGGACTATACCTTTCTTCCCCTACTTCATGAACATCAACATCCCCGCTTTATGAAGACGAGGGTAGTAGAAGGCTAGAAGATGATCAAAAGAAAATTCGACCTGGGCATGGTTAGCCAAGTGATCAAGCATGGCCACTAGTCGCCACACAGAGGGACCAATTTGGCCCAAGCAAGCTTTGTAACGATGACATATGTCCTCTATGATCAAGTGGACGCGCTTGTTGAGATGAAGAGTAAAAGGGTATGTGTGAACCATCGAATAGCCAGCCCGATGGGCAGAAATTCTTCTTCAGCACTAGGAGCAAGAATGACAGCGAAATCAGGCCATCAACATTCATGCTTGATACGCATTATGTCCCTCTCTATGACTGCAGAATGGTAGAATTCGATGGAGAGATTGTTATTTTTACCCTCTTGCTTGGGAGTTTGGACCAGCATGCGCCATCATTTTCAAAATTAAAGGTATCTGTGAGGTAGTCCTGCGCTCTGAAGTTTGCTGGAAGGAAGCTTGAACCTTGTGCCATGATGATATTGTTAGCAAGATTGGAAAAAAGATTATCTTCTGAAGAAAAGTTCTTGAAGATCTTGGAAAGGTTATGAATAAACTTCTTCACTTATGACGTATATAAACACATCTGGGCTTAAGATATATATAGGGAAGTAGAATGATCTCATTCACGTGGGATCGTAATTATGATTACTGCAGTTTAAGTGATATGGATCACCATAATTACGGGATGTGAACAGAGCAGCAGCATCGGGAAGATACGTGGAAAAAAACCCCTCCAATCATCAGGGGACACATCACTATACTGAAGGAATTTTCATTTGGTACGACGCACGCGAAGAGTCAAGGAGGCGAGCATCAGTACCGTCACGCCTTTACGGCTGCTATCATGCTTCTTTCACTTCCTGACTACTGGCATCAGCACTCAGCAAGTGGAGGGACTGATTGTGTCGGCAAACCTATTGCTATGGGGATACGAGTCCAGCTGGCGAGACTAGACTTATCCTACAAGTCACCGGGCACTGAGGATATACGCCCGCTCCTAGAGCCAACGACCATTTAGGCAGTTTGGTCACATGGCGCAGGACACACATCTCGTCGCCTAGGGTTTACAGTCTCCTAGTTAGGATTTAGTATACCACCACCTTGAGTTGTAGGCCCATGGCCCTATTAGTACTTGTATTTTACCTTATTTAGGACTGGGTATCGCTACTATAAATACCCTTCCTTACATTGTATTGTACATCTCTGGATTCGCCATCGACTTCTGCTACTCTCAAGGAATAAGATTACTTTGCTTTCTCCATTATTTCTTGTTTATTTATTATTCTTTATTTTCATCGTATTTACTTATTTTTCCATCGTAATTTACCATATTTCTTGTGACCTCATTCATAATTAATTGTTTAACCTAAACGTATAAATTTAGGTATAAATAATAAGAATTTAACTCATAGGTTGTAAAAAGAATGATTCTTTGGAGTTATACAAATCTGTATTAATGCAATTTTTTTTTTTTTTGGCTAGAGGGGCTATCAGGCTTGGACCATACATAATAATGTAGTTCGATTCAATGTCAGTAAAATATATTTAGCATGCCTATTTTCTCCTTATTAGTTCCAATAGCTCTTATCCAGCCTTCTTTTTATTTATTTTTAAAGGCATATAGTGTGTTCTCTTTTTCAGGGAATTCAAATCAACATGTTTATAATGTGATGTTTAAGCATTTTTGAAAGATTTGTCAAACACAAAATATTTTTATAAATATTGTTCTTAAATATTTAGCCAAATACAAGTCGCAAGCTTGACCAAACTAATGTCAGATTTATGTCTAACATATCATTCTTTGTTTGATAGGCCTTCATTTCTTTATGCTTTAATATGTACGTATTATTATATATGAACAACGATTAATCTCCGCATGTTTTCATTATTAAAGATGAAGCAAAATAAATTAAAGTTAGGCAAAATACTTTTAAAAAAATAATTTTAGCTACAACAAGAAGAAGGATGCTGAACATAATAAAGTAACCTTTAATTAGTAGAAAATCAAATAAAGAGAAATAGCTTAACTCTGCGACTCTAACTAGTGAATATGAATTAAGGAATTACCTCAAACTCGCTGCATCAAGGGCAATTTAAGTTGGCAAGCTAGTTAGTGTATATTTCGTAGAAAAGAAAAACAAGAAAAGTAATTCAACTACTAAAACATGTGTGTAATTAAAAACTAAATGGAATATCCTTAATAGAAAATAAACCGCAAGCAATATCTGAATAAAAATGCACTCTTAAATAGAAAATTTCACTTACTGAGTTCATCATATTTTCTCGATGGTGTCCCCACAAAACAAATCACATGCAGTGCACAATATCATAAAATATATTGACCGAAACTATTGCTGCAAGTTAAGTTTCAACTACAAAAACAAGTAATTTACACCTGTGTTGCATCTTTAAACAAGATCAATTTGAGGCTTCTTCAATAATAAATCCTAAACAAACTGTATTAGACGACAGATAGCTAAAGAAAATAAAATAGAGTTTGTAGGACAGTTCATATTCAAAATGCCCTTTAAATCTGTAAGTATGGAATACGAAATTGTGAATTAAAATCGGTAAGTATGTGTACTAACTTCTTTGAATATTGATGAATTATAAATTGATTCTATACCTTAAAAAGATGAAGTTTATCAAATTAAAGCTGGTTTAGGGTGGAAAAGTGGAAGGCCTCATAGATATTTGCTTTGTTTATGTCCTCCCATACATGCTCGACTTTATATTCTATAGCAACAAACGTTGACTCAAAATTAGAACTCTTCTATCGTAACCAACCTACAAGTACATAGTTGTAATTGTTTTGGAATACAAACTATTCACGGCCTAAACATTAATGGAGGTTCAAACATATTAAGAGTAAAATTGTATCTAATATGAATTAATCATATAAAAAGTGATTACAATTACAATTTTATCCAATATTTAGGCACTTACGAAGAGTAAAAAAGGGTGAACAACATTTCACTAAACTCTTTGTTGTATTGGATAAAAGTTGACTGGACTTTGAAGGGTGACACGTGTCTTCCACGTGGCACGAACTGACGCTTCAACAAACAGACATTCACCGGACAGATATTTTCCACGAGCAGACCTAAGGAAGTTACGGAACATTTCAACAGTCAACACAGATTAAATAAGCAATTATTAGCATTATTATCCACGATCATCCATTAAATGGTCATTAAGGCAATCATTACAGCCCAGCGGTTACAACTTCGCTGAATAAGTGCCCAGCAGTTACTTATTCAGACGGATCCACGCCCAACGGTTACTACAATGCCAACGGGCGCCTATCAGTCCTATAAATAGCGTTTACCTTAACCAATTGTAAACAACTTTTACTGCCTGTCGACACTGTCAATAAGAATACTCTCCCACTCTTGCTCAGATATTCTCTCGATTCATATTATTAGCTTTTCGATTGTCTGAAGTGTGGTAGATATCGACCAACTCTCCCCGGAGACGAAGGATACGATACGTTTGCCTCTCTTTGCTTTCGTTTATATTTTACTTTTATCGTTCAGTATTGATAGTACTTGATTCACCGTATAAACTCTTAATCTCAACTATTGATCGTGACTCCGCAAATACAAATTTAATTGTTAATTGGCCTAAAATCGGATCTAGGTTAAACAATTTGGCGACCACAGTGGGAGCCAGTCAATAGCTTTCGTAGGTTAAAAGTCTATCTTTGATATTATATCTATTTCGTCTATTTTTTTTTTATAACTAACATGGCAGAAAGCAATTCCCAACGAACTATCATAGGCGGACAACAGGTAAACACCCCTCACTCAGTCCTAATTATTCTCCTGATTACTCTCCCGATTATTGGTCCGACGGGCAGCAACAATCTTCCCAAGGACCGGTTAGGCAATATAGGCATATGCGCTCTCAGAGCACTACTCCACCCAGGAGACGATGACATAGGAGTCTCTCCCCTGGCCAAGGGAATCTGCAAGAAACGCTTTTTGCTTTTATGCAGGAACAGGCAGAAGTGAACCGGGGAATCAACGAGGCACTTACCTCTCTCCGGAGAAGTAACCCTTCAACTGCAGGGCTGACGTGCAGCACCTAACCCCAATGCACCTTCTTCACATACTTCAAGGCAAGGAGAAGAGCGCAACAACGGTGGTGGAACTGCAGATCCGACGACTCAAGCCAATCAGAATCCGAACGGAGGATCTATGGCGCCTACAGATATGAGCCTTATCGTGGAAACTCTCACCAAACAATTCAAAGAAAGCCAAGAAGCACTTCAAAGTCTCTTCACGAGGAATCGACCAGATACCAGGCGCTCCACCTACGCTGAAGAAAGTTGACGTCCAGCGTTATTCACAGAGACCCTGGAAGAAGGAGGCAGCTCCAAAAGCGATACCTAAACGTTCAAAATGCCGAAATCCAAGGTATCGCGGAACATCTGATCCCAACGATCACCTCATGATGTTCAGCAATTTTATAAAGGCTAGTGACCTCACCGACGAGGAGATCGAGTCAGTACAATTGAAGAAGTTCGTGGAAACCCTAGCAGATGGAGCCCTGCGATGGTACTCAATGTTGCCACCCAACTCCATTGGGTCTTTCGCAGAAATGGCTGAATTGTTCGTGAAGGCACACAGGTGCTCAGAAGACGGAGACTCGAGTAGAAGATATCTTTGAAATCAAACAGAGACCTGACGAGTCACTCCGCAAGTACGTGGATCGTTCCAGAGAGAACGAATGATGCTCCCCAAAGTGCCAGATCGATGGGCAGCAATCGCGTTCACCAACAGCCTGGATATTAGGAGCTCAGAGGCCACACGTAGACTTTACGAGTCTCTTCGCGAATTCCCAGCAGCCAGTTGGTCAGACGTATACAACCGTTATAATTCCAAGGTACGTATCGATGAGGATAAATTGATTGGAACAGGTACCCGAGGAAGGGCTCAGGCTCGTAGCAGCGGGTCCGGCGGAAAAGCAGAGACGGAGAGGTCAGACACACGATATGAGCCGTACCCTGACCAATCACGTAACAATTCCAAAGGACGCAGCCGCAACAGTAACAGAGGGTTGTCTCGGAGGAAAATTCTGAATCAAATCTCCATGGAGCCCCAAGCCTGCCAAGCTTCAACGTCGAAATGACGAAGTCATGGCGGTACTCAAAGATATGGGGAAAAAGTCAAATGGCCAAAAGACATGAAGACTGATCCCAGCAAGCGAAACCAGGATCTATATTGCGAGTTCCACCGCGACCATGGGCACACCACCGAAGACTGCAAAGCTTTAAGGTATGAAATTGCTCATTTGTTGAAACAGGGATTCTTGAAGGAGTTCCTGACCGAGAAAGGAAAGCAAACTCACGCGAAGGCTCAGCAGAACAAACCTGGTCCACCGCGAGCGTCCTCCCCGAAACGAACTGTCAATGTTATTTCGGGTGGGATCGAGGTAGATTCGGTTACCTTCACAGCAAAGAAGTATGCAAAAGTGTCCATTACAAACAACAAGTCCTCGATGAAGAGGAGTAATCACATTTGAGGATTCTGACGCTGACGGTTCGCAATTCCCGCATGCTGATGCGTTAGTCATAACGTTACGTGTAGCGGAGTTCGATGTCAGGAGAGTGCTCATTGATGCAGGCAGCTCGGCAAACATTATCCAGTCACGAGTTGTAATTGAGATGCAGTTAGCAGATAAGATCGTGCCAGTATCTCGAGTTCTTTCCGGTTTCAATAATTCAAGCGAGAAGACTCTCGGGGAGAATACTTTGACCACTCTGGCCGAAGGGGTAGCAAAGGAGACAACTTTTCATGTTGTCGATGCGGACCTAGCCTACAATATCATTCTGGGTAGACCTTGGATCCACGACATGCGAGCCGTCCCTTCTACTTATCATCAGGAGTTGAAGTTCCCATCCGAGTGGGGAATACGCGAAGTCCGAGGAGAGCAACGCTCTGCACGAGATTGTTACTCGGTAGCCCTCAAACTACCCGAGGAGAACAAATAGCAATTACAGCAACCGGGGCCGAACACTGCACCTGACAAGGTTAAGTATGAAGTCTCGGAGTTCATCGCCAAGATGGATGAAAGAGAAAACCACATGCCAACTGTAGAAGCTCTGGAACCTGAAGAGCTGTTCGCTGATAAACCGGAGCGAAAGGTGTATTTGGGAACTGAGCTGAGCGAACTCCTGCGGGGAGACATCCTCCAGTTCCTCAAGGAGCGGCACACAACATTCGCCTGGTCCCATGCAGATATGACAGGTATTTCTCCTGACATCATTACTCACAGGTTGAACGTTGATCCATATCACCGCCCGGTGAAACAGAAGACGCGCCAGCAAGGAGCTTTCCGAAACAAGGTAATCAATGACGAGGTCGATCGGCTGTTAAAGATTGGTTCAGTACGAGAAGTCAAATATCCAGACTGGTTAGCCAACGTGGTTGTCGTACCTAAAAAGAACGGCAAGTGGCGAGTCTGCATTGACTTCACTGATCTGAACAAAGCCTGTCCGAAGGATTCATATCCTCTTCCCAGGATAGATCAACTAATCGACGCAACAGCCAGACATGAAGTGCTAACCTTCCTCGACGCATATTCCGGATACAATCAGATATTGATAGATCCTGAAGATCAAGAAAAAACGGCGTTCATAACCTGTCGAGGTACGTATTGTTATAAAGTTATGCCATTTGGGTTAAAAAATACAGGTGCAACCTATCAGCGTCTAGTCAATCGAATGTTCCATGACCATATCGGAAAGACTATGGAAGTATACATCGATGACATGCTGATAAAATTCAAACGGGCAGAAGACCATCTGGCACATCTGAAAGAAGCTTTTCGAATCTTGGATCAGTATAACATGAAATTGAATCCAGAGAAATGCGCTTTCGGAGTTGGGTCGGGAAAATTTCTGGGATTCATTGTTTCTCAGCGAGGCATTGAAGTCAATCCTGCTCAGATTAAAGCTATTGAATCAATCCCAGATGTACTTCGCGATAGGAAAGAGGTCATGAGACTAACGGGGAGAGTAGCAGCTCTACGCAGGTTCATTTCCCGGTCATCTGACCGTTGCAAAAGTTTCTTCGACGTCTTAAAGCAAAATAAGGAGTTCGAATGGACTCCCGAATGTCAGCAGGCGTTGAGGGATCTGAAGAAATATCTATCCAATCCTCCACTGCTTTCCACACCTGTGGAAGGTGAGCAGCTGCTAATCTATCTAGCAGTCTCGGAGTCATCGGTAAGCGCTGTACTAGTCCGGGAAGAAAAAGGTAAACAACTTCCTATCTATTACATTAGCAAAGCTCTAATTGATGCAGATACCCGCTATCAACCTTTAGAAAAATTAGCATTTGCTCTAGTAACTGCTGCTCGTAAGTTACGCCCTTATTTTCAAAGTCATTCGATAGTTGTGGTTACAACTTTTCCTTTACGAAATGTCCTGCACAAGCCGGAATTTTCAGGAAGGTTGGTGAAGTGGGCTATAGAATTGTCTGAATTTGATATCACTTATCAGCCCTGGGTAGCAATAAAGTCACAAGTTTTGGCCGATTTCGTAGCAGACTTCAGCATTAACATATACCCTGAGGCAAGGAAAGAAGCTATTCTTTATGCAGGGCAGACTCCTGGCACCCGGATCCTTCATACGGACGGTTCCTCGAGCATCAAAGGATCGGGACTCGGATTGGTCCTCATTGCTCCATCCGGTGAGACGGTAAGGCAAGCCATCAAGTGCCCATTTATTACTAACAATGAGGCCGAATATGAGGCCATTATTGCAGGATTAGAGTTAGCCCGAAGTTATGGGGCAACCATCATCAAACTGAAGAGCGATTCTCAGCAAGTGATCAATCAGATCAACGGGGGTTTCATTGCACGAGAATCCAAAATGCAAGTATACCTTGCTCGAGTCAAGGAACTTTTGGCACAGTTTGGTGAATGGGAAGCAGTTCAGATTCCACGGGAAGAAAACCATGAAGCTGACGCTCTTGCAAACATGGGATCGGTAGCAGAAATAGGAGCAGCTAGCTCTTCAGCTGTTGTCCAACTCCTCTATACGACCATGGACAGAGAAAAGTTCGAAGTTAACACTATCAGCACTACTTGGGACTGGAGGAATGAGATAACAAACTATCTTATCCAGGGAACTCTACCCGCAGATGCAAAAGCTGCTCGTAAACTCCGAGTAAAAGCTGCCCGATACACCATTCTCAATGGCGAGCTGTACCGAAGGATGTTTGCAGGACCTCTCGCAAAATGTCTTGGACCAAATCAGACTAATTATGTGATGAGAGAAGTCCACGAAGGCTGTTGCGGAAATCATTCCGGAGGTAAGGCATTAACCCGAAAGTTGATACGTGCAGGTTATTATTGGGACAAAATGGAGAAAGATGCAAATGAGTTTGTCAGAAAATGTGACAAATGCCAGAGGTTTGCTCATCTTCTTCATCAGCCAGCAGAACCGTTGCATTCAATAATCTCCCCGTGGCCCTTCATGAAGTGGGGAATGGACATTGTTGGCCCTCTTCCCACGGCACCAAGGGGAATGCGCTTTTTACTGATCATCACTGATTATTTCACAAAGTGGGTCGAAGCAGCAGCATACTCGAAGATACGACAAACAGAGGTTGTCGATTTCCTCTGGCGCTTTGTCATATGTCGTTTTGGAGCACCTAAGGAAATAGTAATGGACAACGGCCCGCAGTTCGTCGGTCAGAAAGTGACTAGGTTCCTTGACGACTTGCACATTAAGAGAATCACCTCCTCTCCATATCATCCTGTTGCTAACGGGCAGGCCGAATCTACCAACAAAATAATTGTTGAATCTCTTAAGAAGCGCCTCGAGCAGGCAAAAGGATGTTGGGTAGAAGAGCTACCCGGAGTATTGTGGGCTTATCGCACCACAATAAAAATGAGTACCGGAGAAACTCCTTACTCATTGGTATATGGTGCAGACGCTCTGATCCCAGTCGAGATAGGAGAACCCAGCCTGCGATATGCACATGCCACTGAGGAATCAAACTCAGTTAACCTATCTGAAGAGCTGGACCTCCTTGAGGAACGCAGAGAACTGGCCCTCGTACGAGTGGTCGCTCAAAAGGAACGAATCGAAAAATACTACAATCGGGGACTGCGCGTACGAAGCTTTCAAGTCGAGGACTTCGTACTCAGAAAAGTCTCCCAGAGCACCCAAGAGACAAATTCAGGGAAACTTGGCCCTAATTGGGAAGGACCTTACGAAGTGATCGCTTCGGTCGGCAAGGGGTCTTACCGCTTGGCACAACCAGATGGCTCGATTGTCCCGAACAATTGGAATGTGGTTCACCTCAAAAGGTATCACTTCTTGGTGGTAAAAACGGTTAGTTATTATACACTTACCTTTTTATCTTTACATAAAGTCCTTGCTTTTATTATATATTCTTTCTAAATGGTACTAACGACCTGGACAAGGTCAGATCCGTTTAGCTCAACTGGTAGAGCTCGAAGTTCTTAACTTCGCGGCTGTGGGTTCGAATCCCACAACGGACACACTCCTCGTTTGGTTATATGTGTTCAATATACAACTCACCGAAAACTCTTTTCATATTATCACTTTACGTGTTCCAACATGAAAACAAGGGGGTGGTGAGGGCCCTGTAGGCCAGATAAGACCTTCATACATGTAAAAGACCTTATTTAAAGGCAGCGAATTTTCAAAAGCTTTTACGTGATAAGACTTCCACGGCAAATAAGAGGAGTCATTCACAAAATAAAAACTTTTACGTGATAAGACTTCCACGGCAAATAAGAGGAGTCATTCACAAAACAAAACCTTCATGTGACAAGGCTTCCACAAAAATAAGAGAAGTCGTTCACAAGGCCAACAACTCGGCCAGAGCCAATCTACAAAGCCATGCAACAACTTTCAACTATCAAGACGGTAAGCAAAGTTATACGCATAGAGCAATGATTTGGCCAAAAGCCACCATAACTCGGTCAAATTACTTATAACTTACGACCTTTTCCTAACGAAAGGCTAAGTTAAAAAACGTTCGGGCAGACTTTTGAGAATACGAACTTAATAAAGTTCAAAGTTCAAGAAAAGTAATTCCCAATCATAAGGCACGAAAGCCACAGCATATGCGTACAAAAAGATCAAAAGTTCAAACTAAATATAGTCACTAGGCAGATCTAAAGTAACATATATACATTATCCTGTGAATTAATAAAACGCCGAAAACGGCTGACAGAAGTTTGCAGAGTGTTCAAAGGCCAAAACAAACCGGCCATGCAAAGGATCAGGCGGTCCCTATTAGACTCCTGTCCATCAACAAACAAGTCCGGCTTTCGCCAGACAAGAGAAAAAAAAACCTCAATCAAAGATTGATAAAAGTCATCAACATTTAGGGCTACGACCAGAACTCGACGCACCAGCTCTGTCAGCTCTGCCGTCGTCCCCTGAAGTTTCACCATCATCTCCATCCTCATCATCATCACCTTCAGACTCTTCGGGGGAGAGACCCAATGCTTGGTGAATTCTTCGAACAACGCTCTTCGTTGTCTGCAGCATCTCCTCGACATCAACTTGTCCAGCCTGGATCTGCACGAGCAGTGTCCGCTTGGCTTCAAGGGCCGCAAGCTTGGTCTTGATTTCCGACTGATCACGCAAGTTTGCCAAGTCCTTGGTTAATGCGGTCTGAGCACTCATTAACTGAGCGACCTGGTCCTTGGCAGCTTGGAGATCAGAACGGGCCTTGATTGATTCTTCATTTGCTCTCTGCAGACCCATCTCAAGGGATACACGGTTGTCGTTAGCGCTATTCAAAAAACTTCGGCATTCTTCAAGCAGTCTCTCCAAACCCTGGATAGAGTGCGCGAACCCTTCTTTCTCCTCGAGAAAAAGGTCCTTTTCCCTGGTGAGAGCGTTGATTTGCTCAAGACGATCATTGTTAACATCAGTTAACCGATTAACTTCTCCACCAAGGAAACCACACTGCTCAACTAGAGTCTTGTTGTCCTTCAGAGCTTCCAGCAATTCTTTCTTTACCTCCACCACTTGATCGACATTGTTAAGCCTGGAGCGAAACATAAGCTCGGCAGCCAGCATGCTTGACTAATAAAAAAAACGAAACAAGCTAAAGTTAAAGGTCCGAGGATAAAGTACTTCCAATATAAGAATGAGAAAATACTTACTCGGGCAGAATCAGCAGCAATCTGAAAGGCTAACTCCTCGTCGCTCAGCTCCCTCAGCACCCATTCTTCACGGGGACCGATGAGAGAGGAGACCGCCTTAGCCAAGCCGCTTGGCCCAGTTATAAAGTTGACATCAGGGGCAAGTTTCAAAGTATGCTTCCTCTCACAGTACTTGGGTTCCCAAGCCTGTTCGGAAGGGTAGTTAGGCCCGAACTTGTAACGGATACCCCTGATATCCTTCAACTCTGTCTGACCACTGATAACTGACCGCCAGACAAACCTCGACGATGAGAGGTTAGAGTCATTTTCTGCTCCAGGATTAATTGTCTCACATTCACGAAGGCCAACCAGAGTCGCCCCCTCAGTAGCCACGTTCTCCAGATCCTCGAAACGAAAAACACGAGGACCTCGGCTACTTTCTTGGGGAACTTCCTCCCTGGTTTCTTTCTTCACTTCTTCTTCATCTACTTTCTTCTTTCCCTTGTCCACACTAGAAGGGCCTGCCTCCTCCCCATCACCAACTCGGGGACTCCTTGGCGGAGTACGGACGGCTTCCTCCTCGGCCCTTCTTCTGTCACTGCGAAGATGAGGTCTCCGCCTAAGAGGAACATCAACTCCGGCTTCAGTGTCCGAAAGATAGATAACCTCCTTGGCTGGACCCTCTCCCTGCACGGACTCGGGGACTTCAGCAGCAACTTCGGCACTCACTTCTACAGGCTCCGGGACACTGACCCTAGAAGGAAGATCGCCACCAGCCGATGAGGGTTGCCCGGCAATCACGGAAGTCTTACGAGCAGATTTCTTCCGTGCTCCGCCCTCTCCTTGGCTTTTTTTCTTCCTCTTCAAAGAGCCCAGTCCATCGGACAGGAATTCTTCACCCCCCTCCCTGCTGCGCAGAGCATCTACCGAAGCTAGTATAGCCTCAGCCTCAGCAGTTGGGTCAGCAACAGGTTCGGTAGGTCCGTCTTGGGGAGGAGCGGGAAAGAAATCTCCTGAAGTGCCCAAGCCTGCAGCAAAGGAGAAGCTATCAGACATGGGGGGGGGGTTTTAAGGAAGGAAGATTATCATAGAGGCAGAAATATTCTCACCGTGATGTTTTACAGTCAAACTCTTGAGAGTAGCAAAGTACGCCCACTCTCTCTTCTCCGGACCAAACTTCTTCAAAATTGGCTCAACCTACGCCGTCAGCTCATCGACAGATATGAGCCCGTCGTAAGGTTGCTTGGCCGCTGCGTAAAGAAATTTAAACGAAGTTAGGAAACGAGAAGAAGAAAGGAATATACATATAAAAAAAAACTCGGGGACTTACGCGTCTTATTCCAGACTTCTGGGAGATGAGCCTTGTCATCGAAAGTCAAGGCCGAGGAACGCACGAACAGATACCGGTGCACCCAGCCTCGGTCACTGGTATCCTCAGAACTGCGCACCAAGCCCTTGCTTCCGCGCATCCTGGCATTCACATAGCCATCTTTAAAAATCTGTACACTATACAAAGAAATAAAATGCTTGTAGTCAAAAGATTGATCGGTTTCTGTCGCAAACCAATCTAAAAGTTTAACTATCCTATATATACTGGGGCTCAATTGCCCCGGGCAGAGAAGGTACTCCCTGCAAAGCCTCTCCAGCACAGGGTGCAAGGGCAGCCTACATCCCACTGTGAAAGGGTAGGTGCACATAGCTGTCCACCCATCCTTGTGGGAAGTAATGTTCTCTCCCTCAGAGACCGGCAAGAGGGGAACTTCATCGCTCCAGTTAAAGTCCATTCTCACATGAGGGATCACCTCCTTCGTGATCCCCGACTTAAACCTATACGCCGGCCAGTTACGCGTATCTCCTTCTCTGTTATGAAAGGACTTAATATTACAGTCCGCCTCAAGTTCACCCCATTTCTTGGGGATTATTTCCGCAGCAGTGGCTTGGGTGGCCCGAGGCCTAGGAGTGGTCGTCGTGGAACTACTGGCAATATCAGTACTTTGATTTTTCCTAGATCTTGAAGCCATGATTTCAGGAAAAGAGTGAAGTTGTTGAGAAAAGCTCAAGGGTTAATTCCAAGGTTTTCAAAGAACAACGCAGAGGAAATAAAAGCAAGTAAAAAGTTTCTCATCAAATGAATCCCTATTTATAGGAACAAAGATTTAGCCCCTCAACTTCCCTCAAGACACGTGGAGGTTATCGGAGAAACTACGACCAGATCTGGCCGTCGAAGGAGGAAATAGGGTTAATCAAAACTTTATAGCACCATCATTATTCTGAAGAATAGCGGTCACCTCACAATCAACAGACGACGTATGCACGTGGTTGAGGCGGTTAAAATCATTGCTTTTACCCTTGGGATACGCAGTAGTCACTTCAGAGTAAACTGCGGTTCCACAGGCGTGCCAGCTGCAGTTACATTTTTATACGGCGCATTTAATGCGCACGTCATAAGGGCTTGTCACTTATCTGATAAGGTTCATACGTCATCGAGATACATCATATGGAGACAAAAAGTTCGCAAAAACTCCCGCCAAAACTCTTATCCACTCCTCGAACAGATACTCTGCCCGAGAAGTGCGGGGACTATCTGTATTGGATAAAAGCTGACTGGACTTTGAAGGGTGACACGTGTATTCCACGTGGCACGAACTGACGCTTCAACGGACAGACATTCACCCGACAGATATTTCCCACGAGCAGACCTAAGGAAGTTGCGGAACATTTCAACAGTCAACACAGATTAAATAAGCAATTATTAGCATTATTATCCCCGATCATCCATTAAATGGTCATTAAGGCAATCATTACAACCCAGCGGTTACAACTTCGCTGAATAAGTGCCCAGCAGTTACTTATCCAGACGGATCCACGCCCAACGGTTACTATAATGCCAACGGGCGCCTACCAGTCCTATAAATAGCGTTTACCTTAACCAATTGTAAACAACTTTTACTGCCTGTCGACACTATCAATAAGAATACTCTCCCACTCTTGCTCAGATATTCTCTCGATTCATATTATTTAGCTTTTCGATTGTCCGAAGTGTGGTAGATATCGACCAACTCTCCCCGGAGACGAAGAATACGATACGTTTGCCTCTCTTTGCTTTCGTTTATATTTTACTTTTATCGTTCAACATTGATAGTATTTGATTCGCCGTATAAACTCTTAATCTCAACTATTGATCGTGACTCCACAAATACAAATTTAATTGTTAATTGGCCTAAAATCAGATCTAGGTTAAACAGTCATAATGACATGGATAGAAATTACATTCCAATTGATAAGAGTAAGTAAACGGAAATCGTTACATTACATGTACGGAATCTTCTCTTTAAGTTTCAAATGCAACAGTATGTGCCTCGCAGCTTAAACTTTTTGTCTTGCACTTTTTCATCTAATAAGAATCTGAGCCACAAGGTATCTGGTAGTGAAATTTAAATGTATTCAGAATTTGCATCAGTTTTGAAGTATCAACAACCTTTGGTTTCAAATGAGTAAATAGCCAAACAAACAATTAATTAGCACTTCGTGAAAAAATCTTATCTCAAGGATAGAGAGTCCCGCCTGCATTTTTAGATACGAGTGAGTGAGCGCTTAAAGAACTTATAGAACTAATCTCCACAAAGTGACATGTCATTCTCCCTTAGAAGAAGTATATGAATCAAAATTACTAATTTTGTCATATGCATTTGGATGGCTATTCGGATTGTAGGATGTACGCTCCCACAATCCAAATCAAAGATATCAAATGATCCAATTGGATTGGTGTAATCAATAGGATAAATCATGGGATTGTTATAGGGTCCTACTATCCTACAGATTCTTGATTTATCCTACAGAGGAAGAAGCTTACAACAGATATATCTTACCTTGGTTGAAGCAGATCGTAGAGTTTCAAAAGTGTGCTTAGAAAATGTGAGAATGATTATGAGGGAAATATGGATTTTAAGGAATATTGGGGGAAATGAGTAGGGCGGGTAATATTTTAGGATTGATTGGGTATTGGGTGAAATGGAATTTAAAATGTGTAAGAATGGATAATATTTTAGATTTGATAGGTATGTAGTGTAAAATTGCCTTGTTTAGAGTTAGTTTGGCCTTAGGTCAAGTTTGTTGTAGGAATTCGTTTTGAAGTCCAATATTATCACTTGTGGGTAAACTGTATATATATCAAAACCAATGCTAGCCAAAAATGCTGCTAATCTGGAGGAGCCAAGGTGCTATTATGACTGGAAACACCTACCTGCGGAGGCTAGATGCTACTATCACATGGACAACTTGCAATTACCAAGTATTAGACTTAGATAAGATAGGGCAAATTTATATATAAGTTGATATACTAATTACTAGGCCACTGGTACCATGTACCAAAGCCTCTTTTGTATGATGAACTCTCATCACTATTGCCTTCTAATGAAATAAACAAACATCCGGTCATGGATGTTAATTACTCCCTCCGTCCCATTTTAGTTGTCGCTTTAGCAAGTTTCATTTGTCCCAAATTAGTTGTCGCTTTAGCATTTCAAGACATTTTTTACCAATTTTTTCCAACTATGCCCATATTTAATAAAGGAGTATTTCCTAGAAAAAGTCAATCTAGTTCATTTATTAGGGGTATAATAGTAAAAGACATACCCTATTTATTGATTTCTTAATGGACGTGCACAAACCTAAAGCGACAACTAAAATGGGACGGAGGGAGTAAAAAATAACGTGCAGTTTTGGGAGATAGTGAGACAAACTTCAACCAAGACACTAAATTAAAGAAGGTGTATGAACGGTCATAGGCGAATCACAGATATATACTTGGGTATTTAATGATTCAATAGATTTTCAGAAATATTTTCTAACGTTAATTATAGTAGAGCAACATATTATTCGATCAACATAACATTATTTATTTCACATTCTAGGACTAGCCAATACGGAGTAATATTGTCCAGTACTCATCACAGACACACATATATGATCAACCATATTAAATCGCATCGGTCTTCTATTTCTTGACGTGGTGAGCCTCTATATCCTTGGTCAGATTGATGACATATTCCAAGAGAGCTATAGGCTCTGGAGTGTCTTCACTCTTCTTTTCATACTCAAATGTGCATGTACTCCAGTGGTGGTCGCAGGATGTGATAACGGAGAAATTATTGTACTGTTCCAAGAGATCTCCTCCAATAACCTTCCATGTGATTGATCTTTTTTCATCATCAATGGCTTCAATGACATCTTTGGCAACTTTCACTTTTCCATCTACAAACATTAAAAAAAATTATAAAAAAATAACATTAATCTAGCTCATCAACAATCCAATCCCTTGTAGAAAATATAACTTTGACAAAATAACGATCTTTGTGTTTTTCTTAAGTTTTTCCCAGGTGCAAGGGAAAGGTAGGCAGTAAGATTCGGCACTAGATTATAAACTTTGATAATTTTTACTTCATACATTTTAATTTGTTTCTTCTCACTCTTTCTTTTTCTCTGAATTTTTCTTGGACTATGTAACTATTATTCCCAACAATGGTTGCATGCAGCTCAGTTCCTCACTGATTATGTTACTCCAATTTAAATTAGTTGCATGCTAATAGTACTATTCAAATACAAATAACAAGTACTAAAAGTTTTCTATAAATCTTTTGAATGATACTTACTTCGTCCGTCCAATTCATATGATCGAGTAGACTAGTCACGAAGTTTAAGAAATAAATGAAGATATTTGAACCTTGTATTTTAAAACAAATCATAGAAATTTGTATTGTTGATCATTTCATAAAGTAATATTATTACTAAATATAGAAATATGTCAATGTTTTTGTGGCGTGTGTCACATTAATTGAACAAACAGTATTGTTAATTTGGAAGTCCAATTTCAAGCACTTGGGGTGACACAAATTGAAAAATTAGAGTATAAGTTACATGAAAAAGGAAGTGAATTTCATATGATGAAAATTCATGATATTAAACGCATTTAAAGAGGGGGAAATGGATTTGTTCTTACCTTGGGTAAATTTCCAGTTAACTACAGAACCAACCTTTCCAATCCCACCTTCACGTAGATCAAAATTTGCGACCTTATTAGGGCTTATGTTGGATAGATTATGAGGATTGTTGCGATAAAGGTCATGAAATAAGTGTCCTTCACACTTCACCTCCATTGAAACAATCAACGTGCCTTTCACACCCATTTATACCTTTTAAGAGTTGCAATATATCTGTAAACAAAACTGTTTGAGAAGTGCTGAAAAGCTAAGATTTTATAGATTTCAATTAATCATCTGACATGTTGTGTGAAACATGATTCACGACTGATGTTCTTAGTGGAGATATGGAAGATTTTGTTACCCAATTTCGTGTGAGATTAGGTTAATAGTAAGTTATACTATGCCTTTTGCGTACATAGAAAATGCATCAACTTAACCTACTAAACTGTTGAGATAAGTTTAAAGCTCATAAGTCTTCATTGAATAATCAAGATTAAGGTTTACAAGTAATAGGTTCTTAATTGATTTCTCACAATATGATATCATGAATATGTGCTGCTGTTAAATGTCACCTGGCTTACTAAGATACATTATGACTCTCAACTTCAAGCGAGAAATGGACAATATTCAATCGGTAAAGACTTGAAAGTTCGTGATTTTTATAAATTTTGCTATTATGTTTGCAGTCTACTACTTAGCTTTTGATGTCTTTGCAGTCTACTACTTAGCTTTTGATGTCTATATACAGACCTATCATTAATAAATTTAAAATAGACAAGTTTTCAATAATATTTTTAGCTCTTTTATTGCTTCATATCCTAAAAGTTTTAACAGTGGTATCGAAGACTAGCCTCCATTGATCTTAACGGATCTGTAGTTTGCTCAAAGACCATTTTCAAAACTATTTTTAACCAATATCATTTTTTAACTATGGCAAACAGTAGTCTATCAATGAATGCTCCACAAACCTTTAATGGTGAAAACTACCATATCTGATCAGTGAAGATGAAGTCATATCTTAAAGCCTATGATCTATGGGAGGATGTAATGGAAGATAAACCGTTACAAACACTTCTTGCAATTCCTATATACCCTTGCTCAAATAAAAACTCATTCAGAAAAGAAAACCAGCAAAAAAATATAAAGCTAAAACTAGAATTCAAAATTCAGTTGCACATTCAATCTTTTCTAAAGTCACTGCATGTGAGATACCAAAGAAGCTTGGAAAAAAACTCAAAAAGGAGCATTAAGAAAGTGAAAGAGGTAGACAAAATTATATTTGAATTTGAAAAGGGATTGTGTATCTCTTAGGATGCAAATGATGAGACCATCACTAAGTATTCTAACAGAATTTCTTTGATTGTCAATAGAAATAGGTTGCTAGGCGAGGATTTCTCATATAACAGAATATACAGTTGAAATTTTTTTTGTAACTATGTCATAGACACTTGAGTCCAAACTCTCATCTCAAGAAGAATCTAAAGATCTCTCAGTTATCTATCTTGCAGAACTAACAAGTACCTTTCAAGCATAGGAGCAAAGAAGAACCTTAAGACAAGATAAAGTTACTGAAGAATTTTTTTATGCAAAACACCAAAAAGAAAAAAAGTGATTATCTTCTTTACAAATATTGCAAAAAGTAAACATACTTGGAAAAATTTTGTTGGTGAAGACCTAATGCATTATGTGAAAATTACAAACAAAAAGGTCATGTTACAAAAGTATGCAAGTACAAAAAAACTCAAAACAATTCACAAGCTTTGTAGTATAAGCAGAATTTGGGGAGGAACTTTATATGATTACAACAACAGAAGCAAGGAGGAATGTTGGATATTGCTTCTATTAATGCTAGAATAATTAGTATTTTTATTATAGTAGGATTCGTATTTTGATTTAGTAAGACTCTAATACTGAAGAACCAAGATCATGATCGTGATTGTTATTTCTGTTCCATTTTGATGTATCTAGGCTATCTAGGTTTCACCAAATCTACTTACTCAAAGAAGCATTATAGTTGGTGTTTTGTGAAGAGAACTTTGGGTACTTAGAGATGTTTGATATGGGGGGATTGGGTAAAATAACCATGTATTAAATTGGTATTGGGTTATTCCATATTTGGTTAGTATTTTGAACCATGTACAACTAATCCATGTATAAAATAATGCACCAATTATCCCACCACAAATATGGAATACCTAATCTATGTATTAGTTATATATGGAGAAAGGACCAAAAGGACAAAACTATCCTCCACTTTGCCCTAGAAGCTAATGAAAGTAAAGCATCTAAGGATATAATTGTAAATTTATTTTTTTATTTAAAAATAAATCAATTATTTTAAATGGTAGCTAACATCTCCAATTTTAGTGCAATGTACCAAACACCAAATAAAAATTAATTCATGTATTACTAATCTCCGTATTACTAATCCATGCATTACTAATTTCCCTATTATATTCCATGTATAACTTTTCTTCCTACCAAACGACCCCTTAGTTCGGATTACCTTGGTAGGGTTGTTATGGTCTTAATTAGATTGTAGTGGGTTCTGACTTGGATTAGTCAAGTAAGGTGTAAGTTTTGTATGCTCGATTACTGGAAGATTTGGGAAATCCCACGGAGGTGGGTCATAGTTTTTTTTGTTCCCATGAAAATGAAACAAAATCTGCACATTCCTTTTGGTGGTGCTACAGATTGCTTTCAATGGTGGCGACTTGACACGACCTGAATTTTTAACTAAGCTGTGCGGGCACCCGACATCCTTCCCTAGACCCGTCGGGCGAACCCTTAACAACTGAATTAGAAAAATGAATATAAATCCAACTCATAAATACGAATAAGACTTAGGAAAAAAGCACAGATATACTGATACCTCTAAGATGTACAAAAAAAATTACAGCTAACCACCCAAAATACTAGATTTAGAGCTATCCAGACTAGACATCTAAGAGTACGAAAGAAGACAGATACCTCCTGAAGAGAGCAAAATGATACTGAAATAATAAACGTGAAACTGTGGCCATCCTGAATAAAAGCTGGCTCACCCTGACAGCTGAAGTCGTCTTCGCTCCTTCACAACGTGGCGAACTCAATCCTAAAGCGAACCTGCCGAAACGAAATAGATAGACAAGGACAAACAACAAACAAAGGTGAGTCAAAAGAACTCAATAAGTGGGGGCACACTAGCCACCTCAAAGAATAGGATAGCTAGACAGAGAGAAGAAAAACAGATAAACCAAATTCCTCTTATTTAAATTATGAAAGGCAGAGCCAGATAATAACTGAAAACACGTATGGGATCATAAACTCATAAACAACCAGGGACATAAGATAGACAGAACATATAGGTTTTTAAGTATCCCGAACATAATACTGTCACAACGTGCAACCAGGTCCACATGTTCATACTGTCGCGGCGTGCAACCCGATCCATATATTTATACTGTTGCGGCGTGCAACCCGATCCATATACCTAAAGCATATAAACCAATTAAGGATACTAAATAGCCAGAAATGTATATGCAAACTGAAATATGTCCACAACATGGTATACATGCCGCATACACAAAACACAACACAATAGTCACACACTAGTCAGTATGCAGTGCAATGAGATGGGATGAATGTGTTATGATGCAATGCAGTCACATGTGCCTGATACCTTCACCGGCTCGGGACTCTCATCGATTACCGGGAAGTATATACAATAATGACCCTTCACTGGCTAGGGACTCTCATCGATTACCGAGAAGTATATGCAATAATGACCCTTCACCGGCTCGGGACTCTTATCAATTACTGGGAAGTATATGCAATAATGACCCTTCACTGGCTCGGGACTCTCATCGATTACCGGGAAGTATATGCAATAATGACCCTTCACCGGCTCGGGACTCTCATCGATTACTGGGAAGTATATGCAATAATGACCCTTCACCGGTGCGGGACTCTCGTCGCTAACCGGGAAGTATATGCAATAATGACCCTTCACCGGCTCAAGACTCTCATCGATTACCGGGAAGTATATGCAATAATGGCCCTTCACTGGTGCGGGACTCTCATCGCCAACCGGGATGTATATGCAATAATGACCCTTCACCAGTGCAGGACTCTCATCGCTAACTGGGAAGTATATGCAATAATGACCCTTCACTGGTGCAGGACTCTCATTGCCAACCGGGAAGTATATGCAATGCTCAAAACCAGAGTGCAATGCTCATATGCTCAATGCAATACCAACAACAGGGCATAACATATAATATACAATGTAAATTCAAAGCTAAGGCGTAATGAGTACGCCTATCGGCAGCTACACACGTAAGAAACACGTGGTAGAATATCCACAAGGCCAAGGGCCTCCAAAGAAACGGATATAAACAGTTACCTTATTTCAAAGTGCCACTCAACACCCGCTTTATCCTTTGGATTCACTGCCCAAAGGATCCTGCCTACTCAATAAGCAGAAAATATATCAAATTAGGTTAAAGGCTTCATTCCCTACATCTTAGGGCAATCCAGTTAGAAACCTGATACCCTATTTTCATACACAATACGCAGGTCAGGCCTATGTACAGGGTTCAAAGTCACATAACCAAACTCTAAATAAATTACATTTATATGTTGCCCATAACTCACTGAGTACGAATATATAATCAATTCCATTATCGGGGTCCAGTTGACCCTTTAAACCATCCATGGAACTTATTAAAACGATGTCTAATATCTCAATTTTTACCGTTAAAATATATTCAAACACGTAATAAACTCAAATAATGAATTAACATCATTACCTGGATGTTTCGGGGTAAAAATTCTACTTTTCTCCGGCTCTTTTCTCATTTTCTGGCATTTTTTCCGTTTGCTTCTCAGCTTCCCCGTTTCCGTTTTGTTTCTGTTTGTATTAATGTCGTGCAGCTGTAGCTAAGGGATTGATAATCCCTTAGCCCACCGCCATTCTCATTTTCTTTTTCCTTTTTATTTTATCTTTTCTTTTCTTTAATAATTTTTTTTGGTTTCCGTGAAAATTAAAACGGAACCCTACGAAATTCGAAATAATTCCAAAGTTTTCGAGCAAGTTATAAAAAATATATGTAACATACTCGCTAAAGCGGATCTCATATCGGACTCCCGAAACTGAAGATGCGAATTTAAAGGAAAAAGATCAAATTATTAATTTTCGGAACTTTAGTCGAAATCAGCCGAACAACCTCGAAATTCACTTCAAAAATTCACACATGTAACAAATAATCATACAAACCTAACGGCGCTTTCGAATTTTGAATCGGAGCTCATTCGCCAAAATTGAGCTCGAAAACCTCTTTTTAATATTTATCGACAATAAAAACAGAAATCTTCTTCCGATGCCTATCAAACGAAGTCCGATTTAGTTCAAATTTTACCGACAGGTCCTAATGGACCTTAAAAAGATTTTAAAGTTATTGGCACATCAATTAGAGTCCTAACTTCCGAAACGACTACCTAAGGTCGTTTCACGACTCTTCTGAAAGTATGTGTCTATAACGGCTAATAAGCAAACTTCTATTTTTTATATTTTTGTGAAAAAAGATTGATGACTATACAAGCTTAAACATCGTATATATGAAGAAATTTAAATTTTTATGCTATATGTCACGACCCTTTTTCTTTAACTTAAAAATAAAGAATTTAGTTTTAAAGGTCTGTGACGGTGTTGATAGGTACACAAATATTTAAGAGATTTTCGGAGTCGCCACTTGACAAGTTAAAGGTGTGCCAAGTCACCAAAGTGGTGTACCTTGAAAACCCTTGACTCGTTTAGTGGTCTGCGTCAGAGTTCCGGATAAGGATCTCGGTTGACTCGCGGGAAGGTGTTAGGCACCCTCGAGTCCTGTGCCAAGCATAGTTGCTTTTCTTGACGCATTTCGACTTTTGAAATTGTTTGTTATATTTCGCCTTGATTTGTTACGCTTCAATTTATAATTTATTTTTCGTGTTCAAATGAAACTCGAATCAAGATATAATCGAGCGAGCACTTCACTCGAATGAAATCTTCCTACTTAAATTAGTTAAATCGCACAGGCACTTCACCCGTTCGAAATCTCCTAACTTAAATGAATTCACGTGAACAATTATTATTCTTGATTTGTTTTTTTTTTTAAATCTAAGATTTCTTATTCGTTTACCGATTTGAAGCATACAACTGTATTTGCAAGTTTCCTTTACATCATCACATGTCCATTTTTAAAATAGATAAAGAACTTTCAAATTGCTTAGTTTGAGTCTAGAACGTCCAAATTCTAAAGTTCCAAATTAATTACATGTTCACTTGTGTCTTTTATTTTATTCTTTTCAAAGTGTCCTAAGTTTGCCCAATAGATTTCTATTCAAGTTCACTAGTTAGTTTGCATAAAATTAAACTTACGTTTGATTGAGTGTTCACGGCAACAATTGGTCAAACAAAAAATTTCATTACTTTTTCTCATTCTTGTCCAGATCTGACTTTGTTGACATTTTTTAATTTGCTTAACCATTTAACATAAAAGAGACAAAAATGTTGTGCTAAAGGAAACCCAAACCAACTCAAGGCCATTTCGTTTTTTAACTAACAGCATGCATACATGTTTGTTCTTTAGGCAGGGCAGCAGTAGCAAAATATATGTAAAAAAAAAGTATACACGTGCAACCTCTTCCCAAAATTTACAGCCTTCATCAGGCCATTTTTCCACACATTAAACCATTAACATGGTAAAAATATATGCAAAGCAAAGGGAAAATACTTATTGGCTGAAAATCCAAGAACAACAGCAACGATGACCACTAGCTACACCCCAAGCTAGACAACATCAACCACAGCAAGCCTACAGCAGCGAACACAACCACTCCTACTACTTACTTTTAATACTAGACACTCACCCTAAGACCTCTAGTCTTTCTCAAAGACTCTCTTCCATTTCTCTCTTTGCACTCTATTCTTTTTTAACTCTTTTTCTCAATATATCAAATCTGGAAATTTGTTTTCTTAGAGTGTTTGACACGACCCAGAATCCGGCTAGGTGTGCGGGCACCCGACATCCTCCCCTCGACCCGTCGGGCGAACCCTTACCAATTAAATTAGGAAAATAAATATAATTCAATTCATAAATAAGAACAAGACTTAAAAAAATACAATGGACATACTGATACCTTTAAGCTGTACAAAAGAAATTACAGCTGACTACCCAACGTACTAGGTTTAGGGCTATCCAAACTAGACATCTAAGAGTACAAAAGAAGACAAATACCTTCTGAAGGGAGCAAAATGCAACTGAAATAACAACCAATAAACTGGTGGTCATCTGGAATAAAAGCTGGTTCACCCTGACAGCTGAAGTCGTCTTCGCCCCTGAACAACGTGGCAAACTCAATCCTGGAGCGAACCTGCCGAAACGAAATGGATAGACAGGAAACAAACAACAAACAAGGGTGAGTCAAAAGGACTCAATAAGTGGGGCAGACTAGCCACCTCAAAGAATAGGATAGCTAGCCAGGGAGGAGAAACAAATAAACAAAATTCCTCTTTTTTAAATTATAAAAAGGCTGAGCCAGATGATAACTAGAAACACGTATGGAATGACAAACTCATCAACAACGAGGAACGCAAGATAACCAAAACATATAGGTATCCCGAACTCATCAACAATCAGAAATACATCTTGTTGCGGCGTGCAACCCGATCCATATATTCATCCTGTTGTGGCGTGCAACCCGATCCACACATTTATACCGTTGCGACGTGCAACCCGGTCCATATATTTATACCGTTGCGGCGTGCAACCCGATCCCCGGAACCCAGAATACGAGCTAGAAATATATAGGCAAACTGAGACATGTCCACGACATAGTGTACATACCGCATACATAAAACACAACACAATACACACAATAGTCAGTATGCGGTGCAATGAGATGGGATGAATGCGGTACAATGCAATGCAGTCATATATGCCTGATACCTATCTCCGGCGCGGGACTCTCATCGTCTACCAGGAGATATATGCAAAGATGACCCTTCACCGGCTCGGGACTCTCATCGATTACCGGGAAGTATATGCAATGATGACCCTTCACCGGCTCGGAACTCTCATCGATTACCGGGAAGTATATGCAATAATGACCCTTCACCGGTGCGGGACTCTCATCGCCAACCGG
This sequence comes from Petunia x hybrida, assembly GCA_037355625.1. Lineage (NCBI taxonomy): Eukaryota > Viridiplantae > Streptophyta > Magnoliopsida > Solanales > Solanaceae > Petunia > Petunia x hybrida. The sequence goes on along the minus strand of JBBBVM010000063.1, from coordinate 5,098,656 downwards.
GAAGTATATGCAATAATGACCCTTCACCGGTGCGGGACTCTCATCGCCTACCGGGAAGTATATGCAATGATGACCCTTCACCGGCTCGGGACTCTCATCGATTACCGGGAAGTATATGCAATGCTCAAAACCAGAGTGCAATGCTCATATGCTCAATGCAATACCAACAACAGGGCATAACATATAATATACAATGTAAATCCAAAGCTAAGGCGTAACAAGTACGCCTATCGGCAGCTACACACGTAAGGAACACGTGGTAGAAAATCCACGAGGCCAGGTGCCTCCAAAGAAATGGACATAAACAGTTACCTTGTTACAAAGTTAGTACATCCATTCAATAACCGCTTGTCCTTTGGTTTCATTGCCAAACAATCCCACTCTATTCAATAAGCAGAAAAATATATCAAATTAGGCTAAAGGCTTCATTCCTCACATCTTAGGGCAATCCGGTTAGGAACCTGATACCTTATTCGCATACGCAATACGCATGCCAGGCTTATATACAGGGTTTAAGGTCACATAACCAAACCCGAAATAATTTACATTTATATGTTGCCCATAACTCACTGAGTACGAATATATAATCAATTTCATTATCGGGGGTCCATTTGACCCTTTCAACTATTAATTAAACTTATTAAAACGATGTCTTTTATCCCAATTTTTACCGTAAAAATATATTCAAACACACGTAATAAACTCAAATAATATATTAGGATCATTACCTGAATGTTTCAGGCTGAAAATTCTACTTTTCTCCGGCCTCTTTTCTTATTTTCTGGTATTTTTTTCCATATTTCCATGTTTCTGCCTCCTCTCACGTTTCTGTGCTTCTTTCCCCCTCTGTTGTTGAAATTGATCAGGGGGATATATATCCCCCACCGCCTAACTTCATTTCATTTTAAGTTTTGTCTTTTTCTCTTTTTTTTTTTAAAAAAAAAATTAGCTGTTACGGTAAAAAGTAAAACGATACCCTATGATATTCAAAATAATTCCAAATTTTGCATACAAGTTATAAAAAATATATGTAACATACTCGCGAAGGCAGATCTCAAATCGGGTTCCCGAAACTCAAGATGCGAATTTAAATAGAAAAAGTCAAATTATTTAACTTTCGGCATTTTAGCGGAAACTAGCCGAACAACATTGAAATTCACTTTCGAAAGTTTATAAAAGTCACAAATAATCATACGAACCTAACGGTGCTTTCGGATTTCGAATCGGAGCTCACTCGCCAAAACCGAGCTCAAAAATCTCTTTTTAATATTTATCGACAATAAAAACTGAAACCTTCTTCCGATGCCTACCAAACGAGGTCTGATTTAGCTCAAATTTTACAGACAGGTCCTAATGGACATTACAAATATTTTAAAATTATCGGCACGCCAATCGGAGTCCTAACTTCTGAAACGACTAACCTAGGTCGTTTCATTCTCCTCCACTTAAACTCTCGTTCGTCCTCGAACGAGCCTAAGTCTAAAGCAAGATTCACGTAGATATCAAAAGAACTTGCACAACCTTCATAAACTATGCCACATACATTATCTCATGATTACAGAATCAGAATTATAACATGCTCACCGAACTCTTGGAAATAAACATATCTGGATAATATCATAATGCCATTGTCCAGCTTATTCTGACTAAGCTGATCCTTCCTCGATCACGAGAGAAAAGCTCTACATTTTTGAAGCAAAAATACACGGAACTCTGGATGGATTAACATGATTCTGCTGACAAATCACCTCGTCGATATACTTTACGATATAGAACAAGTCGATGGAACTAAGAATTAGTTCACGGTTGAACAACGCCTTAGAGATTTAATATTATGATTCGGTATCAACTGGAGGAAGACTCCTCCACTTAGAGCATTAACTCATACATCTAACTTGAATAGAAATAGTCATCCTCGCACAATCTGCTGGATTAAGGAAGACTTAGCTAAATAGAGAACGCGGCTCAGACCTAAACTACCAAATTACTCTCTCGAGTTGCCAAAAAGCTGCAACTCTCGAGTTCACAACTCCATACATTTTCTATAAGCACCACCGCCTGATGGATCAAATCAAATGTCAAATGATGCCTCTCATTACCCTTAGTAGCCTTGAAAAATAACAATGTGCTTACCCGGCTACCTTGACACGCACTCTGGCTCAACCTAGGGAACATCATAATAGGTTACTGACCGCCTAAGCTCACCAGTGCCGAATAAAGAACGGATGGCAATGGACTGAGAATAGAAATAATTAGAGCTTCAGGAAGCTCATCTTTTTATTTGCTTGGTTCCCAGAGCTACACTACTTCTGAGTCAGGCTAGCCAAATAATCGCAATTGAATAAATAGACATTTAATGAGCTTTATGGAACAACATCTACGCCAATTTAATCTCCCAATAAGAAGGAAACTCTAACAATTTACCAGAAACCCTTTTATAACCGAGACAAGCTCATAGAATAACATGACTCTACTAGCGCCTCGAACCAAGAAGAGACACATAGATCGAGTATTACTTACTAACCACTTTACACCGAAAGAAACAACGACACTTTCTGATGGTGACAAATAAGAATCCCATCATCTTACCGACACTAAGTTCCAAAAAGAGGTAGACTGACTTGACATTATAATAGAATGAGGCACAACAAGATGCCAAGCAAACAATACCGATACTCACTCACAGATCTCTCACATTTAAACCAGATAATCTAGTAGGGTCATCATAAATGCAAGGAATAAATCATATCAGAAGCTCACCCCTCTACCGCAACCAATTCTTAATAGAAACGACATCAAAAGAAACCATGGAAACATGATAGGACACCCCATTTCTAGATCGACTGGAAGAATTAAATCTTACTCACATTTAAGGGAAGAAGAAATACTTGGGTCTACTACATCGGATGCCTCAGCATCCTGCCAGACTAGCAGTTCATAGAACTGCCTCTGCAGCTGAGCTGAGCCACTACACTGATAATCACCTTCTGAAGAACCACTGCCACCACGTTCTCAACCTCTACTGGATGGTGGTATTTCTCCGGCTGATTGAGATCTAAATGAAATCGCCTGCGACTGTGCAAGTGTCTGATGCTGGTCTGATGGTGAGAAAAAGAACGAATGCCTACTTGCCGGAGTAAGGAGAAACTCCTCAAAGGATAACCAGACTCACGACAATGATAATACCTTTTCGACAAAAAATAGAAGCTGGAAAGATTGTTGATAGCTGTAAAGAGAAGACTGAATCTGATCTTAACAATCTACTGGCGCTCTCTAAGAATCACGTGACACATGCTGAGATAACTTGGAAGGTGACCTGCCAAAATAATCAGAACTTTTACCTCCAAATGAGGTACCATGGTTGCCCACTAGGGCCACGGGATTTCTTGCTCTCCCGCTCTAACTCTTCCCGCTCTAATTTATGGTATGCCTCGTACCTCCGAGCAATATCAACAACAATATCAAATGAAATCTCGACCTCAATCTCTCGAGCCATCTGGGATTTCAAGGAAGGAAAAAGGTCATCAGTAAATCTTTGAATCTCTCGAAAGGCTCATGGACTAGTTCTAATGCGTATTCAGCCATTCTATAGAATTCAATCTCATATTCTGAAACACCATCAGGCTAACCGACAGGCTACCCTGTCCAATCCACTCAAACTGGCAACATCTTTCATCTCGCTCGCTACTCGAAAGGAATTTTTTTCCCACGAATCTAGAAGAAAAATCAAACCAAGTTAGATAATAAGAGAGCAGTCCACCAATCCAGGGCTGGACCTTGAAACTGGAAAGCAAAACAATCAACACCATACCGCTCGATATAATATAGAGCCTGAAGGATACGCTGACATCCTTTTATTTTAAAAATTTATACAGAGATTATCTGATGCATTGTTTGGGAATATCAGGATGGTTCAACCGCGTAAAATAATGCAACCTCTTCGGACACTCGGGCCGAGCCATTACTCAGGCTAACTAACCAGCCAGAATAACTAGAGGCACAACACATGCTGTCTCCAGAACATAATTCACTGCAGCAATATTAAGAACTGGAAAAGGAGCTCCCTGAGATCGAACGTCTGCACATGCGGCAACCTGATAGGCTGCCCAGCGAATAATAGGTTCTTACGGTATCTGCGTCGCCAAAATTCTCGTAAAAGCATCGTAAAGAGCCAAGGGGACCACAAGGCCCTGCTCCCTTGCCCATCGCAAACTCATACAGCTGGGACCTCCGTAACTAGATCGTCAGCACGATCAAAAACTCTCGGGGCTTCGTCAGTGCTAACCCCAGGCTAGACTGCTTCTTCTTGAACTCATACCGTTTGCTGATTCGTCACACGAGGGTTCACAATTACCACGAAGGAACTAACGAATTAACAAAAATACTTTGAATCCTAGACCAACGCACGATCAGAAATGAAGGAAGTGAAGCTTCTTAAATGCCATCATAGCCTCTCGTAGATAAGTACGGACGTCTACGTACCCATCAGCGAGACTCCACTAGACACTGTCTTAGACTGGATAGACTCTAAACCGGGCTCTGATACCAACTGACACGACCCAGAATCCGGCTAGGCCGTGCGGACACCCGACATCCTCCCCTCGACCCGTCGGGCGAACCCTTACCAATTAAATTAGGAAAATAAATATAATTCAATTCATAAATAAGAACAAGACTTAAAAAAAATACAATGGACATATTGATACCTTTAAGCTGTACAAAAGAAATTACAGCTGACTACCCAACGTACTAGGTTTAGGGCTATCCAGACTAGACATCTAAGAGTACAAAAGAAGACAAATACCTCCTGAAGGGAGCAAAATGCAACTGAAATAACAACCAATAAACTGGTGGCCATCCGGAATAAAAGCTGGCTCACCCTGACAGTTGAAGTCGTCTTCGCCCCTGAACAACGTGGCGAACTCAATCCTGGAGCGAACCTGCCGAAACGAAATGGATAGACAGGAAACAAACAACAAACAAGGGTAAGTCAAAAGGACTCAATAAGTGGGGCAGACTAGCCACCTCAAAGAATAGGATAGCTAGCCAGGGAGGAGAAACAAATAAACAAATTCCTCTTTTTTAAATTATAAAAAGGCAGAGCCAGATGATAACTAGAAACACGTATGGAATGACAAACTCATCAACAACGAGGAATGCAAGATAACCAAAACATATAGGTATCCCGAACTCATCAACAATCAGAAATACATCTTGTTGCGGCGTGCAACCCGATCCATATATTCATCCTGTTGTGGCGTGCAACCCGATCCACACATTTATACCGTTGCGACGTGCAACCCGGTCCATATATTTATACCGTTGCGGCGTGCAACCCGATCCCCGGAACCCAGAATACGAGCTAGAAATATATAGGCAAACTGAGACATGTCCACGACATAGTGTACATACCGCATACATAAAACACAACACAATACACACAATAGTCAGTATGCGGTGCAATGAGATGGGATGAATGCGGTACAATGCAATGCAGTCATATATGCCTGATACCTATCTCCGGCGCGGGACTCTCATCGTCTACCAGGAGATATATGCAAAGATGACCCTTCACCGGCTCGGGACTCTCATCGATTACCGGGAAGTATATGCAATGATGACCCTTCACCGGCTCGGAACTCTCATCGATTACCGGGAAGTATATGCAATAATGACCCTTCACCGGTGCGGGACTCTCATCGCCAACCGGGAAGTATATGCAATAATGACCCTTCACCGGTGCGGGACTCTCATCGCCTACCGGGAAGTATATGCAATGATGACCCTTCACCGGCTCGGGACTCTCATCGATTACCGGGAAGTATATGCAATGCTCAAAACCAGAGTGCAATGCTCATATGCTCAATGCAATACCAACAACAGGGCATAACATATAATATACAATGTAAATCCAAAGCTAAGGCGTAACAAGTACGCCTATCGGCAGCTACACACGTAAGGAACACGTGGTAGAAAATCCACGAGGCCAGGTGCCTCCAAAGAAATGGACATAAACAGTTACCTTGTTACAAAGTTAGTACATCCATTCAATAACCGCTTGTCCTTTGGTTTCATTGCCAAACAATCCCACTCTATTCAATAAGCAGAAAAATATATCAAATTAGGCTAAAGGCTTCATTCCTCACATCTTAGGGCAATCCGGTTAGGAACCTGATACCTTATTCGCATACGCAATACGCATGCCAGGCTTATATACAGGGTTTAAGGTCACATAACCAAACCCGAAATAATTTACATTTATATGTTGCCCATAACTCACTGAGTACGAATATATAATCAATTTCATTATCGGGGGTCCATTTGACCCTTTCAACTATTAATTAAACTTATTAAAACGATGTCTTTTATCCCAATTTTTACCGTAAAAATATATTCAAACACACGTAATAAACTCAAATAATATATTAGGATCATTACCTGAATGTTTCAGGCTGAAAATTCTATTTTTCTCCGGCCTCTTTTCTTATTTTCTGGTATTTTTTTCCATATTTCCATGTTTCTGCCTCCTCTCACGTTTCTGTGCTTCTTTCCCCCTCTGTTGTTGAAATTGATCAGGGGGATATATATCCCCCACCGCCTAACTTCATTTCATTTTAAGTTTTGTCTTTTTCTCTTTTTTTTCTTTTTCTTTTAAAATTCGCTGTTACGGTAAAAATTAAAACGATACCCTATGATATTCGAAATAATTTCAACTTTTGCATACAAGTTATACAAAATATATGTAACATACTCGCAAAGGCGGATCTCAAATCGGGTTCCCGAAACTCAAGATGCGAATTTAAATAGAAAAAGTCAAATTATTTAACTTTCGTCATTTTAGCGGAAACTAGCCGAGCAACATCGAAATTCACTTTCGAAAGTTTATAAAAGTCACAATTAATGATACGAACCTAACGGTGCTTTCGGATTTCGAATCGGAGCTCATTCGCCAAAACCGAGCTCAAAAATCTCTTTTTAATATTTATCGACAATAAAAAATTGAAACCTTCTTCCGATGCCTACCAAACGAGGTCTGATTTAGCTCAAATTTTACAGACAGGTCCTAATAGACATTATGAATATTTTAAAATTATCGGCACGCCAATCGGAATCCTAACTTCTGAAACGACTAACCGAGGTCGTTTCAGTGTTTTTCCAGATGTTCTCTTAACAGAGAAGTTTGTTTTCAGCTCCTCTGTTGGTGAGTCTCTCTCTAATTTTTGTGCCTAGATGAAAGGGGGTAAAGACCCTCTTAAATTGAAGAGAAAAATGGGGAGAAATAGGGTAAAAATTGGGGTGAAAGTGATGGAAAGAAGGGGAAAATATGGCTGTCCCAACAGCTATTAATGCAACATGTGAAAACCTGCTATTCTTGTGTTAAAGATTTCACCAACCAAAAAGAAAAGCTAAACTATGCTATTTTTATGCTCTACTCTTTTGTCATATTAATTGACTTTCTAGCTCTCTTTTTTTTGGAATTTTCTACCCTCTGATGACAACAGGGAACAACCAGGAAAAACAATAAACATATAACAAGTCCCACTTTCTTGCTAAACGTAGGATTTGCACAAACACAAAGGACAATGACTTTTATTTGGACAAAAGATTGCTCACTCACATGATTTTCATTTAACCATGAACCAATTTAAAATATGCTCTTCACAGAATCATACAAATCAAGTAACTCTCCACTCGAAAACTATATACACACAATTTCATACTTTGACAGTAAATGAACAAACTACCACACATTTTATGACTTTCTCATTAGCCATGAGCAGTTGTTCTGCACCAATCAGATAAGGAAAGCTTTAAACTAACATACAAACTATTAAACACTTAGCACTATGATAGAACAATCTAAAGAGTAAACAAGCTACTTGAGCTCATGGTCAAGCACAAACTCTAGGCAAAACAATTCAACTGTGAACCATCTCTCATTTTTCTTTCTTTGATTCGAGAATATAAAAGGGCATACGGCTATACATACATGATTCACATTTCCAAACAAAGCTCCTAACAATACTATTTTTCTACCATTAAGATGATCTAAGCAAATAGGAAAGAAAGAACAAGGCTGATTTCACCTAATTCGTCTAAGCACAAGCCAACACCGAAGCTTACTCACCGCTGCCTCGCTATGTCGTCATGGCCACTGTACTGTCGATCTCAGCACCACTGCCAAAACATCACAGCCTCGATACTGCCTCGCTCCCTTGTTACCTTCATAGAAACCAGTTACATCGTCACCCCAGCCTCGCTTCATCAACACACACACAAACTATCGCAGCAAAGAACCAGCATCACCACTGCCTCGCCGTAGCGCCGCCACCATACCTCGCCATAAATCAGTCCTAAACATCATTGAGACAGCCCCCTCGTCACTGCATATCGCCCTTACGCCATTGCCTCACAACAACATATCAATCAACTACCACGAATTCTAATTCTCCACAGCCTCGGCATCTCCAAAATTCTGATAGCAATCAACACTACTGAAAATCAATGCCAAAATCCAATGTATACCGAGTTCAAACCAAAACCAAAACCGCAGCCCAAACACCGTCATTGTTTTACCTTCATCGCAGCACTGCTTGCTGCATATCAGTCCACCATCACCAAAGAAATAAAGAATGGAGAAGGAAGAAATACCCGTACAAAGTCCAACCCACCCCGTCGCTTCAAGTTCAAGAAAAAGGAGTAATTTTTTGAGGAATTAAAGTTCGTATCCGTGTAGAGGAGGTTAGGACAAAGCTAAACATGTAAAATTATACCGAAAAAGTGGACGGATCGCCGGAGCTAGGTTTCTTGCGATTCTTGGAGTCTCGATCTACGGAGATTCGCGGGTTTCTGATGCAACGGAGTTGAGGGATGAGTTCAGGGTGTCAAAGGGGAGCTCTGGTGGCCATCGATGGTGGTCGACGACGGGTTTGGTGATGGAATCCGACAGGGATCGAATTAGGGTAGAGTTTTCTTTTGGTCTGAAGAACTGGGGAAAAATTAGCAAAAATAGCAAAAATTTTCTTTTAAATGAAGAACTGGGCCGGGTCAGCCATGTGGAAATGGGCTGGTCCATTTTTGTGCTTGTCAATTTTAAAACATAGTCACTTTAAAAAAAAGTAGCACAATAGATTAAATAAACTACATATTTAATAAGAAAACGCACAAAAATATTTCAACTAACACAAAAGTGGCAACAAAACACTACTTGAAAATATGATATTTTTTGTAATTTTTCAGTATTTTCTCTTAATTAATTATCTAAGAATGACTAAATAAAGTAGTAAAAATCTACAAAATTAGGTAAAATTCTAGACTGATTAGCATGATAATTTAAGCTATTTCATGCATTTTGTGCCAAAATTAGGTGATTACACTATAGTTAAACAAGTCAGTTAAGAAACACACATTTTGTAAAAAATTACTACATTTCAGCATGAGTAGCTAAACTTGTTTATAGGGTTATAATGTACTTTTTTCATGGGTGGAGTTCTATAACAGAGTCTTATAATCTACGTCGTTCTTTCATGATTCTAATTATTCTTCTCTATCTCTTTGTGAATAATTGCATAACTGCATTAGTTGTTTGATCTATTATTGCTCAAAAAAGAACATAGTGTTAGGTTAGAGTTGAATATAATACTTCTCCCTAATTGGTTGAAAGAATATTAGAGAGACGTTAGGAGGAGTTAGGAATAATAAATCTGATTGTGGCACCTAATAGCTATCAAAACGGCTAGACCTAGTTCGGAAGAATAAATCTAGGTGAAAAACGTAACTTCTTTGAAGAGAATTTTGGTAGTTCTAGCATTTACTGTTCACAGAGGAGAAGACGACGTGCTTTAGGAACTTGTCCGTATTTCATCCCACTAATCAGGTATATCATAACCTTAGGCATTCTTGTATTGGCAGTCACCGTTTTATTTATTATTTATTTTTTATTTACTTTAGCTTTTAGTTATTTAATATTTTCTTAATAAATTTTATTACATCTTTTGGAGTTGATTGGATCTTGAGACTTGGTTAGTAAAATTATTACGTTCTAGAAGTGCCCTCCCTGTAGAATTCGACCCCATAATTAAACAAAATATATTTGCGACGAGCACTTAATTCCTTTTATAGGACGTAGTTGGGCGTTACTAATTACACACAAGTGGGAAGAACTAGATGCACTACATGGAGTTTCCAAAAACTTTTAGTAGGAAATGGATTCCCCTGGACACGATTTGCCTCTAGTATAGTTTGAATCACTTTATTCTTATAACAAGGAGGTGTTGGGTTCCGAGTAGAAGGTAGAAAATATTTTGGTAAAGAAAGCTTCACATCTTTAGCGGGTCTATCTGATGTAAACACAAATAAAAACATGCAAAAATCCATAATACGATAGATATATTGATCACTAGAAAACATCAATAAAAGTACTAGGTGTTATAAAATTAGAGTAATATAGCAAGAACAAAATATCAATAAGAGCTAATATATAAAGAGAGTGACAAATATTTAAAGGGGAATGGAAGAACTTTCTTTCTTCTTCTTTTTTACTTATGTATCCATCTTACAAATGATAGCCATATATATAGGCATAAGGGAAGGGAGCAAAACTATTGCCAAATGTCATATTTTTGACAAGTGCTAAACATGCAAAGTTCTATTGACAAGTGCTAATCATGCAAAGTTCTATTGACAAGTGCTAGTCATGCAAAGTTCCATTGACAAGTGCTAGTCATGCAAAGTTCCATTGACAAGTGTTGAAAATCTAGCCAAGTGCCATGGCATGTAAGAAAAATGGCAGCCATACATGGAAGACAATTTCCACAATTACATTTGACATGTATCTCTTAACAAGTGTCTCAAAACTTGTTATGGGGCAACCATTTCATAACACTCCCCGTTGGTTGTCCCTGTAATACGCATTCTGTACTGCCTCATTAAAAACCTTACCAGGAAAACCCATTGGGACAAAACCTTTGGTTAAGTAAAAAAGAGTGCAGCGCGTATTTTACTCCCCCTGATGAAAACATCACTTAATGTCTCAGAGACGATGCATTCCAATCTTGTATACAAGCTTCTTAAATGTAGAGTTTGGCAATGACTTTGTGAACAGATCGGCCAAGTTGTCACTTGAACGAATTTGTTGAACTTTTATTTCACCATTCTTCTTAAGATCATGTGTGAAAATTTTTTTTGGTGAAATATGTTTCGTTCTATCTCCTTTGATGTATCCTTTTTTCAATTGTTCTATGCATGCAGTATTATCTTCAAAAAATATTGTCGGAATCTCCTTGTTAAAAAATCCACACATTTCCTGAATGTATTGAGTAATTAATCTCAGCCAAACACATTCCTAACTAGCCTCATGAATAGCTATTATTTCTGTATGATTTGAGGAAGTAGCTACTAGAGTTTGTTTCGTTGAACGCCATGATATAGCTGTACCTCCACAAGTAAATAAATAGCCTGTTTGAGATCGACCTTTATGTGGATCAGACAAATATCCTGCATCTTCATAACCAATTAGTGGCAAGTTGGATTCATTTGAATAAAATAAACCCCTATCGATTGTTCCTCGGAGGTATCTGAATAAATATTTAATACCATTCCAGTGTCTTTGTATTGGGGAAGAACTAAATCTTGCTAATAAGTTTACAGAAAAAGCAATGTCTAGTCGGGTATTATTAGCAAGATACAGTAGCGCCCCAGTTGCACTAAGATATGGTGTTTCAACACCAAGAATCTTTTCATTATTTTCATGAGGGCGAAATGGATCTTTATTTATGTCAAGTGATCTCACAACTATCGGAGTACTCAATGGATGAGATTTATCCATGTAAAATCGCTTTAAAATCTTTTCAGTGTATGTTGACTGATGAATAAAAATTCCATTTGTCAAATGTTCAATTTGAAGACCAAGACAAAATTTTGTCTTTCCAAGATCTTTCATTTCAAATTCTTTCTTCAAATAATCTACTGCCTTTGGAATCTCTGCAGGAGTTCCAATAATATTCAAGTCATCAACATATACAGCAATTATGACAAACTCAGATCCAGACCCCTTTATAAAGACACAGCGACAAACTGGATCATTTATGTACCCTTCTTTCAGTAGGTACTCGCTAAGGCGGTCATACCACATGCGACCCGATTGTTTCAATCTGTATAAGAATTTTTGAAGCTTTATTGAGCAAGTTTCTCGGGAATCTTTCTATGCTTCAGGCATTTTGAATCCTTCAGGGATTTTCATAAATATTTCGTTGTCCAATGAGCCATAAAAATAGGCTGTGACAACATCCATTAGACGCATATCAAGTTTTTCACGCACTGCCAGACTTATAAGATATCTGAAGGTAATAGCATCCACCACAGGAGAATATGTCTCCATATAATCAATTCCAGGTCTTTGCAAAAATCCTTGTGCTACAAGTCGTGCTTTGTATCTAACGACTTCATTTTTCTCATTTCGTTTTCGCACAAAAACCCATTTATATCCAACTGGCTTTACACTTTCAGGTGTTCGGATGATAGGTCCGAAAAATTCACGTTTCTCAAGTAAAGCCAATTCTGCTTGAATTGCGTCTTGCCAAAATGTCTACATTCACCGACAGATTTTGGCTCATGATCCTCATCTTTTTGCATTATCTCAACAGCAACATTATATGCAAAAGCATTATTTACAACAACATTATTTCGGTTCCATCTTTTTTCCGTTAAGACATAATTTATTGAGATCTCTTGATTTTCATCATTTTCAGGTACCTGAACCTCCTTTGAGGTATTATCAATCATTATGTCCTGGGATGCTTCTTGAGCAATTTCCTCCATGTGATGACCATCTTTATCATTTGCTCCTTTTTTTTCGAGGATTTTTATCTTTGGAACCGAGAGGTCTACCACGCTTCAGGCGTGCCTTAGATTCAGCACTAATAGATTGTCCTACTGGGACATCAACTCAAATTGGAGCATTTGCAGATGGTATATGAGATTTAGTAATCCTTGGTAGGTCAGTGAATGCATCTGGCAATTGATTTGCAATATTTTGCAAATAAATTATCTTTTGAACTTCCAGTTCATATTGATTTGTACGAGGATCTAAATGAGATAATGATAATACATTGGGAAAACTGATTCATCAAAATGGCAATCTGCAAATCTTGCAGTAAATAAATCTCCCGTCATGGGTTCAAGATATTTAATAATAGAAGGAGATTCATAGCCAATATATATTCCCACCCTTCTCTGGGGACCCATCTTTGTACGTTGTGGTGGAGAAATTGGAACATATACCGCACATCCAAAAATTCTTAGATGGGAAATGTTTGGCTCCTGACCAAAAGCCAACTGTAATGGGGAGACTTTATGATAATTCGTTGGCCTGATGCACACAAGTGCTGCAGCATGTAAAATAGCATGTCCCCATACTGAAATAGGAAGTTTTGTTCTCATAAGCAATGGTCTAGCTATTAATTGGAGGCGTTTGATAAATGATTCTGCAAAACCATTTTGTGTATGAACATGAGCAACAGGATGTTCCACTTTTATTCCAGTTGATATACAATAGTCATTAAAGGCTTGAGATATGAACTCACCAGCATTATCAAGACGAATTGTCTTAATTGCATATTCTAGAAACTGTGCTCTTAATCTTATTATTTGAGCAAGCAATCTCGCAAATGCCAAGTTGCGAGTTGATAATAAACATACATGTGACCATCTTGTCGATGCATCTATTAAAATCATATAATGTCTAAATGGTCCACATGGTGGGTGAATAGGCCCACATATATCACCTTGTATACGTTTCTGAAATGCAGGGATTCAATCCCAACTTTAATTATTGATGGTCTATGTTGCTCCCAAACGCACACGCAAGTATACGTGGTCGACAAGTAATAAAGTGATAAGTAGAGTATCGTTCCCACGAGGACTATTCAGACTGAATCTTAGCAAACAATTTCTTAGAAACTATTCAGGGATCTTTTCCAACGGTTGAGATTTTACTAACTAAATGCAATAATTAAAACAATTAACTGAAGTCAAGTAATAGAGAAACGGTCCAGGGTCAGAGTTACAAACAATCCAGTTGAGTTTTCCAGTTGAATCTACTTCTTGATTTCCTAGATTGCTAACTACAGGTTAAATGTACCCATGAAAACCTTTCGATTCTTCACGGTCTATGCAGGCTACTCCAATCCCTATATGTCTATGGGTTGAATCACGTGCACGCATTAACGAATTTGTAATGAGTTAAACTAGGCAAGCAAGTATATGTCTATCCTACCCGCGAATTGGTTCCCCGATGCCCGGGTTCACAAACTAGTTCTATTCTTTCTTATTTGCGTTCATAAATTCCCTCTGTCGAGTTCAATCTAAGAACCGTAGATAGTGTTCAATTATACGGCCGTTATAATCAAACAATTATGATCAAGAAAGAATAAACAATCCGTAATGGTAAATCAATAGGAAGAAATCAACTTTCAAACATCAACCTTCATGTATTTACTCTAACCCTAGAACGAACAAACTATAGAATTAAAGAGAAGAATAAGAGAAAAAGAGAAAGAACTTGGTAGAAGACATCTAGGGCTCCTCCCCTCTCCTCCAAATCTTGCTCCAAAGTCTGAACTCCTATAAAAAACTAAGTAATAAACTATTTATAATGTTTCCAAACCCTTGGTAATAAGTTAGACCCAAAACTAGAAGGAATAGGGAGTAAAATCGCGCACAAGGGGCGCTATAACGGGCGCCCAGCGCCTCGGAACGCGTGACAATGGACAGAGGACGTCGAAAGTTGGCCGCCTTGGGCATGCGGCGCGCTGAAAAACGCGCAGGAACAGTGGGCGCGGTGGGGCCCGCGGGGCGCCCCCTACAGCGCCAGGCCAATTTTTGTGTTTGCTCGCTCCTTTGCTCGCTCGTGTCGTGCCTTCGTGTGCTCGATCCAATCCTAAATCAAAATCCAATCTTTTCTTGCTCAATCAAGCTCCTAAAAGCTCCAAATACACTGCATAACAACCTACACACGCACGACATAAAATCAGTGTAAAACCACAGTCAAAAGCTATAAAACGAGCGAATAAGGTACTAAAACGTGAGGAAATATTAAGGAAATATAGGCATAAAATGCCAAACATCACCACCCCACACTTGAACCTTTGCTCGTCCTCGAGCAAGTCACAACTCACTTCCCAACCTAGGTAAAACAGGTCTGCCTATGACTATGGTTGATACCGATCATTGAACCAATACACACATGACTACTATGGATCCACAAACATGCCAACAATTTAACAAAACCAAAAATATGAGAACAACCACCCCAAAATAGCTCAAATGCACAAACTCAACTTAATGCAACCATGCTCCCACAAAATCGCACCTATCTACTCAACCAAAAACCATCAACTTTACCTATTTCATGCAAACCATGTGCCCTCACCAATATGAAGCAAGAGAGTGTCCCCCAAATATCACACACACCAATAAATATCACAAATAGAATGGGGACAATCGCATAGAAAGAATTCACTCACTCTCATGAAAGTCTCACATGTCACACATAATGTACCATAGGCTTGCCCGTAGTGTAGGACTCCACTAATGTAAGCTCACTCCAATCGGGATTAACTAGGACTTTAAAAAGGTTGTAATGTAGGCTAAGGGGCGGGTAGGATACATATGGTAATAGTGACTACCTCCCTAAGCACTCTAATACATCACATTTAATTTCAAACACAATTCTCATCAAAGCCACCCAATCAACAACTATCACATATACACCTTCTCAACAAGTAGCATATTTTTCTTTAATCACACACTAGCAAGGAAGGGATATCTTTTTCTCTTTTTTTTTTCCACAATTTTTCTTTTCAACTTTGCTATTTTTTTTTTCTTTTTTTTTCAATTTCATCCAACCTTGCCAATGCTTTCACTACTTCACAAATTCACAATTATTCCCCTTCATTAGCTCCACTCAAGAACCTCCCAACATCCAACCACAACTCCAAAATATTATCACAATGTTAACTAAAGTGCTTAAGGAGTAAAGGGCCAAAAGAGATAATTTAGAACAAATGGGTAGGCTCGGGGTGTGGATGCCAACAAAAAGGGTCAAAGAAATCACAACAATAATTTTTTCCAAGGTATATATGTAAGGGTAGGCAAATCAAAAGAAGGCCTTGTATCATTTCCCGACTAGAGCAGACCTAGGATTTCGCTTTGCACACACACGGGGCAAGTTCTAGACATTAATATGCAACATGGAGCAGACAAGAACATGCCTCACACACACATTGCACATGATCCACACAAAAAGGTTCCATCAACAACTCTCAACCAAGCTTCTAGAATGCAACTTGTGGAAAATTAAGCACTCATGCACAAAAGTTCACAATCAAGTCAAGCAAGCGGACTCAAGCATCTCAAGGGGGTTGTTCCATTTTTTTTTCTAGGCATGCATCTCAATTTAAAACCCAAGGACACCACAAATAGCACATGCAATCAATTCAAGTCCACCGGTATCAAACAAATCAAAGGCACCTAGCATTCTACCTATTCCTTTCGTCTAGGGTCATCTAACAACTACTCTAATCCTAAAAATAAAAAACTACCCGGTTCAAAGGCCTCCCCGTGGAAAAGAACCGAGGCCATAAGAAAAACCACGGGGTGGATGACATGTACCACTAATAAAACTAAAAGAAAAATCTTTTTGGACTTTTTCATTGATTTTCTAATTTTTTTTTATATATTAAAGCAAGAAACAAATAAAAATAAAATCAAGTGACAAAAAAAATCCTAACGGTACATGCATCTCTAACCTCAAAAATAAAGGGGAGTTCCCCACCCCACACTTAAACTAAGCAATGTCCTCAGTGCTAAAAATAAAAATGCAAGGGTAAAGAAACTTCCCTGAGGGTTCTAGTCCTTGGTGCTAGCATCCTCCAAGCTTCCATATAGTATGAGGTACTCAGACTTCCCCCAACAGGTCATCAATATTAGGCAGGGGTCAGGACACCCCACACTTAAACTCGACATTACATGAACCTGCAATCCAAAGAATCACCCGAAGTAATATACAACCATAAAAATACTAATAAAAATAAATAAATAGTAAAGTAAGCAAATTGGGTTGCCTCCCAAGAAGCGCTTGATTTAACGTCGCGGCACGACGAAGACAACTTCATCACTTTTTCCTCCACCTTGAACTTATGAATTGAATCCCCAACTTTGCCTCAAGTTTACAACTATGGTATTGGGGTGGTGGCAAACATACAAAAGGACCAAGTAACCATTGTCGCATTTTGCACTTCTTGGCCTTTAAATGAGGGATGTCATTTTGTCTCCTCGGCATCACAAACTCTAAAATATAGGCACCTTGTTCCTCCTCCTTTGATTTCTTCATAGGCTCGGGTGGCTCAATCTTCATGTCACCATCCAAACACAATGTTGAAAAATGATTGGAATGAGGTCCAATGCGCTTCAATTCTAAAGTTGCATTACTTTTGACACCCTCACTTGCACAAACAATAGAGTCCTCAAATATGATGTTTTCTATTTCCTCACTTGACTCTAATGTAATTTCCTCAACCTTGGCATCATCAACTAATATTTGGTCGAGTGGTAGGAATTCCACTTTTTGCTCCTCAAATTGGCTTCTAAGCTCTTCTATCTCAAATCTACTAAGCACGACAACTGATAATTGAGCTTCAGACACCTCAACCATATCACTCAAATTCTCCTCCAAGTCGTGAATAGTCAAGCCAAATTCGTCGATCTCTTGTCCGAGCACAACCCTTTCTTCCATAAATTGCCTCGTCATATTTGTAAGTTCACTCCTGAACTCCCCATAAGCTTCTAAGAGTTTGGCTTGCTCCATTAGCCAAGTTTCGCTAACAACCTGCACTTTATCGCTCCTGTCAAACTCACAAACATCATTAGAATCATCACAAAAATTATTGGGGGAAGGAGCATGACACTTAGGACAATCATTCCACCGACCACCACACAATTTACAAAAATTCCAATCAAAGGTGGTAGAAAATTCACATAACCAATCTCGCAGGGTTGAAAGAGTTGGACAATCTTCCCACAAGTGGGTTCCTCCACAAAGTAGACAAGAATCAATAAAATTTGAGCAACCATCATTCGACCCACTTTCATTAAAAGATGCCATGTAAACTAGTAATACAATAATAAACTAAAAATAAAAAAATAAAAAAATAAAAAATTAAACCTGAATAGAAAATAATAAACTGTTCAAAAAGAAAACAGTCAATTTAGTCCCCAGCAACGGCGCCAAAAACTTGTTGCTCCCAAACGCACACGCAAGTATACGTGGTCGACAAGTAATAAAGTGATAAGTAGAGTATCGTTCCCACGAGGACTATTCAGACTGAATCTTAGCAAACAATTTCTTAGAAACTATTCAGGGATCTTTTCCAACGGTTGAGATTTTACTAACTAAATGCAATAATTAAAACAATTAACTGAAGTCAAGTAATAGAGAAACGGTCCAGGGTCAGAGTTACAAACAATCCAGTTGAGTTTTCCAGTTGAATCTACTTCTTGATTTCCTAGATTGCTAACTACAGGTTAAATGTACCCATGAAAACCTTTCGATTCTTCACGGTCTATGCAGGCTACTCCAATCCCTATATGTCTATGGGTTGAATCACGTGCACGCATTAACGAATTTGTAATGAGTTAAACTAGGCAAGCAAGTATATGTCTATCCTACCCGCGAATTGGTTCCCCGATGCCCGGGTTCACAAACTAGTTCTATTCTTTCTTATTTGCGTTCATAAATTCCCTCTGTCGAGTTCAATCTAAGAACCGTAGATAGTGTTCAATTATACGGCCGTTATAATCAAACAATTATGATCAAGAAAGAATAAACAATCCGTAATGGTAAATCAATAGGAAGAAATCAACTTTCAAACATCAACCTTCATGTATTTACTCTAACCCTAGAACGAACAAACTATAGAATTAAAGAGAAGAATAAGAGAAAAAGAGAAAGAACTTGGTAGAAGACATCTAGGGCTCCTCCCCTCTCCTCCAAATCTTGCTCCAAAGTCTGAACTCCTATAAAAAACTAAGTAATAAACTATTTATAATGTTTCCAAACCCTTGGTAATAAGTTAGACCCAAAACTAGAAGGAATAGGGAGTAAAATCGCGCACAAGGGGCGCTATAACGGGCGCCCAGCGCCTCGGAACGCGTGACAATGGACAGAGGACGTCGAAAGTTGGCCGCCTTGGGCATGCGGCGCGCTGAAAAACGCGCAGGAACAGTGGGCGCGGTGGGGCCCGCGGGGCGCCCCCTACAGCGCCAGGCCAATTTTTGTGTTTGCTCGCTCCTTTGCTCGCTCGTGTCGTGCCTTCGTGTGCTCGATCCAATCCTAAATCAAAATCCAATCTTTTCTTGCTCAATCAAGCTCCTAAAAGCTCCAAATACACTGCATAACAACCTACACACGCACGACATAAAATCAGTGTAAAACCACAGTCAAAAGCTATAAAACGAGCGAATAAGGTACTAAAACGTGAGGAAATATTAAGGAAATATAGGCATAAAATGCCAAACATCAGTCTAGTAATCAATTTGCCTTGAGAGCATGCAGCACAAGAAAATTCCTTAAATTGAAGAATCTTCTAGTTCTTCAATGAATATCCATGTGAACTCTCAATTATATTACGCATCATATTAGAACTGGGATGGCCCAACCGGTCATGCCAAATAATAAAATTATTTGGATTAGTAAACTTCTTGTTTACTATGGCATGTGATTCTACCATGCTAATACTTGTGTAGTACAAGCCGGAGGAAAATGAGAGTAATTTTTCATGTATATATTTCTTACCCAACTTTATTGTAGTAATATAAAGATATTCAATCTTTCCATCATTTGTAGTCTCAATATGATAGCCATTTTGGCGAATGTCTTTAAAACTTAGCAAGTTTCTTTGAGATCTACTACAATATAAAGCTTTATCAATAGCCAAATATGTTCCTCCGGGTAATAATAAATTTGCCTTTCCAGAGCATTCAATTAATTTTGTACTACCAGTTATTGTATTGATATTGGCTTCTTTCATTATCAAATAAGAGAAATATTTCTTATATCTTAAAATAGTGTGTGTTGTGGCACTATCCAGAAGACATATATCATCTTTATTGGTCTTGGATCCAACTGAAGACTGAGGATTTTTCATATTCTTCATAAAGAAATAAAAGTACATCATAATTAGAAATGCAAAGGATTAACAACAGAACGACAAACTAGGCTAGGAATGTAAAGATAACAACACATGTTGATTTGTGGAAATTAAACACATGAAGATTAAACTAGGTGAAAACATAAATGAGTCAAATTTGCGAGGCCTTCAAAGTCATCATTTATGTAGGCATTCGCCTCTTTATCAGCAAGGATATTTGCAAGATTTATTTCATCATCATTATTCTGAAAGGTCAAGTTTGCCTCCACATTATTTTGTTTCCTTTTAAGGGAGGATTGATAAATCTTGACAAAATGTTCATGCGTACGACAAACACGTGCCCAATGACCTTTCATGCCACATCGGTGACAAACATTGTCTTTCGCCTTTGAAGGATAATTCTGAGAACCCTTATTGTTCTCTTGTATTTTTACTCCAGGGTGACGATAATTATATCGTCCCCTACCACGTCCACGTCCATTTCCACGACTATGGCCACGACCACGGTAATTGTTTTGTCTTCTTTCAGACTTATCATATGATGCTACAACATTCACTTCAGGGAATGGAGCAGATCCAGTTGGACGGGATTCATGATTTTTCATCAACATGGTATTATTTTGCCCCGCCACAAGTAGGCATGTTATTAGTTTAGAATACTTCTTAAAATCTCTTTCACGGTATTGTTGTTGCAATACCATATTTGAGGCATGAAAAGTGGAGAGAGTCTTTTCCAATATGTTCTCATCACTGATTGGTTCCCCACATAATTTTAATTGGGAAGTTATTCTGAAAACAACAGAATTATAGTCACTTACGGTTTTAAAATCTTGAAATCGTAAATGCATCCATTCATGTCGAGCTTTCGATAATACCATTAGTTTCAAGTGGTCATACCGTTCCTTCAAATTATTCCATAATTTGAGTGGATCTTTTACGATTAAATATTCAGTTTTTAACCCTTCATGGAGATGATGACGAAGGAAAATCATGGCCTTCGCTTTATCCTGATTAGATGATTCTTTGCCTTTAATAATAGTATTCCCAAGACCTTGTGCGGCTAAATGTATTTCAGCGTCAAGTACCCATGACATATAATTATTTTCGCTAATAACCAGTGCCACAAACTCAAGTTTAGATAAATTTGACATGGTGGAAACTATCAATGAAAATAATAGGTTGGTGATAATGACAATTGTATATGTAAACACTTAAACAATCAAATAACTTACGAGAAATGAATTCGGATAAAATATTGTAAACCTTTATATCATAAGTCATTTATTAGCTTAAATTGTAAGATATTAGTTTGCTATATTTAAACTTACTCAAAAGGCCACAATAGCCATGTTAATCAATCTTAAAGATTATTTCGTTATGTATATAACCACCACCCAACTCCAACAAATTAAAACAGATGTGTAGAATAAATTTTATAGAATGTAGATAAATATAATTAAATCATGTGATAGTTTTCTTAATCATTTTACCTCATATTCTTCTCGAGTATTTTAGTCTTTGTTAAGCTAAAACTATAAAGTATACTCATTCTTATCCTATTATGTATATGTGAGATGAAAATTAGCATAACTACATAAAAGTAGAAGCAAATTTCACCTATAAAATTTTGAACATATAACAATAGTCGCTAGCGTTATGAGAGCTAAAAAGAAATGTATCGATAAGCAAAAAGGTGGATCCGACATGAGTGAAAATCGAGCTTCGTGCTGATAACGTGTTATAAAATTAGAGTAATATAGCAAGAACAAAATATTAATAAGAGCTAATATATAAAGAGAGTGACAAATATTTAAAGGGGAATGGAAGAACTTTCTTTCTTCTTCTTTTTCACTTATGTATCCATCTTACAAATGATAGCTATATATATAGGCATAAGGGAAGGGAGCAAAACTATTGCCAAATGTCATATTTTTGATCTGACAAGTGCTAAACATGCAAAGTTCTATTGACAAGTGCTAGTCATGCAAAGTTCCATTTACAAGTGTTGAAAATCTAGCCAAGTGCCATGGCATGTAAGAAAAATGGCAACCATGCATGGAAGACAATTTCCACAATTACATTTGAAATGTATCTCTTAACAAGTGTCTCAAAACTTGTTACGGGGCAACCATTTCATAACACTAGGCATATTCTGCAACACAACATTATTGATTTCACACAGTAGGACTAGCCAATAATATTGTCCGATACTTTTCACACAGACACACATATATGTCATCCATACTAAATAACATGAGTCTAATTCTATTTCTTTACATGGTGAGCCTCTATATCTTTGGTCAGATCAACGACATAATCCAAGAAAGCTATAGGCTCTGGAGTATCTTCCCTCTTCTTCTCGTACACAAATGTCCATGTACTCATATTATGGTCGCAGGATGTGATAATAGTGAAAGAATTATACTCTTCCAATATATCTCCTCCAATCACCTTCCATGTGATTGATTTGTTTTGATCATCAATGGCCTCATTGATATCCTTAGCAATATAATCAACAACAAAAAAGGAGATCCAAAAATACGAAAGGCGTTAACCCAGCGAAGAGTAATTCCTCGTATACGAGATACAAACTTTTACTACGGCTATAAACCTTGATAATCATTATCATTTATATTTTGTTTCTTCTCATTTTCATTTTCTTTTTAACTGAAAATTATCTGCAGTCTTTTTCAAGTAATTGAGCTGGAGCAATTGGAAATATGATAATAGATGGAAACTACGTGTTAATGTTTAAAATTGATTAAACATGAATATGGAGAGGGAAATAGGCTTGTTTCCTTACCTTTCTTATATTTCCAGCTAACTACAGTACCAAGTTTTCCAATACCACCTTCGTGAAGATCAAAACCAGCGATCTTATTAGGACTTATGCTGGATAGACGATGAGGTTTGTTTTTGAAAAGGTCATGAAACAAGTGTCCTTCACAGTTGACCTCAGTTGAAGCAATTAACTTACCTTTCAAACCCATTTTTACGTCTTAAGAGTAGTAGTATATGTGTAAAAGAATGTATTGGGAAAATGTTCAAAAGGTAACATTTATATTCATTCTAATTAATCAGCTCTAGGTAGTTTGAAACACAGTTCACGACATATAATCACGTTTTCAGCGGAGATGGAAGATTATGTTAATCAATTCATTTGGGGTGATTTGCAAGAATGACTTCCATAAGGAATGATCTTGAACTTCTAGCCCAGCTTAAAAGAATCTTTAAACAATAACCCTTTTTGTCCATCTGGTATGAGTTATGGGCATAAATTAATTATTCCTATAAGGCAGGGAATTTGTGACATTAGAATAACTCTAAGACAGCGAACCTGCACTAAATCGGCTATAAGTTTTGCTTCATAAGCAAAGTTGTCAGTGCAGTTAAATTGTTCATAAGTCAATATACAACTTAAAATGCTGCCTAATCGACAACACATTACACTATCTTCCTGTCTATGAGTTCTTGAAATGTCCTGAACTACTATCTCATAAACATGAACTAATATATGTGCACAACTAGAACTTTCGGCAACAGACGTCATTTCATTAATATTTTGTTACGGGGACATAAAATTCAAGACCACCCCCTATGGTGTCCTTATTTTGCCCATTTTTATTTATAAAATCTCAAATTTGGATCCCAAATTGACGGGTTAGTGTGAGCTTATCCATGCGGTTATGCACGCTATTGGATCAAATGAAAAAGACATTGCTGAAAAAAAGATGGCTTTTCTGGGATGAAATGAAAATTGAATTCATGTAACAGGAGAAAGATTTCTCATTCCTTAGCCGGAAAGATTATTTATATCATTTTAGATTAGGTAAATAGTAAGTTATTTACGCACAATTAATAATGTCTTTTACGTACAATGAAATTTAACCTAATTGAGCCAGTTAACATGTTTTACAGCTCATAAGGCTTCTTGGGATAATCAAGATTGAGGTTGACGCTTAATTCATGTCTCACAAAATTATGAACATTAATTTTTCCGTTGTAAAAACAGTAACCTAGCTTTATCATGACACATTATGACTCGACTTAAAGCTACAAATGAACAATCGATAAAAGTTTATCCACACAAAATATTTACACCAAAAATTTACGAGCTAGTTATGATGATTCAACATAATCATAAACTACTCCTTGGAAATAGCTGGCGAGCTCCATTTCTATACATGATGATAAAAATACAGCGTATCTAGGCCTAGTTCTATGTACCTACTGCATATCTTAATACGCACAAATCAACATGTAGCAACGGTGCATGCATAAAGCAAGCATGAGAAGATGCATAAATCTTTACGGGCATACCAATATTCGTACGCGGATTTACATGGAGGGGCATGGGGTCACGTGCACCTGTACTTCCCTCTTTAGGTTTTATGTAGCATTTTTATTTTTCGAGATAACCACGTATAGCAAAATATGTAGACTGCTTCTAAATTTGTCTATTCTTTTCATTTTAACACTTCAATTTAACGTTATTTGAGTTGAATACTTTCACATGATTTTTACTGTATCACTTGAACACTTATTTAACACTTTCGAACCAACATATGTGCGGTCAAATGAGCCCTAAGTAAATGGTGTTAGCTTTTCCTTGAAACATGATAATGTTGGAAGCTTTGGAATCCATCAGGCAAAGTAGAAAAGCTTGCTCAATTGTTATTCTGGTAGAAGTTTGGTTTATAATTAAAACTTTGACTTGGATAGCTATCCCCTTTGTAAAACGAGTAATTTTTTGAGAATAAAGACAAACCTACTTAAAGTGTAACGTCAATTTGGATATGGAGGATCTAGTGTTAGATACTCCTAATAGTCTAACCGATATTTCTTCCGACATATATAGATAAGTTCTTTTTGTTGTTTCATATATTGACAGATGCAAATGCCATAATTAATTAAAAGAAAATGACACTTCAAATTAATAATGCATACTATTAAGGATTCATGCATGCAATCTCAATTTGTTTAAGATTGGAGAATAGTTGTTTGATTATTTTTGTACAGAATAGACATATTAATGGAGGTATCTGTTGCTGAAGTCTTTTTCATCTTCCTTTCCTTTTTTCTCTTTCGTCATAGGAAATTAAGAAAGATACCGATCAAATGGTAGCAACTGTTAACGATAATTGCGAAACATTTCAATGCTTTCTATTTTTATCTTATAGCAACATGGATCATACAATTTTTATTCAGAGTATAGAGCTTCCAATTGAAAGGATTTTGGTGGAATGACCCAACTATGTGGGTATCATGTATATTTATATTACAATGGTACATTACAAGGATGGAAATACAATCAATATAATGATACATCTATGGTAATATAATAAGAGCAAAGATGTGAACATAATATTATGATTAAAGCTAATTATATGCTATAATTGCTAAATATATGTAGAGTATTCCTTAACACCCTCCCTCAATCTGAGCGGGAGGATCGAACGTTCAAATTGTTGACCAAATCCGTGAATCTGTTTGATGGTAATGACTTGGTAAATATATCAGCACGTTGCTGGGATGATGAGACATGATGAACCAAAAAATTTCCCGATGCAACTTTCTCACAGACAAAGTGATAATCAATTGAAATATGCTTGGTGCGAGAGTGCAACACGTGATTTTGACCAAGATATAACGTTCAAATGTTATCACAATAAGCATGAACAAGCTCTTTCAAGAAGAAGTGCAAGTCGCACAATAATTGTTGAATCCATGTGGCTTCAGCCGCTGCAGAGGCCAAAGCACGATACTCTGCTTCTGTACTTGATTGTGCTACTGTGGGCTGCTTTTTAGCTGACCAAGAAATAAGATTTCTCCCAAAAAAAGATACAATAACTAGAGGTTGAGCACCGACTAGATTGGCATCCCGCCCAATCGGCATCAGAATAAAAAGAAGTTTGGTGAGAAATCACAGTACAGTTGTAAGACTAAATTAACAGTTGATGTTGGGCATATTTCTTGTGTTTCTGCGTCGATTTCTTATGGCTCTTGTTTTGTTTTCATGGTATTATGTACTCAACAATGGTTGATTTGAGGTAAAATGCTAACTTGAGGTGTTTGAATGTTCTAGGAATAAAAGGAAGAAAATTGGAGCTTGATTTGTACAAGGACAAGGAACTAGCAGCACATACAGCCTCCCATGCTTGGCATGCTCGGCTGTATGCCCTGGGAAGAGTGGAAAATTGAATACACAAGGAGCAGCAGCGCATATAGCCTCCCACGCATGGCATGCTCGGCTGTGCGCGCTGAAAGACAGTTCCAGATGAGTTTGGAGAAGCTAATAGCGTGACTCACTTACTGTATTCCATATTAAAACCCTTGTAAACATATTTTTAGAGCTTCTTTTACGTACTTTTGGAGGCAAGAACCATAGTAGAGGTAAGAGCACTAAAGATTCCTCAATTAAGTTGTAATTATTCTTTCATCTCATTGTTTCATGACTTTTGAATTATTTTGTGAGAAAGCTATCATGTCCATGAGTAGCTAAACTCTATTATTCTAGGGTTATGGGTTAACCATGAAAGTTGTACTCTGAAGTTAATTGAAATCCATTACATTAATCAAATTGAGTTGTTTATTTAATTCTATTCTGAATTACTTGATTTCCTGGCCAGTTGTTAAGTACTATTTATGAACCTAAGATTGAACTCGAAAGTGGGAACCGTAGACTGCAATAGAATAAAATAGAGCGTATTCCTGAACCTGGGCATCCGGGAATAGTTTTGCGGTTAAGATAGAAATATACCTAACAGTCACACTCAGTCACTAGAAAGGAGAAGCACATGCATTCTTGTTAACTCCAATTCCAAAGACATATAGGTGTTAGGTTTGCCTGAATAGGCGAGCAAGGTATCGAAAGAGTCCTGTGAGTATAATTAACCCTATGATTAGAAACCCAGATAAATAAAGTTAGTTCAATTACCGGAGGAGTACAACTGGATTGGTGAACATCCCATGATCCTGGAATATTTCCTCTCACTGATATTAAAAACTCTTGAAATTGTCTTGCATTCAACTTTTACTTCATTTACTCTTTGTTAATTAGTTTTAATTAAAACACTCGAAATTTAGTTGAACTCTCTTGAACAATATTTGAATTAAAGTTTGTCTAGTTAATAGTTAATCGATAGTCCTCGTGGGAACGATACTTTCTTATCACTTTATTACTTGATCGACCGCGTATACTTGCGTCTGCGTTTGGAGCTACAACAGTACCACGAAGGTAGCAAAAAATTCGCTTAACATTA
This sequence comes from Petunia x hybrida, assembly GCA_037355625.1. Classification (NCBI taxonomy): domain Eukaryota; kingdom Viridiplantae; phylum Streptophyta; class Magnoliopsida; order Solanales; family Solanaceae; genus Petunia; species Petunia x hybrida. The sequence continues at coordinate 5,071,187 of JBBBVM010000063.1, read as the reverse complement.
TGTAGATGAGCATTGTGGGGTTGATGGAGAAACGATTTCGCTAAGTTCACAGCAAACTGAATATCTGGTCGTGTGAAAGCAAGATATTGTAATCCTCCAACCATTTTCCGATATTCAGTGGGATCACTCAAAAGAGGAGAATCAAGAGTGTGCCAAGTTTTCTTACTATGCTGAGGAGTAGGAATTGGCTTTGATTCAGACAAATTGTGCCGAACTAATAAATCTGAAATGTACTTTCGCTGGGATAACATTATCAGAATTAGAAGTGATTTCAACCCCTAAGAAAAATCTCAAAGATCCCAAATCTTTCAAGGAAAACTCAGATTTCATAGCTTCAATTATCCTCTGGATAAGGCGAGGGGAAGAACCAAAAATTGCAATGTCATCCACATATAGGAGAATAAAAGTTTGAGTGCCTGCAAATGAGTATAAAAACATGCTATGGTCTAAATAAATTTGCTTGAAACCCAAATCAAAGAGATATGTGGTAAAACACTCAAACCAAGCGCGGGGGGATTGTTTTAAGCCATATAATGCCTTATTAAGCTTGCAAACATAATCAGGAAAATCAGGATGGATGAAGCCTCGAGGTTGGCACATATATACTATTTCTGCCAAGTTTCCGTGCAAGAAGGCACACTACTAAAAAAAACAGAGATTTTCGACCGCCAAATCGGTCGAACAACGGTCGACATGTCGACCGATCTTCGACCGATTGAGGTGGTCGACCCAAATTAGGTCGAAAATAGGCCTTCGACTGAAATTCGGTCGACGTTCGACCGACTATTGGTCGAAGAACATGGACCAAACTTTTGAAAGTGACCAGTTCTTCGACCGAAAATCGGTCGAAATTCGGTCCACCTTTCGGTCGAAGGCCTATCGACCGAATTTCGGTCGAAGGAGCTTTCGACCGAAATTCGGTCGAAAGGTTGGTAAATATTTTTGACCAACCTTTCGACCGAATTTCGGTCGAAAACCTGTAAAAACCTGCAACATAAAATCTGAAATTAGCCCTACACCACCTGTAAATTCAGCAACACGTAGAAAAACCAGACAAAACACATTCATAAACGATATTCAACAAGGCTAACAAAGCCAAACAATAGAAAGAAGTCTTTCAACATTAGTTCGAGTGTTACAATTATCAAACAAACTTAACAAACAGTTTAAGGTTCAACTATCACTACTACTGGCTAGAACTCGAACTAGACTCGGCATCAGACTCAGACGATGAACGGTGTCGACGTCTGCTCTTTCGCTTTCCCGAACTATCACGCTTTCCTTTGCCTTTTTTTGGTTAATGAGGATTTGTTGCATCATTTCATGCATTTCTCTTTGATGAGCCTCCTGTGCTAAGCGCATAGCTTCATTTTGTCTTTTCAGCTCTTCGATCTCCCCAACAACTACAACAATCCCAAACAACACAAACCTAACTTTATAATAGCTAACAATACCAAACAAGTTCTTCAATATCAACAATAACTACAATAAACAAATTAACTAATAATTAACTACCTATGCAACATTATAGGCCTAAATTAAAAAAAATTAAAAAAACAATTAAATTCGGATTTAATAAAAAAAATTAAAAACTTACCTCGAGGTTGATTTGTGCTCCAATAGCACCTAGTAATGATTCCCCACTAGTTAGATGCTTAAGAACTACAAAAAAATTGAGTTAAAAAGTTAGGGTTTAAGTTTTAGAAAGTAATTAAAATAACCCTAAAACTAAGAATTTACCTTGAATTTCTTGTTATATGTAGTGTTTAGGAGGGTAGAATGTGTTTGATTTTTTATTTTGGGGGTGGGTTATGGTGGTTTTCGGGTATAGAGGTTGGGGGGGTTTTTAGAGAGTGATTTTGTATTTTGGGAAAGAAGGTAGAAATAGGGAATGGGGGTTCTGCCCCTAATAAAATCGGGCCTACCGACCGCCCGTTCGACCGAAATTCGGTCGATAGGTAAAAAAAAAATTTCTGTTCGACCGAAAATCGGTCGAATAACTATTTCGACCGATTTTCGGTCGAACAGTTATGACTAACTTAACTGTTCGACCGAAAATCGGTTGAAATAGTGGTTCGACCGATTTTCGGTCGATAGGCTGTGGTCGAAAATCACAGTTATTTTAGTAGTGGCATTTGAGATGTCTAGTTGTCGCATAGTCTAATTCTGCGAAAGTGCAAGAGAAAGAACCAAGAGTACAGTATAAAGTTTGACAACTGGAGCAAAAGTTTGATCATAATCTATTCTAGGTTGTTTTGAGAAACCTTGGGCAACTAGACGAGCCTTGTAGCGCTCGATCTGTCCATCAGCTTTCCTTTTGATCTTGAAGACCCATTTATTACCAATCAAATTGTAATGAGGAGAGGGAGGAACTAGTGTCCATGTCTTATTCAAGATGAGAGCATTACATTCAGCACTCATAGCATTCTGCCAAGATGGATCTTTTGCAGCTTCAGAATAACAAGATGGCTCACATGTACTAGAGGAGGACGATGCAAGTAAAGAAGGAATGGCTTTTGGTTTCAAAGAACCTATCATAGAGCGAGTTGTCATTGTATGAGTTTTAGATTGTTGATTAGCTATTACTCCAGGAGAAGAGGATGATTGAGTTAAGTTAGGAGAATCAGTTGAGGAAGGTGAATTAATTGAATTATTAGGTGGAGATAAATTAGGAGAATTACTTGAAGTAGAATTATTAGGAGAATTAGGCATTGTATCGACGTGTGAACTGGAAGAATTTTATAAGGTGGATATAAATTAGGAAAATTATTTAAAGCAGAATTACTAGGAGAATTAGGTGAATCAGGCGTGTGAATCCCATAATTTGAGGGTAGAAATATATGGGTAGGGGAAGGAGAGATATTAGGAGCTGATGTAGGAGAGGTTGAAGGAAGTAAAAAATCATAGTTAGTAGGAAAAGTAGCAGCTTTAGAATCTGTAAACATAACAGAAAATGGAAATATGTTTTCCAAAACTTTTACATGCCTAGAAATTAGCACTTTATTAGTTGAGGGATCAAGGTATCTGTATCCTTATGATTCAAAGAAATAAGCAAGGAGTAGAGCGAGGAAGAAATTTTTTAACGTGACAAAAAATAGTATGTGGATAACAAAGACACCCAAATACCTTTACAAGAGATAATTCTGGCTCCTTATGGAATAAACACTTAAATGGTGAAGAACACCTCAAATTTTGGCGTGGTAGCCTGTTAATAATATAAGTAGTATAGAGTATAGAGCTTCAGGCCAATACGACGTAGGGACATTGGATTGAAACAGCAAGCAACAGGTGACATCATTAGAGGTCGATGTTTACGCTCAGCATGACCATTTTGTTGGGGAGTATATGGGCATGAATATTGATGAATACCCTTGTCGCGGAAAAATGACTTAAATTGAATATTATCATATTATTTACCCCATCGGATTGGAAATATGAGATTGATGAATCAAAGACATTTGATATCATATTATAACACTCACAAAATTTGTCAAAAGTTTCAGACTTTTGGCGCATGAGATAGGTCCAAGAGAATTTGGTGTAATCATCCATGAAAAGCACATAATAACGGTAACCAGAATTTGACACAATAGGAGATGTCCACACATCTAAGTGAATTAAGAAAAAGGCTTTATTTGATGAAGTAGCAGAACTTGAAAATTGTAGCTTAGATTGTTTTCCCAAATGACAAAACATTACAAGTAGAGAGATTAAAACTTGAAGAACTAGAAATAACTTTATTACGCGATAATACATCAAGTACAAGTTTCCCTGGATGGGTAAGGTGCTTGTGCCATAATGAAGGTTGTGAACCAGCTCCAAACAAAGCAGTAGGACATGTTGATGGAGTTACGCTTGAAGAAGATGAAAATGGATAAAGAGAGATGAAGTTCCTACATTGGAGCAGTGTGTGGTTGGTACTCGGATCCTTAATGGAAAAGGAAGAGTCTGTAAGCTTAACAAAACAATTATAGTCAACACAGAGATGATGAATGGATAATAAATTTTTCTTAAACTGAGGAACAAGCAGAATATTTTTAAGAAGTAAAGGCTTATTAGAAGTAGGAAGGAAACTATGTCAAACATGAGAGATAGGGAGTAGATTACCATTGCCGACAATCACTTGTGCATTACCCTGATATGGAATGGGGTGAGAAATAACATTTGGGTCTCCAGTCATGTGTGAGGATGCACCCGTATCAAGATACCAGATTGTTGCAGGTACCTCTTCTTGGCTCATTGCTGCCCAACTTTTAGGGACATTATTTGAAAAAAATAAATGGTTAAAGAGGTTGAGACCGTCCAAAGTAGCATGGTTGTAATGAAGGAAAATTTGGCATTGTATAATATATCTAGTAGGACCTGGAGTAGGCCGAGGGGGGCAAGGATGCTTGGAGCAGCAGAAAAGGAACGAAAAGAATTATTAAAATTTGTATTGTAGTTGTTCTGGCCAAATCCACGACGATTCTTCTTTTGATATCTCCCATGACACGATTGTGATTAGAGCCATGACTGTGATTTTGGTGAGTGAGTCGATTAGTGTGTGATTTTGTCGTAGTATGAAGAGCCAAAGATTGTTGGGAATCTGAAACGACCTCGGTTAGTCGTTTCGGAAGTTAGGACTCCGATTGATGTACCGATAATTTTAAAAACTTCGTAATGTCCATTAGGATCTGTCTGTAAAATTTGAGCTAAATCAAACCTCGTTTGGTAGGCATCGGAAGAAGGTCTCAGTTTTTATTGTCAATAAATACTAAAAAGAGATTTTCGAGCTCGGATTTGGCGAACGAGCTCCGATTCAAAATCCGAGAGCGCCGTTAGGTTCATATGATTATTTGTGACTTTTGTGCTTTTTCGAAAGTGAATTTCGAGGTTGTTCGGCTAGCTTCCGCTAAAATGCAAAAATTTAAATAATTTGACCTTTCACATCTCTTCACTACTACAAGTATGTAACAAATCGTTGCTTAATGCTTCTACGTACTTCATTTAACATTCGAGGACGAATGTTCCTAACGGGGGAAGATTGTTACACCCCGTATGTCCAAAATGAGGTATATCCTTCTAATGACATGTTAAGAATGATTTAAGTGAGTTTAAAGTCATAATATTACCATATAAGATGTTTATATATTGAATATAAAGTTTGGGAAAAATCGGATTTAAGTTTCGAAAAAACCGACTAAGGAATTGCCTTGTAACGAAGCTTTTTCAGTAATTAATTTCGTATGTTATATGAGGTCTTTTGGGGACATATCATATACCAAATTGAAGGTCTTGGAGTGTAGTTTCCAACACTTCTGACGATTTGTTCATACAACATATAGATAAAAAGATATAAGCATCAGAAATCAGGCCAGAAAAAAGGACATAAATGCAAAAGAGGACTAAAACTGAAATGTTTCAAGTATAAAAGGAAAATTCCTTTCATATCTCATCAATTCCAGAAATATAAAGAGAGAAACAGTTCTCTCATTAAGTGTTGAGCCAATTTTATGATTTTGAAGGATGGACGTCAATCTTAACTCGAAATTGAAGACAAATTGCGTCAAAATGCTCTACGCGATTAAGCTTGTTTAAGCTTTAGAAGGTGTTGAATTCAAGGGAAACAAGGTTTAGAAGCAAGAAGCATCAAAGGTATGTAAGACTAAACCTTTCTTTTGGCAAGGCATGTATCTTTTAGCTTTTGAAACTTTTCTTAGTTCTAAACTTAGTGTTTCTTGTGAGAAACTTGTATGGTATCAAGGAAACCTTGTATATACTTAATTTGGTACTAAAATCCAAGGTGAAAGACGTCCGAATCAGCAAGACAAAACGTTTCAAAATCTAGAAAATCATTTTGATCTTTGAACAGCTGTTAGTATATTGATCATAACTCCTTGTACAAAATTGATATTAAGATGCTTTAAGAATCCCCAGAATTCTAAGACATATATCTACGACTTTCATGAAGACCCTGAAGTCTATATCTTTAATCTACACTCTAAAAATTAGGTCGAAAGGCAGGACAGTTGTGCTGTCCAGACATTCTATCAGCGGATTTGTTATGTCATCCAGTCGTCTCATCTTGTTATCCATTTAACATGTTTATGTTATCAGTTTATCTGGGTATCCATTCCCGTGTGTAGTATAGTACTGGTTCTGTTTTTGCGGATCATCCAGTTTCAGGGGAAACTCTGTCGAAAATTTTATGGAAATTCAAAGAGTTGGACAAATTCTGAGTTCTAGGTGGTGTCTATAATTCTATCCAGAGTTTTCTTCTTATTCCTTTGAGTCCATATCTATTTTTGCCACATGTGTTATGCCTCATACATACTTATACTTATATTGTGATCATGTTATGTGTGATTTGGAGTCCCCCATAGAGGCTGGACATTGGACACACGGTCCGGTCGCGTGGGTATCAGATTCCTAACCGGATTGCCCTAAGATGTGAGAGATGAAACCTTTAGCCTAAATTTGATATATTTTTCTGCTTATTGAATAGAGTGGGATCGTTTGGCAATGAAACCAAAGGATAAAGCGGTTGTTGATTAGCAATGCCAACTTTTGGAAGAGGTAAGTATTTATATCCATTTCTTTGGAGGCACTTGGCCTCATGGATTTCTACCACGTGTTCCTTACGTGTGTAGCTGCCGATAGGCGTACTCATTACGCCTTAGCTTTGAATTTACATTGTATATTATATGTTATGCCCTGTTGTTGGTATTGCATTGAGCATATGAGCATTGCACTCTGGTTTTGAGCATTGCATATACTTCCCAGTTGGCGATGAGAGTCCCGCACCGGTGAAGGGTCATCATTGCATATACTTCCTGGTAATCGATGAGAGTCCCGAGCCGGTGAAGGGTCATTACTGCATATACTTCCCGGTTGGCGATGAGAGTCCCGCACCGGTGAAGGGTCATTATTGCATATACTTCCCGGTTGGCGATGAGAGTCCGGGGCCGGTGAAGGGTCATCATTGCATATACTTTCCGGTAATTGATGAGAGTCCCGAGCCGGTGAAGGGTCATTATTGCATATATCTCCTGGTAGACGATGAGAGTCCCGCGCCGGAGATAGGTATCAGGCATATGTGACTGCATTGCATCATACCGCATTCATCCCAGCTCATTGCACCGCATACTGACTATTGTGTGTATTGTGTTGTGTTTTATGTATGCGGTATGTATACTATGTCGTGGACATATCTCAGTTGCCTATATATTTCTGGCTCGTATTCTGGGTTGTAGGGATCGGGTAACACGCCGCAACGGTATAAATATATGGATCGGGTTGCACGCCGCAACGGTATAAATAAATGGATCGGGTTGCACGCCGCAACAGGACGTATTTCTGATTGTTGGTGTGTTCGGGATACCTATATGTTCTGGCTATCTTACGTTCCTGGTTGTTGATGAGTTTGTGATTCCATACGTGTTTCTAGTTATTATCTGGCTCTGCTTTTTCATAATTTAAATAAGAGGAATTTGGTTTATCTGTTTCTTTTCTCCCTGGCTAGCTATCATATTCTTTGAGGTGGCTAGTCTGCCCCACTTATTGAGTCCTTTTGACTCACCCTTGTTTGTTGTTTGTTTCTTGTCTATCTGTTTCGTTTCGGCAGGTTCGCTCCAGGATTGAGTTCGCCACGTTGTGAAGGAGCGAAGACGACTTCAGCTGTCAGGGTGAGCCAGCTTTTGTTCCGGATGGCCACCAGTTTTATGTTTACTATTTCAGTTGCAGTTTGCCCCCCTTCAGGAGGTATTTGTCTTTTTCTGTACTCTTAGATGTCTAGTCTGGATAGCCCTAAACCTAATATGTTGGGTAGTCAGCTGTAATTTATTTTGTACAGCTTAGAGGTATCAGTATGTCTGTGTTTTTGTTTTAAGTCTTGTCCTTATCTATGAATTATTATATTTATTTTCCTAATTTAATTGGTAAGGGTTCGCCCGACGGGTCTAGGGGAGGATGTCGGGTGCCCGCACGACCTAACCGGATTTCGGGTCGTGTCAGAATCATCGGATGAAACAACTTTGATATGCTCCTCTTCAATAAGAAGGCGAACGTAGAGCAAAAAATGAAGGGAATTGCCTATTAGCATTTAATCCAGAAACAAATGTTCTATATGAAGGAGGTAACCCTTGCAAAGTTTGAGCAACAAGGTCCTCATCAGATATTGGTTTGCTGATGGCGGATAATGCACTCGATAGCGAGTGCAACTGTAGTAGATATTTTTCCATTGAAAGAGACCCTTTCTTAAAATTATGAAATTTATTTTTGAAATGGATCATTGAGGAGGAAACATGATCCAGAAAATGCTTCTCTAGCATGCTCCAGGCTTGATGAGAAGTTTTGCAATCGTAATTCAGGAGTGTGTCAAGAGTAGATGGTGACAATGTAGCGTTGATCCAACTATGAGCAGTTATGTCGCACTAAACCCACAACGTGTATTGTGGATGGGTGAGAGCAGGGCATGGTACAGAAGGATGGGTGAGAGCAGGGCATGGTACAGAACCTTTCACAAGATCCAAAAGATTTTGGCTACGCAAGAAGGGCTTGAAAACCTTTTTCCAAGTGAGATAGTTCAAGTAAGTAAGTTTAAGAGGCACAAATTTTTTTATATTTGAAATTGAGGGTGGCTGGAGGGGAAGCACCAAAGTGACTGGTGTGGTATCTTCTGGAGAAGAAGAAGTGGACTGTGAAGATGCCATTAGATAGAAAAAAAAGAAGAAGAGGATCTTTATAGCTCTTGATACCAAATTGAAAGGATTCTGGTGGAATGACCCAGCTATGTGGGGTATCATGTATATTTATATTACCATGGTACATTACAAGGATGGAAATACAATCAATATAATTATACATCAATGGTAATACAATAAGAGCAAAGGTGTGAACATAATATTATGATTAAAGCTAATTATATGCTATAATTGCTAAATATATGTAGAGTATTCCTTAACACTTCCAAATACCTCAAAAGATTTTGGCTACGCAAGAAGGGCTTGAAAACCTTTTTCCAAGTGAGATAGTTCAAGTAAGTAAGTTTAAGAGGCACAAATTTTTTTATATTTGAAATTGAGGGTGGCTGGAGGGGAAGCACCAAAGTGACTGGTGTGGTATCTTCTGGAGAAGAAGAAGTGGACTGTGAAGATGCCATTAGATAGAAAAAAAAAGAAGAAGAGGATCTTTATAGCTCTTGATACTAAATTGAAAGGATTCTGGTAGAATGACCCAGCTATGTGGGGTATCATGTATATTTATATTACCATGGTACATTACAAGGATGGAAATACAATCAATATAATTATACATCAATGGTAATACAATAAGAGCAAAGGTGTGAACATAATATTATGATTAAAGCTAATTATATGTTATAATTGCTAAATATATGTAGAGTATTCCTTAACACTTCCAAATACCTCAAAAAGACTCTTGTAAGAGTGGGTTGGTTTTCAATGAGATTATAGACTAACTTAGTGGAGAAGATGCCATTACTATTAAAAAACTAGGTAGGATCACATTTTAGGTTTAGAGGGATGTTTGATACTAGTAATAGTATTTAAGATGTCAGAAGTCAATTCAAAAGATAATTTGGAGAAATTCCAATATTATCTATTCCAAAGATCATTTATGAGAAGAGTATTAGATTTGGTGATAGGACCATTTATATATTAAGTCCTAAGGGCTGGAAGTGTTGGATTCCAATGAGGATTCCAAATGTCAATATTTTCCCACACCTACGGCCCAAAGGATGCCTCTAGAATAGATGAACGCCTTGATGATTCTCAAGAGTAAATCAAGAAGTGCAGTATTTTGGTGAAAATCTCACATTTTCCATTGATCATATGGCTGTATGTATATACCAAGACAAATTTCAAAACCTAGTTTAACAACTAAACTACAAATGGGCCTAGTCCAAAAACACAAGGAAACCCCTAATCTACTATTAATTACATAGTTACAAAATTGTCCTTTATTACCTCCCCCCCCCCCCCCCTCTCCCCTCAAGTTGGAGTATGAAGATTCCGAATGCGCAACTTGCACGAAAAGTAATCAAACTACGCACGCCCTAGAGCCTTTGTAAAGATATTAGCCAACTGCTTATCCGTGGGCATGTGTCCGGGGCATATGATTCCTTTGAAGATCTAAATAGCTCGAGAATTATTGCCCGAGATGATCGAATCATCCACATAGACAAGCACATTTATTTCTATCATCCATTTCTTCATTGTAAAGAGAGAGTAATCAGAGTAAGACTATCGAAAACCACAATTCTTCAGCGCTGCCGACAACTTAGCAAATCAATATTGTGGCGCTTGTTTCAAACCATACAAGGATTTCCAAAGATGACAAATATTTCTGGAGCCCTTATTCTGATACACCAAAGGCAGCTTCATATACACTTCTTCGTAAATATCACCATGAAAGAATGTATTATGGACATCCATCTAATGTAATTCTCAACTTTTAGCAACAACAACTGTCAAGAACACACAAACAGTCACCATATTAGTGACCAGTAAAAAAGTCTTCGTGCAACCAATGTCTTAAACTTGGTGATTACCAAAGATCACCAGTCTTGCTTTTATACCGCTCAATGGTCCCATCTGAATAGTACTTAATTTTATATACCCATCGACAACCAAGTTTTTTTTTTTTTTTTTTTTTTGCGGAGGCAAGTGTTCAATTATCCAAGTTTTATTTGCTTCTAAAGCTTGCAACTCCTGTTGCAAAGTTGTTTGCCACCTTTCATCTTTCACGGCTTTGGAGAAAGACGACGGCTCATGTCCTCCGGTTTAGTTGTAAGAAAGCTCACAGGACATGAAGAAAAATTATCATAATTAACATAGTGTGCTAAAGGGTATGGCGTACCTGAGGTTCGTTAATGCTCGAGTGAACGACCAGATTTGATGGAGTAGTTGAGAGAAAGAACAAAACTTTCCAAGACATGGCAAGAAACACATTTGTTGAACACTCGCTTCTAAATTATTTTTGGGCTGAAGCGGTAAGTACTGCTTGTCATATTTTTAATAGGTGTCTTATTTGTCCTATTTTAAAGAAAACTCTTTATGAGCTATGGAAAGCAAACGACCAAACTGTAGTTACTTTCATCCCTTCGGATGCAAATTCTTTGTACAAAATAATGGTAAGGACAATCTTGAAAATTTTATCCTCGAAGTGACAAAGTAATTTTTCTTGGTTACTCCGACACTAGCAGATTATATAGAGTTTTAAATAAAAGAACCATATGTGTTGAAGAATCTATGCATGTTGTGTTTGATGATTCTTGGCAAAATGCCGAGAATGGTACAATGATAGGTGATGAAGAAGACGTCCAACCTCAGCTTGATCACTCTGAAACCTAAAATCATGAAGCACCAATTGATAAGTCAAATGAAGATTAACAGCTGAATAATGAAGCAAACTCAACCAAGTAGACTGTTGATCCAGATGTTGTGGTTCCGAATGAATGGAAGAATGAAATAGACTATCCTTATAGGTTCATCATTGGTAACCCACATGAAGATATGAAAACTAGAAGATCCCATAATACTAACCTTGTTTTCATTTTACAGATTGAGCCTAAGAGAATCGATGAAGCACTTCAAGATGAGTTTTGGGTTCATTCTACGAAACAAGAGTTAGAACAGTTTGAAATCAAATTTGGAAACTTGTTTCCAGGACAAAAGGAACTTCCATAGTCGGAACAAAATAGATTTTTTGAAATAAGTTAAATGAGAAAGGTAAAGTAGTAAGGAATAAGGCTCGTCTAGTTGCTCAAGGTTACTCTCAAATAGAGGGAGTCGACTATGACGAGACCTTTGCTCATATGGCAAAGTTAGAATCCATTCATATGTTGCTAGCCTATGTATTATACAAAGGTTTCAAACTGTATCAAATGGATGTTAAAAGTACTTTTCTAAATGGTTTTATCAAGGAGGAAGTTTATGACAAACAACCTCCAGGTTTTGAAAATAAAAAGTTTTCTCATCATATTTCAAACTCTCTAAAGAACTTTACGACCTCAAATAAGCTACTAGAGCTTGGTATGAGCGCTTAAGTTTCTTTCTCATTAAGCACGACTTTACTCATGGAGTTAGCGATACAACATTATTTATCAAGAGAACTCCAAATGGTAACTTGATTATACAAATCTATGTTGATGATATAATTTTTGGAAGTACTAATCAATCTCTATGCAAGGAGTTTGAGACCTTGATGCAACTGACTGCCTACTGTGATGCTGATTGGGCAGCTTGTTTATATACCATAAGATCTATTACTGTGTACTTAGGCAAGTTTGGTCACTCTTTAATTTCATGGAGATCCAAGAAACAAAACACAGTCTCCAGAAGCTCAGCTGAAGCTGAGTACAGAAGTTTAGCCTCTACAGTTGCTGAGTTAGTGTGGTTGGTTGGGTTGTTTCAGCATTTTGGAGTTCACCTGCAGCTGCCTATTCCTGTGTTTTGTGACAACAAATCAGCACTTCAAAGTGCAGCAAATCCAGTGTTCCATGAACGTACTAAACACATTAATATTGATTATCACTTCATTCGTGAAAAGCTTCAATTAGGGTTGGTGATACACTCTATTTGCACTCAGCAGAACAACCTGCAGATATTCTCACCAAGGGTCTCACTGCTATGCAACATTCCTATCTTCTTTCCAAGCTCGAAATGAAGAACATCTTCATAGCTCCTACTTGAGAGAGGGAGGTGTGAAGGAATTAGTTAGATGTACAGCTGTACAATAGTGCCAGCTGGACAAGTCAGTTAGTTAGTTAGGATTAATTAGTTAATTAGCTGATTAGTTAGTCAATTAAGTTAGAGCCGATAGAAGAGTGAGTTAATTAGAAATCTATATATACCCCTTGTACAGTGTATCTTAGCTCATATCATGAAATGGAAGTTTTCCTTCTTCCCCAATTCTCTCTCGTCTGATTCCCTTAGCTTCTAGGTTTTGTTCGATTGCCTTAATTCAACAAACTTAACAGGACGCACTTGGCAGGGCAGTCTGTCTGGCCATGAGTAGCTGCAGCCATGACGGTGTCCTCAACTCTTTGTCTTAAGTGCTATACAACTATCTGAGCCGTAACTCTCGGAATTCATTTTTGGTATTTCTTGATTCTTATAATATTTGCTGCTTCTTTTATTTATTTGTTTATGTTGCCTTACTAACGAGTTATTGTATTTTGTGAGATATCTTTGGTGGAACGCGCTAGAGCATGCTGCTCGAGGGAGACAATGATCTATTTATTTCCTTTAAAATCTGTACTTAAAAAAAAAAAAAAGTGTAATGGAAACTGCATTTACCTTTGGGTTTAAGGGCATGGTTGGCGAGTTATTTGAGTACCTTTCTTTTGGTGGCTACTTGTTTAAGTCAGCTGTTTAGCATTTAGATTCTAGTATCTCGTTAATCATTTATTTTCTTAGGGTCATCCTCTCATTCTAAATTGATCTTATATGATCACTTACGACTTTATTTTTAGTCAACTTATCCGAGTAGTTAAGATGATACACGTAGAAAATGGTGAAGTTATGTTCTTGAATAGAATTAACAAGAAATTGGAAGTGTTGTGTCTTTTATAGCCTTCAGTTTATCACTAAATTGTTGGAGAAATACTTAGCTGCTATCTGTTGTCTTAGGATATTAAATGTATTTGTTTGGTCTTAAGCTTTTGTTATTTAGTCTTATATATAAGCCTAGGATGATGATTCTAGTTTAAAACTACATTTTGACACGAGACATTATATTAGTTTAAATTTAACTTGCTTGGTTACTTTAGTTAATTACTTAAAATCCCATCTCAATGTTTTAGTCCGACCAGGAACCACACTTTGTGGATTTTGAGGAGTGCCTAACACCTTCCTCTCAATTTACGTGAACTCTTATCTTTAATTTCTAGTTCGCGGACTAGTCCTGGAGTCAACTTTAAAATCAATTAAAAATAAAAATATGTGTCCTAATACATCTAGTTAAATAACTTATTAAGTGGCAACTCCAAGTTCCATCCGCGAGTCCATAGTTGAGTTCTGTTTTAAGCCTAGCGGTTTGAAATAGGGGTCTACAAGTGTGTGGTGTGGAGGGTGGCAGTCACTTATATCTAGAATTATATCATACCTAACCCTAACCCTAAGCCTACGTTACAAGTCTAATCAAGGCTTAGTTGAACATACATTTGGTACTTCTCCACTTGTGGAGAATCACAATAAGGGTAAGCCTATGGTACTTTGACTTAACTCGTGAATATTCTTCGTGAGAGTGAGTACTTAATTATTTATACTCCTTGTTTTAAATTAACTTCAAGAAAGAGAAGGACTACTTTGTGATGAGGAATGCAAGGGGGAGTGGCGAGATGAAAGTCTTAGCTTAAGATGAGGTTCATAAGCAAGTAAGGTTGGTTGATGAGTCAAGTCAATTATTGAGACTTTAGTGTCATCTTTAGACCATTATGAAATTTGTGAAATGATGCATGAAGCACCTTAATGAGTATTCATGAGTATGTTTGGTTGTTGGTGCCAATTGAGGTCACAATATCTTGGAAAGAATGAAAAAGGAACTTGGCTTCATCTTGTTCTGAAATTTGAAAGTGTACTGAACTTTTGGTATTGATTGGTTTGCTTGAGGACAAGCAGAAATTAAAGTTTAGGAAGTTGATATGTGAGCATTTTGCTTATAATGACTTACTTTTACTTTCGTTTTTGAATCCAAAAGCAACCGATCAATAGAGAAATGATGTGTAAGTTTGATTTTAGGTATTTGAGTGTGTAATGGACTGAATTAAGCCACAAGGAGAAAAAAAAATTGAGTTGAATATTGGATGAAGTAGTAGAAACAGAGAAAGTTCAGCAACACAATAGTTTAGCGGCCGCTCAATCTCATAAAGATGTGACAGCCTTAGTAAGGTGCAACAGCACAAAGTCACAAAGGAGAAGATGTGCAAAGTTCAAAGGATTCTCAAGTGTTTCAGCCAGATATTCAAGCGACAACACTTTCATGGAGAAGATGCCGCTGCACTAGGAATGGGATTCCATCCATTAGTATTTAGTGCAATATTATTTAATAGTAGTATAGATTTATGCCATGTGTCCACCTACTTAATTCATAGATGAGATTTTATTCCTAATAACTAAATATAGTAGTGTAATTTTAAGAAAAAAATTAAAACACAAGATAAAATCAACCAAACAGCAGCCTTCACATTAATGGTGCCTTCCTATTTTAATATAGTACTCCCATTTTGTATATATAGCAGTTCAACTTTCTTGAGGATTAAATGATGAAATCAATTTTGTGGAATTGCGGTAAAATAAGTTTTATGTGCTACTTGTCTTCTGTTTTTTAGAATTGCAGTTAAATAAGTTTTTATGTGCTACTTGTATTCTATGTCCTTTTTTCCCTTTTTAAAACAGAAGGCACCATTAATGTGAAGGCTGCCATTTGGTTAATTGTATTTTTTTCCTTATCTTTTGGCTTAAAATTACACTACCATATTTAGTTATTAGAAACATAATGATCTCATCCATAAATTAAATAGGTGGAGACATGACACCAATCTATACTAATATTGAATAATATTGCACCAAATACTAATAGATGGAATTCCATTCCACTGCACTAAGGCGGCTGCCAAATGACAAACTCCTAAACTTGAAAAATTCTCAGGATAACTCCAAGTGCGACGTACCAAAGAAAAAGGCTTCAGCATAATCATAGAGAAGACAAATGTGCGGCCGCACAATGAAAGTGCAGGCTGCATGATCTTGGTGGCTCAAGGGAAGGTGCTAGCCCTTTTCAAATACTGGCTGCACAATCCCAGGTCTAAGATCTAAATCTTAAGCAAAGTCCAAATGTGCTGCAGCACAGTTAAGTTGCTGGCTGCACAACTACAAAATGGAATTAACTATAGAAAAAGATTTAAATAGCTAGAGTTCGTTTATTTCATTTACTTTTACCTTAAAAAGTAAGTCAGAGAGAAGCTTTGGCCTCCCTAGCAAGTTTTCATCCGTTATTGAAGAATCTACCATCACTACAAGAAAAATGCTTATTAGGGACCAACTTTCATCGATGAGTGTGAAATCTGGTCCATAAAGCATCGTTATAGAGACGAGATATATTGCTGGTCTTCAATTAATGGAGGGAAAAATTTTGATCCGTGAAAAGTTAAAATTCTGATCCTTATTGGTCATATTTGGGCGGCAGTATAAGCACAATTTATTTTGCCTCGAGTGAAAAAAAGGAAAAGTCAAAGTAAAAACAGTTAACTAAAAGGAGTAGACTGAAACCCTAAGAGCGTCTCCAACGCTAACCCCAAATGCCATTATGGGGTTGGATTTTGGAGAAAATCCACTCCAATGGTGCTGCATTTTTTACTCCAAAATGGGGTATGAATAGTGTCACCCCAAATTTGGAGTGACACTATTCATCATCTCTATTACTATTCCCTATTATTTTATTATTATTTTTATTATTTATCTCTTTTAATTTATCCCTTTATATACACTTAATTATGTTTATGTAATAGTTTTGTAATATTTATTTTATTTCTTAACTTAGGCGTGTAATTTTGATAAATTAATTTTTGTGCATTTCTTATTTTTATATTGTATCGCAATGATTTCACTTTTATTTTAATTATTCGTTAATATATTTAATCTATAATATTTTCTTACAAATTACTATAATATTTAAAATTTTATGGTATAAAATAATTTTATATTGTGCTTCAATTATATGTGATGAATATGTAAAAAAAAATAAAAGATAAAATTTGTTTAATGGAAATAAGAAAATAAAATTGAGATAAAGATAATAATACTCCCTCCGTTTCAAAAAGGATGAACCTATTTCCTTTTTAGTTTGTTTCAAAAAGAATGACCTCTTTCTAAATTTGGAAAGAAATATTCACTTTTACGCATCCCTAGATAATTTGTAGCCACACAAATATCTATAACTTATTTTAGACCACAAATTTCAAAAGTCTTCTCTCTTTATTAAACTCCATGCAAAGTCAAATGGGTTCATCTAAAGTGGAACGGAGGGAGTATAATATAGAAGAGAGAGAAGAATATAAAAAGAAAAGTAAAAAATGGGGGAATGGTTGGAGTAAGTTTACCCATTTTGGAGAAGAAAATGGGGTTGAGGGTTGGAGATGCCCTAAGAACGCCTCAATTTCCAAATTCATCTCCGAAAAATGACGTCTTGCCCTCCCAAATTAGTCTCCCCGATTTACAGCGATTTACTCAAGCTCTCATCTAAGTTTGGACTGTTTTCTTTCAATCTCCTCATTTTTCTTCTTTTTTGATTTACTAATAATGTGTCAAAGTGAAATTCTCACTTTTTTGGCTTAAGGTCTCTATAAACTAATTTCGATTTGATTCTAATGTGCTTCTAATGTTGGGTCGATGTTTTTTTTTATTTTTTTTGGGTCTGTATGGAATCTACAATGGATAGGTAATCTCAGTACTAGGTAACCCTCTCAGAGCTTTCTATTTGCTTCGGCGATACAGTCTTTTATAAAATTCATCTGCTTCTAGAACCTTCTAGCTATGCCTAGATTTGCCAGAAGTGAAGCTCTCTGTTGAGAAATTCATCTACTTCACTCTCAAACAAGAAAGAAAAATTATATGAGCCCCTTTGTGTGGATAAGAATTAAGAACCTTAAAAGCATGTGATTTTGTATTTGAAATATAAAATTTTCTTTATGTTTGTTAAGTGGTTTGAATGATGACTGCTGTGTGTTATAAGATTGTGCTGCTGTTAAATATTTGATTTGACTTTTATAGAAATTGTGACTTTGTGGGAACTCGGTAGAGAATCAAGCTAGAAAGAGAGCTATTAGCAGCATTACAACCTTTATATGTTGGAGGCTATTGAGTGCCAGATCAAATCCTTCTTGTTTTCCTGCAGCAACATTAAGAACTGATACTTTTTTTTTGTAAAGAGAACCTCTCAAATGGATCTTCTGCCAGTTTTCTCAAGAGGCAAAGTTGGCGTACCAATGTCTCGCGTTCAACATTACCTATTTCAGGAGAATGACTTTCCATTAAATGAACATACCAAGTTAGTGATAACTTACCCAGAACTTCAATTTATTTTGTTGCTTTCACTGTATGTTGTAGTCTCTTTTTATTGCAGTGCGTTTATACTTTTTGTAGGATGTTGATTTCTCGGTTGTGCATAATCCAGCTTTTGTTACTAGATGGTACTAATATTGAATAAAAGACTTTACCATTAGAACAAAAATTCTGCTGTTTATGAATTAAAGGCAAAAATTCTACTAACATTAAAGACAAACTTGTCATGTAGGTCATTTGAAGTGTTTGGTTATTCCAACTATAAATATGAAGGATATCTTTAACAATTGGGAGCTTCACTTCCTTACAGCGCTAGAATGGGAACCTACTGATATATTCCACCCGATACACTGTTTCTAATTTGTATTCAGGGAAATGTGGACACAAAGTTCTTATTTTTTAGAGGCTCTTATAGCTACTGATTCTGTTTTTTGGAGTTCTACATATACAATTTTTTAACTCAAGTTAATTATTTCTCCTACTAGCTTTTCAGGTTCACTACGCTTACTTTGTTGTTTCTTGCTTGATACTCCCACTCACTAGAAAAAGTGAAACATAAAACCAAGAAATGAGCTTTTGCTCTTATGAAGTGACTGAGTTTGACATTTTAATACATTGACAAGAATTTTTGCGAAAATTGATACGTTCTTGGTGCATGTTCCTTGTCAAATTTCTTGTATTTCCATATCCAACCATTGTGTTAGCATTAAAATGTTTGGCTAGTGATTCATTGGTTTCCTCCCTTCACTCTAAGTTACCTGAATGTTTTTATATTTGCTTGCAACAACCAATGGTTTTTCCTTTTCTAAATTAGAGTTCCTTGGACTTACAGTCAGTAAGAGCGCCAGAGAAGATCACCAAAATGGTTGAGGTGCAGTTGTCAAAGCTCGAGAAAGACTTTTTTTCACGAACAGGTGTAGTCGTGAGATATTTTATTCTATATTTTGAAAATTGGATGTTATTCGTTGCTACTCTTGTGATGAATGGTGTGTATCATTCTTATGAAGTACTCCTATCTTCTAGAAATAGATTGTGGTGCTTTTTCATATTATTATAATCTGTTTGGTTAGATTGTTGAATTAATTCTGATTACTCTGATAAGTTATTGCTCTTTATTACAAGTTTAATATATATTGTTGTGTTCTTACTGCCCCTTTGTATTTTTGGTTGATAATTTAGGTGGACATCTTACAACACCTGATTGCTTACTTTCTTGGTGAGTGATCAAATTTATGTTAAGACTTTGAATAAAGTCAAAATTTATTCAACTAACACTACTAAAAAAAACTGAATCTGCGACCACCAAATCGGTCGCCGATCGGTCGCCAGGTCGACCGATCGGCGACCGATACGGGTAGTCGGAAAATCCATGGTAGCAAATAGCCATGCGACCGAAAATCGGTCGATGTTTCGACCACCATGCGACCGAATTTCGGTCTTACAATAGCTCACATACAGTGACCAACTATGCGACCGATTTTCGGTCGCACATCCTAGTGCGACCGAAAATCGGTCGCATACTTGGTCTCATTTGTGGGAATTAATGGTGACCAAGTATGCGACCGAAATTCGGTCGCACAGAATGTGCGACCGAAAATCGGTCGCATACATGGTCTCTGTTGTGACCGCTATGCGACCGAAAATCGGTCGCCAAACCTGTAAAAACCTGCAATAAAAAACCTGCAATCAGGCACATCGCAACAGCAAAAACCAGCACCTGGACAGCAATAAACAGTAATAAACAGCAATAAAACAGCAATTTATCAACTAAGTATGCACGTCACAATCAGCAAATGATATTACATAAATCATATTGTGTGTTTATGTACATTACAGTAAGTAATTAATAATAAACTACAAAGTACAAATTGGTTCAATCAACTTCATCATCCGATTCATAGTGGCTAGCAATATCATCCTCGGACGGCTCGTCACTATCTATGTTTTCATCAGCCTCGCAAGCCCTTGAAGTTCCTTCTCCAAAACTAGCCGGGTTTTTTGCACGACTAAATTCAGATGCAGCCACCGGGTCATAGGTCCCATCAATATGGCGCAAATTGTCTGCAAGTTCATTATCCGCTACCAATGGAACAGATGACACCTCATTCTGGTATGCAACATCTAACCTATCAGGTACTTCAATTAATCCCACCGGTTTTCCCTTTAGAACCGCCCACCACTTGGATTTGGCCTTTGCTTTTGATGCGTTCTTCGTCCGAGGGTAAGGAACAAACCACACTTGTTTTACATTCTGTGCAATGATGAAAGGATCATAGTTTCCATATGACCTTCTATGATTAACCTCAACTAGCTTTGAACTCGGATCAACCCGCGTACCCCTGCTACCTGGATCAAACCACTTGCACTTGAAGAGAACCAATCTTTTCTGAGGCCATCCAACTCTATACTCAACCTCTAAGATCTCCTCAATCACTCCGTAGAAGTCAGATTCGGCCCCTTGGTCACCAGTTCCAGCACTCACGGACACACCGCTGTTGTAGGTTTTTTTACCCTCTGACCAGCTGTGTGTATGAAACTTGTACCCATTTACAAAGTATGTATTCATCTTTTTATACTCGTAATATGGGCCATGACATATATGTCTCAAAAAATCAAACTTGATGCCATTCACCGGATTGTTTACCTATATTAAAATTAAATGGATTAGAGTAAATTAACCAGAGTTTGATGACGGTAGTAATGTTTTTAAATCAAAGGAAAAATATATGAGTTTCCATAACACTTACAAATGCCGTAAACCAGTCTGTAAAATGATCAATGACTGCATGTGGACCAATTTCAGCAACAAAGTGACTGCGTTATGTAACGAACTACTTTACATTAGAAAGAATACTTATGTTAGTCACAATTTAGTGGTTACCATTAAAATAAAACATACTTGTAATAAGGAGTGACTTCGGGACAGTTCAACAACACATGTGTTGTAGCTGCTTTCCTATCCGTATCAGTGAACTGGTATTTTCTGGATGATAATGTACTTCCCCTTCCTGGTTGATTGAATATGGAGAATGCTGGGTAATTGGGATCATTATTATCTCCCACATCATGCCGATCCGGCCTAGTGCGCATACAGGGAACATCCTTGTCGAAGTAGTATGAGCAAAAATGTGAAGTTTCTCTTGACAAATATGCCTGGCATATCGATCCCTCGATTTGTCCTCTGTTCTTCACATCCCGCTTACACTTACCAATAATTCTACAAAAAAATAATCTGTTAGTACAAATATGTTGCGTAAAATAAATAGTAGTTGAATAAGAAACGGAAGCTTACCTCTCGAAAGGGTACATCCATCTGCAGTGCACTGGGCCTCCTAGCCGAGCCTCTTCAGCGAGGTGAACCGGTAGATGCTCCATCACATTAAAGAAGCCGGGTGGAAAGATCTTTGACAGCTTAGACAATACAACAGGAAAGTTCTGTTCCAACAAGTTCAAACTCTCTTCCTTCAAAGTCTTGCTGCAAAGCTCTTTAAAAAAAAGCCCTGTCTCTGTTATTGGTTTCAAAACTTTATCTGGCAACCCATTGAATGCAATTGACATCAAGTTTTCCATAAAAATGTGACAGTCGTGGCTCTTCATGTGATGGAGTTTTAAGCCACTCATATCAACACACCTTTCTAAGTTAGATGCATATCCATCAGGCATCCTCAAGTTACTCACCCACTCGCAGATCATTCTTCTCTCATCTTCATCGAAGGTATAGCAAGCCTTTGGAAGTAAAATGCTGTCGCCATCCCTGACCGCATGTAGCTCGGGTCGCCTGCAAAGTTCCTGTATGTCAAACCGTGCCTTCCAGTTATCCTTTGTCTTACCCTTGACATCCATAACAGTATTAAGGACCGCCTCGAAGAAGTTCTTCTCAATATGCATTGGATCGAGATTATGGCGCAGAAGGTTATCCTTCCAATAAGGCAAGTCCCAGAAAATGCTCTTCTTGGTCCAATTATGTTCGACCCCAAAACCAGGTGTTTTAGTTTGCAAGTTTTCTGTTACCTTTGGAAGGTCCTTAACCCTGTTCCATATCTCTATCCCTGTTAACCTGCGAGGAGGCTCCTCATAATCAACCTGATTCTTCATGAATGCATTTGTATTATTCCTAAAAGGGTGCTCCATTGGCAAGAATCTACGGCAGCAGTCAAACCATGTCACTTTACCTCCATTTTTCAATGTGAAGGCCTTTGTATCTTCCATACAGTATGGGCACGCTAGCTTCCCTGCAGTCGACCAGCCAGACAACATCCCATAAGCTGGAAAGTCATTTATGGTCCACATCAAAGAAGCATGCATTTGGAAGTTCTGCTTCATTGATACATCGTAGGTTTCAACTCCTTCATGCCAAAGTGTCTGCAATTCATCAATCAAAGGCTGCAAATAAACATCAATACGAGTTTTCGGGTTATGTGGACCAGGTATTATACAATTCAAAAAAAGATATGGACTGGTCATGCACATTCCGGGAGGCAGGTTGTATGGTGTGACAAATACGGGCCAACAAGAATATGGCGTGGACGAGACATCAAAAGGGGTAAAGCCATCGGAACACAGCCCCAACCTTACATTCCTCGGCTCGCTAGCAAATGACGGATACACTTGATCAAAGTGTTTCCATGCCTCACCATCTGAGGGGTGTGATAGAATACCCGCCTGCCTGGTCCGCTCATGATGCCACCTCATATGAGGAGCAGAACTCATGGAAGCATACAACCTCTTCAACCTGGGTATAAGCGGCAAGTAATGCATCCACTTAACAGGTTTCGGCTTCTTTTTTTGATTTTTTTCGGGCTTGTATCGAGGCTCCTCACAAAATCTACATTGCACGAGCTCTGCATCATCCTTGTAATATAGCATGCACCCATTAACACAGCAATGAATCTTATGAGAAGTAAGGCCTAATGAGGAAACCAACTTCTTTGTGAAGTAATAAGAAGTTGGTAAGTCCATGTTAGCCGGCTTTAGTTCATTCATAAGGCCTATGATGGAATCCATGGCAGCTTGAGAAATACTATAATCTGATTTGATATTCTGCAATCTGACAGCAACAGACAACTTGGAATGTACCGAGCCCTCATGGAATGGACGACTTGCTTCCTCCAACATTTTATAGAATTCACTTGCCTCGGCATTTGGAATGTGCTCAGTGTTAGGCTGTGATGTACCCGGCTGCATGGGATCATCATCCGGGTACATACCAAAAGCATCACGAACCATATCATCCATTCTATAATCATTACGGTCTGGTTCCAAAACCGGAGAACTAGTAGTGCCATGAATATTTTGAAGCATTTGAATGTGACCCTGCAAATCCCACGGCTCTCCATGATAACGCCAAATATAGTAATCTGGCATAAACCCCCTTTCTAACAGATGCACTTGCACGGTCGTCATATCTTGGATGGTGCAACATTTGCACTTTATGCATGGGCACTTAATTGTACCAAACCTTATAAAAGGTTCGGTTGTTTTTGCTAAAGCAACAAATTCCTTAAGACCCTCTTCAAATTCAGGCCTTATCCCCCGCCGACCGGGGAAAAGTCTATTGTCCATCCACAAACGACGTGCATTAAAGTCCATATCTACACAAAAATTGCCAAATTGAGAACAATCCCAACATATCCCAACAATAACAATAATTAATCCCAATAATCACAACCCTATATTTAAAGTTCATCAACCCAAAACAACTTACTCGACATCACATTATATATAATAAACTATTATAACTAACAACTACCATGTTAACAACATATATAGGCTCTCCATTATTTATAAATATATATATAATTAAATTCGGATTATTAAACCAAAAAAAAAAATTACCTCTACTTTGTATTGGATCGAATGGGAAGAAAGTATGAGTTACCAATGTGCTATCCACCCAAAAACTACAAAAAAAGTGAATTAAAAAGTCATTATATGAGTTTTTAAAAAAATAACAAAAATTACTAAAAAATGAAATTTACCTTGAATTTGTAGGTTTAGATCGTGTTAAATGTTAATATGGAGGTAATAGAGTAGTAATTTAAAGTTATATGGGGTTTATAATGGTGGGAAGTTGATTATGGGGTGGAGGGGGTTCGGTTTTTAGGGATTGGGTGGGTTTTGGGAATTTTGAAATGGGGAAGAAAGGGGTTCTGCCCCGTTTTTAGTTACAGTTATGCGACCGACATGCGACCGATTGTCGGTCGCATAGCTGTGACTAATTTTTCAGAGACCGATGTGCGACCGAAATTCGGTCGCCACTTTTTTTTCGTTGAATGTGCGACCGATTTTCGGTCGCCACTTTTTTTTCGTTGAATGTGCGACCGAAAATCGGTCGCACAACTGTGGAGACCGAAATTCGGTCGCATGATGGTGGTCGCAGATTCAGTTTTTTTTAGTAGTGTAATCTCTAGTCTAATCTGTTAGTTCATGGAGGTAAGGTTAAGTCCCCCTCCTCCTTTTGTGATCTATACAAGCACATTCAAGCTTAGTCGGTGAAGTTAAAAAAAATTAAAAAATAATAATAATAAATATGGAGTTTAACTCAATCCAAAAGCTAGTAAACAATATTAAATTGATGAAAATTATATAAATAGGCCAAATTGCTCATCCGAACCAATGTAGAAATCATGCCAAATTTGCGCAAGACCCAGCGAATTAACTAGAGAAACCCAAAAACAATTTAGCTGAAAAAGAATGAGAATAGCATGCTTAGAAATACATCTTATATTTGTTATAGGTAAATTTCAAACCTGCAAAAGTCCCATAATATCATACATATACTGACCATTGGAAAGATATCCATACAAGGAGATTGGCATAAACATTATTCTTCAAACACAACATTATTTATTTCACACGCCAATACTCCCAAATATTCATCACCTACTGACTTAATTAGCATAGATCTTCTATTTCTTTAGGTGATGACCCTCTATATCTTTGGTTACATCAAGTACCATACCCAAGAGAACGATAGGGTCAGGGGTGTCTTCAGTTTTTTTCTCGTACACAAATGTCCACGTTGTCCAATTGGAGTCGCAGGATGTTATAATAATGAAGGAATTGTACAACTCTAACAGATCTCCTCCAATAACTTTCCAAGTGATTGTTTTCTTCGGAACATCCACGGCTTCAATCACTTGCTTACAAATCTTGGCTTTTCCATCTAAAATCATTAAGTTAAAATATGTTATAATCATTGAAGAGATGTTGCGCCTAATTCAACTATCCTATTCCTCATAATAGATATAAATGTTCACCATAAATCTTGAAAGAACATGAAAATGTGAAAAATATGGGAAGTGTGAGCTACAAAAGGGAAACTTGATAATAAAAGTGTGTATTTTATGACGGATCATTTTCAGGTGAAACATACTTTCCATGTAAAAGATACTTTTCTGGAAAATGTTTTCCTCTTTTCGGTTGGTGAGATATATTGGAGACGAAAGATTTATAATAATATCTAACTATTAATCGGAGCAAGTACCGTGAAATTAAAAGTTGTTAAGTAATACTCCATGAAAATAAAAGAAGTTAAGATAGTTGTAAGAATTTCAACCCATAAATGAAGGTAATTATTGATCTTTTCCCCTTTTTACGGAAAATATTTTTATCTGATAACCAAACACTAAAAGATAAGTTTCTCATGAACAACAATTTTCTTGAAAATGACTACCGAACTCATTTAAGTATGTAGAAAATTGATGAAAGTAAATCCTAGAGAGAGAATGAGGGTTGGGTGCTATCTTACCGTCGTTATACTTCCAGTTAACTACCGAACCAACCTTTAGAGTACTTCCACCTTCCTGAATCTCAAAATGGTGGATCTTAATAGGACTTATGTTGGGTATATGATGAGTATTGATGTGTAAAATATCATCCATCAAGTGCCCTCCACACTTCACCTCTATTGAACCAATCAACTTGCCTTTAACACCCATGTTTTCTTCTTCGGAATAGAAAAAAGTTGTGATGAAAAACAAGTTGTGAGAAAATGTTCAAAAGGTTTTGTCTTTATATAGATTTTAATTAGCAGTGAAAAGCTAGTTTAAAGCATGATTCACGTATCATGTCTTTAATGGGGTTTGGTAACTAGTGTTTGTTCATGTCGTGTACAATTAGGTATTGGTTGTTGAACATTTGCCTTTCACAGTGAAATTTTACTGTAGAGCGTGTTGAGTTTTGATGAATAACAAACAAAATGTAGTTGTAGTTATAATTACAGGCTGCAACGCGTGATGAACCAAGCAAGCTATATGTTTTATCGTTCCTGTAGGAATAGGAATATCATTGTCCAGTTGGGTAGTTTTAGTAATTGTGCCCGTATAAACTGATTTTCTAGGGTAGTGTATTCTGAATTCTTATTCTGAGTTTATATAGTAATTTTATGGGTTTTTTTACCGTATGTACTCTTGAAATTCAAAGTATTTATCCACTTTATTCATTAAATATTATATTACCCATCAAAATTAAAAATATTTATCCAATCTACCAGGAACGTATGTATATTTATACAGGAAATACTACTAATAGTAGTAGTAGTAGCAGCACCTGTGATCGATCAACAAAGGTACCCTGGTGCCAGTGGTAGAGCCTTTAAGCTGAAACGTACCCCTCTGAACGATGTTTTTATGTACAGTAGTTTTTTTGCCACAACCAATCTATTTTATGGCTTAATCAATCTAGTCACCCATGGGTGTACAGTAGATTGTTTGGTAACTAGTGTTTGTTCATGCTACTGTACACCCATGTTTTTATGGCTTAATCAATTTAGTCGAAGTAGCAAAAATTTGACCCGATCCGACCTTCCTATTTGGTCTTTGTAGCTAAGGATAAATACTACAAGTGGCACCTACAACCTCCGAATCCTAGATCCGCCCCTGCAACCTACCCATTTATTACTGTATACCTTTGTTATACCTTATGTACATATATCTTTATGGTATGCTGCATAAATTATGGTATACAAGTTTGGATGGGTAGGACATGTAAATAGTTTATGAGTAGGGCTGATAAATATAAAACTTATAGGTATGGGTGGGGTAAATATTTTGATTTTGATGGGTATTTTTGTGAACCTCCCTAATTTTATTGATCAATGCTCCATTTGAAAAATGAATTAGAAGTGAAGTAATACAATTAGAGGTCGTTTGGTACGAAGACAGTTTATACATGGATTATAATACATGGATTAATAATACGGGAATTACTTTTTGTATGTGTTTGGTACATTGCACTAAAATTGGAGATGTAAGTTATTATTTAAAATATTTAATTTATTTTTAAGTTAAAAAGAAATGAGTTTACAAATATGCCCTTTGATGTTTGACTTTAATTGGCTTCTAGTGAAAAGAGAATGATAGTTTTGTCTTTTTGCTCCTTTATCCATGTATAATTTAATACATGAATTAGTTATCCCACATAGGATGTGGTATAAATTAGGAATTTTTACACATATATACAAAATTACACCCTAAATTACAAAAAAAATAGCAATATTTGTCAAATTACAAGCCATAGCAATTTTTTTTAGCACATTTCACAATACACAAGATACATCATAATTTTCCAAACAAACCCTAATTTCAACCCCTACCCCCAAAATCCTTCCCCAACTCCCCTACCACCATACCCAAAACCCCTGCCTCCCCTGCCTTCCCCCCTCCCCTCCGGGCCTTGCACAGCAACACACACCACCATAGACGACGACAGCAAACACCGGCAAACAACGTTATCCACAGTGACATATCGGAAAACCACAGGAGGGAGTTGATTAGGACGATGGAAAAGGGCAGCGGTATAGATCGAACAGGGAGAAAAACAGTAACGCCACCAGCGGAGAACCACCAGCAAACACCGGAAAATGCCGTCATCATCATCCCTGTTCGGTCAATGAAATAGAAAATAACGGTGGCAGTAGAGTAGATCGGCCTTCGTTCCTCCTATTTCGCCTGGTTGTTGGTTCCGTTCACCTGCTGTCACCGAGTTTCAAACACATTTCTGGTTGTTGGTTCCGTTCACCGCTAATCTCCAATATACTTGTTCTTTCATTTTTGTTCTATTTCAGTTGGACACCAAGTTTTGGGTGTCTCTTTTGACCCTTGATGACAAATCGTTGGAATTTGTTCTACCTACTTCAAGTGTTACTCCCTAGAAACAGTTAGTACAATGCAAAACAGTGCAAAACACCCAGAAATACTTAGAAATATCGATGAAACAGTTTGAAACAGCAGAAATACATAGAGATACTGTTAGATACGGAGCAAAAATACTATAGATACAGCCCGATACAACACTGAAATTGTCTGAAACAGTGTGAAATATAGTGTTGAACAGTTTGATATAGTGTGAAATTGTCTGAAGACAACCTGAAACGGTGCTGAAACAGTTTGATATAGTGTTGAACACAACCTGAAACTATGCAGAAATAGTTTGATACAGTGCTGAACACAACCTGAAATGGTGCAGAAACAGTTTGATACAGTTCAATACGGAGCAAAAATAGTGAAGATATAGTGCTGAAACAGTTTAAAATAGCTAGTGAAAAAGTCCGAAACAAATGTAAAAGATAATGTGAAACGATGCAAAAAAAGTGAAATAGTTTAGAAACAGTGAGAAATAACGCACAAACGGGATGAAACAAATGTGGTTGATAGGCGAGATACGGTTAGATACGAGGTGGTTGGTAGTTGAGATATCTCACGATGTGGTTGGTAGGCGAGATACGGTCAAATACGAGGTGGTTGGTCGGCGAGATATAAAAACTTGTTACTCCCAACGCACACATAAGTATACGTGGTCGACAAGTAATAAAGTGATAAGTAGAGTATCGTTCCCACGAGGACTATTCAGACTGGACTCCTAACAAACAATTTCTTAACAACTATTCAGGGATCTTTTTCCAATATTGAGGATTTTATTAACTAAAGAACAGTAATTAAAACGGTAGAAGTGAATTCAAACAATGGAGCAAACTTTGGTTGTAAACAATATTAATGAGACGGTCCAAGATCAGAGCTACGACCAATCCAGTTGAGTTTTTCAATTGATTCCACTCCTCGAATTCCGGATCACTAACTAACAGGTTAAATGTACCCGTGAAAACCTATCGATTCTTCACGGTCTATGCAGGCTACTCCAATCCCTATATGTCTGTAGGTTGAATCACGTGCACGCATTAACGAATTCTGTGATTAGTTAAGCTAGGAAAGCAAGTATATGTCTATCCTACCCGCAAATTGGTTCCCCGATGCCCAGGTTCACAATCTAGCCCTACTCTTTCTTATTGCGTTCATAAATTCCCTCTTTCGAGTTCAATCTAAGAACCATAGATAATGCCTAATTATCGGGCCCTAATAATTAAACAAGTGAAATCAAGAAAGAATAAATAATCCATTATGGAATTCAATATGTGGAATTAAATATTCAAACATCAACCTTCATGAAACGCTCTACCCTAGAACGAAAGATCTAGCCATGCATACTCATAATCACAAGACAATGATTTGATGAAATAATGATGAAATAATTAATAGATGAAAGAATAGGAATAAAACCCTTGTTCAATGAAGTATGGTGCTCCACAATTGCTCCAAAGTCTGAACTCCCCTCAAAAAACTAAGTAAAAGAGTATTTATAATGTTTATAAAAGCCTAGCAATTAGTTACGCCTAAGCCTAGACGAAATAGGACTTCCAAAACCGCTCCAAGGGTGCTATAGCTGGCGCCCCGCGCCTCAAAACGCGCGCAACAAGGCAGAGTCCGTCAAATATCGCACGCAATGGCCACGCCCCGCGCCACAAAACGCGCCAGAAAGTGGGCGCTATAGGGGGCGCGCCGCGCCTGGAACCGCGCCAGGCCAATTTCCTGCTTTCGTCGTTCGCAGCTTGCTTCGTTCCGTGCCTTCGTGTGCTCGATCTAATCCTCAATCCAATTCCAACCTTTTCTTGCTCGATCATGCTCTTTAAAGCTTCAATTGCACTTCATAACAACCTACAATCACACGACACAAAATCAGTGCAAAATCACATTCATCAACTAGAAAACGTGCGAATAAAGTATCCAAACATGAGGAAATATTAAGGATATATCGGCATAAAATGCCAAACATCAACACCCCATACTTGAACCTTTGCTCGCCCTCGAGCAATTATAAATAACTTCCCAACCTAGGTAGAACAGGTCTGCCTATGACTATGGTTGATACCGACCATTGAACAAATGCATACATAACTACTATGGGTCCAACAAACATGCCAACAATATAACAACCTCAAAACACGAGAACAACCACCCCAAGACAACTCAAATGCACAAACTCGACTCATTGCAAACATGCTCCCACAAAGTCACCCCTACCTACTCAACCAAGAAGCCACGACTTCACCTATCTCATGTAAACCGTGTGCCCTCACCAATAATGAAGCAAGAGAGTGTCCTCCAAATATCACACACAAAAATGAATATCAAGAATGGAATGGGGACAATAGCATAGAAAGAACTCGCTCACTCTCATGAAAAGCTCACATGTCACACATGATGTACCATAGGCTTGCCCGTAGTGTAGGACTCCACTAATGTAAGCTCACTCCCGTCGGGATTAACTAGGACTTTACAGAGTTGTAATGTAGGCTAAGGGGCTGGTAGGATACATATGGATAATAGTGACTACCTCCCTAAGCACTTTAATACATCACATTCAATAACCACATATCCCATCAAAGCCACCCAATTCACCACCCAACAAATTTCACACACACCTTTTTTAACAAGTAGCAATTTTTCTTTTAAGCACAACACTATCAAGGATGGATATTCATTTCTTTTCTTTTCCTTTTTTTTTCAATTTTTTCAGCTTTTTTTTTCATTTATTTTTTTTCTATTCAATTCTTTCCAACCCTTGCCAATGCTCCTTCAACTACTTCACAATTTATCAAGTATTTTCCTCATTGGTTCCACTCAAAAACCTCCCAATACTTCAACCACAAACTCCACAATAATATAAAATTATCAATTAAAGTGCTTAAGGAGTAAAGGGTCAAAAGAAAGCAATTTAGAACAAGTGGGTAGGCTCGCAGTGTGGGTGCCAACAAAAAGGTCAATATGGTCACAAAGCAAGTCCAAGGTTCATATAAGGGTAGACAAATTAAGGTAAAAGGCTTATCCAAGAAGGCTTGTATCATCTCCCGACTAGAGCAAACCTAGGATTTCGCTTTACACACATACGGGGCAAGTTCTAGACACCAATATGCAAACATGGAACACAATAGAATATGCCTCACATCATACATTGCACACAGTCCACACAAGATGATTCCATCACAGCTCTCAATCAAACAAATAAGGTGCAATTTGTGGGAATTTAAGCACTAATGCACAAAGGTTCACAACAAAGTCAAGTGAGTGGACTCAAGCGTCTCAAGGGGGTCATTCCATTTTTTCTAGGCATGCATCACAATTCTAAAACCAAAAGACACCACAAATAGCACATGCAATAAGTTCAAGTCCACCTGTATCAAACAAATCAAAGGCACCTAGCATTCTACCTATTTCTTTCGTCTAGGGCCACCTAACAACTAATACTATACTAATCCTAAAAAGAAAGAAAATAAAAAACTACCCGGTTCAAAGGCTTCCCCGTGGAAAAGAACCGAGGCCATAAGAAAAACCACGGGGTGGATGACATGTACCACTAATTAAAACTAAAAAGAAAATCTTTTTGGAATTTTTCATTGGTTTTCTAATTTTTTTATATATTAAAGCAAGAAACAAATAAAAATAAAGTCAAGTGACAAAAATAAAAATTGCTAAAATTAAATTCCTAAGGGTACAATCATCCATAACCTCAAAAACTTGGGAAGTCCCCCACCCCACACTTAAAACTAAGAAATGTCCTCAGTGCGACGAAAAATAAAGTACAAGAGGTAAAGGAACTTCCCTGAAGGCTCTAGTCCTTGGTGCTAGCATCCTCCAAGCTTCCCTATAGTATGAGGTACTCAGACTTCCCCCAACAGGTCATCAATATTAGGCAGGGGTGAGGACACCCCACACTTAAACTCAACATTACATGAACCTGCAATCCAAAGAAAAACAAAAACTACGTGACACTATAAATAAAATAATACAAGTACAAACTCGGGTTGCCTCCCGAGAAGCGCCTTAGTTAACGTCGGGGCACGACGACACTCTTAGCTCACTTCCAGCATTTATGTCTTCTCTTCTTATGACGAACCTTTGCTTTCTTCCTTTCTTTGAGAGAACCCATCTTCAACTTCACATGTGATGTGCCATTGCTATCTTGTTCCACATTCTGCTCACACACGTCATTTGGTTTACTTCCATGTTCTTGTTTGACACATTCAATCATAGAGCACTCTTCAACCTTAGTTATGTGCTCCTTCTCATTATAAACCTTGAAAGTAACTTTTTCTCCATGCGCTCTAACAGTCATCTCTCCCAGCTCCATGTCAATAATTGCCTTCGAGGTGACTAAGAATGGTCTCCCCAAAATGATTGGAGCTTCTCGGTCCTCTTCATAATCTAGGACTACAAAATCAGCAGAGAATGTAAACTTACCAACTTTAAGCAACACATCCTCCAACTTACCATCAGGGTGAGTGAGTGATCCATCCGCCATCTTAAGAGTAACTGAAGAGGGCTTGATAGCTCCTAGCCCTAACTTTTTGCAAACAGATAGAGGCATGAGATTTATGCTCGCACCCAGATCACACAATGCACCAGTGATATTATGCCCTCCAATGGTGCAAGGAATAGTAAACCTCCCGGGATCTTGAAGTTTTGGAGGTAGCTTGCTCAAGATTGTGCTACACTCCTCGACTAACTCAACTGTATCTATCTCTTGAAGCTTTTTCTTCTTGATTAAAATCTCTTTTAAGAACTTCACAAAGGATGGCATCAATTCAAACACATCAGTCAAAGGAATATTAACTTGAAGCTCTTTCAACATACTCACAAATTTTTGATACTGGGCCCCATCCTTCGATGGTATAAGTCTCTGCAGGAATGGTGGAGGCGGCAGAGGTGCCTCTTTCTTCTCTTCTTTCTTCTTTACCTTCTCCACTTTTTCAACATTTTCTATTTCAGCTCTCTCCTCAGACTTGGCCATCAGCTCTCCACCTTCAATTAAAGTCACTGCAAGACATTGCTCAGGCCCTTTTCTAACAGTACTCGATCCAGCATCACCAGGGGGTGCTCCATGTTGTCTAGAATTTGTAGCGCCCACCAACTGCCCCAACTGGTGCTCTAGGTTCTTTTGAGCATTGACAAGATCTTGTATGGCATGTGCATGGGCTGCAGTGTCAGCTATCATTTTCTGCTGGCCTGCCATTATCTGCTTTAGCATATCTTCAACTGAATTGCTAACCTGCTGTGGTGGAGCTGGAAGTGGTTGGTAATTATTTGGGGCTCTCATATTGCCTTGATAATAAGCATTACCAAACTGATTTTGACCCTGCGGCCTGTTTTGATTACCCACGTAATAAACTGACTTTGGATTAGAGGAGCAAACCTCTGTAGCATGATCTTGACCACAAACCTCACAAAAACTCCGGAGTTGTTGCACTGGAGCTACTTGTTGCTGAGTCTGCGGCAGAGCTGGCTTGCTAATTTGATTAGAAATAGCATCCATCTTCGCCCTCAGCTCTGAAACTGCATCTAACTGAAGTACCCCAGTAGATTTCTGCGTAGTAGCTCTACCATCACCCTGCCAGTCTGGATTGCTCGGCGAGAATTTATCTAGTAACTCATAAATCTGGTCAAAGTTCAGGGCCAAGACTTGGCCTCCAGCAGCAACATCTACCACGATCTTAGTATGAGCAGTCAACCCCTCAACAAAAGTATGTGCCAGAACCTCATTAGATTGGTTATGGTGTGGACAATCTCTCAGTAAAGCTTTAAACCGCTCCCAGGCTGAATACAAAGACTCTCCTTCTATCTGTCTGAAGGACATAATTTCACTCCTCAGCCGAGCTGTCTTGGCAGATGGATAAAACTTAGCTAAGAACTTCTTAGCCAAATCATCCCAAGTAGTGATAGACCCAGGCTTTTCAGCCTTTAACCACCTCTTTGCTGCCCCGATCAACAAAAAGGGGAAGAGTATCAATTGAATATATTCAGTTGAGACCTCTGTTGGTATGTATGTGTCACTAATCTCTAAGAAATTCTGGATATGTTGTTGTGGATCCTCATGTAGTAACCCAGCATATTGTCCAGTCGCATGTAGCAGTTGTATCATGCTGGACTTAATCTCAAAGTGTCCAGTAATTTCAGGTTTAACTATGCTAGAAGCTACTCCTTCCAGACTGGGAAGAGCAACATCTCGCACAGCTAAAGCTCGATCTGCTGCCATTCCTACAGGTAAGGGTTAACAGAAACCTAATACCTGAAACAGCACAAGAAACTCAAAACAAAAATTAAACCTGAATAGAAAATAATAAATCGTCTGAAAAGAAAACAGCAATTATTTAGTCCCCGGCAACGGCGCTAAAAACTTGTTACTCCCAACGCACACGCAAGTATACGTGGTCGACAAGTAATAAAGTGATAAGTAGAGTATCGTTCCCATGAGGACTATTCAGACTGGACTCCTAACAAACAATTTCTTAACAACTATTCAGGGATCTTTTTCCAATAGTGAGAATTTTATTAACTAAAGAACAGTAATTAAAATGGTAGAAGTGAATTCAAATAATGGAGCAAACTTTGGTTGTAAACAATATTAATGAGACGGTCCAGGATCAGAGCTACGATCAATCCAGTTGAGTTTTCCAATTGATTCCACTCCTCGAATCCCGGATTACTAACTAACAGGTTAAATATACCCGTGAAAACTTTTCGATTCTTCACGGTCTATGCAGGCTACTCCAATCCCTATATGTCTATGGGTTGAATCACGTGCACGCATTAACGAATTCTGTGATTAGTTAAGCTAGGCGAGTAAGTATATGTCTATCCTACCCGTAAATTGGTTCCCCGATGCCCAGGTTCACAATCTAGCCCTACTCTTTCTTATTGCGTTCATAAATTCCCTCTTTCGAGTTCAATCTAAGAACTATAGATAATGCCTAATTATCGGGCCCTAATAATTAAACAAGTGAAATCAAGAAAGAATAAATAATCCGTTATAGGATTCAATATGTGGAATTCAATCTTCAAACATCAACCTTCATGAAACGCTCTAACCCTAAAACGAAAGATCTAGCCACGCATACTCATAATCACAAGACAATGATTTGATGAAATAATGATGAAATAATTAATAGATGAAAGAATAGGAATAAAACCCTTGTTCAATGAAGTATGGTGCTCCACAATTGCTCCAAAGTCTGAAATCCCCTCAAAAAACTAAGTAAAAGAGTATTTATAATGTTTATAAAAGCCTAGCAATTAGTTAAGCCTAAGCCTAGAAGAAATAAGACTTCCAAAACCGCTCCAGGGGCGCTATAGCTGGCGCCCCGCGCCTCAAAATGCACGCAACAAGGCAGAGTCCGTCGAATATCGCACGCAATGGCCACGCCCCGCGCCACAAAACGCGCCAGAAAGTAGGCGCTATAGGGGGCGTGCTGCGCCTTGAACCGCGCCAGGCCAATTTCCTGCTTTCGTCGTTCGCGACTTGCTTCGTTCTGTGCCTTCGTGTGCTCGATCCAATCCTCAATCCAATTCCAACCTTTTCTTGCTTGATCATGCTCTTTAAAGCTTCAATTTCACTTCATAACAACCTACAATCACACGACACAAAATCAGTGCAAAATCACATTCATCGACTAGAAAACGTGCGAATAAAGTATCCAAACGTGAGGAAATATTAAGGAAATATAGGCATAAAATGCCAAACATCAGTTATACACGAGGTGGTTAGAAGGCGAGATACGATTAGATATGAGGTGGTTGGTAGATAAGATACAATGAGATACGATGTGGTTGGTAGGCAAGATACGGTTAGATACGAGGTGGTTGGTAGTTGAGATACAGTGAGATATAATGAGATACAATGTGGTTAGTAGGGGAGATACGGTTAGATACGAGGTGGTTGGTAGTTTAGATACAATGAGATACGAGATAGTTGGTAGTTGAGAAACATCAAGATACAGTGAGATACAACAAGATACAGTGAGGATCAGATGAGGAAAAGTGAAATTAGGGGAAATGTGAGGAGTAAAAGTGAAATTGGGGAAAATGGTAGGAGGAAAAGTGAAATAGGGGGGGAAATGTGAGGAGCAAAAGTGATAGTGGGGGAAATAGGAGGAAGAATGTAAGGGTTTGGTATGTTATGGGAAAATATTGCTATGTTTCTGCTATGCTTGTAATTAACTTCTCATTTCCTCTATAATAGGTAATTTTGCTAAAATGTTGCTATGTTTTGTAATTAAGTTCTAAAAATTATACTTTTGTGTAAAATTTCTTTAAATTAATACCTCAATTGATGGGCTGAATTGCACAAATATGACACGGGAAGCAATGGTTTGTCAAAATGCCCTCCATAACAGTGGTTTAGCAAAACTGCCCTCCATTAGTTTAATGAAACTTATTACAGACGAAAATACCCCTCACAGCTAATAAAAAACCCACACCATCCTCCCCTTCCTTTTCTCCATTCAAACAATCTCTAAACCCTAAAAACCTATAACTTTTATAGATTCCTCCATTGAAACGAAGATTCAAGGTTAGATTCCTTCAAATTCCTACTTTCTTACATTCATTTGGATAAAATATATGAAAATGGGCATCTTACATAGACTTCTTGGCAATGAGCATCTTGCACAGACTTCTTGGCAATTGCCGAAACTTTAAGCCCTGTTGCAATGGGCAACTTGTCTCTGCAAGTCCATGCTATGCATAGAGTTTAAGCTTTGGTGCAATGACACCTTACACAGACTTCCCTGGCAATTGCCAAGACTTCAAGCTTTATTGTAGTGGCCAACTTCTAAAAGAAAGTCTCTGCAAATCTTGGCTATTGCCAAGAGTTTAAGCTATGGTGCAATGGGCACTTTACAAAGACTTCCTGGCAATTGCCGAGACTTCAAGTCCTGTTGTAGTGGCCAATTTGCATAGAAAGTCTCTGCAAGTCTTGGCTATCGCCAAGAGTTCAAGCTCTGGTGCAATGGGCACCTTGCACAGACTTCTTGGCAATTGCCAAGACTTCAAGCCCTGTTGCAGTGGCCAATTCACAGAGAAAGTCTTTGCAAGTCTTCGCTATTGCCAAGAGTTCAAGCTCTGGGGCAATTGGCACCTTGCACAGACTTCTTGGCAATTGCCAAGACTTCAAGCCTAAGTGATGTTACCAAATTCTCTGCAACTTTTAGCAATAGCCAACACTTTAAGGTCGGGTGGAAGGAGGCAACTTGTAGTCTCTGAAAGTATTGGCAGTTGCCAATACTTTACGATCTGGTGCAATAGGAAACCTGAAGAAAAAGTCTCTGCAAGTATTGGCAATAGCCAAGACTTTAAGCTCTATGCAATAGGCAACTTGCAGAGAAAGTCTCTTCAAGTCTTGGCAATAGCCAAGACTTTAATCTCTGTGCAATACAGGCTACTTGCAGAGAAAGTCTCTGCATTAATGGCAATAGCTAAGACTTTAAGCTCTGTACAATGAGCAACAACAATATCTAATTGTTATTTCCAATTGTTGACACCTAATTTTGTCCCTTCATTTTTACAATTTGGCTATATTTAATTAAAATTAATAATAGTAGTTTTTTCAAGCAAAATTGTATTAGATAACATGCATTTACGTACGTAATACTGTTATTAATTCTCTGTTTATATAATACTTATTTAATTGTGATTATAATTATGTAATTACATTCATTTAGGCTATTTACTGAAATACATATGCTATTTGGGCAATTTAATGCATTACCACAGTATTTAATAATTATCTGTGACTATTTGTATTTAATCGGTATCATTTGAGTCCATATGTATTTATTTATAATTATTTACAATTTTTCTATTTTTTATTAATTATTCATATTTATAAGTATTTTAATTAAATACTAGCCAATTTGCTAATTTATAACTATACTTCTACTACATCTAGTCCCCGTCATCATATTTTTTCCATATATGCACCGCATAAGTGCCACCTAAGCCTACACCTCACTAAAACACACTTATACTACATGTACAACTCGTTCTAGCTTGTGGTACAGCTCCCCAAAGCTCCTTGTCCCTATCCACGTCGTCCATACATATACACATCCACACACACATGTATGTACGCATGTATATGCATGCTTACTTGGCGCAAATCTGGACCACTCATTCATTTAATCCTATGGCCAAAATTAATTCTCACATTTTACATGTACAAACACACACCTCCACAACCTAAACCCTAAAACATTCCCTCTACACTCCTTAAAGCATCAGCCAACCGCTACCTTCGTCTCCTCTCTCCCCCTTTCCCCAATTCCCGTCCAGGTTCCACCGCGACTCCACCTCCGCCATTTACGCTGCCATATCTCCTCCTCTAACCCCGTAATTCTCGCTAGATCTCCCTTCTCTCCAGTGTAATCTAACACAGGAACAAATCTCTCAATCTCTCTCTCTCTCTGATCGAAAAGAAAAGAAAGAATCAAATGCAAATCATGACAAGTCCCTACAAATCCAAAGTATACAAGACAAGAAAAGGAAAGATTTGAACGAATCATTACAAATCCAGCATAAATGGGCGTAGATTAGGGGTGTGCAAAACCGAACCGGTACCGATATCCGAACCGTTACCGCTACCGATAAGCATAACGGTATCGGTATAACGGTTATTGGTTCGGTAATGGTATAAATTTCTAATACCGATAAGATATCGGTATGGTAACGGTTTCTATATATCATTACCGTTACCGTACCGATAACCGATAAGGATTTTTTTTATAATTTTTATGTATTTTATTTATTATTAGTATATTAATTTATTGGTTAAAGTATAATATTATTGCTATTAGTGGCTATTTGTCATTACAAACATATGAGGCCTGGCCCATTTTGAATTTGTCATTACAAACATATGAGGCCTGGCCCATTTTGAATTTGTCATTACAACATTCTAAGATGGAGAGTGTTGGGGAGAAAACATTGCAGAAGGTGCATTGATGTTGGCGGAGGAAACATTACTGTAAAATGATAATCCCTTGATTGAGGTTGCTAATGTTGATGAGTAATATTAATTGCTGTCTGTTTATGGAAGATATGAATGAAATTTACCTTCTTTTGGCTAATTTTCTTTTCTATAGGTTGTGCTGCTGCTTGTAACAAAAGTTTATAAGTTGTACATTTAAGAGTAAAGCTAATCTTTTATGTGCTTTTGTGAGATTTCTTATTAATCCAGCAAGCTTTCTTTGATTACTTCCTTTCGTAAATCTGGGTTATTGTGGCTTCGGTATACCGCTTACCGAACCGTTAATTACCGAACCGTTAACTACCGATAACCGATAACCGATAGCTTATCGGTACGGTATTGGTTTTACATAATTACATACCGTTAACCGATATACCGTTACCGATAAGCTTAAAACCGTACCGTACCGTACCATGAACACCCCTAGCGTAGATGAAGCAAAACCCGACCCGGTTCCAGTCTGCTCGACCCAACGCAGTTCGTCAACACGGGTAAAATCTTTCTCATTTTTTTTTGTTTAATTGTTTGAACCCACATGCCTATCAATTTTGTTCTCAATTCATGTTTATATGTCAGCTTGCTTAGAGTTAAAATTGATAGTACAAGAAAATAGTATTAATTGTTTTTAATTAGTTAAAATTCAGATTTTCGACTTGATAAAATTTGAGTCATAGCATGACCGTTTGGAAGCTGTTGTTATATGATTTACAAGCATACATGTACCTCTTCATCGTAAAGAAAAAAAACCATTTGTTTATATTCACATTGGTATGGTTTATTTGATGCTCTTCTCTTTCTTTTGCTTAACTTGTATCCATATTATAAAGTGTTGTTCATGTATTTGATAGGACTAGTAATGGTTTGTATAAGCACCATAAGGTGCAATTTAGTACGTTGGACAGGTGCTACATCTATTTTTATGTATTGTGCAGTGAAGTTGGCGATTTATTAGGGTCATTTCTATGTTTATGCATTTTAAATGTGTGTTAAGATGATTAAATTAGTAAGGCATGTAAAAAATATGAAATGCTATTTGAAAGCTGAAGCGTTTATGCAAGATTTGGTATCTGGGAGATAAAACTAAAAGCAGAACAAGTTCTAAAATCAAACTTTTACAGGAGGTTATTTTCTGCAAAATCAGAAGAGAGGCTTGAATTGTAAGACAATTTAAAAACTGGACCTTTTCTGCAAAATTTGAATTCTGAAATCAAAACTCACCGTCTGTTAAATTTATAATCTAATTTTTTTTGCAAGGCTATTTTAAGATTACATGAAACATTTATGCAAAGATGAAAACTGGCCAGATTTACAAAACAGGCCTATATTTAAAAAAGAGAGTCAAAACTGATTTTTTTATCTTCTACACACTAACTAATAGTGTGGAAGGAGGTGTAAAGACTTTGGAGGTCAAGTCCTTTAAAACTAATGTTATTTTTTATATAAGTTAATTATTCAAATTTGAATTATTTGCTTGCCATGTCTATAATTAGTATTTCCTAAACATCATATTTGCACCCTATTTTAATACATGTCATTATTATTTGCTTGTTGTATTATGCTATGTGTTTAACTATATTTTCATCTACATGCTATATTTATGAATTGTAAATATATATTTTACTTACTTTAAACTATTTTAAACGCGACCTCATACTAAAGACACCACCAAAGTTAAAGGTATGTGACCAATAATGTCACAATACCATTCTTTGGTGGCACACATTTTTTAAATATGTATTTCCTCCTTCTTTGTCAATTAAAAGTTAATTTGTATTAACTAAAGTAAGACATGATAATATTTGCTGAATTGGTTATTTAGTTATTCATGGCTTTATGTATAATATGACTGCAACTTTGGTTCATTTATGTCAAATATTTAACTGCTTACATTATATATTGACCTGACATGCATCACTCAAATTAAGAATTTGCACAAGTATGCTGGAATGAAAGCCTATTGAGAAAATTGACCCCCTCGGATGATAACACTACTTTTAATCTTGAAATTGTACAATCAGCCGTACACCTTGATATTCCCCTTAGAAGATGCCCCCTATCATATACGTTTTAACTATCATATACGTTTCAAATTGTCTGTGTGGCATGTCCTTTTATTTGCTTACTTAATTTTAGTCTCTTTAGTTAAAATTGCATGTCTTGAACCCAATATAGAAATCGGTCGGGAACCACGTTTAGTGAAACTTAGGAGGTGCCTAACCCCTTTCTTCTAGGTTATTTCGAACACTTACCCGAATCTCTGACTAGTAGACCAATCCAGAGTTTATCATTCAAATTGAATTAGAAATTAATAGGTGACCTAATACACCTAGGAAATTTATTAGGTGGCGACTCCAAAACATCTAACTCCAAACGAGCTACCCCAAGTCGAACCCTCACTTACCTTAAAGTGGGGTGCGACACCAATAAGAACCTTAAAATCATCTTAATTAAGTATAAGAAGTAAAAAAATTTACAGGAATGTCAAATTTAATTCAACGATCATCAATAAAAATGAAAAAAACTTACCAAAAAGAAATACAGAAAAAAATAAATACAAACAAAGGATTAGGCAAAATAAAAATTACATTATAACACAAATTAAAGAAAAATAATAAAATAAATAAAACTTTTACAGATTTCCTAAATCTCTCTAGGACACAGAGAAGAAAGAAGGAAAGGAAGGAGGATGGAGAGAAGGAAGGAAGGAGGAAAGAGATAAGGACACCGTTCCATGTGAATTGAGTTTAGGCATGGGCAAAATAGTCCTTTCGCATAGTGAGGTGATGTGGATGACATTTACTTAAAACATTTGAAAATGAGGGCAAATTGATAAGACCAATGCTTATGGAGGGCACTGCGTGAATTTTTTTGCAATTGATATATAAAGCTCCATTTGTTTGTACTTAATGAGGCTCTTAATCTGAATTGTTCAGATCTAAGTCTATTAAGTGTATTTTGTTTTTTATTTTTAAAACCTCTTAATAGATCTGTATGCCTTTGTCCCA
Organism: Petunia x hybrida; assembly: GCA_037355625.1. Taxonomy (NCBI): domain Eukaryota; kingdom Viridiplantae; phylum Streptophyta; class Magnoliopsida; order Solanales; family Solanaceae; genus Petunia; species Petunia x hybrida. Next base: position 5,028,988 of record JBBBVM010000063.1, on the reverse strand, counting down.
ATCATTTCTGTGGCAACGTCTGTATCTCATTCGGTGTTCAAAAAATATAGGCCTTCTTTTTCGGCAAGTCACGTTCTAAAGAAAAACTAACGCTACAATTTCTTTCTCCAACTTTCAACCTAAAAGCCAATTTTCTTGAACTTGTAAGTGTTTAAAATCTTACTGGGTATGCTGAAATGAGGATTTTCGTCTTACTTCCATTTTTGTACTGGTAAATCTGAATCTAGAAATTGGGTTTGAAATTAATCTTTCAAAATATGATTTGAGAATACATATGGCTGCGGCTAACAATGAAAACTTGCAGTAAAGAGGCAATACCAAATCTATATATATATTAAAAGGAGTGTTCTAGCCAATCATGTTTAGCCAAGTGGCAATAAGTTAAAAAGACACATAGCAATTTTAAGACAAAAATTAGTTATTAGTTGTTAGTTTGTTTTTGAATTTGAAATGTTTGTTAGTTTTTAATTTGAAAATGAAAAATGAAAAAAAAAAAATTATGTTGTGGATGGATTAGTTTGACTCCGAAAATCCATCCAGTAAGTTGAGGACGGGGTAAGTCACGTCCTATTGTGTTGCTATACTAATTAAGTTCTATTTACTTAAGTAACTTATTTATCTATTTGAAGAAAAACAAAATGGTAGGAACTAAAAGAAAATCGATCATATATCGATATTATTTTCAAGATTTATTTATATCTATACTTTTAAGGGTAAAGCTATAATTTTCTACTAAAATAATTTATAACTGATGTACTAAACATACAAAATTCTCTAAGAGACGTGCTCCCGAAATTACACTCACACAAACTTAACGCACGTTCATCCAATCAGTTGAGGTATTTAAATTTGAAAATGCTTTAAACTTCTCTTTATAAATTTAACTTTAACCTTATCTTTTCTTTTTAAACTACTTCTCCTACAAAAGAAGCAGGTTATCCGCCATTGACTCTTCCTAAAAGATTCTGCTACTTCAATTTATATAATTCTGTTGAAATTTATCAACTTCTGTTACTTCATATTTTCTGCAAATCTTGAAAGATACTTTGTTGCATAATGGAATAGCAAATATCCCAAGGTTAGAATTATTCTTGTGTTTTCGTTAACTCATAATATTTTTTATTTTCTTATTCGTGTGTCTGTGATATGATTTTGAGATTTTCAAATCATGGATAAATCAAAAAAATTGAATGATGAAATAAATTATAAATTAATGTGGTAAAATTATGAATTTTCTTTGACATATAAATTTTTCTATTGAATAATGAAATAAATTTTTTAATTATTGCGTTATTTAATTATTAATTTGCTTGTACGTATTGTGTTCTTGACCTTTAAGTATTAGTATCGTCATTAGCAGTTTCATACTCAATTGTGTACATATTATTCTTATTTATTTTAAGTTATGATATCGATCATTCATTATTTTTGTACAGTCAGATAATTAATTTTGCAGTTAACAAGCATTTTGGTGTGGCCAATACAGAGGTTAGAAGTAGATCAGGTGCAATCTTCATACGGGTAATATATTTTCATTAATCATAAGTCATTTTTTAAATTGATTATATTTAGAACTACCGAAGGTTAAATTTATTTGTAGTTGGTAATTTTTACCATTATTTGAATTTGAATAATCTAACCTTATCCATAAAAAGTTACAACTTCCATTATATGAGTAACTTCTCCAAAAAACATTTCCTACTACTTTCTTAACCACAAAATTTTGGGATCAAGTGGAAGTTAATTTTCTCTCTTAAATCTACTTTGGTCTCGATGTTTTTCAGTGAATCACTTCCTTAAGAGATTTAAATTGTTATTTTGGAGATACAATGTGAAGAGAGCCAAGATCAGTCTTCTATATGTGGTCATGTGTACTCACAAGTTATGAAGCAAGAGAATATTATGCTTCTGATATCTCCATGTGGTTCGCGCATGACGTAGCAAATCTATCTCGCATATTTGAAGAGAAGGATTTAGAACCATTAAGAAGTTTGACAAGTTAATGATACGACTCTCATTAGACTATACATAGGATGTATAAGATGTTGAATTTCTTCTTCCATTCTTTAATATTGAAATACTTAATTTTATCTTTTTTTATTTTTTTCATTGCTAAAATGAAATTATACAACAAAGGCGCAATCCAATATCTTTTTCTTTATCTTATTTAGTTATGAGGTGGAGTTAGACTTAATTTTATCTTTCTTCTATTTATTTGTGTTTCTCCATCTTATATCTCAAAGCCATTATAATAAACTTCATAGTAAGTTTAATGGTTTTGGAAACTGAAAAAAAAAAAGTTTTGTTATATCACGATAACAAAAAAATCCAACAACAGTAAATATTTGAGGACGGAAAGAAACAAAAAAGTTCATCAATGTGCAATAACAAATGTACTACACGTTTGCACATTACGAAAAAATGACAGTTTACTCCTAAAAAAATGTCATAGAGTGTAGTTTTTCAAATAGTGGCCCTCATGGGATAAGGGTAGTTTGCTTCTTCTCTTTTTATTTTTTATTTTTTATCAGGGTGAGTAGTTTTCAAGTAGTGACCCTCCTGGGATAAGGATAGTTTCTTTTTTCTATGTATGTTATCAATTGTATTTGATAAAACGAAAATCTTGATAAGTGTATAATTGGCTCTACATTTGCAGGTTTCTCATTTAGGAAGACGTAAGCAAATATGATTTGCTTCATCTATGTGTATTTTGGATACCTTTTAGTTTTATTCATTTGAATGAGATGGATACAATGTTTTGTTGGATGTGGCCTTTTCTGTAAGTCTGTACATTCTTTAGTTGGTAAAGTTTCATTTAAATACCACTTCAATCCATCTGCATATACCTGCGTTACAATTCAAAATCTTTCCTCTTAACATATTATTATCCTGCGTTGGAGTTTTATAATCCCTTATATTCTACTGATAAGAGTAATTTCAGTAATAGTATATTTTTTCTTTTATTTCTCACTTTCATGTATATTGTGCATGCAGGACTCTCACAAGCTTATAAATGTGACTAAGACATTGCAATTCCTAGGATGAAATCATCATTTTCCTCAAAAGGAAGAAATAAAAGGTGCTACTCAGTACTCAGTTTGGTCAATCTTGGATCACTTTATTAGTATTTGCTTATATTGCTGAGAGTAACTTCATAAATTTCATGAAGCAGGTAATATATAACTTCATTCAAGGTGTACTTGAGATGGGTTCAACAAATGCTATATATGTACATATAAGGTCAAAGGTGCTTCCCCCAATAAGACTAGAATATTATATTGTATATATGAAAATTATAGTATGGTATGGGGTGAAAAAGATACATATCCAGCTCTAAAATTTGATGGTCGAGAATATGAGTTCAGTTGAACCCTATACAATCATGCTCCATCAGCAGTGGACGTAAAAATAATCTATATATATATTAAAAGGAGTGTTCTAGCCAATCATGTTTAGCCAAGTGGCAATCTATATATATATAAAAGCAAAGAACGCTTAGGACAACATGTAGAGTAGGACATTAGGACACCAATTGTAATGACACTAAATTCAAATTCGAATTCAAATTGAAAGATAAGTATTTTTTTATTCAAATGAAAAGATAATAAATATTTTTTGAAAGATAAAACCTATTGGCTTATCTTAACAATATTTTTATTTTTTAACTTGAATGGAAAGATAGTAAAAACGTAATGAGAGAGAAGTTTGAATTTGGTTTGATTTGAAAGATATAAGTTGTTTGAGAATTTGAACTGAAAGATAAGGTTTTTAACAAAATATGGTTGCCTAATCTCAATGGATTGAGTGATCGTTGTATCATATATTGGCAAATAAAAAATCTATATCTCTATTTTGAATTTGGATTATGAAATAAAAGATAAATCATGTGGTTATAAACAACAACAACAACAATAATCATCTTAAGAACAAGTCTCTTTCCAAGTCATACTAAATTTATAACAGATATATGTGTGTTGCCGAAATGATGAAACAACACCAAATAAAGAAAAACTATTTTTATTATTAAGAAAAACATACCATATCATATGCTCATATTTCTTGAATCCTGATAATAGAGATAACTACATATAATATTTTATAGTTAAAGATAATGTTCAATGTTTGAATTAAAAGATAAAGTTCTGGATTCAAATTGAAAGATAATGATAATTATTTTACATTTGGAGATAAAGTTTCAAATAAGTAAAAATAGAGATAAAGTTTCATCTCCTTCCTATTTAATCTCCTCAAATTTAAAGTGGGAGTATGCATTCGTAAAGCTCATTGTTTTTATTACTTTACGAATCTATTGAGCTATATGCTGCATATTCTTCTTCGTTGTATATTAGCCCTATTTCTTTTGATTCTCATTATTAGAACTAATATTTATTTATATTTTTGTTTATTTATGCGCAGATATAGCACCATTACAAACTCAAAAGTGTCAGATGACATCGCTTCTACTGTGTGACGGATGTGCATGTTGGATGTGCGTTAACAAGAACAAATATTAAGGTCAAAGAAATATTTTTTTCAGTGCAGAATCTCATAAGTATATCCCAAGATTTATTTTTAGTTTATTCATTTTGGTGTACTTCTCTTTTGCAAAATATATAATGTGCATTCTATATATTTTGATTCAAACAATAAATATTACTGGAATCGCCATTTTTAGATTTATCTAAATGTTTAACTGAAGAAGTGATGATCGGAGTAGTAATTAGCCCAAATTCAAATTGTTGAGTTGAAGTCTAATTTCGACCATAGGCCTCTAACAGCAAATTGTGTAATGACCATAGGCCTCTAACGGTGGCAACAACGGGAACCATAATTAAAGGATTTTGGATTAGGGAGAGATAACAAAAGATGGGATTCTCGCAATGATTCTCTAAAATTTTATTTTAGAATTGTGCTGCTTATTTTAACCTCTTTTTCTTTATTTTATGTTAGGTCTCTTCCTCTTGATTATATTTTTAAATTCTTATAGGAGTAGCATGTTATGATGTCCCGGTATAGTCCTAATCCTAATTAATTTTTATGCTAGGATGAAGCTAAAGGAATAACTTTACAAATTTACGTTACATGGGACAACTTACGGAGAAGCGTGGGAAAAATTATAAAAAAAAAATTGAAAGGTACCACTTTATTTAAGTTCTTTATGTTATTGTTCCTTTTATACCAGTGCATTTTTATATTAGTTATTTGAGATAGAGAAAATAAAGATTGTCTGCCAGTATATAAATATAATTTGGTTCTTTTTGTTGTTTGTTGTGTCATTTTTTTTATTGACTAGAAATTTGTAGGTCAAACAATGAAGTGGATGATGGCAACTCTTGAAAAATATTTATTTACAAGGAATTGTTTGCAATTTATAGGCGTACATATTTCAAAAGATATATACAAAATGGTGTCTTCATTTTGTGAAGCATGATGATGAGATTGGTAGAGTAGGAATTAGTCTTGCATTGTAACATTTATGTGACGATGAGTTGTACTATAATTTTGATAATGATGAAGTTTTTGTTTCGAAAAGCAAATGCAAATGAGATCCTAACAAATATTTTTGAATATCAAAATCTTAATAAAGAGAAACATCTTATATGTGAATATTTGAATTGTGTGATAAAACTTAATGTTTAAGAATATTTTACTTATATGAATCATTTTCTTGCTAGATTTACAATTCGTTAATTAGGAGATAAATATGAATACCAAGCTCTATTTTTTATATAACTAATTTCTCTCACTTAGATTAATAATAATAATAATAATAATAATAATAATAATAATAATAATAATAAAAGCCCATCTATTAAGTGTCTGTTTAATAATTTTTGCTCATTATATATGAAAGTCTTAATTCTATACGTGTTTACCCACATCCGGTGAATAAGTTTGTACCGTGTAAGCATTTCTAAAGCTACAAATAAGATAACATGAAGAACTTAATTTTTAATTATCTCTTAAACATGTTGCGTGTCTAGATTTTTTTGATGTTGATGCATTTATTATTTACATTATGTTAATATGTTGTATAATAAGATTTGAATTTGAATAAAAATCAAAGACAAGAGGTAGAAATATTTGATTTGAGATAAAGAATTTGAATTTTGAATAGAAAGATAAAAGATAAAAATATCTGAATTGGGATACAAATAGATAGATTATTTTCCACTTATGGAGGATTAATTTTTGGTCGCCAAAGCCGATAATAATTAAATATGATTGAATTTTAATACTCCGCTATATATATTTTGCTGAAGCCGTAGAATTTTGCACTTTTACTCACATCTCGACTGCAGGTGACAACAATACTATGTCTAAATTTGGTTTTACATGCATGCTCTTTAATTTTCTTTCTCTTTTTTTTTTGATCTAATTTTCTTACTTAATTTTGCATCAAATTGCTTTCTTTGCCTCTTAGTTAGAACTAAATAGTGAATGTTTTGACAAAAAGGGATATGCAGTAGATGTCAACAACATATTGATAAGAGAAATTGTACTTCGATCATATAACTATGTTTTACCACTCTTTGAAACTAGGACATGAAAGTAATAACTCAACTTTTATAAATAATTTTAATTTTTTATAGCTTGATTCAATGATACTGTTAGTTATTTTTGTAGTATTTATGTGATTTTACGATAACGTATGTAGTGCATGAAAAATTGTAGATGCAGGATCATGACACTGATGAAATAAATGAAAGCTCCAAAATGTGGTGATGAACATTTGTGAGGGAACTAACACTCCATTTGTTCACATTTGTTATCTTATTAGGGAACTTATGATTTTTCTTTGGCTTCAAATTATCAATGGACATCTTTGAATATATTAATGTTCAAATATGGTACTATTTTGATAATTTGATGTGGTGCAAGTGGTTAATTAGTTGTTTTCTGTTGTTAATTAACTGGTAAGTTAACAATTAATTGTCTTTTCAAGCTTTCTTTTCATGTCCCTCTATTATTTGATTTTCCTCTTACTTCTTTCTCGATATTATTCTTTTGTTAGTTTGAGGATACAGCTTCGAGATATTAACTTGGAGAACTTATAGGAAAAATCTTATTTAAAAAAGTCATATATAAGATTTCTAATGGCGCATTGACAACATATGCAGTAGGCATCAAATACTCTATTGCACAACTTTATTGGATGGTTAAGCTCGAATATGTGAGGGCTTAGTTGTACTTTGAAATAATTAAAAAAATTAAGAAAATACTGCAAAATATTATACAATATTATTCATAAATTTGAGTATCGAAAAAATTTCAAGCAATTCTAATGAAAGTGTAAAAATAATTTATTAGAAGAATAATATTAAAGAAATGGAAAGAAAAGAGGATAAATAAGTGCAGCTTAAAAGATCAAAAGAAAATATAACGAAAGAAAAATAATTAGTAGAAGAATAAGAGAAAATGATAAGTTAATATATTTTATAACTTTAAGAAATAGATTAGAGATATGAAAAACAGAACAATAAGTAGTTAATAGTTGAGTAAGATTTAATCGTGATTATATTAAATAATTACTAATTATATATATATATATATATATATATATATATATATATATATATAATTGCTACGATGAGTTGATTTTCGTATTGACCGCGCATCGCGCGGGTGCTATACTAGTAAGTTAAAAAGACACATAGCAATTTTAAGACAAAAATTAGTTATTAGTTGTTAGTTTGTTTTTGAATTTGAAATGTTTGTTAGTTTTTAATTTGAAAATGAAAAATGAAAAAAAAAAAATTATGTTGTGGATGGATTAGTTTGACTCCGAAAATCCATCCAGTAAGTTGAGGACGGGGTAAGTCACGTCCTATTGTGTTGCTATACTAATTAAGTTCTATTTACTTAAGTAACTTATTTATCTATTTGAAGAAAAACAAAATGGTAGGAACTAAAAGAAAATCGATCATATATCGATATTATTTTCAAGATTTATTTATATCTATACTTTTAAGGGTAAAGCTATAATTTTCTACTAAAATAATTTATAACTGATGTACTAAACATACAAAATTCTCTAAGAGACGTGCTCCCGAAATTACACTCACACAAACTTAACGCACGTTCATCCAATCAGTTGAGGTATTTAAATTTGAAAATGCTTTAAACTTCTCTTTATAAATTTAACTTTAACCTTATCTTTTCTTTTTAAACTACTTCTCCTACAAAAGAAGCAGGTTATCCGCCATTGACTCTTCCTAAAAGATTCTGCTACTTCAATTTATATAATTCTGTTGAAATTTATCAACTTCTGTTACTTCATATTTTCTGCAAATCTTGAAAGATACTTTGTTGCATAATGGAATAGCAAATATCCCAAGGTTAGAATTATTCTTGTGTTTTCGTTAACTCATAATATTTTTATTTTCTTATTCGTGTGTCTGTGATATGATTTTGAGATTTTCAAATCATGGATAAATCAAAAAAATTGAATGATGAAATAAATTATAAATTAATGTGGTAAAATTATGAATTTTCTTTGACATATAAATTTTTCTATTGAATAATGAAATAAATTTTTTAATTATTGCGTTATTTAATTATTAATTTGCTTGTACGTATTGTGTTCTTGACCTTTAAGTATTAGTATCGTCATTAGCAGTTTCATACTCAATTGTGTACATATTATTCTTATTTATTTTAAGTTATGATATCGATCATTCATTATTTTTGTACAGTCAGATAATTAATTTTGCAGTTAACAAGCATTTTGGTGTGGCCAATACAGAGGTTAGAAGTAGATCAGGTGCAATCTTCATACGGGTAATATATTTTCATTAATCATAAGTCATTTTTTAAATTGATTATATTTAGAACTACCGAAGGTTAAATTTATTTGTAGTTGGTAATTTTTACCATTATTTGAATTTGAATAATCTAACCTTATCCATAAAAAGTTACAACTTCCATTATATGAGTAACTTCTCCAAAAAATATTTCCTACTACTTTCTTAACCACAAAATTTTGGGATCAAGTGGAAGTTAATTTTCTCTCTTAAATCTACTTTGGTCTCGATGTTTTTCAGTGAATCACTTCCTTAAGAGATTTAAATTGTTATTTTGGAGATACAATGTGAAGAGAGCCAAGATCAGTCTTCTATATGTGGTCATGTGTACTCACAAGTTATGAAGCAAGAGAATATTATGCTTCTGATATCTCCATGTGGTTCGCGCATGACGTAGCAAATCTATCTCGCATATTTGAAGAGAAGGATTTAGAACCATTAAGAAGTTTGACAAGTTAATGATACGACTCTCATTAGACTATACATAGGATGTATAAGATGTTGAATTTCTTCTTCCATTCTTTAATATTGAAATACTTAATTTTATCTTTTTTTATTTTTTTCATTGCTAAAATGAAATTATACAACAAAGGCGCAATCCAATATCTTTTTCTTTATCTTATTTAGTTATGAGGTGGAGTTAGACTTAATTTTATCTTTCTTCTATTTATTTGTGTTTCTCCATCTTATATCTCAAAGCCATTATAATAAACTTCATAGTAAGTTTAATGGTTTTGGAAACTGAAAAAAAAAAAGTTTTGTTATATCACGATAACAAAAAAATCCAACAACAGTAAATATTTGAGGACGGAAAGAAACAAAAAAGTTCATCAATGTGCAATAACAAATGTACTACACGTTTGCACATTACGAAAAAATGACAGTTTACTCCTAAAAAAATGTCATAGAGTGTAGTTTTTCAAATAGTGGCCCTCATGGGATAAGGGTAGTTTGCTTCTTCTCTTTTTATTTTTTATTTTTTATCAGGGTGAGTAGTTTTCAAGTAGTGACCCTCCTGGGATAAGGATAGTTTCTTTTTTCTATGTATGTTATCAATTGTATTTGATAAAACGAAAATCTTGATAAGTGTATAATTGGCTCTACATTTGCAGGTTTCTCATTTAGGAAGACGTAAGCAAATATGATTTGCTTCATCTATGTGTATTTTGGATACCTTTTAGTTTTATTCATTTGAATGAGATGGATACAATGTTTTGTTGGATGTGGCCTTTTCTGTAAGTCTGTACATTCTTTAGTTGGTAAAGTTTCATTTAAATACCACTTCAATCCATCTGCATATACCTGCGTTACAATTCAAAATCTTTCCTCTTAACATATTATTATCCTGCGTTGGAGTTTTATAATCCCTTATATTCTACTGATAAGAGTAATTTCAGTAATAGTATATTTTTTCTTTTATTTCTCACTTTCATGTATATTGTGCATGCAGGACTCTCACAAGCTTATAAATGTGACTAAGACATTGCAATTCCTAGGATGAAATCATCATTTTCCTCAAAAGGAAGAAATAAAAGGTGCTACTCAGTACTCAGTTTGGTCAATCTTGGATCACTTTATTAGTATTTGCTTATATTGCTGAGAGTAACTTCATAAGTTTCATGAAGCAGGTAATATATAACTTCATTCAAGGTGTACTTGAGATGGGTTCAACAAATGCTATATATGTACATATAAGGTCAAAGGTGCTTCCCCCAATAAGACTAGAATATTATATTGTATATATGAAAATTATAGTATGGTATGGGGTGAAAAAGATACATATCCAGCTCTAAAATTTGATGGTCGAGAATATGAGTTCAGTTGAACCCTATACAATCATGCTCCATCAGCAGTGGACGTAAAAATAATATTTTTTAGATACGTACTTAGATCCATATAAGCAAGATGACCAGTTGAGGGAACTCCTGTTGCATGTGAATCTGGTGTTGAAAAAGAATTATGGGAAATCATAGTCAACTGAATTTTTTTAAGGAATTTAAAAGTTTGAACTTAAACGCTTAGTAAATTTTTAACTGTTTTATCCTGATTCATAACACATATGGATATCACTTGATATATATCTTTTTTCTTTTAAAATAAGAAATAATGTCATTGTTTAATTAGAGATGAGATTTTATCATGTGGTAAAATATAATTTCAAGTTTTTGAAAATACGAGGTTACAACTTCTCAACCAAATCTTAAGGCCGATGTTACAAATGGTGTGACGAGGATGCTGAAGGATTTAGTGAGTTGGCTGCATGTCATTTGCTTCCTCAAATACACAATTTTATGGCTATCTCTTAATCCATTGATTTGAGAGAACGATCATAGATTCAACTTTGATTTGAAGAATTAACATTTATATGCTTTGATCCAAGGTACCATCTATTATTGGAATCACCATTTTATTTATTCAATTTATTAACTGGAGAAGTATGTAATGATAAACGATCTTCTGGTGTTGATATATAGAAGTTTCTGCTACCGCTTAGCGTCTATCTTATGGGACTTTTCTTTCAATGATCAGCAAGTTCCTTTATCTTATTTTTAATTCATTTTCTTTTTTTTTCATGTTGTGAACTTACTGTGGTTCATAAATTATTTTCACAGCATTGTATATGCAAAAATGTTATTATACCTTCTCTGTTGCAGGTGCCAAATTGCCAATACCGTAAATATGGCTCATTATCTTTTGTTGTTTATTTCTTAAGGTGTATCAACTATTTCTCTCTACAGGTCTTAATGTTCCAATCATAAGCGAACGCGCTTATGCGGTAAATTATAGTACTTAAAATATGTATGAAAGTGGTGCTTTTTTACTGTTACTTTGCATTGTTTTTTGCTTCTTTTTTTTAGCCTTAGAAAGACTATTTTTTATTCAAAGCACCTAAACAAATTTATTATAAAGAGGAACCCAAACTGCACGGGTTGTATGTAGATCAATCTGCGCGGGCAAAAATTTGAAGAGACGTGTTATCCATGTAGACAAGTACTCTAATCTTTTTTTCCTGTCAATGGAATATCGTACTTATAACTTCGTAAGTATTTTATGAAATAATTATGGAGAAACATGTTACAAAATATAGACTATAGTGGTTCTCTTAATATTTTCTCTATTATTAAAATGCACAGGTATACCATCTTATCAAGATGCATCTTCCTGTTGATTGAAAATTTTTCAATAATTTTTGAATCCGAAAAGTATTCATAGATAGTATAGCCAATACTTTTTTTAGTTTGTTGTTTTATCTTTTATTTAATCAAATCCATAGATAATTAGACTAAATTATAAAGCCAATTTGAATTTTTTTTTCCTTAGTTCCATAGTTATGGTTGGCAGGCCACTAATCCTCTAAACACATAGGTACATCTTTGCTAAAATTCTAAGATAGAGATGAACAAATGACTATTGATCCTGTTTTGATTTAGGTATTTGATCATAGTGAAAAAACTCATAGTGGCACTCCAAATAGTTCTTTTATCTCATAAATCTTTGAGCACGTAACATGTCTTATAAATTAATTTACAGGAAGCAACTCAAACGGAGTGAAAAATAAATATTGATGAAATTTGTTCTGATGTATAGAACATGCATGTGAATGGTCTAACTATAATACATTTTTTTGTTCAAATTAAAAAAAAAATTGGGAAGGGCATAGCCACTGGAGTAAAATTTAGTGACAAACCAATAGTACGAGACATTGTTCGAGAAAAGGAGAAACAACTCAGATTTAGCTTTACAAATAACAGTCTTAAAGTTCAATCAAACTTCGATCAAGACGTATGCTTTCTCGCTACAATGACCTTTAATGTATGATATATCGTGTTATAAGTTGCATCAACAATAGGGTTCTTCCAAACTTCATCAGTTTCCTCTAGCTAGCACCATTGTTCTAGAGGATATTTATTTTTGCCCTTCTTTTTGACAATCTGAGTGGGATATATTTGCTAGGTGAGTTTCAACCAAAAGAAAGAAAAATAGGGAACTACAGTAGTAAATATCAAAATTTTATGACCATTTTATATTTGCTACTATGATATATAAAATTTGCTGCTATTAATTTCTATTGATATCGACCGCGCGATATCGACCGCGCATCGCGCGGGTACTATACTAGTTACGGATGAAAGAGCTTCACTAACTGCAGTTTATCAATTTACCAAATCACTTAGAAGTTACATTGATTAGTCGACATCATTTGATATTGTTGGCGAAATAACATTGAAATTTTGGTATGTGAAGATAAAGAGTCGGGCTTAAACTGAGTTTGAGATGACTTTTTTCATATGTTATAGGCTTGAATTCAACAAGTAAGAATTCCTTTTGTTTGATGAGATTTTTTCTAAAATTTTTTTGATACAATGTTTAATGAATATTTTATTTGAATTGTAATTATTAATATTTCCACATAATACAGTACATTCAGATGATAAAACAAACAATCTCAATAATTTTATATTTAGATCTTGGAACAACCTCTTAATATTCAGACATGTATTCAGATTTAGACATTTAATCTTAATAAAAATAAATGGTCCCTAAGTTAATACATAATTTGCTTATACATGAATGAAAAAAATAACCAAATAAAGGATTAGACAATGGATAACTTTAAACCATGACTAATTAGTCATATCCCCCGCCAAACATCCCCTTAAGGATTAATGCGGTGCGCTATATATTTGGTGAGCACGTGTCTAGACACCTTGTAGAAGGAACCAGAGTCCAGAAATATTGTAAAGAATAATATTACAGGTATAAGTCATTTGAAAGATTGATTCACTAAATGAGACATGTTACAATTTTACTTATCCTAAACAAATTGAGCATCTTCTATTGTAGGACATCGAAAATTGGTGATAAGTTGGATTGCGAAGATCTTTTTCCCACTGAATTATATATATATATATATATATATATATATATATATATATATATATATATATATATATATAATTCTTACGGTAAAAGACCATAACTCTTTCTTACAAATAAAAACCAGTGCTCTTCTTTTAAAATGCCTATAACCCGTATCACTCCGTGCATGTTCGATCTTCGATGTATAATTTTATGTCAGTACGGAGTATTCCGTCATTGGAATTCATGTTACCTGCATACGTACAGTACTTGAAGAAATGAGAAAAGTTTTACCTATTCTTTCAATATTCTTGCTAACTCTCCCTATATATTGTGGTTATTTTAGCTTAATTTCATCATTATGGGAGTAACAATCATATATCTATTCGAAGTAGCAAAAAAAAGAGAGAGATATGATCTAAATAGAAAAGGAAGAATATTGATGAGATGAGTTGAGCTAAGATTTTTTTTAGCGACGAACAAATCGGCCAAACACCTTTCTTGAAATAAAAAGAGAAGAACACTGGATAATAGATATGGGTGAAAATCATTTATACCCCCAACTTTATTTTAAAAATCAATCTCCTCCCTCAATTATGAACAATAGTCAATCTCCCCCATTTTTCCCAATAGACTTTTGGGAAATTTTCAAAAATAGGCAGCCCACTACCCAAAATTACAAATAGGAGGCCATATTTTTTTTTTTCATGCATAGCACCCACCCCTAAAATTACAAATTTTAGCACTCCTTCATAAAAAACACCCTAGCTATCAAATTTTCCCCTCCCCAGCCACTAAGCCACCGGCAAACACCTTCCCCCGCCAATGGTGTCATTACTTTTTTGTATTTTACTGAATTTATGTTGTTTATTGCGTCTAAATCATCGCTTTGGACAAGTTTATACACACAAATCTCCCTCTAAAAATTAAATTATACATGAATATACATATATAAACATGTAGCAATGAGAGAAATACAAAAATATACACAAAAAAAGTAAAAAATCATATAAAAATCCTTAATATACAGATTTATTCACTCGCATATACACACTTATACAAATTTATACAATTTTATACATTGTATAAATTTGTATAAAATTGTATAAACTTGTATAAACTTGCGGCGACTGCTATCTCGGGAAAAGGGTGACAGCTCGGGTAAAATTCGAAAATATGGGCCATTTTTGGTAATTTTCGTCTTTTGCTTGTCTTTTAGTGTAATTATCCCTAGACTTTTTATAGTGCCAATGTTACCCTCTTAATTATCATGCTATTATCTTTTTTAATATCATGGTATCTTTTATTCTACATTATGGATTTATCTATAGAACAAATAAATTGTATTTTAAATGAAAAAAGTGTGAGTAAAAATCGTAGACACAATAAATAATAAGACATTTAAAATAATGACCTCCCCCTATATGAAAAATATGTATCCCTGCACTAACTAAGGGAGGGAGAGGGAGGCGGAAAGAGAGAAATTACATAAATATATGACACAAATCGAATTTTGAGAGTCAAACTTCTTAATTTTGATCATGAATTCGGATATAGAATCTTTAAGTTCTTTAAAATAAATTTTTTTAGGTAACTATTATTATTTTATTTAAAATAAAATTTACATATTTTTTAAACTGCATCAAAAGTACTATCAGTCTCATTAATTAAAAGTTCATAATATTTAAAAGGTAAATAAAAAATAGTGGTTAAATAAAAACTCATTTGACTCTCAAGAACCAAAATTAATTTACATTGGGACATAGGGAGTATGTCAATGAATTTTAATAGACTATTATTTAAATTGTAGGTAAAACTTTTTGGTTAAAAATCATATATGATATTAAAATATATTGCATTTAAGGGGATTAAAATATCAAGGACAAAATAGATATTGTCTTGAATAAAGTGGGGAGATTGACTATTGTTCATAGTTGAGGGGGAATTTAATTTTTAAACCAAAATTGAAAGATGTAAATGATTTTTACTTTAATAAATATTGATCCTTAATTACGTACATTTTAAAATAAAGAAACAGTATTTTTACTATTTAAAGTGGAGAAAGAGATACAAACGTGATTTATGAGGGAAAAGGACACATTATTTATGAGACAAGTCTAGCAATCTAGTAATGATTTTTTTTTTTTTTTCATGTTATTAAAGGTGAGCAGTAGTTGAGGAATAAAGCCAAAGATTAACCAATCTACATACCTAACTCCAGCGAATAAGAAACGTCTTTATAATCAGAATTCATTTGTTGTTGTAAAACTAATAGTAAAATAAGAATAAGACAAAAGTATATGAGAGGAGAAGGAAGAACTTGTATTCTCAAAGTGTTTCAAGTGTGTCTTCTATAGACAAAGTGTCCTCTATTTATAGGACTCCAATACATAGGAAGTTACAAGTCATCCCTAAATGAGGAATTAAGTAGGAGAAAGTGGGGTGAAATTAAGTAGGAGAAAGTGGGGTAGTAAATTCTATGTTACAAGTGAATAAATGGAGAGTAGTGGAGAGTAGTGGTCATCCACATTTATACTAATACATGTATTTGTAACACTCCCCCTTGGATGACCATTTGGAAGATAATGTGCCTCGTTAAAACCTTACCAGGAAAAACCCGGTGGGAAAAAGCCTAGTGAAGGAAAAAGAGTACACATATCTTGTAATACGCTTTTAGAGCTGCCTCATTAAAAACCTTACAAGTAAAACCCAAGTGGGATAAAACCTTGTTAAGGAAAAAAGAGTACAACGCGTATTTACTCCCCCTGATGAAGATACTCCTTGACATCTCGAAGACGACACATCCCAATCTTGTAAACAAGCTTCTCAAATGTTGAGGTTGGTAATGCTTTGGTAAACAAATCCGCCAGATTATCACTCGACCGTATTTGTTGAACATCTATTTCACCAATATTCTGAATATCATGAGTGAAAAAGAATTTTGGTGAAATGTGTTTTATTCTGTCTCGTTTAATATATCCTTCTTTCAGTTGCTCAATGCACACGCTATTGTCTTCATATAATATTGTTGGAATCTTCTTCAAAGGAAAACCACAAATGTGCTGAATATGTTGAGTCATTAATCTCAACCAAATGCATTCCCGGCTTGCTTCATGAATAGCCAATATCTCTGCATGATTTGAAGATGTAGCAGCAATAGTTTGTTTCACTGAACGCCATGAAATGGCTGTATCTCCACATGTAAACAAATAGCCCGTTTGGGACCGACCTTTATGTGGATCAGATAAATAACCAGCATCGGCATAACCAATCAATTGTGACTTGGATTCATTCGAATAGAACAAACCCTTATCAATAGTGCCTTGGAGGTATCTAAGTATATGCTTAATCCCATCCCAATGTCTTCGAGTTGGGGAAGAACTAAACCTTGCCAATAAGCTTACAGCAAAAGCTATATCTGGCCGAGTATTGTTGGCAAGGTACATCAGTGCACCAATTGCACTAAGATATGGTACTTCAGCACCAAGAAACTCTTCATCAGTTTCACAAGGTCGAAATGGATCTTTATTCACATCAAGTGATCTCACAATCATTGGAGTGCTCAACGGATGTGATTTATCCATGTAAAATCTTTTCAAGACCTTTTCTGTATATGTAGATTGATGAACAAATATTCCTTTAGGCAATTGCTCAATTTGTAGGCCAAGACAAAATTTTGTCTTTCCAAGATCTTTCATCTCAAATTCTTTCTTTAAGCATTCCATTGCCTTTGGGAGCTCTTCAGGAGTCCCAATGATATTCAAATCATCCACATACACAGCTATTATGACATATCCAGATCCAGACCTTTTTATAAAAACACAAGGACAAACTGGATTATTTTTGTATCCTTGTTTCAACAGGTATTCGCTAAGGCGATTATACCACATGCGTCCCGATTGTTTCAACATATACAAGGATTTTTGAAGCTTTATTGAACAAGCTTCTCGGGAGCCTTTAAATGCCTCAGGCATTTTGAACCCTTCGGGGATTTTCATGAAAATTTCGTTGTCCAATGAACCATATAAATAGGCTGTGACAACATCCATTAGATGCATATCAAGTTTTTCTCGTACTGCCAGACTTACGAGATACCTGAAGGTGATTGCATCCACCACGGGAGAATATGTTTCCATATAATCAATGCCAGGTCTTTGCGAAAATCCTTGTGCCACAAGTCGTGCTTTATATCTAACGACTTCATTTTTCTCATTTCGTTTTCGCACAAATACCCACTTATAACCCACTGGCTTTACACCTTCAGGTGTTCGGACAATTGGTCCGAAAACTTCACGTTTTTCAAGTGAAGTCAATTCTGATTGAATTGCATCTTTCAATTTTGGCCAATCATTTCTCTGTCTGCATTCATTGACAGATTTTGGTTCAAGATCCTCATTATGTTGCATCACATCAACAGCAACATTATATGCAAAAGTGTTGTCGACAACAATATCATTTCGGTTCCATATTTTTCCGGTAGAGACATAATTCATTGAGATCTCTTCGATTTTAGTATTTTCAGGTACCTGAGCCTCTCCTGAAGAGGACTTATCAATTGTTATGTCTCTATGCTCTTCTTGAGCAATTACCTCCATATTTTGATCTTTTTGATCAATTGCTCCTTTTCTTTTTCGAGGATTTTTATCTTTGGAACCGGGTGGTCTACCACGCTTCAAGCGTACCTTAGACTCACTTGCACTTATAGATTGTCCTACCGGGACATCAACTCGAATAGGAGCATTTGCAGCTGGAATGTGGGATTTAGTAACCCTTGGTAGGTCAGTGAATGCATCTGGCAGTTGATTTGCAACATTTTGCAAATACACTATCTTTTGAACTTCTTGTTCACATTAATTTGTACGAGGGTCTAAATGAGATAGTGTTAATGCATTCCAGTCAATGTCTTTTTCCAGCTTCTTATTCTCTCCCCCTATTGTTGGGAAAACTAATTCGTCAAAATGACAATCAGCAAACCTTGCGGTGAATAAATCTCCCGTCATGGGCTCAAGATATTTAATAATAGACGGAGATTCATACCCAACATATATCCTCAACCTTCTTTGGGGTCCCATCTTTGTGCGCTGTGGTGGAGCAATTGGCACATATACCGCACATCCAAAAATTCTAAGATGGGAAATATTTGGCTCCTGACCAAAAGCCAATTGTAGTGGGGAGAATTTATGATAACTTGTCGGCCTAATCCGAACAAGAGCTGCCGCATGAAAAATAGCATGACCCCATACTGAAATGGGTAATTTAGTTCTCATAAGCATTGGTCTAGCCATTAATTGGAGGCTTTTGATAAATGATTCTGCTAGACCATTTTGAGTATGAACATGAGCAACTGGATGTTCAACTGTAATCCCAGTTGACATGCAATAATCATTAAATGCTTGAGATGTAAACTCACCAGCATTATCAAGACGAATTGTCTTAATAGCATAATCTGGAAATTGTGCTCTCAATCTTATTATTTGAGCAAGCAACCTCGCAAATGCCATATTGCGGGTTGATAATAAGCACACATGTGACCATCTTGTAGATGCATCTATTAAAACCATAAAATACTTGAATGGTCCACATGGAGGGTGTATGGGCCCACATATATCACCCTGTATACGTTCCAAAAATGCAGGGATCCTGATCCCAACTGTAGATGCTCTAGTAATTAGCTTTCCTTGAGAACAGGCAGCACAAGAGAATTCTTTAAATTGAAGAATCTTTTGGTTCTTCAATGTATGCCCATTTGAATTCTCAATTATATTGCGCATCATATTATAACCGGGATGGCCCAACCGGTCATGCCAAATAATAAAATCATTTGATTCAGTAAACCCTTTGTTTACTATGGCATGTGATTCAATTGTACCAATGTTTGTGTAGTACAAACCGGAGGAAAGAGCGGGGAGCTTTTCAAGAACATATTTCTCACCCAACTTTGTTGTAGTAATATAAAGATATTCAATCTTTCCATCAGTTTTAGTCTCAATGTGATAGCCATTTTGGCGAATATCCTTGAAACTTAACAAGTTTCTTTGAGACTTACTACAATACATGGCTTCATCAATAGCCAAACTTGTTCCTCCAGGTAATAATAAATTGGCTTTGCCATAACCTTCAACCAACTTTGTACTACCACATATTGTACTAACATTGGATTCTTTATTAATCAAATAAGAAAAATATTTCTTATCCTTTAAAATTGTGTGCGTTGTAGCACTATCCAAGAGACATATATCTTTGTTATAGAGCTTGAATCTAACTGAAGACTGAGAAATTTCCATTTTCTTCATAAAAAGATAAAAATTACATAGTAAGAAATACTAAAAATAAAGTACAAGAAAAGTACTTTTAAACATTGAAACATAAATAAAGATGACATTTTTTTTCTAACTTTAAAACATAAAATAAAGACAACATTATTCTTTATTATTTTTATTCCCCAGTTACAACATCAGTTCTTCAGTTACGATTCTCAAAGAAGTCTCCAGCTTCTAAATGGGTAATATTTGGGAGGCCTTCAAAAAGATCATCATCTTTTACAGCAAGATACGCCTCCGTCTCATCATGCTTGTCAGCAAGATGTGTCAGATGTGTCCCATTGTCATTATTCTGAAAGGTCAAATGTGCCTCCACATTATTTTCATTTCTTTTGAGCGAAGCTTGATAAAGCTTGACAAGATGTTCAGGCGTACGACAAATTTTCGCCCAATGACCTTTCCCACCACATCGATGGCAAATATTATTATTCTTGCCTTTTGAAGGATTAGCTTGAGAACTCTTATTGTTCTCATATTTATTTCCACCGTGACGAGTATTATTTCGTCCATTGCCGCGCCCACGACCATGGCCTTTACCACGGTAATTATTTTGCCTTCTTTTAGGCACATTATTTGTTGCTACAACACTCGCCTCAGGGAATGGAGCATGTGCTCCCACATTCACCTTAGGGAACGGAGCAGATCCAGTGGGACGGGCTTCATGATTTTTAATCAACAGGGAATTATGTTGCTCAGCCACCAGAAGGCATGAGATCAACTCAGAATATTTTGTAAATCCCTTTTCACGGTATTGTTGCTGTAACACCATGTTCGATGCATGGAAAGTGGAGTGTCTTTTCCAACATCATAGCATCATCAATATTTTCTCCACATAATTTCAACTGATCCTGCAAACAGCAGAATTATATTCGGTTATAGTTTTAAAATCTTGTAACCGTAAATGAATCCATTCATCCCGAGCCCTTGGTAGTACCATGGCTTTAAGGTGATCATACCGTTCTTTTAAGTTAGTCCACAATTCGAGTGGATCTTTCACGGTTAAATATTCTGTTTTCAATCCTTCATCAAGATGATGGCGAAGGAAAATCATGGCTTTAGCCTTATCTTGGCTTGATGTCTCATTTCCTTCTTTGATAGTATCACCAAGACCTTTGGCATCCAAATGTATTTCGGCATCAAGCACCCATGACAAATAGTTTTTGCCGGATATGTCAAGTGCCACAAATTCAAGCTTTGATAAATTTGACATAATGAAAACTATCAAAGAAAATAAAATAGATTAGAATTATTATCAATCAAAACAAGAATGTCTAATACTCTATTTCTTATTAAATGTAATATATATATATATATATATTAAGATAAAAAAAATGTTAAATAATTCATTGGTCAAGTAAGTTGCTAGCCGTAGTTCATTTGTAACATAAGGTGTTCACTTTTCTTATTTATATATTAATCTATAATAAAATTATACTTAGAGACATGAAGCTGAAAAAGATTAGTAGAAATTATACCTAGGCTTACCGTTGGGAATGATTGAAACTTGACTTGTAGAATATTAGAGCTCTTCGTGCTGATAACGTGTTGTAAAACTAATAGTAAAATAAGAATAAGACAAAAGTATATGAGAGGAGAAGGAAGAACTTGTATTCTCAAAGTGTTTCAAGTGTGTCTTCTATAGACAAAGTGTCCTCTATTTATACGACTCCAATACATAGGAAGTTACAAGTCATCCCTAAATGAGGAATTAAGTAGGAGAAAGTGGGGTGAAATTAAGTAGGAGAAAGTGGGGTAGTAAATTCTATGTTACAAGTGAATAAATGGAGAGTAGTGGAGAGTAGTGGTCATCCACATTTATACTAATACATGTATTTGTAACATTTATCATATTATATTTTACCTCTCTATAACAACATTCTACCAATAACAGCTGTGATCTTCATTATAACGGTCATACATTTTTGTAGATTACCTCCCTGCAACAACTTACTCGCTGCTAGTCATTTTTTAAAAATATTTACAGCATCAATCTACTACTACTTGAGCTAAAGTATATATATAAATATTAAGCTCTTATATAGCCTTCAAGAGAAGGCTATCAATACCCTCTTGCTAAAAGTTATGACATAATACCTTTGCTAATTCTAGCATTATGTTATATCTAGGAGACTGAACTGGACTGGACTAGACTAAACAACCTGCAATTGTTGATTTCTACGGAATTAAAGTTGAAAATTTTGAATTTCCATCTGTTTTAAATACTTATGTGCCTTACAGTTTAATTCTTTATATGTACACTACCACTAATTATGAATTTATTAATGCTGTAGCACTAGCTTTCTACAAAATTTTTAATAATGAAATATGAATATCTAGTGATACATTAAGTTGAACTACTTTGTTTCTTTCTTTTTATTACATAAAACATTAAAAAATGATTTCATGTATAATTGTAACCTATAACGGCCAAATAAAATTTAAATGTCAAACGTCATTTTATGTGTATAAAAACTCTTCTATATAGTAACTGTAAAATTTCCAGACAAATATCGTCATTATAAAGACGTCTCGTTATATATCGTAAAGACAGCATTATCCGTTTAACTAGTCTAGCAATGTATCATTTTCTTAATGGTCTTATATGGGAGCTGTAAATTGGAAATCTTCTCTTTTCTTCTTTTTTCGTTTTTTCTTAATTTCTCTCAAAGATGAACCAGTCTATTACTACGGTAAGTGAAAAATAGAAAAATATAGCTAGACATTGATGTGGTATCTATTAATTAGATTTAAACGATTGTAAGAAGATTAAATTATATGAAATTGAACTCACGCTGAAGATGACACATATACGGTTATCGTGAAATTTCGTGGCAAGCAAACAAGATCCTATGGACAACGAAAGATAAATAAGGCTAGTGATTATTTCATGCTATCCAACAACATGCACGATATCATTGTTTAGCAAGGACATATTCAAATTTAAATTTCGCTAAACAATTGCTAATAAACAATACGTCGTGGTTCACATTTGTTTAACGTGTTATATAACTTCATCTTGCTTTGTAAATAAGGTCAATGATTGTTTCTTGGTATCCAACAATATGCACACCGTCATTACTTAGGAATGACATACTCAAAATTAGATTTAATTTTCACTTATCTAAATCTCATTTTAAATCATCATAAATATAACCTTTATGTTGCATAGCCTTGCTGCAACTATACAAAGATAATAGATTGTGTCTTTGAAATATCGATTTTTTCTTTAGTTATGTTGATATCCGCTAACTAGAATAACATATATCATCATCATGAGACAACATATTCTTGTTGAAACGACCTCGGTCAGTCGTTTCGGAAGTTATGACTCTGATTGGCGTGCTGATAATTTTAAAATATTCGTGATGTCCATTAAGACCTGTCTATAAAATTTGAGCTAAATCAGACCTCGTTTGGTAGGCATCGGAAGAAGGTTTCAGTTTTTATTGTCAATAAATATTAAAAAGAGATTTTCGAGCTCGGTTTTGGCGAATGAGCTCCGATTCAAAATTCGAAAGTGCCGATAGGTTCGTATGATTATTTGTGACTTTTGCAATTTTTCGAAAGTGAATTTCGATGTTGTTCGGCTAGTTTCGCTAAAATGCCGAAAGTTACATAATTTGACTTTTTCTATTTAAATTCGCATCTTGAGTTTTGGGAGTCCAATTTGAGATCCTCCTTCGCGAGTATGTTACATATATTTTGTATAACTTGTATGCAAAAGTTGGGATTATTTCGAATATCATAGGGTTCCGTTTTAATTTTCGTCGCGGAAAGAAAAGAAAATAAAAGAAAATAAAAAAGGAAAAA
Organism: Petunia x hybrida; assembly: GCA_037355625.1. Lineage (NCBI taxonomy): Eukaryota > Viridiplantae > Streptophyta > Magnoliopsida > Solanales > Solanaceae > Petunia > Petunia x hybrida. The sequence goes on along the minus strand of JBBBVM010000063.1, from coordinate 5,005,194 downwards.
GAGAAAAAGACAAAATTTGAGAAAGAGAAAGAAATGACTGGCGGTGGGCATTATATGCTCAGCATCATATATGCTAAGTACGAAAGGTACAGAAATATTTTAGAACAGAAAACATTAGAAACGAAACAGAGAAAATTATCAGAAAAAATGCCAGAAAATGAGAAAAGAGCCGGAAAAAAATAGAATTTTCACCCCAAAATATTCAGGTAATGATCCTAATATATTATTTGAGTTTATTACGTGTGTTTAAATATATTTTTACGGTAAAAATTGGGATATTAGCCATCGTTTTAATAAGTTCAATTGATAGTTTCAAGGGTCAATTGGACCCCAATAATGGAATTAATTATATATTCGTACTCAGTGAGTTATGGGCAACATATAAATGTAATTTATTTGGGATTTGGTTATGTGACCATAAACCCTGTATATAGGCCTGACCTGCGTATTGCATATGCGAATAGGGTATCAGGTTCCTACCTGGATTGCCCTAAGATGTGAGGAATAAAGCCTTTAGCCTAATGTGATATATTTTTCTGCTTATTGAACACAGTGGGATCGTTTGGCAATGGAACCAAAGGATAAAAGCGGTTATTGATTAGCAATGCTAACTTTTGGAAGAGGTAAGTGTTTATATCCATTTCTTTGGAGGCACCTGGCCTCGTGGATTTTCTACCACGTGTTTTCTTACGTGTGTAGCTGCCGATAGGCGTACTCATTACGTCTTAGCTTTGAATTTACATTGTATATTATATGTTATGCCCTGTAGTTGGTATTGCATTGAAAATATGAGCATTGCACTCTGGTTTTGAGCATTGCATATACTTCCCGGTTGGCGATGAGAGTCCCGCACCGGCGAAGGGTCATTATTGCATATACTTCCCGGTTGGCGATGAGAGTCCCGCACCGGTGAAGGGTCATTATTGCATACACTTCCCGGTAATCGATGAGAGTCCCGAGCCGGTGAAGGTTCATCATTGCATATACTTCCCGGTTGGCGATGAGAGTCCCGCACCGGTGAATGGTCATCATTGCATATACTTCCCGGTAATCGATGAGAGTCCCGAGCCGGTGAAGGGTCATTATTGCATATATCTCCTGGTAGACAATGAGAGTCCCGCGCCGGAGATAGGTTTCAGGCATATGTGACTACATTGCATCGTACCGCATTCATCCCATCGCATTGCACCGCATACTAACTATTGTGTGTATTGTGTTGTGTTTTATATATGCGGTATGTATACCATGTTGTGAACGTATCTCAGTTTGCCTATATATTTCTGGCTCGTATCCCGGGTTGCACGTCGCGACAATATAAAAACATGGATCGGATCGGGTTGCACGCCGCAACAGTATAAATATACGGATCGGGTTGTAAGCCGCAACAGTATAAATATACGGATCGGGTTGCACGCCGCAACAGTATGAATATATGGATCGGGTTGCACGCCGCAACAGGATGTATTTCTGATTGTCGACATGTTCAGGATATCCATATGTTCTGTCTACCTTATGTCCCTAGCTGTTTATGATTCCATATGTGTTTTCAGTTATTATTTGGCTTTGCCTATTTATAGTTCAAATAAGATGGATTTATTTTATCTGTTTTTCTTCTCCCTGGCTAGCTATCCTATTCTTTGAGGTGGCTAGTCTGCCCCACTTATTGAGTCCTTTTGACTCACCCTTGTTTGTTGTTTGTTTCTTTTCTATCTACTTCGTTTCGGCAGGTTCGCTCCAGGATTGAGTTCGCCACGTTGTGAAGGAGCGAAGACGACATCAGCTGTCAGGGTGAGCCAGCTTTTATTCCGAATGGCCACCAGTTTATTGGTTATTATTTCAGTTGCATTTTGCTCCCTTCAGGAGGTATTTGTCTTCTTTTATACTCTTAGATGTCTAGTCTGGATAACCCTAAACCTAGTATGTTGGGTAGTCAGCTGTAATTTCTTTTGTACAACTTAGAGGTATCAGTATGTCAGTGTTTTTTTTAAGTATTGTTCTTATTTATGAATTGAAGTATATTTATTTTCCTAATTTAATTGGTAAGGGTTCGCCCGACGGGTCTAGGGGAGGATGTCGGGTGCCCGCACGGCCTAGCCGGATTTCGGGTCGTGTCAGTTGGTATCAGAGCCCGGTTTAGAGTCTATCCAGACTAAGACAGTGTCTAGTAGAGTCTCGCTGATGGGTACGTAGACGTCCGTACTTATCTACGAGAGGCTATGATGGCATTTAGGAAGTTTCACTTTCTTCTTTTATGATCGTGCGTCGGTCTAGGATGCAAAAGTATTTTCGTTAATTCCTTCGTGGTAATTGTGAACCCTCGTGCGATAAATCAGCAAATGGTATGAGTTCAAGATGAAGCAGTCTGGCCTGGGGTTAGCACTGACGAAGCCCCGAGTGTTTTGATCGTGCTGGCGATCTAGTTACGGAGGTTCCAGCTGTACGAGCTCGTGATGGGCAAGGGAGCAGCGCCTTGTGGTTCCCTAGGCTCTTTATGATGCTTTTATGAGAATCTTGGCGATGCAGATACCGCCAGAACCTATTATTCGCTGGGCAGCCTATTAGATTGCCACATGTATAGACGTTCAGTCTCAGGGAGCTCCTATTCCAGTTCTTAATATTGCTGCAGTAAATTGTGTTTCGGAGACAGCATGTGTTGTGCCTCTAGTTATTCTGGCTGGTTAGTTAGCCTGAGTAATGGCTCGGTCCGAGTGTCCGAAGAGGTTGCATTATTTTACGCGGTTGAAGCTTCTGACATTATTAAGCAATGCATCAGATAAACCTCGCGATTCTTTTAAAAATAAAATGATGTCAGCGTATCCTTCAGGCTCTTGATTATATCGAGCGGTATGGTGTTGATTATTCTTCTTTCTAGTTTCAAGGGTCCGGCCTTGAATTGGTTGGCCGCTCTCTTATTAGCTAACTTGGTTCAATTTTTCTTCTAGATTCGTGGAAAAGTTCCTTTCAAGTAGCGAACAAGATGAAAAATGTTGCCAGTTCGAGTGGATTGGACAGGGTAGCCTGTCGGTTAGCCTGTTGGTGTTTCAGAATATGAGATTGAATTCTATAGAATGACTGAATATGCATTAGAACTAGTCCATGAGCCTTTCGAGAGATTCAAAGATTTATTGATGACCTTTCTTTTTCCTTGAGATCCCAGATGGCTCGAGAGATTGAGGTCGGGATTTCATTTGACGTCGTTGTTGATATTTCTCAGAGGTATTGCGCATACCATAAGTTAGAGAGGGAAGAGTTAGAGCGGGAAAGTAAGAGATCCCACGGCCCTGGTGGGCACCATGGTACCTCATTTGGGGGTAAGAGTTCTGATTATTTTTGGAGGTCACCTTCCAGGTTATCTCAGCTTGTGTCACGTGATTCTTAAAATGCGCCAGTAGTTCATCAAGATTAGACTCAGCTTTCTCTTTGTAGCTTTCAACAATCTGTCCAGCTCCCATATTCAGCGAAAAGGTGTTATCATTGTCGTGAGTCTGATTATCCTTTGAGGAGTTTTCCTGTTATCATTGTCGTGAGTCTGGCTATCTTTTGAGGAGTTTTCCCTTACTCCGACAAGTAGGCAATCGTCCTTTCTCTTGTCATCAGGCACCTGCACAGTCGCAGGGGATTTTATTTAGATCTCAATCAGCCAGAGAAATGCCACCATCCAATAAAGGTCGAGAGTGTGGTGGTAGTGGTTCTTCTAGAAGTAATTGTCAGGGTAGCGGCTCAGCTCAGCTGCAGAGACAGTTCTATGAACTGCCAGTCTCGCAGGATGCTGAGGTATCCGATGTAGTAGACCCCTTTATTTCTTCTTCCCTTATATATGAGTAAGATCTGATTCTTCCGATCGATCTGGAAATGGTGTGTCTTATCATGTTTCGATGCTTTCCTTGGATATTGTCTTTAATAAAAATCGGCTGCGGTAGAGGGGCGAGCTTCTGATATGATTTATTCCTGGCATTTATGATGACCCTACTAGTTTATGTGGTTTAAATGTGAGAGATTTTAAGTGAGTATCGGTATGGTCTGCTTGGCATCTGGTTGTGCCACCTTCTCTTATAATGTCAAGTCAGTCTACCTCTCTTTGGAATTCAATGTTGGTAGGATAATGGGATCCTAATTCGTCACCATCAGAAAATGTTATCGTTTCGTCCAGTGTAAAGTGGTTAGTAAATAATATTCGATCTACGTATCTCTTCTTGGTTCAAAACGTTAGTAAAGTTATGTTATCCTATGAGCTCGTCTGGTTTATAAAAGGGTTTCTGGTAAATTGTCAGAGTTTTCTTCTTATTGGAAGGATAAATTGATATGGATTTTGTTCCATAAAGCTCATTTAATATCTATTTCTTCAATTGCGATTCTTTGATTAGCCTGACTCGGAAGTAGTGCAGCTCTGGGAGCCAAGCAAATAAAAAGATGAACTCCTTGAAGCTTTAATTATTTCTATCCTCGATCTATTTCCATTTCTTCTTCATCCGGCACTAGTGAGCTTGGGCGATTGGTAGCCGCTTGTGACGTTCCCTGTGTTGAGCCAGAGTACGTGTTATTGTGGCCGGGTAAGCATATTATTGTTTTGGAAGCATATTATTGTTTTGGTCCAGTTGTCTCATCTGGTTATCCGTTTAACATGTTTATGTTATCAGTTTATCCGGGTATCCATTCCCATGTATAGTATAGTGTTGGTTCTGTTTTTGCGGATCATCCAGTTTCAGGGGAAACTCTGCCGAAATTTTTATATAGAAGTACCATCCATCGGGCGGTGGTGTTTACGGCAAAGGTATGGAGTTGTGAACTCGAGAGTTGCAGCTAGTTGGCAACTCGAAACGGTAGTTTGGTAGTTTAGGTCTGCCTATGTTCAACTTTTAGCTAGGTCTTCTTTAATCCAGCAGGTTGTGCGAGGATGACTATTTCTATTCAAATTAGTTGTATGAGTTTATGCTCTAAGTGGAGGAGTCTTCCTCCAATTGATACCGAATCATAATATTAAATCTCTAAGGCGTTGCTGAAGCGTAAGCTAATTCTTTGTTTCATCGACTTGTTCTATATCGAAAAGTATATCGACGAGGTGATTCAGCGGCAGAATCATGTTAACCCATTCAAAGTTTCATGTATCTTTGTTTCGAAAATGTAGAACTCTCCCGTCGTGATCGAGGAAGGGTCAGTTTAGTTAAAATAAGTTGGGCAATGATGTTATCATATTATCCAAATATGTTTTATCTAAGAGTTTGATGTGCGTGTTATAACTCTGATTCTGTAATTATGAGATAATGTCCGTGGAGTAGTTTATGAAGGTTGTGCAAGTTCTCTTATTATCTACATAAATCTTGCTTTAGATTTAGGCTCGTTCGAGGACGAACGAGAGTTTAAGTGGAGGAGAATGAAACGACCTCGGTCAGTCATTTCGGAAGTTAGGACTCCGATTGGCGTGCTGATAATTTTAAAATATTCGTAATGTCCATTAGGACCTGTCTATAAAATTTGAGCTAAATCAGACCTCGTTTGGTAGGCATCGGAAGAAGGTTTCAGTTTTTATTGTCAATAAATATTAAAAAGAGATTTTTGAGCTCGGTTTTGGCGAATGAGCTCCGATTCAAAATCCGAAAGTGCCGATAGGTTCGTATGATTATTTGTGACTTTTGCAATTTTTTGAAAGTGAATTTCGATGTTGTTCGGCGAGTTTCGCTAAAATGCCGAAAGTTAAATAATTTGACTTTTTCTATTTAAATTCGCATCTTGAGTTTTAGGAGTCCAATTTGAGATCCTCCTTCGCGAGTATGTTACATATATTTTGTATAACTTGTATGCAAAAGTTGGGATTATTTCGAATATCATAGGGTTCCGTTTTAATTTTCGTCGCGGAAAGAAAAGAAAATGAAAAAGGAAAAAGAGAAGAAGACAAAATTTGAGAAAGAGAAAGAAATGACTGGCGGTGGGCATTATATGCTCAGCATCATATATGCTAAGTACGAAAGGTACAGAAATATTTTAGAACATAAAATATTAGAAATGAAACAGAGAAAATTATCAGAAAAAATGCCAGAAAATGAGAAAAGAGCCGGAGAAAAGTAGAATTTTCACCCCAAAATATTCAGGTAATGATCCTAATATATTATTTGAGTTTATTACGTGTGTTTGAATATATTTTTACGGTAAAAATTGGGATATTAGCCATCGTTTTAATAAGTTCAATTGATAGTTTCAAGGGTCAGTTGGACCCCGATAATGGAATTAATTATATATTCGTACTCAGTGAGTTATGGGCAACATATAAATGTAATTTATTTGGGATTTGGTTATGTGACCATAAACCCTGTATATAGGCCTGACCTGCGTATTGCATATGCGAATAGGGTATCAGGTTCCTACCTGGATTGCCCTAAGATGTGAGGAATGAAGCCTTTAGCCTAATGTGATATATTTTTCTGCTTATTGAACACAGTGGGATCGTTTGGCAATGGAACCAAAGGATAAAAGCGGTTATTGATTAGCAATGCTAACTTTTGGAAGAGGTAAGTGTTTATATCCATTTCTTTGGAGGCACCTGGCCTCGTGGATTTTCTACCACGTGTTTCCTTACGTGTGTAGCTGCCGATAGGCGTACTCATTACGCCTTAGCTTTGAATTTACATTGTATATTATATGTTATGCCCTGTAGTTGGTATTGCATTGAAAATATGAGCATTGCACTCTGGTTTTGAGCATTGCATATACTTCCCGGTTGGCGATGAGAGTCCCGCACCGGCGAAGGGTCATTATTGCATATACTTCCCGGTTGGCGATGAGAGTCCCGCACCGGTGAAGGGTCATTATTGCATACACTTCCCGGTAATCGATGAGAGTCCCGAGCCGGTGAAGGTTCATCATTGCATATACTTCCAGGTTGGCGATGAGAGTCCCGCACCGGTGAATGGTCATCATTGCATATACTTCCCGGTAATCGATGAGAGTCCCGAGCCGGTGAAGGGTCATTATTGCATATATCTCCTGGTAGACGATGAGAGTCCCGCGCCGGAGATAGGTTTCAGGCATATGTGACTACATTGCATCGTACCGCATTCATCCCATCGCATTGCACCGCATACTAACTGTTGTGTGTATTGTGTTGTGTTTTATATATGCGGTATGTATACCATGTTGTGAACGTATCTCAGTTTGCCTATATATTTCTGGCTCGTATCCCGGGTTGCACGTCGCGACAATATAAAAACATGGATCGGATCGGGTTGCACGCCGCAACAGTATAAATATACGGATCGGGTTGTAAGCCGCAACAGTATAAATATACGGATCGGGTTGCACGCCGCAACAGTATGAATATATGGATCGGGTTGCACGCCACAACAGGATGTATTTCTGATTGTCGACATGTTCAGGATATCCATATGTTCTGTCTACCTTATGTCCCTAGCTGTTTATGATTCCATATGTGTTTTCAGTTATTATTTGGCTTTGCCTATTTATAGTTCAAATAAGATGGATTTATTTTATCTGTTTTTCTTCTCCCTGGCTAGCTATCCTATTCTTTGAGGTGGCTAGTCTGCCCCACTTATTGAGTCCTTTTGACTCACCCTTGTTTGTTGTTTGTTTCTTTTCTATCTACTTCGTTTCGGCAGGTTCGCTCCAGGATTGAGTTCGCCACGTTGTGAAGGAGCGAAGACGACATCAGCTGTCAGGGTGAGCCAGCTTTTATTCCGAATGGCCACCAGTTTATTGGTTATTATTTCAGTTGCATTTTGCTCCCTTCAGGAGGTATTTGTCTTCTTTTATACTCTTAGATGTCTAGTCTGGATAACCCTAAACCTAGTATGTTGGGTAGTCAGCTGTAATTTCTTTTGTACAGCTTAGAGGTATCAGTATGTCAGTGTTTTTTTTTAAGTATTGTTCTTATTTATGAATTGAAGTATATTTATTTTCCTAATTTAATTGGTAAGGGTTCGCCCGACGGGTCTAGGGGAGGATGTCGGGTGCCCGCACGGCCTAGCCGAATTTCGGGTCGTGTCAGTTGGTATCAGAGCCCGGTTTAGAGTCTATCCAGACTAAGACAGTGTCTAGTAGAGTCTCGCTGATGGGTACGTAGACGTCCGTACTTATCTACGAGAGGCTATGATGGCATTTAGGAAGTTTCACTTTCTTCTTTTATGATCGTGCGTCGGTCTAGGATGCAAAAGTATTTTCGTTAATTCCTTCGTGGTAATTGTGAACCCTCGTGCGATAAATCAGCAAATGGTATGAGTTCAAGATGAAGCAGTCTGGCCTGGGGTTAGCACTGACGAAGCCCCGAGTGTTTTGATCGTGCTGGCGATCTAGTTACGGAGGTTCCAGCTGTACGAGCTCGTGATGGGCAAGGGAGCAGCGCCTTGTGGTTCCCTAGGCTCTTTACGATGCTTTTATGAGAATCTTGGCGATGCAGATACCGCCAGAACCTATTATTCGCTGGGCAGCCTATTAGATTGCCACATGTATAGACGTTCAGTCTCAGGGAGCTCCTATTCCAGTTCTTAATATTGCTGCAGTAAATTGTGTTTCGGAGACAGCATGTGTTGTGCCTCTAGTTATTCTGGCTGGTTAGTTAGCCTGAGTAATGGCTCGGTCCGAGTGTCCGAAGAGGTTGCATTATTTTACGCGGTTGAAGCTTCTGACATTATTAAGCAATGCATCAGATAAACCTCGCGATTCTTTTAAAAATAAAATGATGTCAGCGTATCCTTCAGGCTCTTGATTATATCGAGCGGTATGGTGTTGATTATTCTTCTTTCTAGTTTCAAGGGTCCGGCCTTGAATTGGTTGGCCGCTCTCTTATTAGCTAACTTGGTTCAATTTTTCTTCTAGATTCGTGGAAAAGTTCCTTTCGAGTAGCGAACAAGATGAAAAATGTTGCCAGTTTGAGTGGATTGGACAGGGTAGCCTGTCGGTTAGCCTGTTGGTGTTTCAGAATATGAGATTGAATTCTATAGAATGACTGAATATGCATTAGAACTAGTCCATGAGCCTTTCGAGAGATTCAAAGATTTATTGATGACCTTTCTTTTTCCTTGAGATCCCAGATGGCTCGAGAGATTGAGGTCGGGATTTCATTTGACGTCGTTGTTGATATTTCTCAGAGGTATTGCGCATACCATAAGTTAGAGAGGGAAGAGTTAGAGCGGGAAAGTAAGAGATCCCACGGCCCTGGTGGGCACCATGGTACCTCATTTGGGGGTAAGAGTTCTGATTATTTTTGGAGGTCACCTTCCAGGTTATCTCAGCTTGTGTCACGTGATTCTTAAAATGCGCCAGTAGTTCATCAAGATTAGACTCAGCTTTCTCTTTGTAGCTTTCAACAATCTGTCCAGCTCCCATATTCAGCGAAAAGGTGTTATCATTGTCGTGAGTCTGATTATCCTTTGAGGAGTTTTCCTGTTATCATTGTCGTGAGTCTGGCTATCTTTTGAGGAGTTTTCCCTTACTCCGACAAGTAGGCAATCGTCCTTTCTCTTGTCATCAGGCACCTGCACAGTCGCAGGGGATTTTATTTAGATCTCAATCAGCCAGAGAAATGCCACCATCCAATAAAGGTCGAGAGTGTGGTGGTAGTGGTTCTTCTAGAAGTAATTGTCAGGGTAGCGGCTCAGCTCAGCTGCAGAGACAGTTCTATGAACTGCCAGTCTCGCAGGATGCTGAGGTATCCGATGTAGTAGACCCCTGTATTTCTTCTTCCCTTATATATGAGTAAGATCTGATTCTTCCGATCGATCTGGAAATGGTGTGTCTTATCATGTTTCGATGCTTTCCTTGGATATTGTCTTTAATAAAAATCGGCTGCGGTAGAGGGGCGAGCTTCTGATATGATTTATTCCTGGCATTTATGATGACCCTACTAGTTTATGTGGTTTAAATGTGAGAGATTTTAAGTGAGTATCGGTATGGTCTGCTTGGCATCTGGTTGTGCCACCTTCTCTTATAATGTCAAGTCAGTCTACCTCTCTTTGGAATTCAATGTTGGTAGGATAATGGGATCCTAATTCGTCACCATCAGAAAATGTTATCGTTTCGTCCAGTGTAAAGTGGTTAGTAAATAATATTCGATCTACGTATCTCTTCTTGGTTCAAAACGTTAGTAAAGTTATGTTATCCTATGAGCTCGTCTGGTTTATAAAAGGGTTTCTGGTAAATTGTCAGAGTTTTCTTCTTATTGGAAGGATAAATTGATATGGATTTTGTTCCATAAAGCTCATTTAATATCTATTTCTTCAATTGCGATTCTTTGATTAGCCTGACTCGGAAGTAGTGCAGCTCTGGGAGCCAAGCAAATAAAAAGATGAACTCCTTGAAGCTTTAATTATTTCTATCCTCGATCTATTTCCATTTCTTCTTCATCCGGCACTAGTGAGCTTGGGCGATTGGTAGCCGCTTGTGACGTTCCCTGTGTTGAGCCAGAGTACGTGTTATTGTGGCCGGGTAAGCATATTATTGTTTTGGAAGCATATTATTGTTTTGGTCCAGTTGTCTCATCTGGTTATCCGTTTAACATGTTTATGTTATCAGTTTATCCGGGTATCCATTCCCATGTATAGTATAGTGTTGGTTCTGTTTTTGCGGATCATCCAGTTTCAGGGGAAACTCTGCCGAAATTTTTATATAGAAGTACCATCCATCGGGCGGTGGTGTTTACGGCAAAGGTATGGAGTTGTGAACTCGAGAGTTGCAGCTAGTTGGCAACTCGAAACGGTAGTTTGGTAGTTTAGGTCTGCCTATGTTCAACTTTTAGCTAGGTCTTCTTTAATCCAGCAGGTTGTGCGAGGATGACTATTTCTATTCAAATTAGTTGTATGAGTTTATGCTCTAAGTGGAGGAGTCTTCCTCCAATTGATACCGAATCATAATATTAAATCTCTAAGGCGTTGCTGAAGCGTAAGCTAATTCTTTGTTTCATCGACTTGTTCTATATCGAAAAGTATATCGACGAGGTGATTCAGCGGCAGAATCATGTTAACCCATTCAAAGTTTCATGTATCTTTGTTTTGAAAATGTAGAACTCTCCCGTCGTGATCGAGGAAGGGTCAGTTTAGTTAAAATAAGTTGGGCAATGATGTTATCATATTATCCAAATATGTTTTATCTAAGAGTTTGATGTGCGTGTTATAACTCTGATTCTGTAATTATGAGATAATGTCCGTGGAGTAGTTTATGAAGGTTGTGCAAGTTCTCTTATTATCTACATAAATCTTGCTTTAGATTTAGGCTCGTTCGAGGACGAACGAGAGTTTAAGTGGAGGAGAATGAAACGACCTCGGTCAGTCATTTCGGAAGTTAGGACTCCGATTGGCGTGCTGATAATTTTAAAATATTCGTAATGTCCATTAGGACATGTCTATAAAATTTGAGCTAAATCAGACCTCGTTTGGTAGGCATCGGAAGAAGGTTTCAGTTTTTATTGTCAATAAATATTAAAAAGAGATTTTTGAGCTCGGTTTTGGCGAATGAGCTCCGATTCAAAATCCGAAAGTGCCGATAGGTTCGTATGATTATTTGTGACTTTTGCAATTTTTTGAAAGTGAATTTCGATGTTGTTCGGCGAGTTTCGCTAAAATGCCGAAAGTTAAATAATTTGACTTTTTCTATTTAAATTCGCATCTTGAGTTTTAGGAGTCCAATTTGAGATCCTCCTTCGCGAGTATATTACATATATTTTGTATAACTTGTATGCAAAAGTTGGGATTATTTCGAATATCATAGGGTTCCGTTTTAATTTTCGTCGCGGAAAGAAAAGAAAATGAAAAAGGAAAAAGAGAAGAAGACAAAATTTGAGAAAGAGAAAGAAATGACTGGCGGTGGGCATTATATGCTCAGCATCATATATGCTAAGTACGAAAGGTACAGAAATAGTTTAGAACATAAAATATTAGAAACGAAACAGAGAAAATTATCAGAAAAAATGCCAGAAAATGAGAAAAGAGCCGGAGAAAAGTAGAATTTTCACCCCAAAATATTCAGGTAATGATCCTAATATATTATTTGAGTTTATTACGTGTGTTTGAATATATTTTTAAGGTAAAAATTGGGATATTAGCCATCGTTTTAATAAGTTCAATTGATAGTTTCAAGGGTCAGTTGGACCCCGATAATGGAATTAATTATATATTCGTACTCAGTGAGTTATGGGCAACATATAAATGTAATTTATTTGGGATTTGGTTATGTGACCATAAACCCTGTATATAGGCCTGACCTGCGTATTGCATATGCGAATAGGGTATCAGGTTCCTACCTGGATTGCCCTAAGATGTGAGGAATGAAGCCTTTAGCCTAATGTGATATATTTTTCTGCTTATTGAACACAGTGGGATCGTTTGGCAATGGAACCAAAGGATAAAAGCGGTTATTGATTAGCAATGCTAACTTTTGGAAGAGGTAAGTGTTTATATCCATTTCTTTGGAGGCACCTGGCCTCGTGGATTTTCTACCACGTGTTTCCTTACGTGTGTAGCTGCCGATAGGCGTACTCATTACGCCTTAGCTTTGAATTTACATTGTATATTATATGTTATGCCCTGTAGTTGGTATTGCATTGAACATATGAGCATTGCACTCTGGTTTTGAGCATTGCATATACTTCCCGGTTTGCGATGAGAGTCCCGCACCGGTGAAGGGTCATTATTGCATATATTTCCCGGTTGGCGATGAGAGTCCCGCACCGGTGAAGGGTCATTATTGCATACACTTCCCGGTAATCGATGAGAGTCCCGAGCCGGTGAAGGTTCATCATTGCATATACTTCCCGGTTGGCGATGAGAGTCCCGCACCGGTGAAGGGTCATCATTGCATATACTTCCCGGTAATCGATGAGAGTCCCGAGCCGGTGAAGGGTCATTATTGCATATATCTCCTGGTAGACGATGAGAGTCCCACGCCGGAGATAGGTTTCAGGCATATGTGACTACATTGCATCGTATCGCATTCATCCCATCGCATTGCACCGCATACTGACTATTGTGTTGTGTTTTATATATGCGGTATGTATACCATGTTGTGAACGTATCTCAGTTTGCCTATATATTTCTGGCTCGTATCCCGGGTTGCACGTCGCGACAATATAAAAACATGGATCGGATCGGGTTGCACGCCGCAACAGTATAAATATACGGATCGGGTTGTAAGCCGCAACAGTATAAATATACGGATCGGGTTGCACGCCGCAACAGTATGAATATATGGATCGGATTGCACGCCGCAACAGGATGTATTTCTGATTGTCGACATGTTCAGGATATCCATATGTTCTGTCTACCTTATGTCCCTGGCTGTTTATGATTCCATATGTCTTTTCAGTTATTATTTGGCTTTGCCTATTTATTGTTCAAATAAGATGGATTTATTTTATCTGTTTTTCTTCTCCCTGGCTAGCTATCCTATTCTTTGAGGTGGCTAGTCTGCCCCACTTATTGAGTCCTTTTGACTCACCCTTGTTTGTTGTTTGTTTCTTTTCTATCTACTTCGTTTCGGCAGGTTCGCTCCAGGATTGAGTTCGCCACGTTGTGAAGGAGCGAAGACGACATCAGCTGTCAGGGTGAGCCAGCTTTTATTCCGAATGGCCACCAGTTTATTGGTTATTATTTCAGTTGCATTTTGCTCCCTTCAGGAGGTATTATTCTTCTTTTGTACTCTTAGATGTCTAGTCTGGATAACCCTAAACCTAGTATGTTGGGTGGTCAGCTGTAATTTCTTTTGTACAGCTTAGAGGTATCAGTATGTCAGTATTTTTTTTTAAGTCTTGCTCTTATTTATGAATTGAAGTATATTTATTTTCCTAATTTAATTGGTAAGGGTTCGCCCGACGGGTCTAGGGGAGGATGTCGGGTGCCCGCACGGCCTAGCCGGATTCCGGATCGTGTCACTTGTGCAAGGATACATCCTCTCATTTAAAGCTTTGCCTTTAGAAATAAGAGTATTTATGAGTTTGTATTTTTGCATATTAAATTGTTCAAGAAAATTTCTTATTGTAAAATTATTAAAAAAGACAACAATCTCTTGAAATCTTAACTTCAAAATTTTTACTCATATCTTTCGATTGTACCACCAGTCCTTCACTTGATTTTAGAACCCACTCATTTTAGAAAAAAAATTCGGCACATCGGTAGAGCAATATATTTCTAAACTTTATTTTATTTCATTAACTCCATTTCAACTTCAATTGCATTAACTACTTATCCTTATTAGTAGGGCATGTAAGAGCATCCTTTATATATATTTCAAAGCTCATATTCATCTATATATGTTTTCCCTTCAACCTCAAATATGCGACGGGGAATATGTAGATAACTAATTTGTCGAGATTGAGATTGATAAATTGATTTATCAATTAATAGTTACTCTCCCTAAGACTAACAATATGTAATAGTTTTTCATTGGATGATATATCAGTGGTAATTGGAATGGATCAAATATCACCAAAGCGACTGCCAAAATCTATTTGAGTGTTTATAGCCAAAGCAACTTGGTCTACACTTCCATATCGGGACAAATCATAATCTATCTCACCCTACTTAGAAGAAAATATTAACTAAGAATGTGATATTACGTGATTTAAATATAGTTACAGTGTCACTATTGTGTTGTTCAATTATGAATATGCAAACTTCATGGAGTATCATATAATGATACCCCTCCTTCTTCTTGGACATTATTTTTCATCTGAAAATAAAAAGATCAGCACAAACCCAAAAAAAATTTAAAAATTAATTTTCATCTATCCAAAACCAATATGGAGTAAATATAACTAACTTGAAGAATTTGAACAGTAATTTGCTTCTCTTACATTTGAGAGGAAGTAAATGATTTAGCTTGTGAGCACATCTAAAAGATTAATCTGATTTTGTATGTATACATGAGAAATCCTATAATTTGAACTATACAGTAAAGAAATTGGTTGGATTGAGGGAGCTCGATACTGGAAGAACTAATTAGCTCAAATGCAATTACGTGATGTTAAACAACCTGATTAGTCAGCCTAATAACGCAGGGGGTAGTTTAGTCATTTTAGGGTTTCAGATATTAGTTAAAGTAGTTAAGAAGGAATCTTATTAGTTAGAAGTTAGTTACTACTTCATACGTGTATAAAATCCCATCATTGGGTATTGTTTCATTCAATGAAGAATAATCAGATTCTCTCAATCACTCTTCTTCTTCTTCTTCTTCTTCTTCTTCTTCTTCTTCTTCTGCTGCTCTCTCTCTCTCTCTCTCTCTCTTTCTCTCTCTCTCTCTCTCTCTCTCTCTCAAAGTATTCTCTTCATTCATATCATCATCTTCTTCCCTGTTAATTACAATAGAGCATTGTTGTTGTGCTTTCATATCATCATCTTCTTCCCTGTTAATTACAGTAGAGCACTATTGTTGTGATTCATCATTCTACTTGCATTTAACTTCATGGTATCAGAGAACCTCAGACACAGTCTGATCTGAGTGATTCTGCAATAATAATTCCGCACAATTTTTCAGTTCTCGAATTCTTGAAGAACAGATCAAATCATAACAATGGCTCAACGTGCAGACAATCAGGTTATTGATCATAATCACCCTCTTTACTTGCATTCTAATAATGTTGGTGGTATATCTCTAGTTTCCATTCAATTAACTTGTAGTAAGAACTATTCTTTGTGGAGTCGATCAAGAAGAATAGCTTTACTGTATAGAAATAAACTGGGGTTGGTTGATGGAACCTGTAAAAAAGAAATTTATCCAGAAACTGTTTGGACTCAATGGGAAAGGTGTAATGTCATAGTATTGTCTTGGTTAATGAATTCTATAGCATCTAATCTGTTAGGAGGAATAGTGTATGCATCTAATGCACAAATGGTATGGGAAGATCTGAAGGAAAGGTTTGATAAAGTCAACGACTCAAGAACATTCAGTCTGCATAAAGAAGTTAGTTCTTTAACCCAAGGAACAAACTCTGTGGCTGTGTATTTCTCAAAGTTAAAAGATATGTGGGATGAGTTTGAGGCATTAGTTCCAACTCCTGGCTGTGATTGTGACAAGTCAAAAGACTTTAAACTCTATCTTCAAAGACAAAAATTGTACCAATTCTTGATGGGCTTGAATGAGTCTTATTTATAAGCTAGGAGTCAGATCCTATTAATGAGTCCATTGCCTACAGTTAATCAGGCATATGCCATGATCATAAGTGATGAAAGTAAAAAAGAAGTTATTGCTTACACTGGGGTACTAGGAGCTGCACCAGCTATTGGTGATCTTGAACCAGCTGCTATGAGCACTAAGTCTAGAGGCTTTCAGAATGCCAAGAAACAACCCGTGAGTTTGTATTGTGACTACTGCAAATTGACAAATCACAACAGAGAGGAATGCTGGAAACTAAATCCTGAGAAAAGTGGGAGAAGAAATGGACCTAGTTCTTACAATGTTCCGTCAAAAGGAAATAATTTGCAAGGACAAGGAAGCAATCAAGGGCCACTTACTCATTTTTCTCAATAGTTGGGACTCTGCACCTTCACACATGAATAATATGCTCAAATTCTGCAGTTGCTAGGCAACACCAGTGCTGCAAATTCAACCTCCAATGCCAATATAGCAGGTATTAGCAGTGCTTTACTTGTCTAAAATAGTCCACAAGAATGGATGATTGACACAGGTTCAACAAATCATATGGTCTCAGATGTTAGTCTGCTAGATCAAGGCTTAGTGCAACTAACTAATCCTAAAAAGGTGTTCTTACCCAATGGAGATATCTCCTATGTAACACATACTAGTACAAGAACTATATCAGGAAGCAATACTTTGGAAAATGTGTTTCATTTGCCACAGTTCAAATACAACGTATTGTCAGTCTCACAAGTAACAAAGGATCTTGGTTGCTTAGTCACTTTCTATCCCGCATTATGTATTTTTCAGGATCTCTCCAGTGGAAAGGTGAAGTAGATTGGTAGAGTCAAGAATGGACTATACATGTTGAGAGGCAATGCTGACAATGAAGTAAAGATCACCAGTCTAAATGCTAGGATGAATCATGTTGATATCAGTTTATGGCACAAGAGACTAGGTCATACGTCTTCTACTGTACTTAGAAAACTGTTTTCTGTTCAAGCTGATACTGTTAATTAGATAGTTGTGAAGTAGATTGGTAGAGTCAAGAATGGACTATACATGTTGAGAGGCAATGCTGACAATGAAGTAAAGATCACCAGTCTAAATGCTAGGATGAATCATGCTGATATCAGTTTATGGCACAAGAGACTAAGTCATACGTCTTCTACTGTACTTAGAAAACTGTTTTCTGTTCAAGCTGATAGTGTTAATTAGATAGTAGATAAATGTTCAATGTGTCTATGTGCTAAGCATACAAGAATTCCATTTCCTAATAGCTCTATTAGAAGTAAAGTTCCATTTGAATTGGTTCATGTAGATGTATGGGGTCCTTACAAAGTAGCTACTTATGAGGGCAACAGACATTACTTAAACTTAGTAGATGATGTAACAACAATGACATGGGTATTTCTATTGAAACTAAAGTCTGATATCTGTCTAATACTACAACAATTTTTCACTTATGTTCATACTCAGTTCAATTCCAGTGTCAAAGTTATAAGAACTGACAATGGTGCAGAGTTTTTAAACTCAGTATGCAATGACTTGTTCAAAAGGCTAGGAATTATTCATCAAAGAATCTGCGCCTATACTCCACAATAGAATGGAGTGGCTGAGAGAAAGCATTGGCACATTCTTGAGCTTACAAGAGCCATCAGATTTCAGGCTCATATACCTATTAAGTTTTTGGGTTATTGTGTGTTGGCTGCAGTGTATATGATCAACAGGTTACCATTTGTTGTTATAGGGAATAAATCATCCTATGAAAAACTCTATCAAAGGAAACCCTCAATGAGCCATCTCAGAGTTTTAGGATGTTTGTGCTATGCAATAGTTGTACATCAAACTGATAAACTGGCCCCTAAAACTAGAATGACAGTCTATATAGGATATTCTAAGGTTCAGAAAGGGTATGTGATGTATGATCTAAATAGCAAGACCTTCTTTGTTAATAGAGATGTGGAGTTTAGAGACGATGAGTTCCATTTCAAGTCATCGCCAGCCACTGCACCTACATTTTCAAACACAGCTGGCTTGTCTAATCCTGACACTGAACTTTCTTACCACAAATAATACTACCTACCAATCTAGGGGGAGTAGTTTCCGATGAACAAGATATTGAAGACTAGAACATCTTGCCTGAAGTGAATAATGAAGAGGAGATACTAGTAGTACCAGTACCACAGCAGCAGGCACCAGCTCAAACTCACATAGCTCCAAGTAGCAGACCATCAAGAGAGAAGAACCCACCAATGTGGACGAAAGATTTTTTTTATCATTAGGAGTGCATGAAGGGATACCATAGTCCATAGATCAGTATATATCCTATGATGAACTATCACCAAAGTATCAAGCATACATTGCTGCTCAGTCAAATAAAACAGAACTAGCTAGTTACTCAGAAGCTGTAAAGGATCCAAGACGGGTACAAGCTATGAAAGCTGAGATTGAAGCATTAGAAGCCAACAAAACTTGGTATGTAGTCACTTTACCACAAGGAAAAAGACCAATTGGATGTAAATAGATCTACAGAATCAAGTACAAAGCATCTGGAGAAATTGAGAGGTTCAAGGCAAGACTAGTGGCAAAAGGATTCAGCCAAAAGGAAGGTATTGACTATAATGAAAATTTCTCTCCTATTGTTAAAATGGTCACAGTTAGGATAGTACTATCAGTGGTTGCTTCAAAGAACCGGCATGTGTATCATATGGATGTATACAATGCCTTCCTTCAAGGGGACCTATATGATGAGATATACATGGACCTGCCTCAAGGATTCAAGAGTAAGGGGGAGAATAAGGTATGCAGACTCACAAAATCTTTGTATGGCCTCAAGCAGGCACCTATGAAATCGAATGCAAAGCTATGTGAAGCTCTAATAAAGATGAGATTCACTCAAAGTCAGCTTGATCATTCACTCTTCACAAGAAGACTTGATAATGGGATCATAATTGTATTGGTGTATGTTGATGATATGCTAATCACTGGTGACAGTTTACATCTAATCAAAGAAACAAAGGAAGAACTGCAGCTAGCATTCAAAATGAAAGACTTTGGGGAGTTGACGTATTTCTTGGGGATAGAATTTGCCAGATTTGAAAAGGGGATAGTGATGCATCAAAGAAAGTATGTATTGGAGCTAATATCAGAAGTTGGACTCAGTGCTGCTAAGCCAGCAATTAATCCTATAGATCCTAATCTCAAGTTGACTACAAAAGAATATGATGAACATATGAAGTTGAAGCATATGGCGAATGACAAACTACTGACAAATCCCAGCTCATATCAGAGACTCATAGAAAAACTACTGTACCTAACAATCACCAGGCCAGACATTGCCTTTAGTGTTCAAACCCTGAGTCAGTTACTACATCAACTTAAGGAATCCCACATGAATGCAGCTCTGAGAGTGATCAAGTATGTGAAGAATCAACCTGGACAAGGCGTACTATTATCAAGTAACCCTATCAACACTATTAAAGCATGTTGTGATGCACACTGTGCATCCTACATATTCTCTAGGAAATCTGTAACTGGTTTCTTTGTGAAAGTAGGTAATTCATTAGTATCTTGAAAGTCTAAGAAATAAACTACTGTCTCCAGAAGCTCAGCATAAGCAGAATACAAGTGTATGGCATCTCTGACTGCAGAATTAATTTAGTTATATTGCTTAGTCACTGAGATTGGAGTGAAATGTGAAGTACCTATCAAAGTTCTTACTTATAGCAAAGCTGCTATTCAAATTGCTGCCAACCCAGTCTTTCATAAAAGAACTAATTAAGCATATTGAAATTGATTGTCACTTTATAAGGGAGAAAATTTTACAAAGATTGATTCAAGCAGTCTATATCCCAACCAAGCATCAGCCTGCTGATATGCTTACAAAAGGCCTGAGTCGAGTGCAACACACATATTTGTGCTCTAAGCTAGGGCTTATCAACTTGTTTGGATTGCCTAGCTTGAGGGGGAGTGTTAAACAACCTGATTAGTCAGCCTAATAATGCAGGGATAGTTTAGTCATTTTAGGGTTCCGGATATTAGTTAAAATAGTTAAGAAGGAACCTAATTAGTTAGAAGTTAGTTACTACTTCATACGTGTATAAAATCCCATCTTTGGTTATTGTTTCATTTAATGAAGAATAATCAGATTCTCTCTCTCTCAAAGTATTCTCTTCATTCATATCATCATCTTCTTCCCTATTGATTACTGTAGAGCACCATTGTTGTGCTTCATCATTCTGCTTGCATTTAACTTCACGTGCATCACCTCATGATTGTTGAAAAAAATTAATTTTACAAAGTGAAACTTTGTAGCTAATAAAGTATTTTTGTCTAAATTGCAAGTTAAAATGTGTACAATGTAATTTTGCTTAACTAAGAACGGCAAATGAGCAATTCATGCATTAGATCAATGCAAAGCAACTCAACTTACGTATTATATATGCTTGGGAAGTGTGAGAAGAAACGGGAGTTTCAGTATTTGATCGAGGCCGAAGAAAAAAAATATTTGAAGTCCAAGTTGAAAAAAGTAATATTTGAAAGTTAATTTTATTTTCATTCATAAACTCAACTTGAGAAAAATAGACGAAAAAAATTGTAAGTGAAATCTGCATTTATGCATATGAATACTTTTTTTAAAAAAATCAATAATTTACCAATATCTCAAAATAATCACATCAGCAAAATAAAGTCGTACTCCAATTACCTTGTTGTGCTAGTTTATACATATTAGCTTGGGCCCATTCTATAGGCTAACCTCACCTAGTAATAAGGCTAGCAATGCGCATACAAAGCTCATATTTACTAATTTATTTAATTTTGGGAGATTTAAATAAATATACAACCTGTTGACACCCAATTTTGTCCCAAAAGTTTTCAAATTAAAGGTCTAATTATCCTAAATTAAAATTAATTTTGATATTAAAGGCAATTGCTTAAATTCAAATAAAGTGGCTAAAATCGTAATGTGCAACCTTAATTTCAGCTTACCCTTGCAATTCCTCCACTTACATATTAAAATCTAAAATCAGAGCTATTTCCGTTCTAAATCCTAAATGCAACCAATTTGTGTAAACAATAGATATTACTTCACACGCGCGCCTAATTTTCCCCCATTGTCATCAGCAACCCGCGTTCCCCAAAGTTTCGACCCGATTCCCCTTTTGAAACCCGCGATTGATCCCAATCTCTCCCATAACCCTATAATCAGTCCAAAAACTCGTACTCTCTGGTCGCCCTCTCTCACCAGTACAAGCTTAGCTGATCTCCATCGTTCATTTTAAATCGCGAGTTCATCCGAGCCTTTAATTTGATCCCAAAGGTCATTTTCCTTTGGGATAAGGACACGAATTGTACCATTTCTGCGGGAATGGACGATTCCAACCCTTATCTCATAGGTAAAATGTCGATTTTGGGTCACAAGTATAAGGAAAATCAGGATCCAAAACCCTAAGGTATGAGGTATATATATTCCTTATTTCTTTCATTTTGGGGGGCTCTAGGTTTTTGGTATTGAAAAAACGGCAGCAGCTATAAAATTTCCTTCTCAGCTAAGTAAAAAATATGTATAGATAAAGACATTGTCATTGCATTTTTTTCTGGGATTTTGTTCTTGTTTTGGATACGAGCATCATTTGTTATTAGTGTCGTCGCTAGTTCAAACGTCGATTCTTCAAGCTTATCACCTAGTTCACTGCCTATAAGCAGTTTTGTGTCGCATATCGCTTTTGTGCTCGTGTCGTCGATCTTTTTCGAATCGTATTCTTCAAATCCGCGCCCCGGCTCGCTGCATTGAAGCAGGTGATATTCCCATTCTTTCTTTCTCTTATTCTTCTGCATTCTTTGTTTCAGTTAACTACAAATGTTTGATATACTCTTGCTAAATCTCCGGACTACGACTGTAGATTTAGATGCGTAATAAGTCATTTTTGGTTCCTGTTTGGTGTTTGAAATGAAGGTTATACATTCATACTCTTGTGTAAATGAGCTAAAGCTGGTAACTTTGTGTAAGCATGAAAACTGTTGGTATGAAACCGTTTTAGGTCAACTTTTACTCGCATAAAGTGTAAATTTTTCAGTATGATATTGCATAAGGTTCAGCTTTTGATCACTTGAAGTTGTGTTAATTGTAAAACTAGTTAAGATAGATAATAGGAAGTGATATCAGATATGTAACCAGTTTTAAAGTGCGTTTCTTTTCAAAAGCAAAGAGAGTTCCTGTTTGGTATTTATTTCCTTATGTCAATGATGTTCTGTTTGAGAAGCTGCAGGTTGTTGGAAGTTGTAGGCTGGTGTCTTTAGCTACTAGTTGTAGGTAGTCATTGTTATAGCTATGGAGGTTAGCAGGGGTTCTGGGAGTTTGTGGTTGGTGGTGTAGGTTGTAGGTTTGGCAGGTAAGAGGTTGATTCTTGATTATGGGAGTTTGTTTGGAGGTTCTTGGAGTGTTTGGTGATTCAAGTTTGATTCAGAGAATGCAGGCTGTTCAATGGAGTGTTTGTTATTGTTTGAAGTAGTTAGAGAGCTTTTTTAGCTTGTCAGGGTAGTGAAGAAGTTCAGGCAGGCTAGGGCTAAAGGTCAGAGCAGTTTAGGGAGTGCAGTAGGCATTAGTTAGGTTCCAGGGGTGTTGTTATATGAAGTAGAGGGGTCTGTTTAAGTAAATATGCATTCCAGTTAATTTTTTCTGTCTTTTTCCCTTGCCTATATCTCAGTCTTAGCCTTCAGCTTCTTGTTCTCTCAATGTTTGTTCTCTGCCTTGTCTTCCTTGTTTCTGAGGTGAATCCTATGGTCTGTTTTCTGTTCCTTTTGAGAGTGTGGGAAAGTCTTATGGATGATGGTTTGTATGTCCTGTCAGTTGAATAGTGATGCTAGTTGTAGGATAGAAATATTTTTAAGCTCTTTGGAGTGTGTTTTGAGCTGTATTTCAATTCCTTTTTCCTGGTGCTCTTCTAGTATAAGTTCTGCATTATAGTTCTGTCCTGTTATGCTCTAAGCTGCATTGCAGCTTCCATTTCTCTAGTGCTGGCCTTTTCTCTTGTCTGGTAGGATTCTAGAGGTTGCAGATAGTAGTAGCTTGCAGGTTTTTTTTGGAGAGTGGTTCTAGTGGCTTAGGAGGCTGGTAGTGGAGGTCTTCAGGTGTTAGCATAGCTGTTTAGGTGGTTAGTAGGCTGAGTTTATCTCAGGCCCTGGTCAGGTGTTTTGAAGAGTTAAAGGGTGTTTGCCTTGATCCTTTGTCTGTTAGAAGCAGCCTGGAGGTTTGGTAGGCTTGGTGATTGTTTCTTTATTTTGAATGATGTGAAGTGGTGGAAGTTTTCCCACAAGATCTGTTAAGCTCCCTGTTTATATTTGTTTCAGTTTCCATGTCTCTAGTTTAGGTTTGTCCCTTGGTTTCTGTTGAAAGGAGGTTTGCAAGGGGTCTAGCAAAGTGTTTCAGGAGGTATATAATTGGCTTTGGAGAGGGAGTAAAGGGGCTGATAATAGCAGCATTAATAGAGGGTTATCAGGTGTGTAGCAATTCTGCATCGTTTCAGGTTCTAGATTCTCTGTCCAGTTTTGCTAAGGCCTGTATCTAGTTCTGCCAAGCATTGTTTTAAGCCATATCAGGTTCAGTCCTTTCAATTCTCTTCAAATGTAGCCTGCAGCAATTTCAATGTAGTAGTATAATTTAATCTTTGAGTCCTTTCTAGTTTGCTTCAGGTGAGCTTTCTAGGATCCAGTCCAGTTGTGTTGTTCTTTTCCCTGATGGTTATGTCATAGATAGTCTCATTTTAAATCAGCTTGGCCGTAAGTTTCAGCTAGCAAACTCATTTGGTTGAATCTGTGTGGAAAGATTTCGCTAGTTTCTTGAAGTAGCAGGGATCATACAAAAGTCTTGTCCGCACTTGCTTATTCTAAAACTGAAAAATTATTGACTCTTACGACTTTTGCCTTTTTAATGGACGACAAATGAGAACGCCATAAGTTCACTTCTTTATGTGGAATTTTGATAAAGAGAATAACCCGGGCCTATGAATTGTATCAGTTGCTTATTCCCCTCTGTTTGATTTCTTTTACTCTATTTAAGTTGACTCCTTCATGTGCTAATTTCTATCTCTTTGTTTCTTTGACATGAATGCTCTTGGGATCGAGTTGAATAAAACTCACAATTTGGGATGACGTGCATTCGGGAGTTATTTGATCCGCTCCGCATTTTCGGGACTTGATATCCCCAAAAATGTAAAAGAAAAAAAAATGAAAATCACAAAGTCCAAGGCTCAATGATTGAGTTTGCGCTTCCGGGTTCTATCTTCTAAACTCCATCCTTCCCCACTCCCTTAGAAAATGCATGTTATATAGGACTTCCCCGTAGACTGGATTAAGAGCTCTGTAGGATAGAAATGATATTTGAATTGTGAATAATTATTGTAAATTATTTAAATTGTTTTTATATGAATGCTTTGTATCATTTCTTTGCGAATCGCCAATTAATTTACGGATGTTTAGAATCATTTGTCAACTAATGAGTGCAAAATCAAATTCGACTAAAGATCGTACCCTCGTCATAATTCGCATTTGAATTGCTTCTTTATTTATTATATTATATATTCAATTATTTATTTATCTAATCTAATTTATTTATTTAGTTAATCCATTAAATTTTAATCCTTTATTTATTTATTTACTTAATCTAATTTATTTAATTTCAATTAATCATTTATTTAATCAATTATATATTCATTCATTTATTTGTTTAATTAATCAATTATTATTCATTTACTCCCTTATTTACTTAAAATTGATAAGTATTCATTTATTTAATTAAGTTATTTATTTGCTTATCTATTTATTCAATCAATTAATTAATCCCTTTATTATCATCCAATTATTTATCTAATATATTTTATTTAATTATCTAACTTCATTTAACCTTTACTTATTCTATTAATTAATCAATTGATCATTTCATTATCCATTTAATTAATCTTAAATTGGGTCATTTATTTATCTAAGTATCGGTAATATTAAGATCTTATCTTATTTATATCATTTCTATTATCCTCATTTAAAAACAACTTTATATTTTCTTATCCTTAATAAATTCGTGAAAACCGCCGGATTAACCGCTTTTAGCGGATTTTCGAAAGTGCTCCCGCAAGGGACCTTCTTTCGAATTTAATAGAACCACTTACTCAGAATCTCTGATTTTAATTTAATTTCTTTTAAATAAAGAATAAATTGCACTCTTTAGTTAACTTAGGTTCCTAATAATCCTTAAATTAGGTGGCGACTCCAAAGAAAACCCTTTGAAGTCCCATTTTGTTTAAATATACCCGAAACCTGTCTTTTCTTAAAGAAAGGGTAATTTTTGGGGTTCAACAGCGTGGTGACTCTGCTGGGGATACGCAAATGGTTCTAACCAAAAGGCTTTCATGAATTTGTTTGTTTGTATTGTTTTAGTTGTATGCCGATATTAGTATGCTTAGCTTATTTAATAATTGTTGAAACTAGCATGATTATATCTATTGTTTATTTGCGAGCATGCTTAGTCAATTTAGTTGATTGCTGTGTGTCACGAAAGCATGTCACTACACCCCTATTTGCGCACATATAAATTGGCATTCCGTTCATACTTCCCCCATTCCTGGGAACCTCTAGCATTTTCACCCCAAATATCCGCGAGGTGCGCCCATGCGCACCCGCACTTTCTTCCACTAAAGAACCCTTGTGACGAGTCGGTACACCGGCGGCCATCGTAGGAGTTATTCGATTGCGAGACCGCTTGCCACTCACCTGTTAGCCTCAACCGTTAACCCACTCTTAGAAGGAGATTAGGAGCATGCATGCATTTACACCTTAGTCTGGACCCGGTCCTTGGTACCGCCTCCATAGTTAGGAAACCACCCTTACGTCAACGGGTTTTTTTTTAAAAACCCAACGACAATGCATATTATGTGCTATGTGATGACGAATCCTCAGTCCTAACCATGTTTTGAGCAAAATCAGATTTAGAATTTTGTCTCCTATGTTGTCTTTTAGGTCAGAAAATGGAAGAATTTAGCAGAATTGAGATTATAATGCAGATTTTGTGAACAAGGTAGAATTGTAGTCGGGGGAAAGTTAGGCGGATTTGGTTGGCTTGTGTTTTTGGAGATGGTCTGGTATAGTGAGATCTAAGAGGCGAAGCTCCTGGTGTCTTTAAAAGATCAGTGGGGTCCCTCTCATGAATGGCTTTGCGTGTGTGCAGGCCTATATTGATTATCCAGCTGCAACTTTATAAAATTGAAGTATGCTTGTCGCATACTAGGAGAGCGAAGCCCCTGTGTCTTTGAATGACCAGTGGGGTCCCTCCTTGAAGACCAGTGCGGTCTTGGCTACCTAGGAAACTGAGAGGCTTGATTAAAGCCAAGGACCAGTGAGGAGCCCTATGAACAAGGTCGGTGAGCCTTGCAAAACCTAGGAAGCTGAGAGGTTTGTCTAAAGCCGAGGACCAGTGAGGTTTTATTTTGAAGGGTTGATTGGTGCCTTTCATGATTTGCAGTTTGGTATTGTGAAGGCAGTTGGAAATCTCACCCCTGGATGTTATGAAATAATTGGGAGTTGTGCTTGTAGGAGTGTGGATGTTTGCAAAAGCTATGAAGGATTGTTCCGGGTTTTAGGCATTCGGGTTTAGAATTTTGTGCAGACGTTGTGGAGAGCATGGGCTGTGTTAGAATTTCGAGTTGGCACCAACTTTGGGAAGATAGTTGGGATAACAGAATTGCAGTGTCGAGGCGGAGAGCTGATTGTTATCGAATATTGTTATTATTTATCACTTACTCTAAATCTTAAATGCTCAAAACTGGCGTGAACTATTTTTCGTTGCCACTTGTTTGCGCGTCTTAGGCCCACCTCTAGCACAAAGAGGCACCTTACAGGGTAGGAAGCGTTCGCATTTTAATTTATGCTCAACTACTTGTGTTTACCACATGTCAACTTGTTTAAAATGCAAAGTGCTTACGTGATGCGCGCTATGTGGTTTGTGTGCAATTTTGACCATGACATGCAAACTAACATGTTTACTTTTGAACTTTTTCTTTTGTTTTGTTTATCCCCCAAACAGAGGTTTGATTTGTGCTGATTTAAGCTGGCCGATCACTCCTATTACACAAGGGCAAAGACCAATCTGCCTACTGGTACACATTTCCACAACTGACAATGACTGGAATAGATGATGAACCTCGCAATACCGAGAAAAATCTTGCAACTCCTGAATCTTCAACAAGAAATGTCCTTATTGCGCAAGACGATCTGATTCTTGAAATGGCTAAGGAACTACAGATGCTAAAAGATGAACTGGCTGCGGTAAAAGGGCAAACTCCTAAAAACACGCCGCTACGTGGGCCCGATGCATCCCCCTCTCTGGGTCAAATGGGGCAATCTCTGAACTCAATTGATGGAGCCGCCAATATGAACGCACCTTTGAACACTCACAATTCTCTAAAAGCACCAGCCCACCAAAGCAACTTGCCACTTGCCCAAGCTCCACCTCCAAATAGCGCTCAATCTAGCCAAACAATTAACCGACCACCCATCTACCCATCACATCAACAATACCCATCATACACCCCGCACCCTACCAATACTTATTATCAGACAAACACTCCATATCCGTACCAAACCTCCACTTACCAAAATGAACCCATCCCGCAAGCTTATACTGAAAATCCATCCGCACCATTAGTCCAAGTGGCGGTGTCTGGCGGGCAGGATGTTCCTATTGTGCAAATTGATGATTACAGCAATCCTCCTTATGTGAAGTTTTAAAATGGTGTTAGAAGATCCGAAAAAGCAGTCGATGAGGGTGAAGATTTGGAGAAAAAGGTACAAGGTTGGGTGATGAGTGCTCTTAGCAAAGCATCAAAAGGCAAGGACAAGGAAAGTCTAGAATATGAAGACTTGTGCGTTCATCCTGGGATTGAATACCCAGAAGGGTACAAAGTACCAAAGTTTGTTAAGTTTGATGGCAAAGGCAACCCCCGAGCCCATTTGAGAAGATACTGTGAAACCTTGGGAGTGGGGAAGAATGAAGAGCTCCGTATGAAGTTATTCATTCATAGTCTTGAAGGCGAAGCTTCAGATTGGTACTCCGAGCAGGATCCCTCAAAATGGATTAACTGGAGGAGTATGGCGCACGACTTCATGGAGCGTTTTGGTTTCTATGCTGAAATACCATTAGATCGGTTGGCTATTGCAAGGTTTAAGAAGAAAACGACCGAGACTTTTAGGGAATAAGCAGTACGTTGGAGGAGTGAGGCGGCTAAAGTTAAGCCTCCCATGAGTGAGGAAGAGTTTGTGGGACATTTCATCGAGACATTGGATGAATTCTACTATGATCGAATGACATCCATGACTAACTCTACTTTTGCCAATCTAGTGAAAACGGGGGAGATGTATGAAGCTGGTTTGAAATTTGGTAGGATCACAAATTTGGCCGCTTTGCAAGCTACAAGTAAGGCAACCCAGTCTGGGTTTGGTAATGGCTTTAACAAAAAGAAGAAAGAGGAAGTGGGAGCTGTTGTGGGAGACATCGAGCGTCGACCGGCGGGAAAGTTGAATTTTGACAATTCGTCTACTTTTCCCACCTACCAAAGCCCATATTACCCAAATTACCCCACTCACTACCAGATTCCACCTGTTCCTTATCCGGTTTATAATGCACAAGCAAATTACTGCCAACCTAGAGCACATGCACCTAATCAATACCCTCGTCAGCCAAATTTTCAAGCACCCCAGAATTACCAGCCTCGTCCTCCTGTTCGTCCCAATGTGCAAGGGTTTAATCAGAATTACGAAAAGAGAGCAACCAAAACCTATACTCCCATAGCCGAGTCATATGGCCAGCTTTTTGAGAGATAAAGAAATGCGGGAGTTGTGCAGCCTATCCCTGATAACACTCCAAACCTACCTCCAAAATGGTATGATGCAAATAAGCACTGTGCTTATCACTCAGGGGCAGCCGGCCATGATATTGAGAGATGTTATACTTTCAAAGACAAGGTCGAGGGTTTAATCAAAGCAGGCACCATTCAACTCACCGGCCCTCAGCCAAATGTGCATGATAATCCTCTTCCCAATCATGGTAACAATGCTGTTAATATGATTTCTCTTGAGGAAGAGCCAAATCTGAAGGGCACCATAGTTTCTATTTATGATGTAAAGGGTGATAATATTGCTTCTAAGGCACCTAAGCAAGCACTAACTCTGTTGTCAAAGAATGAGGGAACTTTTGGCCTAGGTGGCAACCCCGCTGAAGGAAAGATGGAAAAGGCTGAGTCGGAGAAGAAACCGACTAGTGTCATATCACAGTCTCTTTTACCATTGAACCAGTCATTTATCCAAGCACCAGAAATGGCCATGAAGAATTTGATTGAAGGTGTTGGCAGCCTATTCTTGAATGATGGATTGAAATGAAGTGCAACTATTGAAGATTTTGAGAAAGAGCCACATGTGCATAATGCTGAACCAAGTGATGTGATGGCTAATTGGACTTATGGTCCAAAAGAGACTTGATGAATGAACTCGTTATTTTTGTTTTGGCATCACAGTCAGCTTGAGGCCCTGAACTGTGTTTTGCACTTTGTTTATGTTTATGTCTATGTCTTTCAAATAACTCTTTTAAATCCTGCATGTTTACTTTTATGTTGTATGCCTCCCTAAATTAGGTTTTGAATAAACAAATGCACTGCATTCCTACCTTATTATTTTGCTATACTTTAATTATTTATGTGCTTTATTATTTGCTTTTGATTAATATACTTACCACTGTTTCAATTTAAAATTAACAAAACCTGCTTAAACTTAGCTTGTGGCCTATAACGAAACAACTGAACAATTTAAGGATGATGCACTGGAAAGTTACCTTTTGCACTCTTTGGATATTACATTACTATTAGAACTTCAAACTGGGGCAGCTTTATTTGCCGGCAATTGGAGCCGAAGCGTTTTATCTATACAAATGGAAGACCTTTATTTGAGAAACCATTCAAGAAGATAAGTTGGAAGATGTTGAATGCGCGAAGAGAAGATTTGAATAGTTTACTTCAAACCGGGGCAATTGGTGTTGAAGAAGCTCTTTCCTAATTAAGAAGAAGCAACGGGAAAATTTGCACGAAGTTGGCAATGTCTTTATGTGGAAGAACACTAATCCTGGCAGATATTTATGATCAAGTTTGGCCAAAGGTAGTCAACACACATGCCGTCAAAAGATACTATGTCTGAAGCAACCGCAAGTTAGCATTGGTTCGAATGTAATCTTTGATGTAATGCGAACTACGCGTAACCTGATTCCCGAGGCGGGATACGTAGGCAACTCATATAGAGTTCGGTTACTACCATAGGGATCCCCTATTTTCCTCTTTTATGTATTGTGAACTACTTCTGACCTGATTCCTGTAATGGCAACAGGATAAGTAGGCAATCCCCTTCGGATTCGGTCAAAATATTGTAACATTTTAGGCTTGTTTATCTTTGTGATGTAATTCCGAACTATGCATCTGGGCAGATGTGTAGGTTTTCCAATTCGGATGCGGCTTCGTACTTAGATTGCCATACTTCCCCAAAAATCTTTATGTAAACAGAACTACGCACAGTCTGATTCCCGTGGAGGGATACGTAGGCGCTCTTAACGGGCTCGACTCCATAATATTAAAATTTTTAGTCTCCCTAAAGCAAGCAACTGGGGCAAATTTTGCAAGATGAATTGAAGATATGGAAGATAGAAACTGGGGCAAATTTTGCAAAAAGAGTTCGAATGCATAAAGATTATAACTGGGGCAGATTTTTGCAAAATTGGTATTACTTATCAAAGGATGAAGTGGCAGAGTTCTAAAGTATTCAAGATTAGCACAAGTCACAAAGACGAAGGACGTTCAGTGTGTTTCAAGATATGTCATGAGTTTGAGTTAAAGCAGAAATTTTTAAATGCATTATAGATTTCGGTTGCATATCAATGATTATTTGTTTAATATTTTATCAAATGACTTTACTTTGCCTCTATCTTGAAATATTATACAACATTGAGTTCATAAGTCAAGTGTCTGAGTACAACTTGCAAGCCCAAGTCCAAAGAAGAACGAGGGAGCAGCGACAGCAAGTTCAAGATGAATCAGCACAAATCAAACGCCCCTACCCAAAACTAACAAATTTTTCTTTGAGAGCAGGAATATGAAAGCTCGCAATGAGAGGATCATTTGCACTATGGATGAACAATTTATTGAACGCGCATCCAAAAGTTGCCTTGCAGATTGCGTCACATTGCCTTTTTCATAACTTAAAGCATTTTGCTTTGTCATGAGTTATTGTCGAACAGGCGGCATTTCTACCCCTATGACTTTCATTCCTAATAGGCGACAAAGCCGAGGCTTGTTTTGTGTTTTCAAAACTAAGCCAAATAGGGCATCGCCTTGTTTTAGTTGATAATCCGCACAAGGCCATCCTTGCCGGATTGTCTCGCCAATAGATTTTATCAATGTCTATAGCACTGACTACATTTCCGCACTACTTTGCTTTACACTTGCTTTGAATTATGTCTTCGCACTTGCTTTAAAATTAACGCCTTGCTTTACTCTTTCTGTTTGACCATCGGCTACGAGGATTCACTTTGTTGGACTATCTCGCCTATTGATTCGCCAAATGGCTCTTGCATTGCTCTACATTCCCGCACTGCTTTTCTTTGCACTTGCTTTAAATTATGTCGTCACACTTGCTTTAAAATTGATGCCTTTCTTTACGTTTTTCAGGTTGACCACCAGGCGGGGCTTCTCTCTTGTTGGACTTTCACGCTTGTTGATTCGTTAAATCGCTTTTGCGTTGCTTTACATTTCACGCTAAATTGCTTTGCACTTGCTTTCGATTATGCCTTTGCACTTGCTTTATATTATGACTTGCTTTACTTTTAGTTTAACAGGTTAACAGGTCAGCCCCGAGACCCTCCTTGCTTTGTGCCGGACCGGATTGCCAGCTGATTTGTAGACAATCAACCCCAAGACCCTCCTTGCTGCGTGCCCGACCGGCTTGCCAGTTGATTTGTCAAGATTGTTC
This sequence comes from Petunia x hybrida, assembly GCA_037355625.1. NCBI lineage: Eukaryota > Viridiplantae > Streptophyta > Magnoliopsida > Solanales > Solanaceae > Petunia > Petunia x hybrida. The sequence goes on along the minus strand of JBBBVM010000063.1, from coordinate 4,973,070 downwards.
AAATTGCTTTGCACTTGCTTTAAATTATGCCTTCGCATTTTCTTTGTATTACGTCTTGTTTTACTTTTCAGGTTAACAGGTCAGTCCCGAGACCCTCCTTGCTTCGTGCCAGACCGGTTCGCCAGCTGATTTGTTCGACAATCAACCCCAAGACCCTCCTTGCTGCGTGCCCGATCGGCTTGCCTGTTGAATTGTCAAAATGCTCAAATTGCTTTGCACTTGCTTTCGATTATGCCTTTGCACTTGCTTTATATTATGACTTGCTTTACTTTTAGTTTAACAGGTTAACAGGTCAGCCCCGAGACCCTCCTTGCTTTGTGCCGGACCGGATTGCCAGCTAATTTGTAGACAATCAACCCCAAGACCCTCCTTGCTGCGTGCCCGACCGGCTTGCCAGTTGATTTGTCAAGATTGTTCAAATTGCTTTGCACTTGCTTTAAATTATGCCTTCGCATTTTCTTTGTATTACGTCTTGTTTTACTTTTCAGGTTAACAGGTCAGTCCCGAGACCCTCCTTGCTTCGTGCCAGACCGGTTCGCCAGCTGATTTGTTCGACAATCAACCCCAAGACCCTCCTTGCTGCGTGCCCGATCGGCTTGCTTGTTGATTTGTCAAGATTGTTGAAAATGCTTTGCATTATGCCTTCGCACTTGCTTTATTGCTTCGCCAGTTGATTGGAAGGCAACTTATCAATGATATCGCAACCCGCACTTGCAAATTTGTATCATCAATATTTGATCATTCTTTACTTTTGATTATCAGGCTTTATTAGCAGTTGCTCGCTTATCGTTTGTCGAGTTTATTACAGGACTTCAGCAGCACCACGGCAGCATTTGGAGCATAACGTGGAACTGTTTCTTAGCAGTGAACTGGGGCAATCTTTGATATGAGCTAGACTTGTCAACGAGGATCTGAAGAATCACACTCGAACAAGCAAATTCTTACCTAATCTTTCATTCCAGATTAGGGGTCAGTTTGAATTCTTTCCTATTCGTGCATCTTTTTCAATCAATCGTGCGAGTTTTCGTGTCTAAGTGTCGTTGAACTACATATGGCCTGATTCTCTTTCAGCCCGAGATATGTAGGCAACTCAGAAACTGGAGTTCGGCCATACCTATAAGCCTCGCGCTTTGGTCCTTGGAATCGAAGTTCTTGGCTTTGTCGTGATAAAATTGGTTTTCCGTCAACTTCTTTACCCTGAAAACTCTTTCATCCTTTTCCGGGTAAAGAGGGGCAGCTGTTGACACCCAATTTTGTCCCAAAAGTTTTCAAATTAAAGGTCTAATTATTCTAAATTAAAATTAATTTTGATATTAAAGGCAATTGCTTAAATTCAAATAAAGTGGCTAAAATCGTAATGTGCAACCTTAATTTCAGCTTACCCTTGCAATTCCTCCACTTACATATTAAAATCTAAAATCAGTGCTATTTCCGTTCTAAATCCTAAATGCAACCTATTTGTGTAAACTATAGATATTACTTCACACGCGCGCCTAATTTTCCCCCATTGTCATCAGCAACCCGCGTTCCCCAAAGTTTCGACCCGATTCCCCTTTTGAAACCCGCGATTGATTCCAATCTCTCCCATAAACCCTATAATCAGTCCAAAAACTCGTACTCTCTGGTCGCCCTCTCTCACCAGTACAAGCTTAGCTGATCTCCATCGTTCATTTTAAATCGCGAGTTCATCCGAGCCTTTAATTTGATCCCAACGGTCATTTTCCTTTGGGATAAGGACACGAATTGTACCATTTCTGCGGGAATGGACGATTCCAACCCTTATCTCATAGGTAAAATGTCGATTTTGGGTCACAAGTATAAGGAAAATCAGGATCCAAAACCCTAAGGTATGAGGTATATATATTCCTTATTTCTTTCATTTTGGGGGGCTCTAGGTTTTTGGTATTGAAAAAACGGCAGCAGCTATAAAATTTCCTTCTCAGCTAAGTAAAAAATATGTATAAATAAAGACATTGTCATTGCATTTTTTTCTGGGATTTTGTTCTTGTTTTGGATACGAGCATCATTTGTTATTAGTGTCGTCGCTAGTTCAAACGTCGATTCTTCAAGCTTATCACCTAGTTCACTGCCTATAAGCAGTTTTGTGTCGCATATCGCTTTTGTGCTCGTGTCGTCGATCTTGTTCGAATCGTATTCTTCAAATCCGCGCCCCGGCTCGCTGCATTGAAGCAGGTGATATTCCCATTCTTTCTTTCTCTTATTCTTCTGCATTCTTTGTTTCAGTTAACTACAAATGTTTGATATACTCTTGCTAAACCTCCGGACTACAACTGTAGATTTAGATGCGTAATAAGTCATTTTTGGTTCCTGTTTGGTGTTTGAAAAGAAGGTTATACATTCATACTCTTGTGTAAATGAGCTAAAGCTGGCAACTTTGTGTAAGCATGAAAACTGTTGGTATGAAACCGTTTTAGGTCAACTTTTACTCGCATAAAGTGTAAATCTTTCAGTATGATATTGCATAAGGTTCAGCTTTTGATCACTTGAAGTTGTGTTAATTGTAAAACTAGTTAAGATAGATAATAGGAAGTGATATCAGATATGTAACCAGTTTTAAAGTGCATTTCTTTTCAAAAGCAAAGAGAGTTCCTGTTTGGTATTTATTTCTTTATGTCAATGATGTTCTGTTTGAGAAGCTGCAGGTTGTTGGAAGTTGTAGGCTGGTGTCTTTAGCTACTAGTTGTAGGTAGTCATTGTTATAGCTATGGAGGTTAGCAGGGGTTCTGGGAGTTTGTGCTTGGTGGTGTAGGTTATAGGTTTGGTAGGTAAGAGGTTGATTCTTGATTATGGGAGTTTGTTTGGAGGTTCTTGGAGTGTTTGGTGATTCAAGTTTGATTCAGAGAGTGCAGGCTGTTCAATGGAGTGTTTGTTGTTGTTTGAAGTAGTTAGAGAGCTTTTTTAGCTTGTTAGGGTAGTGAAGAAGTTCAGGCAGGCTAGGGCTAAAGGTCAGAGCAGTTTAGGGAGTGCAGTAGGCATTAGTTAGGTTCCAGGGGTGTTGTTATATGAAGTAGAGGGGTCTGTTTAAGTAAATATGCATTCCAGTTAATTTTTTCTGTCTTTTTCCCTTGCCTATATCTCAGTCTTAGCCTTCAGCTTCTTGTTCTCTCAATGTTTGTTCTCTGCCTTGTCTTCCTTGTTTCTGAGGTGAATCCTATGGTCTGTTTCTGTTCCTTTTGAGAGTGTGGGAAAGCCTTATGGATGATGGTTTGTATGTCCTGTCAGTTGAATAGTGATGCTAGCTGTAGGATAGAAATATTTTTAAGCTCTTTGGAGTGTGTTTTGAGCTGTATTTCAATTCCTTTTTCCTGGTGCTTTTCTGGTATAAGTTCTGCATTCTAGTTCTGTCCTGTTATGCTCTAAGCTGCATTGCAGCTTCCATTTCTCTAGTGCTGGCCTTTTCTCTTGTCTGGTAGGATTCTAGAGGTTGCAGATAGTAGTAGCTTGCAGGTTTTTTTTTTTTGGAGAGTGGTTCTAGTGGCTTAGGAGGCTGGTAGTGGAGGTCTTCAGGTGTTAGCATAGCTGTTTAGGTGGTTAGTAGGCTGAGTTTATCTCAGGCCCTGGTCAGGTGTTTTGAAGAGTTAAAGGGTGTTTGCCTTGATCCTTTGTCTGTTAGAAGCAGCCTGGAGGTTTGGTAGGCTTGGTGATTGTTTCTTTATTTTGAATGATGTGAAGTGGTGGAAGTTTTCCCACAAGATCTGTTAAGCTTCCTGTTTATATTTGTTTCAGTTTCCATGTCTCTAGTTTAGGTTTGTCCCTTGGTTTCTGTTGAAAGGAGGTTTGCAAGGGGTATAGCAAAGTGTTTCAGGAGGTATATAATTGGATTTGGAGAGGGAGTAAAGGGGCTGATAATAGCAGCATTAATAGAGGGTTATCAGGTGTGTAGCAATTCTGCATCGTTTCAGGTTCTAGATTCTCTGTCCAGTTTTGCTAAGGCCTGTATCTAGTTCTGCCAAGCATTGTTTTAAGCCATATCAGGTTCAGTCCTTTCAATTCTCTTCAAATGTAGCCTGCAGCAATTTCAATGTAGTAGTATAATTTAATCTTTGAGTCCTTTCTAGTTTGCTTCAGATGAGCTTTCTAGGATCCAGTCCAGTTGTGTTGTTCTTTTCCCTGATGGTTATGTCATAGATAGTCTCATTTTAAATCAGCTTGGCCGTAAGTTTCAGCTAGCAAACTCATTTGGTTGAATCTGTGTGGAAAGAGTTCGCTAGTTTCTTGAAGTAGCAGGGATCATACAAAAGTCTTGTCCGCACTTGCTTATTCTAAAACTGAAAAATTATTGACTCTTACGACTTTTGCCTTTTTAATGGACGACAAATGAGAACGCCATAAGTTCACTTCTTTATGTGGAATTTTGATAAAGAGAATAACCCGGGCCTATGAATTGTATCAGTTGCTTATTCCCCTCTGTTTGATTTCTTTTACTCTATTTAAGTTGACTCCTTCATGTGCTAATTTCTATCTCTTTGTTTCTTTGACATGAATGCTCTTGGGATCGAGTTGAATAAAACTCACAATTTGGGATTACGTGCATTCGGGAGTTATTTGATCCGCTCCGCATTTTCGGGACTTGATATCCCCAAAAATGTAAAAGAAAAAAAAATTAAAATCACAAAGTCCAAGGCTCAATGATTGAGTTTGCGCTTCCGGGTTCTATCTTCTAAACTCCATCCTTCCCCACTCCCTTAGAAAATGCATGTTATATAGGACTTCCCCGTAGACTGGATTAAGAGCTCTGTAGGATAGAAATGATATTTGAATTGTGAATAATTATTGTAAATTATTTAAATTGTTTTTATATGAATGCTTTGTATCATTTCTTTGCGAATCGCCAATTAATTTACGGATGTTTAGAATCATTTGTCAACTAATGAGTGCAAAATCAAATTCGACTAAAAATCGTACCCTCGTCATAATTCGCATTTGAATTGCTTCTTTATTTATTATATTAAATATTCAATTATTTATTTATCTAATCTGATTTATTTATTTAGTTAATCCATTAAATTTTAATCCTTTATTTATTTATTTACTTAATCTAATTTATTTAATTTCAATTAATCATTTATTTAATCAATTATATATTCATTCATTTATTTGTTTAATTAATCAATTATTATTCATTTACTCCCTTATTTACTTAAAATTGATAAGTATTCATTTATTTAATTAAGTTATTTATTTGCTTATCTATTTATTCAATCAATTAATTAATCCCTTTATTATCATCCAATTATTTATCTAATATGTTTTATTTAATTATCTAACTTCATTTAACCTTTACTTATTCTATTAATTAATCAATTGATCATTTCATTATCCATTTAATTAATCTTAAATTGGGTCATTTATTTATCTAAGTATCGGTAATATTAAGATCTTATCTTATTTATATCATTTCTATTATCCTCATTTAAAAACAACTTTATATTTTCTTATCCTTAATAAATTCGTGAAAACCGCCGGATTAACCGCTTTTAGCGGATTTTCGAAAGTGCTCCCGCAAGGGACCTTCTTTCGAATTTAATAGAACCACTTACTCAGAATCTCTGATTTTAATTTAATTTCTTTTAAATAAAGAATAAATTGCACTCTTTAGTTAACTTAGGTTCCTAATAATCCTTAAATTAGGTGGCGACTCCAAAGAAAACCCTTTGAAGTCCTATTTTGTTGAAATATACCCGAAACCTGTCTTTTCTTAAAGAAAGGGTAATTTTTGGGGTTCAACACAACCCTAATCACAAAATTATAAAATATTGATAGTATACAATTTACGAGATATAGCAACGCTTTTATTACTCTACATATACAAGTTTCAACAATCACATACATATTAGGATTTTATCTCATTCTTCGTAACTTCTCCAGCAGTTACTGCTCTATATGGTACTGCTGCCTGATGGATATAATTTATTCATATATTTTCATAGTTAAATATTAAGTATTTTTAAATAAAACGTGAATAAATATATCCATTTCTCGCATATTTTTTACATATTTTGCAGGAAGAAGTACATATTAAAATTAAAAAAAAAGAATGGAATGGCCATCAATGACTATATTTTTCATAGTGCAATTATAGCACCGATGATTCATGTCTATAATTTTACGACGATGAAGAGCAAAGTGCAAATGGAAGAAAAAGTCATCAATTCAAGACACCTTTGCTACTACGGGAAAATACCAAGACCTTACCTAACTTTCATCAATGACCATAGGGGAATATTTTGTTAGAGAAATAATGATAAATTCTAGGAAAGCAAGACGGAAGAGCAAATGTGAAATTCATCTAGACTTCATTACTAGATCAATCTAGACTTCATCACTAGATCAATCTAGTAGCAATTCCTAGATATATCTAAGCACTATCAACAAATGCATCGGGACCTTGAACTCTATAAATAGGAATGCAATGTTTTGAAGAAAGATCATCCAATTTTCTTTTCCAATTCACGTTGCAAGAACTAGTCTTGCTCTTTCTTCTTTTAGTTTTTCTTTTTGTCCTTGTAGGAATATTAATATTTTTCTTTAGTTTTTATGTTTTCTCCATAATGGAGTAATTTTCTTAGGTTGGGATATTAGATAAAGCTTGATAAATTATTATAATAGATGTCAAAATTTTATTATCTTGTCGTGTTGAGGTTCTTTCTTAATCATCTTTATACACCATGTTTTACCATAATCATTATCTTATTTCTTTCAATTCTAATTCTCACGGAGGAATCGATTCAAATAAGTTTATTGATTTATTAAAAGCTAATCGAAAGAGGTTTTTGCTCACTTAGTGTACTCAACCGAAATACTTCTTGTTTAAAGCCATTACTTTAATCGCTTAATAGTATAAGCGAGAGTGGTACTATTAAGCAGTTGTTGTTTAAGGTCACTAACTTCAATAGATTAATAGTATAAGCGCAAGTGGTGCTATTATGAAATTGTTGTTACGTGAAGTGATTGAATTAGAAATAAGCAATTATTCTTTAAACAAGGTCTCTGTTTCACTGTTAATCAATTAATGGTATAAGCGCAAGTGGTGCTATTAATAGATTTCTTTTATGTGATTTGATTGAATTAGAAATAAGCGATCATTTCATTAAACGGAGAAATAAATAATAAAGATTTAATTCTATTGTAATAGTTTTATCTTGCAAAATCAAAATATCTCAACCTCTATATTTCATTTAAAAAATATTTATTGTTTTTATTTTCAGTACTTAGAACTTGTAATCAACTCTCGTTTCATCAACTTGATCTTCTCAAATAGTAACAAAGATAATATAAACCTATAGCCTAGGTAGTTCCAATCTCTGTGGGACGATATCTTAAACTATATTATAATTTGACAAGAACGAGCAGGAAAATCCTATACACTTTGGACTCGTCAAATTTTTGGCGCCGTTGCCGGGGATTGGCAAACATCTACTTCAGGTTAATTATATTTTTTACTACTTTGAAAACTTTTATTATTATTATTATTATTATTATTATTATTATTATTATTATTATTATTATTATTATTATTATTACTAACTACTATTATTATTAGTACTACTAACAAGACTTGAAAAAAAAATAAAGAGCTTCTAAAGATTATATCACTGGATTAAAAAAAATGAACTTTGATCAATCAAGCTTTAACTTTGCCGAGTTGACAGAAAATCATTGCCAAGAGATTATCACTTGTAATCTATGTGGTGGACAATATTCAACATTGAATTGTCAATCAATCACTAGGAAATATGATGAGGACTTTTTTGATGAGTTTTGTCAAACAGATGACACATTCTCATATGATGATTCTAAGAGACTAAAAGATATTGCAATTTTTTTTTTGAAAAAGCCAACCAAAGATTTGCTACTTGCAAATATTATGGTGGAAATCACCATAATCATGGATGCCAAACAAGTAACAAATTTTCATATAGTGATTCTGGAAAACTGAAAGAGATTGAAAAACAAATCGATCAAAGGAGAATGAAAGACATGGAGGAGTTGATAAACCAAAAGATCGTTACTTGTGAATATTGTGGTGGAAATCACCTTGGGCATACATGTCAAGCAGGTAATCCTCCTCTTTGTAGTTTATTTGATGACCAAGCTTACGTCGGTTCTAGTTCTGACAGGTACATTGATTCTAGTAGATATGACTGCAATCCGGAGTGCAACCAATATTTACAAGAGAATCAAAACAATGAGAGCCAACCACCTCAAGAGGTGGACGTGAGTTTGAAAGAATATGTTCTTAATTTTATGGAAATTACTGATAAGAAAATTGCACAGTCCCATACAACCATTACTGACATCACAATGCAATTAAATCAATTAGTCAGTATGGTAATCTCCTTAAATGATGGTAATGAGAAATTAAATGAAACAATATCATGTGAAAAAAATACCATCACTCAAGAAAAAGATTTAGATATGGTAATATTGGCTTACAATGAAAGTTTGATAGAATTTGAATCATCAGGTCCTGAATCCTTATCCGATTCTACTTATCCACAAGATTTGACTAAATTAGATGAAAATGAAGAAGAAGAAGAAGTCATAAAGATAAATGGATTTAATATAAATTTATTTGACTATCATTCTTCAGTTTCTTTTGATCACTATGACTCTGTGGACTTTGTTATTGGAGATTTTCAGGAAAATGCATGGAATGATCATCAAGAAAAATGTAAGTTGAGAATCCTCATTGATAGTAATTTTACTGCTAAGGACAAGACAAAGAAATCAAAAATCAAGCATGAACACATAAATAAAATATCTTTTGATGCTCTCGACTTAATAAGCTCCAAAAGTAAACTCAATAAGAGAAAACGAAATACTGATTCTGAATTAAGAATGGAGTTTACTAGTTCACGAAGAAAGAAAAAAAAAAATACTTTAAAAGAATTTTCTTACGCTTTTTTTTTTTTTATAGTTTTTGAGTGCACGTATATAAAAAAAAAAATTTCATCCGTAGCCATTGAAGGAGGAGCAATGGAGCCTTATAAGTCTAACATAGATCTGACTAATTAAATGCTTAACCAATTAATCTGGTCAATATCCAGATTATTGTACAATCGGAACATCTCATGAAGGCCTCAACAAAAACAGAGTCACCTAGACAGGAGTAACTCCATGGCGATCGGTATGCCTAAGTTACTGGTTGGTTAACCATTCAATTGTGCAATTCTAATGTTGGCACAGGTAATTTTATGGTTTATATTCAAACCAGGACCTCATGACTGTTAAGGTGTTAAATTAGTCAGTCTATTACACTTAGAATATGTGTGGTCACAGTTTCTTTCAAGCTTTCTTCTGTGATCGTATATTTGAAAGTCAAAAAGATTTTTATTTTACTAATAATTTAGTATATTTTTATTAATTATATTATATAATCCAAAAACCACTTGATCCTTCTCCATTTTCTTTTTTTTTTTCACTCTTCTTTTGTATCACTTGTCTAAAAGAATATTTTCATCCAGGAGAATGAAATGTTCAAGTGTGGGGGAGGGTTATTTTGGTATTTCTAAAGTCTATTATATAATTATGTATTTTTTATTTTATACTATTTTCTTCTTATTTATGATCTTATTGTAGGTCTTTAATTAATAATATAAATTTTTTTCCACCATGTTCAATATTATTATTTTTATATTCACCATATGATTTTTCATATCTTTTGATTTTGACGTTGTGAAAGCAAGAAAAAACATCTTCAACTCAAGAAATCATTGGAATTGAGAAAAATTATGATCACAAAGAAGGTAGAATCAATAAACTTGGCTAGAACTTGCTCTGAATGTTCTTCGAGGCGAAATAATAGATGATACTGATTTTTGAAAAATGAAATTAGGCCTTCTTTGATAAACAATTCAAGCCTCTCAATTTTCTATCCAATTATATATATTTTACCTTTTAAAACCCTTCTTTGGGCCTTAATCATATTTTTTATTTTTACACCATGATATATTACCAAAAAAAATGAAAAAAAAATTATATATATGATATATGTATACATTGTTTACATATATATAAATAAAAAAAAGAGTTATTATTTCTTCCAGATTTGAATGAGCAAAGATTAAACATCACCAAAAGGAAGAAATACTACAAAAAGACGCAATGTTGTGAGTATTTGAATATGTATGAAAAAAAAAAAAGACAAAAAAAAAAAGTATTACCTAATGGAGAAAATTTTGCGAAATATTTGCTCCAAGCTAGAAGAAGAACAGTCACTATCAAATATCCTTATCCTACCTGCCTGAATCCTAATATTACAAGCCATGAAAAGTCCTAAAAAGAATTTGAAAATCAGTATTAAATCTATATTAGTGGAGATGACCATGAAGAGCAAGCCTATGGACAAGACTATGATACTTACTGAATACATGATCATAAATCAATTTTGAAAGATTCAAGGAGAGAAGCTGCAAGTTCTTGTTGATCAAGACAAAATTCAGAAAAATACAAAGAATTTGGTGAAGAAAAAAAAATGACATTGAGCATGATGAAGGAAGTTTATCTTGAATAAATTTTCTACCCTACAAAAATTATCAATTTTTATTTTATAAAAAAATAAATCGTTTTCCTCGAGGACGAGCAAAGATTTAAGTATGGGAGAATTTGATGGATATAATTTATTCATATATTTTCATAGTTAAATATTAAGTATTTTTAAATAAAACGTGAATAAATATATCCATCTCTCGCATATTTTTAAACATATTTTGCAGGAAGAAGTACATATTAAAAATAAAGAAAAAGAATGGAATGGCCATCAATGACTATATTTTTCATAGTGCAATTATAGCACCGATGAATCATGTCTATGATTTTACTACGATGAAGAGCAAAGTGCAAATGGAAGAAAAAGTCATCAATTCAAGACACCTTTGCTACTACGGGAAAATACCAAGACCTTACCTAACTTTCATCAATGACTATAGGGGAATATTTTGTAAGAGAAATAATGATAAATTCTAGGAAAGCAAGACGGAAGAGCAAATGTGAAATTCATCTAGGCTTCATTACTAGATCAATCTAGACTTCATCACTAGATCAATCTAGTAGCAATTCCTAGATATATCTAAGCACTATCTACAAATGCATCGGGACCTTGAACTCTATAAATAGGAATGCAAAGTTTTGAAGAAAGATCATCCAATTTTTTTTCCAATTCACGTTGCAAGAACTAGTCTTGCTCTTTCTTCTTTTAGTTTTTCTTTTTGTCCTTGTAGGAATATTAATATTTTTCTTTAGTTTTTATGTTTTCTCCATAATGGAGTAATTTTCTTAGGTTGGGATATTAGATAAAGCTTGATAAATTATTATAATAGATGTCAAAATTTTATTATCTTGTCGTGTTGAGGTTCTTTCTTAATCATCTTTATACACCATGTTTTACCATAATCATTATCTTATTTCTTTCAATTCTAATTCTCACGGAGGAATCGATTCAAATAAGTTTATTGATTTATTAAAAGCTAATCGAAAGAGGTTTTTGCTCACTTAGTGTACTCAACCGAAATACTTCTTGTTTAAAGCCATTACTTTAATCGCTTAATAGTATAAGCGAGAGTGGTACTATTAAGCAGTTGTTGTTTAAGGTCACTAACTTCAATAGATTAATAGTATAAGCGCAAGTGGTGCTATTATGAAATTGTTGTTACGTGAAGTGATTGAATTAGAAATAAGCAATTATTCTTTAAACAAGGTCTCTGTTTCACTGTTAATCAATTAATGGTATAAGCGCAAGTGGTGCTATTAATAGATTTCTTTTATGTGATTTGATTGAATTAGAAATAAGCGATCATTTCATTAAACGGAGAAATAAATAATAAAGATTTAATTCTATTGTAATAGTTTTATCTTGCAAAATCAAAATATCTCAACCTCTATATTTCATTTAAAAAAATATTTATTGTTTTTATTTTCAGTACTTAGAACTTGTAATCAACTCTCGTTTCATCAACTTGATCTTCTCAAATAGTAACAAAGATAATATAAACCTATAGCCTAGGTAGTTCCAATCTCTGTGGGACGATATCTTAAACTATATTATAATTTGACAAGAACGAGCAGGAAAATCCTATACACTTTGGACTCGTCACTGCCACAACTCATCGCCACCGGACAGTTAGCCCAAGCCACCGCCGCCGAATTTTTTTTTTTTTTTTAAATTCTTAGATCTACAAAACGAAACATACAAAAACACACATATATGCATTGAAACTTTTTAAAAATTAATGTTTTGAAACTACATATTACCAAACATACAAAAAAATACACAAAACATACAAAGATATACAAAAAAAAATATACACATAACTTATCTACTCTAGACATACACATGCACAAGCATACAACACCATACACATATATACAACACATATACACATACAAAAATGAAGAGAGATATTTATATACAAAAATATAAAGCTATACGTATTTATATACAAAATAAATACAAAATTATACATAATACCTACACATATATACACATATAAAAGAGAGAAAAAAAGAGGAGAAGATTGGAGTTGTGCCGTCGGAGAACAACAAGATCGGAGCAGCAGCACCGAGATCGGGGGCAGGGGAAGAGTTTCAGCAGCAGCAGCCTCCATGTGTTTCTCAAGTAGACGCTGGAGAAAATTTCGGCTGGCGGGTGGGTGGGTGGAGGAGGGGAGAGAAAGAGAAAAAAAATTAATGTTTTGTGTTAGAGATATAGTGGAATGAAAAATGGTATATATAGGGTAATAAAGTAGAAAATGTTGTTATGTATTATAATTTGCTTTAAAGTATTAGCAAAATGTGTAACTTAGCTATTTAAATTGTCTTCTAGCGTAATTTTTTTTCATTAGTTATATTCCTTTAAAAATTGGTTCACAATTTACATTCATTACTCTTTCATTGTTGCTTTTCCTTTTATTTTTTCCTTTCCCTATTCCAAATACAATCAAATCTCTCTATAGTGGCAATTTTGTCTGAAACTTTCATGGCTGCTATAGAGAGGTGTTGTTATACATGTACACATACATTTGACGTTTAGATGTCATTTAACTATTATACTCAAAAAGTTTACAAAAAATACATGTTAAATTTAAAATCAATAAATTTTCATACTTCATTAATTAAAAATTAAAAAGGTTAATACATTATTAATAAATCTATAACTAGTTATACCGTGCCAATAAAAAAATTAAAATCTAAGGAACATATGCATTCATACAACCTTTTTCATAACTATTTTTTATGGTACGAATGTAAAAAAAGAAATATATTTGAGTTACAAATTATTATCATAAATATATTGTATTTTATTTTATACATAATATATCTCTTACAAAATATTATAATACAATATTTAACTATGACTGTTATAGAGAGGTAATTTTATAAAGAGTTTACCATTATAATGAACGTCATTCCTGTTATAAATAGAATGTTGTTATAGAGGTAAAATATAACATGAAAAATCGATATAAAAAAATTAGGCCATTATACTAAAATATTACATAACGAGAGGCTGCTATAGAGAGGTTTGACTGTACAAACCTGTTTAGATTACTTACATTACAGATAACAAGAGGCTGCTAGTGAAACACTTGCATCCTAAATTAATCACGTGGTGTTGTCGTGAATCGTGATGATATTCATTTTCTTTCCTCGGAGCCTTTGTTTTTTTTCCCTTCTTTTTGTGTAAAGACTTTTCTCGGTGCAATTTGTAAAGACAGAAACAATGATGGATGGAGGTTCATTCTCATCAAGCATAGGTGATTCAATAATTGTTTTAGGAGAAGACAGTGATAAGCTCAAAATCTTCAAAGCTTGTAGTTTTGATCCTGATTCCTATTTCCCTAAACACAATTTGTTAGTACCCTCCAATTTCCATCCCCTTAATGATCCCTTACGACGTAACAAGATCATAGCTATTATAATTTCTTTTAAACTTTTGTTTGTGTTTAAAACTTGATCGATAGAAAATCAGTTAAAGTTATGAATTTGGGCAATAGACAATAATGAATATCGAACGAGACAAAATAATATAAGAGTTATATTGCTTGAATAATAGAGAAGAAGTACGATTCTTGTTGAATCTCATTGTGGAAAATACAATGGGGAGAATGGATTATTTGTAGGATTATAGACTTTACCTTAATTCTAGTTCTAATATAATACTTCAAATATAAGGCCTTTGGCCCATTACCAAGGGCGGTTACCCAATATTTCCCCTAAGTAGGAATAGGGTTTACTAAAGGCGGCTAAGGTATGGGTAATTTTCCTATTGGTCTTGTATCCGTGCGGCTTCTACGGCCGTAGCTGGAGAAGCTGACGTGTCCATCTTAGGTCCCGAGTGCAGGTTATTCTTTTGGGTTGATTTTGTTTGATTCAATGGGCCTTCCGCGCCTATTATTACATGTGGTATAATATTACTCACGTACCTTTTAAATCTCCAGAGTCTGATGGTCTTTACTTTTTTTTCTATCAAAAATTCTTGTCGGACATCGATTATAGTGTTCTAACCTTCTGTAATAAAGTCTTTCAGGATTTCACAATACCTGATCAAATAAATTCTACATATTTATTTCTAATCCCAAAAATCCAAAGTCCATCTTCTATCTCTCAATTTCCTCCCATTAAAATTTGTAATACTATTTATCAAAATTAGTTAACCGTATAAAACCTTTCCTTGGCAAATTAATCCATTCGACACAATCTATTTTTCTGAAAAATAGAAAGGCGTTTGATACTGCTCTATTAGTTCAGGAGATTATTTATTATTTTCAAAAATAAAGAGGCAAAAATGCGAATATGCTTCTTAAGTTAGACCTCAAAAAAGCTTTTGATCGATTAAGATGAAGTTTTATCAGACAAACCTTCCATTACTGTCATTTTCCTCCTAAATTATATCAGCTTATAACTTCCTGCGTTACGTCTTCCTCCATTTCCATCCTAATAAATGGAACTCCAACAAATTTCTCTAGCCTTACTCGAGGTATTCCTCATGGTGACACTCTCTCACCCTATATTTTTATTATGCGTTTAGAAATGCTTTTAAGAGGTATCAATTATGTTGTTGACTATAATTGTTGGGATCCAATTCAGATCTCTCGTGAAGGACCTGAAATGTCACATCCTTTTTACATGGATGACAATATTCTTACCTCCAAAATTAATCCAAAAGGTTGACATTCAATCATTGATACTTCAACTTTTTTCGGACTCTTCGGACAAAAAATAAACTTTTGGAAGTAAAACTTTTTCTCCTCAAAAAATTGTTTTCCATCTGACAAAAATTATGTTTTATCCTCCATCCAAATGAATGAGGGTTTAAAGTTTGACAAATATTTAGGTTTCTCCATCCTTGTGATCAAACAGGATTTTCAGTTTATTGTAGAAAATGTCAAAAACAAACTGGAAGATTGGAAAACATCCATACTAACACCAGCAAACCACACTACTCTCATTTATGCCACCCTTAATTCTTCCCTAATTGTATGCAGTTTATTAAGATCTCTAAGTACTTTTCCATCAGCTAGAGCGACACCAACGTAATTTTCTCTAGGGATCTACCACCCAATAGCATAAACTTCACCTCATCGATTGGAAGACTGTCACTACATCTAAAAAGAATGGTGGCCTAGGAATTCAGTTTTTGCTCTAAAAAAATAGTGCTCTTCATGCTAGTCTTGCTTGGCGCCAATTCAAAGCCCTTCTCTTATTTTTGGGCCTCGATAATCAATTCAAAACATGTGCCTAGACATCACACCGATTCTTCAAGGATATTTTTACATAAAAGTACAAGTTTTGGAAGTTATTTACAAAACGTAGCAATATTTTAGCAATTTACCCATTATAGAGGAAATAAAAATTTAATTACAAAACATTGCAAAACGTAGCAATATTTTCTCATAACATAGCAAATTCTTACATTCTTCATCCTATTTCTCCCAAAATCACTTTTGCTCCTCCCATTTCCTCCTATTTCACTTTTACTCATCACATCCTCATTGTATCTCGTTGTATCTCGATTTTTCTCAACTACCAACCACCTAGTATCTCGTAGTATCTTTCCGTATCTCACTGTATCTGCACTATTCTGCACCGTATCTAAATATTTTTAGACAGTATCTAGTTGTTTCTAGACTGTTTTAGCATTTGTTTTATCCCATTTGTGCGTTGTTTCTCACTGTTTCTAAACTATTTCACCTTTTTTGCATTGTTTTACATTATTTTTTATATTTTGTTTCGGACTTTTTCACTAGTTGTTTTAGACTGTTTCAGCGATGTATCTCACTGTACCTGCACTATTTTTTCTCCATATCAAATTGTATCTACGATGTTTCAACACTATTTTAGATTGTTTCAGCATCGTTTCAGATAGTTTTGCACCGTAGCTAACTATTTATAGACTGTATCTAGCTGTTTCTACACTGTTTTAGAATTCATTTCATCCCGTTTGTTCGTTGTTTATCACTGTTTCTAAACTATTTCACTTTTTTTGTTTTGTTTCATATTATTTTTTACATTTTCTTCCGGACTTTTTCACTAGCTATTTTAGACTGTTTCAGCGCTGTATCTGCACTATTTTTGCTCTGTATCGAACCGTATCTAACTATTTCTGCACCATTTCAGCGTCGTTTCAGACTATTTCAGCACTGTTTCAGCGTCGTTTCAGACTTTTTAAGCGCCATTTGAGACCGTTTCAAACCATGTCATACTGTTTCAACATCATTTCAGACTGTATCAGACTATTTCAACAGCCGTTTTAGATTGTTTCAATGATGTTTCAACAATGTTTCATGTTGCTGCATTGTATCTAGGTGTTTCTAAGTAAAGAAAATATCATTTCTTCCGGATTAAGGTGAAACTCTTTTATAAATGGAACCAAAATTTCCCCAATATATTGCGCAAGTTAAGTGAATATCAAAAATTCAGATTCTTGCAACTTAGGCGAATCACTAGAAAAGACTAAAACATAAATGTCACTATTTCAGGCCACTGATTATTTGGTAGGATAGACGAAGCAAGCTGTGAAACAATATCACAGAACTTCTTAATAATCACTTTGGACTCTTCTCGCTGGATACAGGTAAGGAGGACAGACTTGATACCCGATTGAGTCGACTCGGTGAGTTTGGGTCAAATGAACGAGTCATCAGAAGTAAGAATCTTGCAAAGGAGGATAACAGTCATCGCACGAGGCTCAAGGCGGGGGGACACGGCGAGGAGGTTGGAAAAAACAACATATGCATATTTTAGTATACGGGAAATCGACGATGGAGAACATATTAAAATCGATCTGCAGATACGGAAATGGAGAGGAGATCCAAATCTGGTGTTTCTAATCCTAAAAATTCCGTCATTATTCCGGTGGTGCTACGATGGCAGTTCTGTGGTTTTTCAAGTGTGTAATTAGCTCTTCACAATTTGTTGTCGGAGACAGTTACGTCTGCGCCGGCGCTGGGTGTTCTGGCAGCGACAGTGGAGGGGAGTTTTATGGTAAGGGTTTGGGTATTGTTATTTTATTATGTGGAATTTTGGGGAAAATGAAATGAATGTTTTACTAAGGAAATATAATGAAAAATGAAATGTGCTATAAAAAATATTGCTACGTCTTGTAATTTGTAAAATATTACTATTTTTTTTGTAATATAGGGGTGTAGGTTTGTATATATGTGTAAAAAACTCATTCTTCTACCACTTCTCCTATTTGGAGAAATATACTCCATGGGTGGTCTATATTTAAACATGGATTTCAATGGAAAATAGCTACTGGTAATATTATTAATTTTCCCATAACCCGTGGCTTCACACCAGTACATTTATCAAAATCTTTTATATCGGGTACTTTAAGCATCATGATTCATGAATATGGTGCTAAAATCTCGAAGTATTTAAACCACACTCTGTAGGATCTATCTTCTTTAAACTTCAAGCTTCCGTCTGATATCCTATCCAAAGTCGGCCATGGGTAAAGCAGCTAAGGCAGCTGCTTTAGGCCCCTCATCTCTTAGGGCCCCAAATTTTTGCAAAAGTAAACCTATATATTGATTGAAGTTTAAAAAAGAGAAAAGCATATTTGTAGTATACTACTCTAGTATGGAAAGTCCACTGTAAAAGAGGAAAAAAGGACACTGTTTGAGGGGAAATGAAAAAGACACATTATTGTTTGTAGTTATAGTATGAATGTGTACTTTGGCTTTTTGGTTATTTATTCTAACAACTTATCTCTTTCTCAAGAATATATGATACCCATCTTCAAGTCAAAATCAATCGTATTACAATGTGATAAATCCTACGAGAACTACATTTTTTGTAGTATTGTCTTTCTTGGTATCTCCAAGAACTTCTAAAGAAGCAAGTATATTAAATATTTTGCGTATTCCATCCAACATCAAACCTCTGTATCTTCCCCAATATTATCAAGATGTTGAATTGCTGACCAAACCATATGGGGCCTTACAAATGATGGAAAATTCACAGCCAAATCTATTTACTCAATTATCCATCCATCCAAACCTTCTAGTTCATTCACCTGGATCTGGAAACATAATATATCACCCATGGTAAAGCATTTTTTCTGGCTTTGTAGTCACAACCAATTACCCACAGCCTCTTACCTCCACCACATTCACATAGCTACTTCACCCACATGTCAGTTATGCCAAAATGGCGACGACCCTATAAATCATTTATTTGTGCACTGCTTTAATACTAGTCAGCTTTAGGGAAATTTTGATATAAATCATATCATAGACTCTATAGTGAGCTCATATCCACACACTACTAGAAATCATCTGTTTTGCATCACAGTTTGGAGACGGAATTCCCTCTCTAAAAGGAGTTCGGAGACGGAATTCCGTCTCTGCGCGTCCTTCGCCATTTGGCGCGTCGTTGGCCATGCTGGAGAGGGAATTCCGTCTCCAATTCAAAAAGTACTGCCACTTCTAATTGTGTCAGTGAGTGCTTGGAGACGGAATTCCCTCTCCAAGCATTAAATTAATTTCTTCAATATTTCAAATGCAGATGAGATCTTGTGATAGATCATGTCTAACTGGTTTCTCCTGCAGATCGCTGCATCTGCAGCATCTCTTTAACATTGAAGAGGGTTGTGTGTATTTCATCAAAATGAGGTGCTGTTGCATTCTTTACATCGTCAATCCACTTCAGAACATTTTTGTGTGGACCTAATATCCTGTCGTGATCCTTCTCATCCAGAACCTGCATACATATAGATCTACTTTATAAGACTTTTCGTCCTTAGGTAGAAATTACAATTATGACAATTATCGATCAAGGGGAGAGGCATCAAGAACCTATATGTTTTGATCATTTTATACTTTGGAATTCAAAGTTGACATGAAACACCACGAATGAGAACATATATTTACCTCAAGTTCCATAATCTCACACACTAAGCTAAGATCTGTAATTGAAGGTTGGGAATGCCCAAGCAAAAAGTCTCCATCTTTCTGGAGCCAAAAGGTGTCAAATGTTGCAAGAGATGCTGAAAGGAGTTTCTCACCTTCCGCCGCTGCTTGTGGATTCAAAGGCAACCCAAAAGCAGGTGCCAATGTAGAATTCATAACATAAGCAACTGAAAACAGAAGCCGCTGGGGAAAATGGGGAACTTACTTGCATACGAAAGTGGTGGCCGGAGAAAATGGGTGTGCTGCTGGTGCTCGGTGCCGTGGTGTGGAAATTTTTGGCCGTGGAGGATTTTGGGGGTTTTGAATATTTTGGAGTCTGAAAATTTTGGGAGCCCGCTGTATAGTAATTGGGAATTGTTTAGGATTGGAGACGGAATTCCTTCTCCAATCAAAAAGTGAAAAAGCTGTCAGGTGATTGGAGACGGAATTCCGTCTCCAACACCTGACAGTTTTTTTACTTTTTTATTCCGTCTCCAACTTTTCCAATTTAATTAATTTTACACGCAATACACTGATTGGAGACGGAATTCACTCGCTAACTGATTGGAGAGGGAATTCCGTCTCCAACCATTCTGTAGCTTTTTACTCTTTTTCTTGTAGTGACATCATATTAACTGGACAAAGCAACTTTTAATTCATAGGTCTCTTTCTTTTCCAAACCAGATTAGCCCAGCAGTCTTTATTCCTTTTTGTTTTTGGTATATCTGGACCACTAGGAATAGGAAGCTCTTTGATCATAAAAATATCAGGTCAATGCTTCTGCTGTTATAAATCATGTCGCTGAGTACTATTTCTTAACATACAATGTTTTGTATCATACATCTAAATTGTCTATCTACATAAAATTGTATCCTCCAAAACTCAATTATTTCATATTAAACACATGGAGCCTCAACTAATTCAGTCCCACCTAAAGTCGGTATGGGAGGAGTGTCTTCCGAAATGAAGCAGGTCAATGGATATTAGGGTACTTCTTTTGCATGGACTAACATTATCATGGAACTTCAGACCTTGATTATGGGTCTTCAAAAGGCCTTGCACCATAACCTCGCTTCTTTAGAAATCCAATTGGATGTGGTTGAAATTATCAACATGATACATCATAACAAAACTATGCAATTTTCATATGAATGCTATTGGTGATTGCAGGTACCTTCTCAGCTAGTTGGATGATCTACTATTGACTCATACGTACAGGTAACAAATTCAGTTAGTAAATGCATTAGCAGTTTTTGGTACTAAACTGGAACCTGGTTGTAACCCGGAAATTTTTTACTCTCCACCTCCATCCTCGCATCCAACCAAGCTAGAACTACTACATTAAGAATAAGAAATCAATAATAGCACAACAGTCATCTAAGAGCCCATTTGGGTGAGTTTTTCATAAATAGTTGTCGCTCCAAACGCACACGCAAGTATATGCGGTCGATCAAGTAATAAAGTGATAAGTAAAGTATCGTTCCTACAAGGACTATTGATTAACTACTGACTAAATCAAACAATTCCTAATTATCTAAACAAGAATGCTTTACGAGTTGAGAATTTATCTAATTAAATTAACTAATAAAACTAAGCTAACAAATAACAAGTAAATCTTACGGATTCAAGAAGATGAAATAGTCTAGGGTCATAGGAAATCTGCCAATCCTATTGAATTCTCCTGTTAATCAGACTAAATAATTTATCTGGATTACTAATCACAGGGTTAATATTACTCACAGGACTCTTTCGATACCCTACTCGCCTATTCAAGTCAACTTAACGCCTATATGTCTATGGAATTAGAGTTAACAATAATGCATTTACTTTTCCTGTATAATGACTAAGCATGACTGTTAGGTATATTTCTATCCTAACTACGAAACCATTCCCCGAAGCCCAGGTTTAGGAACACGCTCTATTCAATCCTATTGCAACCTATGGTTCCCACTTTCGAGTTCAACCCTAGGCTCATAGCTAGTATTCAATTGGTGATCAAGCAATCAAATAATTAGGCTCAGGATATGAATAAATAATCAAATAAGATAAATCAATGAAATCAAATTAACTTAGAAATATCAACAATCATGGAGAATCCCACAACTCTAGAACTAACAATCTATGTAAAGGAAAAAAGAAGAAAACTCAATGTAGACGTTGAGCTCCAACCTATCTCCAGCCTTTCTTTGCCTCCCAAAGGTCCAAAGATCCCTAAAATTATGTTTAAGGCTGCTTATATATGGATTACAATGTGTACAAAATATTTTAACCTAATCCAATTTCTGATGGAAAATTTTTCAAGTCTTACAACCACTCTTACAAAGTAAGACCTTCTGTATGCTCTGCTCCCAGGTCTCACAGCATCTCTTACAATGTACGACTGTTGTAAGGTTCATACAAAGAGCTTACAAAGCTCATTACTCTGCTGATTTTTGACATCATTCTTCTTCATTTTTCTACTTCAATTATGACTTTGGACTTCTCCAAAAAGTATAGCCATCTTACTCCAAAATTTCACCAATTCATACCTAAGTCAGTCAAACACCCCAAGTTAGAAGAATATCCAAAAAATAAGCAATGTTGGGCACTCTATAGCTTTGAATTTAAGTAAAAGGTAGGGAAAATATATATTTAAAATACATCAAATATGCCCAACATCAACACCCTACACTTAAACCTTTGTTTGTCCTTGAACAATTCAATCCAACAATACTTCTTAATGAAGACCAATTATACCTGTGACCATGGTTGATATCAACAATTAAACCTTCTCACATGCATCATTTCATACACTTCCTCATGTAACACAGTGCCAAAATAAACCAAACATTTAAAATCAATCGAACAATCAAATTGTAACATCCTAACCTCAATAACAGACTCGGACACCAAGTTTCTCAAGCTCGCTCACTTACCTCGACCGAGAGTCTAATAAAATCACCTATCCTTCATGAATCAAGTGCCCTCACAACAAATCAAGAGAAGTAGTCCAATACTCACAAGATATTGTAATTAAATAGATGAAAGACTTCACTCAACTCTCACAAAGAAGTTCACATGTCACACAAGAAATACCATAGGCTTGCCTTTTATGTAAATCTCCACTAATATAAGTCTGCTCAGTCTAAAATCAAATATGATTTATTAAAGGTTGTAATGAAGGCTGCGGGACAGGTAAGATAAATATAGATAAAGTGACTCAACTTCCCTGAGCACTTACAAAACATCAATTTTAGCATACTTCTTTCAAAAACTCCTCTCTTTGCAATTTCAAGCAACATCCAATCTTTTCCTTTTTATTTACGCTATTGATTATTTTTCAGCTCACAAAAAGTGCTCTTTTTTTCTCTTTTTACTTTTCTCACACTTCAATTTTTTTTCTATTTGAGAGCTGGCCAAACTATCAAATAATTTTTTTTCTTTCACTTTTTTTTCTTTTCACTAGCACTTCTTTTACATGAGAAATGGCACAAATTCACAAACCATCCATTACTCCAACTTTAGCTATTTCAGCTCATTGTGCATATAAGTGCTTAAGAAGATAGAATGTTAAAAAAAATAGGTAATTCAATTCAAAACAGGTCAAGACTTGTAATATGGCTACCAATAAATAGGATAAAGGTTCAAAGGGGTTGAAGAGGGGCTATCAAGCAAGGATAGGCTAGAAAAATCTCAAACGGATCAAGGAAGGCCTATAACCATTTTCTAGACCGAGCAAAACTTAGAATTTCACTTCAACCACATTTCGGGCAAGTTCTAGACTCAAGTGACAAGCATGGAATGAAACTAGAACCTCACTCACACAATGGCAACTCTCAATCAAAGCAGTAAAACAAGCTCGAAGAATAAAGTGTAAAGCACTTAGCACATGAGTCAAGAAGCTGAGCCTAAGCATCACAAACAAGGTTATTCATTTTTCTTGGCATAATTTATTTCAAAACTCACAAGGAATGCATATAATCCACGTGCTCAGGTCTAAGTTTGTTAGCTGCTGCTGCTGCTGCTGCTGCTACTGCTACTGCTGCTGCTGCTGCTGCTGCTGCTGTTGCTGCTGCTGCTGCTGCTGCTGCTGCTGCTGCTGCTGCTACTGCTGCACTACTACTGCTGCACTACTACTACTACTACTACTACTACTACTACTACTACTACTACTACTACTACTACTACTATCACGGGGGATTATTATCTACTCTAACTATGGCTAATAAAACACTAAGAAAATACTAACTAAAAACAAACTAACTCTAATTTCTCTTGAATTTTCTTATTTTCTAATTTTTATTTTATTTTTAAATGGCTACAAACTAAACTAGAAAGCAAGAAACAATTAAAAATAATGTCAATTGACAAACAAAGTAAATTATACAGCAAAACATAAGAATCCCCTACCCCACAGTTAAAATTGTGCAATGTCCTCAATGCACTCTATAATATAAAAAGGGGTGGTAAACGAGGTACTCAGACTTTCATCACTAGCGCATAATTTCTATTTCAAGCCAACAAACTCATTAAACCAACTATTGCATGCAACCAGGGTGCAAGCACCCCACACTTAAAGTTGACTACATCGCCAAAGCATGGAAACTTACTACTACTACTGCTACTACTACTGCTACTACTACTGCTACTACTACTGCTGCTGCTGCTGCTGCTGCTGCTGCTGCTGCTGCTGCTGCTGCTGCTACTACCACCACGGGGGATTATTATCTACTCTAACTATGGCTAATAAAACACTAAGAAAATACTAACTAAAAACAAACTAACTCTAATTTCTCTTGAATTTTCCTATTTTCTAATTTTTATTTTATTTTTAAATGGCTACAAACTAAACTAGAAAGCAAGAAACAATTAAAAATAATGTCAATTGACAAACAAAGTAAATTATACAGCAAAACATAAGAATCCCCTACCCCACACTTAAAATTGTGCAATGTCCTCAATGCACTCTATAATATAAAAAGGGGTGGTAAACGAGGTACTCAGACTTTCATCACTAGCGCATAATTTCTATTTCAAGCCAACAAACTCATTAAATCAACTATTGCATGCAACCAGGGTGCAAGCACCCCACACTTAAAGTTGACTACATCGCCAAAGCATGGAAACTTACTACTACTACTGCTACTACTACTGCTACTACTACTACTACTACTGCTACTACTGCTGCTGCTACTGCTGCTGCTGCTACTGCTGCTGCTGCTGCTGCTGCTGCTGCTGCTGCTGCTGCTGCTGCTGCTGCTGCTCCTGCTGCTGCTGCTCCTGCTGCTGCTGCTGCTGCTGCTGCTGCTGCTGCTGCTGCTGCTGCTACTGCTACTGCTGCTACTGCTGCTGCTACTGCTACTGCTACTACTGCTACTACTGCTACTGCTACTGCTACTACTACTGCTGCTGCTGCTGCTGCTGCTGCTGCTGCTGCTGCTGCTGCTATATACAGCAAAACATAAGAATCCCCTACCCCACACTTAAAATTGTGCAATGTCCTCAATGCACTCTATAATATAAAAAGGGGTGGTAAACGAGGTACTCAGACTTTCATCACTAGCGCATAATTTCTATTTCAAGCCAACAAACTCATTAAACCAACTATTGCATGCAACCAGGGTGCAAGCACCCCACACTTAAAGTTGACTACATCGCCAAAGCATGGAAACTCAGTTAATTAAGCAACTGTCACGACCCAAAATCCAAACCCAACTAACCCTGTCAGGCGAACCCACTTAATTACGAATAAATAATATAAACTTCAATATGAAATATATAAATATCTCAATACCAATCCATAGGATAAGTAAGTAAAAATAAAATATCCCAACAACGAAAGGTTTAAGTACTCCCTGAATCATGAACATCTAAGAGTGTCGAATAAATTATACAACTCTAAAAATTTTGGGAATACATCATAGGGAAACATAAACTATATAGGTGGCCACCATGGACGAAGGGTTGGCTCACCGCTAACAATAGGATACTCCGGCTCGATCAACCTCTATGCTCGCTAGTAGATGGGGTCGGATCTGTAAGACACAAGATAAACCAACAAAGAAAGAGAAAAAATGGGTGAGTCGAGTGACTCAATAAGCAGGGATGGGGCTCCAAGTAAAATAGCAAGTTGCTCATATATGGAAAGCAAAACAACTCAAAGGTAATGGGAAGTAAAGAGAAACCATTTAAGTAACAATCAAGTAATATTCATACTCCGTCATCAAAGTACCACGAACACTTTCATCGTAACTCGAGGGTAAATACATAACCATGTCATATTACAATAATATGCACGGAACTATATCGTGCTATGATAATATGTACAGAACTACATCGTACCTCAATAATATGTACAGAACTACATCGTACCACAATAATATGCATGAAACTACATCGTGCCACAATAATATGCACGGAACTACATCTGCCACAATTACTTGTATAGAAGGATATATTATACATAGGGTGTGGAGCAAGTCCACCAAGAAAATGAAATACACTTACCTCTGTCCGAAGCTCACCAGCTACCCAACAATGGTTTTCCCATTTCAAATATCCTCTAAACATTCTTTCTCTATTAAAGGAACGTAATACAATCAATACCAAGGCCAACGGTTAAACAATACAAACCTTAAGCTAAAGGGGTTAAGAAATCCACTTAAAAGTCAACCCCGAGCCAACATGGTCAAACTCAAAAATTGAACTCACAATCGCATTACCCATAAGCACACGAGTCCAAATCTATGTTCAAGGTCCTCATTTAATACAATTTAGACCTCCAAATAACTAAATTAATGTTATAGGGTTTAAGCCCAGAGTTCCAAAATTCAAAGATTCAAGCCTAAAATTAGAATGTGAACACTCCAAAGACCACAGTCTAAATAAGATTCAATATATAACTCAATAAATTCAATGATTAAGTATATATAATCACTATATTAAGATATAGTCTAAATATAATAATTATAGCATGAACGCAAGCCATATACCGATCCCTGACGTCGAAATAGAGCTAAGAAAACGCACAACAGCTTCTCATTTAAGTTCAACACACAAAGCACCCTCTATACCACTAATGTGATAGAGCTAATGATTAGCAAACAATGATTATCCTACTTTTCAATCATTGGTTATCATTACTTTCCATTACCATAGTCACTATTTTTTCATTATCAATGACATCAACCATTTCCATATGGAAAATGATATGTGACCATATCTTTCTTGGCACTAATGACCATACAAGGGGTAATTAAGTCATTTTACTAGGGAATTGGGGGGTATTATAGACACTTCCTACGTTTTTTCACTCTATGTTTTACATGAAAAAAAATCAAATTTTCACTCTCTCTCTCTCTCTCTCTCTCTCCCCCCCCCCCCCATAGTTATTATGTTTTACATCCCCAATAAAAACTACTCCCTCCGTTCCACTTTAGATGAACCCATTTGATTTTGCACGGAGTTTAATAAAGAGAGAAGACTTTTAAAACTTGTGGTCTAAAATAAGTTATAGATATTTGTGTGGCTACAAATCATCTAGGGATGAGTAAAACTGAAAATTTCTTTCTAAATTTAGAAAGAGGTCATTCTTTTTGAAACAGACTAAAAAGGAAATAGGTTCATCCTTTTTGAAACGGAGGGAGTACATTTTTTGTGCCCATTTTCTTTTATTATATCTTCTCAAAAATTTGAATACCAACTTGTGACTTTATGATTTTTTCATAATATAAAAAAAAATTATACTTAGTGCATATTTCATATTCTTCTTAATATATGCGAGTTTAATTTCATGATAAATATTTTTGTGCTTGCTTATTTCTGATACGTCACTTTTGAGTAAAATTAAAAAAATAGTTCTGTAAATTGTTTAAAAAATAGAATTTTTAACTTGATGTCTAAACATAAATATTTTCTAGAAAAAAAAGACAGGCTAAAAGCTATTTTTTTCAGTTTGTTCATTTTTTGCATTTATTTGAAACCCATCTTTTGAAAAAATAACGTGTTTTTTGTTAGGAAAGTTATAAAACTTTTTGAATTGAATCCCACCATAACCAATGGAGGAAATTTTTTTATTTAATTAATATATACATAAATACTTGTAATACACATACGCTAGTTCATGCAAAGCACAAAGTATAAAGTTTTAAATATTTCATATTCATTTAAATTAAATATAAATAATTGAAAAAAAATAACTCAAAGTTAAAATTTAACATGAATTATCACTAACTTAAAAATAGCGAAATAGTATTTTATTTCAAGCTCGAAATAATATTCTTAGTCATGACACGTCTAAACTAGAAACAAGATAATGTCCTTATTTATTTTATTAATTTGATTGTAAAAATTTGTATTGTTTGACAAAAAAATATATGTCCTTATAGAGGAAAATATATCTAAATTTATTGAAAATATTGTATGTCTATGTTATTATATATAATTGTATGTCCCCTAGGATGCCTTCAATTATTTATTACTATCAGTGATTGAAGGATCAGATAAGGCAAATCAAAACTCATTACTATCAGTGATAACATATAGAAGATATAAGAAATTTTGCTACATAGCAAGAGTAAATGAAGGATCAAATAAAGCAAATCAAAAATTTATTAGTATCAGTAATAATATATAAAAGATATAAAAAAATTTGGCTACATAGCAAGAGTAATTAAATATGAAGTAATTGAAAAAATAGGTTAGATGACACACTTTTACCAGGTTCAAACCTCTGACCTTCAATTACAATGTCGCACTAGTTGCCATAATGCTGGAGTAGCTTCATATGTCGGGTTCACTCCAACTATACTTAAACACGCAAATTCTTGTCTTCAATTTCTAAGGCGTTAGTTGACCCATCAGACAACAACATTCGTCCTTTTTTAGTATATTCTTTGTTGACCCATCAAACAAGGCAAAAAACATGAACATGAGACTAAAATGGCTTTGGTTGACATTGCGTAGAGACACTAACAACTACTCCTACTCCTATTTCTGATGATTTTACACAATGCATGGCCAGTTAGTGGTTTGATTAATGATGTCATATCTGTATTTATTCTTGATAATATATTATTTTATACATAATAGTATTTCCACAACAAATTTATTTCTTATATTTTTCTTTAGTTCTCACATAATTCTTGTTGTATTACTTAGGGGTGTGTATGCTAATATGTGAATTATAATTTTATACTGGTAAATTTATGAATAGTGTGTAGATACAAATGTAGAGGAATTAGTTTGAAATATATAGGGCGTGTATTTTCATTACGTAGTTAACTAAATTACCATAATTCGAATGAGTTCAATTTTAATACATTAATAAATCAACTACAATGAAAATTGGTCACTTACGTTGCCATCTAAAATTTGAATATTTAACGAAAAACTCCTACAAGCAAAAAAAATCAATTAATTCAGTACTCATTTAAAATAAACTCATATATTCAATAGTTTATATGTCAATATTAAGAATTATATACTCATTCATTTAGTTTAATTGTTCAATGTATTGGGACCACAAAAAGATGGATATACTAATTTAAATTATTATATTTTTAGAGAAAAACTTATTGGAGGGAAAAGAATAGTGGAGGAAACTTATTGGAGGAAAAATAATAGTGATTGGAGCAAAAAGTGAACAGGGACTTTATGGACTTTTCACTGAGTATGGCAATTGTATGTCCACAAAGGTATGCTCAAATAGCAGCATCCTTTCTATATCATAAATTTATACAGTAACCATACTAACCTGGAGTTTGAACAATTATGCAGGCCTCCAAAGGTGGAGATGCTAATACCGTAGCTCACAGCTTCCCCTTTTAAGATTTTTTTTAACCCTAAAAGTTAAGACATGATCTTATATATATAGGCCCTAGATATATTGAGAGGTAGTAAATAAATGAGTTTAATCTATAAATCACCACTTGGCCCAAAAAAAATATCCATTTGGTCCAATAGCCTATTCATTATTCTCTAGCTTTATTATTATTTTTAACTCAATTTAAATGAAAAAAATAATTAATATAAAATATCGGGTTGTTACATTCTCCTCCACTTAAACATATGCTCGTCCTCGAACTTGTTTCACCATGTACCAACAACCAATCTATACATATATGGCACCAAATCTTTAATCAATCACAATCAAACTTTATATGACTCAAAAATTTGGCTGTCCCAAAATTTACAAAAATTTCGCCAGAGTTTCCTTGGTAAATTGGACTATCCCAAAATAATTCATATTTCAAATACCAACAATCACCATATACAACCTAATAAGCCATGCATAGGCACCAAACAAAGCTCAAGATAATCACAACCGCTCCGACAAAGAGGTAATCTCGATAATAAATCAAACACACTCCGACAATGCAATATGGAACATAAGTAGGATCTCGAATACACTTTCAGATCATAGAAATATGGAAAACGGGATGAACGGGTATAGACTCTGGCAATGCAAGTCGATAAGCAACCTCACCAATGCACTTCACAATCTTAAAAGGACCAATGAACATAGGACTCAACTTACCCTTCTTCCCAAATCTCATCACTTCCCGCATTGGTGACACCTTCAAGAAAACCACCCTCCTCAAATTCCAACTCTCGGCTCCTCTTGTTCGAGTACGATATCTGCCTAATCTGAGCGGTCCGAAGATGATCCTGAATGATACGGACCGTATCTAAAGTCTGACGTACCATATCCGGACCCAACACCTCTACATCTCGACACTCAAATGACAACCAATGGGAGATCAACAACGACAACCATATAATGCCTCGAACGATGCCATCTGAATGGAAGACTGATAACTATTATTATAAGCAAACTCTGCAAGAGCCAAATGATCATTCCAATGACCCCAAAAATCAAAGGCATATGCTCTCAACATATCCTCCAAATCTGAATAGTCTGCTCAGACTGTCCATCAGTATGCAGATGAAATGTGGTAGTAAGCTGGACCTGAGTACCTAACTCTCGTCGGAAAGTCTGGCAAAACTGAGAAGTGAACTGAGAGCCTCGATCAGAGATAGAGTACCATGCAATCGAACAATTTGCTCAATAAAGATCCCCAACTTCTTTGTTGTATCAGTTGTCTTTACTGGAATGAAGTGGGCCAACTTGGTGAGCCTATCAACATGACCCAAACTGAATCATAATGCTTCAATGTC
The DNA here is from genome assembly GCA_037355625.1 of Petunia x hybrida. Taxonomy (NCBI): domain Eukaryota; kingdom Viridiplantae; phylum Streptophyta; class Magnoliopsida; order Solanales; family Solanaceae; genus Petunia; species Petunia x hybrida. The sequence goes on along the minus strand of JBBBVM010000063.1, from coordinate 4,942,498 downwards.
TTTGGCAAGCCAACTACAAAATCCATGGTAATCCTCTCCCACTTCCACTCGGGAACGGGTAGTGCCTGAGCTAAACCTGCGGGTCTCTAAATCTTCAAGGCAAATACCACAGCCGCTAACTCCAAATCATGGGTCAGATAGTTCTTCTCATTAACCTTTAACTATCTAGAAGCATAAGCAATAACTTTACCACGTTGCATCAAAACACATCCCAAACCGATACGAGAAGCATCACAATATACTACAAATCCTTCAGCTCCAGAATGAAGAGATAACACTGGAGCGCTAGTCAACAATGACTTGAGCTTCTAAAAGCTCGCCTCACACTCTTCTGATTGACAAAATTGAATCGCTTTCTGAGTAAAACAGGTCAATGGAGCAGCAATAGATGAAAACTTCTCCACAAACCGCCTCTAATATCCAGCTAGGCCAAGAAAACTACGGATCTTTTTCGGAGAAGTAGGCCGTGGCCAATTCTGAACGGTCTCAATCTTCTTAAGATCAACTTTAATACCCTCACTGAACACAACATGTCCCAAGAAAGCCACAGAGTCCAACCAAAACTCACATTTCATAAAGCTTATGTTCTTGAAGTGTCTGAAGAACCAATATCAAGTGATGCTCATGCTCCTCACAGTTATGTGAATGGACTAAGATGTCATCAATGAAGACAATAACAAATGACTCTAGATATGGCTTGAACACCCGGTCCATCATATCCATAAAAGCTGTTGGAGCATTCATAAGCCCAAAAGACATAACCAAGAACTCATAGTGACCATGACTGGTCCTGAATGTTGTCTTCGAGATATCGGATTCCCAAATCTTTAATTGATGGTACCCAAATCTCAAATCAATCTTGGAGAAGAACTTGGCTCCTTGCAACTGATCAAACAAGTCATCTATGCGAGGTAGATACTTGTTCTTGATAGTGTCACGCCCTAAAAAAATATTAATTAACTGCGAGTGATCCTGCGCTGAGGTTTATTATTTAAAGGCTCGTGACTGGAGTTCAAAAGGTACAAAATTATTTTAGAGAAAACTCGGAGTCGCCACTTGACATATTTTAAGGTGTGCCAAGTCACCAAAAGGTACCTTGGAACACCTCTGACTCGTCTAATGGTCTGCGTTAGAGATTCGGGTAAGGTTCTCAGTTGACTCTCGGGAAGGTGTTAGGCACCCTCGAGTCTTGTGCCAAGCACAGTTGCTTTATTGTCGCAATTTTAATCTATTAAATATGGTTGTTATATTAATGCCGTTAATTTGAATTTGTACTTTGATTCAGAAAATTTAAAAGAGTCATTCCTATCCAACCTTACAGAGGATTGGTTAAATTTTAAATTTTAATTCAGAAAATTAAAGTGTATCATTCTATTCCAACCTTACAAAGGACTGGACGAATTTACACTTTTATAATAAATAAAATGTATTGCGTATTTCCAACCTCACAAAGAAGCTGGCCTTTTTTAAAAAAAAAAATTAATTAACTTCAAAAATGATTAATTTAGAATTGGCTTTTATCTTAGTTTTCATTTAACTTAACAAGTAGATCACAAATCATACTTATAATATTGCCTAATCTTTCTCAACATAATTTCTTTTGTCTAAAAGTAGATTACAAATCATACTTATTAATGTCTAATCGTATAAGCCTTCATAATCCTATTATTTTTGCCTAATCGTTACACCTTGGATGGATAATTAATTATATCAAAATAGAGCACATTAACTAATTTTAGGTATGAGATAAATGACGCACATATTTAGCATTCAAATAAACTGGTTATTAATAAAAGACTTGTGGCCATAAGTTAAAATGCTATTTGAAACTAAACTAATTTGCAAATTATATACAATACGGTTCTGCTATTTCGGCTTTAAGAAGTTTGCAACTGTAGGCTAATTTTTGAAGTGATTTGCACCAAATGTCCCTTTTCTCTAAACGAGTTTGACGTTTTCCAGATTTGCAGAAATGCACCAGTTTGTAAAAACGGCCAGATTTGCACCTTTTACACTAACCGTGCACTTATATTTATTTTTCCTACTCATTTTAGTGTTAAAACAATTTTCAGAACTCCCAGATTTGCAAATACGACCAGTTTGTGAAAAACAGCCTAATTATTTAAAATCTTTACTTGATGAAAATGGTCTAGCAAAATTTTCGTTTCTCCTCTTTCATGCATACTTGCTCAAAAAACAAAAACATGATATAACAATGTAGAGAGAACATGTAACAATAATTGAGGCATTTCGGAACTCACTTACTATAGCATCACATGTCTAGTTACAAACCAACATACACGGGATTTCTAGATCCCGGAAAGAACATGCTATCTTTGCTTCATTTCATGGCCAAATGGCTCAAAAGAAAATACAAGGTTCATGTGTTTACCTTGTGTAGAAATTTCCAAGTTAGGAAGCAAATGAAAATAGCAAACCAAAAGCCAAAAGAGACGACTTATACTCCAAAATCAGCCACCGGGACAGCCCCTTTTAACCTCTATTTAATTCTTAAAACTAGTAGATTTATACCCTAAAAGACCCTTAGTATAAAGGCTTTTGGTTCTAAATTTTTTCCTCAAAAGAACTATTTTTTCTCAAGTGTTTTGCTTTCTTTTTTCTCTAAATTTCAGCAAGGTGGTTGTATGATAAATGAGGGCATTCAATGCCCTATTTATAGCTAAAAGTGAAGGCAAAGGGGTGGGGTATAGACTTGTACAAAAGTACAAGCCCACACCCCTACTACTTGAGTATACTAGCTTATTTTTAGGCCTATTTTCAGCATAGTACAACTATTTATAGATACTATTTCAGCCACCAAACAATCCTAAAAAAGCTGGAAAAAAAATACAAGTGGTGTCCTTTAAAAGGACACCCAATACTCATTACACTAACTAGAAGAGACTAGGGCCAACTAAACCAACTAAATCAGCACCTAGACTAACTAAATGGACCAAACTATCTTAAAACTAAACTAAAGCAACTAGATTATACCTACACAGCCCCAAACTAACTAATTCATACTACACATAGCAAAACAAATCAAATTCCCAGACACATAGAACATTAGAGTAAAGCATATTTGGAAAATACTAGCAACAACAAGATTAGATACTTGCACAACCTCCTAACTAGACTAAACATGAATTTCCACCATGAGTTATGCTTTTTCACATACCCGACAACAACACTTACCAAATTTCGATTGCGCTGATCCAAAAAACTTGCTCGAACATGTGCGGCATCCACACATTCATATGCGACTTCAACTATGCAAGAACGAGCTTAAAACCCCCATGTCTACCCTCAAAAACTCATAGATATAGAAACTAGTTCTCATGCTTGAAAGCTTGAAATAAGTCACAAGAGAGTAACAAACGACAAGACAAACATCCATAATGAGACGAGCATGGATTGATTTCTTCAACTCTAATAGATTAATAACAAAAACCAGTGTACTAAACACATAATTCACATATACGACTTATATGTTGATACTAACATTAGAAACTAATTCATTTGTCTAGGTAAAAATAGAACATAAAGACTGAAGTTTGCTTCCTAACCCGTCAAACCAAAGCTACAACATCCAAATGATCTACGCCGCTGCCTCGCCTAAGCAATCACCACCATGGCTGACTTCTTGGCTGCCTCGCCATAACAGTCTCCTCTTAACAATCATCACAGCCCCGGAAACAAACACCAAAAACACCCATACCAAACTTCCATAAACAGCCCCCTCCTCGTCAAACAATCATCACAGCCTCGAAATCAATCTCATCAAATGCCATAACAAAAAAAGAAGTGAAAATAAGAAGAAGAAGAAGAAGAAGAAGAAGAAGAAGAAGAAGAACAAAGAAAGCATAAAGAGAAACCGAGAAACGGGTAGGAAGAAAGGAAAACAGGGGACGGGGTTTTGGGAAATGGGGATACGAGGGTGAGAGAGGAGGGTGAGGAGAAAGGAAAGAGCCAAAAACTTACCGAAAAAACGCAACAACTCGCCGGAGTCAAGTTTAACCGGAACTTTGAAACCCGATCTACGAGAATCCACTATGAATTTGAGAAAACCGAGTTGAGAAATGGAATGGGGAGGCTGAAAGGAATCGAGTGATATATTTTTCATATTTTTCCAGCCACCGGAGGTGGTGGCCGGCGGCGGCTCCGCGGTGGACCAACGGCGGCTGGTAATTTCCGGCGACGGGGTGAAAAATCGCCAGGGCTTCGCCAGCTTTGAAGCTAAAGGGGTGTGAAGCGAGGAAATAGGGTGTTTTGAGTTTATATAGGTGGGCTGTGGGCTTGGGTAATGAAGTGGGCTAACGGGCTGAAACAGTGGGCTATTATTTTGCACATATAGCCATTTTGAAGGCACTACACTATTTAAAATGCACACAACTAACTACCATGATAAAACATAAATAATACTTATCACAATTAAACATAGAACCACAATTACATACATAACAAGTAATTTTTTTATTTTTTTATTTTTTCTTCCACGATTAATGACAAATTGAGTTAAAAATAAAAGACTAAAATTTTAGAAAAATTCGACCAGAATCCTTAAGATCTAACACGGCTATTTTGAGCGATTTTTCCTGTATTCGTACCAAAATTAGGTGATTACAGCTGCCCCTCTTTGTTCGGGAACACAAAGAGTTTTCGGACAAAGAAGTAATCGACAACTAATTTTGGCTTTTCGGTTCTAGCCGAGAACATGCTTTTCAAAATGGTGACCGTACCCTGAATTTTGGTTCTAACCAAGAACAAGGCTACCTACATATCCCCAGACTAAGGAATCAGGTCAGTGTAGTTCCTTACGTGCGGTAGCTGGGACTACCGCATTCAAACAGACGCTAGACTCACTAAGACAAACACTAGACACTCTAGACTACTAAGATAAACTAGAGACTCTTCTAGACACACTTGGGGCTGATACTAGACACTCTTAGGCACACAAAGGCCGTCGTTGCTGAGTACTGGTCGCTTGCTGGTGGTCGGTACTTTACAAGGAATGGAAATACAAGGAAAAATGTAAAATTACAATTTCTAGACTACTCTTCATGCTTCCCAAGCTGATGAACTGGTCTGAAGCTCCCGCTAATCAAGTGGGTTTCGAAAGCTTGAAATTGCCGCTCAGACGGGCTTTAACTTGTAACTTGAAATTGCCGCTCGGGCGGGCTTTAACTTGAATGTTGAAATTGCCGCTTTGACGGGCTTGACTTGAATGTTGAAATGCCGTTTTGACGGGCTTTGCCTTGAATGTTAAAATTGCTGAAACTTGAAATTGCCGCTCGGGCAGGCTCTAACTTGAAGCTGGGGATGGTTGCTATCTGTGAGCGGGACTAACTCGAAAAGGAAGTGGTTGCTATCTTCTAGCGGAACTGACTCAAAAAGGAAATGGGCGCTATCTTTTAGCGAAACTGATTCGAAAAGGAAATGGGCGCTATCTTTTAGCGAAACTGACTCGAAAAGGAAATGGGCGCTATCTTTTAGCGAAACTGACTCAAAAGGAAATGGGCGCTATCTTTTAGCGAAACTGACTCAAAAGGAAAAGGGTGCTATCTTTTAGCGGAAATTGACTCGGAAAGGAAATGGGCGCTATCTTTTAGCGAAACTGACTCAAAAGGGAAATGGTTGCTATCTTTTAGCAGAAATTGACTCGGAAAGGAAAACGATCGCTATCTTTTAGCAGATCTTGACATGGAAAGGAAATGACACTATCTTTGAGCAAAACTAACTCGAAAAGGAAATGATTGCTATCTTTTAGTGGAAACTGACTTTAAAAGGAAACTGATGCTATCTTTGAGCGGAACTGACTCGAAAAGGAAATGGGCGCTATCTTTTAGCGAAAGTGACTTAAAAGGGAAATGGTTGCTATCTTTTAGCAGAAATTGACTCGGAAAGGAAACGATCGCTATCTTTTAGCAGATCTAACTCGAAAAGGAAATGGGCGCTATCTTTTAGCGGGACTGACTCGAAAAGGAAATGGGCGCTATCTTTTAGCGAAACTGACTCGAAAAGGAAGTTGTCGCTTTTTAGCGAAACTGACTCAAAAAGGAAATGGTTGCTATCTTTTAGCAGGACTGACTCGAAAAGGAAATGGGAGCTATCTTTTAGCAGCAACTGACTTTAAAAGGAAACTGATGCTATCTTTGAGTGGAACTGACTCGAAAAGGAAATGGGAGCTATCTTTTAGCAGCAACTGACTTTAAAAGGAAACTGATGCTATCTTTGAGTGGAACTGACTCGAAAAGGAAATGGGCGCTATCTTTTAGCGGGACTGACTCGAAAAGGAAATGGGCGCTATCTTTTAGACTGACTCGAAATGGAAATGGGCGCTATCTTTTAGAACTTTAAAAGGGAAATGGCTGCTATCTTTTAGCAGAAATTGACTCGGAAAGGAAACGATCGCTATTATTTAGCAGATCTTGACATGGAAAGGAGATTACGCTATCTTTGAACGAAACTGACTCGAAAAGGAAATGATTGCTATCTTTTAGCGGGACTGACTCGAAAAGGAAACTGACGCTATCTTTGAGCGGAACTGACTCAAAAAGGAAACTGACGCTATCTTTGAGCAAAAACTGACTTGAAAGGGAAACTTCCGCATTATCTTGAGGGAGGATGTTATTGTGGTTGACATCTTCCTGGTGAGTTATGTCCTCTCTGTTCACCCGCTCATGATTAGCTCATGTCCGGAAGCTGTACAGTCCACACATCTTTCATATGTGGCTTTGACTTGAATGCTGAAATTGGCCCGCTTTGATGGGCTTTTCAAATTGCCGCTTTGATGGGCTTGACTTGAAAATTGAAATTGCCGCTTTGACGGGCTTTGACTTGAATGTTGAAATTGCTGAAAACTTGAAATTGCCGCTTGGGCGGGCTTTGACTTGAAAGTTGGAATTGCCGCTTTGACGGGCTTTGACATAGAATGCTGAAATTGTTGAAACTTGAAATTGCCGCTCGGGCGGGCTTTGACTGTTGAAAGCTTGAAATTGCTGCTCGGCATGCTTTGACTGTTGAAAGCTTGAAATTGCTGCTCGGCAGGCTTTGATTTGAAATTTTAACTGCATCTTGAAATCTGCATATCCTTTGATGATCTCTTTCATGGTACACCCCTTGGTGTGTCATTCTTTGTACTGATGTGAAATATTGGGCTCCAATTATCAAGGTTGGTCCTGACTTGCTTTAGTACAACTATGAAACTGTAACAAGTTTTGCAAGACTTTCTTTGCTCGTTTGATGTTGGAGAAACTGAAATGAACTGAAGTAAGAAAAAATGATGGAAACGAAAAAGCTTCCAACCAAAAGATGAAAAAATGACATCCTTTACAGGAGAGGTAAAGGACCGAAGAGATGAAGACCTTATTAACATGACATGTATTTTGGAATCAGCTCTTAATCCGCTCACATAGTCTATCCCTGATTTTGCTCCCATTTTTCCAATCTTGCTTGATGGTAAATCTAACGACCCTCATTCGACTAGTAATACCTTTTCGGGTTTTCACCGACTAGCCTCTCTCTTTGTTCTTTTAGTTCACCGTTGTCTTGCAACGCCTTTTTAGGTTTTTACCGACAAGACTTCATTTTTCTTTCTTTTTTTTTTCATTTCTTTCTTTTTTTGCTCTTTCCCAATCGACCTCCGATCTTTCCTTGCTGCTCGACCCCGTCTTTTCTTTCTTTCTTTAATTTTGGCCTTTATCTTGATTCCCCGGAGAATTTCTCTTTTAATGACCTCGGTTCTCCCAGCTCCTAAATGCGATTGTCGGCTCATAAGAATGCGACTTTACAGCGTGGAACTTATCTCTTGATACGCTACTCGGCTTGACATTCTCAATGATCGGTCAGAAGGGTCTTTATTTAGAGTAACATTAGATTTAGTTAGGCTATGAAGAAAAGAGTTCAGCATAAAAGCTCAGAAACATCTCATGAGACGACTGGAATGGGCATTACAAGATTTGAAATCGCGGCTTTTGAAAAATAAACCAAACTTTCCCCCAGTTTAGGCAAATTGGGGATTTTGTTTTCTTCTCTCTTTTTTTTTTCTTTGGTTTGAAGAGCGGTATGAAAGCATCTCATGAAACAACTTGGTAAATGATACAACCCTTGGAATCATTTCTTTTAAAATAACAACAAACTGTAGCTCCGGTTTAATGAAACCAAGGAATTATCTTTTGAATTTTCTAATATGAAAACATAGGGAATATTGAGATTATCCCCTGAGATGAACACAATGAAAGAAAAAGGATGTTGACTTTCTCCTCTTTCTCTTTTTTTTTTTTAAAAAAATAAACTTCTGCCCCAGTTTATCCTAAACGGGGGCGCTTTGAGTTTTTTCCTCGACTTCGAGACTGATATGCCAAAACATCTCATGAAACAGACGAATATATGGTATGATAAAATAGAAGTTTGTTTTTATTTTATTTTATAAAAAATAAAATAAATAAAATAAAATAAAAATAAACTTCTGCCCCAATTTAGCATAGAATGGGGAACAAAATTTGTTCTGACGTTGGCCACAAACTTGGAGGCAAGTATTGCGTCAATATGAACAGGGAAAAAAATGAACTGTCCGCTGTTATGACCGCACCCGAATGGTTGCCTACGTATCCTTTTAAGAGGAATCAGGTCAGACGTAGCTCTACCGCTGAGGTAGATTTTTATTATTTTTTTTTATTTTTTTTAAATCACATCAAATTGATTCCAAGGGAGGGTAGGCCAAAGAAAACATAAAATAAAGCTCAAAAGGGTTTACAAAGGATATATTGTTTGGTTAGAAGAAACGAAAGTCGTTCATCATCCCGACCCGAGAAATGCCTCGCACAAATAATGATTCAATGAATTGACCTGGATTGATCCACACGTGTCCTCGACTTCTGCTTCAATGATGGTTCTCAAAACTGGTATTTCAAATTCGGTCGAAGCGACCGTGCACGATTTTGAACTTCTCACCAATCTCTCTTATCGGATGACTACAGATCAATTCCCAACTTATTTCGCTCCCTCTTTTATCCCTCTTTACTACGCAAATAGCTCACTATGTCAGAGTGCGTGTTTAGATCAAGACATAAATTCCGCCCGCATGTCATGTTATTAAGGTCGACAAAACATAAAACAAAAAACTAAGGAGGTAAGAACATGAATTATAAAAGACCGGATATTAGGGTGAGATCGATCTCTCTTTCATTGAATTGAAGATATAAGGGTTTGAACAAACAAAACAAGCAAAATAATGCACTTGGGTTACAACCCTTGAATAACCAAGTACACAGAAAGATTAGCAAAGCAAGCTACAATATTTCACAGTCACTCAATTACAAGTCAGGGCCAGTTTCCTGCTTTTCATGCATTGTTGAGCCCTTCACAAGGATGCACCATGCTGATACCAAAGAAATTCCCTGAATCTGGAAATTTCTTCTTCTTTTCCTTATTTTCTCCAAGTCCTATCAAGGTGGACTTCAGTTCTTTGGGATTGATGAATGACCGAGTAAGATTTGGAATTGGCTTCTCGAGAGACATGTTCGTCTTCTTCATTTCTTCACGCCTTACTCTGTCTGCTAGCCCAAGCACAATCTCAAGAACACAGTTCATTGTCATTAGCATTTTGTTGGCCCCAATTGACACATCACCAACATGCACTATCGGCATTGCAGATTCAACTCCCAAATCTTCTACATCCACCATACCCACCATATGCACATCATCACAGACAGGCAATGAGTTTTGATTTATATCTGGTGCATCTGAACCCTCAACTTGAATCTGACCGTTATCAATCAAAGCTTGGATATCCTTCTTGAGAAAATAGCAATCCTCAGTGTCGTGCCCCGGTGCACCTGAATGGTAAGCACATTGACGAGATTCGTCAACCCTATCCCTGGGATACATTCCTCTATTGATCGGTTTCAGTATGTCCAAGGCTTGCAACTTCCGAAAAAGTTCGGCATAAGATTCTCCAATTGGCGTGAACTCATTCTTTTTCACTTGATGCACCCTTTTATACTCAACCTTTGGGCGAAAGCCTGGAGGACCTCTTGGCCGGTGGGGAAGGTTCGGTGGAGAGTAGAATTGGTTATTTGGAGCTTGGTGAATAGGATATATAGGATGTGGGGCTGGAGCGCGCCATTGCAGATAAGATGATATTGGAGCATATGGCTGCGTTGTATGGATTAAGTATTGGGGTGGAGGGACGGATACTGCGGATTTTGTAGGGTGTAGTAGTATTGTGGAGGGTGTACTTGTGGAGCTTGGTATGAGTGGGTTTGATTGTATCTTTTCTCGCTCCACTTTTATGAACTCGAACCCACCGTGGCTACATCATCTTGATTCTTCTTCCCCAAGGCTTCTGCCTGAGCTCGCAAAGCTGTTTGGTTGACAATCTTTCCAGTCTTGATTCCTCTATCAATCATTTCACCAATTCTTACTGCTTCACTGAAGTGCTTCCCAATGGCAGAGGCCATCGCTTGGTAGTATGTTTCATCGAGCACTTCGACGAACTCTTCAACCATCTTATCATCTGGGATCAAAGGGCTCACACGCGCCGCTTGTTCGCGCCACCTGTAGGCATACTCTCTGAAACTTTCACTTGGTTTCTTTGTGATCGTCTTCAAGGAAGCACGATCAGGAGTAGCCTCCATTTTGTATGCATAATGGTTTAGGAAAGTGCTGGCCATGTCATCAAAGGTGACCCACTTCGAAACATCTTGTTGTACAAACCATTCTGTTGCCGGTCCTCCCAAACTGTCAGCAAAGTATGCCATCAACAATTCATCCTTCTCAATGCCCCTCATTTTGTTAAGGTAGATCTTCATGTGGATCCTTGGATCACTTTGTCCAATGTACAGATCAAATTTGGGCACAAAAAAACCTTCAGGCAACGGCACATGAGGGAACAAACACAGGTCTTTGTATGAAATATTGGTTTTACCACCTTGCCCCCGTATGTTTTTCACAGTTTCCTCCAAGCTTTTCAATTTTCGAGCAAAATCATTCTCTTCTATTTTTCCCAACCTCTCGATATCAGAATGTGATTCTCGGTGGTGCCCTTGATCATATGACTCAGTGGGGTGGAGAACATTACCCCGGGCTTGGTCAAACTGTTGAGTTTTCAGCTGCAGGTCGCTATTTGACTGTTGCAAAGCATGTCCCCCAAGAACAGTGAATGCTTGGGTAGGAGCTTGGGGTGGGCCATGTTGTCCATGCTGTGGGAATTGTGCCCCAGGTTGTACAGTAGAAGGTCTGGCTGCATTGTCAGTTTTCGGATGTGGACCGAATCCCGGAGGGTAACAGGGGTCTTCTACCACTGTGGATTGCCCTTGCCCTGGTGGCTGAGTATTTGCCATGAAACCAGCAGCACCAGGCGGAACAGAAGGTGCCTGAACTGCTGCCAAGTTACGAACCAGCTGCGTCATCATTTCTTTCATAGCTGCGAAGTCCTCGGCCATCTTAGCCTGTTGCTCAGCTAAACGAACCAGCTCAATGTTCTCAGTTTCCTCGGCCATCGTTGTTGGAGTGTTTTCCTGAAGAGGTGCTTCAACCACTTCTGGAACAGGCAGTGGTCCCTTGTTTCTGGTGGAATAGGAATGTGGGGCCAGCACGACAGTTGCTCAAGCTAGTGAACCAAACAGGTTAGCACAAAAGAAGTACAGATTGCAGCCTAAGGTTGTTATGCGTCATCCCGAAACGGTTAACGGCGCGAGTGTACCGACTGTATCCCCCAAAGATTGCTTACATGCCTTGAGAAAAATCAGAACAAAATTGTAACTGGCACGTAATTAGAACAAGGACAAACTTGGATGATTTTTTTTTTGACTTTTTTTTTAACCTCTTTTTCTGACACAAAACATAATTTAGACAAACGACGCGAGACAGACTCAAAATAAACTGCTTAACGTGATATACGAGTCAAAATATGTATACAAACTGATACATTTGGGTGGGTATACCCCGACGGTGAAAATAATGAGACTCGATATTTTAGCGGAGTCAGATTATTCTACGAGGATCGATGCAAAATGCAACTTAGCTAATTGCAATTTAACGTCTGTACCCTGTCTTGACCTTGAAAAAATACAATACAAAGTAAAGTGGGACCCTAAAATAACTTTTTTTTTTAAAAATTTAAGACTCAACCCGAGGGAGGTTCTAACGGAACTTAAGAACAGATTATGAAACAATTTATTTTTATTTTTTTATCCGAAAGGTGATTCCAAAATCAGACACTATGACAACACAAAGATGGACACAATTTTTGAAACAAACTCTTTGATCTAATTCAAAAAGAATCTTAGAGTATTTACAAAAATTGGCCATTATGACGGCGTAAAACCCTGATAAATTATTTTTCAAAAATATGGACTTGATTTGGACACAGACTCAAAGACAAAAAAGGGTCCCAAAATTTCGCCATTATACCGGCGCAAAACTATAACGGCGCAAAATTATGACAAATTATTTTCTAATACTTGAGACCAAACCCGGACACAAAATTAGACTCTAAAAGTTCTTGAAAAAAAATTCGCCATTATAACGGCGTAAAACGATAACTAAAGATATTTTGAGATACGGGACTAAACCCATTTTTCATTTTTCTCCCTTTTTTTTTCAAAATTTAACACCCACCTCCGGTGATCGGTCAGCATAACAACCCTCTTTCTACAGTAAATGCAACACAAAAGATGCCAATAATGTGTCTTTTCGGGACACGAGCCCATCTTAAAATAAAAGGGTCAGCCTAGACAAGTGCAATACCGGTGTATCGCACCTCATTAAGTCAAACATGATGCAGATAATTGGGCGTAAAGATTTAACTCTAGGTGACACAACTGACTCAGTGTCTAGACTGGCTGAAAAACCCGGTGGACAAACCGGGCGTAAAGCGCATCAGGGCCATCCGGAGACAATGTGTCCGGCCTAAAACCCCGTCACGCCTTCCTCCTAAATCATGGGCAATTTAGTAAGAAAGTCCCGGATGCCACAAGCAATCTGGTAAGTGCACGTGTGCGTGTGTTTCAGAGACTCAGAGGTTTGCGGAGGAAGACAGTTTATATACAGTTCAACAATATCAAAGCAGTAACATTCAACTTTTCATGTGATAACGGCAAGAATATAACAACCAAATATTTAATAAATTAAAACATACGACAATCTTATCAAAGCCGGAGATTCTAATTTTCACTAATTTCCCCAGCGGAGTCGCCAAGCTGTCACGTCCTAAAAAAATATTAATTAACTGCAAGTGATCCTGCGCTAAGGTTTATTATTTAAAGGCTCGTGACTGGTGTTCAAAAAGGTACAAAATTATTTTAGAGAAAACTCGGAGTCGCCACTTGACATAGTTTAAGGTGTGCCAAGTCACTTAAAGATACCTTGGAACACCTCTGACTTGTCTAATGGTCTGCGTTAGAGATTCGGGTAAGGTTCTCAGTTGACTCTCGGGAAGGTGTTAGGCACCCTCGAGTCTTGTGCCAAGTACAGTTGCTTTATTGTCGCAATTTTAATTTATTAAATATGGTTGTTATATTAATGCCGTTAATTTGAATTTGTACTTTGATTCAGAAAATTTAAAATAGTCATTCCTATCCAACCTTACAGAGGACTGGTTAAATTTTAAATTTTAATTCAGAAAATTAAAGTGTATCATTCTATTCCAACCTTACAAAGGACTGGACGAATTTACACTTTTATAATAAATAAAATGTATTGCGTATTTCCAACCTCACAAAGAAGCTGGCCTTTTTTTAAAAAAAAAAATTTAATTAACTTCAAAAATGATTAATTTAGAATTGTCTAAAAGTAGATTACAAATCATACTTATTAATGTCTAATCGTATAAGCCTTCATAATCCTATTATTTTTGCCTAATCGTTACACCTTGGATGGATAATTAATTATATCAAAATAGAGCACATTAACTAATTTTAGGTATGAGATAAATGACGCACATATTTAGCATTCAAATAAACTGGTTATTAATAAAAGACTTGTGGCCATAAGTTAAAATGCTATTTGAAACTAAACTAATTTGCAAATTATATACAATACGGTTCTGCTATTTCGGCTTTAAGAAGTTTGCAACTGTAGGCTAATTTTTGAAGTGATTTGCACCAAATGTCCCTTTTCTCTAAACGAGTTTGACGTTTTCCAGATTTGCAGAAATGCACCAGTTTGTAAAAACGGCCAGATTTGCACCTTTTACACTAACCGTGCACTTATATCTATTTTGCCTACTTATTTCAGTGTTAAAACAATTTTCAGAACTCCCAGATTTGCAAATATGATCAGTTTGCGAAAAACAGCCTAATTATTTAAAATCTTTACTTGATGAAAATGGTCTAGCAAAATTTTCGTTTCTCCTCTTTCATGCATACTTGCTCAAAAAACAAAAACATGATATAACAATGTAGAGAGAACATGTAATAATAATTGAGGCATTTCGGAACTCACTTACTATAGCATCACATGTCTAGTTACAAACCAACATACACGGGATTTCTAGATCCCGGAAAGAACATGCTATCTTTGCTTCATTTCATGGCCAAATGGCTCAAAAGAAAATACAAGGTTCATGTGTTTACCTTGTGTAGAAATTTTCAAGTTAGGAAGCAAATGAAAATAGCAAACCAAAAGCCAAAAGCGACGACGTATACTCCAAAATCAGCCACCGGGACAGCCCCTTTTAACCTCTATTTAATTCTTAAAACTAGTAGATTTATACCCCAAAAGACCCTTAGTATAAAGGCTTTTGGTTCTAAATTTTTTCTTCAAAAGAACTATTTTTTCTCAAGTGTTTTGCTTTCTTTTTTCTCTAAATTTCAGCAAGGTGGTTGTATGATAAATGAGGGCATTCAATGCCCTATTTATAGCTAAAAGTGAAGGCAAAGGGGTGGGGTATAGACTTGTACAAAAGTACAAGCCCACACCCCTACTACTTGAGTGTACTAGCTTACTTTTAGGCCTATTTTCAGCATAGTACAACTATTTATTGACACTATTTCAGCCACCAAACAATCCTAAAAAATCTGGAAAAAAAAATACAAGTGGTGTCCTTTAAAAGGACACCCAATACTCATTACACTAACTAGAAGAGACTAGGGCCAACTAAACCAACTAAATCAGCCCCTAGACTAACTAAATGGACCAAACTATCTTAAAACTAAACTAAAGCAACTAGATTATACCTACACAGCCCCAAACTAACTAATTCATACTACACATAGCAAAACAAATCAAATTCCCAGACACATAGAACATTAGAGTAAAGCATATTTGGAAAATACTAGCAACAACAAGATTAGATACTTACACAACCTCCTAACTAGACTAAACATGAATTTCCACCATGAGTTATGCTTTTTCACATACCCGACAACAACACTTACCAAATTTCGATTGCGCTGATCCAAAAAACCTGCTCGAACATGTGCGGCATCCACACATTCATATGCGACTTCAACTATGCAAGAACGAGCTTAAAACCCCCCTGTCTACCCTCAAAAACTCATAGATATAGAAACTAGTTCTCATACTTGAAAGCTTGAAATAAGTCACAAGAGAGTAACAAACGACAAGACAAACATCCATAATGAGACGAGCATGAATTGATTTCTTCAACTCTAATAGATTAATAACAAAAACCAGTGTACTAAACACATAATTCACATATACGACTTATATGTTGATACTAACATTAGAAACTAATTCATTTGTCTAGGTAAAAATAGAACATAAAGACTGAAGTTTGCTTCCTAACCCGTCAAACCAAAGCTACAACATCCAAATGATTTACGCCGCTGCCTCGCCTAAGCAATCACCACCATGGCTGACTTCTTGGCTGCCTCGCCATAACAGTCTCCTCTTAACAATCATCACAGCCCCGGAAACAAACACCAAAAACACCCATACCAAACTGCCATAAACAACCCCCTCCTCGTCAAACAATCATCACAGCCTCGAAATCAATCTCATCAAACGCCATAACAAAAAAAGAAGTGAAAATAAGAAGAAGAAGAAGAAGAAGAAGAAGAAGAAGAAGAAGAAGAAGAAACAAAGCATAAAGAGAAACAGAGAAACGGGTAGGAAGAAAGGGAAACAGGGGATGGGGTTTTGGGAAATGGGGATGCGAGGGTGAGAGAGGAGGGTGAGGAGAAAGGAAAGAGCCAAAAGCTTACCGGAAAAACGCAACAACTCGCCGGAGTCAAGTTTAACCGGAACTTTGAAACCCGATCTACGAGAATCCACTATGAATTTGAGAAAACCGAGTTGAGAAATGGAATGGGGAGGCCGAAAGGAATCGAGTGATATATTTTTCATATTTTTCCGGCCACCGGAGGTGGTGGCCGGCGGCGGCAGAGCCGCGGCTCCGCGGTGGACCAACGGCGACTGGCAATTTCCGGCGACGGGGTGAAAAATCGCCAGGGCTTCGCCAGCTTTGAAGCTAAAGGGGTGTGAAGTGAGGAAATAGGGTGTTTTGAGTTTATATAGGTGGGCTGTGGGCTTGGGTAATGAAGTGGGCTAACGGGCTGAAACAGTGGGCTATTATTTTGCACATATAGCCATTTTGAAGGCACTACACTATTTAAAATGCACACAACTAACTACCATGATAAAACATAAATAATACTTATCACAATTAAACATAGAACCACAATTACATACATAACAAGTAATTTTTTCATATTTCTTCCACGATTAATGACAAATTGAGTTAAAAATAAAAGACTAAAATTTTAGAAAAATTCGACCAAAATCCTTAAGATCTAACACGGCTATTTTGAGCGATTTTTTCTGTATTCGTGCCAAAATTAGGTGATTACAGATACTGACCTTGTTCAGCTGCTTGTAATCAATACACATACGTATAGAGCCATCTTTCTTCTTAACAAACAACACTGGAGCTCCCTAAGGACATACACTAGGTCGAATGAACCCCTTATCCAACAAGTCTTGCAACTTCTCCCTCAACTCTCTCAATTTGACTGGAGCCATACGATACGGAGGAATAGATATAGGCTGAGTTTCGGCCACAACAACAATACCAAACTCAATATCCCTATCTGGAGGAAGTCCAGGCAAATCATCAGGAAACACATCAGTGAACTCCCTACAATGAGAACAGAGTCAAGTGATGGAACCTCCATACTAGTGTCCCGAATCATGGACAATAAGTAGACGAATACCCCTTACTCACCATCGGCCTTGCTTTAAAGAATGAGATAATACGTCCAGTAGGTTGCAAACAGGAACCTTGCCACACTACCAATACTGAGCTAGGAAAAGAAAGCCGAATAGTCTTGGCATGGCAATCGAGAGTAGCATAGCATGAGGCCAACCAATCCATACGGATAGTCACATTAAAATCTACCATGTCCAAAACCAATAAATCAACTATGTTCTCACGACCCCCAAAAGATACAGTAAAACCAGGATACACTACTCTACTAGGATAAGGAAGAGATTAGTCTTGTTATGGAAGTACTACACACGATAAGGAAATAAAGAAGGAAAGTTTCCTAAATGTCACCATAGCCTCTCGTAGATAGGTACGGACGTCTCCGCCCGATCAGCGAGACTCTATTAGACACTCTTCATGATTCGTGAACACTCTAAACCTATGGCTCTGATACCAATTTGTCAGGAACCAAAATCTGAATAGGTCTTGAGGACACCCAACTAACCTTGTCGGGCGAACCCACTTGATTACGAAGAAATAATATAAACTTCACTACGAAATATATAAATATCTCAATACCAATCCATAGGATAAGTAAGGAAAAATAAAATATCCCAACAACGAAAGGTTTGAGTACTCCCCGAATCATGAACATCTAAGAGCGTCGAATAAGTTATATAACTCCAAAAATTTTGGAATACATCATAGGAAAACATAAACTATATAGGTGGCCACCATGGACGAGGGGCTGGCTCACCGCTAATAATAGGATACTCCGGCTCGATCAACCTCTATGCTCGCTAGTAGATAGCGTCGGATCTATAAGACACAAAATAAACCAACAAAGAAAGAGGAAAGGGGTGAGTCGAGTGACTCAATAAGCGGGGACGGGGCTCCAAGTAAAATTGCAAGTTGCTCATATATGGAAAGCAAAACAACTCAAAGGTAATGGGAAGTAAAGAGAAACCATTTAAGTAACAATCAAGTAATATTCATACTTCGTCATCAAAGTACCACGAACACTTTAATCGTAACTCGGGGGGTAAATGCATAACCATGCCATACTACAATAATATGCACGGAACTACATCGTGCTATGATAATATGTACGGAACTACATTGTACCTCAATAATATGCACGGAACTACATCGTACCACATTAATATGCCCGGAACTACATCGTGCCATAATTACTTGTATAGAAGGATATATTATACATAGGGTGTGGAGAAAGTCCACCAAAAAAGTGAAATACACTTACCTCGGTCCGAAGCTCACGAGCTACCCAACAATGATTTTCTCGTTTCGAATCTCCTCCAAACGTTCTTTCTCTATTAAAGGAACGTAATACAATCAATACCAAGGCCAACGATTAAACAATACAAACCTTAAGCTAAAGGGGTTAAGAAATCAACTTAAAAGTCAACCCCGAGCCAACATGGTCAAACTCAAAAATTGAACTCACAATCGCATTACCCATAAGCACACGAGTCCAAATCTATGTTCAAGGTCCTCACTTAATACAATTTAGACCTCCAAATAACTAAATTAATGTTATAGGGTTTAAGCCCAGAGTTCCAAAATTCAAAGATTCAAGCTTAAAATTAGAATGTGAACACTCCAAAGACCACAGTCTAAATAAGATTCAATATATAACTCAATAAATTCAATGATTAAGTATATATAATCACTATATTAAAATATAGTCTAAAAATAATAATTATAGCATGAATGCAAGCCATATACCGATCCCTGACGTCGAAATAGAGCTAAGAAAACGCACAACAGCTTCTCATTTAAGTTCAACACACTAAGACCCTCTATACCACTAATGTGATAGAGCTAATGATTAGCAAACAATGATTATCCTACTTTTCAATCATTGGTTATCATTACTTTCCATTACCATAGTCACTCTTTATTCCATTATCAATGACATCAACCATTTCCATATCATAAATTTATACAGTAACCACACTAACCTGGAGTTTGAACAATTATGAAGGCCTCTAAAGGTGGAGATGGTAAAACCGTAGCTCACAGCTTCCCCTTTTAAGATTTTATATTTATATATATATATATATATATATATATATATATATAGAGAGAGAGGTAGCAAAATATTTAAAAGTTAAATGTGAAAAGTTTATCATTATAAATAATGGAGCAATTAAGCTAGCATGTATTATGGGAACGAATTTCTGGAAGGTGAAAATTGAGAAGACATTAATCCCTGAAGTTAATTAATTAATGAATTTATAAAATTAAAATAATTTTATAGAGATATTTTATTTTTTAGGTAAGGGCAAAATAGGCTTTCAATATTTTTTAGGGGTATTTTAGTAATCTGACTTAACATTTAGGGATTCTCACTTTTATAATAATATGATATATATATATATATATATATATATATATATATATATATATATATATATATATATATATATATATATATATATAGAGTTAGTAAATATATAGGCCCTAGATATATTGAGGGGACAATTACATAGAGAAACACCCCACTTATGAAAATTACCAAAAAAGACCCCTATTTTCTTTCTTTACCCGACCTAGCACCCCCTACCTTTTTTAGTTTTTTCTTTCACTCCATAGCACCTCCTATTTAAAGAAAAAAAAAACCCTAGCCCCCATTTTTCCCCTCTTCTCTTACTCTCTTTCCCATTTTTCCTCTCTTCTCTTCACCCTAACAACATCACCACCGCCCCCCACCACCGCCCCCTTTCCACCACTGTCTCACCTTCACTCCCCCTCCTCCAAGCTGCCGCCGCCGCCACTACCGTCATCAACGTCGCCGCCGCTGTTGTTTCTTCTTCTTTTTTTTTTTTTTTTTTTTTTGCTTTTTGAATAACAATATTGATTTTCGTTGTATATTCCGATCAAAACTCCGGTGAGGAGTTTATTTATCAAGTTTCTTCTTTTTCTTCACTTTTTTAACAAAAATTCGTTGAGATCTACTAGTTTTTTGTTAAAACTTTTGTTTAATGTTTAGATATAGTGTTTTTCTTGTATAAAACTATATAGATCTTGAAAATTTATTAAGCTTTTGTGTAAAATCTGTCCGAGGCATTGTTTAACATTATTTTTGTGAGTTTATACTTTTTTATACATTTTTATACAAGTTTATACAATTCTGTAAACGTGTATAAAAATGTATAAATATGTATATGTACGTATTGACAGTGTATAAAACACATTCTATATATTATAAAATTTGTATAAAGTTGTATATGCGTGTATGAACAATGAATAAAATTGTATAAACTTCAGATTTGTGCACTTTTTATGGATGTTTTGTATAAAATTTATGTTTTTTGTGTATATTTTTGTATTTTCCTTCTTGCATACATAATTTTCTATGAATTTACATGTATAATTTATTATTTTGATAGATTTAGGTGTATAAAATTATCAAAAAATAATTATTTAAACAAATCCACAAATAAAATAAGCAAATCCGGTGAATTTTTGGTTTTCCGGCCACCGGCCGCCGCCGGCGGTGGCAGCTCGGTTTCTGGTGGCGGGGCAGTGGTGGGGGAGGGTGAGGGAGTGGCTCCTAGGGTTTTTAGTTTAAATGGGTTCTATGTTATGCAATTTTGAAAATAAGGGGGTGCTATGTTGTGTAATGTAAAAATAAAGGGGTGCTATGGATGAAATGTGGTCCCTCATTTGTAATTTTGTGTTGTGGGCTGCCTAGTTTTGAAAATTCCCCTATATTGAGAGGTAGTAAATAAATGGGCTTAGTCTATAAATCACCACTTGGCCCAAATAAAATGTCCATTTGGTCCAATAGCCTATTCATTATTCTCTAGCTTTATTATTATTTTTAACTCAATTTAAATAGAAAAAAATAGTTAATATAAAATACCGGATTGTGACATTCTCCTCCACTTAAACA
This sequence comes from Petunia x hybrida, assembly GCA_037355625.1. Classification (NCBI taxonomy): domain Eukaryota; kingdom Viridiplantae; phylum Streptophyta; class Magnoliopsida; order Solanales; family Solanaceae; genus Petunia; species Petunia x hybrida. The sequence goes on along the minus strand of JBBBVM010000063.1, from coordinate 4,921,409 downwards.
TATGTTCGTCCTCACCATGTACCAACAACCAATCCATACATGTATGGCACCAAATCTTTAATCACTCACAACTAAACTTTATTTGAACTCAAAAATTTGGCTAAGTCCCAAAATTTACAAAAATTTCGCTAGAGTTTCCTTGGTAAATTGGACTAGCCAAAAATAATTCATGTCTCAAATACTAACAACCACCATATAAAACATAACAAGTCATGCATAGGCACCAAACAAAGCTCAAGATAATCACAACCGCTCCGACAAGGAGGTAAATCTCAATAATAAATCAAACACACTCCGGCAATGAGCTAAATCACTCTAATGAATCAAACAACTCCGACAAGGAGGTAAACATGCTATAACTCACAATTCATAAGAGAAATTTAAATGCAAGGACTTTAGAATTCACTTTAACTGATGCCTCAAACAAGTGGGGATATATATCCCGTATGCTCGACTCAATCTCCAAAGTATCCTCATCTTGCGGACGGTTGTGCCAACGCACTTTTACTAACGGAATCTCTTTGGACCTAAACTTTCGGGTCTCTCTTCCTACAACGGCAACTGGAACTTCTTCATAAGTAAGTTGACATCTAATTTGACTGGATCCACCTGGGAGATGTATGTTTTTTTTTTTTTTTTTGTATTTTAAGTCTTGCTTACTTGCCTTACAAATGTATGACTTGACCTTGGAGCACAAATTTTTCATACAATAGTCTGACAAACAAGGTTACTCCACTGTTTTTCTTATTGTGTTGGCGTCACAGGCCTTACAATAGGTCTTACAATGTAAGACTTGTTGTACGGCCTGAACTTTGCTCCTTTTTCCTGAATTTTTGCTTTACGCCACTGTGCTTAATTCTCCAAGTTCACATCACTAACTCCCTGCTATAACACAATAAAACAACCACATTAGTTCCAAAATTGTATTTTTTTTCTATGTTTTATTTTTTTATTATTATTTATTATTATTATTATTATTATTATTGCTATTATTATTATTATTATTATTATTATCTTGTAAAAACTAACGAACTAACTAAAGAAAGCAATAAAACATAGGTTGCCTCACATGAAGCGCTTGGTTTAACGTCACAGCACGACGTTGATAAAATTCACCACTTTTGCCTCCACTTCGAAGATATGAATTGTCTCTCCAAATTGAATTCAAGCTTATGACTATGCTCTGGGTGCGGCGTCACAAACCTAAAGAAACCAAGAATTAAACGTCACATTTTGCACCTCTTGGCCTTTAAATGAGAGATGTCGTTTTGTCTCCTCGGCATCACAAACTTTAAAATATATACCTTGTTCCTCCTCTCGTGACTCTTTTATTGGCTCAGAGGGCTCGATTTTCATGTCACCATCCAAACACAGTGTCGAAAATTACATAGAATAAGGTCCAATGCGCCCCAACTCCAAAGTTGCATTATTCTTGACTTCCTCATCTTTACACACACTAGAGTCATCAAAAATTATATTTTTCACTTCCTCACTTGACTCTCGTGTCACATTCTCAACTTTGGCATCATCAACTACTACTGGGTCGAACTGTTGGAACTCCACACTTAGCTCCTCAAATTGGCTCTTAAATTCATCTTCAACTTCATCCACCTCAAATATACTATCAACAACAATTCGTTGTTGAGACTTTGACGCCTGAATCTTTTCAATCAAATTAGCCTCAAAATCGTGAATAGCATCGCCAAATCGGTCGATCTCTTGTTTGAGCACACTTTTCCATTCTATAAAGCACTTAGCTGCACTTGTAGTATCATCATACATCTAATCATTGAGATTGTTCCATTAGCCAAGTTTCGCTCACGATCTCCACTTCTTCATAATTTTTCTCATACCGTGATATATCCTGCACATCGTTGTTCCTATAAAACTCACAAGCAAGGTTAGTACTATCATGAATATTACTAGGGGAAGGAGTACGACACTTAGGACAATCATTCCACAAACCACCACATAATTGACAACAGTTCCAATCAAAGGTTGTAGAAGAACTACTAGATAAATAGTTCCGTAGAATATCAAGATATCATCAATCTTCCCATAAGTGACGTCCATTACAAATTATGCAAGGAGCACCAAAATTTGAGTAGCCAACTTTCGACCAATTTTCATTAGAAAATGCCATGTTAACAACTAATACAATAATAAACTAAAAACTTGAATAGGCAAAAGTAAAAGTCTAATCTAGAAAATAGCTAATTCTAAGTCCCCGGCAACGGCGCCAAAAACTTATCGCTCAAAACGCACACGCAAGTATACACGGTCGATCAAATAATAAAGTGATAAATAAAGTATCATTCCCACGAGGACTATTGATTAACTACTGACTAAATCAAACAATTCATAATTATCTAAACAAGAATGCTTCACGAGTTGAGAATTTATCTAATTAAATTAACTAATAAAACTAAGCTAACAAATAACAAGTAAATCTTACGGATTCAAGAAGAGGAAATAGTCTAAGGCTATAGGAAATCATCCAATCCTGTTGAATTCTCTTGTTAATCAGACTAAATAATTTATCTGGGTTACTAATCACAGGGTTAATATTACTCACATGACTCTTTCGATACTCTGGTCGCCTATTCAAGTCAACCTAATGCCTATATGTCTATGGAATTAGAGTTAACAAGAACGCATTTACTTTTCCTGTATAATGACTAAGCATGACTGTTAGGTATATTTCTATCCTAACCGCGAAACCATTCCCTGATGCCCAGGTTTAAGAACACGCTCTATTTACTCCTATTGCAACCTATGGTTCCCACTTTCGAGTTCAACCCTAGGCTCATAGATAGTAGTCAATTGATGATCAAGCAATCAAATAATTAGGCTCAGGATATGAATAAATAACCCGATAAGATAAATCGATGAAATCAAATTAACTTAGAAATATCAACAATCATGGAAAATCCCACAACTCTAGAACTAACAAACTATGTAAAGGAAAAGAAAAGAAAACTCAATGTAGACATTGAGCTCCAACCCATCTCCAGCGTTTCTCTGCCTCCCAAAAGTCCAAAGATCCCTAAAATTATGTTTAATGCTGCTTATATATGGATTACAATGAGTACAAAATATTTTAACCTAATCCAATTTTGGATGGAAAACTTTCAAGTAGTACAACCACTCTTACAATGTAAGACCTTATGTATGCTCTGCTCTTAGGTCTCACAGCATCTCTTACAATGTACGACTGTTGTAAGGTTCATACAAAGAGCTTACAAAGCTCATTACTCCGCTGATTTTTGACACCATTCTTCTTCATTTTTCTACTTCAATTATGACTTCGCACTTCTCCAAAAAGTATAGCCGTCTTGCTCCAAAATTTCACCAATTCATACGTAAGTCATTCAAACACCCCAAGTTAGTAGAATATCCAAAAATAAGCAATGTAGGACACTCTATAGCATTTAATTTAAGTAAAAGGTAGGGAAAATATATATTTAAAATACATCAAATATGCCCAACATCAATAACTTATAAGCCAAAAATTGCTTATAAATTTATGTGCTTATAAGCCACTTTTAATGTCATTCCAACGAGCTCTAAATGTGATATGGAACTTCTATCATCTTTCTATTTGGATCTACACGTGGATTCTTTAGTTCCTAGTACTAATGATGCGCTCACTCAAACGAGCTCTAAATGTGATATGGAACTTCTATCATCTTTCTATTTTGATCTACACGTGGATTCTTTAGTTCCTAGTATTAATGATGCCGCAACTCCTAGTACTAATGATGCCGCAACTAATTTTGTCTCAACTTGTAATATGTTGCTTAATGAACCAAATTCCCTTTACTACTTTAGTTTTTAATGGAATCTTTTATCTTTCTGGAAAAATAAAAAGGGAGCATCTGCAAAGCTTCATAAATTCACAAGACATCATAGAAAAAAAAAATTTAAAAATTGTGTTTATCAGAAATGGATATTGGGCAAGCTCAATATCAAAAGTTAAGTCAAGAGGTAAAGATTGTCCTGGTATAAAGAGACTGTATTTCTCATTTTCAACAAAATGCTCTTCTTGTCAATGGCTAAGAGGATATTCGCATAGAACGATTGTTGGTATACCGGATGTGGGAATCATGACATACCTCGCACTCATAGTAGGGGGTCCAATCGATGTGGGAATAATAACTACTCACACTTCCAAGTTTGAAATTGACAACTAGAGCATAAACAACATAATATCGAGGGCCAACATCCACCCAGTATTAGGATGGGTGTAGCTTTAATATAATAATAAAATGATAATAAAGGTTATATACACAAGTAGGACACTTATAGCCCTTATTAAATACCCATTAACTTTCAGACCCCATTGCAAGAATTGGGCTGGCAAATTGCTGCAAATTCAGTTCAAAAAATTTACTGGCGGATCGCCATAAAAGGCTGAAAATTAAATAGTTCTTTCGTCAAGGCTAAAAACTCAACTTAGTGCACGACAGGGCTATTGGGTAACATTTTCTGAATCAGAAGCAAAAATGGAATTTTTACATAAAAGTACAAGTTTTAGAGCTTAATTACCAAACATAGCAATATTTTTGAAAAATAACCCTATATAGAGGAAAACACAAGTTAATTACAAATATAGCGAAAACATAGCAATATTTTCCCATAACATACCAAAACCTTACATTCTTCCTCCTATTTCCCCCACTATCACTTTTGCTCCTCCCATTTCTCCCTATTTCACTTTTCCTACCACTATTTCCCCCAATTTCACTTTTATTCCTATCATTTCCCCTAATTTCACTTTTTCTTATCCCATCCTCGATGTATCTCGTTGTATCTCACCGTATCTCAACCGTTTCTGCACCGTTTTAACCGTTTCTGCAGCACCGTATCTCAGCTGTTTCTGCACCGTTTTAACCGTTTTTGCAGCACCATATCTCAAATATTTCTGCACTGTTTCAACTGTTTCTGCAGCACCGTATCTCAACTGTTTCTGCACCATTTCAACTGTTTCTGCAGCACCGTATCTCAACTGTTTCTGCACCGTTTCAACTATTTCTGCAGCACCGTATCTCAACTGTTTCTGCACCGTTTCAACTGTTTCTGCAGCACCGTATCTCAACTGTTTCTGCACCGTTTCAACTATATCTGTGTTGTTTCAAACCGTTTCTGCATCGTTTCAGCACTGTATCTCCACTATTTCAAACTGTTTTAACATCGTTTCAGCACTTTTACCGACTTTATAATAAGAAAAACCCGTGATAGAAAAAATGAAAGTCATTTGTGTCAAAATCTAGCTACCAATACTGACTTAATTCTCTTTGAGTAGTAATTATTTTTCTTCACAAACAAATAAGAGCTTGTTGTTTCAACTTACGTTGGTTTTAGGTTACAGCAGCTTCCTTTTACTAATGACGACATAAGCATTGGTACAATAAAACCAGATCTAAGGTTCATAACAGAGCTTCTATGCGGAAACTTTAATCCTTAATAATTCCCGTTTATACATTTTTTCTCTTTGTAACCCCTCGTCCAAATTTGCATTTCATTACATTTCTCTCTTTCTCTATGTAGAACCTTCTTTAATCATATCCCAGAAGTTTTACCCATGAAAGAGTTCCTTCGCTTAATTCCCCAAACTTTGCTTGACCTCCGTACTTCCTTCTCCGACGAGTACTCATCGGCAAGTTGCAATTTTTTAACCCCTTTGAACTTTTTCCTTTAACAGTAACACATGAAATTTATAGTAGAAGACGCAAATAAATTATTGTTTGGGAGGGTTATCATCTACTTTCGATATCACATGCTCCGCCATTTTTTATATTCCTGCTGGTGGAGATGGTGTTGATGGCGGAGGTGGGCGGTTGTAGGTTGCTGGAGATGAAGGTTGTGAGAGGACTGGTAGTGTTGTGTGAATTTGTTGCGGAGCTAGGCACCAGTATGTTACCTTGGAATTTTGTTATTCAGTGTTTTATTTGATTGAAAGTTTTCAAATATTGCTAGAAAAAATATTGTTATGCATTGTAATTTGTGTAATGTTGCTATTTTTATGTAATTAAGGGTGAAAATTTGTATATTTGTGTAAAAATAACACAGCCCAAACATCAAGCTAAACTAGTGAAGATTGATGAAAATTATATAAATAGACCAAATTGCTCATCCCAACCGGTGGGAATCATGACAAATGCAAATGGGCTGCTCAAGACACAATGAACTAGAGATCAAGAAACCCAAAAGAAAGTGGCTTAAAAAGAATGAGAATAGCACACTGACAAATACGTACATCTTATAATTGTTATAGGTAAATTTCAAACTTTCAAAAGTCCCATAATATCTTTTACATATACTGACCATTGGAAATACATCGATACAAAGTCAAGGAGAGTGGCATATACATTATTCTTCAAACACAACATTATTTATTTCACACGCCAATATTGCCAATATTCGTCACATACTGAATTACTTAGCATAGATCTTCTATTTCTTGAGGTGATGACCCTCTATATCTTTAATGACATCAAGCGCCGTACCCAAGAGAACGATAGGGTCAGGGGTGTCTTCAGTTTTCTTCTCGTACTCAAATGTCCACGTTGTCCAATTGGGATCACAACATGTGATAATAATGAAGGAATTGTACAGCTCTAACAGATCTCCTGCGATCACTTTCCAAGTGATTGATTTCTTCGGAACATCCACGGCTTCAATCACTTGCTTACAGGTCTTGGCTTTTCCATCTAAAATCATTAATACGTTATAATCCTATATATTCCTTCCATCCCAAAAAGAATGAATTAGTTTGACTGACTATGGAGTTTAAAAATGAGAAATACTTTTAAAATTTGTGATTTAAAATTATTTATAAAATTTGTGTGTTTGTGAATTATTTCATAAAAAATTATTACTAAAATTAAAAAGTGGTTTTTTTTAACAAATTAAAAAAAATGTGGTCATTCTTATCGCAAGTAAGAGATGTTATGACTAATTCAACTATAAGTACTCTTCAACTATCCGATTCCTCGCTAAAGATACAAACGTTAACAAAGACATATTGTCGGCTTATTTATTTTGTCTCGCGAAGATTGGACCTTTTACTTTTTGAATTTAATTAATATAACACTATAGGAAAAAGTTTACACAAATAAGCTATCTTTACCTGTGCTGATGTAGTAGATAACTTGTTTTATTATCAAATTTCAAATTTCACTTTTTATGGGGATTATCGGTAGATAATATAGGGATGATCCGCTTGTGTAAAATTTTTCTTATATCGTCGGTGTATATTAGTTAAACTCTTATAATAATGTCTGACTATTAATCGAAGCAAGTACGGTGAAGTTAAAAGTTGAAAAAAGAAGTTAAGATAGTTGCAAGGACTTCAACTCATAAATGATGGTAATTATCGATCTTTTTCCTTTTATAGAAAATATTTTCATCTCATAACCAAATACTAAAAAAATAAGTTTCTCATGAACATCAATTTTCTTGAAAATGACTTGTGTAACACCAAACTTATCTAAATATGTAGAAAATTGATGCTAGTAAATCCTAGAGAGAGTGTTGGTGATGTGATCTTTACCGTCGTTATACTTCCAGACAACTACCGAACCAACCTTTAGAGTACTTCCACCTTCCTGAATCTCAAAATGCTGAATCTTACTAGGGCTTATGTTGGGTATATGATGAGTATTGATGCGCAAAATGTCATCAACCAAGTGCCCTCCACACTTCACCTCTATTGAACCAATCAACTTACCTTTAACACCCATGTTTTCTTCTTCGGAGTAGAAAAAAGTTGTGATGAAAATAAGTTGTGGGAAAACGTTCAAAAGTTTTAGTCTTTATATAGATTTTAATTAGCTGCAAAAAGTTAGCATAAAGCATGATTCACGTATAATGTACGTGTTTAATGGGGTTTGATGACTAGTGTTTGTTCATTTCGTGTATAATTAGGTATTGGTTAGCGAAAATTTGCTTTTCAAACTGAAATTTTACTGTGGAGCTATGCTGAGCTTTCATGAATAGGAGTAACATATTAAAAAAAAGTACTTGTAAGTTTATTTGCGATTCAGGCCCAATTGAGTTTGATTTGCATTATCAAATGGGTGCTATAACTACAGGCTGCAACGCGTGATGAACCAGGCAAGCTATATGTGCTAAAATATTAAACAAAGAGAGAAGAAATATTGGGTGAAATTCTCACATTTTCATTAATGAAACAATTCCTATTTATACAAGAAAGAAAATAGAACCCTAACTTAATCCCTAAGGTATCTTAATGGGCTTAGCCCAAACACATCTTCACCCAATCCCATCAAGAAAATATGCACTTTGTCTTCTTCTTTCTTCCTATCCAGCGCAGCCCCAAGATTACACGTACACTTCCCACACGAACAGGTGGGGAACTGTTCATAATTTCTGTATGGGCCTAATCAGTTTAGGATCACAAATCGAATTTGGGTAAGAACACAAGCAAATCTTCGTATCAAAGTCAAGATAATGCTAAGAATAAGCGAGAATGCGAGAAAATAACGTGTTTTTCAATATATAGTTGTGAGTACAAATTTTGCCAGAAATTCTATATATATTTCTGAATGAGTACAACGTAAAATGAAGTGCTATTTATAGGCTCAAGGGGCTTTGCCCACGTTCTCCATGACTGATCATGCTCAAACCCACGTTCTTGACATTTATTAGGGATGTTAGTGGGCTGAAGTAGTGGGCTGCTAAGCCGCTTGAACCGAGGTGCTTCACCGAGGTTCAAGTGTATGACCTCAGTGATAGGACCTTGCTGTTCGGCCGAAGTGAATATTACCGAAACTCAGCTTGCGGCACGCCTTCGGTAGTGACATTGATGCTCGACTTCGGTAGCTTAATCGTTTGCTTCGATCTTTCTCCTTCGGAACATCAGCTCGATTGTCTTCGACTCATCATACCGAAGTACTATCCGAGTACGTCAATTTTTACCCAATACAGATAGTCCCCCCACTCCTCGGTTGAGTGCCAGGGTCGCCGAGGACTGGAATGAATTTAAGCGGGAAGCTGACGTGGCTCAAGCCTATCCAAAGCTTTCAAAAAGTTGCACGCCTTTTCGAATTACTGTTCCACATTACGTGGCGACCGTTAGTTGGCTACCGAACGGTCGCGCCGACTCTTTCGCTTTCTCAAACGTTACAGTCATCATTGCCTTTCCACTTGCACGTGCACTTCACCTATAAATACTTCATTTGGTGTTTCCCTTCTCCATTTGCTCATCATCTGCAAACAGTGAAGAACAAAAAAGACACAACCTTCATTTCAGATTCATTTTCAACCCACTTGATCTTGTGTTCAATCTTTTTCCCCCAAATTTGACGTTATGTCTGCTACAAATTCCGGTCATGGCTCCAGTGACTCTGGCGAGAGGGCTGAGCGTTTCGCCACTTCGATTATGAGTGGCGATTTTATCCCCACCGTGCCGTCGCTGCAAATAATTGAGGCAGAAGGCGGTAGAGAAGCTACGTCGACAGACAGTGCTCCTAGGCGGCGCAAGGAGAGGGCTGGTCGTGACAAAGCTGAGGTCAGTTATGACGTTGACGTTGGTGGTGACGACCACGAAAATGACAGAGATGACATCGAGGGTGATGACGTCATTAGTACCAAAGAAGTAGGTGGCCCAGTGGGCGAGACCGAGGTCAGTAGAGAGGCAAGTGGCCAGGCAGGCGAAACCGAAGCCAGCAGGGAGGGGTCTCAGACCGAAGCTGGCACTTCAAAGAAATCGAGGAAGAAGATTCCCCTCGAAGTGGAGATAGACCCTCGGTTGGTTATCCCTTCGAATTTTAACAATGACAAAGACCTCAAAGTCCACGCTCAATTTGATGCCCAAAAGGGGAAGAAAAGGAACATACAGGTTCACGTCACCCCGAGTGTGATAATCGAAGATGTGATTGACACTGTTCGGGCTGACTGCCGTTGGGGGACCGAGGTGGAAATTAGGGTTCCAGCCCCAGACACGGCTGTCTCTACTCACGTTGTAGGGTATTATTCGGTCTTCACATACCATTTCACCATAGGATTCAATTTGCCAGTTCACCCCCATAATGGACACATTTTGTAGATCGTACAACTTGTGCTTGGCTCAATTGGGGCCTGGGGTTTTGAGGGTTGTGCAAGCCCTCGAGTACTTGAGTAAGTTAGCTGGATTGCTCTTCACTTTCCAACACTTGATCTTCATTTACTACCCCTATTTTCATAAAGCCGGGGTGGTAGCTCTCTTACCTCGGGGGTCATACGCCATTTTGAGCAAGAGACCACGGTGATCGAGGTTGGAATGATCGCTATGTGCTCATTCCCATAAGGCTGCTGTTGACCGAACCTGGCTTCCCCGAAGAGTGGAATGCTCAACGTAAGTGTTATTGTTTTTCATTTGGCCTTCGATCGCCATAGCTTGTGCTTATTTTTTTGTTTGTGACTTACAGCTGAAAATGTTCCAGTCAACCCACCGGGGGATTTGCTCGAATGGGCCACCGAGGCCATGAAGCAAGAGAAGCGTCCTCGTCGGTAGTGAATGATTTTAGCCGCTCTGAAGGGGAATCGATGGTCATGCAAGAGGCATGGTAAGTTGACTTACGATGTTTGAAATTTCCTAATGTTTGCTCTGAGTGATTACTCCTTAATATTTTCTTTTTTCCTTCCCCCTTAGGTTTTTCCAACAGGGCTGTTAAAGATGCCGAAGAGGAAGAGGAAGAGGAAACCGAGGAGAGGGGAGATGGAGAAGGGGAGGAGAAAAAGGAGAGGAAAGAGAAGAAAAAGAAAGAGAAGAAAGTGATTAACGCCACCGAAGGCGTCACTCAGATGGCGAGTCTGGGGAAGAAACTCGCCGGGGACAAGAAAGCTAAGGGCTCGTTGGGCCAAGGGTCTTCGCAAGGTGATGACATCTTTATAGATCGGTTTATATGCATACCCACTTCTACTTCATCTCATACTTATGAGATTGCTTATCTCTCTTCCCCAGGCTCTAGAAGGAAGAGGGCTGAGTTGAAGAGAGCCACTAAGGTGAAAGGACCTCGGGTCGAGGAGGCTGCCGCTCCCGCTTCTGAAGTGGTGGCCGTAAAGCGCCGAGGTCTTGTTGATGAGCCTAGCGACGAAGAGGTTCACCTAGCGGCTCCCGAGGTAGCTCCAGAGCCAATTCCCGAGGTGACTCCAGAGCCAGCTACCGAGGTCCCTAGGGCGACCGAAGTGATAAACGTGGAAGAGTCTGACCAAGAAGCTGCCAAACGGAAGGGCAAGGCTAAAGCAAGCGAAGGCCTGATCAAAAGCATGGTTAAAGCTTCCCGAATTTCGGCTAGGGCCTCGAATGCTGCACCTAGGGCATTCGAAGTTGCTCCTGAGGCCAATCTGCTGGATCCTACCAAAGAGGATATCGCTGCCCTTGATGCTATGCTCGGGTCTACCGAGGCTCACGCCCTTCGGAATCTTAGCCCTATTAGCTTGATGAGTGTTTCAGCCGCCTCTGCCCTTCGAGTAAGTTTTCATGCACTTTTATTCGCGTGATTTACCTTTTCTTTTCTCCCGATGCTAACACTTTGGTCTTATGCAGAGCTTGGTGCTCGCGTTGCAAGCTATCCATCTCGAGTGCGACCGAGCAGAGCAAGTTCAGGTGGCGACCGCTGCCTGGGGAGAACAAAAGAGGGGATTTTTGGGTAGAATTGCCGAGCTGGAAGCCCAATTTGCTACTTTGAATGAAGAGTTGGAGCGTGCCAATGAGGCAGCAGCTAAAGCTGAGGCTGACCTGCATAGAGTTTTGGAGTCCGCAAAAGCTAGGGTTCAAGCTGCGACAAACGAATTTGCTAATGAGCGTTCGAGGCTGAGCCTAAAAAATGCTCGACTTGAAGCAGAAATCTTTAGAGCCAAAACCGAAGTGCTTGAGGCAGGCGAGAAGTACCCGTGGCAATCTGGAGGAATGCAACGCCAAGCTTGTTGGGTTGCAAAGCCAGGTAGACCAAGTGCCTGTTCTTCGGGGCAAGGTCTTAAAACTCCAAGGAAGAATTGCTTACCTCAACGAGCGGGCCGAAGTCAAAGCGACGAGGGCGAAGTTCGAGGAGGCTTGGACTGTCGTTAAGACTAGGCTCCGCATACTCGAGCAAGTCCAAGCTGGACAAATTGTGCTCGAAAAGGAGATAGCTAAAGCTAGGGATGCTGCTGCCGAAGCCCAAAAGATTGTAGATGATCTTTCCTCGAGTGAGGGTTCGGATGATGGTGAATCCGAAAGCGATGAGGGGGGCGAAAGCGCCGAAGAGGGTAGTGAAAATGCCGAAGGGGGAGACCCTTAGGACAAAATAGTTCATCTTATGTATTTTATGTTTTTTGCCTAGGCCCTTGTGCCTTTTTTATGTAAGCCTTCGGGCTTTTAATGTGTATGCCTTGGACCTTCGGGTCTCTTCTGTTGTACATAACTCACATCCTTCGGGCCTCCAAATGAAATGATTTCATGTTTCTTTAAGTGTTAGCTTTTGTGTTGTCTTTCTTGAGAAACTTTGAGCCGAACAAGTAAAATAATTTGCTTGCAAGACTTAACCGAATAGAATCGATGCAAACTTAGAACGACGTCTCGCTCTCGAGTCGATCCACTTGGGATATAACTTCGGTAAGTAAGATCATAGAAACAAAGAGATGTTGAATCGAGTTATTTCATTGATCATAACAACGAGCCAAAATCAGCTTTTTACATAGATTCCGGCCGAAGTTAAGCGTAGCCGTAGAAAACAAATTGACAACATGCCACTATCGGGCGTAATTACAATGTACTAATCTATTCTCTGGGTGTCAGTCCCCGGTTGTCGAATAGATAGACTTCGGTTGAGAGGCTCGGTATCAACCTCGATTGCAACTCGCCTCTTACTCCCCCCAGTGTTCGGGTGTGAATCTTGATGAAGATCCGAGCACTGAAAATCGTTTTATCCGCTTCCTGAAAAGGTCAAGCAAAATGAAATGAGGAGCAAGTTAGTACATTTCGACAGAAGCCCTAGGAGCGTTTTCCGGCTCGAGGCTGAGGGTAAATTTTAAGTGACCAAGGATTGCTTACCTGGATCTCAAAAGTAGAACCGCTTCAAATTGGAGATGTTCCAATTGAAAGGTTCGGGTATGCCTTGTAGGTCTTCAATTTGATAAGACCCTTTCCCAACAATTGCTTTAACTCGGTAAGGTCCTTCCCAGTTTGCAACAAGCTTTCCCCCATTCTTTTCTTTCTGGATTGATTCGAAGCCTTTAGCACATAATCGCGAACTTTAAAATGTCTAAGTTTGGCCTTCCTGTTGAGGTATGCCTCGATTTGCCTTTTCTGTGCTGCTAACCGAACTAGAGCCAACTCTCTTTTCTCCTCGAGCAAGTCCAACTCTATGCGCATGGCTTGCTGATTTGCATCCTCGGTGGTGTGAGCGTACCGAAGACTTGGTTCGCCCACTTCCACAGAGATAAGTGAATCCATGCCATATGCAAGAGAAAATGGTGTCTCACTGGTGCTGTTCTTCTCTGTTGTTCGCATAGCCCACAACACACCTGGCAACTCTTCGGGCCAAGGGCGTTTTTTCTCATCAAGCCTCTTCTTAAGGTTTTCAATTATCACTCTATTTGAAGACTCGGCTTGGCCATTGGCACTTGCATGATAGGGGGTCGAGGCAATTCTTTTGATTTCCCATTGCTTGAAGAAATCAGTGATGGTTGCTCCCATGAATTGCTTACCATTGTCGCAAGCGATCTCTCTTAGGACACCGAACCTGTAGATGATGTTCTTCCTAATAAAATCGATTACCTCTTTTTGTCTAACCTCGGTGAGAGCTCCAGCTTCCACCCATTTTTTAAAGTAGTTGGTTAAAACTAGAATGAACCGAACACCACCTTTCCCCTTCGGTAAAGGACCAACAATATCCATTCCTCACTTCATAAAGGGCCACGATGATATGACCGAATGCAAGGGTTCGGCTTGCTGATGAATCATTCGGGCGTGGCGTTGACACTTCTCATATTTTTGCACGAAGGCCTTTGCATCTGCGCTGATGGTGGGCCAATAGTACCCAGCTCTAAGTAATTTGCGCACCAAGGACTTTCCCCCCGAGTGATTTCCACACTCTCCTTCGTGTATTTCAGCCATCACATATCTAGCTTCGTCTGGACCCAAACACTTGGCCATCGGGCCGCAATACAACCTTCTATATAAATTTCCCTCGATCGTAGAGTATGAGGCCGCTTGGGTCCTTAACTTTTTGGCCTTTTTTTTATCTTGGGGGAGAGTCCCCGAGTCGAAGTAAGAGATAAACTGACTCCGCCAATCCTATTTGTGGTCCACCGAGTTGACTTGCAATTTCATCTCTCTCATTTGCGCAAAAAGCAACCGACCCACTGAATCAGTCCCCGAATGAACTTCGTCGACTGTCGAACCCAAGTTTTCCAAGGCATCGGCTTCGGTATTTTCCTCTCGAGGCACTTGTTTAATTTTCCATTCTTGGAATTGGGCCAAAATTCTCTGTGCTCGGTCCAAAAACAGCTGCTTTCTAGGCTCCCGGGCTGTGTATTCACCGAGCACTTGGTTAACCACCAGTTGTGAGTCGCACCTCAACTCAACTCTTTCCATCCCCATTTCTTTAGCTAACTCCAAGCTCGCTAAGGCTGCTTCGTATTCGGCTTCGTTGTTAGTCACCTTTTTAAACCGAACTGAGTGCCTGATTTTCTCCCCGGTGGACGCTTTCAACACTATGCCTAATCCTGAACCTTTAGAATTAGTTTCCCCATCGATGTAAAGTATCCATAGTCCCGAAGCTGTCCCTTTCGACATTGAGTTCTCCTTTTCGACTTCGGGTAGGATCCCAACACTAAAATCAGCTACGAAGTCAACAAAGACTTGGTATTTAATGGCTGTTCAGGGTTGATAAGTGATGTCATACTCGCTCAATTCTACTGCCCATTTTGATAACCTCCCCGATAACTCAGGTTTATGCAATATACTTCTCAAGGGGAAGGTAGAAACTACTGCTATTGGATGACATTGGAAATAAGGTCGTAGTTTCCAAGCAGTAACAATTAAAGCAAGTGCAAGTTTTTCCAATCTCATACCCGATTTTGGACTCAACTCGAGGCGAGTCAGATTTCGGATTTGACTGGGTGAACTCGTTTGAGTTTAAGTGTTGGAGTTGCCACCTAATATAATTTCTAAGGCGTATTAGGTCACCTAAGTATCTACGGTCAATTTTAATAGGTCAACTAATCAATTCCAGAGATTCTATATGGGTATGAAGTCCATATGACTCGGGAAAGAAGGTGTTAGGTACTTCCCCGAGTCCCACAAAAAGTAGTTACCGTCCGAGTCTTTATTTTGGGATGAAAGAGTATATATCGTCATGAATACTAACTTGGAAGTTTAATTTAGTACTTTAACTAAAGATGTAACATATCTATGCTATTTTAGAACACACACACAAATAATATTCACATTCGGCCTATACTTAAGCCTAATCGTATTGACGGCCTCTAATATCAAACGCCTAATCGTAAACAAGTGTTAACATACAAAATGGTGTTCAATTTCAACTTATATTTGCAATTCACACACTTGAAAAAGATTTGCACAAATAGTCTATTTTGCAAACGAAACTCAAATTTTATCACACACCAAAAAGGGGGTTTGTTTTAAAACAAAATATTGGTCATTTAGGGTCGGTGTGACTCATCATCAATTGTCGAGCCCTAACCTTAATAACATTTTTGTGTAGGGGTCGGGTTTTGGGAAATATATAGAGGCGGAGAGGCTGTTTTAGAAAATGGGTTCACGAAAGCACATAAATGCAAACAAGGGCTGTCGCACATAAAGTATAGATACTTATAAGTATAAAACATGCAAATACATGAATAAGTGATGGTTATACTTTAAAATATATAGTTTAAAGCGTGTAAACGACCCCAAATACTTTATACACCCCTATACACTATTAGATTAGTGTATAAGAGCATAAGTAGTGGTCAAAATTGATTTATGCACATAAAGGACCTCTTTTGAAATTTTTTTTGGGCTCAGACTGTTTATGCAAAAGAGGGGCGAGTTTAGTTTTCAGAAATAGTCTAATCTAGGCAAGCAGAACACATACAGCCCCTGTTTTATTCAAAGTTTTAAATAGTGACACTAATTAATCATGCTTCTGATGCTCCTTAGGTGCAAAGACTTTTAGGAAAGGTGGGACTTCAACTCAGAATCATTTTTATCTCAAGCCTAAGCATGATGCATTGCACACAGGGAGAAAAGAGATAAGAAAGTGGCTTCTGGATAGCCAATTTATACTACATCATTGTTGTACTCCTGTTTTAAAAGGATACATGCATGACACTTAGCAAATATACAAATTTGGGGGACAGTTCCTAAGGGGAAAACATAAGAAGAGAAAGGTACTGGCCAAAGGGAAGTGCCCTGTTTCTCAAAGACCAGAGAAGCCTTCTCAATAGTCAAAAGGTTTATAATTTCAAAGCCAATCAGAACCAGCTTAGGAGGTCCAAACCTGGACCCTATTAAACCCTCAGGGTCCTCCTGTAAGCAATGGAGTATAGTATAGGCTATATGAGGCCACACAAAACTGCAAGCAAAACAGAGTTAGCAAGGGAATGGGGAAAGGGAAGGCCTGGATTAAAAGGAGATCTGCCAGGAACTTTATTGAACAGGTGCAGTCAGTGCACCTTTTATAATGTTCACATGATTTAATAAATATGCAAGACTCCCAGAAAAGAACAAGACACACCAGTAGTTTAGGCAAAAACAGAGATAGAACAAAGATCATGCTAAGGAGACAACACACACAGATGGATTAGGCAGTCAAAGGTGAAGAAAAGCATTACACCTCTAACTATATCTTAGCAATGGCTTTTAAATAGAAGTGCAGGGGTTACTTAGGACCCACATAACCAAAGCAAGATAGAGTACACCAGTAATCTCAACAATGACAGGATAAGAATATGCCAGACACATACATATACATAGATGTAAGGGGGTGATCAGGAGTGAAAAGGAATACCTTTTGGAATTGTGAGATTGATAGACTGCAGACAAAAGAAAAGAGAAGCACAATCAGCACACAGGCAGTGAGCAGCAACTCTTCAGGAGAGCAAACAAGCAGAAAGAGAGCTGTATGCTATGTAAAAATCTTCTAAGGGTATCAGTGTGTGTTTCTGGATTTTTTAATGTCCAGAACTTGTTTTTTCTAGCTGAAAAAAGAAGAGTTTATATAGGTGAAGGGTGAGGATTTGAAAAGGAACGGGTAAGTCTTCATAAGGTAAGAAATATAGTCTTCCAAGAATAACAGGGGGACAAATTTGAGTCAACTTCTAAAAATAGAACAATCAATCCCCAATTCTAAGGCAAATCGATCCTAAATTGATTTGAAACCCCTCCCCTCAAACTTAACATCGTCTAGGTTCACAAATCCACCCACAAACAGGTTTGAACTTCGACAGATTTCAAAACACATATATCAATAATCATGCCAATTCCCTTTTTTAATTTCAATCAAAGCGTCAATCAGATCACCTCTCAAATTTCAAACTTGCCCTATCAGCCTTTCCCTATCACATTCGAACATGTAATCATAAACGAAAACTGCTACAAAGGAATACTGGGGTCATGCTCAGTCACATTATTTTTTAATTTCACACGGCTAGTTATATGTTCAGGCAAACTAAAAGACCAAATTCAATGTGAAATAAGAGGTAGATTATCATGGATGCTAGGGTCGAATTCAATAAAAGCAAAATCAGAACGATGAGCCAATCAGTCATGCAAACTTCTTAGAACAGGGTTTTGGTCTAAATTTACGAATTAACTACATAAAAACCAGTAAATTTCTCCTAATTAATTAGCACACATCCACTAGTTGATCAATCATGCCAAAACATAGAACCACAAATTAAGATTAAACAGAAGTGTTACATAATAGTCAAGAAGTAAAGAAAAGAGCAGGACTACCCTTTTAACCATGGCCGGAGACTTTTCCGGCGACTCGAATTCTTGTCATTGCAAGGTCAAATTCAACCCTTATCCAAATGTCAACAAAAGTGTATGGGTTTTTTAGCGCTTGAAGAGGAGAGTGCCATAGTGCCATTTTCCCCATTTTTCTCCGGCTAAAATGGCCGAAAAATTGATCCACGAGGGTGGCGATTCGTTTCGCCAAGAGAGATGAGAGAGAGAGTAGTTCTAGAACCAGACGCAGGGGAAATGGGGGGGGGGGGTGTAAGCCAAGGGTTTTAGGGGTCGTTTGGCAATTAAAAGGAAAGAGTATTTCTAGCCGTTGGATCGTCTACGTGGACGATCGAGATCGATCCACGTAGGCATGACGTGTGTAAAACGTGGCTAATGTATATATATGTGTAAAATATGAAGTGTAATATATATATATATATATATATATATATATACATATATATATATATATATATATACATATATATATATACATATATATATATATATATATATATATATATATATATATATATATATATATATATATGTGTGTGTGTGTGTGTGTGTGTGTGTGTGTGTGTGTGTGTGTGGTGTATATTAGGCATAGAATATGTATAAAAATTGTATAAAATAGATATAAAAATATAGAAAAATTAGGAAATTAATTTTAAAATGTTAGGATAGCTAGGGAATGTATAAAAATTATAATTTTGGCCGTGGTTCGAGACGATTCTCTTGATTGTCAAGCTATTATGAGGAGATAATTTGAAAGAGGTGGACAGGGCAAGAGTGGATACGCAGTTGTGCGTAAAATTTGAAAACTGTTGATTTTGAAAATAGGAGGGAAAAAATTGGGTGTCAACAGCTGCTCCTCTTTGCCCGGGAATGATGAAAGAGTTTTCGGGCAAAGACATTGACAGTGCGGCCAATTTTGTCATGACTATGGGAGAGCCTATGACTTAAGAAAATGTGGGGCGTCAGGCCAAAGCGCTTGTTTTGCTTGGAGTGTATCCTGCAATGAAGATGTGTTTGCAACATAATGTATACATAAAACGTACCTTCTCGTCAGGCTGGATTGTCTTTCCAGGATTCTGGCCGTATATAATTGTGTCTGCTATGCCATAATTGTGTGTCTTTTGCTGTCAAATGTTAGATTCGACATCGGGTTGTATGCCCTCCGTCGGTGCATTGGGCTGTATACCCTCCGCAAAGAAATAAAATGACAAACCGGTATCGGGTTGTGTACCCTCAACCGACGCTTCGGGCTGTGTACCCTCAGCTAATTTAAAAATACAAATAGATATCGGGCTGTAAACCCTCAACCGACGCCTTGGGGTGTGTACCCTCAGCTAATTTAAATGATAAATCGATATCGGGTTGTGTACCCTCAACCGACGCCTTGGGCTGTGTACCCTCAGCTAATTTAAAATACAAATCGATATCAGGCTGTGTACCCTCAACCGACGCCTTGGGCTATATACCCTCAGCTAATTTAAAATGCAAATCGATATTGGGCTGTGTACCTTCAACCGACGATTTAGGCTGTGTACCCTCAGCTAATTTAAACGACAAATCGATATCGGGCTGCGTACCCTCAATCGACGCTTCGGGCTGTGTACCCTCAGCTAAATTAAATGACAAATCGATATCGGGCTATGTACCCTCAACCGATGCCTTGGGTTATGTACCCTCAGCTAATTTAAACGACAAATCGATATCGGGTTGTGTACCTCAATCGACACTTCGGGCTATGTACCATCAGCTAAATTAAATGACGAATCGATATCGGGCTGTATACCCTCAACCGATGCATTGGGCTGTGTACCCTCAGCTAATTTAAATGACAAATCAATATCAGGCTGTGTACCCTCAACCGACGCCTTGGGCTGTGTACCCTCAGCTAATTTAAAATGCAAATCGATATCGGGCTGTGTACCCTCAACCGACGCCTTGGGCTGTGTACCCTCAGCTAATTTAAAATGCAAATCGATATCGGACTGTGTACCCTCAACTGACGCCTTGGGCTGTGTACCCTGAGCTAATTTAAATGACAAACCTTTTTGCCGAAGAATCTCCGTCGTGCATTGCTGAATTGGGTATCTTTCGTGCCTGCATCCAAAGAAAGATTGGTGAGTTATACGGGGTGGTTCGGTTTGTGCATTCTCGGCTTGCTTCGCGTTCGCTGTCCACGAGAGCCGGGATCTTGGCCGAGCTGATAGGGATATGCATAAAGTAGTAAATAATGCAAATGATTTTGAAAAACTTTTATAAGAAAGATATGCAATGAAATTTTTTGTCCCATTGAGCAGCAAGTCGTATTGTGTAAAGCCGAAGTTGTCGTTCTGGATGCTGTTCCAAGCTCCATCAAGTGAATTTTGAGGGCGACCTCAAAATTCTACCCCAGTTTGTATTCGAAATTTTTGAGAGATCCTCAAAAATTTCTGCCCCAGTGTCTATTATGTTTGTCCTTTGGAAATTTTTTAGAGTTGCTCAAAAATTATGCCCCAGTGTTTGCTTTGTGGGAAAATGAAATCTTTGTATCTGATAACGTTCAGTTCATTGGGAGGCACTCGAATCATATCTCCATGGACTTGGCATTGATGGCATTTCTTCGCGTGCTTTACGCAGTCGTGTTCCATTGTCATCCAGAAATAACCAGCTCTCATAATTTTCTTTGCAAGCACAAAACCATTCATGTGTGGACCACACGTCCCAGAATGTATCCCTTCTAACAATTTAGCAGCTTCTTTTGCGTCCACACATCTCAGCAAACCTAGATCGGGTGTCTTCTTGTACAAAACTTCTCCGTTCAGAAAGAAGCCATTTGCTAACCTTCTCAGTGTCTTCTTTTGGAGACTTGTTGCATTCTTTGGATAACTGTCATCTTTGAGAAACCCTTTGATGTCATAGAACCAAGGCTGTCCATCTGATTCTTCTTCCACGTGATAGCAGTAGGCTGGTTGCTTCCTCACTGTCACGGGTATTGGGTCAATGTAGTTCTTGTCGGGATGCTTGATCATGGCAAATATGGTAGCCAAAGCGTCCGCGAACTCATTTTGCAGTCTGGGTATATGCCGGAACTCTATCTTGGTGAATCTTTGCTTCAACTCCTTTATGCACTCCAGGTATGGCAATATCTTCAGATTCTTTGATGTCCATTCTCCTCGAACTTGGTGGATCAACAAGTCGGAATCCCCGATTGCTAATAGCTCTTGTATATTCATGTCCACTGCCAATCTAAGACCCAAAATACAAGCTTCATACTCCGCCATGTTGTTGGTGCAAGGAAAACTTAGTTTGGCCATGACAGGATAGTGTTGTCCAATCTCGGAAACTAATACCGCTCCAATGTTGACTCCTTTGAAATTGACCGCTCCATCGAAGAATAGCCTCCAACCATCATACTCTTCGGTGATATCTTCTCCTACGAACATGACTTCTTCGTCAGGGAAATAGGTGTGCAAATGTTCATAGTCATCTCCCACCGGATTCTCGGCCATGTGATCAGCCAAGGCTTGAGCTTTCACCGCCTTTTGAGTGACAAAAGTGATGTCGAATATTTCGCCGAGCAGCATTTGCCATTTCGCCAGCTTTCCAGTAGGCATTGGTTTTTGGAAAATATACTTGAGAGGGTCCATCCTTGATATCAGCAACGTTGAGTAAGATGTCAAGTAGTGTCTCAACTTCTGTGCTATCCATATCAGCGCACAAAACGTGCGCTCCAGCAATGTGTACTTGGCCTCGTAAGGAGTAAACTTCTTGCTCAGATAGTATATTCCTTGCTCCTTTCTCCCAGTTGAATCATGTTGTCCCAATACACAACCAAATGCGTAGTCTACAACGGATAGGTACAAGATAAAAGGTCGCCCAGGCTCAGGTGGGACCAGCACAGGCGGGCAAGACAAGTACTCCTTTATCCGATCAAATACTTTTTGGCAATCCTCTGTCCACTCGATCACTGCGTCTTTCTTCAGCAACTTGATGATTGGCTCGCAGATGACGGTGGATTGTGCTATGAAATGGCTGATGTAATTGAGCCTTCCTAGGAAGCTCATAACCTCTTTCTTGCTTTTTGGCAGTGGCAATTCTTTGATGGCTTTGATCTTGGATGGATCCAGCTCAATACCTCTTCTACTGACGATGAAACCCAGGAGTTCCCTGCCGGAACACCTAAAGCACACTTTGCCGAATTTAGCTTCAGGTTGTACTTTCGCAAGCGGTTGAAAAACTTGCGCAAGTTGTCAAGATGCTCCGAACTCTTCTTTGATTTGATGATCACGTCGTCTACATAGATTTCAATCTCTTTGTGTATCAGGTCATGGAACATAGTCGTCATAGCCCTCATGTAAGTTTTCCCAGCATTCTTTAACCCAAATGGCATAACCTTGTAGCAATAAGTCCCCCAAGATGTAGTGAAAGCTGTCTTCTCGGCATCCTCCTCATCCATGAGAACTTGATGATAACCGGCGAAACAGTCTACGAAGGATTGCAGTTCATGTTTCACGCAATTGTCAATCAAGATATGTATGTTTGGCAGTGGAAAATCATCCTTCAGATTTGCTCTATTCAGATCTCTATAATCTACGCAGACTCGGAGTTTCCCATCTTTCTTCGGCACTGGGACGATGTTAGCCAACCAAGTTGGATATTTGACTATTTTCAGAATCCCTGCATTGAGCTGCTTAGTTACTTCTTCACCAATTTTCAACAGAACTGATGACTTGAAAGTTCAGGCTTTTTGTTTGACTGGCGGAAAGCCCGGATTGATAGGTAATTTGTGAGTTACCACATCCGTGCTTATGCCAGTCATGTCATCGTACGACCAGGCGAATACGTCCTCATATTTTTTAAGAAACTCAGTATATCGCTTTTTATCCTCGGCATTGAGATGCACACTGATCCTTGTCTCTGTCACAATTTTCTCATCTCCTAAGTTTATCACCTCAGTCTCCTCAAGGTTTGGCTTAGGTTTGTTTTCAAATCTTTCAAATTCTTCTTGTGTAGTTTCATCAAAATCATCATAATGAGCTCTAGCTTCCCCAAGCTCCATTGTTTTATTACACGTTGCAATTGTGGACTCAATGGGATTATTAGTATGAATGCTGAAAAAGTAAAATATTACAAAATTAAAAGATTAAAGCAAAGAGTTAAACGGGAAATAATGCGATATTTTATTTATGAATCCTTGCAAAACAAAGTTTGTAGGGAAACATGTGCAAACAAAGCGGAAAAATGCAAACCCTACGACTCAGCGTCGGGTTTTATTTTTAGGAAACATAAAATAAATTTTATCCCCTCAGCTCTACCAAGGTCCATGGTAAGCTCGGGCCCGGTTGCTGATCCAGTTGTTCAGTGCCACTCCAGATCTAGCCTTATTCAGTCCAGGAGGTTCAACATGTTCTTCCAGGATTACACAGCAGTCTTCATCAGCTATGAATAGATTTTGCATTCCTGCCAGCAGGTCCTCTTCAGCATCAGCTATCTTCCGCTCCACTCTTTGTGCTGCGGACACCTCCCCTTTTCGGCCATCTAAGTATCCAGACGAGACGAAGATATGCAAGAGAGTCTTGGTGCTTTTCTAATAGAACTTGAAATCTAGTGACGCTTCTTCCATGCTCTTTTCATAGGTCACAATGTATCATATGCCAGCCTTCTCGTTGTCGGGTCTCATCACAATTTTGATTGGCTCGACCATACCGTCCAAGTTCTTGCCTAAACCTTTGCCTGGTTCATAACCTTGCTTGGTCATGATGCCTATAACCCAGTCTCCGAGCCATTTTGCTGGCTGTGGGAGTACATATGGCTCTTATATCACCACCTCCATAGGTTCAGGTGCTTTGGGTATCCACACTTGCTTTCCCTTTGTTTCTTCAGAGATGCGTTTCCAATTGGGACGAGCATTGGGTGAGTACATTGGTCGCTTCTCAGTCTTAGCTGGTAGGGTCTCACGAAATTCTCATGAGGGCACTCCCCAATCAGACCTGACTGGCTCCCAGACCAAGTTCCTCCCTTCGTAGCCTTTGCCTCGGCTATCCCAATAAGTGCTGTAAAAGTTCTTCTTTCTTTCTTCAACCCCAGGCGGTGTGTTGACCGACTTGGGAGCAAAGTGTGTAGTATAACCTCCTTGGACCATGCCTGTGGGATTCCAACTTGAATTGTAATTCTTGCGGCGTCCTCCTCGGGTGCCTTATATGCTCCCACGAGTTCTACAGTATAGAATGTCTGCGCATCAGAAGTATCCCCTTCAATTGCTGGTATGGTTTGCTCATGGTAGATAGAATTGTTCCCCTCACCAAACACTACCACCTCTTTGTGGTCTCATTCGAACTTTACGGTTTGGTGCAATGTGGAAGTCACCGCACCAGCCATGTGGATCCAAGGCCTCCCTAGTAGCAGATTGTAGGAAGCAGAGATGTCCATGACATAGAACTCAGCAGTGAACTCCACGGGACCAACCATGATAGTTAGGTCAATCTCCCCAATGGTGCTTCTTTGTGACCCATCAAACGCCTTCACCTTCATGTCGCTCTTCCTTATCTTGCTTTGGTTAATTCCTATTCTTTTCAGAGTGATGAACGGGCATATGTTCAGACCGGAACCTCCGTCGATCAGAACTCTTCCCACGAACAAGTCTTTGCATTTGACAGTGACGTGCAAAGCTTTGTTGTGATTCAACCCTTCAGGTGGTAGCTCATCTCCGTGAAAAGCAATTCGGTTGGCTTCCATGACTTGTCAAACCATGCTAGCCAGGTTTTCAACTGAAGTGTCCACCGGAACATGTGCTTCGTCCAACACCTTCATCAAAGCACTTCGGTGGCTCTCCAATTTGATGAGCAAAGCCAAAACAGAAATTTGTGCTGGAGTTTTGCCCAAGTGCTCAACTACGGAGTACTCCTTTGCTTGCACCTTCTTTCACAATCTTTCGGACTCCTCCTCGCTAATGCCTCGTCTATCTTGAACAAAATGCTCGGGAGTGTAAAACCTCCCACTCCTAGTCATCCCTTGTGCGGCAACAGTCTCAACGACAGACTTGTTCTTCTTCTCCCTTTCATAGTCCCAAGGTACCGCCTTGTCGCTGTATAGCGGAACCACATCGACATAGAATTTGGGAGCCACTTCTACCTCAATGGGCTCTGGTGCTGTGGCGGTTTGAGCAACTGAAGCGGTGGCTGGTACCTTTTCTTTTGCCTTAACAATAGTCCCTTCTAAGTTGCATTCCTCATCCAATTCGATTAGGTTCACCCTATTATCTCCATGATTAGGCAGGCACTGTTGTGCATGTTTGGAGTCTTCAAGTGTATCATCTTTTGGTCTATCAAATCGTGTATCTTGTCCCTCAAGGCGTAGCACTTTTCAGTATCGTGACCAGGTCCTCCAGAATGATAGGCACAGGTTTTGGTTTGATCGAAATAGGGTGTCATCCTATCAGGAATTTTGAATGGCATGGGTTGTATATGACCAGCTGCTTTGAGTCTCTCGAAGAACTGAGTGCGAGATTCAGCCAACGGGGTGTAGTTTCTTTTGGGTCTTGGGTTGTTATTGGCGTGAGGCCTTGGTGAATAGGTATTGGTATTTCGGTAGTTGGGACTTTGTGGGTATGTTGGTCTTTGCGGTGGTGGGTTTTGGTACATAAGCTGGGTGTTATAGACTGGGTAGGTGGATGTGGGTGGTATGTATGGATAGGATGGAGGAGGTGTTTGGTAGTAGTGGTTGTGAGTAGGGGAGTGGTCAAGTGATGCAGCCACGAAGGAGACGTCGTCCTTCTTCTTTCTTGAGGTAGTAATGCTGCCAGCTTGTAGGGCTTTGTTAGCGGCTTGTAGTGCGGCCAGACTAACAATCCTTCCAGTCTTCAGTCCATCTTCGACCATATCACCAATCTTGATCAACTCTCCAAACTTCTTATCTTGCAGATTCAACATTTTGTCAAAATAGACATCTTCTTGTATGCGGATGAAGGTTGCCACTATCTCGGCATCTTCTATGGGAGGTTGGACTTTGGCGGCTTCAGCCCTCCATCTAGTTGTGAACTCTCTAAAAGTCTCAGTGGGCTTCTTCTTCAATTTCTCTAGGTAGAACCTATCAGGCATGGCATTAGTGTTGCGCCCAAAGCTGTCGACAAAGTCTCCAGCCATCGCTTCCCAGTTCGTCCACTTCTTTGTTTGTTGCTTAGAATACCATACTAGCGCATCTCCAGTTAGACTGCGGTTGAATAACTGCATGCGGATCTTTTCATCGTGTCCAACTCCAATCAACTTGTCATAGTAAGATCTTAAATGAGCCATTGGATCCCCACTACCGTCGAACATGTTGAACTTGGGTGTCTTGTAGCCTTCAGGTAGTTTCAAGTCAGGATACAAGTAGAGATCCTCATAAGCTAACCCTCGGGTTCCCTTAGTGTCTTGGAGTTTTTTTAACTTCTCAACCAGCCATTGGACTTGCTCTTTAGTGCTGTCTGGGTCTTCCTTAGTCCATGCGTACATCTCATGATCTTTGGTAGGTGATGCGATGGTTTTGGTTTCAACAGTGAAGGAAAGTAAGTTGTTTTGTGGTGCTTTTGGTGGTGCAGTGTAGGTGGGGTAAGGAATGTCTATTTCAGGGTAGAGTGGATCTTTGCCGTGAGGGCGAGCGGTTTGGTTTGGTTCAATGATCTCATCAGTACGGGAAAGAGGAATCCTATTTTCCAGTTCGAGCAACCTCTGCTCCAGCTTAGCATAACTTTCGTAGGCGACCATGCCTTGTTTCACAGGAGTTCCATTTCCAAACTTGTCAAAGTCAGCCATGATATTTCGTCTCGTCCATGTCCTTGTCCTTGTAGGTAAAGGGGGAGGTATTGGGATTGATCCTTTGGACCTCAACCGGTATTGCGGTACGGCCAGAATGCACAAACCAAACTATCAGGGACTTGGGAACTGACACATTAAAACAAGAAGAGAAAATGTGTGTATACGTTTGTTTGAATAAAAATCGCATCCTATCATGCATGGGACCTCTCTTGTGCCAGAGGTGGGCTTATCGCGGATTCGAAGTAACATTTGTAACAAACACATCATTCCATTTGAATAAACATAATCATCACCAGTCTAAAGCCCAAAAAATAACAAAATTTTATTTAATTTGCTTGGCTTTATTACAACCACTAATGACTCGATTAAGATGAAAATGACAACAAAGAAAGGACAAGACGACTTGACTCGATACGACTAGACTAGGTGCCAAGCAAAGAGACTTCAGGTTCAAACATCAGCTCCAGCATCTTCCTTTTCCTTCTCCTCTTTGGCTTCCTCCCTGGGTTTGTGAACCAAACTAATGAGCGGAGGATCAGCAAATATTTCCAGCAGGTCTTTCCCAGCTTCCATGTCACCCAGAGGTTTTATGAAGAACTCGCAAATTTCCAATCCCTTTGCTTCCTTCTCTTCCAGTGGTACTGACTTAAAATACTCTCCCTATCCTTTGAGTAAATCTTGTAAATTCCCAGCAGCTTGCCTTGCAGTCATGACCTTGTCGGTCCAATATTTGAGTTCGTCCCCTCTGATCTTATCTTTGTATTGTCTCCTCATCTCCCTCTCTTGTGTCACCCTTAACTCCTTCTTTCTTTGGTCAAACTCGTGTTTCAGCTTCTTGTATTTTTCAGCAGCATTTGGAGTTTTGGCTTTCCATTTTAGTGTAGTCTTAGATCGAAACCTTGCCTTATCTTCGCTGAGCCATTGAGGGTAGGCCAGGGTAGCTGTGGGGTTCACCCTACTGTCACGACCAAAACTGCATAGTAAGCCTCTTCTCCCACATTGTCAATACGGAGAGAACCATCGGATGCTCGATGTCCTTGATGTCAACGTTAAAGCTTCTTCCCTCGGTCAACTGCGGGGTTTGTTGTGTCATTCCCACTTTTCGAAGGATCCTTAGAGGAACATAGTGATGAGTTCCTCGGAATCCAATCAATGTCAAGAAATTGATGTCTTGACCCTGTATGGAGACAACAAAGCCAACACAATTTTCAATCACCCATTGCACCTTTTGCAGTTCCTCGAGCTTGGTGTACCAACCTTCCATGTTTGTGGGGTATTTCCATGCCACTGTTCCAGCCATACGGGTGCTATGTGAGCGGATCCCTCCTTGCCAAGAGGGTTTTGGTGCCACCGGACTGACAGGGATATTGTGCAAGTGTTCTATTAACCATATTTGCAGCAACAGGTTACATCCTTCGAAGAAATCTCCTCCCCTCCTACATTTAGTTAAAGCCTTATAAACTTCTCCAAAAATCATGGGGACCAAACTCACTTGACGTTTGAAAGCCCCTTTGCGCTGCCCCCTACTACTCTCCCTAGCCTTATGTCGATCTTGCCTCCTTTCTCGGGGAAAACCATGCTTCCCAGAAAAGCCATGATGAAAGCATTGGATTCACTCCACTGCCAATCTTGAATCTCCCATGCCCCTGCGTATTCATGTCTAAGTGTTGGATCTCCAAATCTAGAATGCAAGTATTCCAACGTGACCTTCCCATCCTGGACTCCCTCGACGTATGGGTCATAAGGGGCTCCCAACAATTCAATGAACTCCTTAGGCTCCACGTCTCGTGGGTAAATCATAGTCTCGGGTCCGGGCTCTAACCCTGCTAGCCCCTAAAATTCTTCCAACATTGGTGCCAACTTGAAACCATTGAAATGAAACACAGCCCTTTTGTAGTCCCAGAAATATGCAGCAACTTCAACCAAACCAGTCATGGCGGTGTAGTTCTTGAGAGCTACCAATTCTCCTAACATCTTTTGAACATGAGCTTTGCTGACAACGGCCAAATTTTCCCACCAAAGTCTGATCAAGTGAGGGGGTTGGGAGACGATCTCAAATTGGAGAGTACCCTTTGCAGCCATAGTCTGAAAACAAAACAAGAGAAGGTAAAGACCAAAACATTCTTATAGTTTTGATCATGTTTAAACAGACAATCAATATTTTGTGCAAACGTTTCTTCGAATCAATGCAGAGATGCAATTTGTCACTTTTCGGATTGAAAACCCTTTTGACATTTGGCATAGGTTTACTAATGGACTATTACGTGCCAAGCACGTATAGCCTTCTTATTTTTGTCGTTATGCAAAGAAAAATGAATGCGCATTTTGTAGCCAATTATTCCCATAAATTCTCCAACATTTGAAAATCAATACATGATAATTTCGAAAAAGTAAAATACAAGAGAAATAAAAATAAAAATGACACTTTGACTAGGCAGCACACTCCCTTTCCAACTTGGCCCTCTTTGCTTCTCGTGTAATCTCCTTGACTTCTTCCATAGCTTTGGTTAAGTATCCTTTGGCTGCTACCAAGTGTAGGTTGTCTACTTCTGCACACTCCGAATTCCATTGCTCAAGTTTTGTTTCCAATGCCTCTATCTTTTCCTCTAGTTCTAATGTACGCTTCTTCCATACTTCGATCTCTTCTTTGTTTTCCTTATCCATTTTGACAGCTTTCAACATGAACTCTCGGTACCGAATTTGAGCCTCTGCCTCACGATCTCTTATGTTATTTCCACGACTTGGCCCTACTACCACATTTCCCTTTATACTAGAGCGTAACCAGCTTTTGTAGTTTGGTTCGCATCCAGCGTAGGACTGGAACTCTTTCTTATGGTGGCTATCATACGCTCTCAAATGCCCAAACCGAGTGTAGAAATACGAAAAGGGTATTTTCTTTTGTTGTAAAAATTCCAAGTTCACACTTGCTACCATCCCTAACTTTTTACGAAACTCGTCAGCTGTGGGGATGCTAGGTGCTAGTATGCGACCCCCTTGCCAACGATGTTTGACTAACCCCGAGTGTGACACAAACCCCCCTATTTCTTCCAACAAAGGTGTTAATTCGATATCCCCGAACCTAAACACATTCAATTCTTCATCCCAAAACGACACTGATGCTTCAATCATCTCCCTACACGGTTCCATTTCTAATAGTGAAACCAGATGACCCAAGTGTTGATGTACTTCAGTTTGTTCTCCCAGTGACAAGTTGCTCCACCAACTAGTTAACAAAGGAGGTGCGCCCATAGTCATTCCAAAACGATAAATTTTTTGACTCATTGTGACCTAACAATAAAGAGAAAAGAAAAATTTAAAAACCCCGTCCCCTTTGAGAATAATTGAACAAATCAAAATGCGTTTTCATTCTTGTCTCACTTTTTTTTTCTCTCTTTTCTTTTCTTTTCTCTCAAATGCACATAATCATGTCCAAACATCCCTTTCGGGTCGGAAACCCGTTTAGGTAGTTTTGACAAGTTGAAAACTAGTCGGCTCACGGGGAGCCCATCCTACGACATGATGCATGCTCATTACATTAGAAGAGTGGTGTAATTCTAGACACGGTTCCCCAAGACGGACGGCCAAGGAGTGGGATCATTTGAAATTGTTGATTGTACCATGGACCAACTATATTCCAAAATGTCACTCTTAAAAGGTGTTTTGGTGGTGGAGCGACCGTGGGATCCACGTAATCGCCGTGTGTGTGTAAAGTGTCGTTTCCCAGGAGTGGGGGAGTATGAGTGAAAAATGCAAAAATGTCACATTGAAATTTAAATACAATAGATAAAGTATAAAAAAAAACAAAAAAAAAACAAAAAAAGGAAACCAAGTTAGTACGACAATAATAATAATGAATAACAAGATAATAATTAAATAAATCCCAAAAGCAAAGACTCGTTGTGGTTAGGACTTTGAGTATCCCCAGCGGAGTCGCCATTCTGTCATACCCAATTTTTACTCAACTCGAGGCGAGTCGGGTTTCGGATTTGACTGGGTGAACTCATTTGAGTTTAAGTGTTGGAGTCGCCACCTAATATAATTTCTAAGGCGTATTAGGTCACCTAAGTATCTACGGTCAATTTTAATAGGTCAACTAATCAATTCCAGAGATTCTATATGGGTAAGAAGTCCATATGACTCGGAGAAGAAGGTGTTAGGCACTTCCCCGAGTCCCACAAAAAGTGGTTACCGTCTGAGTCTTTATTTTGGGATGAAAGAGTATATATCGTCATGAATACTAACTTGGAAGTTTAATTTAGCACTTTAACTAAAGATGTAACATATCTATGCTATTTTAGAACACACACACAAATAATTTTCACATTCGGCCTATACTTAAGCCTAATCGTATTTACGGCCTCTAATATCAAACGCCTAATCGTAAACAAGTGTTAACATAAAAAATGGTGTTCAATTTCAACTTATATATGCAATTCACACACTTGAAAAATATTTGCAATAGTCTATTTTGCAAACGAAATTCAGATTTTATCACATACCAAAAAGGGGGTTTGTTTTAAAACAAAATATTGGTCATTTAGGGTCGGTGCGACTCGTCATCAATTGTCGAGCCCTAACCATAATGACCTTTTTGTGTAGGGGTCGGGTTTTGGGAAATATATAGAGGCGGAGAGGCTGTTTTTGAAAATGGGTTCACAAAAGCACCTAAATGCAAACAAGGGCTGTCGCACATAAAGTATAGATACTTATAAGTATAAAACATGCAAATACATGAATTAGTGATGGTTATACTTTAAAATATATAGTTTAAAGCGTATAAACGACCCCAAATACTTTATACACCCATATAAGCTATTAGATTAGTGTATAAGAGCATAAGTAGTGGTCAAAATTGATTTATGCACATAAAGGACCTCTTTTGAAAATGTTTTTGGGCCCAGACCGTTTATGCAAAAGAGGGGCGAGTTTAGTTTTCAGAAATAGTCTTTATATCCATTTTATACATTTTTTATACCTATTCTATGCCTAATATACACTAGATATACACCACATATACATATATATATATATATATATATATATATATATATATATATATATATATATATATATATATATATTACACTTCATATTTTACACACACACACACACACACACACATATATATATATATACACACACACACATTAGCCACGTTTTACACACGTCACGCCTACGTGGATCGATCTCGATCGTCCACGTAGACGATCCAACGGCCAGAAATACTCTTTCCTTTTAATTTTCAAATGACCCCTAAAACCCTTGGCTTACCCCCCCATTTCCCCCGCGTCTGGTTCTAGAACTACTATCTCTCTCCTCTCTCTTGGCGAAACGAATCGCCACCCTCGTCGATCAATTTTTCGGGCATTTTAGCCAGAGAAAATTGGAGAAAATGGCACTATGGCACTCTCTTCTTCAAGCGCTACAAAATCCATACACTTTTGTTGACGTTTGGACAAGGGTTGAATTCGACCTTGCAGTGACAAGAATTCCAGTCGCCAGAAAAGTCTCCGGCCATGGTTAAAAGGGTAGTCCCGCTCTTTTCTTTACTTCTTGACTATTATGTGACACTTCTATTTAATCTTGATTTGTGGTTCTATCTTTTGGCATGATTGATCGACTAGTGGATGTGTGCTAATTAATTAGGAGAAATTTACTGGTTTTTATGTAGTTAATTCGTAAATTTAGACCAAAACTCTGTTCTAAGAAGTTTGCGTGACTGATTGGCTCATCGTTCTGAGTTTGCTTTTATTGAATTCGACCCTAGCATCCATGATAATCTACCTCTTATTTCACATTGAATTTGGTCTTTTAGTTTGCCTTAACATATAACTAGCCGCGTGAAATTAAAAAAATAATGTGACTGAGCATGACCCCAGTATTCCTTCATAGCAGTTTTCGTTTATGATTACATGTTCGAATGTGATAGGGAAAGGCTGATAGGGCAAGTTTGAAATTTGAGAGGTGATCTGATAGACGCTTTGATTGAAATTAAAGAAGGGAATTGGCATGATTATTGATATATGTGTTTCGAAGTCTGTCGAAGTTCAAACCTGTTTGTGGGTGGATTTGTGAACCTAGACTATGTTAAGTTTAAGGGGAGAGGTTTCAAATCAATTTAGGATTGATTTGCCTTAGAATTAGGGATTGATTGTTGTACTTTTGGAAGTTGAATCAAATTTGTCCCCCTGTTATTCCTTGAAGACTGTATTTCTTACCTTATGAAGACTTACCCATTGCTTTTCAAATCCTCACCCTTCACCTATATAAACTCTTCTCTTTTCAACTAGAAAAAACAAGTTCTGGACATTAAAAAATCAAGAAACACGCACTGATACGCTTAGAAGATTTTTACATAGCATACAACTCTTTTTTCTGCTTGTTTGTTCTCCTGAAGGGTTGCTGCTCACTGCCTGTGTGCTGATTGTGCTTCTCTTTTCTTTTGTCTGCATTCTATCAATCTCACAGTGCCAAAAGATATTCCTTTTCACTCGTGATCACCCCCTTACATCTATGTATATGTATGTGTCTGGCATATTCTTATCCTGTCATTGTTGAGATTACTGGTGTACTCTATCTTGCTTTGGTTCTGTGTGTCCTCAGTAACCCCTGCACTTCTGTTTAAAAACCATTGCTAAGATATAGTTAGAGGTGTCATGCTTTTCTTCACCTTTGACTCCCTAATGCATCTGTGTGTGTTATTTCCTTAGCATGATCTTTGTTCTATCTCTGTTTTTGCCTAAACTACTGGTGTGCCTTGTTCTCTTCTGGGAGTCTTGCACATCATGCCAACATTATAAAAGGTGCACTGACTGCACCTGTTCAATAAAGTTCCTGGCAGATCTCCTTTTAATCCAGGCCTTCCCTTTCCCCATTCCCCTGCTAACTCTATTTTGCTTGCAGTTTTGTGTGGCCTCATATAGCCTATACTATACTCCTTTGCTTACAGAAGGACCCTGAGGGTTCAATAGGGTCCAGGTTTGGACCTCCTAAGGAGCATCAGAAGCATGATTAATTAGTGTCACTATTTAAAACTTTGAATAAAATAGGGGCTGTATGTGTTCTGCTTGCCTAGATTAAAAAATATAGGAAAATTAGGAAATTAATTTTAAAATATTATGATAGCTAGGGAATTTATAAAAATTGTAATTTTGGCCGTGGTTCGAGACGATGCTCTTGATTCTCAAGCTATTATGAGGAGATAATTTGAAAGAGGTGGACAGGGCAAGAGTGGATACACAGTTGTGCGTAAAATTTGAAAACTGTTGATTTTGAAAATAGGAGGGACAAAATTGGGTGTCAACATCCAAATGAGGATACCTGGTCTCAGCATCGAGGAGTGTCTTGCTCACATAGTAGATGGGATGTTGCTTGCCATGTTCTTCTCGAACTAATACAGCACTGACTGACACTTAGGACACAGCCAAGTAAATTAGCAAGGTTTCTCCATCTTTTGGCTTGGCGAGCAGCAGCACGTTAGCCAAGTAACGTTTCAACTCCTTTAGCGCTTCCCTACACTCCGGTGTCCATTCGAAGTGATTGATCTTCCTTAGAACTGAGAAGAATTTGTGATATCGCTCTGAAGACCTTGAGATGAATCGACTCAAGGCAGCGATTCGGCCAGTTAAGCGCTGAACTTCTTTTACCCCGATGAGCTCCGAGGGGATTTCTTCTATGGCTTTGATCTTATCTGGGTTAGCTTCGATCCCTCACTCAGAGACTATGAATCCCAAGAATTTGCCTGACCCTACACCGAAGGCACACTTCTCAGGATTCAATTTCATGCCATATTGCCTCAGAACAGTGAGAGCTTCCCTCAAATGATTCACATGATCCTCCATTCGAATTGACTTGATTAGCATATCATCTATGTAGACTTCCATAGATTTTCCAATGTACTCCTTGAACATGCGACACACTAATCTCTGGTATGTCGCCCCAGCATTTTTCAAACCGAAGGGCATCACTTTGTAGCAAAAAGTACCTCGGTCAGTAATGAACGAGGTTTTCTCTTCGTCCTTCGGCTCCATGAGGATTTTGTTGTACCCCGAATAAGCATCCAAGAAGGTTAACAGTTTGTGTCTAGCCGTGGAGTCCATTAACCTGTCTATTTATGGCAATGGATAGGAGTCTTTGGGGCAAGCCTTGTTTAGATCAGTGTAGTCTACGCACATCCTCCACTTTCCGTTTTTCTTGGGCATGATGACTACATTAGCCAGCCACTCGGGGTATTTCACCTCTCTTATGAAGCCATTCTTTTGCAGCTTCATAGTTTCGTCTTCGATTGCTTTCTTTTTTATCCCGGCGTGAGGTCTTTTCTTCTGCTTCATCGGGGTGAATTTGGGGTCTACATTCAGTTTGTGGGTCATGATCTCCGGATCGATACCAACCATATCCGAATGGGACCAAGCAAAGCAATTGTTGTTGGACTTTAGGACTTCGATGATAGCTTTCTTCGACTCTGGGTCCAATTCCGAGCCGACAAATACTTTTCTTTTAGGAAAATCTTTCAATAAGGTGAAAGATTCCAATTCTTCAATAGTTGAGTCCTCGGCCTTTTGTTTCCGAGGCTCTTGAATGCACACCGGGATCTTTTCTGTATCTCCTCGGGGGTCCTCCTCACTCGACCCTGGTTGCATTGGTTGCTATTATTTTGGTCTGGTCGGGACGACTCCACTCTTCAATGCCACCGAATAGCATTCTCTTGCTACTCGTTGCTTTTCTTTTATTGATCAAACTCCCCATGGGGTAGGGAACTTAATCACTTAATGAAGAGTGGTGGAACAGCTTCAATGGAATGGATCCATGGTCTACCGAGGATGACATTGTACGCCATGTCCTCGGTCAAGACTTGAAATAGTGTTTCCTTGCTAACTCCTTCAGCAAACATCTTGAGTGTGATTTCACCCAATGTCTTCTCCGTGGAGTTGTTGAAGCCAGTCAGCACTGTTGCCTTGGGGATGACTTCCCCTTTAAGCCACATCGTTTTAATGGCCCTGTAGCTGATTATATTGACCGAGCTACCGGGGTCAATCAGGACTCGTTTGATATCCGAGTCATTTATTGTCAACATGATGACCAAGGTGTCGTGATGAGGGAACATCATCCCATCACAATCGTCATCATTAAACACAATTTCTTTACCCGAGACTCCCACTCGAGTTCTCTTCTCCATGGTGATCGACAGCTTGGCGAACTTCTTTGCACCTGCAAAGTTCACCCCGTTCACCTCTGATCCCCCGGTGATAACATTTATAACTCTCTCAGGGGGTGGAGCATGAGGTGGTTGTTCATCACCTCGGTTCTTGGTGTAGTTGTCTTTTCCCTAGTCGGTGAGGAATTCGGCTAACACACCCTTCTTCAACAAATGTGCCACCTCGAGGCGCAATGCTTTGCAATCCTCGGTGCGATGGCCATAATCTGCATGGAACTCACAGTGCAATTTGATCCCTTTTGTCTGCTGGAGTTCTCATGTCTTTTGGTATTCTTACCCCGGCAGTTCCCTTTACTACGTTGACCAGCTCCGAGGTCGATATATTGAAGTTGTATTCAGGGATCCGAGGTAATTCTTTATTTTTTGAGACCAAAGCTGGGCCTGAGGAATTTCTTTGGTTCGAGTTAGGAAGAACCTTTCCTCCAAGCCATTGGCTTACATGTGGGCTCACAAACGAGTTTCCAAATGAATTTCCTAGCCTTTGGCTGACAGGCTGCCTTGGTGAGGTGTATGCTTCATACCTCCCTTTCGAGTTTCCTCGCGACGCCTCGGCGCGATACGAGGATTCGCCTCGGTTCTTATAGTTGTGGCCTCAACCATTGTTTTTAAATTCGGCTTCCTCCAGCTTTATCTTGGTGTAGGCTCGTTTATGTAGATCGTCCCACTTCAGGGTTTGATACTATTGGAGCTCTTTTCGCAACTCAGCAGCGGCCTCAGAGTTGCGAACGTTGATACCCTTTTCAAACGCCATGATGGCTAGAGTATCATCCATTAGAGGTAGCTCCATGCGCTCAGCATCAAAGGGCTCGAGGAAGTCCTTGATTAGCTTTGCTTGACCTCGCATATATCCTCCTTCCTTTGGAGAATTTTCTATGCTCCGGTGTGAGCCTTAACGAAGGCGCTAACCATTTCTTTGAAGGTAGAAATTGACCCCGCTGGTAAGCGCATGTACCAACGTAGCGCTCCTTTCTCCAAGGATTCGCCGAATTTTTTCAAGAACATTGACTCAAGCTCTATCGCTGTTAAGTCATTGCTCTTTACTATCGCCATGAACTCAGTCACATGTTCTTTGGGGTCGGTGGTCCCATCATACTTTTTCAGGAAGAGGAGCTTGAAATTTTTGGGAGTTGGAGCCGGTGCGGCTTCGGGCTTGAATGGCAACTCCCTATATTGGTCGATGTCAAGATCGTCTTCAGCCTTAGCCACCCCGGGGGCGCTCTCGAGGCGCTTTTCCACGTGCGCTTCGACACGAGCCTCAACTCGGGCTTCGATTAAACGACTTAACTTTTCAACGTCAACCGAAGATGTAGTTTCTGCCACTGTGGGAAGCGTCCCGAAGTGTGGCGTTGTGCTCGGTATATTTCCCGAACCCCTAGATGTGGCCCCATTTTGAGGTCCCCCTGTTATCGCGTCCGTAGGAACGAAGAGCGGGATGCCTCCATTTGGAACCACAGGCTGAGCGCCATTCAGGGTCGAGCTATTCCTTGCTTCTAGCGAGGCGCGAAATTCGGCGTTGATGTTAGCTTATTCTGCCTGCTGCTCTTGAAGAGCTCTGAGTGAGGCAACAACATAAGCTTGAAACGCTTCGGTTGTCATCGGAGATGAAGAAGTAGGATCTGATTAAACGCCAGTCTGTCCATCGGGAGTTAACTGCTGTTCAGTTGGATTTCTGCTATTATCTGCCATATCGTCAAGTGTGTCGAGTAAAAAATGTGAATTCAAATAAAGAAGACGTTTAACTTTGGAACAAAGTGTTTATGTCTGTATCCCCACAGACGGCGCCAATTTGTATGGGCCTAAATCAGTTTAGGATCACAAATCGAATTTGGGTAAGAACACAAGCAAATCTTCGTATCAAAGTCAAGATAATGCTAAGAATAAGCGAGAATGCGAGAAAATAACGTGTTTTTCAATATATAGTTGTGAGTACAAATTTTGCCAGAGTTTCTGTATATATTTCTGAATGAGTACAACGTAAAATGAAGTGCTATTTATAGGCTCAAGAGGCCTTGCCCACGTTCTCCATGACTGATCATGCTCAAACCCACGTTCTTGACATTTATTAAGGGAGTTAGTGGGCTGAAGTAGTGGGCTGCTAAGCCGCTTGAACCGAGGTGCTTCACAGAGGTTCAAATGTATGACTTCGGTGATAGGACCTTGCTGTTCGGCCAAAGTGAATGTCACTAAAACTCAGAATGTGGCTCGCCTTCGGTGGTGACATTGATGCTCGACTTCGGTAGCTTAATCGTTTGCTTCGATCTTTCTCCTTCGGAACATCAGCTCGATTGTCTTCGATTCATCATGCCGAAGTGCTATCCGAGCACGTCGATTTTTACCCGATACAATTTCCAAGCCCTTTCCAAAGGGAAGTCAGTTTTCCATAATAATTCACTATAGACATTCCCTTTTGTTTGCAACTGGCCAGTGCCGCCTTCAATTCTTGAATTATGGGCCTGCTTCCAACAAAAAATCGTTCTTGGATACTTTCCCACCAGTATCTGGCCACTTCCATATGTGAGATAGTGGACCGTAGGGTGGGCTCAATCGAGTTTCGGATCCACGATACTAACAACGAGTTGATAGTCCACCAATCCTCTGAATCTGGTGAATTTTCAGCTAGTTGTTTCAAGGTTCCATCAGCGAAAACAAATTTCTTTCGGGCACGTAAGGCTGTTCTTACAGATCTTGCCCATTCATCATATTCTCTCCGGTCAAAATCACCTGAGTAATAATGAGACCGGGGTTGTCATTTGAAGTAATATCATAGGGTGATATGGTTTTTGTGGTAACTGCTCCGTCGGCAGTAGTGTCGTTTCCGGGCGGTAGTAGTACCATAAATATATCTCTTGATTTAATGGAGAACTTTCACAAGAGCTATAGATCGAGCTTAAGCTCTG
Source organism: Petunia x hybrida (assembly GCA_037355625.1). Lineage (NCBI taxonomy): Eukaryota > Viridiplantae > Streptophyta > Magnoliopsida > Solanales > Solanaceae > Petunia > Petunia x hybrida. The sequence goes on along the minus strand of JBBBVM010000063.1, from coordinate 4,882,565 downwards.
ATACCATGCTAAAATATCAAACAAAGAGAGAAGAAATATTGGGTGAAATTCTCACCTTTTCATTTATGAAACAACCCCTATTTATACAAGAAGAAAATAGAACCCTAACTTGATCCCTAAGCTATCTTAATGGACTTAGCCCAATACATAATTAACCTAATCTCCTAACACTATACAAATTTACATTAATAACCCTCATTAATATGTTTTATTGTTCCTGTAAATAGGAATATCATTGTGCATTTTGGTAGTTTTAGTAATTTTGCGCATATGGACTGATTTGCTATGGAAGTCTTTACGGAATCCGTATTCTGAGTTAATATATGGTTTTATTGATCAAGTCTACCAGAAATATTTTATAAATACAATATCGCGCTCTCTACTCAAGGCGACTCTATTTTTTAAGATTCGAACTTGAGACCTTTTGTTAAGAATTGTGAATATTACCACTCCACCGCCATCTTTAGTACATAGTTAAATAGATTGTTGTATATTTTATTGTATGTGTATTCCATAAAGATATAGATTATATTCTCTTTCTTAATTGTTGTATATTTTATTGTATGTGTATTCCATAAAGATATAGATTATATTCTCTTTCTTTCACTAAGAATTAGAGTCTGTTTGGCCAAGCTGGCAAAATCAGCTTATTTTGAGAAGTACTTTTTATTAAAAGTGCTTTTCAAAAAAATGCTTTGCGAGATAAGTAATTTGTGTTTGGCCAAATTTTAGAGAAGTACTTTTGTTATTAATTTGTGTTTGACCAATATTTGAAAAAAGTTATCAAATTTCGAAAATAGCTATATAATAGTATTAATTTGATTAAATATGGAAGTTTGAAATGAGTATTCTTGTCCCAAATAATCAAAAGCACTTATTTTTTCAAGAAGCTACTTTTTTCAGCTTCTTCCCCACAGCAGAAAAACAGCTTTTACTGCCACTCAAAAGCACTTATTTTTCCCTAGAAGCTTGGCCAAACACCCCAAAATTTTAAAATAAGCACTTCTGGCTCTCCAGAAGCTTGGCCAATTGGGTCTTCGTGGTTACATGGGCGGTTGTTACATCTTTAATGGTTAATTTGCATTTGTAACCCCCGTCTCTTCATGTATATCCATAAGACCATAACTCTTTCTTACAAATAACACCCGCTACTCTTCTTTTAAAATACCCATAACCCGTAATACTCCATGCATTTTCAATGTATAGGTAGTAGGGAGTATTATTCCTCCATTGGAATTCATGCTAATGCATACGTACACTTGGAGGAAAGAGAAGAATTTCTATCTATTCTTTCAATACTCTTGTTATTAGACTACATATTGTTGTTAATTTAGCTTAATTTTATTATCATAGGACTAACAATCTTCTATCTACTGGGAAAAAAGATAGAGATATGATTCAAATGGAAAAGGATGCAATATTCATGAGATGAGTCAAGCTAAGCTCTATAAGATTTTTTGTCATGTTATTAAGGAGGAGGAGTGAAGTGGGAGATTAAGTTATTTAACAACGAACAAATCTGATTAATGCCTTTCTTGTGAGAAGATTATGAGAATCTGTACAAATGTAAAGTGTGGAATAGGAAAGTTCTAGAGAGAAGAAGATATTTTGGGAGAGAGAATGACCTCCCTTTCTTTTACAGAAAGAACTAAAAGATTGAATCTGTGTTCATTACAGTTGACCCCTCTACTGTATATACCAATGGTAAATCAGACCTTACACACACATAAATAAAATGACCCAAACTACCAATGACTATATACAACTATACTAGTGTGAGCCTGCTTTAGGTGGGCTTGCAGGACCCAGATCAGGCCGGAAATAAGCTGGCCCAACACCCCCCCTCAAGTTGGAGGGAGGCTGAGATGAGCTCACTCCCAACTTGGACAGATGCTGCATATGAGCTGGACCAGGGAGAGATTTGTTGAATAGATCAGCCAATTGATGACCTGTGGGAACATACTGAAGAGAGATGAGTCCATCAAGCAACTTTTCTCGAACAAAATGGCAATCCAACTCAATGTGTTTGGTGCGCTCGTGAAAGACGGGATTCTTAGCATTTTGAATAGCGGACTGGCTGTCACAGTAAACAGATACAGGTGTCAAGTTAGTAACAGATAAGTCCTCCAATAACCGATAAAGCTAAGTCAACTCAGCAACCAATCGTCTGATAGAGCGATATTCTGCCTCAGCTGAAGAAAGGGAAACTGTTGTCTGCTTCTTGGATTTCCAAGAAACAGGAGATGAACCCAACAAAATAAAAAAACCACTGACTGACCTACGAGAATCAGGGTAGGTAGCCCAATCTGAGTCACAAAAAACATATAATTGGAGACCTGGATCAGCAGAAAAATGCAGTCCCAGACTTGGAGTACCCTTGAGATACCGAACAGTGTGTAAAGCAGCAGTATAGTGAGGCTCCCTGGGAGCCTACATGAACTGACTAAGGTGCTGCACAGTGAAGGAAAGATCAGGCCGAGTATGTGTAAGAAAATTGAGCTTACCAATCAACTTTCTATATTGAGAAGGGTTGGGCAGTAAAGGCCCAACATCAGCAAACAACTTCGGACCCAAAGGAAGTGGAGAAGTAGTTGGGGACAAACTGCGACAACCAAACTCATTCACCAGGTCTAAAGTGAATTTCCTTTGATTAACCAAAACACCATCCTCAAGAGGCACAATCTCTAAACCCAAAAAATAATGTAATGCACCCAAATCCTTGATTTGAAACTGAGCATGCAAATATTGTTTGAGTGCACAAATACCAGAATAGTCACTTCCAGTCAACACTATATCATCCACATACACACCCAGAAAAACAGAGCCAGAAGAAGAAGTTTTGAAGAAGAGAGAATAATCATTCTTTGAGTGCTGGAAGCCTTGAGAATGCAAAAAATCAGAGAGCTTGGCATACCATTGCCGGAAAGCTTGTTTTAACCCATATAAAGACTTATTCAATTTGCAAACCAAACTAGGAGAAGAGACGGTCATCCCTTGAGGAATCCGCATGTACACCTCTTCAAATAAATCCCCATGCAAAATTGCATTATTTACATCCAATTGATAAACCCCCCATTTGTGTTTGACAGTAACAGAAAGAAGACACCTTATAGTTGTCATCTTAACAACCGGAGAGAATGTTTCTGTATAGTCTAGGCCTTCTTTTTGAGTATCCCCTCTAATTACCAACAGTGCCTTAAACCTTTCTATAGAACCATCAGACTTATGTTTCACTTTGTACACCCACTTACTAGGGATTTCATGTTTCCCATCAGGTAGAGGCACCAAAGACCATGTGTTGTTGGCTTCAAGAGCCTCAAACTCCTTAAGCATTGCTTCTTGCCAACCTGGATGGGAAGCAGCCTGATAATAGGACGTAGGTTCTTGCACATGAGATAGAGAATGGATGAGAGATTGAGTCTGAGAAGAAAGGGCAGAAAAGCAGACATGCTTAGGTATAGAAAGGACAAAAGACACAGTAGACAAAGAAGGGAGAGAGAAAACAGAAGTGCAGACATAATCAGCAAGGTATTTAGTGGGATTGTGTTGTCTTTGAGGTCTGGGATTAGGGATGGAGAGAGAACCAGAGGTGGGAAATTGTAGACTAGCAACTGGTGGAGTAGAAAGAGGAAGGTGAGGTGATGTAGTAGGTGCTGTAGGAGAAGAGACAGGTGCAGGGATGGATGGGATAGAAGTAGGTGTATTAGGTGCATTAGGTGTAGCATATGGAGGTGTAAATGAGCACGGTGGATCAGGAAATATAGTAGGACCAGGGAATAAAACAGGGGCAACTGAAGTAAGAGAAGATAAAGCAAAAGGAAAGATGTGTTCATGAAATATTACATCTCTAGATACAGTGAATTGTTTAGTAAGAAGATTAAACACCTTGTACCCTTTCCTACCAAAGGGATACCCAACAAAGACACAAGGAGAAGCTCTTAGAGAGAACTTGTCTCTACCTCTTTTGAGTGTGGAAATATAACAAAGACATCCAAAAGCCTTCAAGTGAGAATAGAGAGGAGGAGAACCAAAAAGTAATTCATGTGGTGTCTTGCCCTTTAAAACCGAACTAGGAAATCTGTTGATGAGGTAAGTTGCAGTGAGCACACACTCCCCCCAAAATTTCATTAGAAGTTTGGATTGGAAGAGGAGAGCTCTAGAGGTTTCAAGTAAGTGTCTATGTTTCCTCTCCACTATCCCATTATGTTGGGGAGTTTCAACACAAGATCTATGATGAATAATCCCTTTGGATTGAAAAAACTGACTAGAAACATGACTGATTCCAAGTTCATAGGCATTATCACTTCTGACTATCTTTACTGAATGATTAAATTGTGTTTCAGCCATGAGAATGAGTGATTTTAGGGCATTAAAGGCATTTGCTTTGGTACTTAAAAGGTAGGTCCATGTGGATCTAGAGTAATCATCCACAACAGTTAAGAAATACCTATAACTAGAATGAGTTGTAGTGTGATAGGGACCCCAGACATCCACATGAATCAGTTCAAAGGGGGATGATGCTCTAGTCAGACTGAGGGGAAAAGTTTGTCTAGTTTGCCTGGCCAATGGGCAGATATGATAAGGAAATGACTGAGTATCAGGAAGGATCATGTTAATAGAAGGAGTAAGTGACTTCAATTTGTGATAAGGTAAATGCCCTAGTCTATAATGCCACAAAATAGAGGAAACAGAATGAGAAGCAGAATGAGAAGCAGTATTGGAACAAACACCAGTTTTATTTAGTAAGGGAGCAACAACTGCATTTGTACATTCAGGCATGGCAGAAAGCTTTGTACAATTATTCAAGAGAGAATTAGTATTTACAACTGAACATTTACTCAAAGGAAAAGAAAGCACAGATGAAGACTCAGTAACAGGGAAAGCCTTCTCAGCAGTGAGAGATGCTTGTTGCAGCAGATACAACCCATTTGAGACTCTACCAATTGCCAATGGCCTCTTCTGAGAAAGGCCCTGCATGTAACACGCTTCAGGAGTAAAGAAAACAGTGCATCTTAGTTGGTTGCACAACTTTTGAATGGAGATTAAGTTGAATTGAAAAGATGGAACATGAAGAACATGGGTTAGAGTTAATGAATCCGAGAGTGTTAAAGACCCCACAGAGGTTATTTTAACCTTATAGCCATTTGGCAAGGCAATCAAATATGGTTACAGGTAGAGTAGTGACATTTCTTAAAAATTCTACATGAGATGTCATATGATCACTAGCCCCAGAATCAAGAATCCAGGGTACTTGGGTGGAGGAAGAAAGAGAGTAAGACTGTGCAAGGACTTGAGTGCCTAAAATAGATGCATTACCTGCCAGGTTTGCAGTACCAATGCCATCAGGAGTAGTTACAGAAGCAGCTGAACCACCAACATTGACACCTTGGATGAGTTGTATCAATTGATTCATCTGCTCTTGACTGATTCCACCAATCACAGATTGACTAGACGAGGAAGATTGGCCAAAATCAGAACTATATTCAGTACCCTCACAGTTTTGAACCACAGCAGCAGACCTTTTCCCTCTAGAAAAATTGTTGTTGTTAGGTCTGAATTGACCTGGTTGAGAAGGATCGTTGACCTGATTAGATTGATAGAATTGCCCAGACTGATTGTTGTTTCTTTTAAGCTTTTGACACCTATCAATGAGGTGCCCATTCTTTTTACAATATCTGCAGAAAAGTCCCTCTCTTTTTCCATTCTGATTAAAATCCACATAACCCCTTGGACCACCAGACTGAGCTCTATTATTAGAAGATTGTCGCTGGAATGATGAAGCATGAGAAGATTGATTGTAGGAAGAAGTTGAACCAGCATTGAGAGATGCAGAGTTAGCAATAAAATGACTGTTGGCTTGCACTTCCCTCTGCTTCTCTTCATGTATCAGTAAAGAGTATACTTTGGCAAGAGTGGGAAAAGGAGACATCATAAGGATGTTGCCCCGTGAAGCAGTATAAGAGTCGTTTAACCCCATGAGAAACTGATAGGTCTGGTCATCCTCTTCCATGAGAGAGTTGTTTTTCTTTGCTCCACAACTACACTCACAGTTGCAACAAGTGCACTGCACATATGACCTTAATTCACTTAATTCATCCCAGAGTTCCTTCAGTTTGGAGTAATAGGTGGCAATATCATCATTTCCCTAAGAAACCCCAATAATATCCTTCTTAAGTTGATAAATCTTAGCTCCGTTAGACTGTCCATATCTTTCCCTAATATTTTCCCACATTTCTTTGGTTGTTCGAAAGTAAATGACACTGTTGGAAATCTGCTTGGATAAAGCAGAAACAATCCAAGTCCCAACTAAATTGTTACATCTTTCCCAGGATTTCAACAAAGGGGAATTAGTTGAGGGCTTGGGGCATGAGCCATCTATGAACCCTAGTTTATTACGAGCAGATAAGGACATGAGCATCCCCCTACTCCAGCTACCATATCCAGAGCCATCAAAATGCACAGGGACTAGGGAGATCCCCGGAACATCAGATGATGATAAGAAATAAGGGTGCGAAGAATCAACACCAGTCGAACGCAAAGATTCATCAGTAGACCCAGAAGATGCAGAAGTAGTCATACTGACTCAGATTAATGCAACAGATTCAGTTACGATGAGAAGTAAACTATATCAAGGTATAACAGAGAAGTATAGGGTTGATATTATCAGAAAAAAAAGCTTCAGAAAAGAACTCCGATGAAAACCCTAGGAATCGCCACTGAAAAATAACTCCGATTTGAATAAGTCCACCGTAGAAAACCAAAAAAATCGTCGTAAACCTCTGTTCCGACTAAGATCCACCGTAGAAAAACTCTGATTTCGTAGAAAATTGCAAAAAAAAAATCACCGGAAAGTCAACAGTCACCGGAATGCAAAACGTCACTGTGAAATTTGTTCGCCGGAGAAGATGAACACAGTCCGTGTATCGCAAGGATGTGATTAACCTTGCTCTGATACCATGAGAAGATTATGAGAATCTGTACAAATGTAAAGTGTGGAATAGGAAAGTTCTAGAGAGAAGAAGATATTTTGGGAGAGAGAATGACCTCCCTTTCTTTTACTGAAAGAACTAAAAGATTGAATCTGTGTTCATTACAGTTGACCCCTCTACTGTATATACCAGGGGTAAATCAGACCTTACACACACATAAATAAAATGACCCAAACTACCAATGACTATATACAACTATACTAGTGTGAGCCTTCTTTAGGTGGGCTTGCAGGACCCGGATCAGGCCGGAAATAAGCTGGCCCAACATCTTGAAGCAAAATAGGGAAGAACGCTGTTTAATACATATTGATCTTTAATTACGTACATTTTATGAAACAAGTCTAGCAATCTAGTAATTTATGTCTATTTATTTAACGTGGAGAAAGTGATAGAAACGTGATTTATAAGGGAAAAGGTTCAATTATTTATTAGACAAGTCTAGCAATCTAGTAATTTATGTCTATTTATTTAACGTGGAGAAAGTGATAGAAACGTGATTTATAAGGGAAAAGGTTCCATTATTTATTAGACAAGTCTAGCAAAATCTAGTACGTAATTATTTTTTATGTTATTAACGGTGAGCGGCAAGTGAGGAATAACGCCAAAGATGAACCAATCTGCTTACCTGTCTCCAAGCGAATAACAGAACACTGGTAGACAGAATATTGATTGCCTAATTTTTTTAATTATAACAAAAAGAAATATTAACGTTTCATATTTATTCAAGGGAGGAAAGGAGATAATGACATGATTTATTATTTAAAAAACAGAGCATTATCCGTGAAGCAAGTCTAGCAATGTATCATTTTCTTCATGGTCTTAAAGGGGACCAGTAAACTGGGACTCTTCTTTTCTTCCCCTTTTTTTTTTTCTCTCAAAGATGAACCAGTCTAGCTAACCACCTTTACTGTAAGTGGAAATGGAAAAATATAGCTAGACATTGATGGTATGTAGTAAAAGATTTGAAAAACTGTAAGAAGATTAAATTATTAATCGAACGCTGATGAAGATGACCTATATATGGTTACCGTGAAAATCCGCGAGCCAGCAAACAAGATCCTATGGACAGCGAGATGAAAGAAAGAATTCTAGGGTTTTTAATATTTCAACTTTTTTGGCCAGAATTAATATTTTAAGGTGTCATATCTTTTGTTTATATTCTTTTTCCTGGTATCTACTCGACTATGCCTACTGTGACTAGGGATGCTAAAATTAGCCCATAAACCCCGAGACTAAAAGAATAAATTCTAGGGTTAGAAGGAAAAATGCATGGTTGAAGGGGAAAAATTCCATTGAGTTTTGAAGTCAAAAAATATTGAAGTTCATGAAAAAATCACGAAGTTCAGTTCAATTTCTAGGAATTTTTCATAAAGTACTTTGACCTTTTTATTTCAAACTATGATCTTTTCGTGGAGTTTGAAATCCAGATTAAAATGGAGTTCGGACTCCAGATCAAATATCAATTCAATTCAACTAAGAGATTTTGGATAACTAACGAATTTCTTAACTTCAAACTCCGGATATATTCCTGGACCGGGCGACTATATTTCAAATAGCTTTCCCGTTTATTAGTTGTGACTATTCTTTGATTAATTTGTAAATGCTAACTATTTCTCGTCTAGCGCTCTAATTAAAACATGGCTACCTGGCTTAAATATTACACTAAAACTTGATTATAGTTGGCGAAGTTGAGCTATAATCCATTTTTAATGGGTTTTTTCACTATAAACCCATAAAATTCAAAGTATTTACAAGCTCTACCCATTAAAAATTACACTACCCATGAAAATTAAAGTATTTACCCAACCTACCCATTTATTACTGTATATCTTTGTTATATCATATGAGTATATACCTTTAAGGTATACTGCATAATAAATAATAGTATACAAGTATAGATATGGGTGTATACCTTTAAGGTATACTTCATAAATAATAGTATATAAGTCTAGATGGGTAGGGCATCTAAATATTTTATGGATAGGACTTATAAATATGAAACTTATGGGTAGAAGTGGATAAATATTTTGATTTTAATGGGTATTTTCGTAAACCTCCCATTTTTAATCCATCTTAACCCAGCCCATGTAAGCTACAATAATCTTTAGGCAAGTTAATGGCCCGCATATTTATTGATTCAGTCTATTTTGACCCTCCCAAATACATGCTAACTCGTCTATTGAAAACCGATATATGAGATTTATGTAATGAGGATCTAGGGATTGTTAGGCATTCTACACAGCATAAAATGTCTAAGAGGGAGAAGGGGCCGGTGGGGGAGAAAAAGATCACAGCGAAATTGGAAGATCAAACATATCACCCATCATACTTTCAATTTTGCAGGGGATTTCCTCCAGTGAATCTTCTAAGCATTAGGAAATCTTCACTCTAGGTGGTGTAGCAATTTATAAGGTATTTATGTGCTTACAGACCCATCCATTGCTTCTCATTTTATATTGTTCTTCTATCAAGAACAGTTTATCAAAAACATTATATTTGGTAGTCAGTTTCTCACATTAAATGATAAATTGCAGGAATTGCAGAAAATGAGATTTAATTGTCCAGATGGAACAAACCATAACATACCATCTTAAGTGTTAAATGTATTGAATGTCACTTATATTCTTCCACTCGATCCGCATACATAATGCATAAATTCTACCATCTTAAGTGTTAAATGTATTGAATGTTACTTATATCTAATAGCTAAGTAGTATTTTTCATATTGAATAATGCATTGTGCCTTAAACGTAGTCCATATTATTAATGGATAAACCAATAATATATTTCTCAAAATAACTAAATTTTTATACAATAAAAATACGAGAAAAATCATACGAAAATAGAGGTTCATTAACATTCATTCTTACAATAAAAATAACATAGTGGAACCAAGTCCCATTATGATCGACAACATGATCCTTAAATTTTTGGTGGTATGTAGTTAATTGAAGGATCATTTAACATCAAGCCAGTGCTAATGTATTCATTGGCCACCTTTTTAACTTTAACCCATTCTTGTATGGTTGAATACTTGATGTTAAAAAGATGAAAATGGAGGAGAGAAAGAAGAAGAACGAGAAGGAGAAGAAGCAAGAGGAGAAGAAAGAAGATGAGACAAAAAAAGATGTGAAGTAGGAGGAGGAGGATGAGGAGGAGTAAGTGAAGGAGTAGTAGAAGGGGGAGGAAAGGAATGGAGATGAGAGAAAGATGAAGAAGAGGAGGAAGAAAAAAGAGACGGAGAAGGATGAGGAAAAGAATGAGGAGAAGAAGAATGAGGAAGGGAAGAAAGAGGAGACGTAAGGGAAGATGAAGATGATGAAGAATGAGAGGGACGAGGAGAAGGAGCACGGGAAGAGAAGAAAAATCAGAAACAACGGAATCCTTAGGTATGGCCACTAGAGTCTGATGCTGCAGTGCAGAAGAAGAGCAAAGGTGACCGAGCTTGATGTAAATAGCAAAGGTGGCGGAACTTGACGTGAAGAGCAGCAACAATGGAGCTTGGCATTTACTGAAGCACCAGCACTTGTAGGGGGTTGGCGGCGACAGATTTGATAGAAAAGTGTGAGAGATATCTGAGATTTAGGGGTTAATGGTAAAGAAAGTGTTATCCTATTTTCCCTAATTGCTGCGTTCTATAAATTTGCAAGACGTATAGCTATTTTAAACTGTCCCTAGGTATGGTAAGAAAACTCCTTAAATAGTATATTTGTCTAAATTTTTCTAATAACATTACGCAATATTTGTGCACAATATTATTTAAGGTGCAACTATTTTTAAAATTTTTGCAACTCGAACCGTTTAACTTTATTTCTGGGATCTAAAATTGAGGTCAGCTCAAAGTTCCCTCAAGTTCAGATTTTTAATCTGGATTTTTCAAATTGAACTCAACTTCAAACTAAAAAAGCTAAAGTTAAGAGCAACGCAATGCTTGAGGCGTAAAGCTTAAAAGAGTCCAACTTCAAGGACATTTTATTAAATTCACCATGCCTTGCAAAGCTTTGCGATCATCGTGCTACAAATAGCAGTGTAAAACTAGGAGAAGATAACATATTTAGCCAAAATCAAATATGGCCCTACATTTAAATAGACACATGAACTCTTGAACAAAGGCTAGCCAAAATTACTTATATTAATATGTTTACAAATATTATTTTCCTAAAATAGTTGAACTACAGCAAAAGAAGTTTAAATTTGTGCCTATTTTTTGGGATATCAATCATCAGCCACATTCTCTTCTAACACATGATTATCACCTAAAAATTGCAAAATATATATCTTTTGCATATATTTTATGTATATATTTTGCATATATTTTTCGTATACATAAAATGCATATCTTTATTATACATTTCGTATATATTTTGTATTTTATATTTTGCATATTTTATTGGTATTCATTCTCCTTTAATTTTTTGTATTCATTATGCACACACTTATAATTATGTAAATACCAATTAAATTCTACCACATAAGTAATACATATGGTATACTCATACTATATCTATTTAGGAAATACTCATACCACATAGTTATTATAGATATGCAAAATATATTGCACTTGTTTCAATAAAATATTATACATATAATAATATCAATATACTATATTGAAACGACCTCGGTCAGTCGTTTCGGAAGTTAGGACTCCGATTGGCGTGCCGATAATTTTAAAATATTTTTAATGTCCATTAGGACCTGTCTGTAAAATTTAAGCTAAATCAGACCTCGTTTGGTAGGCATCGGAAGAAGGTTTCAGTTTTTATTGGCGATAAATATTAAAAAGAGATTTTCGAGCTCGGTTTTGCCGAATGAGCTCCGATTCGAAATCCGAAAGCGCCGTTGGGTTCGTATGATTATTTATGACTTTTGTGAACTTTCGAAAGTGAATTTCGATGTTGTTCGGCTAGTTTCCGCTAAAATGCCGAAAGTTAAATAATTTGACTTCTTTTCATTTAAATTCACATCTTGAGTTTCGGGAGTCTGATTTGAGATCCGCCTTTGCGAGTATGTTACATATATTTTGTACAACTTGTATACAAAAGTTGGGATTATTTCGAATATCGTAGGACACCGTTTTAATTTTTGTTAAGAAAAGAAAATAAAATAAAAGAAAAAAAATAAAAGGAAAAAGACAAAAGGAAAAAGAAAGATAGGAACAAATGGGCGGTGGTCCTTAGCTATAATAGCTAAGGACTAGGCAGTTATATGCATATACAGAAGAGAATCGAACAGAAATGGAGAAACGCGAGAAACATAAAATACACAGTGGAAAAATGCCAGAAAATGAGAAAAGGGGCCGGAGAAAAGTAGAATTTTCACCCTGGAACATTCAGGTAATGATCCTAATATAGTATTTGAGTTTATTACGTGTGTTTAAATATATTTTTGCGGTAAAAATAGGAATATTAGACATCACCCTAATGACGTAAATTGATAGTTTAAAGGGTCAAATGGACCCCGATAATGAAATTGATTATGTATTCGTGCTCAGTGAGTTATGAGCAACTTATAAATGTAATTTATTTGAAATTTGGTTATGTGGCCTTAAACCCTGTTTATAGGTCTGGCCTGCGTATTGCGTATGCGAATAGGGTATCAGGTTCCTACCTGGATTGCCCTAAGATGTGAGGAATGAAGCCTTTAGCCTAATGTGATATATTTTTCTGCTTATTGATCACAGTGGGATCGTTTGGCAATGAATTCAAAAAAATAACGCGGTTCTTGGTCGCAATGCTAACTTTTGAGAGAGGTAAGTGTTTATATCCATTTCCTTGGAGGCACTTGGCCTCATGGATTTTCTACCACGTGTTCTTTACGTGTGTAGCTGCTGATAGGCGTACTCATTATGCCTTAGCTTTGAAGTTACATTGTATAGTATATTATATGATAAGCCCTATTGTTGGTATTGCATATGAGCATTGCACTCTGGTTTTGAGCATTGCATATACTTCCCGGTTGGCGATGAGAGTCCCGCACTGGTGAAGGGTCATTATTGCATACACTTCCCGGTTGGCGATGAGAGTCCCGCACCGGTGAAGGGTCATCATTGCATATACTTTCCGGTAATCGATGAGAGTCCCGAGCCGGTGAATGTTCATCAGTGCATAGACTTCCCGGTTAGCGATGAGAGTCCCGCACCGGTAAAGGGTCATTATTGCATATATCTCCAGGTAGACGATGAGAGTCCCGCGCCGGAGATAGATTTCAGGTATATGTGACTGCATTGCATCGTACAGCATTCATCCCATCTCATTGCACCGCATACTGACTATTGTGTGTACTGTGTTGTGTTTTATGTATGCGGTATGTATACTATATCGTGGACATATCTCAATTTGCCTATATATTTTTGGCTCGTATTCTGGATTGCGGGGATCGGGATTCACGTCGCGACGGTATAAATTTATGGATTGGGTTGCACGCCGCAACAGGATGAATATATGGATCGGGTTGCACACCGCAACAGGATGTATTTCTGATTGCTGATGTGTTCGGGATACCTATATATTTTGGTTATCTTACGTTCCTGGTTGTTGATAAGTTTATGGTTTCATACATGTGTTTGGTTGTTATCTGGCTCTGCCTTTTTATAATTTAAATAAGAGAAATTTGGTTTATCTATTTCTTCTCCCTAGCTAGCTGTCCTATTCTTTGAGGTGGCTAGTCTGCCCCACTTATTGAGTCCTTTGACTCACCCTTGTTTGTTATTTGTTTTTGTCTATTCTATTTTTTTTCGGCAGGTTCGCTCCAGGATTGAGTTCGCCACGTTGTGAAGGAGCAAAGACGATTTCAGCTGTCAGGGTGAGCCAGCTTTTATTCTGGATGGCCACCAGTCTATTGGTTATTATTTCAGCTACATTTTGCTCCCTTCAGGAGGTATTTGTCTTCTTTTGTACTCTTAGATGTCTAGTCTGGATAACCCTAAACCTAGTATGTTGGGTAGTCAGCTGTAATTTCTTTTGTACAGCTTAGAGGTATCAGTATGTCAGTGTTTTTTTTTAAGTCTTGTTCTTATTAATGAATTGAATTATATTAATTTTCCTAATTTAATTGGTAAGGGTTCGCCCGACGGGTCTAGGGAAGGATGTCGGGTGCCCGCATGGCCTAACCGGATTTCGGGTCGTGTCAGTTGGTATCAGAGCCCGGTTTAGAGTCTATCCAGACTAAGACAGTGTCTAGTAGAGTCTCGCTGATGGGTACGTAGACGTCCGTACTTATCTACGAGGGGCTATGATGGCATTTAGGAAGTTTCACTTCCTTCATTTCTGATCGTGCGTCGGTCTAGGAGTCAAAAGTATTTTCGTTAATTCCTTCATGGTAATTGTGCATCCTCGTGCGACAAATCAGCAAACGGTATGAGTTCAAGACGAAGCAGTATGGCCTGGGGTTAGGACTGACGAAGCCCCGAGTGTTTTGATTGTGCTGACGATCTAGTTACGGAGGTCCCAGTTGTACTAGCTCGCGATGGGCAGGGGAGCAGGGCCTTGTGGTTCCCTTGGCTCTCTACGATGTTTTTACGTGAATCTTGGTGACGCAGATACCGCAAGAAATTCTTATTCACTAGGCAGCTCACCAGGTTGCCGCAGATGCAGATGTTCGGTCTTAGGGAGCTCCTATTCCAGTTCTTAATATTGCCGCAGTAAAGTATGTTCCGGAGGCAGCATGTGTTGTGCCTCTAGTTATTCTGGACTGGTTAGCTAGCTCGAGTAATGGCTCGGTCCGAGTATCTGAAAGGACTTATCTTACCCGGTTGAACCTTCCGGTATTCTCAGACAATGCATTAGATAATCCATGTGTAAGTTTTTGAAAATACAATGATGTCAGCGTATCCTTCAGGCTCTTGATTATATCGAGCGATATGGTGTTGATTATTCTGCTTTCCGGTTTCAGTGTCCAGCCTTGAATTGGTGGGCTGCTCTCTTATTAGCTAACTTGGTTCGGTTTTTCTTCTAGATTCGTGGAAAAATTCCTTTCGAGTAGCGAGCGAGATGAAAAGTGTTGCCAGTTTAGTGGATTAGATAGGGTAGCCTATCGGTTAGTCTGTTGTTTTCAGAATATGAGATTGAATTTTATAGAATGGCTGAATATGCATTAGAACTAGTCCATGAACCTTTCGAGAATGTTCAAAGATTAATTGATGACCTTTCTTTTTCCTTGAGATCCCAGATGGCTCGAGAGATTGAGGTCGGAATTTCATTCGATGTTGTTGTTAATATTACCCGAAGGTACTGAGGCATACCATAAGTTAGAGCCGGAAGAGTTAGAGTGGGAGAGCAAGAGATCCCATGGCCCTAGTGGGTAACTATGGTACCTCATTTGGAGGTAAGAGTTCTGATTATGTTGGGAGGTCACCTTCCAGGTTATCTCAGCTTGTGTCACGTAATTCTTAGAGTGCGCCAGTAGCTTGTCAAGATCAGATTCAGTCTTTTCTTTACAACTATCAAGAATCTGTCCAGTTCCCATATTCAGCAAAAAGGTGTTATCATTGTCGTGAGTCTGATTATCCTATGAGGAGTTTTCCTGTTATCATTGTTGTGAGTCTGGTTATTCTTTGAGGAGTTTTCCCTTACTCCAGCAAGTAGACAGTCGTCATTCTTCTTGCCCTCAGACACCTGCCCAGTCGCAAGGATTTGATTTAGATCTCAATCAGCCAGAGAAATACCACCATCCAGTAGAGGTTGAGAACGTAGTGGCAGTGGATCCTCAGAAGGTGATTATCAGGGCAGTGGCTCAGCTCAACTGCAGAGGCAGTTCTATGAACTGCTAGTCTGGCAGGATGCTGAGGCATCCGATGTAGTAGACCCGAGTATTTATTCTTCTCTTCAATGTGAGTAAGATTTGATTCTTTCAATCGATCTGGAAATGGAGTGTCTTATCATGTTTCGATGGTTTCCTTGGATGTTGTTTCTATTAAGAATCGGTTGCGGTAGAGGGGCGAGCTTCTGGTATGATTTATTCCTGGCATTTATAAGACCCTACCAATTTATCTAGTCTAAATATGAGATATTTGATAGTGAGTGTCGCTATTGCCTGCTTGATATCCTGTTGTGCCACCTTCTCTTATTATATCAAATCTATTTACCTCTCTTCTCAGAATTCCGTGTTGGTAGGATAATGAGATCCCAATTCATCACCATCAGAAAGTGTTATCGTTTCTTCCGGTGTAAAGTGGTTAGTAAGTAATATTTGATCTATGTGTCTTCCATGGTTCAAGATGTTTGTAGAGTCATGTTTTCCCATGAGCTTATCTGGGTTATAAAAGGGTTTATGGTAAATTGTCAGAATTTCCTTCTTATTGGGAAGTTAAATTGGTATGGATGTTTTTCCATAAAGCTCATTTAATGTCTATTTCTTCAATTGCAATTTTTGGGTTAGCCTGACTCGGAAGTAGTCTAGCTCTGGTAGCCAAGAAATAAGAAGATGAGCTTCCTGAAGCTCTAATTATTTCTATCCTCGGTCCATTTCCATTTCTTCTTCATCCGGCACTAGTGAGCTTGAGCGATTGGTAGCCGCTTGTGACGTTCCCTGTGTTGAGCCAGAGTACGTGTTATTGTAGCCGGGTAAGTATATTATTATTTTGGATATCAGTTTATCCGGGTATCCATTTCCATGTATAGTATAGTGCTGGTTCTGTTTTTGCGGATCATCCAGTTTCAGGGGAAACTCTGCCGAAATTTTTATATAGAAGTACCATCCATCAGGCGTTGGTGCTTACGGCAAAGGTATGGAGTTGTGAACTTGAGATTTGCAGCTGTTTGGCAACTCGAAAGGGTTTTGGTAGCTTAGGTCTGCCTATGTTCAGCTTTTAGCTAAATCTTCTTTAGTCCAGCAGACTGTGCGAGGATGGTTATTCCTATATAAATGGCTGCATGAGTTTGTGCTTTAAGTGGAGGAGTCTTCCTCAAAATACTGAATGGTAATACTAAA
Source organism: Petunia x hybrida (assembly GCA_037355625.1). Lineage (NCBI taxonomy): Eukaryota > Viridiplantae > Streptophyta > Magnoliopsida > Solanales > Solanaceae > Petunia > Petunia x hybrida. The sequence goes on along the minus strand of JBBBVM010000063.1, from coordinate 4,865,649 downwards.
TCAACTGAGATGTGTATAGTGCGTTCGTAAAAATAATATAGCTTGCATCAAATCTTCTATAGTGTGTAGTGATAAGGTACTTTAAAAGCTCCCCCTATTGCATCAAGCGTGAGTTAATTCTTAATTTTAGCGACCTGTTCTATATCGAAAGGTACATCGAAAAGGTGATTCTCGGCTGAATCATGTTAGTCCATCCAGAATTTCGTATATCTTTGCTTCGAAAAAGTAAAACTCTCCTCTCGTGATCGAGGAAGGGTCAGTTTAGTCAAAATAAGCTGGGCAATGGTATTATCATATTATCCAGATATATTTTATTCCAAATGTACGATATGCGTGTTATGATTCTGATCCTGTAATAAAGAAGATAATGCCAGTGAGTAGCTCATGAAGGTTGTGCAAGTTCTCTTGTTATCTGCGTGAATCTTGCTTTAGACATAGGCTCGTTCGAGGACGAACGAGAGTTTAAGTGGAGGAGAATGAAACGAACTCGGTCAGTCGTTTCGGAAGTTAGGACTTCGATTGGCGTGCCGATAATTTTAAAATATATTTAATGTCCATTAGGACTTTTCTGTAAAATTTAAGCTAAATCAGACCTCGTTTGGTTGCATCGGAAGAAGGTTTCAGTTTTTATTGGCGATAAATATTAAAAAGAGATTTTCGAGCTCGGTTTCGCCGAATGAGCTCCGATTCGAAATCCAAAAACGCCGTTTGGTTCGTATGATTATTTATGACTTTTGTGAACTTTCGAAAGTGAATTTCGATGTTGTTCGGCTAGTTTCCGCTAAAATGCCGAAAGTTAAATAATTTGACTTCTTTTCATTTAAATTCGCATCTTGAGTTTTGGGAGTCTGATTTGAGATCTGCCTTCACGAGTATGTTACATATATTTTGTACAACTTGTATGCAAAAGTTGGGATTATTTCGAATATCGTAGGACACCGTTTTAATTATTGTTAAGAAAAGAAAATAAAGTAAAAGAAAAAAATAAAAGGAAAAAGACAAAAAGGAAAAAGAAAGATAGGAACAAATGGGCGGTGGTCCTTAGCTATAATAGCTAAGATTATAGCTAAGGACTAGGCAGTATATGCATATACAGAAGAGAATCGAACAGAAATGGAGAAACGCGAGAAACATAAAATACACAGTGGAAAAATGCCAGAAAATGAGAAAAGGGGCCGGAGAAAAGTAGAATTTTCACCCTGGAACATTCAGGTAATGATCCTAATATAGTATTTGAGTTTATTACGTGTGTTTAAATATATTTTTGCGGAAAAAATAGGAATATTAGACATCGCCCTAATGACGTAAATTGATAGATTAAAGGGTCAAATGGACCCCGATAATGAAATTGATTATGTATTCGTGCTCAGTGAGTTATGGGCAACTTATAAATGTAATTTATTTGGGATTTGGTTATGTGGCCTTAAACCCTGTATATAGGCCTGGCCTGCGTATTGCGTATGCGAATAGGGTATCAGGTTCCTACCTGGATTGCCCTAAGATGTGAGGAATGAAGCCTTTAGCCTAATGTGATATATTTTTCTGCTTATTGATCACAGTGGGATCGTTTGGCAATGAATTCAAAAAAATAACGCGGTTGTTGGTCGCAATGCTAACTTTTGAGAGAGGTAAGTGTTTATATCCATTTCCTTGGAGGCACTTGGCCTCATGGATTTTCTACCACGTGTTCTTTACGTGTGTAGCTGCCGATAGGCGTACTCATTACGCCTTAGCTTTGAAGTTACATTGTATAGTATATTATATGATAAGCCCTATTGTTGGTATTGCATATGAGCATTGCACTATGGTTTTGAGCATTGCATATACTTCCCGGTTGGCGATGAGAGTCCCGCACTGGTGAAGGGTCATTATTGCATACACTTTCCGGTTGGCGATGAGAGTCCCGCACCGGTGAAGGGTCATCATTGCATATACTTTCCGGTAATCGATGAGAGTCCCGAGCCGGTGAAAGTTCATCAATGCATAGACTTCCCGGTTGGCGATGAGAGTCCCGCACCGGTGAAGGGTCATTATTGCATATATCTCCTGGTAGACGATGAGAGTCCCGCGCCGGAGATAGGTTTCAGGTATATGTGACTGCATTGCATCGTACAGCATTCATCCCATCTCATTGCACCGCATACTGACTATTGTGTGTACTGTGTTGTGTTTTATGTATGCGGTATGTATACTATATCATGGACATATCTCAATTTGCCTATATATTTCTGGCTCGTATTCTGGATTGCGGGGATCGGGATTCACGTCGCGACGGTATAAATATATGGATTGGGTTGCACGCCGCAACAGGATGAATATATGGATCGGGTTGCACGCCGCAACAGGATGTATTTCTGATTGCTGATGTGTTCGGGATACCTATATATTTTTGTTATCTTACGTTCCTGGTTGTTGATGAGTTTATGGTTTCATACATGTGTTTGGTTCTTATCTGGCTCTGCCTTTTTATAATTTAAATAAGAGAAATTTGGTTTATCTATTTCTTCTCCCTGGCTAGCTGTCCTATTCTTTGAGGTGGCTAGTCTGCCCCACTTATTGAGTCCTTTGACTCACCCTTGTTTGTTATTTGTTTTTGTCTATTCAATTTCGTTTCGGCAGGTTCGCTCCAGGATTGAGTTCGCCACGTTATGAAGGAGCAAAGACGATTTCAGCTGTCAGGGTGAGCCAGCTTTTATTCCGGATGGCCACCAGTCTATTGGTTATTATTTCAGCTACATTTTGCTCCCTTCAGGAGGTATTTGTCTTCTTTTGTACTCTTAGATGTCTAGTCTGGATAACCCTAAACCTAGTATATTGGGTAGTCAGCTGTAATTTCTTTTGCACAGCTTAGAGGTATCAGTATGTTAGTGTTTTTTTTAAGTCTTGTTCTTATTAATGAATTGAATTATATTTATTTTCCTAATTTAATTGGTAAGGGTACGCCCGACGGGTCTAGGGAAGGATGTCTGGTGCCCGCACGGCCTAACCGGATTTCGGGTCGTGTCATATATATTGCGATGTATCATAAATATGCAGAATATATTGCAATTATATCAATAAAATATTATATGTAAAAATATTTTTGTATATTAAAAAATTTTATCATAATTATGCAGAATATATTACATTTATATCAACATAATATTTTTTATATAATAATATCATTATATTAGTATATTTTAAAGCAATGAATATGCAATACGTAATTAATAATATATGCAGAACTATACCTTGGGATGAACATTTTATCATGCAATGCTAATTTAGATTTTGACCCAATATTTTCTCACTTAATTGAATGATGTTTTAGTTAGATTTATTTTTATCAGCGTAAGAAAAGATTAAATGCTTTAATAAATATCTTTAATTAGTGAGATAAGATCACATCTAAATATAACTGATAGTGATTTATTCTATTCCCCCAAAAATAGGCGTAAAAGAGGGAAAGTGTTCAGTAAAAAAGAATGTCTATAAAAAGTAAATGACATATTGTTAAATGTCTATAAATCATAATAAAGGAAAAATATGTGTATTTTTTGTAAAGGACTCTTCTAAATGTTCATTCCACATCATTTTCTCTAAAACTAGCCTATTTGTGCATAGCGCCCCAATTCAATGGCCCAATTTCGCCATAGTGGAACGCCAGAAACATAAAAAGAACCATCTCATAACTATACCACTTTGAAGAATAAATATCACCTTTTACCACACATTTTAAAATAAAAATTGGAACCAAGTAATTATTTACTACGTATACCACTTAAATAACTAATCCGATTTAGCAAAAACAAATTTATATTACATGAATAAAGATAAATAATGAATATAGAATAAATAGGGATTTGAAAGTTTTATTTTGAGAAATTTATTTCGTGACTTACAAAATATTTTAGGAATAAAATAATAAAATGACTAGTTAATATAAATGTGCTTATAATCATAAATTAGTAGTATAAGTTAGGAATGACCATCTATGATTTATGGCTGGTTTTTTGCTTACAGTTATTTTGGTCGAAACGCATAAATAAACAATATCAAACGTAGAAAAAAACGCTTTTGTTGAGAAAAGGATTTTAAGAATGACAAACACGAAGGACCCAGTGGTTCCTGAGGAGGACCTGGTCCTTGCATAGAAGGGCACGACTGATCGAAAAGATCTGAGGGTTGCAAATCCCTGCAGAACTAGGAGTAGTGGCGCGTGAACGAGTATGCATCCTAGTCAGACTAAAAGAGGCAGTGCCCAGGCTGTGTCTTCGAAGTACGAATACGAGTTGGACTTGAAGAAGGAAAGAGTCACAAGGAATCTTGTCTTACCATAATTACAAGGTTTCCTTGTGAAACTCAACTAGGATCTGAAGCCCATATAAATACAAGTAGTTGGTGCAGCCGAAATCAGTTATTCACAAACAGAGAGTTGAGAGCATACACAGGTGGTCCAGCAACTTTCTACGTGAGATAACTGAAGAAGACAACTGGTGGAGTTAAATAGATTGAGTCTAGATATTTTGTCTAGGTTCTTGCCTTGTAAGTTGTCTTATTTGAGCGTTCATTATTTTTACCTATTAGCTTATCTTAGAAGCAATTGTGTTAGGTGAACTTTCGAGAGATTACTTTGTAAAGCTAGAGTTTAGCTTTGTTGAGTGATTAGGGTCTAGAGTGTAGCCCCTTGGTTACAGAGTTTTGTAATCAGAAACTTGCTCTTTGTGTTAGTGGATTGAGTTCTAAAATCCCAGAGTGTGTGTCGTGGTTTTTCTCCCTTGAGCAAGAAGTTTTCCACGTAAAAGCACCGTGTTTTTTGTGTTGTTTGTTTGCGTGGGTTGTGGTGTTCAAATACAAACTGCTAAGTTAAGAACAAGGTTCTTGACGCAGTCGAATCGAGTCCTTACAAAGAAAAATCGGTAGACACTATTCAACCCCCCTTCTAGTGTCCTTAGGAGGTGCTTAGATTATAACAAGTGGTATCAGAGCAGGTCTTCTCGTGCCAGGTTAACACCTTGAGAAGGATCAGAATTATGAGTGCACCACCTACCATCACTGAAGAACAGTCAGTTCAAAGGCCCCTGCAGTCCAACAGGCAGTACTATGCTTGGTGAAGAACAAGATGGCTTATAGTGTCAGAAGGAAATTTGATTCCTACTAAAATAGTTGGTGAGGGAGCTGCTGCCAGACAAGAATCGAAGTTGAAAGAGGAGTTCAATGAGGCGGACTATAAGATGATTGAAAAGAACCACAAAGCCAAACGCTTGGTAATTTGTGGTCTTGGCCCTGAGGAGTTTAACAGAGTATCATCTTATAAGACTACGAAGGAAATCTGGGATGCCTTGCAAGTTGCACATGAAGGAACCACTGAAGTGAAGGACTCAAAGAGAAGATTGCTGAAGCGACAATTTGAGTTGTTCTCTATGGGAGAGAAGGAATCAATCCAGGATATGATGACCAGGTTGACGATTATTACCAATGAGATGAGATCCCTGGATATGGAGTTGCCTGAAGTAGAGATGGTGGATAAGGTTTTGAATGTATTACTGGAGGCTTGGGAACCCAAGATGACTGCTATCATTGAGTCTAAACTTCTAAGATCCATCAAACTTGAAGAACTGGTTAGTAGTCTGAAAACTCATGAGATGATGAAAGATTCAAAAACTAAACCAGCTCTCAAGAAGGACAAGACCCTTGTACTCGAAGCAACTGATGAAACTGAGGACTACATAGATCTGCAATCAGTTGAAGCAGCTATGGTCAGTGCCTTGAGACACAATTTTAACTTAGGAAAGTTCAAAGGGTTTAGAAGAAATAACAAGGAGAACTCTGGAAGGAAGAACATAGTCGACAGCCCTGATTATTCAGGATGCTTCAAGTGTTTCAAGAAGGATCATGCTGTCATGGATTGTCCTGTGTGGGAAGCAGAATGGATGAAAAACAGAGCAACAAAAAAAAAGGAAAAGGAGGCGTCAAAAGAGAATGACAAAGATAAGAATAAGGTGAGACGACCTCCAAACTTCAGAGCAGAAAGAAGAAAGAGAAAGGAAGCTTTCTATGCTACATGGGGACCTACTGACAGTGAATCTGATCATGAAAATGAGTTTGGAGATGAATCCCCACTAGCACTGATAGGGTTGACTGATGTCAATTCAGATGAGGAAGATCCTCGGGAGTTCAGAGGAGGAAGAGATCCCTCAAAGCCACCTGTGTTTAATGGGACTAACTACAAGTGCTGGAAGAAACAGATAAAAAACTTTCTTCAAGCAACGGATTACAGTCTCTGGTTTATTGTGAAAAGAGGACCTCATGTTCCTGTAAAGAGAGCAGCAAACGGGGTTCTAGTTCCCAAGAAGGTAGAAGAACTAGACCCTCAAGACCTAGATTGGTTACAGGCAAACTCAAAAGCTGAATTGTACCTGAGGAGAGGGCTGACTACTGATGTATTAGCAAGGATACTTGAATACAAATCTGCTAAAGAAGTGTGGGAAAAGCTAAAGGAAATGTACACAGAAGATAACCAAAAGAAGGACTCAGCTCTTATGGCGACTGATGGGGAAGAAGCTGCTCATTCAGCAGAGGTATGTCTATCTGATCTCAAAGACAATTTACATACATACTCTACTGAAAATTTGATCTTAATCACTGCTACTTTAATTGAGGGTTATGAGAAGGAGAAAATTGAGAAAGATAAACTAACTGAAGAGTTAAGTGATCTCAGAACTAAGCACAAGAGTCTTCAAGAACAAAACATTGAACTGGAAGAAATCAATGATGTTTTAAAAGGGCAGACTCTTGAGTCAAACTCTAAGATCACAGAACTGGAATTGGAAATTAATCAGTTAAAAGAGAGTATAAATGTTAAGCAAGTAATAAGTGAAGTTCAAACCTTTCTTGAAAATGAACTTAAAAGAACAAATGAGATTCTGTATCAAGAAACTGAGAAGAACAGGTTTAAATCAAAAGGTTGAAAAAACTGAATATGAGCTTACCAGATTAAAAAAGTGGAACAAATCTTCTGAGGCAATGAACTGGGTTCTTGAAAATCAGAACAAGGGAAAACAAAGGCTAGGATTCAAGAAACCATTGCCTCCATATAATCCTAAGAGCAAGTATGTGGGTTTGCCTTGTAACATGTTGTGTACCTTCTGCGGTGAAACTAGACACTAGAAACAAAGGTGCATGAATGCAAGCAAGGCAAAGGCCAAGAATAAAAGAAGTTTTCTACCTAAATGGGCTAAACAGGATTTGATTTATCCATTTTCTCATAAGAAGGGACCCAAGCTTGTCTGGGTTCCTAAAGCTAACCCTTAATCTGTTTTGCAGGCTGGAGTGAGGGAGAACAACCCAAGCTGGATTCTTGATAGTGGTTGTTCAATGCACATGACAGGAGATAAAAGAAATTTTCTCTCACTCGCAGCATTTCAAGGAGGCAGTGTAGCCTTCGGAGGAGGTAAAAGTGGTCAGATCGTAGGAATTGGAAAAGTTGGGAGAACTTTGGACCATGCAATTGAGAATGTATATTGTGTCGATGGTCTCAGACACAACTTGCTGAGTATATCTCAACTGTATGATAGAGGAAATAAAGTGAGCTTCTCTTCTGTAGGGTGCATTATGAAGAACCTACAGAGTGTAGAAATTGTTATGGAAGGAAAAAGGGTGAACAATGTGTACAAAGCATCACTGAAATCATTGCCTGAAAATAACTTAACATGCTTGAATGTGCAAGAAAGTGATTCTCAGTTGTGGCACAAAAGAATGGGTCATGCAAGTCTCTCACAACTCAACAAGCTTGTATCTAAGGAGCTGGTTCGTGGACTGCCTAGTAAGAGATTTGAAAATATAAAAATGTGTGATGCTTGTGTAAGGGGGAAGCATGTGAGATCATCCTTTAAATCAAAAAAGGTGGTGAGTACATCAAAACCACTGGAATTGATACATATGGATCTGTGTGGACCTATGAGAGTCAAGAGTAGAGGAGGAAAGAAGTTTGTATTCGTAATTGTTGATGACTACTCTAGGTACACATGGACCTTGTTCTTGGGGTCAAAAGATGAAGCCTTTGACAACTTCAAAGACTGGGCTGGTGTTGTGCAGAAAAGGTTAAGTCTAGAACTTATCAGTATTAGATCTGATCATGGAACGGAGTTTGAAAACTCAAAATTCTCTGAGTACTGTGCAAAATACAGCATTGATCATAATTTCTCTTCACCAAGAACTCCACAGCAAAATGGAGTGGTTGAAAGGAAGAACAGGTCTCTGGAGGACATGGCAAGGACTATACTGCTGTCAAGTGGCCTTGCCAGAAACTTTTGGGCTGAAGCAATAAACACTGCATGTTATCTGCTGAACAGATGCTCCATCAGAGCTATTCTTGACAAGACCCCATATGAGCTACTCAGAGGAAGGAAACTAAATATTGCACATCTGAGACCCTTTGGTTGTAAATATTTTGTTCATAACAACGGGAAGGAACCATTGGGGAAATTCGATGCTAGAAGTGATGCGGCAATATTCCTTGGTTACTCTACTCAAAGCAAAGCATACAAGGTGTTTAATAAAAGAACACAAATAGTGGAGGAAAATATGCATGTGGTATTTGATGAATCCGACAAGGCAGTAGATGAAACTGAAGTAGACGATCAGGAAATTGGCCTTACTCGAGAAGACGGGGTAGCTGACTCTGAAGATCTAGAAGATAAGGAAGAATCAGGTGAGGATTCAACTTCACAAGAACAAGGAGTCGACATGACAGGGGGAACATCAGATGTAGTTGATGATTCAACAAGGCAGGAAGAACCTACCCAAAGCGATGCTGAAGGTTCTTCTCGTCATATTCAACCCAGGTCATGGAAGCACCAACGTTCTCATCCTTTGGAGAATGTATTATCAGAATTGGATACTGGGATCATGACCAGATCGGCCTTGAAGAACTTCTGTGTATTCTTTGCCTTCTTGTCATCTTTGGAACCAAAGAATGTGAAAGAAGCTCTAGAAGATCCAGATTGGGTTCTAGCCATGCAGGATGAGCTTCATCAGTTTGAAAGGAGCAAAGTATGGCACTTGGTTCCTAAGCCAAAGGACAGATCAATAATTGGAACAAAGTGGGTGTTCAGAAATAAACTGGATGAGCATGGCATAGTAACAAAAAACAAGGCTAGATTGGTAGTCCAAGGATACAGTCAAGAAGAAGGAATCGACTATGATGAAACTTTTGCACCAGTGGCAAGAATGGAAGCTATTATAATTTTGATTGCCTTTTCCACATACATGGAGTTCACACTGTATCAGATGGATGTGAAAAGTGCCTTCTTGAATGGGTATCTGAATGAAGAAGTGTATGTAATACAACCACCAGGTTTTGTGAACAGTGAGTTTCCTGATCATGTTTACAAACTGGATAAGGCACTCTATGGTCTGAAGCAAGCTCCAAGAGCGTGGTATGAAAGACTATCTGGATTCCTATTGAAGAATGGTTTTACACGAGGAAAAATTGATAACACACTATTCTTGAAAAAGAAGGGAAAAGATCTTTTGGTGGTTCAGGTTTATGTTGATGATGTCATTTTTGGAGCTACTGATGAGGAGCTATGCAAAGGATTTGCTGAATTGATGGGAAGTGAATTTGAAATGAGCATGATGGGAGAACTCAATTTCTTCCTAGGACTGCAGATAAAGCAGATGCCTGAAGGAACCATGATTCATCAACAAAAATATGTCAAGGAACTTCTGAAGAAATTTGACATGGAAGGAGCAAAAGAAATGACTACATCTATTGCACCTGGAACCAAGTTGGATATGGATGAACTAGGTCCTTCTACAAATGAGACGAAATATAGAGGGATTATAGGTTCACTTTTATATCTCACTTGCCAGTCGACCTGACATTGTATACAGTGTGGGATTGTGTGCTAGGTTTCAGTCCAAGCCTAAGGAATCATATCTGACAGCAGTAAAGAGGATCTTGAGATATTTGAAAGGAACTCAGGATCTATATCTATGGTACCTAAGGGGAGGTACTTTTGAACTAATTGGTTTTGCTGATGCAGATTATGCAGGTCACTTGGTAGACAGGAAAAGCACTTCAGGAATGGCACATTTTCTGGGTCCTTGCTTAGTTTTTTGGGCAACAAAGAAGCAGAACTCAGTAGCCCTATCTACTGCAGAAGCTGAGTATGTAGCAGCTGCATCATGCTGCTCACAATTGCTATGGATCAAACAGCAGTTGGAGGACTTTGGAATTAAATGTGGAGCAGTGCCAATTTTCTGTGATAACACAAGTGCAGTCAATATTGCCAAGAACCTAGTCCAACATAAAAGAACAAAGCATATTGATATTAGACACCATTTTCTCAAAGATAATGTAGAAAAGGGTCTAATCACCATGAATTCTTGCAGGACTGATGATCAAATTGCTGATATATTTACGAAAGCTTTGAACAAAGTGCATTTTGAAAGGAACATGTTAGAGTTGGGGATGACCAAAATACATGGATGACCCAGCGTATGTTTCCCAATGATTGGTTAGTTAAGTATTCAACAATTTGTTTGTAACTATTGTTATTATTGTCCAGTCTAATTTTGTACTTTATTAAGTATACTTGTTCAGCTGATGAGCACCAAGTTGGGCTAATGTGATCCCATGAAGAACCTACTAGGTATTTAGAAGGAACCAAAGTAAGCATGAGGAATCATGTCCAGGTACAGTCACACAGCCTTGCATGATAGGAGTCATAACTGAAATTGATTGTCAATTATACGCGTGTCAAGGGAGGCTTTCCTTGTTCTTGTAACTGTCCTAAATTATAGGAACACATTCCTTTTTTGGTTAGACTTCTATTAGACTTTGAATGGACCCCACTGTTTAAAAAGGCCTTATTTGGGCAAGTCCATTTAACCGTCATATCAGTACTCCTTTCCCAGTTCTCAAAAAGTTCAAAAAGCTGCCTTTTCACTTTTTCAGCCATCATTACTTTCAGTTCCCCAAGAAAACCTCTCATCAACATAACTCCTTCTCACCCTCTTGTTTTGATCGACACCGAACACATACACTTGCAAACAAATTTCCCTCTACTCAACCTATTTTCTCTCTCTAAAATTGAATCAAGAAATCGCCGTTGTTCCATTTTCAAAACCCTAACTATTCTCACCATGTCTCAAGCACAGTCTACTTCAGCATCACCTACCAAAACCTCCAAAACTCGCACATCAAAGAAATCTACACAAAAACCCCTTCCGTCTACTCTTGCAGAAAGATTTGCTGTGGCTAGGACAAAGTTTTTCAAAAAGGGAGAAAAAAAATTAGTCAAGAAGATGATGGCCAGATCCTTGTCTTCTACGCCTACAGAACAAGTCTCCGCTGAAAGACCGGTTGAGGTAATGCTTGACTCTGCTTTATCTACTTCTGTTGTTTTAGAAGTGGTAAAAAGTCCTGGAAAAAGTGAGTACTGAAACATTGGTAAAAGGACTAGATGAAATCGTAGGAAAAGTAGAGCCCTGTGGAATATCTGATAGGGGGAAGGTAGTTGAGGAGAAACAACAGGTTGTTCAGGAGGAACCTAAGTCGAGTTTGATTGTGCCCTTAGTAACTGAGAGTGTGCTGGAGGTTGATGTAGTTGGAAAAATGACAGAAAAGCTGAGAGAAGAGGATTCTGCTGAATCCCAAAAAGAACATGATGGTGAACCTAGTTTAGGAGTAGTTCCCATTGAAAAGATTCAGGGGTTCTCTGAAATTGAAGTTCCAGCTGTTGGAGGACCTAGTTCTGCTGAGGCTTCAAAGGATTTGAGCAAAGACCTTGGTTCTCGCCCAGATCCTACAGAGGCTGATGACACAGAACTCAAGTGGACAGACTATGAAGAGGAGAAGGATGAGGAAGTTGTACAAGAAAAAGGTGAAAGTAAGGAAATTGCAGAGAAAACTGAAGAAACAAAGAGAAAAAGTGTGAAAAGAAGGTTTGGTGAGGAGGATGAAAGGTTGATAAATGAAGGAGAGGAAGAAGAAGTGATGTTTGTGAGAGATAACAGAGTGGAGCCTGACAAGAGAAGAAGATTGGTGAGAGGGGGAATGGCTGTATCTAAAAGCCGACTAGTGGATGAATCTAGTGAGGAGAGTGATGACAAAATTGGGGCAGAACCAGTGCCAAGAAGAGTAGGAACGAGGTCTGCTCTGAAACAAAATCTGGTGAAAGTGGGAAATCTTGAAAAAACAGTAAAAAATGTGAGGGATAGGGAAGAGGAGAAAAAGAAGAAGACTGAGAAAGAGGATGTTGAAGCCAAAGATGAAAGTGATGAAGCTGGTAGCTATGTGGAACCAAGTGACTCTGACACTGATAGTGAGATGGAGAGCAGGAGAAGGAGAAAAAGTTCTGAGGAAGAGGTCGACAGGGTAGCCTTCTTTGCCAGGCACCAGGTGCTTGCTGGCAGCATTCTGCATGATGAGAAGGAGCATCACATGAAACCCTTACTCAGGATGATCGGTGATCAAGGGTGGTTAAGCTTGTTTGGAAACAAAGACAGGATGTTGTTCTCTGATGAGATCAGGGAATTTTATACCAACTGCAGGGTTACAGCCAGGAGAGTGTTTACAATGGTGAAGGGAGTTGAAATTGAGTTTTGAAGAACTGAGCTGGGGGTGATCCTTGATGTGCATGCTGAGGGTTATTCCAGGTACATTAAGCTAAAATGGCCAAAGAGGATAGACAGGGTGACTCCTCTTAGTGTAGTAAAGAAATTTTTTGGAAAACCAAAGCTCAGAAAAGAGAGAAAGGTGGACAAGAAGGAGATGGAACCAGCACATTAACTAATCTTTGAGTTTGTGCATCGGTTCCTACTGCCTAGGGGAGAGAGAAACAGTGAAGCCAGTGGTCTGGACTTAACCTATATGGACTTGCTGGATAGAGGGGTAAGAATCAACTTGCCTGGTCTAATAATCAGACATATCAAGAAGATTGCAGACACTGACAAAAAGTCACATTCATTAGTGCATTCCTACGTCCTTCAGCAGGTTCTAGAGCATTTCGGGGTTCCATTGGAAGCAGGGAAGAAACCCACTATTCATCAGATATTTGGGGTTAATGTGCTAAGAAGCTGTGACTTCTTCAGAGAAAAGAGAGCTTCCAAGAAACCTATGCAGGTTAAGCAGGAGCAGTTTGAGGTAAGCGAGGATTATGGACCCGAGGAGGCCATTACAGCTGTGAAGGAACTGGAGAGCCATGTTCTTGAGGTAAACACAGAAAATGCTGAGCTTCACAGAAAGCTGGAGTTGAAGGATCAAGAAATTGATCGTTTGAAGATAAATTGCCATAAGTATGAGGCCGAGCTCGTGATAGAGAGGGCCAAAAATACGAAAAACCTTGAGGCACTTATCAAACACTTCAACTTAAAGCCCTGAGTCCTCCTGTCCTACTTCCCTGTCCTTTGTCCTAATCTCCCTTATCTCTTCATGCTCTCCCTTGATATGTGATGATGTTTAAGACAATTTGTTGTGTACTTCTTATTGGGGTTGTACTGCTGTCACACCCTGGATGATGATTTTAAATTTCTCTTGCTTACTTTTGGATTTGTTCATGCTATTTGGTTCTATTTGGGCCCTTGGCTTTATATCTATGTGTTTACATTATAGCTGACTTGTTGCCTTGTGCTCTAGACTGGATAGTACTAACTGGTTCATGCAGGTATTTGAATCTTTTCGATGATGCCAAAAGGGGGAAGAAGAATGTTGGGGTGTTTGTGACCTAACTCATCTGTTTTACGTTTCATACTTATTTTTTTGTGGTACTTTTGTCTATTCAGGTTCTTGGGCAACATTTGTTTGTCATCATCAAAAAGGGGGAATTTGTTGAGAAAAGGTTTTGAAGAATGACAAACACGAAGGACCCAGTAGTTCCTGAGGAGGACCTGGTCCTTGCATAGAAGGGAACGACTGATCGAAAAGATCTGAGGGTTGCAAATCCCTGTGGAACTAGGAGTAGTGGCGCGTGAACGAGTATGCATCCTAGTCAGACTAAAAGAGGCGCTGCCCAGGCTATGTCTTCGAAGTACGAATACGAGTTGGACTTGAAGAAGGAAAGAGTCACAAGGAATCTTTTCTTACCATAATTACAAGGTTTCTTTATGAAACTCAACTAGGGTTCTAAAGCCCATATAAATACAAGTAGTTGGTGCAGCCGAAATCAGTTATTCACAAACAGAGAGTTGAGAGCATACACAGGCGATCCAGCAACTTTCTACATGAGATAACTGAAGAAGACAACTGGTGGAGTTAAATAGATTGAGTCTAGATATTTTGTCTAGGTTCTTGCCTTGTAAGTTGTCTTGTTTGAGCGTTCATCGTTTTTACCTATTAGCTTATCTTAGAAGCAATTGTGTTAGGTAACTTTTGAGAGATTACTTTGTAAAGCTAGAGTTTAGCTTTGTTGAGTGATTAGGGTCTAGAGTGTAGCCCCTTGGTTATAGAGTCTTCTAATCAGAAACTTACTCTTTGTGTTAGTGGATTGAGTTCTAAAATCCCAGAGTGTGGGTCGTGGTTTTTCTCCCTTGAGCAAGGAGTTTTCCACGTAAAAACACCGTGTTCTTTGTGCTGTTTGTTTGCATGGGTTGTGGTGTTTGTTTAACCGTAATTTCGTTTATTAGGTTAATTCACAATTAAATTTGTAAAGCGGAGTCACGATCAATAATCAAGATTAAATGCTTAATGCGAACAGATATAAATGTCTATGGAGAACGTAAAGGAAGTAAATGCTCAAAATAAATGACTGCCGTAAAGGTAAGGAAATGGAGACACAATAAATGCGGTATAATAAATGAAGATTAAGTAGAAGGAACCGTATTCAGGTCGCGTAGACTTGATCAAATTCCTTCCTCGTACTCTTTATGATATTTGAATAGTAGAACAATAAATGAGATCACTTGATTGCGAGTAGAAGTAATAAGTATAGACAGAAGGTAAAGGATCGCGTATTAATAATTGGAGTACAGATGTGTGTTCTGAGAGAGTAAAATTCGATCCAATGCTTGTGACTTGAATTACAATATATAGATGACTAAGTGCCTGTTCGCGAGCAGTTGCAACTCCCTGATTGAGCAGTTACGTTGCTTAAAGATAAGGCTTCTATTTTGAATCTGCTTGACGATGAGTTGTGACTGTTCTGGCCGTGGTAACTGTTCATCTATCCGTTATAACTGTTCATCTTTGATTCTATCCGTTGCCTTTGTGTCTCTTCATAGCCACGTGTCGTCCACACGTCGTCCTACGTGGATGCTTAGTCATCAAGCTTGGTGACGACGGATTTAACCCAATACAGATAGTCCCCGCACTACTCGGGCAGAGAATTTGGTCGAGGAGTGGAAAACAAATTTTGAGCGGGAAAGAACTCTTTTGAATTTTCCTTAGATGATACACTTGAGTCTTTACAGGACGCTGCCCGTTGAGTTGATCGTCATCCCATCAGTATAAGCATTAAATGCTTTCTCAAGAGCTTTTGATTTAACTGGCATCATATTAGTACAGGCATTAAATGCTCTGCTAAAGACAAAACGTGCAAGCTGTCAATTCCGCTCCGCTTTTTACTGAAAAGGTAACTGTTGCGTGTTCCGAGACTGCAGGAATGATGATTGTACTGCGCCTACTCACGTCTTGCACGTCCCAAGGCGGAAAACCGTCACTTTTATTATTTTATATTTTAGTGGCTGGGTTTACCTCTTGCATGAACGATTGACACGTGTAGGTGCGGGTCGGGTCTGGCTAACCCTATAAATATGACTTCCGCCCATCTTGAGAACTTTTTACTTCATTCCAAATCTCATTCATACCTTCAAAGCTTCAAAACACCTTTCTAAAACCTTCCGAAGCGCAAAAATTCTTCCAATCCTCTAATTCAAATGTCTCCAAAAGCTAAGAAAAGTTTGAATATGGACGCCGCGGCTAGTACTTCTTCAGCAGCAGGTGGTCAATCCACAAGTTCCTCCACTTCTGTTGCTGATGTGATTCCAAAACTTTGGGGGAGCCTTGAAAATGACTGTTCAATTAGCTCTTTCAGTCATTACGGCAATATAAGGTCGTGGCCTTCAAGCCGGTTCAAAAGTTCAATAACCCCTGACCTCTTGCCTAGGGTTAGGGAGGACTGTGGTTGGGATGACAATGTTGCGATTTCTTGCCCCTCCCCAACGGAAAATATCACCTCTGCGAGAAGGGGATGGACAGCCATATCTACGTATCCGTTTACGATAGGCCATACGCTGCCACTGCACCCTGTCATAGAGGACATTTGTAAATACTACCTCCTCTGCCCGGGGCAGCTGTGCCCAAGCATTTATAGGATTGTTTCCCTGCTACAATGGTTTGCTGATGAAACCGAGCAGGATTTTGAATTTAAGCATTTTATCTCTTTGTACAGCCTTCAGGTTGCAAGGGATGGGTATATTAATGCCCGTATGAGAGGAAGGAAAGCTTTAGTGCACAATTCTGGAGATACAGGGGATAGGGGTTGGATGCACAGGTATGTTTACGTGCAGTCCAAACTCCTCGCACGTGGCAGCAAAACTAATCTCCGCGAAGTGTGGAACAAAACTTGTAAGTCCCTGAATTTCTGTGTTAAATACTTTTTACGTATTTGTACCTTCTGACCTTTACTCTTTATTGGTTAGCTGACAAGATTCCCTACGACGGCCTGATTTCGGAGGAGGAATTGTCTGCTTGGGTTGAACCCATTTTGGCGGCCTTCACCCACGAGCAGAGGCAGTGGCCCCACTACGCTGCTAAGAAAAGTTTGTCAAACCCTAGCACCCATGGTAAGCTAGTTACCTGAGTTCTTGTTAATTTGAGTGGGATTCTTCGTGGTATTAATGCGGCTTTACTCTCAGGTCTAGGTACTAGTGGTGATTACTTTCCCGCTCCTCCTCCTGTGGTGGAGACTGCTGACCCTGTGGCCGAGATCAACGAGGAGGCGGCTGCCATCCTCCAAACTGCTGCAGCTGTTAAGGCCAGGGAAGGTGGTGAGGAGGTCCTTGCGAGCCTGAAGAGGAAGCAAACTGATTCTGAAAAGAGCAAACCTAAAAAGGAGAAAAGGACAGCTCGTAAGACCCCTCAGTCTTCTGAGAAGACAGTTGAAGCCACTGTCGCTGCTGCTGAGACGCCCAAGGCTGGGCAAGAAAGTGTTAAAAGCTCGGCGGCCACCCCTGAATCTGCTAAACCTATAATATTTGACATCTCAGATTCAAAGGCTCCCGATGTGAGCTTGACTCGAAGGAGGAGGGCACCTCTTCGGGGTGATAAGGGGGAGGTGGAGACTTCTTCTTATGCCTTTGAAGAAAGTCCCCGAGTTGATGAGAAGGAGGGGGATAAGGCTGGGGAAATAGGGGAGGAAAGAGTGCATGAAAGTTTTGCATTCTTTCCTGAGGACCTGAAGCCGGACGAGCCTGGGCGGGCTGGTAGTCAACAAGGTGAGCCTGAGCAAGCCAGCCGCAGACGCCCAGGCAAAGAGCCGATGAGAGAAGAGGGTGAGGAGAAGGACGAGGAGGAAGATGAGGAGGTTGGTGATCGGAGGAAGGCTGGGGGAGAGGCTGAACCCCAGGTTTATTACTACAAAGACATGATGAACTTGGCTGCCGATGGGGTGGCGCCAGTTTATCTGCAGGAGTGTGATACTCTGGGCCTCGACGAGTCAGGTGACGTCGAGGTCTCTCGCACTAGGCTTACCAGGCGAGTATCCCTGGGAGGATCGATTGGGGCGTACTCCGTTAAAGGTATTCGCCACAAATTTGGCCCCAACTATCCTTTGGAACAGGCGAGGGAGCCCAGGCCGTGCATGAGAGAGTGTGACTTCATCATCCCTCCAGACACGGATTTTCTGACGAAGCCTGGCCATTTGGTCAAGGTGACGTCCAACCTGATCGGCCCTCGCGAAGAGTGGAACATGCGTAGCATGAACGATGAGCAGCTGGCTTATGCAATTGCTGAAGACACTGCTTGGGTAATGTTTCCTTCTTCTACTCCCTTTAATTTTATCAGAAACCTTAGTCTTAACTATCTGCGTATTTTTTACTTGTTGCCAGGCGGGTATGATGGCTACCGAGCTTATGCTCCGCTCCAGGTTGAATAATCAGGAACAAGTCCTTGGCCTGAAGAAAGACCTTTTGGAGGCTCTTCAGGTCAATCAGGCCTTGGAAGAGGAAAAACAAGCCCTGGTTGGGGAGAAGCGGGTCTTGGAGGGGAGGCGTGGCTTCTTTGAGGATAAGATAGACAGGTTGGAGAAATCCAACGCTGAAGCCAACGACAAGATACACGCCCTCCTTGAGGAGAAGGACCGTCTTCTAGATGAGAAGGAGAGATTTGCTCTGTCCTTTGAAGAGCTGAGAGCCAAGATGGATGAGCAAGGTCGTCAGATCTCCCAACTTGCCCATGAACTTAACATGAAGGAAGTTACTCTGGAGAGCATCCGCAGCGCTTCTGACTTGATGTTGAGAAACATGAACAAGGCTGAAGCTGAATCTCAAGCTGCTCGAGGAGAACTTCAAGAGGCTAAGAATCGGGCTGAGGAGTCGGCAAGGACCCAAGAGCAACTGAGGATGGATTTGGCAAATTTGAGGGATCGTTATACAATTGAATCTAAGCTGGAAGCCCTTGAAGCCAAGAAGAAGTTGCTCATCCAAATGCAACGTGGCCAAATTGACATTGACTCAGTCCTCGACCAGACCATAGCGACTATTATTAGTGTCAAGCAGGCCTTGGGCATGGAGGTGGGAGCTGATGACGACGATGATGAAGAGGACGATGAAGGCAGTGATGACAATGAAGATGAAGATTTGGGTGGGGATCCGACTGATGAAGTTAGTGCATCAGGTCGAGATCCTGGCCCAAATGATGATTAAAGCCTCATCTGGTCCTTCTTGTAAATTTTTACTGAATGTTGTTAACTTTGAACACTCGTGAATGAATGTACATTTTGATTGTTTCTTTGTTTGATTTAGCAAGGCTTGATGATCATTTTTGATCTTAAGTCTTGCTTGAATGATGTCGATATCTGTTGTTCGATAAGGTTTTCAGAAGTCAGAATTATATTTCAAATCCTAGTGTCTGAGTTCCCTTTTTTGGAGTTAATCTGCGCAGATGTTTTGAAATAAAATTTGATCATAACTAGGTTAAGTTGCCCTTAGTTAAGATGAATGAAATCAGGCCCCTGGGCTGGACGAAACCAGGCCGTTTAGGTTGACTGAAATCTGGCCGTAGTAGATGGCTTTGCGATAAACTTTGCTTATCATATTTGACAATTGAAAGTTTTCGCAGAAAAATTTACTTGAGTAAAAGTTTTGTAAAGTTTTGTTAATTGAGTTCTACCCTGTTATTTCTATTGAAAAGGATAAGCAACCCAATGACCAAGACACAAGATTTGTTTGGTCGTGACGTTTACAGAATTTGGGCGGATACTTGGCCGCAATATGTAAAAATAACATAGCACAAGTAAAACAGTTCTATTGAACTTACTTGATTCTGCTCAGTTGTGAACTTGGCAAATGATCATGACCTTGCTCTGCTCGAAGATCACTCATGTTAGCCGGGATTCTGGCCTACTGGGGCCCTTGCCACCCCCCTGTTTTTATGTCGAAATTTCGTAATTTCAGACATGAAAAGACAATGGGTGAAACGCTGAATCAAGGAACACATATAATCAAAAGAGGAGTGTGTCCGTTGTGGGATTTGAACCCACAGCTGCGAAGTACGAGGACTTCGAGCTCTACCAATTGAGCTAAACGGATCTGGCCTTTTTAAGACCGTTAGTACCATTTAGACAAAGATAAGAAAATAGCTTGAAAGAGAATAATAACAAGTAAACAACAAAGAATGGATAGAGACACTAACCCACGTACTACTTAGAAGTAGTACCTCTTTAAGTGGGTCACGTTCCAACTGCTGGGTAAAAGCGATCCATCTGGTCGTGCCAAACGATATGAGCCCTTACCAACGGATGCGACCACCTTGTAGGGACCTTCCCAGTTTGGACCAAGTTTGCCGACGTTTGCTTCTTGCGTATTCTGGGAAACTCTACGCAATACAAAGTCCCCGACTTCAAAGTTACGCAGCCTAAGTCCCCGGTTATAATATTGTTCTATCCTTTCCTTCTGAGCTACTACTCGTATAAGGGCTAATTCTCTTCGTTCCTCTAGAAAATCCAATTCCTCGGAGAGGTTGACTGAATTAGACTTCAGTTGCATGAGCATATCGCAGACTTGGCTCGCCGATTTCAACTGGAATCAATGCATCAGAACCATACACTAAGGAATAAGGCGTCTCCCCGGTGCTCATTTTTGTGGTTGTTCTATATGCCCAAAGAACCCCGGGGAGCTCTTCTACCCAACACCCTTTGGCCTGCTCGAGACGCTTTTTGAGAGAATCCACTATTATCTTGTTGGTCGATTCTGCCTGCCCGTTCGCCACTGGGTGGTATGGGGAAGAAGTGATCCTCTTTATGTGTAGATCCTCAAGGAACCTCGTGACCTTCTGACCAACGAACTGAGGACCATTATCCATTACAATCTCTTTGGGTGCGCCAAAGCGACAAATGAAATAACGCCAAAGGAAATCAATTACTTCCGTTTGACGTATCTTTGAGTATGCTGCAGCCTCGACCCAATTTGTAAAATAATCAGTGATAATTAACAAGAAACGTACCCCTCTAGGTGCAGTGGGTAGTGGCCCAACGATATCCATTCCCCATTTCATAAACGGCCACGGGGAGATAATTGAATGCAAGGGCTCTGCTGGTTGGTGGAGGAGATGTGCAAACCTTTGGCACTTGTCACATTTCTTGACAAACTCGTTGGTATCTTTTTCCATTTTGTCCCAATAATAGCCTGCCCGTATAAGCTTCCGTGCAAGCGCCTTGCCTCCCAAGTGGTTTCCACAGCATCCTTCGTGAACTTTCCTCATCACATACTCAGTTTGGCTGGGACCTAGACACTTGGCGAGCGGGCCTGCAAAAGTCTTACGATAAAGAATATCATCCAAAATTGTATACCTGGCAGCTTTTATCCTTAGTTTTCGAGCAGCCTTAACGTCTGAGGGTAAGGTTCCATGTAGTATATAATTGATTATTTCATTCCTCCAATCCCAAGTTAGACTGGTCGTGTTGACCTCCATTGCATCTTTATCGATTGTCGTGCATAGAAGATGAGCCACGGCCACTGAACCTGTTGTTCTAATTTCTGCTACCGACCCCAGATTTGCCAAGGCATCAGCCTCGTGATTCTCTTCCCGTGGGATCTGTGTGGCTTCCCAATTGTCGAATTGTGCTAGCAAACCAGTGACTCGGGCAAGATACCTCTGCATACGAGACTCCCTTGCTACGAAGCCACCATTTATTTGATTGACAACCAGGGCAGAGTCACTCTTAAGGTGAATTCTGTCCGCTCTATATTCTCGAGCCAATTTCAACCCTGCAATTACGGCCTCATACTCGGCCTCATTATTTGTAATAAAGGGACATTTTATGGCCTGTCTAATGGTCTCCCCCGAGGGAGTGGTAAGGACCAAACCCAATCCTGATCCTTTAACACTCGAGGACCCATCAGTATGTAAGGTCCATATCCCTGACTCCGATCCGGCGAAAAGAACCGCCTCACGCTGAGCGTCAGGGTACATAGTAGCGCTAAAATCTGCAATAAAATCTGCTAGAGCCTGAGACTTTATGGCTACTCGGGGTTGATAAGATATGTCAAATTCACTTAATTCTACTGCCCACTTTACTAACCTGCCCGGGAATTCAGGTTTATGCAAGATATTTCGTAAAGGGAAGGTAGTAACTACAGCTATTGAATGACTTTGAAAATAAGGTCTTAATTTACGGGCAGCGATTACCAAGGCTAGTGCTAATTTTTCCAAAGGTTGATAGCGAGTTTCGGCATCTAATAAGGATTTGCTAATGTAATAAATTGGAAGTTGCTTACCTTTGTCTTCTCGAACCAGTACTGCACTTACCGCAGATTCAGACACGGCCAGGTAGAGTAATAGTTGTTCACCTGGTTGGGGCGTTGAGAGTAAAGGCGGGTTTGACAGGTATCGCTTTAAGTCCTTAAGTGCTTGCCGACATTCAGGGGTCCAATCGAACTCTTTGTTCTGTTTCAGCACGTCGAAGAAGCTTTTGCATCGATCGGACGAGCGAGAAATGAATCTCCTTAGCGCTGCTACTCTCCCAGTTAGCCGCATTACATCCTTTCTGTTATGAAGTACGTCAGGGATGGCTTCTATTTCTTTTATCTGGGCGGGGTTTACCTCGATCCCTCGCTGGGAAACGATAAAACCAAGAAATTTCCCTGAACCCACTCCGAATGCGCACTTCTCCGGGTTGAGTTTCATGTTGTATTGGTCAAGGATTCGAAAGGCCTCCTTCAAATGTGTTAAGTGATCTTCTGCTCGTTTGGACTTGATCAGCATGTCGTTGATGTAGACCTCCATGGTTTTGCCAATGTGGTCGTGAAACATCCGGTTGACTAATCGTTGGTAAGTCGCACCTGCATTTTTAAGTCCAAAAGGCATTACTTTATAGCAATACGTACCTCGGCAAGTAATGAAGGAAGTTTTCTCCTGGTCGTTGGGATCCATTAAGATCTGGTTATAGCCTGAATATGCGTCAAGGAATATAAGCACTTCGTGCCCGGCCGTCGCATCGATTAGTTGGTCAATCTGAGGTAGTGGTAAGAATCTTTAGGGCAGGCTTTGTTCAGATCAGTGAAGTCGATGCAGACCCTCCACTTGCCATTTTTCTTCGCCACTACGACCACATTGGCCAGCCAATCTGGATACTTGACTTCTCGGACGGAGCCAATCTTGAGCAAGCGGTCAACTTCGTCATTTATGATCTGATTCCTGAATGCTCCTTGTTGACGCTTCTTTTGCTTTACCGGGCGATGGTATGGATCCACGTTCAACTTGTGATAAATAATCTCCGGGGAGATTCCTGTCATATCTGCATGTGACCACGCAAAAGTGGTGTGCTGCTCCTTGAGGAAGTGCAAGATATCCTTGCGTAAGTCCTTGTTTATCTCTGCTCCCAAGTATACTTTTCTTTCAGGCATGCTGTCGAAAAGTTCTTCTGGTTCCAAAGCTTCAATAGTTGGCGCGTACTCTCCTCGTGCGTCCAACTTTGATATGAACTCCGGGACCTGGTAGTCTGATGCTTCATCGTTTGACTCTGATCCTGGGTTCTTTGATTGCTATTTTGCTTCCTCGGGGAGCTTGACTGCAACTGAGTAGCAATCTCTAGCGCAACGCTGCTCTCCCCGAACTTCCCGTATCCCCCACTCTGAAGGGAATTTCATTACTTGATGATATGTTGACGGGACTGCTTGCATATCGTGTATCCATGGCCTCCCAAGGATTATGTTGTAGGCCATGTCCCCATCGACGACGTGAAACGTTGTCCGTCTCATAACGCCTTCGACCAGGGTCGTTAAAGTAATTTCTCCCAACGTCTTCTCGCTGGAGTTGTTAAATCCTGAGAGAACACGAGAAATTGGTATGATCTTATCATATAGTTTCAATTCCTGCACGACTCGAGACAACATGATGTTCGCTGAACTGCCTGGATCGACGAGTACTCTCTTGACATCAAACTCCTCCACTCGCAATGTGATCACCAAGGCATCCATGTGAGGAAATTGCAAGCCATCTGCATCTGTTTCTTCAAAAGTTATTGTATCCTCGAGTCGTGGCCGTTTGGTCTTCGTAATAGATACTTTGGCGTACTTCTTTGCTGTGTACGTGACTGCGTCGACCTCAATACCACCAGAGATGACGTTGACTGTCATTTTTGGTGATGATGCTCGGGGAGGCTCTGATTTACTTTGCTGGGCCTTTGCGTGTGTTTGTTTTCCTTTCTCTGTCAAGTACTCCTTGAGGTAGCCCTGTTTTAATAAGTTAGCGACCTCGTACCTTAGAGCCTTGCAGTCATCCGTTGTGTGGCCGTGATCGCGATGAAATTCGCACCACAAGTTTTTGCTGCGCTTGCTGGGGTCACCCTTCATATCCTTAGGCCACTTGACTTTTTCGCTCATCCCTTCAAGTACTGCTACAAGCTCCACCGCTCCGATGTTAAAAACGGGCAGGGTTGGAAGTCCATTAGAAGTTGAAGCAGAATCATTGCCCCTTGCGAGGCCTTTGTTGTTGCGACCGCGTCCATTCGAGTTGTTGCGCGACCGATTGGGATATGGCTCGTGTCGTACATCTGGTTTATCTGTCTCGATCTTTCCCCCAGCGCCATTGGTGCGAGTTTGGCTCCGTCCCCGGGCACCTGTGCCAATCAACTTATCTTCGTCTATACGTACCTTTGAATTATAAAGATTGTAGACATCCGACCAGTTCGCTGCAGGATATTCTCGCAAGGATTCATACAATCGTCTGGTCGCTTCAGAACTCTTGACGTCCAAGCTGTTAGTGAATGCAATAGCCGCCCATCGATCTGGAACCTTGGGTAGCAACATGCGTTCACGCTGAAAGCGATCCACATATTTCCGGAGAGACTCCCCGGGCAGTTGTTTGATTTCAAAGATGTCTTCAACTCTTGTTTCTGTTTTCTGAGCGCCTGTGTGTGCTTTGACAAATAACTCTGCCATCTCGGCAAAGGATCCTATTGAATTTGGTGGCAGCATTGAGTACCATCGTAGAGCTCCATCTGCCAATGTCTCCACGAATTTCTTCAATTGTACTGATTCGATCTCCTCATCGGTGAGATCGCTTGCTTTTATGAAATTGCTAAACATCATCAAGTGGTCGTTGGGGTCAGTTGTTCCCCGGTATCTTAGTATGTTTGGCATTTTGAATGTTTTAGGTATTGCCTTTGGTGCCGCTTCTTTCTTCCAAGGCCTTTGAGTGTACCGTTGAACGTCAACTTTCTTCAAAGTGGGTGGTGCGCCAGGGATTTGATCAATCCTCTCATGGAGAGAACGCTGTAGGGCCTCCTGGCTTTCTTTGAACTGTCTGGTGAGGGCTTCCATGACCTCGCTCATCTCCGTCGGCACTGTTGATCCTGCATTTTGATTTTCAGCGCGTCTCGAGGCATGGGACGGTGAAGCATCCCTTGGACGCCCAATGGGTGGATTCCCTGCGTTTGGCGGGGCTTGTCCTCGTAGTCCATCAATAGCTTCCCGTATTTGCCTATTGATTTCCGCCTGTTGCCGTATGAATTCAAGGACAGCATCTCGAGAATTCCTTGAATTCCCTGGATCGTTGGGTCTTCTGGGTCCTTGATCGGAGTTTCTTCGGCCAGGAAGGTGGCTATGTCTGCTACTCTGCTGGCTGTGCTCGTTTTCCTGTTCTGCTGGGAGCACGTTCTCGTCCTCCGCGATGGGGATTACGTTGTCGTCTGCAGGAACATCTTGCTGCTCGTCCCCGGCCGGATTCAAGTCCACTTGCTCCGCAGCGTTAAGGTTTTGTTGTCCGTCGATGAGGGCGTTGTTGCGTGAGTTGTTATCTGCCATTTCAAAAAAAAAACGGGGAGAGCCAACGAGCTAGAAAATAGCCAATAGAAAAATAAAATATGATAAGCAATTAACCTACGGAAGTTATTGATCGGCTCCCACTGTGGTCGCCAAATTGTTTAACCGTAATTTCGTTTATTAGGTTAATTCACAATTAAATTTGTAAAGCGGAGTCACGATCAATAATCAAGATTAAATGCTTAATGCGAACAGATATAAATGTCTATGGAGAACGTAAAGGAAGTAAATGCTCAAAATAAATGACTGCCGTAAAGGTAAGGAAATGGAGACACAATAAATGCGGTATAATAAATGAAGATTAAGTAGAAGGAACCGTATTCAGGTCGCGTAGACTTGATCAAATTCCTTCCTCGTACTCTTTATGATATTTGAATAGTAGAACAATAAATGAGATCACTTGATTGCGAGTAGAAGTAATAAGTATAGACAGAAGGTAAAGGATCGCGTATTAATAATTGGAGTACAGATGTGTGTTCTGAGAGAGTAAAATTCGATCCAATGCTTGTGACTTGAATTACAATATATAGATGACTAAGTGCCTGTTCGCGAGCAGTTGCAACTCCCTGATTGAGCAGTTACGTTGCTTAAAGATAAGGCTTCTATTTTGAATCTGCTTGACGATGAGTTGTGACTGTTCTGGCCGTGGTAACTGTTCATCTATCCGTTATAACTGTTCATCTTTGATTCTATCCGTTGCCTTTGTGTCTCTTCATAGCCACGTGTCGTCCACACGTCGCCCTACGTGGATGCTTAGTCATCAAGCTTGGTGACGACAGATTTAACCCAATACAGTGTTCAAGTACAAACTGCTAAGTCAAGAACAAGGTTCTTGATGCAGACGAATCGAGTCCTTACAAAGAAAAATCGGTAGACACTATTCAACCCCCTTTCTTTCTAGTGTCCTTAGGAGGTGCTTAGATTATAACAACTCTCAAATGAGCAAAAACCCAAAAAGTGTTCATAAGCCGAAGCCAAAACACCCTCTAAGTATATAAACACAAAAGAATGTAAAAAGAATACAGTTTTCATGTTTACGGTGAAACAATCTAGTAGGTGGTGGAAGCAAGAGTAAAATATCGCGGAGAGAGAGGGGGTAGTCAGAGTTGAATTAATAGTCGAGTCCTTAAAGTCACATATATAGTTGCTTCTAGTGTTTTGAAGCAAACATTCATTTCATGGGGAAAATATGCCTTCAGTGCACCCCAAGAGATGGCCTTTTCTCTTCTCTCTTCTCGAGTCTTTTGGCCTATGCGCAAACTTTATGTTTTGAGAATGGGGCTCTGATATTCTCCACCCAATTTTTTGGAATTTTAGCCAGGGTTATTCTAAAAGATTCATCCAAAGAAGTTTCTATATCTTCTTTTTAGAGCTCACCTTGAGAACATGGACGTTGTCCAACAAAAAGGTAACATGAAACAAAAAATGTTCATTTTAAAAATCTGCTGAACTTTCTAAGGGCAACATGTAAAAGAAGCACATTATTAAATTAGAAAAAAAGATATTGGATCTTATATTGCCTAGACAAAGTAGTCCACTATGTACTTTGCAACTGAAAAACAGTACTATGTGGTACAATCCAATGTATTTAGCCACTCTCCGCTTGATTTTCTTTTTCAGTAAGAACAATTTTACCTGAGACAGTTTCTTTTCCATTACATATAAACTCAAATTCAGCATTTGATTTCTCTTTGATATGATCCTTCTTCTTTTCATATTTTTGTTGAAAGACATTAATGTCAACACTATCTCTACTAACGTCATTTAACTTCATTACTTGTTCATTCTTATTGTAGAGTACTGGGTAATTTAATACTGCCTCCGTTTATGTTTATTTGTCCAAATTTATCAAAGTCAAATTTTAAGTTTACTTGTCCTTTTAGCAATTCAAGATAAAATTGGCTATATTCTTCCTAATTTATCCTTGATATTAACTCTTCCTAATTAAATATCTTGTACTTTTCAAGTATAATTAATAAGGATATATTTGTCAAGTTTAAGTTTTCTTATTTTTTCTTGGTGAGAGTGAAAAGTTGAAAATGAACAAGTAAACATAAACGGAGGGAGTACAATCGTAATTAATTTGATTGAAAGGAATCTAATGGACCAAACGACTTGCTAATTGCAACAGTAATACTCCTAAGTCCTAATAGGCGTTGGAGTTGCAGTGTCCTAAACCTTTAAGAAAAATAGAGGAGCATTGGAGTGACAAATAAGAACAACACATGGCTACTTCTAGGAATAGTCAATCAAGTATCATTTCCCCACGTAATAATTAATGTTTGAACAATCTTACTAACAACCCCCACTTTCGTTACAAAAAAGAATATTTTCTTTTTGTCGTGGAAAAAGGAGAAAAAAGGCTCCCTTTTCTTCTTGATTAAAATTTCTTTAATACTCCCTTCATTTCAAAGACGGATCCAAAATTTGAACATGGTGAGGGAATCATTAAATTTAATATTGATATGCTAGTTACTAGGATGCCAAGTATACATATCCAATTTTTTATATATTTATAGTGTTGCTCCCAACGCACACGCAAGTATACGTGGTCGACAAGTAATAAAGTGATAAGTAGAGTATCGTTCCCACGAGGACTATTCAGACTGGACTCCTAACAAACAATTTCCTATTAACTATTCAGGGATCTCTTTCGATGATGATTGTGAAATTTACTAACTAAAGAAAATAAGTAAACACAAGTAATTGAAATCAAGTGACAGAGCAAATTCTAAGTTGTTATCACTGAAAGAGAAACGGTCCAGGGTCAGAGTTACGAACAATCCAGTTGAGTTTTCCAGTTGATTCTACTTCTTGATTTCCTAGATTGCTAACTAACAGGTTAGATATACCCGTGAAAACCTTTCGATTCTTCACGGTCTATGCAGGCTACTCCAATCCCTATATGTCTATGGGTTGAATCACGTGCACGGATTAACGAACTCTGTGATTAGCTAAGCTAGGCGAGCAAGTATATGTCTATCCTACTCACAAATTGGTTCCCAGATGCCCGGGTTCACAAACTAGCCCTACTCTTTCTTATTACGTAATTAAATTCCCTCTTTCGAGTTCAATCTAAAAACCATAGATAATACATAATTATCGAGCTCTAACAATTACACAAGTGAAATCAAGAAAGAATAAACAATCTGTAATGGTAAATCAATAGGAAGAAATCAACTTCAAACATCAACCTTTATGTATTTACTCTAATCCTAGAACGAACAAATTATAGAATTAAAGAGAAGAATAAGAGAAAGAGAGAAAGAACTTGTCTAGAAGACATCTAGGGCTCCTTTGCTCTTCTCCACAACTTACTCCAAAATCCGAACTCCCCCTCCCAAACGAAATAAAAGACGTTTTATATTGTTTACAAAGTGCTAGGATAAGTTAAACCAAAGCCTAATCTAGTTGGGAGAACTTTTGTCTCGTCAGCCTCAAGGCTATCGTGGAGCCACGCCTCCACATAGCCTCCAACTTTTCAGGGCTTTCTTGAGGCCTTGCTCCAGTATAGCTTCCAACGCGTCATTAACTCTAATTTGCTTGTTCTTGCCTCTAATTCATCCAAACCATTCCTAAAAGCACAAATACGATAAGTGAGCACAAGAAACACCATTATCACATATGATGAGCGCATAAAGTACTAAAATGTGAGAATATATTAAAGATAAAATAGGCAAATATTGTCAAACATCACCACCCCACACTTATACCTTTGCTCGCCCTCGAGCAATCATCAAAGACTAATTCCCAACTAGATCCTAACACTTAATAGAACAGGTCTACCTATGATTATGGTTGATACCGATCATTGAACAAATGCACACATGACTCCTATGGGTCCAACAAACATGCCACAATTTACAAACTCAAAAATATGAGAACAACCACCCCAAAATAGCTCAAATGCACAAATTCAACCCATTGCAACCATGCTCCCACAAAATCACACCTATCTACTCAACCAAGAAGCCATCAACTTCACCTATTTCATGCAAACCATGTGCCCTCACCAAAATGAAGCAAGAGAGTGTCCCCCAAATATCACACACAACAATGAATATCATGAATAGAACGGGGATAGTAACATAGAACGAATTCACTCACTCTCATGAAAGTCTCACATGTCACACACAATGTACCATAGGCTTGCCCGTAGTGTAGGACTCTACTAATGTAAGCTCACTCCAATCGGGATTAACTAGGACTTTAAAAAGGTTGTAATGTAGGCTAAGGGGCGGGTAGGATACATATGGGTAATAGTGACTACCTCCCTAAGCACTTTAATACATCACAATTATTTCAAACACAAGTCTCATCAAAGCCACCCAATCAACAACTTTAACACACACCTTCTCAACAAGTAGCAATTTTTCCTTTAAGCACGCAAGGAATGGATATTCTTCTCTTCTTTATTTCTTTTTCCACAATTTTTTCTTTTCTTTTCAACTTTGCTTTTTTTTTTCTCTTTTTCATTTGTTTTCTTTTTCTATTCATTACTTTACAACCTTGCCAATGCTCATAAACAACTACTACACACTTCATTCAAGTATTCCCCTTCATTAGTTCCACGCAAAAACCTCCCAATATTCAACCACAACTCCGCAATAATATCACAGTATCAACTAAAGTGCTTAAGGAGTAAAGGGCCAAAAGAGAATAATTTAGAACAAATGGGTAGCCTCGGGGTGTGGGTGCCAACAAAAAGGTCAAAGAATTCACAACAATCAAGTCAAGGTGTATCTGTAAGGGTAGGCAAATCAAAAGAAGGCCTGTATCATTTCCCGACTAGAGCAAACCTAGGATTTCGCTTTGCACACACACGGGGCAAGTTCTAGACATTAATATGCAAACATGGAGCAAACAAGAATATGCCTCACAAACACATTGCACATGATCCACACAAAAAGGCTCCATCAACAACTCTCAATCAAGCATTTAGAGTGCAACTTGTGGAAAATTAAGCACTAATGCACAAAGGTTTACAATAAAGTCGAGCAAGTGGACTCAAGCATCGCAAGGGGGTCGTTCCATTTTTTCTTTCTAGGCATGCATCACAATTTAAAACCCAAGGACACCACAAATAGCACATGCAATAAGTTCAAGTCCACCGGTATCAAACAAACCAAAAGTACCTAGCATTCTATCAATTTTTCCTAAACTATTCTACTAACTACTACTACTAAACTACTCCTAAAAATAGAAATTACCCGGTTCAAAGGTCTACCCGTGGAAAAGAATCGAGGCCATAAGAAAAACCACGGGGTGGATACCATGTACCACTAATAAAAACTAAAACTAAAAGGAAAATCTTTTTGGAATTTTTTTTATTGGTTTTCTAATTTTTTTCAATTTTTTTCATATATTAAAGCAAGAAATAAATCAAAATAAAGTCAAGTGACAAAAGAAAATCCTACGGTACGTGCATCCCTAACCTCAAAAATAAATACAGGGTAGTTCCCCACCCCACACTTAAACTAAGCAATGTCCTTAGTGCGAACAAAACTAAAGTGCAAGAGTAAAAAGAACTTCCCTGAGGGCCCATTGGCCTAGGTCTCATCATCTGCATCATTAGAGTCCTCCCGCTCAGCATGTGCGGGAGTGTCAACAGCAGCAGCTACCAGAGAAGTAGTGGTAGGGGCAACTGCCTGAGCCCTCGAAGAACCGCTAGGCCTATGTGGTGGAGTGCGCGCATCCTCCTCCTCTTCCTCTTCTTCACCATCTTCCTCTTCAGTCCACTCTCCCTCGTCACTCCCAGGATCCGCCTCAACCACGTCAGAATCCGTATTCTCATCCTCCCCAGGTGGGAACTCTACGGTCTGTGTCATGCCCAATAGCCTTTTTGATGACTCCAACAATGGAAGCTGGCGATCAAGGGCTGCAATATCCATGCCCGCATGCCTTGCCAAATATTCTATCATTAAGTACCTGCGGCCCTCCAAGTTATCGTACACATCGCGCCTCTCATCATTGGACATTTTGTAAACATTTGCACTCGGGTTCATCACTGAAGAAATATCTACCTTTCTCTCCAAGGCCGGGACAATCCTATCACCAACGATATCAACAGGGACACCTTCCTTCATCAAATACTGTGTGAGTACACCAGCAAACGGCAACCTCTTTGACTTGTTTGTGCGTGTCTCCTTCATAGCCTTGAGCATATAATACCCAATGTTGACAGGTTTCCCCGTCATGAAGAAATAGACTATGCACGCCTTCATTTTAGTCACATCAGTGAAGTGGTCAGAAGGAAACATTCGTGCATTGATCACTTTGAGCCAAACTCGGGCTTCCTTTAGAAACCTGCAAAACTGCATAGATTTGTGGCGGCTTTCGGCCCCACCTGTGGCTCTCATCCCCACCACATAAGGTCTGCCGCAACGCCTTGTAGTCCGGCTTGCGAATGAATTCCCGCAAGTCTTCAAGGTCATGATCCTCCACACCTAAGAAGGTGCAAAGAGTCGATGCATCTAGCCTCACAGATTTTCCTCGAACCTTCACTAGTTCCTCCGGTTGTTCCACATCCCAATTTGCATATAATTCCATCACGAGATCAAGATTGGCATCCCCCGGACTCTTAAAAACGGACCCCCATTTCATGGAGTGAATCGCATCTCTTATACCTCTAAACCGCCTCATCAATTTAGTTTCATCAATAGCGAGTTCGGGAATGTAGCCGGCCAACTTGAAATTTTTATACCAATCCACGCTCTCTCCCTTCTTCACAAACGGCAATCCAAACTAGGGGTGGGCATTCAGAATTTCGGTTCGGGTTCGGTATTTTTTAATTCAGAATTTCGGTATTCGGTACTTAAATATTGATACCAAATACCAAACCAAAATTTACTCGGTTCGGTTTTAGGTAATTCGGTTCGGTTAGTTCGGTTTCGGTTTCGGTTTTTAATTCGGTTTTCCTTTCAATTTTATATCATTCAATTTATTATCAAGACTGGACTTAAAACAACTTAAAAATAGCTCAAAAATAGATTTAAAAACTGCTTAAAAACATCTCCAAAACAGCTTTAAAAACTTCTAAAAAACAGCACCTATAGCAGTGAAAAAACTGCACTATAGTACCGCACCAACAGCTTAAAAAAGTGCTTAAAGCAGCTTAAAGAATAGCTCAAAATCAGCAGTTTTGCAAGGTAAAAAACAGCACCTGTAGCAGTACAAAAACTGCACCAACAATAATGAAAAACTGCTTACAAAACAGCTTAAATAACAGCTCAATAATGGCACCAACATCATAAAAAAACTGCACCAACATCATAAAAAAACTGCTTAAAAAATAGCTCAGAAACAGCAACTGTGCAGTGTAAAAAAACAGCACCTACAGCAGTTCAAAAACAGCACCTACAGCAGTTAAAAAAACTGCACCAACAGCAGATAAAAAAACTGCACCAACAGCTTATAAAACTGCTAAAAACAGCTTAAATAACATCACAAAAACAGCATATACTGCAGTTAAAAAACAGCACATAAAACAGTTAAAAAACAGCACTTGCAGCAGTGAAAAAACTGCACCAACAGCTTAAAAAACAGCTTACAGAACAGTTAAAAAACAGCACCTGCGGCAGCTTATAATCTGCACCTGCAGCAGCTTATAAATTGCACCAACACCTTAAAAATGGACTAAAAAACAGCACCTATTCTAGCTAAAAAACTGCACCCATAGCATCTCCAAAAATTCAGCAACAAGCCAACAATATTCAAAAGTAATCCATGAACCGACAACATCAAACGAAACATAAAACACAAAGCTTAATCCATTACAAGTTTACAACCAAAACATAAAGTTTAATCCAATCTCCAAATCCATTACCAACCAAAACACAAACATAATAAATAGTCTCGTTGCTAATTAAGTCTAACATGCATACCAATTTACCAAATCAAAACAACACTACTTAGAAGCTGCAACATATTGAGTTTAAGGTTGAATGACTATCTTAGACTGTTGTTGGCGTTGAAGACATCTCTTGAGATGAAACTTTAAACCCGTTGTGCCATTAGTTTTTGGATGACAATGAAAATCCCTACCACATAGCTTGCACTTAGCTAAGCGCACTTCTTCACCATCTTGAATAATATCAAAATGTTTCCAAATGAATGAGCGAGCTTTTGGAGCACGAGGAGGCATGGTTAAACACTTGAACTTCAACCTAATAAACAATAAAATTAAAAAAATAGTAAGAACATTATCAAACTAAATTAAACTATTATAAAATAGGTAGAAAATTATTTATTCTTACCACATCTTGAAAGATGCAAACTATACATCAACAATGGAAGAATCTCGTCCACTACTTGCTATTTCTAAAAATAATAATTAAAAAAATTAGCCATACAACATAAATAAGTAAATCATTCAACACTACAATACGTACAAAGTATCTAAACCTTACCCATTTCAATTTGCTCAAGGTAATCCAAATCTTCTTCGACATTTATAGGAAGAGGCTCACTTGTTAACCAATCTTGAAGACAAATAAGAGATTGCACCAACTTCGGAGTCAATGAACTCCTAAATTGATCAAGAATGCGACCACCCGTACTAAATGCACAGTCCAATGCAACGCTAGAGATCGGGATAGCCAACACATCACAAGCCAACTCCGAAAGAATAGGAAAAATCTTGGAGCATTAATTTTCCACCAACCTAAAACATTAAAATTTTTATTAAATGGCTCTTGGTCTTCATTAAGGTATTTCTCAAGCTCCGATTTGGCACCTACACTTCCACTATCCTCATTTTGTCTCTTTACATGAAGCTTATTTCTCAAAAGCCCTACATCCTCACTAGACGTATCAAGTGATGCCTCACTAGATGAAAAAGGTGGAGATTGCGGAGTTATAGTTCCGGTTGAATATTTTGAAGCATACTCTCCAAACAAAGAAGTCAAATAAGTCTTAGTGTCATCTCTTATTTTTGTTGCAACTTTCATGTCATACATCTCATCAAGTGCAAGGTCCACATACACAAACTTGTTACGGGGATCCAACACCGAAGAAATAAAAATCATTTTGGTCATTAACTTAGGATCGCCCCAGTATTTATCAAACTTCTGTTTCATTCCCTTTGCCATTTCAGCCAATTTAGGGTCTACATGTCTCATAGTCACTTTCAAATGAACGGCTAGCTCAGCTATTTCCTCAAAATGAGCATTAGAAGTGACATAACGTGTACCTGAAACCTTCAATGTGAGATCATAAAATCTTACAAGAAACTTTATCGTGGTTCACACACTCACCCAATCAACTTTTTTTGCACCTGCAAGACTTCCATCTTCACAAACATAAGTAGTAAGATAAGCAGATAATCATGTATCTTCCTCCTCTAACATTTCAAAAGCCGACTCATAATGTTGTGCTACTTCCAACATCATGTAGGTGGAATTCCACCTAGTAGGAACATCTAAGACCAATGCTTTCTTATACTCAATCTTTTGCTTTTCAACACATTCATAAAACTTCCTAAGTCTAGCAGGAGATTGTCTGATATACTTAACCATTATCCTAACACGTTCAACAGAAGGATCAATTTCCTTCAAACCATCTTGCAAAACAAGGTTAAGTATGTGAGCCACACATCTAACATGAAGATGTTTACCATCCATGATATTAGTTCCCCAATCACTTAACTGTTTTGACACTCTTCTAACTGTTACGTCATTGGAAGCAGCATTATCAACAGTTATATTGAAAACTTTATCCAAACACCAATCAAGCAAACAATTATTAATAGCACTGGCCATATCCTCACCCTTATGACTAGAGATTGGGCAAAAATTTAGTATTCTTTTATGCAAAACCCAATCTCTATCAATAAAGTGAGCAGTCAAACACATGTAATTAATGCGTTGCACAGAAGTCCAAGTATCAGTTGTGAGACATACCTTTGCTTGTACATCTCTAAAATAATTCTTTAGACTTTGCCTCTCTTGACCATAAAGTGTATAACAATCCCTAGTCAATGTCCTACGTGAAGGAATATGAAATAAAGGTTGTACTTTACTCATAAACCTCCTAAACCCTTCTTTTTCTACGAAGCTAAAGGGTAGCTCATCAACAATTACCATCTCAAGTAAAGCCTTCCTAGCTACTTCGAGATCATATTTCCAAAATCCTGTTGATGCTCCATCTTTTTGGGTTAAGTCTATGATTGCTTGATTAGTTCCCATATTAGGCGGATATTGTTTGCACCTAAGATTCAAGTATTGATGCAACCCTGTTGTTCCATTCAAAGTTGAAGCACCTAAAACTTTCTTACAATATTTACACTTTGCTTTATTAACACCAATTTCCTTAGATGTCTCAAAATGATTCCAAACCTCGGATCTACGTGTCATGGCTTTTCTTTTTTAAGAACCTTGAGTATCAATTGAGTCGGTATCTTCATTAATATGTATATTTTCACTTGAATCAGCCGCACTAACTCTACTTTCATCCACCATCTAGGAAAAATTAACAAAGAGTAACAAATAATTACATTAGAATTGGAAAGCTATTGGAGAAGCAGACAGGTGAGAAATATCCAGAAATGCTAAACCAAATCAAATAGCAAAGAGACTTGAAACGAAGAAGAGACTTCACTGGTAGTGTTGGTAAAAGGTTTTATGTAAGAGCTTACTTATATAAAACTTGGTCCAAAGAGAAAATATGGGGAATGTTTGTGGAATCCGACATATAAATGAATTCTCGTATAAATTTTCCTCATTTAAACTGAAATAACAAAAACCATAATTAGAGTAGTAGTTTAAATTGTTTAACTTAGAAAAGGTATCTACACCCAAGAAAAGTTAGTTCTGTACGTAACACGACATTATTATTTCGTGGTGTTCAAACCAAACAAAATTAATGAATCTTAAGTTCACTGTGTGACAAACCACTATTCCATAGTGTTCAAATGAGATAAAATTAGTGAATTCGTAATACGGCGAAAATCAATTAATAGTAAGTTTTATGTACAGCAGAGTAGGCAGTAACACAGGTTGAGAAATGAAAGTGTTTCAGGCTACAAAAACACACTTGAAACGAAGAAGAGACTTCACTGGTAGCAGCAGAGGTGTCAAATTGAAAACAAACATAAGGTTAAGAATATTACCTCTTCGACTACAGCAGAGTAGCAAGCTAGCAGCGACGTCGATCTACAGCAGCAACGTCGTAAGAAATGAAGAAGAAAGCAGCGATTTGCAGAGGTGCTAAAAGTCACTCATGACTCATGAGTCTCTAAGAAGAAGAAAGAAGTATAAACCCTAAGTTCTAATTGACTAGTGTCTGTGTGTATCTGTTTATTTTCTATTTGGGCTTAGACAATAGAAACTATTGGGCCTGTGTTTGGTTAGAAATTAGAATTGTATATTTGTATTAGACTATTAGGTATATATTTTGAATACGTATACTAAAAAATTCGGAATTTCGGTATTCCGAAATTTGACATCTCAAAACCGAATTCCGAACCGAAATTCCGAAA
This sequence comes from Petunia x hybrida, assembly GCA_037355625.1. Taxonomy (NCBI): domain Eukaryota; kingdom Viridiplantae; phylum Streptophyta; class Magnoliopsida; order Solanales; family Solanaceae; genus Petunia; species Petunia x hybrida. The sequence goes on along the minus strand of JBBBVM010000063.1, from coordinate 4,828,709 downwards.
AATCAAATTTTTCTACCGAATAGTGTTCCGAAATTCCGAAACCGAAAAATCGAATTAATTTGGTTCGGTTCGGTTTTTCGGAAATCGGATTTTATGCCCACCCCTAATCCAAACTGTGTTTTTCCCCCGGGTCGTGGAATAGTGACCGCGCCCTTTGGCATCTTTGGTTTAGCTTTGCTCTTTGCTTTGGGTTTAGCCTTGGCCTTGGGGGCTTTACTAGTCGAGGCGACTCCTAGCTTTTGCCTTGGCGCAACCGGTGTCGCAGAGGAAGAAGAGGCCTTTTGTGTTGTTTTTGCCATAGTGCCTGCACCATAAAGTTCTATCATTAGAATTCAACACACATAGGCTCTTTAAGCGCCTTGAAGTAGCAATTTAGTGCCTTGGTACTCAGACTTCCCAAGGATACTCATGAAACAATTCAATTCATAGCTAGTATATGCCTAAGCAATGTGCGTAAACGGTGAGCAAGCACCCCACACTTACACCTAACTATAGCAAGCCTTTATCAATTCATAGCAAGTGTAATAATGGTGTATAGCTTAGTGTGTGCTTTGAGAAAATCAAATCCCATACAATCGCGATTAATTCTACACTTTTAGAGCCTCACGTAGTTCCCGTTATACCTACAAAGCTTTATGTTACTCAGACTTCACATAATTTAAGCGTTTTAGTCACTTAGGCAATTTATCAAACACGTGGTGTGCTCTTGAATTTATTACAAGTTTCATTCATGTTTGAAAGTGTTGAACCCTCCCAAATATTTGGGAGATCACTTTCAAATTCCAAGCACATCTCAACACTAGTTTCAATGAAAAATACTCAACCACGCTGCCTACTTTACCACTCGAAATCAGGGCAGCCGTGAAAGCGAATCACCAAAGCATACTTGAGCGGGGAATTACCCTTGTGAAGGGAAACAAGAAGTAAGGAGCATACCTGAGCAATCTTGGATTAATGGAAGAAGAATTGGAGTTCGAATTGTGTTAGGATGTTATTTTATGCCCTAGGTGCTGAATTTTTATGTTTCCTGTTGGTTTTGAGCGTGAAAGGGGGTGGGAGAGGAAAAGAATTTGGTGTGTGATGTTTAAATTCCCGCGGGTCAACGGGTCAATCTTGGGTTGACCCGCGAAAATCTCACGTTACTTACCTGAAGCGACGCGTTCTGAACGCTTTAAGGAGATCGCGCCTACCGCCTAAGCCAAGGCGATGGCTGGGTGACACTTTGCAATGGCTGTAAGGGCAGTGGGAGTTTTTCTGACGCGATGCTTTGTTAAAGCCTCAAGATTTTGGAGGCTACTGATCAACCCCAAGCGATCCTGGTGCGACGCTTCAAGACCAGTGCAATCCAGCTGGAAGCTTTGGCCAAGCGACGCCTCACGATCGCACCAATGCTTTTGTGGGGCACTGATGTTCGCCATGCGATCGTGAGAGCGACGCTTTGCCTTTGCTTTAGCTGTGATCGCTGGACCATGCTTGGATGAAGTTGGAAGCTTTCCTGGGACGATGCCTTGGTAAAGCTTCGAGCTTTTTGGAGCTTTTTGGACCTCACCAGCATATCGCACATCTCCGAAAATAATCCACCTTGCCACTGTCCCGAGCCCTGCAAAAACGATGAGACTACGTAACACTTAATGAAATAAAATGATGAAAACAATTAAAAAAATTGGGTTGCCTCCCAACTAGCGCTTGATTTAACGTCGCGGCACGACTCTTTTTGTATTTTTATTCTTTTTCTATTTTTTCTCTTTTTTTTTTCTTGAATTTTTGCGTTTACATACAAAACTCGGGTTGCCTCCCGAGAAGCGCCTACGTTTACGTCTCGGCACGACTTTTACAATTCACGGTTCTCGCAAAGAAACGGAGGTACGATGATCCACCAAACCTCCCCAATATAGCTTAACTCTTTGCCCGTTCACTAAGAATGACTTCTCGGAATCCGGGGCTTTTAATTTAACCGCTCCATGTGCCGTAACACGCACTACCTCAAAGGGGGCCGACCATCTAGATTTCAGCTTTTCCGGAAATAATTTCAATCTAGAATTGAACAACAATACCAACTGGCCCGGCTCAAAGTGACGAGGTTCAATGTGCTTGTCATGCCACCTCTTCGTCCGTTCCTTATACAATTTTGCATTTTCATAAGCGTGGAAACGGAACTCTTCAAGCTCATGCAATTGAAGCATTCTCTTTTCACCCGCCAAGGCCATATCAAGGTTGAGCTTTTGAATTGCCCAATATGCCTTATGCTCTAGCGCAACAGGCAAGTGACAAGCCTTACCATAAACAAGCCTATATGGAGAGGTTCCAATAGGCGTTTTAAATGCAGTCCGATAGGCCCAGAGAGCATCATCTAACTTCATAGCCCAATCCTTCCTCGAGGCATTCACAGTCTTCTCAAGGATTTGCTTGATCTCTCTATTAGATACTTTCACTTGGCCACTAGTTTGGGGATGATAAGCAGTGGTCACCTTGTGGCGAACCCCATACTTGGCCAACAATTTATTGAACAACCGGTTACAAAAATGCATACCTTCATCACTGATTATAGCCCGCGGTGTCCCAAAACGAGTGAAAATATTTTTCTTCACGAACTTCACCACCACACCCGCATTATTTATTGGAAGTGCAACAGCCTCCACCCATTTAGACACATAATCAACCGCCACGAGAATGTATTTATGGCCCATGGAAGGTGGGAATGGACCCATAAAATCAATCCCCAACAATCAAACAGCTCAATCTCCAGGATATTGTTCAAAGGCATCTTGTGACGCCTAGAAATAGTACCCGTTCTTTGGCAACGATCACATTGCTTCACCAACGCATGAACATCTTTAAATAAAGTAGGCCAAAAGAAACCAGACTGAAGTACCTTTGCAGCTGTTCGATCTCCACCAAGATGGCCACCATAAGGAGAGAAATGGCAGCTCTGTAGAATAGGCTCAACTTCTTCCCTTGGAATGCATCTCCTAGCTAGTTGATCAGGGCCTATCTTGTACAAATAAGGCTCATCCCACACATAAAATCTGCTCTCATGAAGGAGTTTACGCTTTTGCTCAGCAGTAGCCCCAGGGGGATACACATTACTCACAATTAAGTTCACCATATCAGCATACCATGGCACCTCAGCTGCATCTAAAGCAAAAAGCTGCTCATGAGGGAATACTTCTTTAATCTCTGGCCCTTCATCTACATGATCTCTATTCTCCAGCCTTGACAAATGATCAGCTACTTGATTCTCAGTCCCCTTGCGATCTCGAATCTCAACATCAAACTCTTGCAATAGGAGAACCCATCGAATTAGTCTAGGCTTGGAGTCCTTCTTCTCAAACAAATACCGGATTGCGGCATGGTCAGTGTAGACAACAACACGAGTGCCAACCAAATAAGATCTGAATTTATCAACAGCATACACTACGGCTAGCAACTCCTTCTCAGTGGTGGTATAATTAGATTGGGCTGCATCAAGAGTCTTGCTTGCATAATAGATGGAGTGAAAGATTCTATCAATTCTTTGGCCTAAAACAGCCCCAATAGCATTATCACTCGCATCACACATCAATTCAAATGGCAAAGACCAGTCAGGAGCAATGATGATTGGTGCGGTCACCAACCTTTTCTTCAACTCTTCAAATGCTTTGAGACAAGCATCATTAAACTCAAATTTCACATCCTTCTCCAACAATTTGCACATGGGATTGGAAATTTTGGAGAAGTCCTTTATGAAACGTCTATAGAATCCTGCATGTCCCAAGAAACTACGAACTCCCTTAACAGAGATAGGTGGTGGTAATTTCTCAATAGCCTCAATCTTCGCTTTATCAACCTCGATCCCTTGCTTTGATACCTTGTGCCCAAGTACTATGCCTTCTCGAACCATAAAGTGACATTTTTCTCAATTCAGCACCATATTTGTTTCTTCACAACGGCTCAGCACAGCATCTAGATTTTTCAAGCAATCATCAAAAGAATCACCAACCACTGAGAAATCATCCATGAATACCTCCACAAATTTTTCCACCATGTCGGTGAAAATAGCCATCATGCACCGCTGAAAAGTCCCCGGGGCATTACATAACCCAAACGGCATCCTCCTAAATGCATAGGTGCCATATGGACAAGTAAAAGTAGTCTTCTCTTGATCATCAGGAGCTATCACAATCTGATTGTAGCCCGAATACCCATCCAAAAAACAATAATACTCGTGCCCCGCAAGTCTATCCAGCATCTGATCAATAAAAGGCAGTGGGAAGTGATCTTTCCTGGTGGCCTTGTTCAGCTTCCTATAATCAATGCAAATTCGCCACCCTGTAACTGTTCTTGTAGGAATCAACTCATTATGCTCATTCTTCACCACTGTCATGCCCCTCTTCTTTGGAACACATTGCACTGGACTCACCCACTTGCTGTCAGAGATAGGAAAATTAATACCAGCATCCAGCCACTTGATAATTTTTTTCTTCACCACCTCCTTCATAATTGGATTTAGCCTCCTCTGCTGCTCTATAGATGGCTTATGGTCTTCTTCCAAGAGAATTTTGTGCATGCAGAAAGAAGGACTAATCCCTTTAATATCAGCAATAGTCCAGCCAATAGCTCTCTTGCGCTCTCGCAATACCCTCAACACCTTTTCAACCTGCACATCAGACAACAAAGAAGAAAGGATCACGGGCAAGGTATTACCTTCACCCAAATAAGCATAACGCAAATGCGCAGGTAAAGGTTTGAGCTCAAGAGTAGGAGCCTTCTCAATAGACGGTTTAGCAGGAGTTAAGGTCAACGGTCTATCAAGTTCCTCAAATTTCTTCCACCCTGGGATAAATCTACTCTGCATATTAAGAACCTCCAAATATTCTTCAATGTCATCATCCTTCAGGATATCATCATCATCACATAAGAGTGCCCTCTCCAGAGAATCGACATTAGAAGCCAAGAATGACCTCTCATCAGCAGTCAACTCATCATCTATCACTTTTACCATGGACAACTCTTCATAATGAGAAGGAAGCTGGGGTAGCTCTGACACATTAAACACAGCTTCTTCCCCATTTACCTTCATGATCATCTTTCCAACTCTAACTCTTATAACAGCATCAGCAGTAGCCAAAAATCCTCTTCCCAATATGAGAGGAACCTCAGGATCAGCCTCATAATCAAGAATAATAAAATCAACAGGTAATATAAACTGACCCACTTGTACAAGCACATCCTCAATAGTCCCCTCGGGGCATGTAAAAGATCTATCAGCCAGCTGTAGAGTCACAGTAGTTGGTCGTGGTTCACCCAGGCCTAGCTTTCGAAAAACTGATGAAGGCATTAAATTCACACTAGCACCCAAGTCATATAAAGCTCGTCCAACCTCATGTTCCCCAATTTTCAAGGGAATAGTAAAACTGCCAGGATCCTTCAATTTCTGAGGAAGCTTGCTTCTCACTCTAGAACTACACTCCTCAGTGAGTGCAACTGTCTCGAACTCAGTCTGTCTTCTCTTGTTAGCAACAATATCCTTGATATATTTAGCATATTTGGGAACATCCCGCAAAAGCTCCACCAAAGGAATATTTACCTGAATCTGACTCAAGATCTCCAAGAATTTCTTGCATGCTGCATCAACTTCCTATTTCTGAAGTCTCTGAGGGAAAGGTGGTGGTGGTCTCACAATAGCAGACTCGGGCTGCTTTTCTATCACTTTCTCAGCTTCTTTGTCTCACAATAGCAGACTCGGGCTGCTTTTCTATCACTTTCTCAGCTTCTTTCTCCACTTCCCTATCAGCATTGGGCTTTAACTCACCAACAGGCTTCTTTGGCTTTGGGGGAACTTCTTCTAGAGCTCTTCCATTCCTCAAAGTAACTGCTTGCACAAATTCTTTAGGATTTTTCTCTATATCACTTGGCAAAGCACCCCGAGGTCTATTTTTGTGCTCCAGCTAGCTGCCCCATTTGTCTCTCAAGATCTTTTTGAGCATTGCTCAAATCTTTAATTGTTTGTGCCTGAGCTGCTGAATCATCCATTAGCTTTTGCTGTCCTGCAAGAATTTTCCTAAGCATATCCTCAACTGAATTAGACTGCTGTGGCTGAGTCTGCGACTGTGACCCCTGCTGTGGTGCATTTTGAAGATTATTTTGGGGTCTCTCATTGCCTTGAAGCTGCTCACGATTATCCCTCCAAGAAAAATTTGAGTGATTACGCCAACCAGTGTTATAGCTATTACCATATTGATTTCGATTCTGACCCTGTGACCTGTTCTGATTACCCACATAATACACTGACTCTGGATTAGATGGACAGATGTCAGTAGCATGATCCTCTCCACAAACCTCACAGAAGACTTGAAGTTGTTGCACTGGAGCTGCTGGTTGTTGAGTCTGCGGCAGAGTTAGCTTGATGATTTGATTGGAAATAGCATCCATTTTCGCCCTTAGCTCTGAAACTGCATCCAATTGAAGTACCCCAGCAGATTTCTGCACAGTAGCTCTACCAACACCCTGCCAATCAGGATTGCTCTGCGAAAACTTGTCAAGTAAATCATAAATCTGATCAAAATTTAAGGCCAGTACTTGGCATCCAGCAGCAGCATCTACCACGATCTTAGTGTGTGCATTCAACCCCTTAACTAAAGTGTGTGCAATAACCTCATTAGATTGGTTTTGGTGTGGTCAATCTCTCAATAGAGCTTTAAATCGCTCCCAGGCTGAATACAAAGATTCTCCTTCTATCTGTCTGAAGGACATAATTTCACTCCTCAGCCGGGCTGTCTTGGCAGACGGATAAAATTTAGCCAGGAATTTCTTAGCCAAATCCACCCAAGTAGTGATAGACCCAGGCTTTTCAGCCTTTAACCACTTCCTTGCTGCCCCAATTAGTGAAAACGGGAACAACGTCAAACGAACATAATCAGTAGGAACTCCCGCTGGTATATAAGTATCACTGATCTCCAGGAAATTATGAATGTGTTGCTGTGGATTTTCATGGAGTAATCCAGCACATTTCCCAGTCACATGCAGCAACTGAATCATGCCAGGCTTAATCTCAAAGTGCCCGGTGATAGCGGGCTTCACAATACTCCATGCTACTCCCCCCAGGCTGGGAAGAGCAACATCTCGCACTGCTACTGCTCGTTCTTCTGCCATTTCAATGGGTAAGGAAGCAGGTACAACTGCTAGTGCTTTTTTGTCTCTCGCTTCTCTTCTTACCCTTCTCAAGGTTCTTTCAGGCTTGGGATCAAAAGGTGCGAGTGGTTCGTCCTTTCTATTCCTTTGCATGCAAAACCTGTTGCCTGAAACAGCACAAGAAACTCAACAAAAAATTAAACCTGAATAGAAATTAAGTAATCGTTCAAAAAGAAATTAGTCAATAATTAGTCCCCGGCAACGGCGCCAAAAACTTGTTGCTCCCAACGCACACGCAAGTATACGTGGTCGACAAGTAATAAAGTGATAAATAGAGTATCGTTCCCACGAGGACTATTCAGACTGGACTCCTAACAAACAATTTCCTATTAACTATTCAGGGATCTCTTTCGATGATGATTGTGAAATTTACTAACTAAAGAAAATAAGTAAACACAAGTAATTGAAATCAAGTAACAGAGCAAATTCTAAGTTGTTATCACTGAAAGAGAAACGGTCCAGGGTCAGAGTTACGAACAATCCAGTTGAGTTTTCCAGTTGATTCTACTTCTTGATTTCTTAGATTGCTAACTAACAGGTTAGATGTATCCGTGAAAACCTTTTGATTCTTCACGGTCTATGCAGGCTACTCCAATCCCTATATGTCTATGGATTGAATCACGTGCACGCATCAACGAACTCTGTGATTAGCTAAGCTAGGCGAGCAAGTATATGTCTATCCTACTCACAAATTGGTTCCCCGATGCTCGGGTTCACAAACTAGCCCTACTCTTTCTTATTACGTAATTAAATTCCCTCTTTCGAGTTCAATCTAAAAACCATAGATAATGCATAATTATCGAGCTCTAACAATTACACAAGTGAAATCAAGAAAGAATAAACAATCTGTAATGGTAAATCAATAGGAAGAAATCAACTTTCAAACATCAACCTTTATATAATTACTCTAATCCTAGAACGAACAAATTATAGAATTAAAGAGAAGAATAAGAGAAAGAGAGAAAGAACTTGTCTAGAAGACATCTAGGGCTCCTTTGCTCTTCTCCACAACTTGCTCCAAAATCCGAACTCCCCCTCCCAAACGAAATAAAAGAGGTTTTATATTGTTTACAAAGTGCTAGGATAAGTTAAACCAAAGCCTAATCTAGTTGGGAGAACTTTTGTCTCGTCAGCCTCAAGGCTTTCGTGGAGCCACGCCTCCACATAGCTTCCAACTTTTCAGGGCTTTCTTGAGGCCTTACTCCAGTATAGCTTCCAACGCGTCATTAACTCTAATTTGCTTGTTCTTGCTTCTAATTCATCCGCACCATTCCTAAAAGCACAAATACGATAAGTGAGCACAAGAAACACCATTATCACATATAATGAGCGCATAAAGTACTAAAATGTGAGAATATATTAAGGTAAAATAGGCAAATATTGCCAAACATCATATACCTATAATTATAAACACTTTGCCGAAGTCAACGGGTGCTGCTGCACCCGAAAAGACCACCCTCTGCTCCGTCCATTTTTACTTTTTCATTTTATAAGAAAAAATTTTCTATTTTTACTTGTCATTTTAGTAAATCAAAAGCTATTTAATGATATTTTTCTAATTTTACACATATCACTAAATATTATTTTTCAAATCATAGTTAAATTTAAATCTTCAAAGCGTAATATATAAGTGTAAGTTAGTAAAATCATAAAATTTATTTAAGATTTCTTTGTGGGTGAAAAGCTAAAAGATGACAAGTAAAAATAGACGGAGAGGGTAATAAAAGCATTTGTTGGGGCGTAGAACACCCTGAGAATCATGCATGAGGCTTAGTTAATATGATCCTTACGTTTGTGCGCCTTGAGCACGCCCAACGCTCAGTGCTCGGGGCTCCCCCAATAGTTATTATGTAGTATATATATGTCAAACTCTCTAATTAGCACAATTAATCCACAAAACTCATAAAAACTGAAATGATACAAGTTTTATTCATCTATAGAGGGTTGAAAACTGAGTGTAGTTCCACTAACGAGACATAATATTGAATGTATTATAATTGAATATAATGAGGGTGAATATCATTTGTAAATTTTAGCCTGTTTGATCCAGCTTCTTTAAAGCCAAAAGTATAAAAAAAAAGTATGGAAATTTAAAGTGTTTGGCCAACATAAGAAAATACTTTTGGGTAACAACAGAATTAGTTTTTCTGCTGTTAGTGAGAAGCTAAAAATTTCTACTTCTTTCAAGAATCAGAAGTAGTTTATTTATTTTTTCAAGACAAGTATATCCTTACAAAAAATTATACTTACCAAACTTATCCTTACAAAAAAAAAATCATATTTACCAAACTATCCCTCATTAATTACCATATCTCTCTCAAAATAAAATTTTATTTTTATATTCTTATTTTTACTTCTACGTACTTTACAAACCATCTTCCTCTTAGGACTAGTTTTTTATTTCTAGGTATTACTCCAAATCTTCTTCCTCTTAGGGCATGTTTTTATTTATTTTGAATAAATTCTTTTAATAAAATTTATATCATATTTTAAAAGTAAGTAATTATTATAAATTCCAAATACTATTATCACTTTGATTTAATAATATTTTATGTTATCCAAAATATTAATTTTATATCTTTTACATTATGTTTTACATTTTAACTAAATAAGAATAAAAATTTAATTAAAGTCTTTCTTAATAAATATTTAAAATCATTATTTTATTTTAAATAATTCAAATGTCGAAGAGATTGGTACAACCATTACTTGAAATTATTCTAATTTTGTTTTAAATAAACTGAGTTTAGTACAACCATTACTTGAAACAATTGAGCTTGAAACTTTAGCGGGTAGTTTTCAACAAACAGTTGACTATGATTGGAGACCACAATTTTGCACTGATTGTATGAGGTTTAGATACTCCTTGAGCACTTGTTGGAAAAATAAAGCAACTTGAATATGATGTAAGGAAAGTGAAAGTGAATTCCAACTTCCAAAGAAGAGGAAAAGAAGGAATATAAACAAAAATCAGCACGCAAAACTTGAATGAAAAAAAAATGAGGACTGGTACAAGCACAAGCTGAACATGTGATAGACCCTGTACAAGCACAAATGGACAAAATAAAGATTTTGTTCAAATACAAGCTGCTAAAGCTATTCCAACTAAGAAAGTGGCTGAATAGGAAGTACAGGGGGACTCTAAACAATCAACAGAACCCAATGCTAAAGCTAGAGGACTAGAACAACAATCAACTGTTCCCACTGTAAACAGATTTCATGTATTGAATAGCCTAGCCAGTTTTGGGAAGGAAGGAGCACTCATCCCCCCTCCCCCATGATTCTATCTACCTGGAACATAAGGGGACTAAACAAGCCATATAAATAAAGAGAGTTGAAGCTTTTTTTGAGTAGAAATAAAGTAGATATGGTAGGTTATCTTGAAACCAGAGTAAAGGAACATAGATCAAGTAGAATAATGAGAAAAAAAATTACTCTTGGCTGGGAATACAATGTAATTACTCCCATGTTGTAAATGAAATGATATGGTTCTTATGGAAACCTCATCTTCAAGTACAGATACTTAGTGTCACAAATGAATTAACTTATTATCTGGTGAAGGATGCTCAGAGTACTATATCTTTTAGTGTTATTTATGCTAGGAGTGAGGTTCAATAAAGAGAACCATTGTGGCAGGATTTGCAAATATTGAGACCTAATATGTTAGGTACTTGGTTAATATATGAGGATTTCAATAATGTTCTCTCTTATGATGATAAAATTAGGGCTCCAGTTACTCAAGCAGATATTCAAGGGTTCAAAACTTGCTTAGATAATCTGCAGTATACTCCTTTGAGATTAACTAGAAGACACTTCACTTGGTGGAACAAGCAGCAAGCTGGTAGTAGAGTATGTAGAAAAATAGATTGGGCAGTGGGGAACCTTCTATGGATGCAACAGTTTGGCATATTACACCTAATTACCTGGATCCAAGTGTGTCTGATCACTCACCAATTATGATACATTATGGACCTAGACCACAACTCAGGCCAAAGCCCTTCAAGCTATTTCCACATATAATGAAGGAGCTTGGGTTTTGATGTTATACTAAACTCAGTTTGGCACCACAACAATATAGGGGAAGCAATGAGTTGAGTTTGGAGAAGATTGCACAACCTTAAAGATGAAATGGATGATCTAAATGCTTATATAGTTTCCTATAGCTAGAAGTTGGATCAAGTAAGGAAAAATCTTGAGATAGTCCAACACAGTTTGGCTAGTCAGTTATTTGATGCTTCTCTAATTCAATAAGAGAAGCAGTTATTGGTGGACATTGAGAAAAGTACTCAGGTAGAAGAGCAAGTCCTCGGGCAAAAGTTCAGAGCAACTTGGATTAAATGTGATGATGCAAATTCCAGACATTTCCATGCACAACTCAAGCTCAGAACTTCAAGAAATACCATCACTTTTTTCTACACTTCTGATAGAGTTAAACTAACTGAACCCAAACAAGTGGAAGAGGAATTTATCTCCTTTTTTACCAGCCTTATAGGAGATGCAGCTACTGAACTCCTTGTCCAAACTCATAGAATATCAAAATAGGACCATGCCTCAGTCATCCTTAAAAATGTCAATTGATCTAAGAAATGACTAATGGGGAGATTATGGAAGGTATGAAGGATATACCTATTGACAAAGCTCCTAGAGTAGATGGTTGTCCAAAACTTCTTCAAGACAAGGAAGCTTTATAGACCTATAAAAGTAACAATCATCATATTGGTGCCTAAAGTTCCTTCACCTACTTAAGTGAAGGATTATAGGGATATAACATGTTGTACAACACTGTATAAAATCATTGCCAAGGTCCTAACCAAGAGGATCAAACTGGTCATTGATTACTTAATTGGTAAATCTCAGTCAGCATTCACACAAGGCAGAACTATTTTGGACACCATTATCTTTATCTTTAGTCATGAGCTATTCAAGGGCTATGGCAGGAAAGTTATGTCCCCTAGATGTGTGTTGAAAGTGGACTTAAGGAAAGCCTATGATACTATTGAATGGAGCTTCTTGAGACAGGTGATAGTTGATCTTGGATTTCTCTTCAAGTTTATCGAATGCATTATGGAGTGTATCACTGTAATCTCTTACTCACTAGTTATTAGTGTAGGCCTTAGCAAACCATTTCAGGTAAATATGAGACTTAGTCAAGGGGATCTAATATCACCATATTTTTTTGTGATATCTATGGAGTACTTGCAGAGAGAAATGAAGCAGTTGGGCTTAAATGGGGATTCAACTTTTATCCTAAATGCATAAATTTAGGCCTTACTTACCTATGCTTTATAGATGACTTACTTATGTTCTGTAGAGCTGATCTTGAGTCTGTTAGGCTGCTGAAAAGTACTTTTTCAGTATTGTCTATTTTTTCTAGCCTTCAAGCTAATGCAGGCAAATGATCAATATATATAGATGGTGTCTCTGGGCATTGTAAGAAAGAAATGATACAAAGTATGGGGTTTAATAAAGGTGAACATCAATCTAAATACCTTGGAGTTCCCTTTCTTTGAAAAAACTGAGTGTTAGTCAATATTGGCCACTGATTGAGAAGATTATGGCTCGCATAAGCTGCTGGTAAGAAAAAATACTCTCTTATACTGGGAGATTGCAACTGATTAAATCTTTTCTATTTGAGGTTCAAACTTACTAGCCACAAATATTTTTGGTACCCTAGAAAGTTATGAAGGGTATTGAAACTATATGTAGAACCTACTTATGGACTAGATCTTCTCAAGTATCTAGGAAAGCCTTAGTTGCTTGCTATCTGTGTTTATGGAACAAAGCTACAAGAATCAAATATTTGTGGGAAATAAAATAGAAGAAAGACTGTCTGTGGATCAAATGGGTACATAGTTATTACCTAAAAAAGGAGGGTGTGGATACTTGCAAGTCACCTAATACAACAGCTTAGGTGGTTAGGAAGATAATAGATGCCATATTACTTGTCATGGGATGTACAACACTGAAAGAAAACTTACAGAGTCGAATAAGCCAAATGCAAAAGCCATATGGGAATTTTCTGTTAAGAATATGTACCACCAACTGTTAATTCAATGTAGCAAGGTTCCATAGAAATGCCTCACATTGCATCACAATATACGTCCACGATAAAAATTCATGTTATGGCTTGCAGTTCAAAGAGGCTTGCTACTGTAGATATATTGCAAAACTTTGGTCTCTACCTGCCCATGACTTGTGTATTCTGTGACACATCTGCAAAAATCTTAAATCATCTCTTCTTTGAATGACAGGTAACTAGCACACTTTGGGAAAGGCTACTAATTTGGATGAACATTCAAAGAAACATTGGGACCTGGCAGTAAGAGCTATAATGGATTTGTTCTATAGCTAGAAAGAAAACTAGAAAGGGAGCCATCACTAGCTATGTCTTTACTAAGCTAGTGTATGTCGACCCCCATTTTTTTCAAACCGGTTAGAGTTCGAAAATAGGATTCGACTTATTGGAACTCATGGGTAAGACTTGGAGTCGCCACCTAACATATTTTTTAACTAGGCGTATTAGAGCACCTGCTTTGTTTCTAGCCAATTTTAATGTTAACTCTGAAACTTGATCTACGAACCAGAAATTCTGAGTAAGGGTTCAAATTAACCCAAGAGGAAGGTATTAAGCACCTCTAAAATTTCACCAAGTGTGTTTCCTGGCCGGACTAAATAATTGGGATTTAAAATAAATAAAACTTAATAAAATTGAATAGTTTTTGCTATAATATACAAATTCGATACACAAAATTACATTTAAAATAAATGATTCATCTTCTCGGGTTGCTTTCTTCCATATCAAACCTCAACCAAATAGATCTTGCAAAATAAAATAAATTAGTTAGTGTGCCGAAAATAATAAAATTGAACGATAAGCCAAAAAATACAGTAGTAAATATTTTGAAATATTTGTCTCCTCCAATGACGTCTTATTTGATGAATTTCTTTGGGAAGTGCCTCGTAAAAAATATGAAAATAAATTAGTACGACAATTAATAGCAAATAATAAGTATAGTAAAAATAATAAAGTGATAAAATTGGGTGTCAACAGCTGCCCCTCTTTGTCGGGGGATGATGAAAGAATCTTCGGGCAAAGATAGTTGACGGAGTAGCCAATTTTGTCATGACTGACAGGCAAAATGATGGAAAGAAAAATGAGAGTTTTGGGGTATTTTCAGCCAAACCCCAGTCTCTGAGTTGCCTACATATCTCGAGCTTCACGAGAATCAGGTCGTGTGTAGTTCTAAAATGGCATGTTGCCCGTGTGAGATGTTTGTGACGCACGATTTAAGGGTAAACTTGTCAGAGTATGCGAAGCTTGCATTTGAATGTACTTTGAAATTTGTTGAGATATGATTGCTGGATATAACAGAGATTTTGTCGAAGACGAGGTAACATCGATAGATCGGGCGTGAAAAAGAGGCTTGTAATCATCCTAGCTATGAAGATGTGGTGCACGACACACCCATAAAGAGGAGCTTACACGTACATACTTTTCATTTCATCTCGATAATCGAGTCATCATGCCTTCACTATTGTCTTGAATGAGCTGGGGAATATTGAGGCGTAAAGCACGATAAATATGCACGATTCAAACAGCTGAGCACGATTAAGCACGAGAACACGCATGATTGACACAGATAGGCTTGAATAGGAAGGAACACAAACTGCATCCAATTAGGAATGAAAGATTAGGAAGATTATTTGTGCGAGTACGGAAATTCATATTTCAGCGCTTTGGAATCCAGAAAAACAGATACTCTGGGGTATAGCAAAAGATTATCGAAGGGACTAAGCTCCTTGAATGATGTTCCAGAATGGTGCATAGTATGCATTCGAGGTTTTACGGTTGCACAAATTCATGTGCGGTAGTGGGAGCAAGTGTGAGAGTATGGGAAATGGCATAGGGGTTCGTAAAGGGGTCGGAGAGTGTCCTGCAACAAAAGTAAGATAAGTGCAACCAAAGATAATGATAAAGTAGACCTCCTTATTGAGCTGAGCTCTCCTTTGTCATATAGTTGTCTAGTCTGTTTTCTGGTGCTTTGAGAGCTAGGAAATATACACCTCTCCTCCAGGGATATTTGTTTGTCGGGTCTGGCTATATACCCTGCGTACAACGAGTAACGTGAAGTGCTCTCGTCGGGAGATGTTTGCCTGTCGCATCGGGATGTGTACCCTGCGAACAAAAAGTAAAGTGCATATCGCGTCGGTCTGTGTACCCTGCGAACAAAAAGTAAATTTCCTGTCGCGTCGGGATGTGTACCCTGCGAAAAAAAAGTAAAGTGCCTGTCGCGTCGGGCTGTGTACCCTGCGAACAAAAAGTAAAGTGCTTGTCGCATCGGGCTGTATACCCTGCGAACAAAAAGTAAAGTGCTTGTCGCGTCGGGTTATGTACCCTACGCACAAAAACTAAAGTGTCTGTCGCGTCGGACTATGCACCCTGCGAATAAAAAGTAAAGTGAAGTGCAAAAAATAAAATGCCATTATCATGTCTACAATGCTGCTAAGAAGGTTGTCGTGTTTCTTCTTTTATAATGCCTGCACTCAAAGAAAAAAATTTGTGAGTTGCGGGGGGAGGGGGGAGGTTTGGTTTGTGCATTCTTCATCTGCCCCGCGCTTTCCTCCTGTAGTGCCTTCTTTCATGAATGTTAGGCCTTGGTCAAGCTTTCTTCGGTGAATTCGCAGTTTCTGTACTTCGTCTCTCTTGAGATTTTTGAGGGGATCTCAAAAATTTCTGCCCCAGTGTCAGCTTGCGTCTTTTGAAATTTTTGAGGAGATCCTGAAAAACTCTGACTCAGTTTATTGCCTTTGATAGATCATCATATTATAGTAGTGCTTGCAAAACAAACATAAAATATGTGTGTATGTCCAATTCTAAGGCGGACGAGCATATTGTAGTGGCGCCTGCAAAACAAAATATATGAGTTTTTCCTATTTAAAGCCGGACGGGGCTGATCGTCATATTTTAAACCTGACATGGCTAATCATCATATTTTAAGCCTGACGAGGCTGGTCGTCATACTTTAAGCCTGATGTGGCTGATGGTCATATTAGAGGCTTGACGAGGCTAATCATCATATTTTAAGCCTGACGTGGCTAATCGTTATATTTTAAGCCTAATCGTCATATTTTAAGCCTAACGTGGCTAGTCGTTATATTTTAATTCTGATGAGACTAAAGTGCTATTATGTCCATTGTGATTGCCTGCGAGTCTTGTGTTTGTGCCAAAGGATCTGCTCTCAAAGAAAAATTCGTTAGTCGAAACAATGTGGTTGCATTGCAATGAACACCAATGCATTGGATTGAATCTGCATTCGTCCTTTAGTGTGATGATTAGGTATTTCGATGACTCTGATTATGTAGATACTGGCATACTCAAACCGAGGTTTAGTATTTGGATTTTGCCGAATTTGGAGGTTGTCCAAAATTGTATTTGTCTTGGGTTGTGACGGGGTGTCTTCATATTTCGTGCTTTTCGTTTCAAAATTTTGGGAGCTAACCTCGATGGATTAGTTTGTGTAGAAAATGTATTTGTTTCTCGAGAGTTGTAACTTCCATTTATTGGTTGTTGTTGTATCATTGTTTTGGCTTTGTCAATCAGACTCTGAATTTTGTGTTTCAGTGTTGGGTATTTTCCGATGCCATGGTATTGAATTGGATCGAATTCCAAAATGGGTATCTAGGGAGTAGTTTATTTGTTGGTTGCGATATCTTTTGATTGAGCTAAAGGAGTAACGGTGTGAGGTTTTGTCTTTTCGTCTATCCTTGATTGTGTCGAGCCTAATAAGGTTGTTGTTGAAAGTATCGACAGAGGGGAGGTTATTTATCGTGTAAGTTGGATGCGGTGTGAGGTTGTGAGTTTTGCCAGTTTCGGTTGTATAGTGAGTGGATTTCTTTCTTGTGACTCTTGTGTGGGTATAGTTCCAGATGATTTTGTTCGTCCAGACTATAAGTTGTACGGAACTGGAATTGGGATTGTTTGGATTCTCTCGATGTCCCATGTTGGTGGTTCAAGAGGCTTTGTTCCAGAACAAAATGTTTTCCGCTCGACATGCCATTTCGGCTTGTTCTGAATGCGGATTCTTTACCAATTTCAGTGTTCAAAGCACAAAGCAACCTTAATAAAGCATCAAAATGCGCAAAATTTGTTAGCACATTAGCAAAGATTGGATGCAAAAATAACATATAAAGTTTAAGAGAATGTCTAGACCGCAGATGATAGATTAGCACTTAAATTTGGAGATTTTGACAAATTTTATAGAGGTTCTAAAAGATAGCTCGAGTGCTTTATGTAGCAGTCAAGACAAGGATTTTGGTCGAATGACCGATGCTTGTTTACGCAGGAGATGAGAAATTGAAGGTCAATGAAAAGTGATAAAGATGTTGCGTAAAGAATACGTTGTGTTGTGCAACAGAAAGGGAGGTCGGCTTTTGTTGAACACCAAGACTTTGAGTGCATTTGTCAACTTTCTTTGTAAATTTGTGTGTCATCATGTGTGTTTTTGAAGAGATACTCAATGTTTTTGATACTTGTCAACCAACTGCCGCAATCCAATCTTTGCACCGACTTTCCTTGTTGGGTAATATTTTGTTGCCAAGAGACCGTACCCGATGTAGGTTGCCCATGTATCATGTATATTCTTGGATTCCTGCTTCAATCAAGACATTTTAGAGTTTGTTCATATTATATTTTCATGTTCAATGTAGTTGTTGTCATGAGAATTCATATCACTCCAATAAAGCTTTCGACCAAAATCGCTCCAAAAAGTCTATTTGCATGTGTTTTTGTATTCAAATTAATGCTTGGTCTTGTAAGTGTCTCAAATAGCTTCATCTTGAGTTCATCGTCTTGTCTTAGTTTAGTCGGTCGAGATAGACTTCTAAATACCCATGGATTTTTAGGCTCCATCATATAATGGAATATTTGTCACTGCGTCTTTGCATTCTTTTCCAAGTTGTACTAGCCTGCTAATTTTATTATTGTGCATAAACCATTGTAACATCAAGTGGGTCTCCCGCGTTTGTCATTTCCGTATTGCCTTCTGATAACCCTTCTGAACGCCTTTTCAACCATGAACGGGTGCAAATTTAGAAAATGCTTTGAATTTCATTCATGTATTGTGGGTGGTGCAAGAGTGTAGACTAAAGCAACAAAGTGATCCTCAGTGTCAAAAGGTATTGTGGTAAGTCATGTGTTCTTTTGAGTTTGACCAACCAATATTCTGCTCCATGTGCATAGTGCTTGCTGTAATAAACTTTTCTTACTTTGACAAATCATCGACTAGTTCACTTTGCTTAATCATATCTTCTCCCTTGGTAATCAACTTAAGCCAGCATTTTGGATAATAGGTTTTTGAGTTGGTAAGGGATAGAGAATTATCAAGACATGCGAAAGATTACCGATATCAAGTTTGGGCATAGAGTAGGGAGATGAGGTGCCTGCCTTGGTAGGAGATTGGATTTGGGAAGGGATTCAATTAGGTAAGAAGAGACCTAGAGCAACAAACAAATTCATGCAATTCACACATATCAAATAAGAAATGCATCCTATAATGCGAAGGACCGATTTAGGCACGATGATTTGAAAAGAGTTTTGTGCCACATGCATCATTTCGTTTGCTAACAAAATGCGGAGCCTAAAAGATAATATTGCATTTATTGGTCTTTATTATATTGGCTCATATTGAAACAGTGTAAGAGAAGGAAAAGACTAAACATTGCTAAGAAATTAGATCATGGCAAGCGAACATTTTTCATGTTGATCCATCCCCAGAGGATTCTTCTTCTTCTTCTTCGGACGAGTCTCCCTCGGACAAGCTTGCCTCTGATGAGTCTCCTTGGAAGATGATATTGTCTGCATCGTTTAGGAGCCGGGATATGTCAAATGTGGAATTCTTCAACATTTCCCAAGCCTTCCTTCCTTTCTCCTCTATTCCTTTGTCAGCCACAGAGTCCATTCCTTTACTAGCCCATACACCGATAGACTCTATGCGTTTTGTCAGGAGTTCTGCCTTATTGTGCCATTTGTCTTTTTCTTTGTTCTTTGCTTCGACCAAACTTTACTTTTTTGCTATTTTCTCTCGTGCCTTTGCAGTTGTTTGTGTAGCCTCTTGTACTCAAATTCTAATTCATCGGCATTTCTTTTCATTTTTCTTGTTGCTCTTGGTTGAACTGCCATTGCTATGTCTTTCCTGAGCCAGTCCAGGTAATCTTCATCATAGCCTGCATGAAACCTGCCTCATCCAATAGTCTCGAATCCCATTCGATGCCTTCTTTTCTAAAGTTCTAATATCTTGTCTTTGAACGGTATCATTCCTCTGAAAATATCTGCTTTGAAACTTCTAATGTCAGCAATTTTGAGTACAATCTGCTTTCTCCCTGCTTGTCTAAGTGCCCTTAAAGAAGTGTATGGGTAAACTCCTCTAAACCCAACCAAGATAAGAAATAAAGCTCCTTCCAACCGTATGATCACTGTGATACTGGGAAAGTAGTCAAACATCCATTGTATATTTTTGGATGTCAATTGAGAAAGCCTGTGGTGCCAGTCTTTGGCTGTTGTTGGCTGGCCCCATTTCTCGAGAGCGTTGTCCATGCGGGCGGTATGAGTCAAGATGTAGTTTTCTCTTGGTATGGAGTGGAAGGCTTGGTTTGTGTTGTTCATCGCAAATGTTCCATCAACCAAATTTGTAGAAACAAATTGCAACCTTCGAAAAAGCTAGCGCCCTTCTTGCATCTTTCTAAAGCTCGATACATTTCTGCAACAATCATAGGTATCAAAGTGTATTTCCTGTCAAAGTCCTTGACTAAGGCATCAGCAAACGATATCATGCAAACATCAACCCGTCCTTTCTGTTCTGAAAATACGACAGTTCCTAAAAAGCCGGTGACAAAAGTGAGTACCCTCCGCTTTTGCCAATCCGCCTTGTTAATGCTAAATTATCCTAGAATTCTTGAAATGCTTCTCCGTACCCGAACTTAATGTAGAGGTAAGTCAAAGAGATCCCCGACTGCCTCACGCTGTCTGTGCATAATTCAGGTTTAAACTCTATAATTTTGAAGAACTCCTCGGGTGTAATGTTCTTAGGCATCAATATCTCGTCATTGTCAAATGGGAGTTGAGTCAATCCGCCTATTTCTTCCAACAAGAGTGCCAACTCTACACTTCCAAAGTGAAAAACCGTTCGGTCTGCATCCCAATAGTGTACTGCTACTTCTACCATCCCCTTCATTGCCGTATGCTCCATTAGTGAAATCATATTTTCCAACACCATTTTGACTTGATTTTGTTGATCTATGCTTAGGTTTCCCCACCAATCTTTGAGCAACTGAGGACCTCAAAAACCATGTTGAATGTTCTAGTGGCTATGATCTTTGGAAAAAGGTGGAAGAATGAGAAAAGGGGAGGAAGGTGCTTAAAAGTTTGCTTGTATGCAGACGATTAACGTGTGGCACGAGATTTTGAAAAGACAATGCAATAGAATATGAGAAGTGTGTCATTTTAGGTTGAGAAACTTTTGGACACTTTAGATAAAGGTTTGCTGATGGACTTTTGATATACCAGAGATGTCAAGCCTTTATATAATGCCTAAAGGATAAATATGCATTATGTGTCATCCTATCTATCAAGCGATCGTTTATGCTTCAAATTGGGCTTTTAATGCCTCTTCGATTACCTTTTGCGCATTTGAATGACATTGAATACAGAATTATTCTGACCGTTTGGTAATAAACGGTCGTTTTCTGCTTCAATTTGGGTTTTGATGCCTCTTCGGTTGCCTTTTGTGCCTGACTGGCATTGAATGCAGTATAACCCTAACAAACGGTCCATATTTGCACGTTCAATTCTTTAAGTAAGTGCAAATAAATCATGTTCAATGTTCTTTGGGGTTAAAGACCCGTTCGGATTGTTTGAACATGTTGGTCTATTAGACTTGAGAACAAGTCGACTAATGATATGTCATGATGCACGGTCCTAGAGTCACCACTAAGAGTTGGATTAGCTAGACCAGGTTTATTATCCTCCTAATTGGACGACTCGGGATTGGGAACGTCACGAACTGAATAGATTCTGAGTCGTTCCCCCTAAAGGAATTTTTATGAGGGAGAGATGCTAATGAAGCAAGATACTTTGCATGATTTTGAAGTTATCAGGAGTGGCGGGAGGTATGAACGGTATGCACAAGTTTAAAAATGTACAAGTTTTGAAAGAAAATGCACATATCTTTTAAAAAATGTGTAAGTTTTGAAGAAGGATGCACATGTTCAAATAAATTTAATAAAGAGATAGTGTAAAAAAACATAAAAGAAACAAGTTAGTTTCGAGAAATATTATAACTGAAGCAAAACTAAAATGCAAAAAGAATCATTAAGTGAAACCGTTTAAGAAAAGGATTTAACAAACTTATGGAGGATTTGAAAAATTGTTGAAGCAAACGACGTGATATATTTCCCTATCAAACAGTGGGTTTTTCTAGACAAGGTTTCTCCCAAGCGGACAACTTGGAAGTTGAAAGCACGAAAATTGCCAGCAGCTTTGCTAGTTGGCTAATTTTGTGTATTTTCTCTAAAGGGTGCTTTATAGTATAACGACTGTGGGGTCCACGCAATCGTTCGTGGTGTGTGCAAGTGTAAATATTCCAGAAGTGGAGGAAGTGCAAATGAAATAAACAGTTACAAAGTAAGTATAACCGAGCAATTTAAAGAAAGAAACGTCAAAACTTAAAAATCTAAAGATGAACCTCAATCCTGCAAATAGGAAAGGAAGATAAATTAGTTTTGAAAAATAATGACAAGAAAAATAAGAATCCCAATTTAAAATCTGTTATGGTTAGAACCTTGAAATCCCTAGCGGAGTCGCCCTTCTGTCGACACTCATTTTTTCGAACCGGTTAGAGTTCCAAAACAGGATTCGACTTATTGGAACTCACGGGTAAGACTTGGAGTCGCCACCTAACATATTTTTTAACTAGGCGTATTAGGGCACCTATTTTGTTTCTAGCCAATTTTAACTCTGAAACTTGATCTACAAACCGAAAATTCTGAGTAAGGGTTCAAATTACTCAAGAGAAAGGCGTTAGGCACCTCTCAGATTCTACCAAGTGTGGTTCCATGCCGGACTAAATAATTGGGATTTAAAATAAATTAAATTTAATAAAATTGAACAGTTTTCGCTATAATATGCAAATTCGATGCACAAAATTGCATTTAAAATAAATGATTCGTCTTCTCGAGTTACTTTCTTCCTTAGCAAACCTCAACTAAATAGACCTTACAAAATAAAACAAATTAGTTAGTGTGCCGAAAATAATAAAATTGAACGATAAGCCAAAAAACACAATAGTAAATATTTTAAAATATTTATCTCCTCCAATGATGTCACATTTAATGAATTTCGTCTGGAAGTACCTCGTAAACAATATGAAAATGAATTAGTACGACAATTAATAGCAAATAATAAGTTTAATAAAAATAATAAAGTGATAATAATAATAATAATGATAATAAAAGTGAACATAATAATAATAATAATAATAATAATGATAATAAAAGTGAACATAATAATAATAATAATAATAATATGAAAATATTATGAAAATAAAGGGCAAAAGGATTTTTTTTTTGAAAGTTTTAGGCTCAGATTTATACGGTGTATCAGATAGAGGTTGGGGATGTCGGTACGGCTGCAAACACGGTGGCCGGCCAGTTGCCATGCCAAGTACCGATCCCATTGCTCCATTGCCGGCTTGTTTTTGCAGTAAAACTCATATATGTCATCATTGCTTTTTTTTCGTTTGTTTTCGGGACACGTAAGGGACGGGACTTGTATTGGCCTCCTAACGTCATTGGTCATATGGTATCTGTTTCAAATCAGTTCGTAAGCCTCAATATAATTCATTTTCATTGGCCATATTCCAATATAACATCCGTTCAAATCAGAAAAATCCAACCGAATAATTTTTACAGATACGTATTTTCAAGGACCAGACATAGTAGCTTATGCTTGGTCAATATCAGTCAACTAAAAGAAGTTGAAAACCCAAGAACATACAGTCGATCTTAACGATAGAAAGAAGACGAAGGTCTTCAATCAAGCCAAAACCCTATAGGCAGATCGAACAAGACTGAAAATCCAGAACAATATTGAACCCAAAATCCCGAATGAACAGGACGAGAACAGCGAAACAGACACGCTGGGAGATGTGGCGTTTTCCGGCGGAGAATCGATGATGCCAATTGGGCGGAACAAAATAATCAGACGAAGGACGGATGGAGCGACGCCGACCCGCTTATTGGTGGCGTCGCTGCCACTTCTCACTCCTTTTTCAATTTTCAGCACAGAGACAGAGATGTGAGAACTAAAGTGTAGATTATACTACATCTACCCCAAGACCTATCATGTCGAATCATCAAGAAAATAATACTAGATGCGGAAGCGTACCTGAATCTGTGGAACTGATGAAGCCCTGCCATTACCATGGTTAGGTCTTCCAAATCTGGACGTGGTCTTGCCTCTTTCACTGATGATGGGATATCAGTAAAATAATACCCTACGTCTGATTTGGGGACCATAACCCTTTTATAGTAGAATATAGTTTATGTAATTCTAGTTCAGCCCATCATTAAACTAGAATTACATCCGGATATCTACACATTAGCCCCATACTTTACGAGGTGTCTAATTAGGTCCATATAACTTTAAACCACAGTAGATCACGTTTAATCTAAACCAACCTTTTAATGATAGCAACTGACATTTAATTATTTATGTATTTCTATATGTGCAAGTCCATATAATCTTACAATCTCCCACTTGGACTACACATATATACATACACATAACATTATAATAGTATGTCACCTTATGAACTCAAAATATTTGCTATCATAAACTGAAGTACCTCTAAACAATCTCGTCCATCAATCATGTCAGCATAGAACCAAGGAGGCTTTCGCTACATTTATATCGTAACTAAACCTTCCTTGATCATGTATACCAACATAACCAAATGACATAGATCAAGCATGGATGCGTAGCGTGGAAATTACATGTAATGTGATCTAGACATGCCTATTTCCAACTGGTCCAACCGAAAAATAAGTCAGAGTGGAAAATTTACCGAATACTTTATTTCTGCAGAAATATCCTTAAAATATCCTTAAACTGAAACTGTAAACCTGAAACCATAAACTAAAACTGAAGTGCGTCTATATAAAAGAACATTGAAAGGTTATAAACTCCCACTGAATCTGAATATCCTTAACCGATATGCCACCTCTGTGAACACTGTGCTCATGAAAAGCCTTCGCTGGTAGTCCCTTAGTATGTGGATCCACAATATGGAGTGTGTTACATTATGTTCTATAGACAGCTGACCACTCTGAACTCTAGCTTTAACAACCAGGAACTTTATGTCAATGTGCTTTGACTTTACCGAACTCCTGTTGTTATTGCAATATGAAACTGCTAACTTATTATCACAAAATAACCTTAGTGTCTTTCAACTTTATCCTTAATTCGCAACCCAGTGACAAGATTCTGTAGTCATATTCCATAATTTTAATGCCTTATAATGCACCATAAATTTTACTGTCATGGTGAAATGAGCTATGAATGTAAATTGCACATTCTTCCTGATATAACTCATCCACCAAGTATACAAATAGAGCCTTTGCACTATCGTGGCATCTAATGAAGTCGGTATCTGAATATTTGATTATCTTTAACTTTTCCGACTTTCTGTATGTGAGCTTAAAATCTTTTGTTCTCTGTAATTACAACATAAACCATTGGCTACTCTTTAATTCTTAATTTCAGCATTACTCAAATATATGCCAAACATCCCAATAATGGACGCAATATTTGAATGCATACAAACCTAATAATCTATTAGATTCCTATAGCATAAGCATATTGAAATACTTTCTTTTTCCTTATATTCAAAATCATTCTTATGACACTGTTTGAGACTGAAGCAGTCTCCTTTAGCATAGGGGTATCACCTGATTTGAAATCTTGCATGTCAAATTTTTAATACCTTTTCAATACAGGCCTTTGTGATAATCCAAAAGTACCTCGAGAGTAATCTCGATGTATCTGATTCCTTATTCAAAACTTGCATCACCAAGATATTTTATCTCAAAATTCTTATCAAAAATATCTTGGTCTTACGCAACAAGCCTATATCATACGAACTAAGAAATATGTCAGACATACAAAATTAGAGAAATATGCTTACTCCTACTGACCTTGTGGTATACAAAATAATCATCAAGATTTATCTCGAAACCAAATGAGACAATAACATAATGAAGCCCATAGATGAATTTTCTTAATTTGCAAGTCATTGACTTCGTATTATAAAACACAAAGTTTTCTAGTTGCACCTTTGTTTATCAAAATAACCATTGAGAACAATAATATTGTATCCATCTATGTAGCTTAATATCAAAATATTTTATTAATGCCATTATAGTCCTAAAAGAGTCTTTCAATGAAACCGAAGAGAAAGTCTCTTTATAATTAATATCTTCTTATTTCTAAGGAATCCTTTAGTGATAAGACGTGTCTTATACCTATCCACATTGCCTTTCGAATTCCTCTTAGTTTTAAATATCTATTTGCAACCAATGAGTTTCGCACCTTCAGGCAATCGGACAAGGTCCCATACGTCATTGTCTCTAGGTACTTCATCTTTCCATAATGGCATCAATATACTTTTGAGAGTTACAACTTTTCATGGCTTGACAAAAGTTGTTATCTTCATGTTCTTGGAGAGATGCAATATAATTATTTGAAACTGCACTTCTCTTTAAATTTTCTTGATGGCGTTGGTTCTTGAGGTTGTAGAGTTCGTTCAATGATATTGTCTTGATCTGGAGTTGCTTCTTGAACAATGTTAGGTATAGGCAACTGTTCCTATGCATTGTCAATAGCAATTTAGGAATATCAATATATACATCGTCAAGACAGTGTCCTTTTTTCTTTCTTCCCCCTAAACTCAACATCCTCACAGAACCGCACATCGTTCGTCTCATAGTAGCTTTAGTCATGAGATCCAAAAACTTATAACCCTTGAACTTTTTAGAGTATCCAATAAAATAACAACTGAAAGTCTTTGTGTCCAGTTTCATTTTATTTGGCCTATAAGGCCTTGCCTCAACTGGACATCTCCAAATGTGTAATGTTTTAAACAGACCATTGCTTAGCCAAAACACATAAGGGATCTTTTCAATTGCCTTAATCGGGACTCTGTTAAGTATATATGTTTCAGTTTTTAATGAATTAGATAAAGATAGCCATCTCTTGAAAATTTGTCTATTGACATTATGAGGTTAACCTGACTATTTTAAGAAACTATAGAGAATGGTCCATAAATTTCAAATCTATAAAAGTTCTAAGACATATAATTTCTTGTGGGCTTCAAATCTTTTAACATTTGTTTGTTTGCTTTTATGCAATTTCTGCATGTATCAAAAACCGGATAAAATGAACAGGATCAAGAATGTTGTTGGACACAAATCTCTTTTTCTCCGTTTAGAGATATTTTTGTGTCATAACGAAGCAAAATATCACCAGTTATAGTAAACATGCAAGGATTCTTTAAATGAAGTTATTATATTAATAAAATTTAGATTATTGTAACCTCATAGAGAACCCACACCAACCAATTTTGAATTCTGAGAGAGAATATTTTTCATATCAAATGAACAACAATAACCAAACTTGTCCAACCTTGAAATGAAATCAAATTCCGTCTAAAGAAACGGAACAACATAATTCTCACTCAAATTCAAATATAAACTAGTTCTTAACAATAATCTAAGAGTTTTAATAGCTCCAACCTTAATCGAGTTGTCGTCACCACCATAGATATATCTTTCACCATCATTGAGCTTTTGACAATTGAGTCATCCTTGCATAGAAATACTTGTGTGAGGTGTTATACTATAATCTATTCACCATCTGTGTCTTGGTACGAAAGCCAGATTAACCCCATAACAAATAAAGTTCAGAAGAATATCATTATGACTGTAGCCTCACATAAGAAACAACTATCCTAGTTAATTCTTTATATTATGTTTCTTTCGTGGTACCGTTACCGCAACTTCCTTATTAGACATAGTGCCTACATATTTCTGGAATGACTTACTTCATAATTATCATAGTATATTAGACATAGTGCCTCTTGACATGATTTTGAAGTTAGTTCCATTTAACTTAAGAATTGAGTTGATGTTAGGCAGTAAATCTTGCATGAGTAATTTTAGCTTAGTCAGAGAACAATCCAATAGCAAAACAAGCTCACATAAGACTTAAACCGTACTGAAAATAAATTTTAATAAAGGTAAACCCCATCTCAAGATAACGGACACTCCATTAATATTTCATGTTTGGACAAAACATTAACTTGTAAGTGATATCTTGACGTAGTAATCAAATACTGATAATAAAGAACATGTCGAATAGTAAATCTTCCTTTGGGTCGATTTATTATTCACACGTAAAACCAAATAATCTCCACATGTTTATTACCACAAGAATGCACTTGCAATTTTGTCAAACATTGACCTTTCTTTGGGCTGATCAATATTCACATAAGTTACACGTACATAATCTTTTACATTTTAAGACAATTAAATCTCTACAAAAGAGGTCACTTTGGCGACATCGAGCTTCAATTTATTCATCTCAAAATATATATATAACCTTACCAATATTCAAATCTAATTTCAACAAATTGGAATATACAAATTTCCAAGCCAAACTAAACTTTTGGTGGGCCCAAAAACTTAATTAAACCACGCACATAAAGCTGCTAGTATATATATTTATTTTCTAATTGATGAACCAAATTAATAATTCAACAAAAAACTGAAACTGAAAATAAATAAAAAAATTGAACCTTTTTAGCAGCATAAAAGAGGACAACGCCTCATCCCTGAAAAACAGTTTGTATTCCGGAAAGCCCTCAAAGCCAAATTGTAATTTATTTTGACCACAAATTTAAAAAAAAAAAAATTACTCCATCAGGATAATTTTGGTATGACTTTAAAGGAGTACCCAATATTTTTCCTAAGAAATTTACATACATGTAAATAGTATGCACTTACCCATGCCTTTTCTCCTTCTTTTTTTTTTTGGTTAAAATATTAAAACCAAAATATTAACTAAATACTCTTCTCAAACCACCTTAAATATCCCACCCACACCGCAAAGCGGCATCAACGAAAACTGGGACTATTTTGAGGATCAACAACCGTCAATAACACCAACTTATACTAGTCTTTATTCTTTAATTACCAAATTCCATAATATTAAATAGATAGCTTCACTTAAACCAAAGCAATCTATGACAGTAGCATTGGAGGAGAGCAAAACATCATTAAAACCAGATTAACTTGTGTTTATGGATTACGGCTCTGCCAAATTTTTTCTTTAATCTTTTAATTTGCTTTTCAACAAATATTGTTCCCTAAATTACTTTGATTTTGTAAACCAAAATACTGTTTAATTTTGGTAGCCGCAACAAATACTTTTCCACGGGATTAAGCCAAAAGATTATTCCTGATGATTTAATATAATAAAGACTTATGATACCACTTGTGACAGCCCAAGCCCGCTAGTGATACTGTCTGCTCTGAGCTTAGGCCCGCACGGCTTTAAAACGCATCACTAGGGTTTAAGGCTAGTTAACTTATATACCCAACATCTCTCCTGTGTTATGCCGATGTGGGACACCTAACCCTTAACTGGAATGTTACATACACCCCCTCTTATGGACTCAGCATCCTCACTGAAGTTTGCCCCGCGTACCGGGATTCGCCTAGACTCACCACGGAGGTTTGCCCCACGTATTGGGATTCACCTAGACTCAGCCCTGAACTTTGACGCACATCGACAAGGCTGACACGGAGTGACTCTGATACCACTTGTGAGAACTAAAGTGTAGATTATACTACATCTACCCCAAGACCTATCATGTCGAATCATCAAGAAAATAATACTAGATGCGGAAGCGTACCTGAATCTGTGGAACTGATGAAGCCCTGCCATTACCATGGTTAGGTCTTCCAAATCTGGACGTGGTCTTGCCTCTTTCACTGATGATGGGATATCAGTAAAATAATACCCTACGTCTGATTTGGGGACCATAACCCTTTTATAGTAGAATATAGTTTATGTAATTCTAGAAATACATGAATAATTAAATGTCAGTTGCTATCATTAAAAGGTTGGTCCAGATTAAACGTGATCTACTGCGGTTTAAAGTTATATGGACCTAATTAGACACCTCGTAAAGTATGGGGCTAATGTGTAGATACCCGGATGTAATTCTAGTTTAATGATGGGCTGAACTAGAATTACATAAACTATATTAATGGTACTGTGTGTGTGTAATTGGAGAGGGAGAAGTATGTATGCAGAAGTGAACTGTTGGTGTCTATAGATAGTGCCTTTCAAGGACTTAAATAGGTGAGGCTGATTTGGAGAGGAAGTCAAGGAAAGCTCCAAGGGGCAAAAACAAAAATCACAGTACTTATCTTGCGTTAATGGTGGTGAAGATTGATATCCTAAAATGGGAGAGATATTGGCGGTTTCCCAGGGATCGTAACTGGAATTTTTGGCCTATTAAAAAGTCTAGGAAAAACGTGGAGCGGATCTTTTATTTTTAAAAGAAATGTAGGAATTATGTATTTAGATGAAATGAAGAGAAATATAGGAAGAGAGAGAAATGGATAGTGATTTAAATAACGAATGTATTTGGTTAGAATTTCTGGCCAAGTTCATTTTGAAACATACTTGGGAAGGAAAATTCAAATTCAAATGCCAGAATTATTTAATGAAAAGATGGTATATCTTGGATAAAATTTGGACGAGATGTATTTAATTGGATCGATATTTAACAAAAAGTGCAGGATAAAAATTAAAATAAGATATACATAAATTATATGGAGAAGAAGAGAAAAAGCACACATGAAACAATTAGGGTCAACTTAAGTTAAATACATATAAATAGTCACAAATAATTATAAAATTTTATTTATGCAATAAATTACACAAATAGCCACAGTTTTAAAAATAGTCTAAATGATGAAAATTACATAATATAATCAAAATTAAAAATATATAAAGTATAAATAAGAGATAACGCATGTAAATGCATATTTTCTAATGAATATTTTGTTCAAACCGTTATATTACACATTTAAGTTAAATATAGCCAATTATAGAAAAATAATGAACAAAATTGGATGACAACAATATATGTGATCTAGGGAAAAAGAAATGCATTGAGATTCCAGCGAGGGAGATATGATGTTGACAAGTTGTGTAGAGAAATTGGCATTCATATTCATATCAAAGGAGTAAGAATCTGTAGATGGAAGCAAGTCTTGATATTATTGAATTATAATCCTAAGCTTTTGGCTAACTAGTTAGCTAGATATTACTCCCCAGTCCACTTTATTTGATGTTTTAGTTTATATTTTTTGATCCACAATATTTGATCTTTTCGAAAATCAATATGGAATTTTACAATGTCACCCCTTGCTAATAAATGTCTTTAAACAAAATGATAAGTAATAATAGCTTGAATAAGGGCTAATATAGTCAATTACATTGCTAATTAATGCTAAAAAGGTAATTTTCTTAATACGCGTGAAAACACCCAAAACATCAAATAATATGGACCGGAGGGAGTAGTCTATTAGTTAGGAAGCCAGTTGTCAGCACATGGTGACACGACCCAAATTCTTGGTTAGGCCGTGTAGGCACCCGACCACCTTCCCTAAACCTGTCGGGCGAACTCTATTGACTGAATCGATATAAATTGTGAAGAATTACCTTGAAATAAAAATGAACCAAACTTTAACAACATAAGATAACTCCCAAGGATAGACAAATATACAAGCTGTCTGAACAATACAAATAACTACCCAAAAAACACAGTTTTAAAGGTTTCCAGATAAGACATCTAAGAAGGCAAAAAGATATATACACCTCCCGAAGGGAGCAAAAGTAAGGAAAACTGTAATATCTGAAGTTGGTGGCTGTAATGAACAAGATGGCTCACCGTAGACAGCTGAGAACGTACTACTCCTCAATCACGGCGCGACTGGCTGGGTCCTGGAGCAGAATCTGCCGAACGAAAAGAAAACACAAGGACAAATAGGGGGTGAGTCATAAGGACTCAATAAGTGCGAACAAACTAGCAACCTCGAAAAATAGATACGCTAGTCAGGGAAACGGAACCAGACAACCATCAACAAATAAGCAATGCACATATAAGCAGAACATTAGTCATGTACAGAAAATCTACACAATAGTATGAAATGAAATGGAATGAGATGAAATAAAATGATATGAAATGAGATGAAATGAAATGAGATGCAAAGGGTCACATGTGCCAAATGAATGGAGCGGAATCCTCCTACTCCGACGGCAGAATCCTCCTACCCTCAATATGATGCAATGATAATCCTTCACCGGCGCGGGACTCTCATTGACTGCCGGAAGTATATGTCAACTCACAGCCAGAATACAATGCTCAGATCCTCAATGCAATACCAACAACAGGACATAACATATAATATAGAATGTAAATCCAAAGCTAAGGCGTAATGAGTACGCCTATCGGCAGCTACACATGTAAGGAACACGTGGTAGAAAATCCACGAGGCCAGGTACCTCCAAAGAAATGGATATAAACACTTACCGTACTCCAAAGCTAGCTCTGTTAATAAACAACTGCTTTTTCCTTTGGATTAACTGCCAAACGATCCCTCTCTGAAGATTTGGGGTAGAAATTCCACTATTTTTCTACCGCTTTTTTCCTTTTTTCCTCTCTCTTTTCTAATTTTTCCTTTCTCTGTTTCGTTGTATATTTCTGTTTTTTTTTTTTTTTTTTTTTTATTAAAATCGCTACGACGATTATAATTAAAATAGAACCCTAGAGAAGTCGAAATGATCCCAAATTTTTCAAGTAAGTTATACAAAATATATGTAACATACTCGCGAAGACGGATCTCAAATCGGACTCCCGAAACTCAAGATGCGAATTTAAAGGAAAAGGTCAAATTATTTAACTTTCGGCATTTTAGCGGAAACTAGCCGAACAACATCGAAATTCACTTTCGAAAAATCACAAAAGTCACAAATAATCATACGAACCTAACGGCGCTTTCGGATTTCAAATCGGAGCTCATTCGCCAAAACCGAGCTCAAAAACCTCTTTTTAATATTTATCGACGATAAAATTGAAACCTTCTTCCGATGCCTACCAAACGAGGTCTGATTTAGCTCAAATTTTACAGACATGTCCTAATGGACCTTACGAATATTTTAAAATTATCAGCACGCCAATCGGAGTCCTAAATTCCGAAACGACTGACCGAGGTCGTTTCATTCTCCTTCACTTAGACTCTTGTTCGTCATCGAACGAGCAAGAGTCTAAAATAGATTTCATACCTCTAATGAGAATGCTTACACCAATTTTTTTCAATGACATTTACTACGAAACCAAAATCATATTCAATGATAAGAGATTTTAGGCTTTATAGATCAAGATCGAACCTGAATCGTCGAAGAGGTAAGGATACCTCTCACGCATACTGGACTCAAGCTCCCAAGTGTCCTCCTCATGAGGACGATTATTCCATCGCACTCGAACCATCGAAATCTGCTTCGAACAAAGTTTCCGGATATCACGCGCAACTATAGCAACTGGGAACTCCTCGTAAGCCAGGTTCACATCTAGCTGAGCAGGATCTAATTCGATTACTTCGGAAGGATCTCGGATACACTTCCGGAGCATTGATATATGGAAAACTGGGTGAATTGGCATAGAAGCTGGCAGGTCGAGCTGATAAGCTACCTTACCAATACGCTTCTCGATACGGAAAAGGCTAATGAACCTGGGACTAAGCTTTCCTTTCCTACCAAATCTCTTTACACCTCGCATCGGTGACACTTTCAGAAATACCATGTCCCCGACCTCGAACTCTAACTCTCGGCTCCTCCGGTTCGAATATGAAATCTGCCTACTCTGGGCGGTCCGTAAATGATCCTGAATAACATGAACAACATCAAGAGTCTGACGAACCATATCTGAACTTATCACATCGACATCTCGAGACTCAAACCAGCCAATAGGAGAACGACATCGACGACCATATAAGGCCTCAAATGGAGCTATCTGAATGGAAGACTGGTAGCTATTATTATAAGAGAACTCTGCTAACGTCAAATGATCATCCCAGTAACCCCCGAAGTCAAGTGCACAAGCTCTCAACATGTCCTCCAGAATTTGAATAACCCGCTCGGACTGACCGTCAGTCTGAGGATGGAATGATGTGCTAAGCTGCACCTGGATCCCCAACTCTCTCTGAAATGACTGCCAGAATTGAGAAGTAAACTGGGAACCACGATCTGAGATAATGGATACAGGAGTACCATGCAGCCATACCACTTGCTCAATGAAAATCCGAGCCAGTCTCTGAGCTGAATCAGTAGTCTTTACAGGGATAAAGTGAGCTGATTTAGTCAGTCTGTCGACAGTGACCCAGACTGAATCATGGCGCCGCAGGGTCTTTGGCAAACCAACTATAAAATCCATCGTGATGTGCTCCCACTTCCACTCGGGAATGGGCAATGCCTGAGCTAGCCCTGCTGGTCTCCGGTGCTCGAACTTAACCTGCTGATAGTTCAAGCAACGAGATACATAATCAAATACATCTCTCTTCATCCCCTTCCACCAGTATAGCTCTCGGAGGTCCTGATACATTTTTGTAATACCAGGATGAATAGAATAACACGAGCTATGAGCTTCACCGAGCACTGACTGCCTCAAATCCCCAACATCAGGAACACAGAGTCGACCATTAAACCGAAGAATTCCATCTGAATCAAGCTCGAAGGAGGGAACTCCTCCACTTAGGACACGACCACGCAACTCCTGCAGATGAGGATCCTCGCACTGTCTTCCCTTAATCTGACTGACTAAGGAAGACTGAACTGCAATACCTGCTAAGACTCGACTGGAGTCTGGAAGAAGAAATCTCACGCCAAAGTCGCCAAGGGATTGCAATTCTCGAGCCAATGGTCTCATGTCAGCATAAAGAAAAGCCATGCTGCCCATGGACTTCCTGCTCAAAGCATCTGCTACCACGTTCGCCTTCCCAGGATGATAGTGGATAGTGAGATCATAATCTTTAATCAATTCAAGCCATCTCCGCTGTCGGCCGTTAAGATCTTTCTGAGAGAGAAGATACTGCAGACTCTTATGATCCGTATACACCTCACAAGGCTCGCCATAAAGGTAATGCCTCCATATCTTCAAAGCAAAGACCACAGCTGCCAATTCTAAATCGTGAGTCGGATAATTCTTCTCATTCGGCTTTAACTATCTGGAAGCATAAGCAATTACCTTCCGTGCTGCATAAGAACACAACCAAGGCCCACACGAGATGCATCACAATAAACTACGAATCCACTGGTGCCCGAAGGAAGGGATAGCACTGGAGCTGAAGTCAATAAGGCCTTAAGCTTTTGGAAGCTGGCCTCACACTCATCGGACCATCGAAACTGAACCGCCTTCTGCGTCAGGCGAGTCAGGGGAGGTGCAATAGTAGAGAACTTCTCCACAAACCTTCGATAATAACCTGCCAATCCAAGGAAGCTGCGAATCTCCGTCGGAGTGGTAGGACGAGGCCATTTCTGCACTGCTTCAATCTTCTTCGGATCAACCTTGATACCTTCACTAGATACCACGTGACCCAAAAATGCTACAGAATCAAGCCAAAACTCACATTTCGAGAACTTGGCATACAACTTACGATCACGGAGGGTCTGAAGAACCACCCTCAGATGATAATCATGCTCCTCGCGGCTACGAGAATAAATAAGAATATCATCAATGAAGATAATGACAAAGGAATCAAGGAATGGCTTAAACACCCGGTTCATGAGATTTATAAAGACTACAGGGGCGTTAGTCAGCCCAAAAGACATAACTAGGAACTCATAATGGCCGTAACGAGTCCTAAAAGCAGACTTCGAGATATCTGACTCACGAATCTTTAGCTGATGATAACCAGATCGCAGATCGATCTTAGAAAAGAATTTGGCACCCTGCAACTGATTAAACAAATCATCAATACGAGGCAAGGGATACTTATTCTTGATGGTGACCTTATTTAGCTGACGATAATCAATACACATCCGCATAGTCCCATCTTTCTTTTTCACGAATAGAACAGGAGCACCCCACGGAGAAATACTCTGCCTGATGAACCCCTTATCAAGAAAATCTTGCAACTGCTCCTTCAGCTCCTTCAACTCTGATGGGGCCATTCGATAAGGAGGGATAGAAATAGGCTGAGTCCCTGGCACAATATCAATGCCAAACTCGATCTCTCGATCAGGAGGAAGTCCTGGCAAATCATCTGGAAACACGTCAGGGAACTCCCTAACAACAGGAACAGAATCAAGGGATGGAATCTCCACAGTGGTATCCCGAACCATGGCAAGATACGCTGAACACCCTTTATCCATCATCCGCTTTGCCTTTAGGAAAGAAATAACATGCCCCATGGGTGGCAAATAAGAGCCCTGCCACACCACCGGTGCTGAACAAGGAAGAAACAACTGAAGAGACTTGGCATGACAATCTAATGTGGCATGACACGATACCAGCCAATCCATGCCAATAATAACATCAAAATCAACCATATCTAGAATTAGAAGATCTACTAGTGTCTCACGACCCCCAAAAGATATGGTACAAGCTGGATAAACTCGATCCACGATAATAATGTCTCCAATAGGAGTAGAAACACAGAATGGATCACGAAGACAAATATAATCAACATGAAAACCCGAAGCAAAATAAGGAGATACATATGAATATGTAGATCCTGGATCCACCAAAGAATATGCATCTCGACCACAAACAGATAAAATACCTGTAACAACAGCTGGGGAAGCCTCGGCATCCTGCCTGGCCAGCAGTGCATATAGCTGTCTCTGCGGCTGAGCTGAACTACCACCCTGAGATCCACCCCTGGAGGGACCACCTGAACCACGTCTACGACCTCTACCGGGTGGTGGTGCACCTCTAGCTGGCTGAGACCCTGAAGGGGCACCCTGAGGCTGCTGCTGCATAGGCGCTGGAAGGCGAGGGAAAGGGCGGCCACTACCCTGCTGAAGGAGATAAGGGCAATCCTTCTTATGATGCCCTAAATCCTGACAGATAAAGCACCCTGGAGAAAATCTACGCTGATCAAACTGAGACTGATCTCGCGGGCGAAACCCAAACTGACCCTGAGAAGAAGTAGGCGCGTTCTGAGAACCATGCGCTGGAAACTGAGCTGGTCTGACAGGAGGCCTACTCTGCTGCTGATAACTCCTACCTCCATACGAGGTACTAGAATGCCCTGGACCACGAGATCTCTTACTTTCCCGCTCTGACTCCTCTATCTCCAATCTATGATAGGCCTCATACCTCCTGGCAATATCAACAGCGACATCAAATAGGGTACCAGCCTCAATCTCATGAGGCATCTGGGACCGCAAATGAGGAGAAAGCCCATCAATAAAACGTATGACCCTCTCAGAAGGCTCCTGCACGAGATCTGGAGCATAGCTGGACATCTCTGAAAATAAAAGCTCGTACTCCGTGACTGACAGGTTACCCTGTCTAATCCTCTCAAACTGTCTCCTCTTCTCATCCTGCTGACTGCGAGGAAAAAACTTCTCCATGAATCGATGAGAGAACTCACTCCAAGTCAGCTTAGGTAAGCCCTGCCTAGCTGATTGGAGCGCGGTCCACCAAGCTAAAGCCGGACCCTCAAGCTGGAAGGCAGTATAATCAGCTCCATACTGCTCAAGATATCCAAGGGCCTCTAAGATACGCTAACATTGATCAACAAACTCACGAGGCTTAAGCTTATCTGATTTCTGACCAGAGAACTTGGGAAGATTAAGTCGGGTAAAATAATGCAACCTTGTCGGATCATCAACCTGACCTGCTACCTGGACTGGCTGACCAGCCTGAGCAACCGGAGGTACAACACCCGCTACCTCTGGAACATAACCACCTGGAACATGAACTGCTGGAGCTACATGTGGAGTTGGAATGGGGGCTTCCTGAACCTGAGAACAAATATCTACCGCAGCCTGAGGAGCTGCCTGAGGGATAGGAGCATCTACAACAGCCTGAGAAATAGGAGCATCCACAGCAGCCTGAGGAATAGGAGGTCCCTGGGGCATCTGCGCCGCTAAGAATCTCATAAAAGCGTCATGAAGTGCGGGGGGGACGAATAAGCCCTGCTCCCCCTGCCCAGCAAAAGCTGGCACTACCGGAACCTCTGCAGCAGGATCAACATGATCCACCATCCTCACAGCCTGGGTAACTCTACCTCTGCCTCGACCACGACCTCTACCGCGGCCAACACCACCACCTCGCGGAGCAGCAGGCATAGGGGCGACCGCTGGCTCCTCAGCCTCTCGATGGGCATTCGCGCGCGTTCTCACCATTTACTGCGGAAAATAATAAAAAAGATATTTAACTTCAGATAAGAAGACTCACGCACGACAGGAAAATAAAGAAAGGAAACTGCTTAAATGCCACCATAGCCTTTCGTAGATAGGTACGGACGTCTCCGCCCGATCAGCGAGACTCTATTAGACACTGTCATGATCTGGAAAGACTCTAAACTGGGCTCTGATACCAACTTACAAGACCCAAATTCACGGTTAGGCCGTGCGGGCACCCGACCACCTCCCCTAAACCTGTCGGGCGAACCCTATTGACTGAATCGATATAAATTGTGAAGAATTACCTTGAAATAAAAATGAACCAAACTTTAACAACATAAGATAACTCCCAAGGATAGACAAATATACAAGCTGTCTGAACAATACAAATAACTACCCAGAAAACACAGTTTTAAAGGTTTCCAGATCAGACATCTAAGAAGGCCAAAAGATATATACACCTCCCGAAGGAAGCAAAAGGAAAACTATAATATCTGAAGTTGGTGGCCGTAATGAACAAGATGGCTCACCATAGACAGCTGAGAACGTACTACTCCTCAATCACGGCGCGACTGGCTGGGTCCTGGAGCAGAATCTGCCGAACGAAAAGAAAACACAAGGACAAATAGGGGGTGAGTCATAAGGACTCAATAAGTGCGAACAAACTAGCAACCTCGAAAAATAGATACGCTAGTCAGGGAAACGGAACCAGACAACCATCAACAAATAAGCCATGCACATATAAGCAGAAAAGTAGTCATGTACAGAAAATCTACACAATAGTATGAAATGAAATAGAATGAGATGAAATGAAATGATATGAAATGAGATGAAATGAAATGAGATGCAAAGGGTCACATGTGCCAAATGAATGGAGCGGAATCCTCCTGCTCCGAGGGCGGAATCCTCCTACCCTCAATATGATGCGATGGAGCGGAATCCTCCTTCTCCGAGGGCGGAATCCTCCTACCCTCAATATGATGCAATGATAACCCCTCACCGGCGCGGGACTCTCATCGACTGCCGGGAAGTATATGTCAACTCACAGCCAGAGTACAATGCTCAGATCCTCAATGCAATACCAACAACAGGACATAACATATAATATAGAATGTAAATCCAAAGCTAAGGCGTAATGAGTACGCCTATCGGCAGCTACACACATAAGGAACACGTGGTAGAAAATCCACAAGGTCAGGTGCCTCCAAAGAAATGGATATAAACACTTACCGTACTCCAA
This sequence comes from Petunia x hybrida, assembly GCA_037355625.1. Classification (NCBI taxonomy): domain Eukaryota; kingdom Viridiplantae; phylum Streptophyta; class Magnoliopsida; order Solanales; family Solanaceae; genus Petunia; species Petunia x hybrida. Next base: position 4,789,764 of record JBBBVM010000063.1, on the reverse strand, counting down.
AGCTAGCTCTGTTATTAAACAACTGCTTTTTCCTTTGTATTAACTGCCAAACGATCCCGCTCTGAAGATTTGAGGTAGAAATTCCACTATTTTTCTACCTCTTTTTCCCTTTTTTCCTCTCTCTTTTCTAATTTTTCCTTTCTCTGTTTCATTGTATATTTCTGTTTTTTTTTTCATTTTTTTTATTAAAATTGCTACGACGATTAAAATTAAAATAGAACCCTAGAGAAGTCGAAATGATCCCAAATTTTTCAAGTAAGTTATACAAAATATATGTAACATACTCGCGAAGACGGATCTCAAATCGGACTCCCGAAACTCAAGATGCGAATTTAAAGGAAAAGGTCAAATTATTTAACTTTCGGTATTTTTAGCGGAAACTAGTCGAACAACATCGAAATTCACTTTCGAAAAATCAAAAAAGTCACAAATAATCATACGAACCTAACGGCGCTTTCAGATTTCAAATCGGAGCTCATTCGCCAAAACCGAGCTCAAAAACCTCTTTTTAATATTTATCGACGATAAAAATTGAAACCTTCTTCCGATGCCTACCAAACGAGGTCTGATTTAGCTCAAATTTTACGGACATGTCCTAATGGACCTTACGAATATTTTTAAATTATCAGCACGCCAATCGGAGTCCTAAATTTCGAAACGACTGACCGAGGTCGTTTCACATGGCTGATGTACATGTTGACTCTTTGGTTCAATATATGATATTTTTAACCAAGAAAAAAAAAAGGAAGTGAGTTTATATTTATTCACGAAGAGGTGGTGTTTTCAATTATAGTAGCAGTAAAGTTTATTGTTAATTTACTTTTAATTTTGAAAAAGAAACTGTGATTTTTAATTATTTGAAAGACTTAAAGTTTATTCGTATCGCATAATAATAATATTAATACTCTTCAATTATTTATACTTCTGAAAAATACTCGATTTATTATTTTTATAAGCTTTTCTAGCCAATTTTAGTTTTCTCAAATATTTTTATGTATTTTCTATATTTTTTTCGTAATTATGATATATTATTAACTTTAAAAAAAATTAAAAAAAAATCCATGGGGCTTACAATCTATATCTCGAAGCTTAAGTCTTGCTTCATAGCAGGTAAAACATCTTGTCTCACGCCCCTTCTTTTTAAAATATTGATTAGAATTCTAACACGAAGAGTCAAAGAAAATGCAAACTTGTTCATATCGTGTAACAATGAAGAAGAGTCAATTCAATCTCATTAATACACTTTAGCTATGACACTAATTAAAGTGTCGTTCGGTTGGGACTTATTTATGCGAGTATTAGCAATATAGAGATTAGCAATGCGATTATTAGTAAAACATGTATTAATAATACGAATACTAGTAATGCATGTATCAGTAATGTTGGTATTAGTTATGCGGAGATCATAGTGTAGAGACAAGTTATCCATAAATTGTAATGTGAGAACTATTTATTGTGTAATTATCGTATCACAAATTAATATATAATGTACAATTTTAAACATTCGGTCTTTAAGAACTTCAATAATTATTCTAACAATTATGAAGTTTTAAAATTTTAATACTGACACGACCCAAATTTTTGGCTAGGCCGTGCGGGCACCCGACCACCTCCCCTAGACCTATCGGGCGTATCCTATGGACTGAATCGATATAAACTGCGTAGAATTATTCTGAGAACAAAATAAATCTAACCTTAACAACACAAGATTACTCCCAAGGACAAACATATATACAAGTTGTCTGAATAATACAGCTAACTACCCAAAATACATAGGTTTAGATATTTCCAAATCAGACATCTAAGAAGTCCAAAGATATACACATCTCCTGAAGGGAGCAAAAATAATATAAACTATGATATCTACACCGGGTGGCCCCAATGAACAAGATGGCTCACCATAGACAGCTGATAACGCCTCGGCTCATCAATCATGCCTCAAACTCGGTCCAGAAGCAAAACTTGCCGAACCGAAATAAATAGACAAGGAACAACAAAAGGGTGAGCCGAAATGACTCAGCAAGTGGGGGCTGGCTAGCTAACCCAAAGAAGCAGATATGCTAGCCAGGGAGAAGAAAAGCAAATAAACTAAATTTACCTTATTTCAACTACAAAAAGACAGAGCTAGATAATCACTGGAAACACATATAGAATCATAAACTCATAAACAACTAGGAATATAAGATAGACAGAACATATAGGCATCCCGAACATATCAACAATCAGAAATACATCTTATTATAAATAAATATTGTTGCGGCGTGTAATCCGGTCCATATATTTATACTGTTGCGGCGTGCAACCCGATCCATATATTTATACTGTTGCACTCAGTATATGACATAAGAGCCCATAACCAGAAAACATAATACAGATGAATGTGGTATGATGCAATAATAACCCTTTACCGGCGTGGGACTCTCATCGACGGCTAGAAAGCATATGCAATAATAACTCTTCACCGACGCGGGACTCTCATCGTCTGCCGGAAAGTATATGTCAAACTCAACCCAAAGTACAATGCTCATATGCTCAATGCAATACCAACAACAAGGCATAATATATGATATATATAGTGTGCATCCAAAACTAAGGCGTAATAAGTACGTCTATCGGCAACTAAACATGTAAGGAACACGTGGTAGAATATCCACAAGGCCAAAGGCCACCAAAGAAATGGATATAATCACTTACCTTGTTCAAAAGTTAGCACTGCTACTCAACAACTACTTTGTCCTTTGAATTCACTGTCAAACGACCCCACTTTATTCAATAAAAAGAAAAATATATCAAAGGCTAAAGGCTTCATTCCTTACGTCTTAAGGCAATTCGGTTAGGAACCTGATACCCTATTCGCCTACGTGATATGCAGGCCAGGCCTATGTACAGGGTTTAAAGTCACATAACCAAACCCTAAATAAATTACATTTATGGGTAGGCTATAACCCCCTGAGTACGAATATATAACAATTCCATTATCATGGTCCAATTAACTCTTTAAACTATCAATTTAACTCATTAGAACGATGTCAAATATTCCAATTTTCACCATTAAAATATATTCAAACACACGTAATATACTGAAATAATAAATTAACATTATTACCTAAATGTTGCGGGGTGAAAATTCTATCTTTTTCCTCCTCTTTTTCCTTTCTTTCCTCTATTTTCTGGTGTTATTTCCCGTTTCTGTTTTCGTTTCTCTGTTTATGTTATATAGGTTAGCCACCGCCTTACTCTTTTCCATTTTGTTTCTTTCCTTTTATCTTTTTCTTTTTCTTTCATTTCTTTTTATTTTTTTGAAAATTTCCTATCTTAAATAAAATTAAAATGGAACCCTATAAAACTCGGAATAATCCCAAATTTCTCAAGCAAGTTATACAAAATATATGTAACGTACTCGCTAATGCGGATCTCAAATATGATTCCCAAAACTCAAGATGTGAATTCAACGGAAAAAGATCAAATTATTATTTTTCGGAATTTTAGCAGAAACTATCCAAACGATCTCGAAATTCACTTTCGAAAGTTCACACAGGTTACAAAACCATGCAAACCTAATGACGCTTTCGGATTTCGAATCGGAGCTCATTCGCCAAAATCGAGCTCGAAATCTCTTTTTAAAATTTACCGATAATAAAATTTGAAACCTTCTTCCGATATCTACCAAACGAAGTCCGATTTAGCTCAAATTTTACAGACAGATTCTAATGGATCTTATAAATATTTTAAAACTGTCGGCACGCCAATCGAAGTCCTTAACTCCAGTAACGACTACCTAAAATCGTTTCAAATACATATATTGCTAATACCTACATTCTTATTTCATTGTCTATTTTGCATAACTTATACATGTAATATTATATTTGTGAATACGCAAAATGAAAACCAAACGACATGTAAGCTTATGCTGAATTCTATAAGAAGAAAAATCCAAACGACGTATTAAATTGTGCAGATTCCAATGCGTGTATTAGCTCTGGTATTGGAGCAACCGAATGGCCTCTAAGGCTATGAAATAGTGACTTTTCTCTCTTGGAATGCTTAAATACTATATAAAATACTTTATATGTTCTAGTTTACGTAGCTAACATTTTCTTATTAATCCGTTAAATAAAATGATAGTTTCTAAATTTAAAAATAATTTAACTTCAAAACTAATACTACTTTATCCTTAATGAAGTAATTTACAAGTACATAAATATCTATGGGTTCTACATCTACATATTAGACTACAAATCTCAAAAATCTTCATTTCTTCCTTAAATTCCGTATCGATTTAAATTATGAAACATTCAGTGAAATGGAGGGACTAAGTATAATATGTAGAAGAGGGAGTAGTAAGGGTGGGCACTAAACCGAAAAAACCGAAATACCGAACCGAATTAATTCGGTATTTCGGGTTCGGTATTTCGGTTCGGTCCAAGAAATTTTGAAACTTCGGTTTTCGGTTTCGGGCAACCCCGAATTTCGGGACCCGAAAAAATCGAAAAAACCAAAGTTTTTTTTTTAAAATATTTCGGATATATATTAATATTATGTATATCGGATATTTAGGTAAACTTCCTTTAAAATATGTAAAATCATTAACAATGCAAGTATCCATTTTCTTAAATAACGTGCTAGTGAAATAATGTGACTTAAAGTTAATTAAGTGCACATGTCTTCTGTATAACATTATTATAGATTGGTATTCGAGTAAACCATAAATGTAAAGATGAGCAGCTACAAACCAACACTTATATTAAAGCGTATTTCCATCTGTTATGGTTATTTTGAAGCCTATTATACAACTGTTAACCAAATAGATGAGATCAACACATACTTGCATCAATTTATAAGAAATATATCCACATACCAATAACCAGCTAAAGAAATTATCTACGTGGAAAACTAGCACCAACTAAATTACGGAAATACTGTAATCTCTTTATTATGAGTTAGACGTTCATAGCACCTACATAACAGAATAGAGGACGTGTATCAGATAGATACCAAAACAATATAGATACAAACACGTTAAAATGTATCAGATAATACCAGACTATACGAAGGGGTGAATAGTTTCATTTCCTGTAATTAATCATACTTTTAGTACTAATTTCGTTTAAGCTAAAAGAAATTGTAAGAAATGAGAAAGTGAGAGGACCAAATTATGGTGTGGTCGAGGGGACCAAATTATCCTAGTTAGTCATAAGGTATAAATTTTCTTGTTCGGGCTTTTTTTTTTTTTGCATAAACTTTGGTTTAAACCGAAACACCGAAGTACCAAACTAAAAAATCGAACCGAACCGAAGTATAAAAATTACGGGTTTTTCTACACTTCAAACCGAACCAAAAACCGAAACACCGAACCGAAGTTTCAAAAAACCGAACCGAAGTACCGAACGCCCGCCCCTAAGGAGTAGGACCAAGAAATGAAAAAACAAAAATACAAACAAGCAAATAGAAGATGGACTATTAGGAATTTCTTCCACTCCATGTTCCATAAGACCTTTTACTGATTAGTAAAGGATGGCAGTGCTTAAACACTGAAAAGAATCAGTGGTATTTACTCTGTGTTGAAAAGAAGAAGAATCAAAAGGTTGCAGTGAAACAGTACATTTAATACAGCAACAGGGACTTTAACATAAGGGACAGAAGAAAGAACAGAAATAATTTATGTAATAAGAGAGCAAATTGAAAGCAGAGCATTTATTCAATTCTCTACTTTTTTTTTACTCTCGACTTTACTGGTGCTCCCTGCCCTATGTATGCTCCATTACCTCTCATTGAACAATGAAGCATTGTTACCATTAATTGATTCTAATACTAAGGAAGGAGAGGATAAAAGAAATGAAAGAAACAGAAAATTAAGGATTATGATAGCAGAAAGAACTTGGTTTTTTTCACTTCCAATTCATAAACTAACCATTAGAATATTCAATAGTAACAGAAGTGCAAAACTCCAATATATTGATTCTTTTTTATCGAAAACAACCTCCTTACCTTAGGGATAACATCCACATACACCTCACTCTCCCCAGACAGACCCTATCTGTGGGATCGCATTGGGATGTTGTCGTTGTTGTTGCTATGTCATGAATTAGTTGTGGAGAGGATTTGGACCTGTATGAACTAGTCTCTTGTCTTCTTCATACAAATTGTTTGCACTATTCATCTGATTTCTTTTCTGTTTTCTTCCAACATAATGTGCTGAACTAAAACTTGAATTCGGATTCGAACTGAAATGCCGAACTTTTCTTGGTAATACTTTACTAGAATGGGCAGTTTGATGTTGGGACGAGCAAGATGATATACACAACTGGGATAATACCAAGAGAAACCAATAAACCCAAAATATTGCGACCGTTTGTCTTGTGTTTATTCTATTGCTTCTTCTTTTTCTTGTTTTTTGACTCCTTGTAACTTCATCTTGAATTGGAACTGTCATTGGACCAACTCCTAGTACAAAAAAGGTATAGCTAGAAATGACTTAAGCAGAATTTAGAGATGTTGACCATCTGAAAAGCTTGACGTACTAAGATATCTTCTTGAACTTAAGACTACTTCTTAGCTTTGTTTTCTTCTGTTGATGTCCTGCCAACACTAGACTTTGAAATATTCTGAACTCTTTTGTGTGAGAAATAGAGAGAGAGAGAGAGAGTTAGCTGGGAGTATGCTTCTCCTTATCTTATGGTCTAAGCCACATGGAGCTTGACCCTTGATTCCTGGGAACCTTCTTATATTTAGTATCTTATTTTCTGATTTCTGAAACTTCGAACTTTGGACCCTTTTGCTTGCGAGTAAACACCGATGCTCTATATTTGCATGTTGCATGGCCTTTGATAATAAAACGGTGTATTTATATGTTAGGTCCTGTAGGTCGTCACATTCTTGAATGTAGGATATTTTGTATATCCGACTGTCTTTTAAATTTAAAAGATCATCTAACAAATTAATGATATTAAGTATTTGTTCAAGATCTAAATAATTCAAATTTTTTCAAAAATATTAAGTAGTCAAATGTCAAAATATATATATACTCCCTTTGTTCCAAAATGATTGTCATAGTTCGGATTTCGAGAGCCAAACGAATTCATTTTGACCGTGAATTTAAACATATAATCTTTAAATTTTTTGTAACGATGTTTATCACTACTAGAAATCGTTGAAAATGCTACAAAGAGGGTGGAGAGGGAATTCCCTCTCTAACTGATTGGAGAGGGAATTCCGTCTCCAATCAGTGTAATTCCCTCTCCAATCACAGAAAGAATAAAAAAATAATAAAATTTTTTAGAGTTGGAGACGGAATTCCGTCTCCAACCAAAAAGCAAAAAGTGTGTCAGTGATTGGAGACGAAAATAATAAAATTTTTTAGAGTTGGAGACGGAATTCCGTCTCCAACCAAAAAGCAAAAAGTGTGTCAGTGATTGGAGACGGAATTCCGTCTCCAAACACTGACACACTTTTTGCTTTTTGGTTGGAGACGGAATTCCGTCTCCAACCCATAATAATAACCCCGCTCCTTCTCTCTTCCACATTCAGTATCTCCTCTCCCCAAAATTAAAAAACCCCCAAAACATCACTGCCTCCGGCGAAAACATCACTCCCTTCACGTTACCAATGGAAATTTTTGAAAATGTCATGCAACTAGCTACTGAAGGATGAAAAGCAGTGGAAAACTATATCCTTGAAGTAAGATTGATAACTTATTGCCTTCTTTCCGAACCCCATATATTTGTTTTCACAAGCATTTTCTTATACAAGCATCTTCTGTTGCTTTTGATTTATTTCAGATATTATTAGACAATACCAAGCAGTTAGAGATTCGCCAAGGTGAATAGTTTCCAGCTCTTCGAGGAATTTTGATTGAATATTTTACTTGTTGGTAAGATAGTCTTCCTGTTTACAGTACTGATGAACTCCTCTGGTCAAAATTGCTAATGCTTTCCTCTACGGAAAGTATAAGCAAAGAAAATCTGTGATACTCTATTGCTTATTTCTTCTGTTATTGAATTGAAAGTAATCAAAGCACCATGAGAAACAAATGTGTTAGAAATAATTGATTACTTGCAGAAAACCATATATTTTACTTCTGAGTAAGAAATAATGCAAGACAATTTACGGGCTATACATAAGTAGGTCGATCAACGAGTTTATTCAATTAGTTCAATGGAAAAAGATTACATATATGATTCCGTCTAAACAATAATTTATAATTTATATAATTTATGTTTGAGAGGGAATTCCCTCTCCAAGCATTAAATTAATTAAATTAATTTAATGTTTGGAGAGGGAATTCCCTCTCCAAGCACTAAATCAATTAAATTAATTTAGTGCTTGGAGAGGGAATTCCCTCTCCAAGCACTAAATTAATTTAATTGATTTAGTGCTTGGAGAGGGAATTCCGTCTCCAAATGCAAAAGTTCACGCGTTCTGACACAGTCTTGGAGACGGAATTCCGTCTCCAAGACTGTGTCAGAATGCGTAAACTTTCGCATTTGGAGAGGGAATTCCGTCTCCAAGCAGTCCAACGACGCGCTTAAAAGCGAAGGACGCTCAGAGACGGAATTCCGTCTCCAAACACCGTTTGGAGACGGAATTCCGTCTCCAAACTTTGACGCTGAATGATTAATTTCTAGTAGTGTATATATTTAGAAAGTATATAAAAAGTACTATAAGTCACAATAATTAATAATTCAAAATATTTAAAAGACATATGAAAATATTACGGTCAAAGTTAAACTCGTTTGACTCTCGAAATCCGAACTATGACAACCATTTTGGAACGGAGGGAGTAGTATGTGGTTAATATTCTGGAATTGAACCATTTAGATTAAAACCATCATTAAGTATAAATAAATAAATGAGGTCTTAATATAAAATGCAGTGGTTGATTTACAAAAGATGTAGAGAGTATAGTGCATTGAAGTAGGGTGGAGAGGGTGCGGGACTGTCCAGTATTAATTGCCGTTGTCTTCGGAATACTTTTGAACTTATAAATATTGTATGGAGGGCTTTGGAACTTAGGCTAGCAGCACAAGTTGGGATCAATTGGGATAGGGTTTGAGGGGGGGGGGGGGTTGTGTTAAACACCATCAAGCCTCAAGGCATAGAATTCAACTCTTTTGTTATACCTTCATCTCGACATGAGATTGACGACTTCTCTAGTTTCATTAGTATTTATTTATTTTCTTTGTTTAAGTGCAAGTTCTTTCTACTTGGTCGAGAGATCATTCTATTACCCGAAAAATGAGGTTAAATTTTACCGCTTCTTTCCATTTACTATATGTTGTTTAATGCTGATTGTTAGGGGAGAGAATATATATCCTAGTTATTACTCCCCTTTATTCTAAAAAGGATGGCACTAACTATATCCTTAATACTTAGTCCGTTAAAAAAAAAAAAGCATAATTTTAAATTTGAAACTAATTTAATTTCAAATTTTTCACTTTATTCTTAGTGAGATAAAATATAAAAAGGTTTCAGGAATCAAGGGATAGAGATATCACTACGTTATAAAACACATAGTAGTAAATAAAACACACAAGCAGCTTGTCATATCTTATCTCTCTTAAAACGTCTTATTATCCTTCCACTAATATAATTGGTGAACGAGGAGGGGTGTATTCTTTAAAAAGGTACATATATTTTTGTTTTTCTAAAATGCCAAAGAGTTTGCCGAATAATTAAATTCAATTTGCTATAGCAATAGAAAACAATATGAACTAAAGGTAGTAGTAAAGTAATTTAAAATCATCTTTCTTTAAATCTAAATAGATAAATATGGAAATTCGGTTTGCTTTTCTACTTTCCTAAGCATGTTATTCGTTCTTTTTTTTCCCTCAGTCTCTCTCTTCTAAATATGGGAAAAGTAGATCTTAGTTGATCTTACAAGACCATTATTAAGAACTTGAATTAATGCAGTGCAATTACAACATAAACGACATTCAGGTAACTACAAAAGCACTAAATGAAAAGTAGGAAACAAGGAAGACTTAAATTAGAATGACAGCTAAACACCCGTTGATAATTAAATGTTGTCATCTGCAGCTTTCTACTGTACTCCCTCCGGTCCATTTTAAATAATTTTTTGATATTTTTTCTTAGGTCGAAAATATTTGATTTTTTCAAAAATCAAGATGATATTTGTTTTGACTTTTCAAAGTTACCCTTATTAATAAATTAAATACATAAAGCTCTCACAATTTTTTATGAGTAAATTTTGAAAGAGATGAAGGTTAATTTAGTAAATGACATCTTTAATTAATGCTAAAAGGTGGATTCCTTGGTCTGTGTGAAAACAATCAAAAAATCAAATAATATGGACCGGAGGGAGTATTTTTCTTTAATTCCTTTTTCTGATCTCTGTACTCTATCATTAATTACAATGCTGGTAATGTAATGTTATGGGCGGCCTCTCAGCCGTGCCCCATGACTCCTTGGGCGCGCCCCGTGGTGCCCTGGCAAGCCTCAAGACGCCTAGTCCCACGGTTGTGGCCGCGCCAAGATCTATATGCGCATCTGCGTATGTCACCCCACTGGTTGAGCGTGCCCGCGCGCAGCAAGCAGACAGCGCCGTCAAAGCCTGCCCGCGCGCCCCGCACTTGAGTGCACCAACGCCATGCGACCTGCGCATGCGCGCCACAATGCTGCCCATCCCACACTAGAGTGCGCCTATGCCATGCGACCAACACATGCGCACCTCAACGCAGATTGCCCCGCGCCTGCGCGCGCCTAAGCCTTGCGCCCTGTGCGCAAGCCATGAAGACGCAGACAAGGATGCGGCCCCTCAAAGTACCGCACATCATGTAAATATAGTTAGGTTTATCTTTCTGTATTTTTCTAGTATGATTGTCTAGCCCCTTAGTGTTTGCTGCTATGACATGGGTTTATTTTTTAAGAACATATATAGGGGGTATAAAGATTCGAACAAACTGCAAGCTGCTTTCATATTTCTGCTCTGGTGTCTCACCCCCTCGACACCACGTTGGCTTTCTTGTAATCGGTTGGCTTGATTAATACAAGCTAGTGCAACGACTTTCATTTTCAATTACTCTTTTTATACACACTGTGATTGACATCGGTTTTCCCGTACGTCACTGACGCTCTAGTCTAGTGTGCGGAGGGGACCATTGGCCGGCATACGTTGCCCTTCTAAGCAAACTCAAGAAGGCGCCACGTAACAGTTGGTATCAGAGCCTAGGCTCGACAACAGACCAAGGAAAAGGTTGACAGACAATACAGAACATGGCTGGTGGATAGAAAACAAATGGTGAAAGGATTAGTGCGCTCGAAGAAGCGGTCGAGGCACTAAAAGAGACCGTAGGGACTGTCCCGGATCTCAAAACTAGTCTTGAGGAGAGACTGGATGATCTTAGTCGTCTTGTGCATTGGAGTGAGACAGACATCGCTCACATGAGCCAAGACATAGAGAATGACCGCCTTGAGCTTGCTGCGGTCAAAACTAAGCTCGATGCGAGCGAGGAAAGGAATGCTACTATACAACAACAACTGGATGAGAATGCAGTGTCGCATGCGGCGTTGCAAAACACTGTGAACAACTTGATGGCTCAAGTCATGCAAGGCCTTCTCAGAGGAGGAGGAGGAAACAGAGGTGGGGGTGGAATGAATTTTGCTCCCAAACAAAAGGTGAAGTTCCCAGAGCCCAAGCATTACAATGGTGCTCGAAGTGCTAAAGAAGTCGAGAATTTCCTGTTCGACAGGGAACAATATTTCAAGGCAGTTGGCGGGCTAGATGATGATCAGAAGATCACAACTACGGTCATGTACCTTGAGGGTGATGCTAAACTATGCTGGCGTGGGAAAGTTGAAGCCGCAGGGAATAGTGAACCAGAATTGGCAACATGGGATGAGTTGAAAGAGGCTATCCGTGGACAATTCTTTCCAGAAAATGTCGAGTACAGTGCTCGACGAAAGCTCAGGGAGCTAAGGCAGACAAGGTCTATGCGGAAATATGTTCGTGAATTCACAACCCTATTGCTAAGCATTCGCGACATGGGAGAGAAGGATAAACTCTTTACCTTTATGGAGGGACTTAAACCCTACGCCCGTGCCGAGTTACAAAGGCAAAGGGTGGACACATTGGCAAAGGCTATTCAGGCTGCTAAGTGCACTGCGGACTATCAAGTGGATACTCGGAATGATAGGCAGCAGACGACTCCACGTTCTGCTGGTGGTAACAACCACAAATGGGGGCAATCCAATAAAAGTGGTCCTAGCAAAGGTAGGGGAGAGCGGAGTAATAGTTATTCCAAGGCCTCTTCCTCGAGCAGTAGCAATACGGTGGCTCAAAATAAAGGAAAGGGAGACGCCTTTGTTCCTAGAGGTGGATGTTTCGAATGTGGGGTTCCTCACAGGGTTGCTGATTGCCCTGAACAGAGGAAGCTGAATGCCCATGAAACTCTTGATGAAGAAGAAGCAGACGAAAAGGATGAGGATGACGGTGAGGCTCCGATTGGTGCGTTCTCGCACACGTTCTACTCTATCACTCAAGAAGTGGATGAATCAAGTACTGCAGGTCTTCGGTTGAAGAAGGAAGCTGATCATGCTGGTCAGAAGAAAAATTCTGAAACCGATGCAAAACTTCGGGTTGGCAAAAGTAAGGGACTTATGTACATCGACGTTCGGGTTAATGGCAAACCTGTTCGTGCGATGATAGACACAGGTGCTACTCATAATTATTTGGCTGCTACAGAGGTGGAGCGGCTAGGGCTCGTCGTATAGAAGGGTCGTGGTCGAGTGAAAGCTATTAACTCTCCAGCTCAACCTGTTGGAGGTGTGGCGAAGGGAGTCCCAATCAAACTGGGTCCCTATGAAGGGAAGACTACGTTATCTGTAGTCACGATGGATGATTTCAAATAGATTCTTGGTTTGGAATTTCTGCGGGAAACTCAAACCGCAGTTTTGCCGCATGGCGATACCTTACTTATCATGGGGAAAAACCATGCACGGTTTCAACTTTGTCTGGGAAGTTGAACGAGAGGAGTATCTCGGCTATGCAACTGAAGAAGGGTGTCAAGAGACAAGAACCAATGTTCTTGGCTACCTTATGCTTGGACGAGATTGAGCGGGCATCTGGCTCTATTCCTTCTGCTGTGAAGGATATGTTGGTGGACTTTGAAGATGTGATGCCGCCAGAAATGCCTAGGCAACTACCGCCTAAGCGAGATGTGGATCACCAGATTGAACTGGTGCCGGGCGCGAGGCCTCCTGCCCGTGCGCCGTATCGAATGTCACAACCCGAACTCACCGATCTTCGGAGACAATTGACGGAAATGCTGGATGTTGGAATTATTATGCCCTCCAAGTCCCCTTATGGATCGCCTTTGCTATATCAAAAGAAGCACGATGGCTCCTTAACGCTCTGTGTGGACTATAGAGCATTGAATAAAATTACTGTGAAGAACAAATATCCTATTCCCTTGATGGCGGACTTATTTGATAGGCTGGGTGGTGCTACGATATTTTCAAAAATAGATCTGAGATCAGGCTATTGGCAGGTGCGTATCGCTGAAGGAGATGAGCATAAAACAACCTGTGTCACGAGATATGGATAATTTGATTTTCTAGTTATGCCGTTTGGCCTAACTAACGCTCCAGCAATGTTTTGTACGCTGATGAATCAAGTCTTCCGGGAGTTTATAGATGAATTCGTGGTTGTCTATCTGGATGACATTGTGATTTATAGCAAGAGCATGGAGGATCACATGACGCATTTGAAAAAGGTCTTGACAAGACTAAGGGAGCACGAGCTATATGCCAAGCCGTCGAAATGCGTTTTTTCCCAAAAGCAGATCGATTTCCTTGGGCATATAGTCGGGGAGGGACAAATCAAGATGGATGGCGGGAAAATTCAGGCAATTGCTGATTGGTAACCACCAACTGATATTCATGCCCTAAGGTCTTTCTTGGGCCTATGTAATTTCTATTAGCGGTTCGTGAAGGATTATTCTCTTATCGCTGTGCCCTTGACGGAACTTTTGAAGAAGGGCACGCCATGGGAGTGGTGTCCAAGGCGTGAAAAGGCCTTTGCTACTTTGAAGAGGGCTATGTCAAGCAGCCCGATTTTGGCCCTTCCTGATATAGCCAAGCCATTTGAAGTACAGACTGATGCCTCAAACTTTGCGCTTGGTGGAGTTTTGATGCAAGAGGGGCACCCAGTTGCTTATGATAGCCGGAAATTGAAGGATGCTGAGCGGCATTATGCCGCCCACAAAAAGGAGTTGTTGGTTGTGGTCCATTGCTTGCGTTTATGGCGCCCTTACTTATTGGGAGCACCCTTTGTTGTCAAGACTGAAAATACTGTAGTCAGCCATTTTATGACACAGCCAAAACTGAATGGGAGACAGGCGAGATGGTAAGAGCTTCTTGCCGAGTTTAATTTCCACTTGGAATACAAGAGTGGGAAGTTAAACCAGGATGCTGATGCGCTAAGTCGGAGGGCCGACCTAGCCGCGGTGTATGTACTTTCCGCCCTTAGGGGAAGCGAGGTAACCACCAATATTAAGGATCAGATCAAGGATCTTCTTGTTCGTGACCCTGCTGCTCAAGATTTGATCAGCCTTGTGGAACAAGGGAAGACGCGTCAGTTCTATATGGATGATGGTTTTCTCAAGACAAAAGGGAAGTGGATATATGTGCCAAAGGGAGGTGATTTGCGGAAGACCCTATTGAAAGAATGTCATGATACCCTCTGGGCCGGCCATCCTGGAATGGATAGGACCCTAGCGCTGCTTCAACACGCGTACTATTGGCCCCAGATGGCAGATGATGTAGATCAATATGTGCGAACCTGTTTGGTTTGCCAGAAAGACAAACTAGACCGCTTGACGCAAGCGGGACTATTGCAGCCGCTACCTGTCCCAAAAAGGCCTTGGGAAAGCGTCTCTCTGGATTTTATCACTGGATTGCCCAAGGTCGGAGATTTAACCACTATTCTAGTAGTGGTTGATCGGTTTTCTAAATACGCAACTTTTATAGCAGCCCCAAAATATATAGCAGCTGAAGAGACGGCCAGGCTCTTCTTTGCTCATGTGGTGAAGTATTGGGGTCTGCCTAGAGATATTGTTAGTGATCGCGACTCGCGATTCACTAGTAACTTTTGGACTGAGCTCTTTAAGTGTCTTGGGTCTAAGTTAAGCCACAGCTCCAGTTTTCATCCACAATCTGATGGCCAGACGGAGCGGTTTAACGGGATGCTTGAAGAATATCTCAGGCATTTTGTAACTGGATCGCAGAAGAATTGGGTGAAGCTACTGGATTCTGCCCAGTTGTGCTTCAATGCCCAAAAGTGCTCCAGCACCAACAGGAGTTCTTTTGAAATTATCATGAGACAAAAACCTCTTCTCCCGCATACTGTTGATGCACCAAATATGTCAAAGTCCCCTAGAACTGCGAGTTTCTCAAGAGAGTGGAAGAGAAATCTAGAGATAGTGCGAAGCTATCTTGAAAAAGTACAAAGGAGGATGAAAAAGTATGCAGATCAAAACCGGCATTTTGTGGAGTATAAATGACACGATCCGGAATCCGGTTAGGCCGTGCGGGCACCCGACATCCTCCCCTAGACCCGTCGGGCGAACCCTTACCAATTAAATTAGGAAAATAAATATAATAATTCAAAATAAAGACAGGACTAAAAAAAACACACAGACATATTGACGCCTCTAAGCTGTACGAAAGAAAATTACAGCTGACTACCCAACATACTAGGTTTAGGGTTATCCAGACTAGACATCTAAGAGTACGAAAGAAGACAAATATCTCCTGAAGGGAGCAAAATACAACTGATATAATAACCAATAAACTGGTGGCCATCCGGAATAAAAGCTGGCTCACCCTGACAGCTGAAGTCGTCTTCGCTCCTTCACAACGTGGCGAACTCAATCCTGGAGCGAACCTGCCGAAACGAAATAGATAGACAAGAAACAAACAACAAACAAGGGTGAGTCAAAAGGACTCAATAAGTGGGGCAGACTAGTCACCTCAAAGAATGGGATAGCTAGCCAGGGAGAAGAGAAACAGATAAACAAAATTCCTCTTATTTAAATTATGAAAAGGCAGAGCCAAATAATAACTAGAAACACGTTTGGGATCACAAATTCATTAAAACCAAGAACGTAAGATAGCCGGAACGTATAGGTATCCCGAACATATCAACAATCAGAAATACATCTTGTTGCGGCGTGCAACCCGATCCATATATTTATACCGTTGCGGCGTGCAATTCTATCCTCGCAACCCAGAATACGAGCCAGAAATATATAGGCAAACTGAGATATGCCCACGATATAGTGCACATACCGCATACATAAAACACAACACAATACACACAATAGTCAGTATGCGGTGCAATGAGATGGGATGAATGCGGTACAATGCAATGCATTCACATATGCCCAATACCTATCTCCGGCGCGGGACTCTCATCGTCTACCAGGAGATATATGCAAAGATGACCCTTCACCGGCTCGGGACTCTCATCGATTACCGGGAAGTATATGTAATGATGACCCTTCACCGGCTCGGGACTCTCATCGATTACCGGGAAGTATATGCAATGATGACTTTCTCCGGCTCGGGACTCTCATCGATCATCGAGAAGTATATGTAATAATGACCCTTCACCGGTGCGGGACTCTCATCGCCAACCGGGAAGTATATGCAATAATGACCCTTCACCGGTGCGGGACTCTCATCGCCAACCGGGAAGTATGTGAAATGCTCAAAACCAGAGTGCAATGTTCATATGCTCAATGCAATACCAACAAACAGGGCATAACATATAATATACAATGTAAATTCAAAGCTAAGGCGTAATGAGTACGCCTATCGGCAGCTACACACGTAAGGAAACACGTGGTAGAAAATCCACGAGGCCAAGTGCCTCCAAAGAAATGGATATAAACACTTACCTCTTCCAAGATTTAGCATTGCTAATCAATAACCGCTTTTATCCTTTGGTTCCATGGCCAAACGATCTCACTGTGTTCAATAAGCAGAAAAATATATCACATTAGGCTAAAGGCTTCATTCCTCACATCTTAGGGCAATCCAGGTAGGAACCTGATACCCTATTCGCATACGCAATACGCAGGCCAGGCCTATATATAGGGTTCAAAGCCACATAACCAAACCCCAAATAAATTATATCTATATGTTGTCCATAACTCACTGATTACGAATATATAATCAATTTTACTATCGGGGTCCATTTGACCCTTTAAACTATTAATTGAACTTATTAAAACGATGTCTAATACTTCAAGTTTTACCATTAAAACATATTCAAACACACGTAATAAACTCAAATAATATAGTAGGATCATTACCTGAATGTTCTGGGGTGAAAATACTATTTTTCTCCGGCCCCTTTTCTCATTTTCTGGCATTTTTTCCATTTCCTTCCGTGTATTCTTTTGGTTTTCCGTTTCTGTTGTTGTGTTTCGTTTTCTGGAATATATTCACGCTAAAGATGAGCTCACCGACAATTCTCATTTCTTTCTCATTTCCATTTTGTCATTTTTTTGTTTTATTATTTTTTTTTCTTTTCTTTTCTTAACAAAAATTAAAACAGTGCCCTACGATATTCGAAATAATTCCAACTTTTGCATACAAGTTGTACAAAATATATGTAACATACTCGCGAAGGCGGATCTCGAATCAGACTCCCGAAACTCAAGATGCGAATTTAAATGAAAAGAAGTCAAATTATTTAACTTTCGGCATTTTAGCGGAAACTAGCCGAACAACATCTAAATTCACTTTCGAAAGTTTACAAAAATCACAAATAATCATACGAACCTAACGGCGCTTTCGGATTTCGAAACGGAGCTCATTCGGCAAAAACCGAGTTCGAAAATCTCGTTTTAATATTTATCGCCAATAAAAACTGAAACCTTCTTCCGATGCCTACCAAACGAGGTCTGATTTAGCTCAAATTTTACAGACAGGTTCTATTGGACGTTACGAATATTTTAAAATTATCGACACGCCAATCGGAGTCCTAACTTCCGAAACGACTGACCGAGGTCGTTTCATTCTCCTCCACTTAAATTCTCGTTCGTCCTCGAACGAGCCTAAGTCTAAAGCAAGATTTACGCTGATAACAAAAGAATTTGCACGACCTTCGTAAACTATCCCACGGATTTTTTTTCCTCATGATTACAGAATTAAAACTATAACACGAACACCGAACTCTTGGAATAAAATATATCTGGATAATATGATAACACCATTGCCCGAATTATTCTGACTAAGATGATCCTTCCTCGATCATGAGAGAAGAGTTCTATATTTTCAAAATAAAAATACACGAAACTTTGAATGGGTTAACATGATTCAGTCGATAATTACCTCTTCGATATACCTTTCGATATAGAACAGGTCGATGGAAGTAAGAATTAGCTTACGCTTCAGCAACGCCTTAGATATTTAATATTATGATTCGGTATCAATTGGAGGAAGACTCCTCCACTTAAAGCATAAACTCATACAATTAATTTGAATAGGAATAGTCATCCTCGCACAACCTGCTGGATTAAAGAAGACCTAGCTAAAAGCTGAACATAGGCAGACCTAAACTACCAAACTACCCTTTCGAGTTGCCAACTAGCTGCAACTCTCGAGTTCACAACTCCATACCTTTGCCGTAAACACTACCGCCTGATGGATGGTACTTCTATATAAAAATTTCGGCAGAGTTTCCCCTGAAACTGGATGATCCGCAAAACAGAACCAGCGCTATACTATACACGGGAATGGATACCCGGATAAACTAATATCCAAAACAATAATATGCTTACCCGGCTACAATAACACGTACTGTGGCTCAACACAGTGAACGTCACAAGCGGCTACCAATCGCCTAAGCTCGCTAGTGCCGGACGAAGAAGAAATAGAAATGGATCGAGGATAGAAATAATTAGAACTTTGAGAAGCTCATCTTCTTATTTACTTGGCCACCAGAGCTAGATTACTTCCGAGTTAAGCTAGCCGAAGGACCGCAATTGAAGAAATAGACATTAAATGAGCTTTATGGAAAAACATCCATACCAATTTAACCCCCCCCCCCCCCCCCCCAATAAGAAGGAAATTCTGACAATTTACCATAAATCCTTTTATAACCCAGATAAGCTCATGGGATAACATGACTCTACAAACATCTTGAACTATGGAAGACACATAGATCACATATTACTTACTAACCACTTTACACCGGAAGAAACGATAACACTTTCTGATGGTGACGAATTGGGATTTCATTATCCTACTAACACGGAATTCTGAGAAGAGAGGTATACTAATTTGATATAATAATAAAATGTGGCACAACAAGATGCCAGGCAGACGATACCGACACTCACTCCCAAATTTCTCACATTTAAACCAGATCAACTAGGAGGATTTCAGAAATGCCAGGAATAAATCATACAAGAAGCTCACCCCTCTACCGCAAACGATATCCAAGGAAACCATCGAAACATGATAAGACACACCATTTCCGGATCGATCGAAAGAATCAAATCTTACTCACATTTAAGAGAAGAAGAAATACATGGGTCTACTACATCAGATACCTCAGCATCCTGCCAGACTGGCAGTTAATAGAACTGCCTCTGCCGCTGAGCTGAGCCACTACCCTGACAAGCACTTTGTGGAGAACCACTGCCACCAAAATCTCAACCTCTACTAGATGGTGGCATTTCTCTGGCTGATTGAGATTTAAATGAAATGCCCTGCGACTGCGCGATGCCAAATGACGAGAGAAAAAGATGACTGCCTACTTGCCGGAGTAAGGAAAAAAAACTCCTCAAAGGATAACCAGACTCATGACAGTGATAACAGATTTTCATTGAAAATGGAAGCTGGACATATTGTCGATAGCTATAAAGAGAAAAACAGGGTCTAATCTTGATGAACTACTCACGCACTCTGAGAATCACGCTCTACAAGCTGAGATAACCTGGAAGGTGACTTCCAAAAATAATCAGAACTTTTACCTCCAAATGTGGTACCATAGTTACCCACCAGGGCCGTGGGATCTCTTACTTTCCCGCTCTAACTCTTCCCGTTCTAACTTATGGTATGCCTCGGACCTTCGAGCAATATCAACAACAACATCAAATGAAATCCCGACCTCAATCTCTCGAGCCATCTGGGATCTCAAGGAAAATGAAAGGTCATCAATAAGTCTTTGAATCTCTCGAAAGGCTCATGAACTAGTTCTGATGCATATCCAGCCATTCTATAGAATTCAATCTCATATTTTGAAACACCAACAGGCTAACCGACAGGCTACCCTGTCCAATCCACTCAAACTGGCAACACTCTCCATTTCGCTTGCTACTCAAAAGGAATTTTTTTTCCACGAATCTAGAAGAAAACCGAACCAAGTTAGCTAATAAGAGAGAGAGACCCATCAATTCAAGGCTGGACCTTGAAACTGGAAAAGAGGATAATCAACACTATACCGTTCGATATAATCAAGAGCCCGAAGGATACAAATACCCTGACATTATTATTTTTTTTAAAAAAAAAAAATTCACGGGGTTTATCTGATGCATTGCTTAAGAATATCGGAAGGTTCAACCGCGTAAAATAATGCAACCTCTTCGGACACTATGACCGAACTGATACCTCGGCTGGCTAACCAGCCGGAACAATTAGAGGTACAATACATGTTGTCTCCGGAACATAATTCACTGCAGCAATATTAAGAACCGGAAAAGGAGCTCCCTGAGACCGAACGTCTGCACATGCGGCAACCTGATAGGCTGTCTAGCGAATGATAGGTTTTTGCGGTATCTGCGTCGCCAAGATTATCGTAAAGCATCGTAGAGAGCCAAGGGAACCACAAGGCCCTGCTCCCTTGCCCATCACAAGCTCGTACAGCTGGGATCTCCGTAACTAAATCGTCAGCACGATCAAAACTCTCGGGGCTTCGTCAGTGCTAGCCCCAGGATAGACTGCTTCGTCCTGAACTCCTTCCGTTTGCTGATTCGTCGCACGAGGGTTCACAATTACCATGAAGGAATTAACGAAACTACTTTTGCATCCTAGACTGACGCATGATCAGAAATGAAGGAAGTGAAACTTCCTAAATACCATCATACCCTCTCGTAGATAAGTACGGACGTCTACGTACCCATCAGCGAGACTCTACTAGATACTGTCTTAGTCTGGATAGACTCTAAACATGGCTCTGATACCAACTGACACGACCCGGAATCTGGTTAGGCCGTGCGGGCACCCGACATCCTCCCCTAGACCCGTCGGGCGAACCCTTACCAAATAAATTAGGAAAATAAATATAATAATTCAAAATAAAGACAGGACTAAAAAAAACACACAGACATATTGACGCCTCTAAGCTGTACGAAAGAAAATTACAGCTGACTACCCAACATACTAGGTTTAGGGTTATCCAGACTAGACATCTAAGAGTACGAAAGAAGACAAATATCTCCTGAAGGGAGAAAAATACAACTGAAATAATAACCAATAAACTGGTGGCCATCCGGAATAAAAGCTGGCTCACCCTGACAGCTGAAGTCGTCTTCGCTCCTTCACAACGTGGCGAACTCAATCCTGGAGCGAACCTGCCGAAACGAAATAGATAGACAAGAAACAAACAACAAACAAGGGTGAGTCAAAAGGACTCAATAAGTGGGGCAGACTAGTCACCTCAAAGAATGGGATAGCTAGCCAGGGAGAAGAGAAACAGATAAACAAAATTCCTCTTATTTAAATTATGAAAAGGCAGAGCCAAATAATAACTAGAAACACGTTTGGGATCACAAATTCATTAAAACCAAGAACGTAAGATAGCCGGAACATATAGGTATCCCGAACATATCAACAATCAGAAATACATCTTGTTGCGGCGTGCAACCCGATCCATATATTTATACCGTTGCGGCGTGCAATTCTATCCTCGCAACCCAGAATACGAGCCAGAAATATATAGGCAAACTGAGATATGCCCACGATATAGTGCACATACCGCATACATAAAACACAACACAATACACACAATAGTCAGTATGCGGTGCAATGAGATGGGATGAATGCGGTACAATGCAATGCATTCACATATGCCCAATACCTATCTCCGGCGCGGGACTCTCATCGTCTACCAGGAGATATATGCAAAGATGACCCTTCACCGGCTCGGGACTCTCATCGATTACCGGGAAGTATATGTAATGATGACCCTTCACCGGCTCGGGACTCTCATCGATTACCGGGAAGTATATGCAATGATGACTTTCTCCGGCTCGGGACTCTCATCGATCATCGAGAAGTATATGTAATAATGACCCTTCACCGGTGCGGGACTCTCATCGCCAACCGGGAAGTATATGCAATAATGACCCTTCACCGGTGCGGGACTCTCATCGCCAACCGGGAAGTATGTGAAATGCTCAAAACCAGAGTGCAATGTTCATATGCTCAATGCAATACCAACAACAGGGCATAACATATAATATACAATGTAAATTCAAAGCTAAGGCGTAATGAGTACGCCTATCGGCAGCTACACACGTAAGGAAACACGTGGTAGAAAATCCACGAGGCCAAGTGCCTCCAAAGAAATGGATATAAACACTTACCTCTTCCAAGATTTAGCATTGCTAATCAATAACCGCTTTTATCCTTTGGTTCCATGGCCAAACGATCCCACTGTGTTCAATAAGCAGAAAAATATATCACATTAGGCTAAAGGCTTCATTCCTCACATCTTAGGGCAATCCAGGTAGGAACCTGATACCCTATTCGCATACGCAATACGCAGGTCAGGCCTATATACAGGGTTCAAAGCCACATAACCAAACCCCAAATAAATTATATCTATATGTTGTCCATAACTCACTGAGTACGAATATATAATCAATTTTACTATCGGGGTCCATTTGACCCTTTAAACTATTAATTGAACTTATTAAAACGATGTCTAATACTTCATGTTTTACCATTAAAACATATTCAAACACACGTAATAAACTCAAATAATATAGTAGGATCATTACCTGAATGTTCTGGGGTGAAAATACTATTTTTCTCCGGCCCCTTTTCTCATTTTCTGGCATTTTTTCCATTTCCTTCCGTGTATTCTTTTGGTTTTCCGTTTCTGTTGTTGTGTTTCGTTTTCTGGAATATATTCACGCTAAAGATGAGCTCACCGACAATTCTCATTTCTTTCTCATTTCCATTTTGTCATTTTTTTGTTTTATTATTTTTTTTTCTTTTCTTTTCTTAACAAAAATTAAAACAGTGCCCTACGATATTCGAAATAATTCCAACTTTTGCATACAAGTTGTACAAAATATATGTAACATACTCGCTAAGGCGGATCTCGAATCAGACTCCCGAAACTCAAGATGCGAATTTAAATGAAAAGAAGTCAAATTATTTAACTTTCGGCATTTTAGCGGAAACTAGCCGAACAACATCGAAATTCACTTTCGAAAGTTTACAAAAATCACAAATAATCATACGAACCTAACGGCGCTTTCGGATTTCGAAACGGAGCTCATTCGGCAAAAACCAAGCTCGAAAATCTCGTTTTAATATTTATCGCCAATAAAAACTGAAACCTTCTTCCGATGCCTACCAAACGAGGTCTGATTTAGCTCAAATTTTACAGACAGGTTCTATTGGACGTTACGAATATTTTAAAATTATCGACACGCCAATCGGAGTCCTAACTTCCGAAACGACTGACCGAGGTCGTTTCAATAAAGTTGGGGATAAGGTGATGGTAAAGATCCCCAAGAGATATCTGTTCGCGGGAGCTCATGACCCGCGTCTTTTGCAATAATACATTGGACCTCTATCCATTGTGAAATGTGTTGGAAAAGTTGCCTATCGATTTGAATTACCAGCTTGGTGGAAGATCCACCCCATTTTTCATGTCAGCCTGCTGAAGCCTTTCCAAGAAGACAAGGATGATCCTTCCAGAAGCCAGCTCACCATGCCGAGCATCAGGAAGAACAAGTGGTCAGGGAAGAAAGTAGCAGAAGCTATCCTAGATGACCGTCT
Organism: Petunia x hybrida; assembly: GCA_037355625.1. Classification (NCBI taxonomy): domain Eukaryota; kingdom Viridiplantae; phylum Streptophyta; class Magnoliopsida; order Solanales; family Solanaceae; genus Petunia; species Petunia x hybrida. The sequence continues at coordinate 4,765,719 of JBBBVM010000063.1, read as the reverse complement.
TATTCATGCCTCAAGGAAAGATCACCAGGAATTCTTGGTGAAATGGAGCGGATGTGATGCAGAGAAGAACACCTGGGAGAGGGGAACAGACCTCAAAGCCTTCAAGGACCTGATAGCTGATTACCTTGCAAGGAAGGCGCCGAGGACATCGCCAACTCAGGTGGGGGAGAATGTCATGGGCAGCCTCTCAGCCGTGCCCCATGACTCCTTGCGCGCGCCCCGTGGTGCCCTGGCAAGCCTCAAGACGCCTAGTGCCACGGTTGTGGCCGCGCCAAGATCTATATGCGCATCTGCGTATATCGCCCCATTGGTTGAGCGTGCCCGCGCGCAGCAAGCAGACAGCGCCCTCAAAGCCTACCCACAGCCAGCGCCCGCGCGCCCTGCACTTGAGTGCGCCAACGCCATGCGACCTGCGTATGCGCGCCACAATGCTACCCATCCCGCACTAGAGTGCGCCTATGCGATGCGACCAACACATGCGCACCTCAACGCAGATTGCCCCGCACTTGCGCGCGCCAAAGCGTTGCGCCCTGTGCACAAGCCATGAAGACGCAGACAAGGATGCGGCCCCTCAAAGTGCCGCACATCATGTAAATATAGTTAGGTTTATCTTTCTGTATTTTTCTAGTATGATTGTCTAGCCCCTTAGTGTTTACTGCTATGACATGGGTTTATTTTTTAAGAACATATATAGGGGGTATAAGGATTCGAACAAACTGTAAGTTGCTTTCATATTTTTGCTCTGGTGTCTCACCCCCTCGACACCACGTTGGCTTTCTTGTAATCGGTTGGCTTTTGATTAATACAAGCTAGTGCAACGACTTTCATTTTCAATTACTCTTTTTATACACACTGTGATTGACATCGATTTTCCTGTACGACACTGATGCTCTAGTCTAGCATGCGGAGGGGACCATTGGCCGGCATACGTTGCCCTTCTAAGCAAACTCAAGAAGGCGCCGCATAACAGTAAGCATGTTTCTTTAGCGAGTTATTCCTTTAAGATGTTTGCACGTATACAACGACAAAAGTAAGAGAACTTGGAACTTGGAAGAGAAATCGAAATGTATTTATCAGACATATTCTTCCGAAGAATTAGTCTTAACACGTAGTATTAGGACAACGGCCTGTAGGGTAATGCAAACGTACAATATTTATTTTATTTAAATGACAACCTATATTATCATGGTATTCAATTTTAGGAACAAACATATCACAATTAAAGGTGACATTTGCATCAGCTTCAATTTTTGATCTTCGATAAGGATTCCCTGCGTCTTCAATATGGAGTTAAAATACTAAACTCCATGTTAGTATAGTTGAGGTGAACCCAAAATCTATAGTCGATGAGCTCAAAATGAGTTACTTATAATTCGCGTCCGAAATAATATATTAAAATTAATGAATCTCACTTAAAGCCGCCTTTGAGCTGATAGTGTTTTACTTACTCAACCTTAGGTTGCTCCATTACTTGCTATACTCTGTTAATCTGACAAGAGTTTGCAGAGCTATGATTTGTGGTCTTTTGGACTCGTGGAGTCGTGGTCTTAGCATGTTGGGCATTGAGAGAACCATAACTATATCAAGGGCTTGGGTCATAGATCTGGTGGCACTGCTTAGTAAAGGGCCTAAAAGCCTACTGTCTTTAACAGGAAAGACATTTCATTATAGCAGAATATAGATGGCCCATAAGCTGACATCAATTCTCACTTAAACACCTCTATATCCAAGTGATTAGATAGACATTTTTCATTGTCTGAAGTGTGTCTCTAGACATTTGCGCCAAGCAGATCTAATGCGTGAGTTACAATTGCCAATGTGGCATATTAGTAAATCAAATGATGATGTGTGTATTTTTTAACAAAAATTTAAACTTTAGATTTTAAAAGATAAAATATAAATATTTTAAGATAAAAAAAACCCGGATTAGTTTCTTCAACCTTTCCCCCTCCCCCCACCTATGGTTCTTCTCCCCCTCCCTTTCCCTATCTTCATCTTCTAAATAATCATTTCCTCACAAACTCAAACATATCAATTAGCATAACCCCCCCCCCCCAACTATTTTGTCCAAATTCAATAGATAATTTTCAAAATCAAATATGTTTCGAAGAGAATATGTGTCACAGTTCTGCACAAAAAGGATTCGGTTATATATCATATATGTGGGTATATATTGTGTATCAAGAACAAAAAAATGTGGATATGGTCGAATGGTAAAATTTCTCTTTTCCAAGGAGAAGATGCGGCTTCGATTTTCGATTTTTCTTTTCGATGAATCTTGCTTTTTTTTTCAAAAAATAAATCAAGATGCGAAAGAATGTATATTTCCTATCTTACCACAAAAAGTATTCCCCCCTAAAGCTCATCTATGTGAAGGCCTTTCGGAGATTGATCATTCTTTCTTTTATTCCCGGTCTAAGCGCCGGCTGGTTTTTCGATCAGATCCCCTAAAAATTGTATGTGCGGGTCTCCCTACATGTGGCTCACGCCATTCAAGGTGGCACAGCCCAGTATTCATTTGCAAATCCTGTAGTGAAATTGAGATTGCTCAACCTCAGAAGCTTAATCACAATAGACATGCCCCGAAAATATACACATAAAGAGAACAGAAAAAAATCATGAAATCAGGAACGCAACTCCACGAAAAGATAAAAGATCTTACAAAATTTATACGTTACCCACTAAATTTCAAGAGATCAAAAAGATAATCGAAAATGATTTTAAAAGACGATGGTAGTTGGAGGGAAGTATTGCGATGGATCTGCCGTGAACCTCATTGAAAAGGACCTTATCAAGGTTATTGATGTCCAATTCGTCATCTTTACTAATGCCTTCTCACTACTGCTTGATGATATCATCCCTCAATTCTCCCACAACTTGAATCTTCCTTAGAGATCAACACAAAGAAGTGGGAATTTGGTTGTGGAGCTATGGTGTTGGGGTGATAGAAGGTGTTAGTATAGGGAAACAAATAAAAATTATGGTGTGGGAGCCACAAAATGATTTAATTTTTTTTTAAAGAGAGAAATAGCAAAAAAGTCTCATGTGTTAGAATGTCCCGTGGTTCCTATGCTGCCGCATTTCCCGGTCCTTTTCTTTTAGTGCTTCGACCCGAAGCGATAGCTTCTAGCTAGTTCAGTGGATAAGATGGTTGCGCTCCAGCTCACTCAAGAATGGGACGGCAGTGGTCCGCCGGCAAGCTCGTTCTGATCTTGGACGCAGTACATTGGAATCCTGAAGCACCACCACGAACGCTACCGCGCGTCCGCCTGCGGTGCGGTAAGGCACCACCCTCTTGTGCCAGCCGCCAACTCTGGCGTCACATCTTTTTCCATGTCACCATGAAGTGTTTAGAAGACATACTTTTGACAATAAAAAGTGTATGGCTTGTCATTTGGACAATTGACGTGTCTAAGTGGGAATTAGTGCCAACTTAAAGGAGTCATCTATAAAACAACAACGACATACCCAGTATAATCCCACAAGTGGGGTCTGAGAATGGTGAGATGTACGCATACCATACCCCACCGAGGTGGAGATTTGTTTCTGATAGACCCTCAAAGACGTCATCTATATATTTTACTTTATTTTTTTTATACAGCCTAAGGATTACACTTACTCTTAAAGATATAACCCTTCTTGCTACTGATGTACACATGTGTACATATATTAATGGGGAAAATTCATATAAAACCAATATAAAAGTATAGTATACTCTGATCAGTCCATGGGTTTCAAATGAACGGAGGAAAAAAACTTATAAAATAGAATTTGACTTTTACTAAATATTTATGGGAAATAGAACTAAACTGTGCACTCAAACACTTTCTAAATTTAGGGAACCACTTACCAATTGTGGTTACATTAATTCTATTGTTTTGAAAGACAACATGATTTCCCTAAAACTGAGGAGCAAAAATCAGTTATCCCTAAAAATGGATGAAATTATTATCTTTGTATGATATTAAATAATGGCTAGAAAAGTTATATTAATTTCTAATTATTTATATAGTGAGATAAAAAGTAAATGTGTTTATATTTTGATTAAAACTCTACTCACCGGACACCTAGTGTCATCTTTCCTATATTCAAATAGCTTTTCGAGATATGTGATTGAGGATAGTGGCAGGCAGTGATCACAATATTGATTGTGTGGACAAAAATACGCCACCTATTATTACAGAGATACGAGTTAAGCTGGCGAAACTAGGGTTATCTTACAAGTCGCCATGCACAGAGGATACACGCCTGCTCCTTGGGCCAACTACCGTTCAGGCAGTACGGCTATAGAACGCAAGGCATACATCCCACCGTCTTAGGCTTACAGTCTCCTTGTTAGAGTTTAGTATATACCACCGCCTTGAGTTATAGGCTCATAACCTTATTAGTTTTTTTATTTTACCTTAATTAAGATTGGGCATCCATTATACCCTTCTTGCATTGTATTGTACAACAGAGCGATTCACCACAGAATCCAGCTATTCTCAAGTAATAAGACTACTTTACTTTTCTTGCTTATTATTTCTTTCTTTTACTTATTTACTTTCCATCGTATTTACTGTATTGATTGTGACCTCATTCTAAATTAAATGTTTAACCTAGGCGACCGATTTTAGACATAAACAATGATGGTGGTGGTTGACTATAACAATGGGGGGCAGATCTACCTATGTCATAGGGAGTACCACGGCACCCGCTAACTTCAGTCGAAACAAAATATATTTATATATATACACAGGATATTGTACAAATAATAATAGTGGCACCTGCAATAAGAAGTGTGCCCTGGTGCCACTGGTAGAGAGATTGTATTGAATCACCACAGTTAGGGGTTCGAATCCCCCCGCTGAATTCTTTTTAAATTGCTTTTACTACCACAAAGACCTGATTGTGCTATAGTCCCACGGTCCCACCATATAATCCCTTAGGCATAAGGGTGTACAAGTCGAACCGTCAAGTCAAACCGAACCGACGAACCAAACCAAACCGAAAAAAAAAACCGACTTGAGGGTTGGTTTGGTCGGTTTGGTCGGTTTGGTGATTAAAAAAAAACCCAACTATTCTTGGTTTGGTTTGGTATTAACAAAAATAAAGTCAAATCAAACCGAACCAAACCGATATTATATAAATAATACATAACAAGTATCCATTAAGTATAATCTAATTATAAATATTTTATAAATTATTTTCTAGTTTGCAAAATTTATACTTCAATTCTGGACTTCTATTATACAATGTCCAAACAAGTAGTAAACATTGAGCCCAAATTTAAAGCCCAATAAAGACCAACAAGTCAAGAAAAATCCTTTCCTAATTTTATTGCTCCAACTTTCCATGCCTCTAAGCTCTAACCTTCCCGCTCAAACATTCCCCTCCTAAAACAGTTGTTTACAAAACTTGCTGCGGTTGAAAATTGCAAAAAAATTCGTTCTTTCAAACTTTCAATACAAGCTGGTAAGCTGATTTTATAATTTATTCCTATTTCTTTCACTTTATGTTAATTTTTTTCAAAGGACATGTAATTCTTTGGCCATCTACAGAGACACGACAACAACTATAGCCATAGGTATTTAATTAAAAACGAGCTCAATGAAGAACTCCTTATTTTTCCTTTGATTGGGTCTTATATTGCATATTACTAATTAATTAATTCAGAGTTTAAATGGGTGTTCAAGTTTTACTTTTTTATCGTAGTAGTTTCTATTTAGCAAGATCTTAAATTGACGAAAAAATTAAAGTATATTGACATTCAATATGCTACTCTGAAGTTGTATTATGACAAATATTCTTTACTTCATTGTGTACAGGAAATTAGGGACTCACTTTGTCAATGGAAGCTACAGCTGAAATAGATGTGGAGATGATTTTCGATGATCCGTTGACTGCGCCAATAGTATCTCGTCCTACTGTGTCGATAGTACCTCCTCCGACTATGCCGATAGTACCTCAAAAGAAAGGCAAACGCGCTCCTGGCACTCCTCCTAAAAAGCAAAAAATGACAACTCCTTTAGATGCCTGTTCTAAATCTGGAAATACTGGAAGAGAAACATCTGAGATTTGGGACCATTTTACTAAATTCAAAGATAAAGCAGGTAAATGTAGAGCAAGATGTAATTATTGCATAAGAAAAACCTTTGCTTCTGAGAGCAAGACTCATGGAACTTCTACATTATGGAAACATTTAAATGTGTTATGTCATAAATCTCCATTTAGGTTTATTGATATAAAGCAACCGACATTGGACGTTAAACCTATCAAAGAAGGGGGACAAGAAACTCGTAAAGGTTCTGTAGAAAGGGTGGTTTATAACGTGGATGATATTAGGAAGGCAATTGCCGAATTCGTTATAATGGATGAACAGCTTTTTAAAGTTTTTGAAGGGGAAGGATTTAAGAGATTAATGGCAAAAGCTTTACCTAACTTTGTATTACCTTCCCGTGTCACTGTAGCTAGACATTATTTGAAGATTTATAAAGAGGAGAAAGAAAAGCTAAAAACAATTATCAAGAACCAACGTGTATGTCTTACTAGTGATACATGGACATCATTACAAAACTTGACTTATATGGTTGTAACTGCACAATGGATTGATGATGAATGGAACTTAAAAAAGAAGATTCTCAACTTTTTCCAGTCACCGGATCACAAGGGTGAAACTATAGCTAAGGGAATTGAGGCGTGTTTGTTAGATTGGGGGATTGAAAACTTATTTACTGTGACCTTAGATAATGCCAACGCTAATGATTCTGCCATTAAGCATCTGAAGGCACTCATTGATGATTAGGAAGGTGTAATTTTGAAAAATGAGTTTCTACATGTTAGATGTAATGCTCATATTTTGAACTTGATTGTAAAAGATGGATTAGATGAACAAATTGAACCTATTTCTCGGGTTAAAAATGCGGTAAAATATGTTAAGTCTTCCGCTTCAAGGTTTGCTTCTTTCAAGACTTATGTTGAGAAGGTTAAGATAGACACTCATGGTCTTTTGAGTCTTGATGTTGAAACTAGGTTGAATTCTACGTATACAATGTTAGATACAATAGTGAAATTTGAAAAGGCCTTTGTAAGAATGTATGTGGATGACCAGAAATATAAAAAGTATTGTGAAGATATACGTGGAATTAAAGGACATCCAACTGTGGATGATTGGAAGATTATAAGAGCTTTTATCAAGTTTCTTAACATTTTTTATGAGACTACTTTGAAATTTTCAGGAAGCTTATATGTAACTTCAAATTTATTCTTCCATGAATATTTTAATGTTCGAAACGCTATTCTTAAGTATTCTTACAGTGATGATCTTATTTTGGTTGATATGGATGAGCGAATGAAGAGTAAGTTTGATAAATATTGGGGCAAGTTTGATAGTTTGAACATGTTATTGTTCATTGCTGTTGTGTTGGATCCCAGGTATAAGATGAAATATGTGAGCTTCTCTCTTATAAAAACATATGATTCTTTGTTGGGAAGGTTAATGTCAGAAAAGGTTTTGGGTGTTTTGACTCGCTTATATGATCACTATAATGGTTCTAAGTCTGAAACTTCTAGTAACATCAGAGGTGATGTAATTAGCATGACAAATGAAGTGGGTGATATGCAATCTCAATGGGAGCAACACTGGGAGTAGGAAGAAAATGTGGAAAAAAAATCTGAGCTTGACAAATACTTGATGGATGATGTGGAGAAGACCAAGGATTTAAATATCCTGGCTTGGTGGAAATCTTCATCGAGTAGATATCCAATTGTTTCAAAAATGGCAAGAGATGTTCTTTCGGTTCCTGTTTCTACTGTTGCATCTGAGTCAGCTTTCAGTACCGGTGGTCGAATTCTAGATTCTTATCGAAGTTCTTTATTACCAATGACGGTAGAAGCTCTTATTTAACAATGGATACGGTCACCTTCAAAAGAATTCAAGCTTCCAGACATGTTAGAAGAAATTGAGAAAATTGAGCAAGCTGAAGAAGGTAATTTTACATATTTAATATCTAATGAATTTGATTATGCTTTTACATATTTTAACCTGTCGACTGTTTTTCTTTCAGAGTATCCAGGCGCGCCATTGAGTATTGATTAGTTCGAATGAAGAAAATTGTGCCAGCTCCCTCCATGGTGTTTGATGCTTAGTTTTGCTAGAACTCTCGGCTTATTTTTATTAATTTTTGCTTTCTCTTGAAACTAGAAGATGTGGTGTAGTTTCTGGGTTGCCAGTTTTATGCATCAATGTCTTTTTTATTTTTTTGAGGATGGATTAAGTAAGAACTCTATGGCAAGAACCTGCTTCTGGGTTAATTTCAGTTTCTGGCTCAAATTACCTTATCATCTCTGTACAATCCTTTTATTCTGTAGTCCAATGTTAACAGTAGAAACCAGGGCAGTAAGCATCGAAAGGCCTTGACAAGTCATGTGGTGGTATTACCATAGAAGATAATTAAGCTTATAGATAATGATTGTGGTCCTAGAAGTATACACTTATAACATTTTTGAACTGTTATTGCTTTACTTCAGAATTATGTGTGATCATTTGTGTTCATATTTGTAACAGCGATGGATTTTATTCTTGTGCCATCGTTTAGAAGGTTAAATGAACTGTTGGCAAAAGGCGTAAAAACTGAAAACAAGTCCGAAATCACAAGAGAGATCATAACGTTCTCTTGTAAGTATTTAGTATTCAGTTTGTTCATTGTGATGTGTTGATTTTGTTTTCTATTTTGATTGGTTAATAAAACTCAAAATGCGAGTTGAATCTCTTTCTCGCTAGTGAATATTATCCATGCATGTCTTGTTCGATATTTTAGAGCTTTTCCAGTATAGATTTCATATTAATACTTATAAGTTTGAATTAATCAAATGAACAGAAAATTCACTTTATCCGTTAATGTTTGTAATGCCTTATTAATTTATTTTCAGAAAAGTTGGATACTTCATTAGATCAAGAGTCTAATCCGGCCATCTTCATTCGACCATTCGAATAACTTTTTCATTTACTTGTTTCTTGCATTCTTTTATAAACCGGAACAAACCGAAAAATCGAGAAACCCGAAAAAATTGAATAAAACTGAAAAAATCGATTTTATGTTGGTTTGGTTTGGTTTTTGGATCTAATAAACTGACATAGTTGGTTTGATTTTTTTTAATGAAAAAACCGATCCAAACCGCCTCAGGTACACCCCTCTGTCTTAGGCATCTCTTATCTTCCATTCTTTTCCCACCTTTTACTTTAATTTTTCCTTTTATTTACTAATCTTCCCCTTTTTTCTTTTTCTTATTATTTTTTTTGTGTGGTTATTATTTTTATTTTGTTTCTATCACTATTCCTTATTTTATGAGAAATTTATTTTGATAAATAATTTAAATTAATTTATTTTCTCTCTTTCATTCTAAAGAATATTTTGAGCAATATCTTTTTGAGTTTTGAAACATTAAGTTGTTTTGATTAATAAAATATTTGAGTTAATTCTCTTAAATTGAAGTTTTCTTAGGACAAAGATTGTCATAAAATTTGATAATTAAGATGAAGAACTTAAGTCCATATAATTAAAAGTAAATTAATCTGATCAAATGAGAAGTATATACTAGTAATTAAGTTACTTTTAAGTAAATATTCTAAATCGGTACATTTTTTCATGATTTTTTTTTTGCAATAATTTTTCGGCATATAGAATTTAAAATAAGCATAAAACATAATTAAAGTAAATTCCACTTATTTTTTTCTTGCAAATAAATGGATTAATCAACCTAGTTGAAGTAACAAAAATTCGACCCGACTTGCCTTTTCTATTTGGTGTTTGTGGCTAACAGTAGATATAACAAGTGGTACCCGCAACCTCTGAATCCTGAAGCCGCCCCTAATAACAGTTGTGTAATATGTGGTGATTATTGTAGACAAAGTAATATATATTATCAGTCAAATTGAATATTTAAAATTCAATTGATCCTCTCTTTTCTTCATGAGAAATAACTGAACTCAAATAATTTTTATCATAAACAATTTTTCTTTTCTTTATGTTACTAACATATAAAATTTATCAAATCTTATTGATATGTAATAACAACGCTGGTATTTTCAACGTATATAGACTGATTTTTTAATGAACTCTAATTTTATCAATACTAATAAATTGATGAATTTAAAATGATTCAAATAAGAATCCAAAAAGATGGACTGTATATTTTTTCATTCAAAAAGGCTAATAAAATCTAAACTCCTAAAATGAAAAAATATTTTATTGACTCATTTCTAGTTCAAGTAATTTTACCAAAATATCTTTAACTGAATAGCTTTTAGTGGTGACGGTATTGGTGGACAGTAATAATTATGTAATGTGTAGTGGTTGTTGTGTATATGGTAGTGTGATAGATTTCAATATTTTAGGTAATCTTACCATAAAATCTTTAATTGAATAGTCTGTTAATAATAGTAGACCTCTGTTCAGATGTGCTTAATCTAATATCTATCCTAACATTTTAAATGACTGACTTAACACATACTGTGTTATCCTAACTTGTTAAAATTCCTTCCAAACACACTTATTTTATAGAAAATCTTTAACACACCAAACCTCTCAGCAACCATATTTTTTACACATTTTTTCGGTATTTTATCAATTTTTTTCAACAAGTACATGCCACACACCAATGATGTAGCACGTGCCATTCACTTTTACAAAAAAACTAAATGAAATTACGACTATACCCCTTAGATAAGTTTGTTTGTTTCTCTTTTTTTTTTTTTTTGCTAAAAGCCAAATGAATCTTTCTTCATCATCTTCCCACATTCTTCCACCACCATTGCTACCACCACTAATGAAGCGGTGGGAACCATCTTTCTTTTAGGCAGGAGGTCCGAATCATCCACATTCAGAAGGCACATTTAATTTTTGGTGAAAATTTGTTTTATTCAAACAAACATCCTTGTCAAACAAATAGTTATCTTCTCCTCATAAATAAGCAAAGGTTTATCTTTTAACTATAACTACTATTTACTTTGTTTGTACTAAAATTTAGTTTAGACAATGCCCATTGATTTTATAGTTATGTGGGTCATAATCATAAGCAAGGCGTTGCATCAAGTTAATCCTATGTTTTAAGTTGCTAGATCTAACGTTTTAAGCTAAAGCCGTGTTGATTAACAATAACGTAAATCAATAATATAAGGACACAATAAATGAGCTAAGCAAGAGGAAAATAAAATTTTATTGCATATCCGAAGAGCCTAAGCAATGCTTGCTATTTCTTTACCCAGACTGCCGTTTACAATAGATAGAACATTCAGTAAGTAATATGATACAAATGATATGTTACTACTTTCTAACCTAGAGGTTCTCTATACATACCTAACCACGCGCCTTCTCCAGGATAAGATTTTTTTAAAAAAAAGAATTGTGGACGTTGGTGTCAGTGTACGACCAGATAGTATTCCTCGTACTGGCATACTAGCACAGATGTCATCTTCTAGTGTCTAGGCTAGGAACCTAATGTTAACTTTAGCTTGTGTGCGTTGACTGCTTTATTACAAGTTGATTCAGACTCTTGGCGTTGGTTGTCCTATTTGATCTCTTTTATATTCTGTTGGGGTTTTTGTGAATGGCTGTGAATGGGCAATGGTCTTTACACCTTTTCAAGAAAAAGACTTCACCTCTTCACTTCTCCCATTTGTTGGCTATAAATACATCATCATTTCATCATATTTTAACACACTTTTGGATAGGAAATTCTGAAATCATTTCCTCTCTTTTGCATCGTTGCATTATTTTATAAAAACAAGAGTCAGTCAGTGTCGTGTGATTTGCAGTCGTTGAGTAATTCGCTAGCACACCGGCGTTTGATGTACCGCTACATCGATGACGGTAAATTCGTTCTATCCTGGAAGGAAATAACCTGCAACCTCGGTACTGGAGGGGATTAAGTTCCTTAAGGAGACACCATGAAGTCGGTGGGCTCGGATTTTACTCATTGTTTCGTCTCCTTCTTTTTATTTATGATTTTCTATTTCAGATTATTTATTTCGAATACAGAATTTCTAACTGAAGGGATACATACATGCATATAACACAAATCTATACTAAATAGATTGTTTAAACATAAACCGAGAACTTACTTGTTGTTCTCGTAAGCGGAAGTGGTAGGATCTTAAACCATGGCTGGAATTACTGGCCGTCGGTGGTTGTCACGTGCTTGACGGATCAACCCCTTTATTCACAGTCTAAACACTAGTTTATTTGAGAGAGAGATAGGAAGAGCAGTAGAGAAATCAGTTTCTTTATCTGAGCCTATTACTACTGTATTTATAACTGTATAATACAGTAGTTGTCCTCTTGTAGGACTCTATCAGGTAACTTATCTTTTTACCTGGATAGACATTAAGAGCACCCATTTATGGGTGGACTCTTTTATTCAGATAAATCCAACATCTCCCACTCACACATAATGGGAGTGCTTTTATAATATGAGAAACATATTCTCTTCTCATCTCTACAAATATTCATACAGTGAAATAGACCGTGCGACCAGCATACTGTGAGAGCTACGTGCTATACATCTGTTAGGAGTATATAGCCTCTCGTCGAGTGCAAACATGCAAGTGGATTATAAAGTATGCAATACCCTAGATCATATGAATCACATTTTGATATCCTCTCAAAATCTCAAATATCATTTTTATGTATTCACAATTATAACTCATAAGTTATAACTGGTGCACCTGTGAATACAAAATTAATGAGATTCCTTTAATGATCTTCCTCTTCTCACGAATAACATTAGCTCACCTGCTTTTCTAGATATGTCCCGCCAGACCGCATCCATTTTCATGGTCTTTTGGAAACACACTAAGATAGCTAACATTAGACTAAGTCTCAAGTATCTGATTGGAGTCACTAAGGGTATTTATTTTTGAGCCACCATAAAGGCTCTGGGTCTCACGCAACAGTAAGTTGAGATCAAACTTATGTTAACCCTTGGTCGACATTAGCACACATGGTATGAAACACGTGCTACAACATCTTTCTCCTTTCCTTAAGAAGCGTATGTCTTTATTAAATAATGTTGTGTGGATGAAATTCAGACACCATACGTATCTAAATTCGAGTTCCTTAAACTCACATCTAGCTCACTAAGTAGACTAGGTGAACATCCTTTCACCTTAATAACCTTATGTCATTATTTAAGCGACTCTATTGATTTTAAGCATATAGCTCTCAAATTATCCATTTGATTATTTTTTCTTAAAATCAAGTCTCATCTCCACTTATCACTAAGATAAGGAGGCGGTTGCCTGTGTGAGAAGGCCAACCTCTTGTCTACCCGACATACTAAAATATAATTGAAGAATGTACTAAACACTCAATAAATCATGAATATGTATATAAGTAAATCAACTTTATTGATTATCAAAGAACATAGTTTTGTGAACAACTGGGAAAACAAAGAATAATACAAAATCACTCAAAGTCTACGCAAGCCTTGAGACCTAGTGTGTCTCACAAATGCATCTCTAGCTAAAGGCTTGGTCAATAGGTCTGCTACCATATCTTCTGTAGATATTTTCACCAGGTTCAACCTCTTGCATTTATACATGTCTCTTGCATAGTTATACTTGATATCTATGTGCTTAGTATCACAATGATGCTTAGGATTCTTAGTTGCATCAACTGCAGCCTTACTATCATAGTAGACCAACACTGGTTCATCATCAGTATTACCCAACAAGCTTTTGAAGATCCTATTCAACCAAACAGCTTCTTGTGTTGCTTTTGACAGAGCCACATATTCGACTTCCATCGTGGATAGTGCTACACATGATTGCTTCTTACTCTTCCATGATATGGCACCATTACTAAGTAAGAAGACATATCCTGAGGTAGACTTCCTCTCGTCTAAATCTCCTCCATGATCAGCATCAGTGTATCCAACTAATCGCAAATCTTTGCTGCCTTGATAACAAAGTGCGTAGTCAGCTGTTCCTCTCAGATATCTCATGATCCTCTTTACTGCTTGCCAATGTGCTGGACCTGGATCGGATTGATATCTACTTACCAAGCCAACTGCTTGACAAATATCAGGTCTAGTACACACCATAGCATACATTAGACATCCGACTGCGCTTCTATAAGGCACTCGCTTCATCTTTTCTGTCTCTTCAGGAGTCTGAGGATACAAATGATTTCCCAAGTTATGGCCTTTGCTGATAGGAGTGTCAATTGGGTTGCTATTCTGCATATTAAATCGTTCAAGAATTTTCTTAATGTAATTCTCCTGAGAGAGATACAATAGTTTCTTAGGACAATCTCTTGAAATCTTGATTCCAAGAATATATGCAGCTTCACCCATATCTTTCATCTCAAATTGAGACGACAACCAGGCCTTTAACTCGTTTAATAACTCCTTATCATTTCCAGCTATAAGTATATCATCGACATACAATATCAGAATTACAAGCTTATTTCTTGATCTTCTGGTATAAACACAATGGTCTTCATCAACCATAGTAAAACCATTCGATATGATCACATTTTGAAAGTGTATATACCACTGCCTTAAAGATTGTTTGAGGCCATAAATAGACTTCAAAAGTCTACAAACTTTTTGTTCGTGGCCTTTTTCAATGAAACATTCGGGTTGTTCCATATATATTTCTTCATCTAATTCTCCATTGAGAAAGGCAGTCTTTACATCCATCTGATGTAATTCAAGATCTAAACTTGCTACTATAGCTAGAATCAGGCGAATTAAGTTAAATCGCACAACAGGTGAGAAAGTCTCTTCGTAGTCTATTCCTTCCTGTTATGTATAACCTTTCGCCACCAGTCGAGCCTTATATCTCTCAACTGTCCCATCAGCCTTGAGCTTAATCTTGAGAACCCATTTGCTCCCAATAGCTCTGCGTTCTTTTGGGAGATCAACTAGTTCCCAGAATTTGTTGACTCTCATTGACTCCATTTCATCTTCCATTGCTTTTATCCATTTTTCCTTAGAAGGGCATGAGAGAGCCTCTTTTGTATTTTTAGGCTCGTTTTCTACTTGTAAGAACAACATAAAAAGTTCAGTACCTTCGACATCAAATCGTCGGCGGGGAATCTTTTTACGTAAACCACGTCTTTTTTGTGATTCTTCTTCGTTGTTCCCATTTGGATCAACGTTGCTCCCGCTTGGATCAAGAACATCTATCCTGCTCCCACTTGGAACAAGATCAGCGACCATCTCGCTCCCACTTGGAACAAGATCTATTCGGTCAGTGTTTGATGTCAAATGATTACTTACATTCGCATCCGATGATGAAGGAGGTTGTTGATGTGAAACTAATTCATCATCTGTTAAATTTCTCCCACTCGAACGAAGTGATCTTTGTACATCTTGATCCTCTATCTCAAACAAGGTTAGGTCTTGACCTACCTCTCCCTTTTTAGGAAACTCATCCTCTAAGAATGTGACATCTCGTGATTCAAACTCAATTACGCTCCCACTGTCTTGCTGACCTATAAACACATAACCCTTAGAGGATTCTGAGTATCTTATGAAAATACTTTTCTTTCCTCTCGGGCTTAATTTGCCATGTTTGTGAGAAAAATCATGTGTATAGGCAGCGCAACCCTAAGGTCTTAATATACTTAGGTTGGGTGCTCTTCCAGTCCATAACTCATATGGAGTGGTTGCAACTGACTTTGTAGGCACTCGGTTAAGTACATAGGTAGCAGTAAGCAATGAATCACCCCAATAACTAATTGGGAGGTTAGCTTGTGCCATCATTGACCTAACCATTTCTAGAAGCGTCCTATTTCTTCTCTCCGCAACGCCATTTTGTTGTGGAGTATTTGGGATAGTCAACTGATGAACTATCCCCTTTTCATCACATAATTCATTAAATTGGGTTTACAAGTACTCTCGACCTCGGTCAGTTTGAAGAACTTTTATTTTCTTGTCTAATTGATTTTCCACTAAGCTCATATAGCGTTGGAAACAACTTATTGCTTCTGATTTGTGGGAAATTAAATAGACATAACCGAAACGAGTGTAGTCATCTATAAATGTGATGAAATAGTACGCTCCATGCCTAGCCCTGACATTCATAGGCCCACAGATGTCCGAATGGACTAATTGCAAGGGATATTCAGCTCTAGTAGCTTTACCGAAGGGTTTTCTTGCAGATTTTCCTGCTAGACAACCTTTATAAGTAGACAATTCCACATGTTCAATGCCAGTAAGCAAACCTTATTTTGCCAACCTTTGCATTCTTTGTTGGCCAATATGACCAAGTCTAGCATGCCATATGTTTACATCACTATCATATTTATGTGAGGAAGCAAACATAGAAAAACTAGCATTATTATTAAATGAATCATAATCCAAATCCATAATAATAAAACCTCCGGTCACATGACCAAAACCGAATAAAGTTGAACCTAAGTCAATTTGACAGAATTGTCATGGAAAAATAAGCTAAAGCCAAGCCTAAGCAAAACAATAACATCATAATATTCCGGCGAATTCCTGGAGCATAGAGGACATCATGTAGTAGTAGGTGTCGACCACCACACAAGACTAACTTACATGTACCGATCCCTTCAACAGCAACCTTATTGTTGTTGCCCACATAAATCCACTTTGTTCCACGTGAAATATGCCGAAACTCCACAAAAGAATTGTGTTCCCTCGTTATGTGGTTCGTTGCTCCGGAGTCTACAATCCACAAAGGATTAGATTCAGTCAAAAACACTGAACTAGAAACACAAAGTTCACTAGTTTGAGCTTTGTGAAATACCTTTCTAGGAGGCTCAATGCAATCCTTAGCATAGTGACCCTTTTTGTCACAGTTAAAGCATTTCACCTTTGCAACATTGACACGTTTGGGACGTTTGTTATTGCCTTGTTGTTCTACTCTTGCTCTTTTAGCAGGCTGAGACTGAGTTGGTCCTCTTTTCTTAACCCAATTCTTTTTCTTTTAGCCACCTTTGGCCTTAGAGGATGTTGCCATATGCAACTCAGCTGTTGGCTTAGCAGCCTCAAGCCGATCCTCTTCAAGCTCAAGAGATCTCCGGACATCTTTCAGAGTCTTGATTAGCTGATTGTGGGTCAAATGCATCTTCGTATGATCCCAAGAATTAGGTAAGGACCGTATGACAGCTTGAACTTGTTGCTCATCGGTCAACACATGACCAGTATCTTTTAACTCCCCAATCATGTTTGTCATAAGCCTAAGATGAGTTCTCACTGAATGTTCTGGGCGCTTCTTGTATGAGTCAAACTTGATTGTTAAGGATCGTAGCCTTTCAATAGAACATGTACCAAACATATTCTTCAAAGCAACCCAAAGACCCATAGCTCTTTGGTGATCCTTAAATTCACTTAAGATATCATCATCTAAGGTGCTCAGCAACGTAATGCGAGCCAAGGAGTCTTTCTTTTTCCAAGCGTCATAAGCCGCACGGTCACGCCTATGCTGAGCCGTGGTGCCTTCCTCAGGCTCATCCATGACGATGTTAATTGCCTCCAGAGCCTCTTGCTCTTCAAGCACATATTGGACTTTTAAGCTCCAGGTCTCATAGTTGTCACCATTGAGTTTCAACCCTTTGTTGAGCTCAGCAACAATGTTCTTAGCAGCAGTAGACATTCTTTTAACAAAATAAAAAAAAATAAAAAAAATATATATAGTGAGGAACTAAAGAAGAAATTTCTAAACGCAAGTACTATGTTCAACATACATATTCGGACAGTAAGCACTAAATTGATTAAGTTAATAAATACGTATATTAATAATGGAGTCGAAAGTTCACTATGTTCCCAGTCATCGTCTAAAAATTAAACACATGAAAATTAGCCTAGTCAACTACCTAACTTAATGTCTTTATCAT
Organism: Petunia x hybrida; assembly: GCA_037355625.1. Lineage (NCBI taxonomy): Eukaryota > Viridiplantae > Streptophyta > Magnoliopsida > Solanales > Solanaceae > Petunia > Petunia x hybrida. The sequence goes on along the minus strand of JBBBVM010000063.1, from coordinate 4,747,870 downwards.
ATTTAAAACAACATTTTATTTTTATGATTAATCCCATATGGATCTAAGTTAAAAAATTAACTTAAACTTAATTATAAATTTTATTTAATATATTAAATAAAATAAATCAAATGTTAAACTAATTAACATAAATGTATTCGTTAAACTAATTAACAAATATATTAAATATTAAACTAATTAATATTTTAAACATGTTAAATAAATTAACAATAAAGATAAAAAAAAATTTAGCATCAAACTAATTATCACTTCACGCAATTGTTAAACTAATTAACAAATATACGTAATGTTAAATTAATTAATATTTCATGCAATTGGGATAAAAAAAAATATAAACTAAATTTATATTCTGAAAAAAAAATTAGAATCACTTTGATATATTTATTAATAGCCCATTTGCCAAAAAATAAATAGTACTCTCATTATTTTATTTAATAAAAAAGACGAAACTTTACCTTCAGTCAACTAATCTGCCAATCTTTTTAGAAATATAATTGGACTGTTAGCCCAAAACTCAATATGGTTCTGGCAGCCCATAATCATTACAGTAACTTAATTGGACATGGGCCTTAGCCCAATTTCTTTATTTTTAAATTAAATTAGAGATAAGTGAATATCCAGAAGACTTATCTTCTTCGTTGGAACTTTCTGCAGTCACCTCCATTTAAGGCTAAGCTCCACATTTTTTATTTTTTGTTATTTTTTTTATTTTAAAAAAAATCTAATAAAGAAGAGAGATTAGTAAACCCCTAAAGTCAATCTTCTTCTCTTTTAAACTTCACTGCCTTCACCATTAGAGACTAAACTCTAATATCTCTATTTTCTTTTTAAGTAATTTCAATGGCTGATGCTACTCCTCGCCGGAGCCTTTTCCGGTGACAACGGTGTTTCACGGCAGCGGTTTTCAAGCAGTGGCCGGATTATTATTATTGTTATTTTGGATTCTGCCATATCAGATGTTGGGTAGTCACTATCCATACTAGAACTTTTTCCGATAGAATAAGGAAGGTTTCAAAAAAAATAAGTTTGTTGACGGCAGCTTATCGTTCCTTCCCATCTGGGTTCTTGCAGCATCGGTGGTGGATAACGATAGAGACGGGGCAGATCTAAAAAAATATTTTCTCTCTATTTTCCAATTACTGTATAAATGAAAACTTGTTGAAAAAAATAAACTTTTTCAAGCATGGTAAGTATTCAACAACCAGTCATATCTCTATTTCTCAATTATACACAGAAAACCAGCCTATGACTACTGATACCAATGAATGGATACATACATGTATATAACACAAATCTATACTAAATAGATTGTTTAAAGATAAACCGAGAACTTACTTGTTGTTCTCGTAGGCGGAAGCGATAGGATCTTAAACCATGGCTGGAATTACTGGCCGTCGGTGGTTGTCACGTGCTTGACGGATCAACCCCTTTATCCACAGTCTAAACACTAGTTTATTTGAGAGAGAGATAGGAAGAGCAGTAGAGAAATCAGTTTCTTTATCTGAGCCTATTACTACTGTATTTATAACTGTATAACGCAGTAGTTGTCCTCTTGTAGGACTCTATCAGGTAACTTATCTTTTTACCTGGATAGACATTAAGAGCACCCTTTATGGGTGGACTCTTTTATTCAGATAAATCCAACATACAATCTTAAGGAGCTTAACATATTTTATGTGTTCGGATGACTGATGAGAGGAATTAAAAGGTAAGCTGAAATAGGAATATATGGCCCGTGCTTACCTTGGCGTACAGCAGAGAAAATCTAGATAAAAAATGGTGATATCTTTCTTTAATTGTTCTAATTGCTTCACAGAAAGAAATTAATGTATAATTGGTCAAGGTCCATGTCTTTTGAGATTCTGTTGACTATATTTACCGATGTTGAAAAGAGAACTTGAGTTTATAAATCATGAACTTTTTGTACATGCGTTGTTAGTCTAATGGCTTGCTGGATAGTACGAAAAGAAGGATTCATGAAATTGGATATGTACCACTATCTTGATAATTATTTCTGGTGTTTCAAGGTAAGTTTGGTTCTAAGGGAATCTTATATTCATTCAAGTACTGGTCACAAAAAGACAATGTCTATCAATATAGGAGGGAAACAAAAAGGTAAAAAAAAATTAAATGAAAAGAAAAGATGTGCAATGGTTGAAAAGATGTGCATAATGAAAAGATAGCATTTAACCATCACATCGATTGAGATCCATGGTTGTCCATTATATTGGGTCAAAATGAGTGGTGTACTGATTAGTTAGTTTTTATTAAGGCAAAATTCTTAGATGGCCCCTTAAACTTGGCCGGTATTGTAAGTTGGACACTTAAACTTTGCAAGTGACCAGATAGACACTTGTACTTGGCCTAAGTGTAATTTTTAAACCCCCGACCCCATCTGACTAGGTGCGTGATGTTGTATCTAAAAAAAAACGCGTGAGGAGTCATATGTTTTGCTGAGTCAGAAATTCTAACGGTAAAATCCCCACTTCTTTACCTTATATCATCTTCTTCACCTCTCCAATGGCTAAAACCCTAAATCTATGATCTTCTTCTTCAAAATTTCTGAAATTCTTCTTGATAAACAGCTCTATTCTTCTCATATCTTTTTAACCTATTTGTGAATCACTACTTTGTTAAGAAAAAATGAATCGATATAATAGACTTGAGGTGTGTAAATGTGGGGAATATCCAAAGTTGATAACTTCTTGGACTCAAGCTAACCCTGGACGAAGATTTTATTGCTGCAAAATACCGCGGGTAAGTGCTAACTGATCAATGTGGCTTAATTTGTTAAAACGACTTTTGTTGGGAAATTCCTAACTACTTTTTTCATGTTAATAGGATGCCGGTGGGTGCAATTTTTTCAGGTGGCATGACGAACAAGTGACTGAGCAATCTAGTAGGGTTATATGGGGATTATTGAAGAGAGTCAAAGTGTATGAAGAAGACAATGCTCGCAAAAGTTGGAATTTGAAGAAGTGTCAAATTATCATTCTTCTTCTTGTATTTTCATGGCTATTTAGAGAATTGATCTTCTATTTCTTGGTGGGATGTTAAGGCTAGTTAGCTATGGGAAGCTTCTTGTAGTGTTGGTATGTTGTATGTGAATGTAGTTTGTATTGTGTTATGTTAGTGTAATGTATTTCATTTTTAAGCATGAACAAATGGCAGCCTTTTGATATTGAGTGTGTTATGGTATCCTTTTGATATTGAACTAATTGTGAACAAATTTTGACAATAATGTAAACTTGACAAATGATTTCAATAAGGCAATAACATGGCAGCCTTCATTACTTTAAATGCTCAAAAGTGAGCTACCACAGTACACAATAAGCAGGCAGCATTACAGTTTAGATTTGTCCAAAAATAGCTGCTAAAGTACTGAATATGTTCAAATACATTAAAGGAAGAAAGCACTAAGAAATATTTCTAGTCCTATCAAATGGTTCACATATTCACTGGGTTGCTCTTGCACTTGCTGCAGCAGATTTCTTGGCATTTTTCTTTTGCTGGAGTTGGGAAGATGTGACAGCTTTCCTGCCCATCCACCTAAGACCAGTTGGTTCATAACCAAGTTCAACTGTATCTGCAGAATGTTTCACAACTTTTCCAGGTTTAAGAACTCTTGCACCTGGCATACCTTGCTGCAATCCCAAAACAGTCAAGTTATTAGTACTACTTAAACAGAGTAATCAATTTAAACTGAAAAAATTTTAAGTCAAAACATACATTTAAGATTGTGGTCCCTGTCCTGACATCAGTGTATACTCCATATCCCTGGAGTCTTGGTTTTTTTGCTACCACATTAGTACTTGCAGAATCACCACCAACAGAAGAAGCACCAATTAACCCTCTTTTTGCACCTCTACCTCTGCCAACCCCTCTTCCTGCAGAAATATTGCTTGAATTTTCAGAACCTGCACCAACAGTCCCTGCACCTCTACCTCTACCAAACCCTCTCATAAAAGCCACATTGCTTGAGTTTGCAGATTCAGCAACAACAGGCCCTTCACCTCTACCTCTACCTGCACCTCTACCTCTTCCCACACCAAGTGTTTTACCCCTTCCTCTCCCAGTCCCTACTGTAGATGCAGCAATTCTTCTTTCAGTTGTCTTTCTTACTCTTGAAGTATCTTCACAAATAGATGATTGTCTACTATCTTGTGTAGAAGATGGTGGTGCACTTGGTTGTGAAACAGCTTGTTGGACAGGAACTGCAGGTTGCCTCATCTCTTGTGTAGCAGAGGGTCCAGCCTGATATACAGATTAATAGACAATTAGGAACTTAATAGTCAATAGTAGATTAATGGACCTAACACAAACATACCTGTGTCCTGGCTTGCTCTGACCCTTTTCTGCATCCTTTCTTGTTGTGGCCTGTCTCCTTGCACTTTGAACAAGTCATTTTAACTCCCATTTTGGATGCCTTGCCATATTTTTTCTTTGGTTCAGTCTTTTCCTTTCTTCTGCATCTCTTTGGCCTGCCTGGCATGGGTTTAACCTCTGGTGGGTCTATAGATGGATTGGTTGTCTCAGGCCACATCTTCATGCATGGAATTGGTTGGAGGGTGTACTTGTAGGCTGCCAGAAATGTTTCTTTTGTATACCAGTGATCAATGTGGCTTTCAGGTTCTTCTCCTAGGTGATAGATTGCACATACAGCATGTGCACAAGGAATGCCTTTTAACATCTACAGTCTACAAGAGCAGGTCATATTGGTCATATTGACTGTGTGTGTATACTCTTCATCCTTAACCTCAAAGCCATCATCCCCATTAAATCTAAGCTCACACTTCCTAGCAATCTTTTTATTTTCATCAAGAATTAGTTGTGCCATTGGAGTTATTTCCCCTTCTTTCCAACTGCTACTTAGAGGAAACTTTCTCATCTCAACAGTTCTACTCATCATCTTGTGCCTAATTTCCTCTAGCATACTTATAATAGATTTGTGTCTTGGCCCTACTATCCAAGAGTTAAATGTTTCACACATATTGTTTTCTGCAATGTCACACTTGGGTGTCTCCCTAAAGTAGGCTTTACACCAGGTCTCTTTTGGATAACAAAGTAGTGATTCACAAATCTCATTTCCTAGTTTGTCCATACTATCTAACTCCTCTTTCAGTTTAACAAGAAAACTTGCCTTAGAGCATCTCCAAAATTGCTTCCTTCTCTCTTCTCCTGCCCAGTTCTTTGCCCAGTTTGACCAAATGTGTCTTGCACACATTCTGTGCTCAGCATTAGGTAGCTTATCCCTGATAGCTGGAACCAATCCCTGAAAAATATTGAAAACAGTAAGATATCATGAAGCCTACATACTGAGGGAATAAAAACAGTAAGAAACCAAGCATAAATGAAAACTGAATCTGACCTTTTGCATATCAGATATTACAGTCAAGCCATCTCCTTGCCCCAATTCAAGATCTGCAATTAAATGCTCTAAGAACCAGCTCCATGAATGTAGTGTTTCCCTGTCCACCACAGCCCAAGCTATAGGAAACATTTGGTTGTTTCCATTTTTGCCAACTGCTACTAAGAGTTCTCCCTTGCAGACCCCTTTCAGAAAACAACCATCAAAGCCTATTATCTTTCTACAACCTTCTAACCACCCCTGCTTCATTGCATAAAAACAGACATAGAAATACTTGAACAAGTTCTTCCCAGGTTCTGTTTCTTTATCTGTCCTGATCCAACAAGAACTGCCTGGATTTGATTGCTTGATGATGTCAGCATAGTCACACAACTTTGAGAATTCCATCTTCCAGTCACCCAAGAATTGATTAATGACTAATATCTTAGCCCTGTAACATATGGATCTGCATGCATGTACTCCCCACTTTTTCCTAATCTCCTCTTGAATTTTAAAGACTCTAATTTCAGGAGTGCCTATGATTGTATCTTTCAGCTTTCTAGCAATAAAAGCAGTGTTGCACAGTTTGATCTTGGTTCTTTCTAAACACTTGTGGACTGGATAATAGCTCTTCACTTTGAAGTCTTGAGTGTCCCTGTCCAAGGATGCATATATCTGCCACTTACACTTCTTATTAGTGCACTTAGCCCTCACCCTTTCTTTTTCATTAGGTCTAAGCTTAAGTTGCACCTTATTCTCCACAGCAAAATCTGCAATTGCATGTCTGAATTGTACAGCATTCTCAAATATCATGTCCAACTCAAAAACTGACACCTCACAACTAGGATCATATCTAACCTTCTTGCTTATCCTTCTAGCAGGTAAATCCACCCCATCTTCACCAAATGGATCAAGCTCATCCCTGCTATTATCACTTCCTATATCAGAACTTCCTAGATACTCTTCATCACCAGCTAATCTCCCAGCATACTTATTTTCCTTTCTCTGTTCAATATCTTCAAACCCCCTGTCAATGCCTACCTCTCCAAGCTCAATATCTGGTAGAACTTGCTTTTTCTTCCTCTTTGGTTCTTCAGCTTTGGCCTGCCTAGCTTGATTTCTAAAAAACCTTAACTCATCATCTACATCACTGTCATCCTCATCTGGTATGCCCCCTAAGTCTTCATCAAAATCCTCTACATCACCCTCTATCTCTTCCTCTTCTTCTATAGGTGCCTTACCTTCTCTTCTTCCCCCACCCTGACTTGTTTCTTCACCATCTACAGCAGCCCCACCCTGATTTGTTACCTCAGCATCTACAGCAGCCCCACCCTCACTTCTTTCCCCACCATTACCCTCACTGGTTACCTCAGCATCTACAGCAGCCCCACCCTCACTTCTTTCCCCACCATTACCCTCACTGGTTACCTCAGCATCTATAGAAGCCCCACCCTCTGAATAAGGTAAATAACCAGCAGGGACAACACCATCCACTACTATTGGGTTAATTACAATGTGGTTCACAAATATATCAACTATATCCTCATGTTTTAAGGGTACAATAAGGTTTAATAGGTCATTGTCATTTTGGAATAGTTTAAACAGTTTTGTGGTAGGGTCTTGGTGATAAAATCCACTAACAGTAGGGTACCCCATTACACGTGTATAATGGCACAATTCGAATAGTGAAATGTGGTCCACATCTATACCCTACAACCTAGGCACGGACTCTCCCTCATAATCTACTATGTCATCGCCATTAAAGACAAATGTCCCCCCATGGTGGAATCTAACCACTATTATAGTTTCCATGACTAATCTGCATATAAACAAATAAGTTTTGCTTAACCCCAAAATCCCCAAAAAAACCCGAACTTTAATTGAACAATAATGAAAAAACCCTAAATTTAAACTAAAATAACGAAACAACCATAACTGAATTAAAAAATGAATTTCATGAAAAGAAACATACCTATCACTGATATTTGTCACCCACAGTACAATTTCAACAATGGACCCCGACACTTGAATGTAAACGATCCAAATCCACCAAATTTTGGACCCCGACCTTAGCAATTTGACAGTAGCATCGGAGTATGATTAGTTACGGAAGAAAATCAAAGAGAAGAGAAGAGATGAGATTCAATGGTTTGAAGGGATTTGATCAGGTTATGTCGATTGGGGTAAAATGCCGATTGATTTTACCCTTTGTCGTTTGATTTTATCCTTTCTTGTTTTTTTTGTTTTCTGATGTGGTTATTAGTTTTGTTATTTTACACGTGTTTTTTTTTATTCGCTTACTTTCCACATCAGCGGAGTTTGAACGTCACGCACCTAGTCAGATGGGGTCGGGGGTTTAAAAATTACACTTAGGCCAAGTACAAGTGTCTATCTGGTCACTTGCAAAGTTTAAGTGTCCAACTTACAGTACCGGCCAAGTTTAAGGGGCCATCTAAGAATTTTGCCTTTTATTAACAAGTGGTTGTTACTTGCTATGAAGGTTACTTGAAAAGGAAAGGAAAAAAAAGGATGAACAATTGACGTCACTTTGAAGTTGTTATTATGAATGACTTTACTTGACATTCAAATTGTTTTTATGGTTTTCAACCATGGTCTATTGTTATGTCATCCTCTTCAAATGAGGAGGTCATGACAATTTTATTTCACTTAATTCCACTTTGGATTTGATTTTGCCATGTGATCCAGGTATTATGCAGTAAACATGAGTCCAACAAACTAAATAAAAAAAGAAAGAAAAGGAAGAAGAACTCGTGTTGACGATGTCCCAGAGCTGCTGCGTTCCTAGCTTCTCTATTGTCCAACGTTCAGTCCCTAAACATGCCTCTTTAATTTTCTTTATATAGGAGCAAAGTATAGTCTAGAAAGAATTGCCATGTCCTATTTCAAACGGGACTTGGACTTTAAAACACGTGACCAACTGCCATTTTCTCCTAGTCCCATTGACATAATGAAGTCACTCTAGTACAATTTGAGATAGCTTAGGAATACATTGCTCTATCGAGAGAATATTTCAGCTCCAAGATAATTGTTCTTGCATTACAATTAATTCTTGCCACACTTTTACCAAAGCAAACCATCCAATACTTAATTCGTCTTCATTCGTTGCTTAGTTGTGTGAAACTAAAGTGCCTCCATCTCCAACTCTTTTTCAATTTGTCTCAAATATCAACTTTAATTGCTCCTGATTAAACAAGAATACTGTATTGGGCAAAAATCGACGTGTTCGGGTAGAACTTCGGTACAGCGAACCAAGTACAAACGAGCTGATGCTCCGAAGGAGAATGATCGAAGCAGGCGATCAAATTACTGAAGTCGAGCTTCAATGCCATCACCGAAGGCAAGCCATTAGCTGAGCTTCGGTGACGTCCACTTCGGCTGAGCAGCAAGGTCTCATCACCGAGGTCAAACACTTGAACCTCGGTGAAACACCTCGGTCCAAACGGCTCAGCAGCCCACTACTTCAGCCCACTAACTCTCCTATTAAATGCTCAGAACGTGGGGTACAAGCATAGTCAGTCATGGAGGACATGGGCAAGGCCCCTTTAGCTTATAAATAGCAGTTCATTTTACATTGTATTGATTAATATATATATATATATATATATATATATATATATATATAAACTCTGACAAAATTTGTACTCATTGCAATATATTGAAATCACGTTATTTTCTCGCATTTACGATTATTCTTGGCATTTTTCTGACTTTGATACGAAGATTTGCTTGTATTCCAACCCAAATTCGATTTGTGATCCTAAACTGATTTAGGCACATACAAATTGGCAACGTTTGTGGGAAATTCAAGCATAACGCTTTGTTCCAAAGTGAAACGTTCTTTTTCGTTCGATTTCATAATCTTTCGACTGACGAAATGGCTGATAATAGTAGAAATCCTACTGAACACCAATTAACTCCCGATGGACAGACTGGCGTTCAGTCAGATCCTGCTTCTTCATCCCCGATGACAACCGAAGCGTTTCAAGCTTTTGTTGTTGCTTCACTAAGGGCTCTGCAAGAGCGACAGGATGAAAAAGCTAACATCAACGCTAAATTCCGCGCCTCAATAGACGCGAGGAACAGCTCCACTCCGAATGGAGCCCAGCCTGTGGTCCCAAGTGGAGGCATCTCGCTCTTCGTTCCTACGGGCGCGATAGCAGGGGGACCTCCAAACGGGGCCACATCTGGAAGTTCGGGAACTTTACCGAGCACAACACCACACTTCGGGACGCTTCCCACCGTGGCAGAAACTACATCTTCGGTCGATGTTGAGAGGCTGACTAGAGAAACTGAAGCCCGCGTCGAGGCTCGCGTTGAAGCGCGCGTGGAAAAGCGCCTCGAAAGTGTCCCCGGTGTGGCTAAGACCGAGGATGAGCTTGACATCGACCAATACAGGGAGTTTCCATTCAAGCCCGAAGCAACACCAGCTCCAACTCCCAAAAATTTCAAGCTCTTCTTCCTAAAGAAGTATGATGGGACCACCGATCCCAAAGAACACGTCAGTGAGTTCATGGCGATGGTAAAGAGCAATGACTTAACGGCAATAGAGCTCGAGTCAATGTTCTTGAAAAAGTTTGGCGAATCCTTGGAGAAAGGAGCGCTGCGTTGTTACATGTGCTTACCAGTGGGGTCGATTTTCACCTTCAAGGAAATGGTTAATGCCTTCGTTAAGGCCCACACCGGAGCACAAAAGATTCTCCAAAGGAAGGAGGATATTTGCAAGGTCAAGCAACGGCCCGGTGAGCCACTTAAGGACTTCCTTGAGTGTTTTCATGCTGAGAGCATAGAGCTACCTCAAATGGATGATACTCTAGCCATCATGGCATTTGAAAAGGGTATCAACGTTCGCAACTCTAACGCTGCCGCTGAGTTGCGAAAAGAGCTTCAGCATTATCAAGTTCTGAAGTGGGAAGATTTACACAAACGAGCTTACTCCAAGATAAGGCTGGAGGAAGCCGAGTTTAAAAACTGAGGTCATGATTATAAGAACCGAGGCGAATCCTCATACCGCACCGAGGCATCGCGAGGAAATTCAAAGGGGAGGTACGAGCCATACACCTCCACGAGGCAGCCTGTCAGCCAAAGGTTGGGAAATTACTTTGGAAACTCGTTTGTGGGCCCACATGTAAGCCAACGGCTCGGAGGAAAGGTTCACCCTAACTCGATCCAAAGAAATTCCTCAGGCCCAGCTTCGGTCTCAAAGAATAAAGAATTACCTCGGATCCCTGACTACAACTTTAATATATCGACCTCGGAGCTGGTCAACGTAGTCAAGGGAACCGCCGGGGTAAGAGTACCAAAGACATGAGAACTCCAGCAGACAAAAGAGATCAGAATTTGCACTGCGAGTTCTATGCGGATTATGGCCATCGAACCGAGGATTGCAAAGCATTGCGCCTCGAGGTAGCACATTTGTTGAAGAAGGGTGTGTTGGCCGAATTCATTACCGACAAGGGAAAAGACAACTACACCAAGAACCGAGGTGATGGACAGCCACCTCGGGCTCCACCCCCTGAGAGAGTTGTAAATGTTATCACCGGGGGGTCAGAAGTGAACGGGGTAAATTTCGCAGCTGCAAAGAAGTTCGCCAAGCTGTCGATCACAATGGAAAAGAGAACTCGAGTGGGAGGCTCGGGTAAAGAAATTATATTTGATGACGACAATATTGATGGGATGATGTTCCCTCATCACGATGCCTTGGTCATCATGTTGAGAATCAATGACTCGGATATCAAGCGAGTCTTGATTGACCCCGGTAGCTCGGTCAACATAATTAGCTACGGGGCCATTAAAAAGATGTGGCTTAAAGGGAAGTCATCCCCAAGGCAACAGTGTTGACTGGCTTCAACAACTCCACGGAGAAGACCTTGGGTGAAATCACGCCCAAAACGTTTGCTGAAGGAGTTAGCAAGGAAACACTATTTCAAGTGTTGCCCGAGGACATAGCATACAACGTGATCCTCGGCAGACCATGGATCCATTCCATGGAGGCTGTCCCATCCATTCTTCATCAGGTGATCAAGTTCCCTACGCCTTGGGGGGTTCGATCAATAAAGGGAGAGCAACGAGTAGTGAGAGAATGCTATTCGGTTGCCTTGAAAAGTGGATTCGCCCTGGCTGGGCCAAAAAAATAGCAACTAAAGAAACCGGGGTCAATCTAGGAGGACCTCCAAGGAGAAGTTGAAACGATCCCGGTGTGCATTCAAGAGCCTCAGAAATAAAAAGCCGAGGACTCAACTATCGAGGAGTTGGAATCTTTCACCTTATTGAAAGATTTTCCTGAAAGAAAAGAATTTGTCGGCTCAGAGTTGGACCCAGAGTCGAAAAAAGCAATCATCGAAGTCTTAAAGTCCAACAACAATTGCTTCGCTTGGTCCTATTCGGACATGATTGGTATCGATCCGGAGATCATGACCCACAAGCTGAATATAGACCTAAAATTCACCCCGGTGAAGCAGAAGAAAAGACCTCACGTCGGGGTTAAAAAGAAAGCAATCGAAGATGATACCACGAAGCTGCAAGAGAATGGCTTCATAAGGGAGGTGAAGTATCCCGAATGGCTGGCTAATGTGGTCATCGTGCCCAAGAAAAATGGCAAGTGGAGGATGTGCGTAGACTACACTGATCTGAACAAGGCCTGCCCCAAGGGCTCCTACCCATTGCCACAAATAGACAGGTTAATAGACTCCACGGCTGGACACAAACTATTAACCTTCTTAGATGCTTATTCGGGCTACAACCAAATCCTCATGGATCCGAAGGACGAAGAGAAAACCTCTTTCATCACTGACCGAGGTACTTTTTGCTATAAAGTGATGCCCTTCGGGTTGAAAAATGCTGGGGCGACATACCAGATATTAGTGTGTTGCATGTTCAAGGAGTATATTGGAAAAACTATGGAAGTATACATATATGATATACTTATCAAGTCAATTCGAATGGAGGATCATCTGAATCATTTGAGGGAAGCTTTTGTTGTTATGAGGCGATATGGCATAAAATTAAACCCTGAGAAGTGTGTCTTCGGCGTAGGGTCAGGCAAATTCTTGGGATTCATCATCTCTGAACGAGGAATCGAAGCCAACCCAGATAAGATCAAGGCTATCGAAGAGATCCCCGAAGAGTTGACCGAGGTGAAGGAAGTTTAGCGCTTAACTGGCCGAATCACTGCCTTGAGTCGACTCATCTCAAGGTCCTCAGAGTGATGCCACAAATTCTTCTCTGTCTTGAGAAAGAATAATCACTTCGAATGGACACCGGAGTGTAAAGAAGCATTGAGAGGATTGAAACGCTATCTGGCTAACACGCCGTTGCTCGCTAAGCCAAAAGATGGTGAAACATTGCTGGTCTACTTGGCGGTATCCGAGGTATCAGTCAGCGTTGTGCTGGTTCGGGAAGAAGATGGCAAGCAACAGCCCATCTATTATGTGAGCAAGACACTCCTCGACGCTGAGACCAACTATCCTCACTTGGAAAAACTAGCACTCGCTTTAATTGTTAGTGCTCAGAAACTACGACCTTATTTCCAATGTCACCCAATAGCGGTGGTTTCAACTTTCCCATTGAGAAGTATATTGCATAAACCTGATTTATTGGGGAGGTTATCAAAGTGGGCAGTAGAATTGAGTGAGTATGACATCACTTATCAACCCCAAACAGCCATCAAATCCCAAGTCTTGGCTGACTGCGTAGCAGATTTTAGTGTTGGGATCCTACCCGAAGCCGAAAAGGAGAACTCAATATCAAAAGGAACGGCCTCGGGACTATGGATACTTTACACTGATTTGGAAACTAATTCTAGGGGTTCGGGATTAGGCATAGTGTTAAAAGCGCCCACCGGGGAGAAAATCAGGCACTCCGTTCGGCTCAAAAAGGTAACCAATAATGAGGCCGAATACGAAGCAGCTTTGGTAGGCTTGGAATTAGCTAAGGAAATGGGGGTGGAAAGAATTGAGTTGATATGCGGCTCATAACTAGTAAACCAAGTGCTCGGTGAATACACGGCTCAGGAGCCCAGAATGCAGCTATTCTTGGACCGAGCACAGAGGATTTTGGCTCAATTCCAAGAATGGCAGATTAAACAAGTGCCTCGAGAGGAAAATACCGAGGCCGATGCCCTAGCAAACTTGGTTTCGGCGGTAGATGAAACACACTCGGGGATTGATTTAGTGGTTCGGTTGCTCTCTGCACAAATGAGGGAGATGAAATTGCAAGTCAATTCGGTGGACCACAAGTGGGATTAACGGAGTAAGTTTATCTCTTACTTTGACTCGGGGACTGTCCCCCAAGATAAGAAAGAAGCTAAAAATTTAAGGACCCAAGCGGCTTCATACCATATGATCGAGGGTAATTTGTATAGAAGATTGTATTGCGGCCCGATGGCCAAATGCCTTGGTCCAGATGAAGCTAGATATGTGATGGCTGAAATACACGAAGGCGAGTGTGGCAATCACTCGGGGGGAAAGTCTTTGGTGCGCAAAATACTTAGAGCTGGGTACTATTGGTCCACCATCAGCGCAGATGCAAAGGCCTTCATGCAAAAATGTGATAAGTGTCAATGCCATGCACGAATGATTCAACAACAAGCCGAACCCTTACATTCGGTCGTGTCACCATGGCCTTTTATGAAATGGGGGATGGATGTTGTTGGTCCCTTGCCGAAGGGAAAAGGTGGAGTTCGGTTCATCCTCGTTTTAACTGATTACTTTATAAAATGGGTGGAAGCAGGGGCTCTCACCGTGGTCAAACAGAAAGAAGTGATCGATTTTATTAAGAAGAACATCATCTACAGGTTCGGTGTCCCAAGGGAAATCGCTTGTGACAATGGTAAACAATTCATGGGAGCAGCTGTTACTGATTTCTTCAAGCAATGGGGAATCAAAAGATTCACTTCGGCCCCCTATCATCCAAGTGCCAATGGCCAAGCCGAATCTTCAAATAGGGTGATAATTGAAAATCTAAAAAAAAAAAGCTCAATTAGAAGAAAGGTACTTGGCCCGAGGAGTTGCCAGGTGTGTTGTGGGCCATGCGGACAACGGAGAAAAACAGCACCGGTGAGACCCCTTTTTCACTTGCTTATGGTATGGATTCCCTTATCTCCGTGGAAGTGGGCGAACCAAGTCTTCGGTATGCTCACACCACCGAGGATGCGAATCAGCAAGCCATGCGCATAGAGTTGGACTTGCTCGAGGAGAAAAGAGAGTTGGCTTTGATTCGACTAGTTGCACAAAAGAGGCAGATTGAGGCAGATCGAGGCATATCTCAACAGGAAGGCCAAACTTAGAGATTTTAAAGTTGGCGATTATGTGCTGAAGGCTACAAACCAATCAACGAAGGAGAAGAATGGGGGAAAACTCGTCGCAAACTGGGAAGGACCTTACAAAGTCAGAGCAATTGTTGGTAAAGGATCTTATCAAATTGAAGATCTGCAAGGCGTACCCGAACCCTTGAATTGGAACATCTCCAATTTGAAGCGGTACTACTTTTAATCGAGGTATACATTCCTTGATCATTTTAAATTTACCCACAGCCTCGAGCCGAAAAACGCTCCTAGGGCTTCGGTCGAAATGTACTAACTTGCTCTTCATTTCATTTTGCTTGACCTTTTCAGGAAGCGGATAAAATGATTTTCAGTGCTCGGATCTTCGTCAAGATTCACACCCGAACACTGGGGGGAGTAAGAGGCGGGTTGCAACCGAGGTCGATACTAAGCCTCTCAACCGAAGTCTATCTGTTCAACAATCGGGGACTGACACCCAGAGAATAGATTAGCACATTGTAATTACGCCCGATAGTGGCATGCTGTCAATTTGTTTTTACGCCTAAGGTTCACTTCGACCTGGCCTTATGTAAAAAGCCGATTATGGCTCGTTGATATTATCAATGAAATAAACTTGATTCAACATCTCTTTGTTTTTATGATCTTACTAACCGAAGTTATATCTCGAATGCATTGATTCGAGGACGAGACGTCGTTCTAAGTTCGCATCGGTTTTACTTAATTAAGTCTTCCATGAAAATTATTTCCAGTATTTGGTTCATACAAGAGCTAATACTTGAGGCAAAACACAAAATCATATCATTAGAAGGCCCGAAGGCTAATTGTTTTCATCAGAAACAAGTTGACCCGAAGGTCAAAGATTATATACATCAGAAAGCTCGAAGGCTTACATCAAAAGGCACAAGGGCCTAAACAAAAAACACAAAAGACGAACTACTTGTTCCGAAGGGTTCTCCCCTTCGGCATCTTCACTGCCCTCTTCGGCACTTTCGCCCCCTTCATCACCCTCGGATTCACCATCATCCGAGCCCTCACTTGATGGAAGCTCATCCACAATCTTTTGAGCTTCGGCGGCAGCGTCCCTGACTTTAGCTATTTCCTCTTCGAGCAAAATCTGCCCAGCTTGGACTTGTTCGAGTGTGCTGAGCCTAGTCTTACCAACAGACCAAGCCTCCTCGAACTTAGCCCTCGTCGCTTTGACTTCGGTCCGCTCGTTGAGATAAGCAATTCTTCCTTAGAGCTTTGAGATCATGCCCCGAAGAGCAGGAACTTGATCTACCTGGCTTTGTAGGCCAACAAGCTTGGCACTATATTCCTCCAGCTTGCCGCGATACTTTTCGCCTGCCTCAAGCACTTCGGTTTTGGCCTTAAAGAGTTCGGCTTCAAGTCGAGTATTTTTTAGTCTCAACCTTGAGCGCTCATTAGTAAACTTGCTTGTCACAACCTGAACCCTAGCCTCGGCGGACTCCAAAACCCCACGCAGATCAGCCTCAGCTTTAGCCGATGCCTCGTTAGCTCGCTCCAACTCTTCATTCAAAGTAGCAAATTTTCCTTCCAGCTCAGCGATTCTACCCACAAATCCCCTCTTTTGCTCTCCCCAGGCAGTGGTCACCGCCTGAATCTGCTCTACTCAGTCACACTCGAAATGGATAGCTTGCAATGCGAGGACCAAGCTCTGCGCAAAACCAAAGTGTTAGCGTTGGGAGAGGAAAAAGTAGAGTTACACAAACGAAGGTACATAAAACTTACACGAAAAGCAGAGGCAACTGAAACTCCCATCAAACTCATGGGACTTAAGTTCCGAAGAGCGTGAGCCTCAGCAGACCCGAGCATAGCATCGAGGGCAGCGACGTCCTCCTTGGTAGGATCCAGCAGATTGGCCTCGGGAGCAATTTCAAATGCCCGAGGTACAGAGTCCGAAGCCTGAGCCGAAGTTTGAGAAGCTTTAACTGTGCTTTTGATCAAGCCCTCTCTTGCTTTAGCCTTGCCCTTCCGCTTGGCAACTTCGTGGTCAGACTCCTCCACATTTATCACCTCGGTCGCCCTAGGAACCTCGGCAGTTGGCTCTGGGGTCACCTCAGGAGCTGGCTCTGGGGCTACCTCGGGAGCCATTGGATGAACCTCTTCGTCACTGGGCTCATTAACAAGACCTCGGTGCTTTGTGGCCATCGCTTCGGCAGCAGGAGCGGCAGCCTCCACAACCTGAGATCCTTTCGCCCTAGTGGCCCTCTTTGACTCAGCCCTCTTCCTTTTAGAGCCTAGGGAAGGGAGGGAAGCAATCGTATAAGTGTGAGATGAAGTAGGGGTGGGAATACATAAAAACCGACCTATAAAAATATCATCACCTTGCGAAGTCCCTTGGCCCAACGAGCCTTTGGCTTTCTTGTCCTCGGCGAGCTGCTTCGCCAAACTCGCCATCTGAGCGACGCCTTCGGTGACGTCAATCACCTTCTTCTCTTTCTTTTTCTTTTCTTTTTTCTCCTTCTTCTCTTCCCCTTCCCCATCTCCCCTCTCTTCGGTTTCCTCCTTCTCTTCCTCTTCGGCATCCTTAAGAGCCCTGTTGGAGAAACCTAAGCGGGAAAGGAAAGAGAATATTAAGGTGCAATGATTCAAAGCAAGTTTTAAGGAGTTATGAGCGTAGATATATAGCTCACCATGCCTCTTGCATGTCCATCGGTTCCCTTTCAAAGCGTCTAAGATCATCCATCGCCGACGAGGACGCGTCTCCTGCTTCATAACCTCGGTGGCCCATTCGAGAAAATCCCCCGAGGGGTTGACTGGAACCTTTTTACCTGCAAATCATAAATAGGAAAATAAGCACAAGTTATGGCGATCGAAGGCCGAAGGGAAAACAATAACACTTACGCTGAGCATTCCACGCTTCGGGGAAGCCAGGTTCGGTTGACAGCAACCTCGTGGGAATGAGCACATAGCGATCATTCCAACCTCGGTCTCCGTGGTATTCGCTCTTACTCAGGATGGCGTAGGATCCCCGAGGTAAGAGGGCTACCACCCCGGCTTTATGAAAATAGGGGTAATAGAGGGAGATCAAATGTTGGAAGGTGAAGGGCAGCCCAGCTAATTTACTTAAGTACTTAAGGGCTTGTACAACCCTCCAGACCCCGGGCCCCAATTGAGCCAGACACAAATTGTACGATTTGCAAAAAATGTGTCGATTATGGGGTGAACTGGCAAGTTGAATCCTATGGTGAAAGGGTATGTGAAAACCGAAGAATACCCTTCAACGGGAGTAGAGACAGCTGAGCCCGGAGCTGGAATCCTAATTTCCACATTGGGGACCCATCGGCAATCGGCCCAACGGTTTCAATCACATCCTCAGTTACCACACTAGGGGTGACATGCACCGGTATATTCCTTTTCTTCCCCTTTTGGGCATCAGATTGAGCATGAACCTTTAGATCCTTGTCGTTGTTAAAATTCGAAAGGATGACCAACTGAGGATCTATCTCCACTTCGAGAGTAATTTTCTTCCTCGATTTCTTTGAAGTGCCAGCTTTGGTCTGAGACCCCTCCTTGCTGGATTCGGCTTCGCTTCTTCGGCCACTTGCCTCTCTACTAACTTCGGTCTCGCCCGTCGGGCCAACTATCTCCTTGGCGCTGGTGACATTATCACCAGCGACGTCACCTCTGTCATCATCGTGATCGTCATCACCATCATCGACAGCAAAGCTCGCTTCAGCCTTGTCCCAACAGCTCTTTCCTTGCGTCGCCTTGGAACGCTGGCCGTCGACGCTGCCTCACCACCGCCTTCCGCTTCAATCATTTGAAGCGGCGGTACAGTGGCTATAAAATCGCCACTCATAATCGCAGTGGCAAAACGCTTCGCCCTCTCGCCAGGGTCGCTAGAGCCATGGCCGGAATTTGTAGTTGACATGATGATTGGATTGGAAAGAAGACTAAGATCAGGAAAGTTGGTTAGAAACTGGAAGTTTTCTTCTCTATGATTTTTACTATTGGCAAGAGTTTTGTCAAGTGGAGAAGAAGACCTCTAAGTGAAGTATTTATAGGGGTTACACACGTGCAAGTAGCAGAGGCAATGATGACTGAAACGTTGGAGAAAGCGAAAGAGTCGGCGCGACCGTTCGGTAGCCAACCAACGGTCGCCACGTAATGTGGAACAGTAATTCGAAAAGGCGTGCGACTTTTTGAAACTCTTGGATAGGCTTGAGCCACGTCAGCTACCCGCTTAAATTCATTCCACTCCTCGGCAACCCTGGCGCTCAACCGAGGAGTGGGGGGACTATCTGTATTGGGCAAAAATCGATGTGTTCGGGTAGAACTTCGGTACAGCGAACCAAGTACAAACAAGCTGATGCTCCAAAGGAGAATGATCGAAGCAGGCGATCAAATTACCGAAGTCGAGCTTCAATGTCATCACCGAAGGCAAGCCATTAGCTGAGCTTCGGTGATGTCCACTTCGGCTGAGCAGCAAGGTCTCATCACCGACGTCAAACACTTGAACCTCGGTGAAACACCTCGGTCCAAACGGCTCAGCAGCCCACTACTTCAGCCCACTAACTCTCCTATTAAATGCTCAGAACGTGGGTACAAGCATAGTCAGTCATGGAGGACGTGGGCAAGGCCCCTTTAGCCTATAAATAACACTTTATTTTACATTGTATTGATTCAGATATATATACAGAAACTTTGGCGAAATTTGTACTCATTGCAATATATTGAAATCACGTTATTTTCTCGCATTTACGATTATTCTTGGCATTTTCCTGACTTTGATACGAAGATTTGCTTGTATTCCAACCCAAATTCGATTTGTGATCCTAAACTGATTTAGGCCCATACAAATACACTATTAATATTAAATCAAGAACTTGAATAAATTAGGCATATTTAACTACGAGAACATTCAAAGGACGATAAAATTAGGAGTGAATTAATATTAAAATATATATAAATATTGCCCGACATCATGTTTTGATTAGTTAGTTTTTATTAACAAGTGGTTGTTACTTGCTATGAAGGTTACTTGAAAAGGAAAGGAAAAAAAAAGGATGAACAATTGACGTCACTTTGAAGTTGTTATTATGAATGACTTTACTTGACATTCAAATTGTTTTTATGGTTTTCAACCATGGTCTATTGTTATGTCGTCCTCTGCAAATCAGGAGGTCATGACAATTTTATTTCGCTTAATTACACTTTGGATTTGATTTTGCCATGTGATCCAGGTATTATGCAGTAAACATGAGTCCAAGTAAAATTGCAGTTACTTGATTCCATCAAGAAAATAGTTTCATAAAAAATAGAGACTAAAACCTTCGTGATTTTCTACTCCAAATATTTTGGAGATCAAAATCTTATGAGTTTCTACTCCTAATCAGTTTGAAGATTAAACTCTTCACCGTGTTAAAAAAGTCAGTTTGAAGATTAAACTCTTCACTGTAATTTTAAATTTGGGTTGAAGATTAAAAACTTCGTCGTTGTATCAGTCGACTTTGAAGATTAAAAACTTCGCCGTTGTATATTCAGTCGGCTTTGAAGATTAAAAACTTCGCCGTATGATTAGTAAAAGGAAAATATATTGAGTGAAAATTTTGATCGGTGTCTCCAGCGAAGAGAAAGGAAGAAAGAAACAAATTGGTTTCATAGTGGGTTAATCCCAAGATTAAATTTGGTCAAGTACCAAGAAAAGATTTTTCTTTCCAGAACACCATTTTCGACTGGCTATGGCATGTGTCGTCAAGAGAAATAAGTTGTTTCTAATGTCGAAAGACAATGGTAAAGAAATAATATTTCTTTGATCCAAATATACAAACTTGGTGTGCTTTGATAAACTGTGAAGGTATTGAAAATCGTGACAGAGTGGAGTAAGGACATCAATAAAAGACATGACCTTGAAGTTATTCTCACTGGTGGCCAATATTCCAAGTGATTTTAAGAGGTCAAATATAAAGGCTATTTCCAGTAAACTCCATTTGTGGAATTAAAGAACCAACGTGGATTGTTATAGTTTATTGAAAGTTTATAATGTTTCAAACTAGCAGCAAATAAGTATGTCTTGTTGTGACATGGTCCCATTCTGAAGGGAATTTTATCTTGGTCAAAGCTAAGGATGGGTTAGTCCTTTAAAATAAAAACGTTGGCTTTTCGAAAGCATAGAAATATGACTTTGTGTCTTATATGATTTGAGTTTCATGAATATGGAACATGAAATATTTAAAATGTGGGGGCGTTCGGCGTATAACTAATGATTAAACATCAATATTTGAAGAACTTTAAGATGGAAAACTATTTCTTCAACTCCCACAAGATATATCGTTGGTGGATATTTAACATGGTAGTCAGTGAATGTACAATGTGTTCATCTTAATGATGTCTAATCGTGAAACTATCGATATTATGGCATGATCACTAAAGAATTTGCGACTTGTACAACCTTAATGACGGCTAGTTGATGATACTACCAATTCAAAGGCTAAACACGTGTCACTTGAAAGGTTGTGACCATTCATGAAAAAGGTATGCCGGTTGAAAGCTAATGTTTTGAATAGACATGACCGTTCATGAACAGATGTATTCAAACATTAGTTTATAAAATGGTTAATCAACCGATGTAGTGATGATAAAATCCATGTCAAGTTGGATTCAATTGGGTGAACAAACCAATAATAATTATAAAATCCAAATTGAGTTGGATTTGTATAGTGAATGAATGTGCTATAATTTGGGCATCAAAGAAATAGCAATGCAGAAGTGGTTGAGAAATTTATTAAATGAAAAGGTTGTGGCCACAATTGATGCAACTCCGAGCTATTGATATAGTGATGTTATATTAAGAATAGCCAATAACCGCTCTATGATAGAAGTCGAGCTCATAGCCTTAAATGAGGCTGGTGAAATAGTGAATGGCTACGTAATTCTTGAAAGACGTTCTATTTTGGCCCAAATCATTGACATCGATTTGCATACATTGTGATAGTCAAGTGACAATTGAAAGGGCTGTGAGCATTATGTATAATGGAAAATCATCATATATGATAGAAAACTGTTAAACAACTACTCTCTAGAGGAATTATCACAATTGACTATAAAAGGTCAAATGGTAATGTGTTGGATCCGCTTACAAAAGGCCTAACTAGAGAGGTAGTTGATCGATCATTGAGGGGAATGGGATTGTGGTCGAGGACAAGTCATCACGACGGTAACTCTACCTAAATGACTGGAGATCCCAAGAACTAAGTTCAAGGAGAATACAAAGTTGTGCATGACGGTTCAACATTGTCAACTTAAATTTTTTGGTCCATTCTCGTGATGAAACAATATTCTAGTACCAAGGATAAAATGCTAAAGGCATTTTTTAATGATTATCTAAGTTTGATATGGGAATTATCAAATAGTGTACATCTACGGGATTACACGTTTAGGGATCACCTATGCAAGTGTGAAGTGGAAGTCGCTTTAAGGAGAATTCTGTAAGGCCAATTCTCTAGGCACTTATGAAACCAGGAAGTGTTCATGGCTGAAACGAACACAACTATAAGAATAGAAAGACGGTAAAGGATTATTTGTGTGACATACGTTGTCTTGGTATACACCAAAGTTTGACGGTTCAAAGATATCAAATCTACCGATTGACAGAGTATATCCGATGTATGTTCACTATGGAAAGTTCAAAGGGAAACCCACTTATCCCGATGCAATTAATCCTTGTTGCGTATCATACAGTTTTGTTTATGCATGTTCCATAGCCATTCCTCATTCATGTGGGGGATTGTTGGGGTTTTTGTGAATGGGTGTGAATGGGCAATGGCCTTTGCACCTTTTCAAGAAAAAGGCTTCACACCTCTTCACTTCTCCCATTTGTTGGCTATAAATACATCATCATTTCATCATATTTTAACACACTTTTGGATTGGAAATTCTGAAATCATTTTCTCTTTTTTGCATTGTTGCATTGTTTTATAAAAACAAGAGTCAGTCAGTGTCGTATCATGTGATTTGCAGCCGTTGAGTAATTCGCTAGTACACCGGCATTTGAGGTACCGCTACACCGGTGACGGATAAATCCGTTCTATCCTGGAAGGAAATAATCCACAACCTCGGGTACTGGAGGGGATTAAGTTCCTTAAGGAGGCACCGTGAAGTCGGTGGGCTCGGATTTTATTCATCATTTCGTCTCCTTCTTTTTATTTATGATTTTCTATTTCAGATTATTTATTTCGAACGCAGAATTTCTAACAATATGTGATATCTTTAGCTTGGTGTCGTATCATCTTCAAGTCGCCTTACGCCTACTGCCATATGGTCGACCATGCAACTTATGTGGTCGGTGCAAATTTTAACCAATACATACCTATCATACAAAACACCAAAAAACAGATACAATAAAGAAAGGTGAAATTATTGACTGAAACCAGTATCTCAAAATTTTGTAGATGCTTAATAAGCAATCTGTAACCAATTTTGTTTTTTTTTCCTAAAAATTTTGTTCGGCTATAGAAATAAATTGGGTATTATTAAGCTAAACAAAATTTTCAAAAACTATGTACAATTATGACAATTAAGTGGGTCAGTGGAAAAATTTAAACCATTCTATATTTATTCCTCTAAGATATGAGCAGGGCCAACCCTCTCCTAAAGTAGGTGAAGCCACCGCTTTAGGCCCCGCATTTGTGAGGGCCCCATTTTTTGTTATACATAATAAGTTATACTATCTCCATTTTTTAATAAGTGTTTATTTTTTGGGCCAAAATAAGTGTCACTTTAGAAAATCAATGCAAATTTTATTATTCTTTTCTAACCTTACCCATGAAATTAAAGATGTAAGAAATGAATAGTTATACATAAGTTTGGTATTTGAGATTAGTAAATCAGGGCAATGTGGTAAAATCTAAGCTCAATCCGTTTTAATTTATATGAACTTGTTTGACATGACACAATATTTAAATAAAAAATGAAGACTTTTGAAACTTGTGGTTTAAACTAAGCCATTGGTATTTGTGTGTATATAAATCATTTCGTTAAGGCACAGTGGTAAATTTGTGGTTAAGTAGTTTCCAAGTAGGGGTGGGCGTTCGGTGTTCGGTTCGGTTTTTTTCAAACTTTGGTTCGGTACTTCGGTCTTCGGTTCGATTTGAAGTGTAGAAAAATCTGTAATTTTTATACTTCAGTTCGGTTTGATTTTTTAGTTCGGTATTCGGTTCGGTGCATCGGTTATTCGGTTTAACTAAAGTTTATAGCCCAAAAAAAAAGGCCGAACAAGAAAATTTATGAAGCTTAAATATTGGACTTTTGGACAGCCAGCACCGCGTGGCATGGACAAATGTGTAGGTCAGTCGAAAATAAGCAACTCATCAGTTAATATATGTACCCCATCCCTAATACATATCACCTTTTCTGGCATATGGTCTTATGCTCCAGGATTTGTTACTTTCAGCTGCTAATTCATGAGTTGGAACAAAGTATATGGTTGAAGAACTTCCATGAATTCTTATGTCACCATTCATCTCACAGAGGTCAGACCTTGGATGTGTGATATTGCAAATTGGCTTCTCTTCTTCTATTTCAATATCTGAAGACAGATAATTAAAGGTCAGTATGAACTTTCTCATATACAACACAGTTAAATGTTACTTACTACTTAGTATTAACTTGAAACTTACATGTTGGCTTGGGCTTGCTGATCACTTCTTTGGTTAATGCTAGAATTTGAGGAGCGCCACGAATAGAGACCATAACATTGAATGACAGTGAATGTTGCCCGTCATTAAACACTGTTATGTTCTTGCATGTATGAAAGTGCATTTGGTAGTAGGTGCTAGTATTGAGTGGCAATGATTATCTGAAGTTTAAAATTTTTTTTTAAAAAAAAAAAAAATCTTTCGGGTAATTCAGTTCTTCGGTACCCGAAGTTCCAGAATATCCGAAACCGAAGATCGAAGTTTTAAAATTTCCTAGACCGAACCCAAACCGGAAAACTGAAGTACCGAACCCGAAGTTTCGAATTAGTTCGGTTCGGTTCGGTTCTCGATTTTTTCGTTTTAGTGCCCACCCCTATTTCCAAGTTTAAAAATAGGTCATTCTTTTTTTTAATGGACTAAAAATAAAATAAATTCACATAAACTGAAACAGATGGAGTAGTATTTAATATTTTCTTAATGGACGTGAAAAAAAGAGTAAAATTGACACTTTATAATGGGACTGAGGTAGTATGTGAGTTAAGTCATCTGAAGTAAAAAAGTAAACGTGGGAAGTTACAAAAAAATTGATCAAATCTTATCTAAGAATCTAATATCAACAATGTCTTAAGAGAGATTAAATGGATTGACTATATTATCAATTGAGAAAGACTAATTAGAAAAAATTGATTATAGAATATTTATTGATAATTTTACATTTTAAAAAGCTAAAAATATAGGCTTCAAATTTTTATATACTATTGTTAATATATATATATATATATATATATATATATATATATATATATATATATATATATATATATATATATATATGTCTCTCGTTAAAGCTTGACTTTAGACCACAAAATTCGTCAGGCCACCCTCGGATATGAGGTGAACATTTCAGAACTTCTGAGACGGTATGGGGTCAGCGACGAGAAATTTCGGGGAAGAGAAAAGAGATAAAAGACAAATGGAGTTGGTTCTTTTAATGTTTTCATGACTATGGATGGTTTTGAAATACATAGGTTGTGAGGGAGATATATTTAGGTGATTGTGGAGCAGGTGGCTGCTTTAGTGACTTTGATGACGACAGAAGTTCTGTTGGGGTTGGGCGGGTAAAAAAGATATGAAACAATAAAGAAAATTAGTAATATGGTAAAAAGGAATCAGATACATATTCTTCTCACCTTCATTCCTCATTTCTATGAGTAAGAGATTTTACACGAAGTACGAGTGTGTCAAGCGAATTTGGGTACAATTAAAAATAGCGAAAATATGTGTTAAGTTGAATGGTTAAATTTAAGTAAAGCGGATGCACTTAATAGTTTTACGTCTGAACATTTAAATTTAGACTTTCTTTAAATGAAAACAAATTGGACCTTAGTGTACTTACTCAAGGCTAATTTAACCAAATAGATAAATATGAGCATGGTCTTGAGAGATTGAGCACTTTAAAAGTAATTTTTAAAAATTGAGAACTTTTGGTAATTACAAAAATATCACCGCACGAAGTGTTGGCCAGTCAAGAACACACATATTCAGAAGATGAGCGTTGTAGAGATGAGGACGTTGAGATGGATATGTGGGCCTACTATGATGTATAAGGTTAGGAACGAGGTCGTATGTGACAGGTGGGAGTGGCGTCCATAGTTGACAAGATGCACGAAGCGAGGCTGCGATGGTTCGGACATGTGAAGAGGAGGAGAACAGATGCCCAGTGAAGAGGTGCGATGGGTTAGCAATGCTGGGTCTACGGAGATGTAGAGGTACACCGAAGAAGAATTGGGGCGAGGTAATTAGACAGGATATGGCTCATCTCCAGATCACCGAAGACATGACCCTAGATAAGAAAACTTGGAGGTCGAGGATTAGGGTAGAAGGTTAGATAGAAGTGGAGAGGTTTATGTTATATAAGCACTAGTTTGGTTCGTATATATTTGCTACTACTAGCTTATTCTTCGACTATTTTTGCATTCTGTTATATAAGCATTACTTTGATTCGTATATATTTGTTATTCCTGGCTTCTCCTTCTACTGTTGTGCTTTGGTATATGTTCACCTAGGTTTTCTTTAGTTTTAATGTCAGTATTTGCTTTATTATTGTGTTTGCATGTTGTTTTCATTTTGTTTATGTTTACAAAATATTTCTCTTTAGCCGAGGTTCTATCGGAAACAGCCTCTCCACCTTGGTGGGGATAAGGTCTGTATACATCTCACCTTTCCCACACCCCACCTGTGGGATAGTACTGGGCATGTTGTTGTTGTACAAAAATATCACCGCACCTTAATGAAGCTGTTATTACAAAAATACTACCACACCTTTTATATTTACTGAAGCTGTAATTACAAAAATACCGCTGCACCTTCTTATAATTAATGAAGTCATAATTATAAAAAATCACCCATCCCTACAAAGTAGAAAATAATGTCAAATCATCTGTATTTATCCATGTAGTGATCCAAAAGTCATCTCCATTTTATAAATAAATGAGGTCAAATCGGCCTCCCTTCACACATCTACAAATACATAACTTCAAGTGCTAATATCTAAAAATGATAGTTCAATCATACTTATTCATAAAATGAGCAATATAGCTTGTACATTTTACAAATAAATGATGCCAAATTATTCTCATTTCATTCATCCACAAAAATATAGATGAAAATATAAAATCATGACAATCTGGTAGCAATTATTGGTAAGTGACCCAAAATAATATGTCTATTTACAAATAAATAAGACCATATCATTACCACTTCAGTCTCATAGATATATATATATATATAAAAGGCCAATCTAGAATTATTTATTCATAGTATTAAACAAAATACTCATTTTACAAATACATTAGGCCAAATTGTCATCACTTCATTCATCCACAAAATACATATGAAAACATAAAATCAAGACTATTCGATAGCATTTATATATAAATAATCCAAAATACTATGTCTATATTTTAAAATAAATGAGACCAAATCGTCATCACTTCGCTCATATATAAAAAATCCAACAGAAAACATAACATAAGGCCAATCCAGTATTATTTATTCATAGTGTGAGCAAATAGTTTGGTTTTTTTCGGTTTGATTTTTCGGTTTTTCGGTTATGTCATATAATTCTATATTTTGCAAACAAATGAGTCCAAATTTTCCTCACTTCATTTATCTACAAAAATACATATGAAGGCATAAAATAAAGACAACCCGACCATATTAACTCATAAGTGAGCCAAAATACTGTCTATTTTATAAATAAATGACACTATGCCACCACCACTTCACTCATATAAAAAATTCAAAGAAACACATAATATAAGGCCAATTCGGTATCATTTATTTGTAGTGTGAGCCAAATACTCTTTACATTTTACAAACAAATAAGTTCAAATCGTCAACATTTACACTGATCAGTCACTCAATTCCCAAGAATATATCCGGCGGTTGTTGAAGGAGCACAGATATCCTAATCTCATTCTAAAGAAACATTCAGCGTACTCATCTTCATCAAATTGATATACTAGTTTCCTATTGTAATTACGATCGACGATTTTTTTAAAACTAAAAAGAAAACTGAAAGTTATGAGAAATTTAATATAAAAAAAACATGGAAATAAGGAAAAAACAAATTATATCTGTCTTTTGATAGAACAGCTTCACTCCAAAGCCTCAAGTGCAATAAACCCATGTTATAAAACTCCTTAGAGAAGCCAAGAAATATCCAAAATGGAAGCTTAGATGCAGCAGAAACATCGTAATTTCATACTGACAACCGACTGATTCTTGTTCTATTTACTAGGTTGTTGGTCTTTAGTTTGTTCACCAATAATTAGTGGCCACTTTTATGGCGGAGAAAATGGAGAAGGAGAGCGCATGGTGAGAAGCCGGAGTTAGGCTTCCGACACTCTTTTGAATCTAGATTTACGGTCATTGGCAGAGTATTTGAAGAAAATAAGGTGAAAAACAGATAGGGGAGGTGAAAAGAAATGTGAGAAGATACTTTATTTGGTGGTAGGTGGTGGTCCACTACCGTTGACACGTGGTCAAATAGCGGACAATGGTGGCCTTGGGCGGTTCCGACGAGGGAAAGATACTCAGACGATACTCCGGCTAGTATCCTCCATGAAGCCATGATGGGATTAGTGTTTGGTCTGTGGAGAGAGAGAAAGAGAAGTCTTCTAGAGAGAGAAATATTGAAAAGTACTCAAAATATAATACCATACAAAAAGTGATCAATATTTCAAGACAATGGGGAAACATGCTCAATTGCGCTAAATACTTCCTTAATAACAATTGGGAAATTTTGATCGGTAGCCATTTTTGGACGCGTTCATTGGGGACTATCCAGCGTTTCAAAATTCATTGAAGAATAGCCAAAAATTCGCGCGCACGCTTAAGCTCCATTAGTGTTGGAAAAACACCCCAGACTAGTCTCATAACAAAAAACTGGGCTTGTTCAAAGCCCAAGTATTTTGTTATGAGACTGAAGCTTGTTCAGAGGTCCATAACAAAATAATCCCATAACAAAATAATGGGACCTTGAACTAACACATTCAAAGGTCCCATTATTTTGTTATTATCCCATAACAAAATAATGAGATTTATTCCCATAACAAAGGTCTCATCAAAGGGATAAATCCCATTATTTTGTTATGGGACTTTATATATAAAGCTTCAGTCCCATAACAAAATGATGGGGCTGTGAACAAAACTTGTTCACAGCCCCAGCATTTTGTTATGGGACTGAAGCTTTATACAAAGTCCCATAACAAAATGATGGGGCCTTGAACAAAACTTGTTCAAAGCCCCAGTATTTTATACTAGGGTTAGTTTACGGAAGCTTCCTAGTATAAATACTGGAGCTTTGAACAAAACTTGTTCAAAGCCCCAGTATTTATACTGGGATTTGTCTGGAGGTGACTATTTCTCAGCGAATTTATTTTTGACGGCTACAAATCAATTAGCGCGCCAAACAGGCCCCTACACTGAAATTTTTACATAACAAATATTTGCACTAAAAGGATGAGCTGTAGTGCATTGTTTAAGTTTGACCCTATTGGGACGAGTCAGTGAGTCAATTCAATCTCTGGCCATGTACAATTTTTGTCTATTACAATTACTGTTTAAGACTTAATCAGTGTTTGCAAATTATTTAAAACATAATCATAACTCTCTAAGATCTGGAGTTGGAAGTTCAATTTTTGAATTTTTACCTTTTCTTATTTATGAGTATATTATTTTGTGAAGACATAAGGAAAAAAACTAATCATTTTTTCAATTTCTGTCCCTTTCCAATTTTAAATCTTAGAAGGAGCTAGCGTTTGGACATAGATTTGGTTGAAACCTGAAAAAATGGCTTTTTAAAAGTTGAGTTGAAAAATAGTTTTTGGAACTTGAGGTTGTGATTGAACATACTCGCTCCGGTTCATATTATTTGTGTTTTGACTGTTTTCACACAAACCAAGGAATCCACCTTTTAGCATTAATTAAAGATGTCATAAACTAAATTAACCTTTATCTCTTTTAAATTTACTCATAGAAAATTGTGAGAGCTTTTTAAAAATGTGTTTAGATCATTTATTAACAAGAGTAACTTTGAAAAATAAAAACAAATAACATCTTGGTTTTTTAAAAAATTAATTATTTTGGACCTAAGAAAAATACCAAAAAATCATATAAAATGGACCGGAGGGAGTACCTTTTACTTGAAAACAAATTGAAAATTTGTGATTGGAAGAAAGTTTTTTTTTTTTTTCAAAAACTTCCAAAAGTGGTTGAGACTAGTTTTTGAGAATTCGAAGATTTTGGTTTTAGAAATTTGGACAAATTTTATAAACATAAAGATTTGAAATATTATTTGAAAAAGAACGATGGGCCAAAATTGTCACTGAACTATATAACAAGGTCTAATAATGCCACATATTTAAAATATGGTATTAAGATGCTACTGCCTTTATCTATCTATATTATTCTAAAAGCACGAAGGCCTTAGTGAAGTGTCATTCGCCTTTTTTACCCTTCGTAAATAGATTCACATTGAATAAAATAGTCATTTACTTTTTTTTCTAATATTTATGACTTAGAGAAATTAAAAAAACTATTTAATACTAAATCTTACCTTATTTGAATAATATTTAAGAATTTGTACTACTTGGTACCTTTAATATATAGAAAATTAATTATAAGAGAAGAAACCTAATTGGATTAGTGGCCACCGGATTCTATCATTAAAACACTACAGAACTAAATGAGTTTGGGTGGACTTCAAATTACAATTCTTCAGGTTGATCAATGATACACGTTAAGCTACTTTTGAATTTCAATAGACTTCAAATTCTAACACGAGTGGAAGTAAAACATTTTTCACAATTAAATTTTATTACTTCAAAAAATAATTAAATATTGAATATTTTATATAGCTAATAATGGAAATATTCTGTGGGTTCTTTTGAAATTCTAAAGCCATAGAAATTGTACCCATATAAAACACTTTAAACCGCCTCACCTTTCTATGCATAAAAGATTTACTGGCATATTGCAATAGCACTGCCTCAGGTACGTTAAGATTTCTTCCCTTTTTTTACTTTTTTGCTTCAATGTTTTATTTTTTTCTTTGCATGCTAAAATTAGATATGTATGAAGTATATTGATGGAATTAGGTATAACCTGCCGTTCAGTTGCTGTTCAAAATTTTTTAATATTTGTTTGATAAACAATGATCTCAGGTAATTTTTAAATTTATCTAGCAGTTTTATATAGTTTCAAGGTGAGTATGAATAGAATTAGAGTTACATGAAAGTATGAGTAGTTTTTGCCTTAGCACAAGGTATTTTAATTAGTGATGCCGATCCAATAATGAACAATATCATTTATTAGTTCTACTCTATATATACCTGTTTTTCATTAAACTATTTATGCATATTAATAAGAGATATTGTACCTAATGTAATGCTCTTGGAAGTGGGAGTGTTCAAAGAAAATAATCCGGCGCCCCAATAACAAATTTAATTCTTTATCTTTACATTGATTTATTATGAGTACAATTTTAAGTTTTGGCTTGATTTAGAAAATGATTGGAGAAAGCGTTAAATGTTCTTGTCTTGAAGGTGCACAAGGTTAATTGTTATGGTAAAAGTTAATTGCGCTTGTAGATGCATATTACTCCGAACGGCCATACATAATGCATGGGGTTTCTTTATGTGTTATTCGCTCCAAGATAAAAACTTATCCATATACACTATTAGCAGCATCATATTTTCCTTCTTAAGCCAGTTATTTGTATAGTCTTTTGACCATCTTCCCGCTATTTCATATCCTAATTTTGTTAGTCGACTCAATTTGTGATTAATATGTATAGCCGTTTTCTTGATATTTGTTTATGTGTTTGGCATGAATATATTTGAGGTTCTGATCGACGCTTTATGACGTGAGATGCTGATAATATAATTGATCCTATCTGCTCTTAAAATTTTCAATGATCTTGATATTTCATTAGAACATATCAATTTCTATTTGATTTATCAAATAAGTAGTTCAAAATTTTGTTTGCAACTTAAGACTGTAATTATTTTAGAAGTAAATGAATATTGAATAGTTAATATGTTACAAATATAGTCGCATGTAACCCAAATTCTTCTTTTGTAGGAGTACTTACATTTTGAGTTAACCTAATATATACAACAAAAAAGAATTTGGTATTGACTCAAAACAAAATTCTCATCTCACCAAATTTGAATTACTTTGTCTCCTTAATTTTATAGATTGTTCTCTTTGAATTTGGTCATAATAACTATTTTAAGGAACGGCTTCCTTCACCAGTTTTGACCATAATTCCAATAGCTAATGTCCCATCCGTCTCAAATTAAATACTGTGGTTACTTAGAATATATTTCTTAAAATATTTTTATTTTAGAATATCAAATTAAGATCAATTATTTTCTTTTCACTTTATCCTTGGTATTAGTAATTGAATTTAAAAGTTAAAAATAGAGTAACACATAATAAGGTAAAATAGTTAAAAAAAAAAAAGGTTCTCCTTATTTTTTCCATGTCCTCCATGGGACATGTAAAAAGCCGCCATGATAAATATTGAGATTGAGGAAAAAAAATTGTATTCATTAATTTATAGAACACGTGATGGAGAATGCGCAACGCGCATACATAGAGACTAGTACTTTCAAAAATGCCATTACATATAAATAAATGCTTAAAATTGCCATTATGTTGGACATAACTTTTTTTTTTCCTATGTTTTATTTCTAAAAATCTGTACAAAAAAAAAAAAAAAAAAAGACACATGGCAATTAAATCCCCCCAACTTAATTATAGAGCCACATCCCCAATTCCTATTATTACCTTTACCCATTTTATTTTAATCGTTTCTCTTCCCTTCCTAAACCCTAAACCTAAAATCCTTCTTCCAATTTTTCAAAATTCCGCTAATTTTACCAAATTTCCAATGAGTTACTTCCAATTTTGAGTTTATTTCATATTTCATTCTTCTAGAGCTTTTGTTAAAATATCTAGTGGTTCAACTACTCATCTGAGATAGCAAAGAGGAGGTGCTACTATTGTGGAGTTGGGGGTATGGAGGGGGGGGGGGAGGATAAAGGGGAGTTAAAATAAAATGGGTAAGGTAATAATAGGGGTTGAGGGTGGGGGTCTATAATTAAGTTGGGGTGGGGGGGGTGGGTTTTAATTGTCATGTGTCTTTTTTTTTTTTTTGAGATTTTCATAAAATAATAAATAGGAAAAATAAGTTCCGTCCAACATAATGGCAAAGTATAACGATAGTAACAATTTAATACCATATTTTAATGCGTAATATTTTTTGACAATTTCAGCCCTTTGTTATTAAAAAAAAATACTTCCAAGTTTTTTGAATAAAGCGGAGCTGAATTCCACATTTTTCATTAATGGGTATATTCAATTCAAACAAGGAAAAACACAAAGAAAAGTGTAGTAGAAAAAGGTAATTTCGAACAGCTAAAAGTTAAATAGAGTTGCAAAAATAGTGACTCAAGTTAAACCAAGAAAAAAACAAGATTGGGAGGACCATGACTCCATGAGTATGCTCAAGGACACCCGAATATGCGGAAAGTACTTTAGAAAGATTCTCATAAATTCCCATGTGACACGCTTCTTCAAATAGGAGTATACTATAATATATGGCCCCTTTTCTCTCTCTGCCACTTATTATTACCTCATTGCTACGTACCCCATTTCTCAGGTTCTCTCTCTTTCCCTATCTTTACTCTCTACAATTTCAAGATTCATTTTTTATTTCAAGATTGACCCCTGTTATTGATAATAATGATCTTTTAGATTTTAATTAAAGTTGTCTTTGTGTGACCTATATAGTTAGAGTTGTAACAAGTCACTGATGTTGCTTACATAAGAGGTCCTGGAAGAGCCGACCTACGTGAACGCAGTATGCTTTGTGTACTGGACAACCTTTTATAAGTACTGTTTTGCTCCAATCTTGGAAAACTTACCATATGTCTACTCAATTGCTCTTTTGATGGTCTAGACAAGAGTCAAACTTTTAGCTTTGCAGTTAGCTGTCTGCTGATACTGAAGTCAAGATCTGGTCAAGCAATTGTGTATTGACTTTTCCTGATTATCAATCATTCCAGAAATTTTAATTGATACAAAACTTAATATCCCATGCGACAGTCAAAAGTCCATGCGACAGTCAAAAGTCCCATTATCCTCTGACTTTCAAATAGCATGTACCTGACATTCAGGGGATTTCTTGATTATAAAAAAAGTAATCTTTCTGTTTGGATCAACCTTGAAAGGTTCGTAACGGAGTTCTTTAACAGTATATTATTTGGTTTTTGTTAAGTTATTGTTAGGTCTTGATCATTGGTGTGTTATTAAGAAATTGTTTAGGAAGGGATCCAGGTGACATTTGCAAGTAATTAATGACTTCAAGTGGACGATCTTGGATCAATAGCTGAATTATTATGTAATTTAACTAGGTTACAACTTTTAGGTACATCATTCTGCTGCTAAATATGAGATTGTACTGTGTAATGAGTCCTATTGAGACGGAAATGGCTAAAAAGGATATTGGTTGAACTAGTGAAGTTTAATCTGTCTCCTTGAGTATTAAGACATCAATGTGGTTCAATAATTAAAGTACTCAACAGATAGCTGGAACTTCTAAAGTTTCAAGCGCGTATAGTTCAATCATTCCAGTTCTATCTCTGATAACTTATGTGCGTAGTAGTTATGCAGACAAGAAATATCAGAACTAAATATTGTTATGCATAACGCCAAGTTTTATGTGGAAAGAGAAAACGAAACCAAATGTATTAACAATGTTAAATTTTATGTGGAGAATTCTTCCATTGCTTCGAATCAGGCATCACCTTAAGGTGTAAAATGCAATGAACTCTATGTTTTTTGAATAGCATCTATGTGAAGCAGTAATTGTTTAGTTTATCAAAATACTTTTTTGATAAAGCACTGGTATATACTTCTTTCCCGTGGAGGATTTTGTTTGCTTAAAAGACTTTTAGTATGTATTCGTCACTACTCGAAAACATGAAAATATGCTAAAGATTCCTTCCTTATTACAGAAATTCAAAGAAGTGGTAGTGTTATTGCACCATAACTGGTCAATATTGGTATCTGTCTGTTAACGCTGGCAATCAGTCACATTCAGTTGACTGATTGCCAAATATCAGATGAGTACCCAGAGTCCACTGAAGCCTAATAAAACCTTAGAGGGTGTGCATGGAGTGCAAGTGGTGCCTCATTCACCATTTGCGTTGGAAGAGATAAAACAACATGGGGACTTCCATCAACGGAGACACGAAAGTTCCCCTTTTGGAGCAAGCCAACGGCTAACAGTGCAGTAAGTGAAAATTTTATCTTTGCTTGACCTCTAATAATTTGTCTGGAGGTGCTTTTCTGTCTTCTTCAAGTAACAAAGATAATTGTATTGTCAATTCAGATCCAATGTTAGAATTCTGGCTGACAAGAATTTGACTTATCATGTTATCTTTTTTTCACCAGTTATTTGTTTGACTCATCATGCTATCTTGTTCACCAGGAGAGTTTGGCAGCAAAGGCCTGGTTGCCTGAGGCCCATCCGTTGTAGTCTCCATGGTAACGATACAAAGAACAATTTTTTTTCATGTAAGTTCGGTTTATAATACAACCTCCAGCATGTTTCTAATCATTTAGCTATTTTTCTTTTAGGTGATAGTACCCTTGCTGAAACCATTGCTAATGTGATCACTTCTCTTCCTTTTATTGCTCTTGGACTTCAGGCTCCAAGGTCAGTTAGAAGTTTTCTAGAGTTGCTTAAGATAACCACATTTGATCACTCTCAAAATCTTTAATTTCTTTGTTGCTTGCTGCAGGAAGAATATCCATTGCAAACTTTATGCCAATTCATTGATTGGAGTTGGAATTGCCTCCAGTTTATACCATTCTTCAAGAGGAAAAGTAAGACGGTATCTGAGATGGGCTGACTACACGATGATAGCAACAGCAACAGTGGTAAGTCTTAAGCAGTTCACTAGTTTTTAAATAATTTTCAGTATCTTTAGGTTGATCAGATAATCCAAGATGCAATTTTGTGGAACTTTAATCACGCCGGAAATGCTCTCAGAAAATTACATTGTTGACAACTGTGTCATCATTAATAAGAAAACAAAAAGTACAAAGAATTGGGAAACGTCTGTGATATTGACATTGAAGTAGCGGTAGGGTGTACTGGAATAATTCTCGTCTCCTTTTGCTAAATTGTGTGAGAGGTATCTACCACATGCATGGAAGTGATGATCCTCTCCACTAGAGTGCTAAAATTCTGATTAATTTTAATGGACTTTGGGTCTAACTCAATACCAAAACTAGCTCAAGAGGTGAGATTCGCCCAAGATCATATGAAAAGTCCAATTCCACATCCACCACTGATATGAGACTACCAATTGCACCGACCCCCCCCTCTCTCCCTCCCTCCCCCGGCCCCTAGTACTGCCAACTACAGCATGGGTAAAATAATGTGGGGGTTCGACATAGGGTATGAAAGTACGGGGGGGGGGGGGGGGGGGGGGGGAGGGGGGAGGGGTGAGTTGTTCGTTTCTAGTTTATTAGTTGACTTAAGATAGTTATCAGTCGACTTAGGCGAAGAGTAAAGTAATACAGTAAATTAAATGCAATTAATAATTTTTATATTGGTTAAGAATCAATATGGTTCCTAATCCAGTCCCCTTGGAGCACAAGGGAGAGTCTCTCTTTTAAGCTCTTTAAATGTCTTGAGTACACTTATGGTTTATTGTTAACCAAAAACGTCCTCCTTGGTTGGTTTTATACAATCTGCTTACCAACAACGATCTTGTCTGGTTTATAGATGATCAGACCAACTTCTATGATATAACTATTACCTCTACTAGAACTCTCTTTCTTTTCTATCGATCACTCTCAAGAATACAGTGAATATAACAAGTAAAAGCTTAGAGAGAAAGTAGAAGCGTATTTTCATCCTTCAGCAAAGCTCCTTTATATATTGTTCAGCAAATATTCATGTTGCTCTGGTTGATGTGCTTCACTGATTTGATTTATTTGATGAAAGGAGTCTATTCTTTCCTTACGAGGGTAAGCTGATAGACGGCTGTTTAGAGAGAGAGAGATGACCCAAGAGAATTGATCCTCAAAAGATATTAGAATAAGGCAAGAGCTTTTAGGGGCGTGTTCCCACTTGACCTAGCGGGGAAGCCGTGATTCCAATCCTTTCTTTCCTTAGTTAGCTATTCCAGCTTTGAAGGAGATTCCAGCTAGACAGCTTTCCTTTCTTTTGTTCCAAGGCTTATCCACATCATCTAAATCGTCTTCATGTCAGCTTCAATCTCCTGTCACATATTTGTCATACATTAGTGATATATTTTTTGTCATTATCAAAACTTAAACTAATAGGGTAAACCAAGAACATGAAAAAGAAAATGGACCTTAAGTCTAACTCAACCCCAAAAGCTAGCCGAAGTGGCGATTTCCGAAGAACATATAAAAAGTTCGATTTCCACATCTACAAAAAATTCCTAAAAAGACTTTTATTTGGATGCTATTAAATAGAGCTATACCGGAATGTTGGCAATACATGATGAAATGTGTTTAGTTTTGCTAGCAATGCTATATCACAATTATGAATTTATTTTTCTCATAAATTTCATAGAAATTCCGTTTATATGTTTAGTAAGTTCACTTTTTCACAAATGTTGCGCAAATTTACAATATTCATCAAAAGAAAATAATAGCTCCATCTTTCTTTTTTTTTTTTTTGGGGGGGGGGGGGGGGGGGGGGGGGGGGGGGGCTATCATGTTCTCTATTTTTTTGTGTTTAGGGAAAAATGGTGAAGAATGTCATCTTTCATGACCTAATAAGTGTGCAACTCGATAAAGTAAACATGCTTTTTTCTTGTACTATTATTACTTGGTTTTTCTGTATTATCTTGTTATAATGGATTCCTAGCATATTTTTGGTGGGCTAATTAGTTTTAGTTATTTATATCAGTAACATGTTATGTTCAAATGTGAATTTCAATTATCTGTTCTATCTTCACTGCATTTAGTGTACTAGACAATTCAAACAAATTGTCATTTTATTACGTGAGAGTAGGGGGGAGGGCTGTATTTCTATGCTTAGAAAGAGTAGAATAATCAGATAACAGAGGTGTTATGTTCTTCTATACCCTAGTTTAAAGCTTCTGGTGGAAAAGATAATCTGATTGATCTCTGCTGTTGCTGTTCGTTCTTCTATAAATTTATCCAAATACCGCCATATTAGTAATTAACCTTAACCACTTGTTTTGTAGAAGAAACACAGTTTCCTTCTACAGAAAAAGTAAGCCCATTTGAAATAGCTAAGCCAGTTCAGAGAAGGCTGCCACCACAGAAGCAGGTGTGGGTTGGGAAAAGGGTTATAAGTGAACAAGTGCAGACACAACCTAGTGTGGTTGCAGTTCAAGATGAAAATGCAGCTGGAGTTAAAAATGTTCAAGAGAAGGAGTGGCAAGAAGCTACTGGCAAGTCTGCAACAAAAAATACCTCATTAGGTAAACAAAACAAAGGGGCCATTTCCACAACTGATGGGTTTGAGGCATTAACTGGAAGCACAGTTGGGGAGAATGGTCTGAAGCCTGGAGAGCAGCAGGGAGATAGGGGTGACCAAGGGGGTGGTACAACCCAACTCAGTTTAGAATGAATATAATAGCATGGAATGTGAGGGGGCAAACAAGGTGTATAAACAGAAAGAGCTGAAAGTTTTTATTAAGGAAAATAAAGTAGCTATATTAGTCATAGTAGAGCATAGGGTACAAAATAATAATGTAGGGCAGATCATTCAAAAAATTGCTCCTGGTTGGAGCTGGTGTGACAATGCTGAACCAAATGTGAAAGGAAGAATTTGGGTTACCTGGGATCACAACAGACTGGATTTCCATAAAATTAGTGCACAGCAACAATGTATTCATGGTCTGGTGGAAGTCCAAGACCTCAGTATGCAGTTCAGCTTAACAGCTACTATTTATGGACTGCATACTGTGGAGGATAGAAGGAGTTTGTGGGAGGAGCTTAAACAATTCTATGCTGCTCAAAATGCTCCATGGATAGCCATTGGAGACTATAATGCAGTGTTGCAGCTGGATGACAGAATCAATGGCACCATAATTCAGGAAGTTGAAGCTAGAGACTTCAGAAATTTTTCGGAAGATACAGGCATGGTAGAGTTGAGGTCAGTAGGAAGAACATTCACCTTCACCTGGACTAATGGGCATACTCAAAGCAGAATAGATATAGCATTAGTGAATAAGGAGTGGATGACACAGGCACAAGCTACAGAGGTGCTAATTATGGAGCCACAATTTTCAAATCATTCCCCAATATGCATCACACTCGAAGCTGAGCAGAATAACAAACCCAAGCCATTCAGATTCTTTAATGTCTGGACAAAGCACCCTTGTTTTGATAAGATTGTAGAACAATATTGGCAAAAGCCAACTCATGGGTCTTACTTGCAGCTGGTCTGGAATAAAATGAAGCAGGTTAAGGCAGGTTTGAAAGTGCTAAATCAAAAGGAGTTCATGGGAGTAGATGAAAAGGTGAAAGGCATCAGGCAGATGTTGCTGGACATACAAAGACAAATAGGTGATGACAGAACTCAAACAAGCCTAGTTGAATTAGAAAAGCAATGTAAAGCTGAACTAGAAAAATGGGGGAAGATAGAGGAGAGCATTTGGAAGCAAAAATGTAGAGTTAAATGGTTACAGGAGGGTGACTCCAATACAGCATACTTCTTTGCAAATGTTAAAAGCAGGATAGCACATAACAAGATAAGAAGACTGTTTACTGCTGATGGTGAACTGCTCTCATTGCTGATGGTGAACTGCTCCAGAGAGAACAACAAGTGCATGAGATCACTAATTTCTACAAAGGGCTCTTGGGGACAGCAGCAGAATCTATGCCAGCCATTGACCCTAGCATTATGAGCTTGGGGAAGAAACTAACCAGAGTTCAACAGCTGCTGCTTATAGCACCAATCACAAGGCAAGAAGTGGTGAATGCTTTGGGTAGTATTAATGAGGCAAAGGCTCCCGGGTGTGATGGTTTCAACTCATGCTTCTATAAAAAAGCATGGGGCACTGTAGGGGAGGATGTGGTGGAGGCTGTGATGCATTTCTTTGACACTAGTCAGATGTATGGTCCTATAAATTGTACTACAGTGACACTAATCCCTAAAGTTCAGAACCCTTCAACTATTAGGGAGTTCAGACCAATCTCATGTTGTACCACTCTATATAAACTGATCTCTAAGGTGATTACAAGTAGAATGCAAGGGGTGATGTACTGGCTAGTGGACACTGGGCAATCTGCATTTGTATCTGGGAGAACCATTGTAGATAACATACTACTCAGCCATGAGTTGGTGAAAGGGTATGGGAGGAAGGGAGTTTCACCTATATGCATGATTAAGGTTGACATGCAAAAGGCTTATGACTCCCTAGAGTGGGGTTACTTAGAACAAATTCTATCCAGTCTCAACTTCCCAAGGCTGTTCATTGGTTGGATAATGCAATGTGTTACCATAGTCACCTACTCTATCATGATAAATGGGAGCCTTACTAAACCTTTTCCTGCAAAGAAAGGACTGAGACAAGGGGATCCTATGTCCCCTTATCTTTTTGTCCTAGCTATGAAGTATCTCACAAGATCACTAAAGCAGCTGCAAAGCAATCTTGACTTTAATTACCACCCCAAGTGCAGCAAGATGAACCTGACTCAACTAGGCTTTGCTGATGACCTGCTGCTCTTCTGTAGAGGTGATACAATATCTATACAGCTGTTATATGAATGCTTCCTTGGATTCTTCAAAGTATCTGGCCTAGCATCTAATGCAGCTAAGAGTGCTGTATACTTTGGAGGTGTCCAGGATCAAGTGCAGCGGGAAGTGATTACCATGCTGGATTTTGTCAAGGGTACCCTGCCTATAAGGTATTTAGGGGTATTAAGCACAACGAGAGTTTCTATACTTCAATGCCAATCACTTATTGAGAGAATGCTAGGCAAAATAAAAAATTGGACAGCCAGATACCTATCTTACTCTGGAAGACTGCAGCTTATCAAGTCAGTACTCTTGGCAATTCAGAGTTACTGGGCCCAAATATTTGTGTTGCCAAAGAAGGTTGTCCATGCTATTGAAGCTACATGTAGAACATTTCGGAGGGTCTGAGAGCACAAAGAAGGCACCCATTGCATGGGAAAAACTGTGTTTGCCTAAGTCAGCAGGTGGGCTAAATGTCACTGATGTTGCCACCTGGAACAAGGCAGCTGTGTGCAAACTGCTGTGGAATCTTTGCAAGAAAAAAGATAAGTTGTGGGTGCAATGGGTGCATATCTATTATGGCAAAGGAAGGTGTGTTTGGGAGGTGATCCCTGGGCAAGCATCTTGGATAATTCAGAAGGTGTTGAAAGCAACTAAGTATGTGGAAAAGGCTGGTCTCACTATGACAGATCAGCAAATGGAAACTTTCTCTATCAAGCAAATGTATATCAAATTGAGAGGCCTATTCCCAAAAGTGCCATGGAGAAAGTTAGTTTGTAATAATCAAGGCTTACCAAAGTGGGTATATAACCTGTTCATTGCTATTCAGAATAGGTTACCAACTAAAGACAGGCTGCATAAATGGGGCGTCATAGATAATGCAGATTGTGTGCTATGTGGAGATCAAGAGGAAACTAGTTCTCACCTGTTCTTCAAATGCAGAGTGACATGTCATATGGAGTAAGCTGCTTGAATGGCAGGGGATCAACAGGACACCAGGGAGCTGGGAAGAGGAGAAATTCTCATGCTAAAGGGAAATCTGCAGCTGCAAGTATATACAAAATGTGTCTAGCAGGGTTGTCTACATGGTATGGCAAGAAAGAAACATGGTGCTGCATCAGGGGAAGAAGCGAGATCCAAGGAGTTTGATAAGACAAATAATCCAGGATATATTCTTTAGAGGAGCTGGAGTGAGTAGGTTATAAATGTAGCTATGGTAGTTATGGTAGTTGGTAGAAGTAGTATTGTAGTTAGCCTAAGACTGGGAAATGTCCATCTCGGGTAGATTGTTGAGCTTTAAAGTTTACTTGGTAATAAAGTTAATTAATTACCAAAAAAGAAAAAGTAAGCCCATTTTTATAACGGAAAAGGGCCAAATTTACCCCTCTACTATTGTTTAGGAGTCAGGTTTACCCTCTGTTAAATATTTGGTGCAAAAATACCCCTACCGTTACCATAGTACACAGTTTTACCCTTATTATTAACGGGCTTCCATACTGGACAAAAGGTTGCTGCCACATCAGCGCCAAACCTGCCACATCGGCGCCAAACCTGCCACATCAGTGCCATAGTAGAGGGGCAAATTTGACCCTTTTCCATTTCTAAAGTCGTGTTTGGACTAAGTTTCAATACTTAGAGAAGAAGTTTCGATGCTTAGAGGAGTTATTATAAGAGAAAAATATGCTAAGAATGGTAGATAAGATATTCTGAGAGAAATGCGGAATTAAAATGATATTCGCTTCGGTTTGGTTAATAAGAAAGATATATTTTTGAATTTTGTGACTAAAATTATCTTTATTAAAGATAAAATAAAAGTTTAAAAATAAAATTATTTCTAAATAAATAGATATGTTCTTTTTAAAAAGACTAAAAGGTAAATATGCTACTACTATTAAAGTGGATGAAGTGTTTCAATTTAAAAGATATTTTTTAATTTATCACAAAAAGTGATTTTTGCTATACTTTTTGTAACGGTAGAAAAAAAATATAATAAAGTATTATGTTTTTGTACCGTTACTTTATAATACTTTATTATATTTTTTTCTACCGTTACAAAAAGTATGTCATTAAAGGAAAAGAGATTAAACTAAAGTTAATAAGTCAATATATAGCAAAAATCATTTTTTGTGATAATTAAAAAATATTTTTTAAATTGAAACACAGGAAAGAACTCTTTATCCACTTTAATAGGGGTAGCATATTTTATCTTTTAGTCTTTTTAAAAAGAACATATCTATTTATTTAGAAATAATTTTATTTTTAAACTTTTATCTTATCTTTAATAAAGATAATTTTAGTCACAAAATTCAAAAGTATATCTTTCTTATGGAACCAAATCGAAGCGAGTATCATTTTAATTCCGCATTTCTCTCAAAATATCTTATCTACCATTCTTAGCACATTTTTGTCTCTTATAATAACTCCTCTAAGCATCGAAACTTCTTCTCTAAGTATTGAAACTTAGTCCAGACACGACTTTAGAAACAACAGAAAAGGGCCAAATTTGCCCCTCTACTATGGCGCTGATGTGGCAGCAACCTTTTGTCCAGCGTGGAGGTCCGTTAATAATAAGGGTAAAACTGTGTACTATGGTAACGGTAGGGGCATTTTTGCACCAAATATTTAACGGAGGGTAAACCTGACCCCTAAACCATCGTAGAGGGGCAAATTTGGCCCTTTTCTGTTTTTATAAAGCAAGACCTTCCATATCATACTTGAAATTAGCATGGCCATTATCCACTGCGAAAGAAAATGTACAGGGGAGACCAAGACTTATAACTTTTTAGTGCCGATGGGAGTATACCACACCCAGTAAGTGTGGATTCAATTATCATATTTCCCCATCCCTTTTATTTTTCAGCAGTAGCAAAAATAGTAAGGTGATTTATTCCCATCTGAGGTTTAGTGAACAGAGTTACCACTTTTCTGGTATTGGGTGGAAGTAGCAGGTACATGGTGAATTAGTCAAGGTGCATACTACTAGCCTAGAGACTTCTGTTATCCATAATATATATAAAAATAGAGTGCAGAGGGGGAAGGGTAGAGCTGCTGGTGTTTTTCAACATTGTCTGAAATTTTATAGCTTTAAAAGAACTAAGGGCTGAAATTTTTTTGCAGTGTCTATCAAGGGCACTTAGAAATGAGAACCCAAAATTGCTGATGGCAGCAACTGCAGTCCTCCTACCGATCCAGCCTCTTATGGTTTCTGCTGTACACACTGGAATGATGGAGGTAGATATCTGTATCCGAAATGTGATGTTAGAATGAACCAAATGTCGTTACCATTTTATTCTCTTCTTTATTGAAGCTTTCGTTGCATTCTGTACTACTTTATATTTTTCCTCTTCATTCCATCTATTTGTCTGCCAAATTGCTTGTGGATTAGTTTTAACCTCATAAGTGAAGAAGAACATGCTTCAGAGGGCCATCTTTACTTTTGTGTAGGTTGCATTTGCAAAAAGGGCACTTGAAGATCCAGATCTTAGGATGGCCCACAATGTGCATAAAATGTCATCATTGCTGGGCGGTGCTCTTTTCATTGCTGATGATGTCTTTCCTGAAACACCTTTCTTGCATGCTGGTTGGCATCTTGCTGCTGCTGTTGGGGTGAGCACTTGCAATAAGCTTCTTGAGTAGTTTAATTTTGCAAGCTACTTCCTGTCAAATTTGTCGAGACCACTTTTCGTCGCCTGCAAAGATTGTCCATTTCTTCAAACAGGAAGTGAAAAGCACACACTGCATTCTTGGATCAGTCTTGTATCCATTTGTTACTATTCATTGAATGTGTTTCTTTGGTTAGAAAAGTAGTGATAATTATGTGATATAGTTAAATACCATAGAACTATGGCAATTATTGTTGCCGTATATTGTGATTCAAATGTAAACATTGATTGTGGGATATGATATTTCTCTGAGTCTTGCTATAAGCTTCTCTTCTTTACTGTTGCTGAAAGTCCAGTATTCTTGTAGATACCTCTAACATAAAGAATGAGTTATATCTTGTGAATTTTGCAGTTCATCTTGGATATGTAATTGTGAGTATGTCAAATTCATTTGGCTCACTATTTGCTGTAAAGTCGCTCCTGTAGGTCTATATTTCAGAGAGGTTGCTCCACCAACTAAGAATGGCCATAGACCAACACAGCTGTGGAATCAAGAAGAAGCTCTGAATATATAGATCAATTTTACTGT
The DNA here is from genome assembly GCA_037355625.1 of Petunia x hybrida. Classification (NCBI taxonomy): domain Eukaryota; kingdom Viridiplantae; phylum Streptophyta; class Magnoliopsida; order Solanales; family Solanaceae; genus Petunia; species Petunia x hybrida. The sequence goes on along the minus strand of JBBBVM010000063.1, from coordinate 4,703,039 downwards.
CTTAACTTTCCTACGCTGTCCTGTCAAGTTGGATTTCAGCCAACATAGCAATTGATACATGGAAGAATCAACTCACAATTACATCAAACTTCAAAGAGTCTGAAAATGCATTATTCATTTACGACCATAATATTTGAATGGTTACTTTAGCATAAGCTTGAGGAGGGGTGTTACTTAGTTCAAGAGGCTACGATTATGATTCATGATTTAAAAGTCATAATATATACACAAAACAATAACTAAAGCACAAAATGAAGTCACCGGTAATTACATATCAGTTTGATAGCTACAAGGGTTGACTGTTCGGGCTGTTCGAAGTAGATATGAAAACTTCAGTATGGATTTTTTATTTTCGGATTTAAGAAATTATCCTCCATATTCAAAGCAAATAAATTCGAATCAATTGGTTTGGTCAATTTGGATTGAGTTTTTGAGCCTATAAGTTTTTTTTTTTTAAAAAAAAGAACTATAATCATGTCAAATTGCCGTAACAATTCTTAATTTCCACCATCATTCCTAAAAATGTTCATGTCAAAATTTGACACATTGCAACAAAACATTCTATGACAAATTTAAGATACGACATTTTGCAATGTGTCACAATAAAAAATAAGAAGGGGGCTGGAACTTTATGTTCTTGAAAAGTGCAATTTCTTTTGTACTCGTTTGTCTCGTTTTAAGCTATGGTGTTTAATTGAACGAAATTTCAAAAATTAAGAAAAAGACTTTTGATAAATATGTTAAATTATTTAAAATATAAGCAAATTAGCAAAATTATTCTTACCAAATAACAACAATTTTAAATGAGAAGTGATAATTAGAACCCGTTTGGATTAGCTTAAAAAGAGAAAAAACATATGCAACCATAAACTATAGGGAGATTTACAAAAATGCCCATCAAACCATACTTATTTACATCTCCATACCCATTACATTTTTACCCACAAACTTATTTACACTGTATATCCATCCTTCTGTATACTTATCTAGTATACAGTATACTCTCATGGTATACTTGTTACACTATACTCTCAAGTCCATCTGTATACCTATCTAGTATACAATATACTCCCGTGGTATACTTGTTACATACTCTCAAATCCATAAAAGAAGTATACTTAATTTGGTATACTAAAAAGGTATACAATATAATGCAAATAGTATACAGTTAAAATTGGGCGGGTGGGCACATAGTGTAAATAAAACAGGCCATATGGGCATTTTTGTAAATAAAATGAGGTGCATGGATATTCCATGTAAACTAATTTTTTTTTTGGCACAAACACGTAAATAATTTATTTTTGTGGGCATGGAGTGTAAATTCCCCTAAACTATATGGCACTTACATCTATTTGGCCTTGGGAAGGTGATAGCTATTCTATAGCTTTTTGGTGATAATGTTTCAAAAAATAGCTATTGTGAATACTCACCTAACTAGGAATTTGCTAATAATAATGATCCATAACCGTAGAAATAGATATCGTAGTAACATAATGCACATAAATTAAGGAGGATTCCAACATGCACGATATTTAGAATTACCTTATAAAACATGAATACCACAATATATTTTGAACACACTCAAATCTCTTCCACTTCTCAACGGTGTATTTACTAAATATATTTGATTTAAAAAACAACAATAAATAATAAAGTGGTTGTTGTATATTTTGTAAGTAATAATTGGATATTAATATGGTGTGGTATGCAAAAGCACAAAGTAGATTTTTAGAATATTATGTACAGATAATATCCAAAAGATATCGGGTATATCTTATAAATATTGGGCGAAGTGCACCAAAGGCCACTTTTGGCAGTGGTCTTTGGTTTGAGGCCACTTTTTTTTTATTGATTTTACATGAGAGGCCACTTTTTGGAACTTCAATTCTTTTGGATTGAACTTTACACAAATTCAGCCCACAAGGATTGAAGTTCAACTTCAGCCCACCACAAGGATTGAAGTTCAACTTCAGCCCTTAAGGGTTGAAGTTTACGCATCTATACCTAAAAGTTTAGCCCTTATAAATTGAAGTTGAAACTTCATAATTTAGGCATGAAGTTCAACCCACAAGATTTGAACTTCAGCCCACAAAGATTGAAGTTCCAAAAAGTAGCCTCTCATGTAAGACCAATAAAAAAGTGGCTTCAAACTAAATTTCAGTGACAAAAGTGGCATGTGGGTGAAAATTTTACGTAAATATTAATAGGATATTAATCTTGGAGTGGTATGCAAAGGCACAATATACTAATTTTAAAATATTATGGGTAGACAGTATCCAAAAGATATGGGGTATATTTTGTAAATACTAATAGGATGTTGACTTGGACTGATATGTAGAGGCATAATATCTGTTTTTAAAATATTATATATAGATTGTATCCAAAAGGTATGGGGTATATTTTGTAAATAATAATTAGATAGTAATAGCAAGTGGATTGTAAGTAGATCAGTACCCGCTTCTTTCTCTTATGCAATTCCATGGATAGATCATGATATTTGATATTTTGTTCTATCTATTGTTATAGGATAATTGCAAGTATTTAGTAGTTAATAAAGCATACTTATTAAAACGGATATTTAGAGTGTATTGCATTATCACTATAGATAAGTTAAAATATAATATATTATCCTTAAAATTAGGCAAGATAAACTCTATTTGTTTCATCAAAAACAATGTCCATAAAATGGCCATTACATTAGTTTTTGTCCATGGTATATAATAAAATGATAATGTGTGTACTTTATGTTTATAACTTTAATAAGTGTTTATGCCATGTAAAAATTCTTAAAAAGAGTAGCTTTTAAGCTGAAGTGCTTAAAAGCATCTTTTAAGTGCTGGAGCTTATTTTATTAAATAAGCAGTTACGTGGTAAAAATTTCGCCCAGCGGCCACTTTTAACACCGGTATTTGGTTTGAGGCCACTATTTTCTTTGGTCTTACACTAGAGGCCACTTTTGGGCCTTTACTAAATAAACATTGACTTAAGTTCTGATCATTGACTGAAGTTCAGTCCATACGGCCCCTGGACTGAAGTTCCATCTTTAAGGACTGAACTTCAGTCCATATGGCCCTGGATTGAAGTTCCATCTTTAAGGATTGAACTTCAGTCCATATGGCCCTGGACTGAAGTTCCATCTTTAAGGACTGGACTGAACTTCAGTCAACATAGCCCTGGACTGAAGTTCTATCTTTAAGGATTGAACTTCAATCCATATGGCCCTGGACTGAAGTTCAATCTTTAAGGAGTGAACTTCAGACAACATGGCCTAGGACTGAAGTTCTGTCTTTAAGGAGTGAACTTCAATCCATATGGCCCTGGACTGAAGTTCAATCTTTAAGGACTGAACTTCAATCCGGCCCCTGGACTGAAGTTCTATCTTTTAACCGAAAGTGGCCACAAACTAAATATTTTGGTATTAGTGGCCTGTGCCCAAAGACCAGTGGCAAAAGTGGCCTTTCGTGCACTTTTCCCAGTTACGTGTTTGGATAGAGTGCTGAAACTGAAAAAATATTGCAGACGTGTTTGGTTCAGTTTTTTTATGTTAAAATGATGAAAAAAAATCTTTAAAAGAAAAAAAAAAAGGAGGATAATTTAGGACATTTGCTAATGAGATTATTAGTGGAATTAGAAAAAATTGTAGGGGATAAAAAGGTAAAATACTTGGTCAAACTATAATAGTTTTTAAGCCAGAAGCAAAAAGTTAGGATTACCCAGCTTCTTGCTTTGGCTTTTTTCTGGCTCAAAAGCAAGTGACTTAAAAGCACAAATTTTAACTTACCAAACGCTTCTATCAGCTAAAAATAGCTTATATGCTGATTTGACCAGCTTTTAAATCCATCAAAACGGGCTCTTAGTCATGTCCTATCATATTTCTCTCTCTTAAAAAAATGAACTCTTATCAAAATGGGCCCAAACAATATGTCAAGAAGGATAATGAGAATAATAGAACTAAATAGTTTCCAAGTATAGATTAGTGACTTTTTCAAATATATTAAGAAAAAGAAAATGTCATACAATTAGAATGGAGAGAGTAATGTTTGTTCTATTTTTCAGAAAGTAATTTCTGGTAATTAAAACCAGTCTTGATGTTCTTTATTGTGGAAATCTTAACATTGTTTTAGTATATAGATTTATTGAAAATAACCTATAGAAACACGTTTATGCCTCTTCTCTGTTTTTCAGAATATTTTAAACATTTTCACAAAGGCTAGACATCTACTTATTTTCCTGATTCAAAATGGTATTCGAACCATTTCGTCTGCCCACGAATTGGAAACACTTAATAGTAGAAAATTAATTAAAGTAATCTAACAACCAAGAAATAGAATAATTATAAAAACAAGAAGGAAAAAAAAGTAGAAACTAGTAGTTATAAGTAAAACGACTTGAGGTGAGGGTCTTCTAACACTAACACATATAAAAACGGCTGAACAAACCAATCCACTACTTGACATCGGTAGAATACTATCTCCAGCCATCTAACTCACACCCAATATTTATATTAAATTATACAATTTAATTATGGTAGTTAAAATTTAAAGTATAAATTTATACCGTCTAATCATAATTAAGTAATAGATGGATGTATACAATATACATATTTTATATTTATTGATTTGGTGTAAATACTGGATATTACCACCTATTTAAGGTAATGGAATATCAAAGTCATTAACATAATAAAGTATCAAACAAAGAATCGAACTCACAATCTTCCAATCACATGCACCAACAATTTTTATTTCATTCAATGGGTTCTCACTAACGTTACAATATTTTAATGCCGAATTTTCTATATATATATATATATATATATATGCTTCAATTCAGAGCAATGAGTGTTCACCTACAACTCTCTATGTGGGTCCACTCTTGCGACTATCTAACTTCTTCTTTTTTCGATGGTTTCACCCGTCGATCAATGATAGTAATGGTTTTTATTTTCTATTCATAATTACTCCCTTTGTCCCATTTTCTTTGTCATAGTTGCTGTTTCGAAAGTCAAATTTTTTAATTTGACCGTAGATTAGGATATAAAATCTTTAACTTTTCTTAAATAAAATTTACATATTTGAAAACTACATGAAAAGTACTATAAGTCACAATAAATTGCAACTCAAAATATTTAAAAGATATATATAAAGATTACGGTCAAAGATAAACTCGTTTGGCCCTCAAAATCCGAACTACGACAAACAAAGTGGGACGGAGGGAGTAGCATTTATCTTCGTCAGTCAACCCTTAATATCAGATCCTAGACCCCACAGCCCAATGCCATCTTCCTTATAGTAGTACAATAATATATCCAGTATTATCTTATAAGTGGAGTCTGAAAATGATGAAATGTAGAGGTTGTTTCCAATAATACCTCGACTAAAGAATCTTCCTTACTACTTAATAAATCAGAATATAATTCATAGATACTCTTCGATGCAACGAGAACAACATACTACGATCACGTACACAAGTGTTGTCGTCCGTCGCGACCTATGAAAAAGAAAATAAAAAGCCATATATATATATAGTATTAAGGAAAAACACATGCAATCTCGAAACAAAACCTCCGAAAACTTGTCCCAAACTTGGAAACAAAAAAGGAATCCCACAAGTAATGGATCTGTCAACACCTCAACACTCATCCCATCTTGTTCTTGAAAGTAGTACTACTTCTCAAAACCCTACTTTTTGTACTCAAAATTCCCAGCACAAGAAAATAATAGCAATGGACAAGTTGAAACAAGCAATCTTGAAACTCTCAAACAGTGAACCAAATATGCAATTGTCTAAATCCCAAAATTCAATTCTTGAACAACGCCTTAACCAATTCTTGTCCAATCTTGTTAACTCTAACCCTGATCACCCTCCTTATGCTTGGGTAAGTACTTATTTTATATAAAGTTTTTATCTTTTTCATGAATAATTGATAAATTCTTGAATTTTACTGCACCCATTAACCTTTTTTGTGAGAATTATTGTGAATTTAGCCTTTTGGGGTGCCCAAGTTTGGTAGAATTACATAAATAGGATACATTTCACTTTTAGCCCCAATCGCCAGAAGTCGCCATACACACTTGGCAAATTGCCCGCCCGGGCCAGGAACTCAGTATAAAGGTTTTCCTAGGGTGTCCTGACGATTCTCCATGAGTGTATGGCGAGTTCTGGCAATAGGGGCTAAAAGTTAAATGTTTTTTTAGCGCAGCCAAAAGTGTGAGAGTGGCGTGCTATGAGTCAATTATTGCCCAAAGTTCTAAGCTTTTTAGTATTAAACGAAATATATGGATGTGCGTTATTGTAAAGTTACGATCCTTCATATGAATAAGTGATAGATTTCATATTTTTCAGTCGGGGGTGGAATTTTATTCTGCACACATTAATATTTTCCTTTTGAAAATGATTGTGAACTTTGTATGAGACAAAAAAAAGGGTAACCCCCCGAGTTGTATTTGTATGAGATGTATATATGGATGCGGACAAAGTTTATAGGGTCTGCTGGGAAAGTGAAATATTGGATTTTAGTTTTTATTTTTATTTTTATTTTGAGGACTTGGAAAGTTATCCTGTATATGTGTGTAGGAGTCTAGAGATCAGAGAATTTTTTTGCCTGATAGTGTTTCTGCTATTGATTATAATTACTAGTATTGTATTTATGCTTTTGAAAGAAAGTTATTTATTCTTATTTTTGTTAATGTGTGTTCTGGTAGCTTCTCGTCAATTCCGTTCCATATTATTGGATATGTAGCTGTCAGGGAGAAGATTCCTATTGTTATTAATAATTAATATCTAGCCCTGGCATTAGTATTATATAGAGCTTAATTTGATTCATACTACCGATTTCTATGATTGAGACACAGTGTATTGGTTGATTGACAATGATTATGAAGTGCTTTATTTTCTCCATTATTTTCTTGGATAAAATCATGATTACTGGTAGTTTTCATGTTGTCTTCAATCCAACTGAAACGGCGATGGCTTGATTGTCTCAATCAACCTAAACATATTTCACATGCTTCCTTTTCCTTATGCTTCATCGAAATCTGCTGATATGTTGTTTTGATTGTCCTATGTTTCAATCTTTTGAGTGAACATTGAATGCAAAGCTAGAGGAATTGTGATGGTCTGTTTCAATATGTTCTTCATTAATGACGTTTTCTTTAAACTGCATTGTTTATGATGTTAGTTTATGCCAATCGTGATGAAGTGTTCTGATCATGTTGCTTTGAGTAACTTGGTACAACTGCATTGTTTATGATGTTTTTATTTTGTCCTGATTGTTTCTTATCCTGATTGTTTCTTATCCTGCTACTTAGTGTGCTGTTAAAATGTATTACTAATTGAAGACCAAAACAGTAATACTCTCACAAATAAGTTCTTCTGACACTATCTAAAAGGAGTTGCTTCTGAAAGTTCCTTTCTTAGTTAAGAGATTAATAATGGAAGTTCAGACCTCGGAGACTTGATAAGCAATTTCTCTTCTGCCCATTCATCTCTTAAGTAAACTCTAATAATGAACAGTTTTGGAGCCTATGTATTTGGATTTTTGATAAGTTTCCACATAGTTGAAGCTTCCTATGCTCGTATGTGAATTTATGGTTTAATCCAGTGTCTTCTTTTGTTATAGATGATTCAAAGGGCCTTGGAGGAATTGAATGAAGAAGGAGGTTCCAGTGAAGACTCAATATCAAAGTTTATTAAGAAAGAATATGACAATTTGCCATGGGCTCATAATACCTTGCTGAAACATCATCTACAGAAGCTGTCTGAAAGTGGGGAAATTCTTATGGTTGACGGAGGACACTTTTTGCTTGCTCGTGGCAACAAAAGCTTAAATCCAAAAAGAAAAAGCAAGAGGAAACATATGAAGAGGAAGAGAGGGTGGGACTGGGATATTAAACAAAAGAAGCGTAGGAAGAAGGAAAAGAAGGAGAAACAGTCTGTGGTGCAGGATGTAGAAGTTGTCGAAGAACAGAAGAAGTTGGATGAGCAACAAAATGGAATGCGTGAAAAACACAAGGAGTTGAATGGGCATCATAATGAACAGAGCACAGAGAAAGAAGATGGGCAACTAAATTTGCAGCAAAATCATATAACTGGAGATGAGGTACTCTGCAGAGGAGATCAAAGGATCAGAGTATACAAACAGAAAGGGAAGCAACAGTCTGATGCTACAGAAGGACCATTGCGATCCTCCATTGCTAGTGAGAGTGATATTGGTAGTAGTGCAGGTTTTGTGCCTATTGAACCTCTCAGGGTTATAATGACAGAAGCAATTGAGCACTCAGAAGATCTAGAATTGCAGCACCAGAATTTTAGTCTCAGCGGAGTAGAGGAAGCAGCTAACATTTGTAACTCATATCCACAAGGAACTCTGGAAAATGAACAACCTGGAGATAACCTGCCTCAAATTTTAAGTCCTGAAGCACCTCCAGGCTTTGAGTTTGTAGCGGCGAAGGATGCCACAGCAAATAAAGCAGATAACTCTGCATCAGTAGGTTTGGACTCACTGAAGGAAGGTCATGTTGTGCATCAGGGCTCTGAGAGACCTGCTGAGGACCAAGCACCTATAATGGATAATGGGTCTGATGCATTAAAACGGTCTAAAGGATCTCAGGTTATTGAGCTTGCAGTAGTTGAACCATCATCGGAAAATAAGCAGCAGCTGGCAGAACTGTCAAAGATGGAAGGATCTCAGGATACTGAGCTTGCAGTAGCTGAACCATCATTGGGAAAGCAGCAGCAGCTGACAGAACTGTCAAAGATGGAAGTATCTCAGGATTATGAGCTTGCAGTAGTTGAACCATCATCGGAAAAGCAGCAGCAGCTGACAGATCTGTCGAAGATGGAAGGATCTCAGGTTATTGAGCTTGCAGTAGTTGAACCATCATCAGAAAAGCAGCAGTTGGCAGAACTGTCAAAGATGGAAGGATCTCAGGATATTGCGCTTGCAGTAGTTGAACCATCATCAGAAAAGCAGCAGCAGCTGGAAGAATGGAAATCTACCCCAGAGAAGCTCAATAAGGATGAAGAACCGTTTTATTTGCTTTTACAAAGGCCTAGAGAAGTTGAGGCAGTGACCATTGAGAAGTCACCTCAAACAGATCGTGCACAAAGACAACTGAAGCGCTGGGGCAGAAATCAATGTGAACCTAAACCAGATACTAGTACAACTTTGCAATTGGAAACAAGTGAGCAGGTATTGAGTTTGACTGGTCCTCAGCATGAGGTCCACTTGGAGCTACGAAAACATCCGCGTCGTGGAAGGTCTTCTCAGAACAAGGAGGATGGGGCCAAAGTATGTACTAGTACAATGTCGCCATTGGCAACAAATGAGGTGTTATCTTCGGATGATCCTGAGCTTCATGTGCAGTTGAAGCAACTAAAACGGAAGCGTCTTGGGAGGCCTCCCAAGAGCAAGGAGGACGGTGGCAAACCTGGTTCTACAATTTCAAAAAACTTGGGAGTATCTAAGAAGTTAAAGAAGAATCAAAATGGTCAAGGTCGGGGAAGGTCTAGGAAGGGACAATGAAGTGAGCTTTGTATTTCCTTGTTCTTTCTTAAAGATTAATGGTGTAAATTAAGATAAATTCCGGAGTTCAGAATGTTAGTGAATTAACATTAGTTGCTTGTAGTTTACTTAGGTTTTCAAACTCTGCCCTGTACAATAAAGCTAGAATGTAGTAATTCAAGCTGATAGCTTGAATGGAATACTTATTGGTGAAAGAAGTTGCTGACTTTATTTACTGATTGCTTATAGTAATCCAGCAATGTAGTGTACTAATCTGTGAAAAAGAAGTTGCTACTTGATTTTTAATCAAAGAAGCTGCCTTCATATTACATCATTCATTTCCAAGCCAGTTATTGACTATATCAGAATATTCAGAACCTGGGCATTTCTTGATCCTGTAAAAGCCAGACTTATTTCATACAAGTACTATATTATTTTAAGCTTGGATTTCTTATAAAATGGTCTTCTGAGTTCTAAGATAGTGCTCTGTTTATGATTCATCGGTGGACTCCCATTTGTATGTTTCTTCTTTCAAATTTCTATCTCCAGTAAACAGTAGGCCGATGCACAAAGCATTTCGTGTTCACGTTGGATGCGGAAAGGGCTGACTACAAAGCATTTCACGTTCACGTTGGATGTGGAAAGGGCTGACTGGTTCGGACTCGATTAAGCTCGACTAGACTTGGCTCAGCTGAGTGGTATAGAGGTTTGATTAGACTTCGCTCATCTCTGACTTAATATTGTAGCAAGCTACGTTGAACTTTGCACCCGATTACTGGCCTTGAAGCTAAGTCAGGCACAGTAACAAAGCGTTTTTGAGCTTCTTTGAGTGAAGTAGAGTCGAGAATTAGAAATGTCTGCATCTCAACTCAATTGTCAACTCTGAAAATTCCATGAAGTATCTCCGTACTTAAAAGCCATGTATTGAGAATTTTCTTCCATCTCAAATAGAATGATCCATTAAAGTATGATGGTTAATAATTAAAATTCTCTATGTTTCACTTTATATGTCATAGTTTCAATCAAAAGGAAATTTAAGAAAGAAGTGGATACTTTTGAAATTTGTGGTTTAAGATAAATCTTAGATATTTATTGTTATTATAAATCATTTCAAACTTAGAAAATTATCGTTCTTCTTGGGACGAATTAATAAAAAATGTTCCGCATAAATTAGAATGGAGAAAGTATATTTGATATTTGACACTTAAAACTGGCCTATCGTTCTCCTCTATGAAAAAAAGATTTTTTAACTACTCTCAATAAGATATTCATTCACTTAATTATATTATTATTATTATTATTATATTCATTCACTTAATTATATTATTATTATTATTATTATATTATATTATTATAAAAGTGGGAATCCATTAAGTTAAAAAGTGAAAGATCAAAATACCCATAAAGTATTGAGTCACAAATTTATTAATATAAAAATAATAATTATAATAAAAAGCATATTAATAAATATGACAAAACTTTTCACATTTCAATGTTTCATCTTCTTATTCCTATTCAATGTTTTGGAATTCCTTTCATCTCCCAACAATAAACTTTTAAAATCTTAAAAATTACTAACAAATATGAACCATTGGATATCAGAAGATATTCCTTCTATTCGGGTACTCTTTTTCCTTAAAACAAGAAATGATATATTCAAAATTTCAAACCTTCATTTTCAATTATTATTTTAGGATTTTTGCTGGTAACTTCATCCTTTCTTTCAAATCTTTGGTTTATTTATCCTTTCCTGTTTCCAAGGTTTTTGGGTTTTTTTTTTTTTTTTTTTTTTTTTTGGTTAAGGTTGATAGAAGTTTTGGAGGAGATGAGAAATCAAAAATAATTGATCACTCCTACAATTAAATATAATCCATTGCAAAGAGGTATGTATGTGTATACGTTAATTTAATTTTCATCAACATTTTTAATTCTAGCTTGAAGGAAAAAAGTTAAAGTAAAAACTTGGGAGGTCTCTATTTTTGTTTCGTTTCACTATATTTTTACATCGTCTTTGAGTATTGATAATATTACAGTATATTTGAAAATACTCTTTAGTTTAAAGGAAAATATTAATTATGGTAGTGATTTGGTAATTAATAACTTGTGCAAATGTTTAGTATTCTCAAATATTGAATAATCTATGTTAACTTTCTCTTTTTGTTTTATAAATTTAGGTGGTATAATTAGGACCAGTCATTTGGCAATTGTAATATAATATGCAGTGGCTGAAGAGTTCTTCGACCAGAGCTGCCACGATGATTGTTTTAGTAAGATAAAGGTCCAGTACCATTTAAGATTAAAAAAAAAAAACATTTTTTGTTATCGATTTCTTCTTCTAAATTGAGAAGGACGAAAATAAACGCTAAATATGGCGCAAGATGGAGTTAAATGAAAGTTAAATGTACAAATAATACTCGTATATGTATCCTAATGGCTGTTATATTCCTTCATTTTGTATTGCAAAACTGAGATTGCAAGGATTTTGAAGACTGAAAATTTCTATCATCAAGTGTGTATATATATATCAATTAGTATTACTTTGAGACATTGCACTCTAAAATATTAGGTCTGCTAAAGTAGGGTTATTGTCTAATTAGTAATTTTGATGCTTTAGAAAACATATAGGAAGTTTGCATTAATTGATACTGTTTTGCACCATTTTATATGGGACACACGTGTATCGCACGTGTCCAAAATTAGTTATTGAAAATCGCCACTGTATTGGTCGATTTCTGTCCGATCACGCAAAGGACGCGTGGTCATCTACTTGACGAGATGAGAGTAGATTCCGAAGACATTATAAAACGAGGTCGGATCGAAAACAGCTTCGATCATTGATGTGATCGGTTATGTCGCATCATGATCGGAAGATTTTGAAGACGATTGTCTTATCAGATAACGGCTGTTGATCTTATCCCGCTTTTATCGGAACAAATTTAGTAGAAGTCGTCGGACGTTGGTAACTGTTGAAGAAGACGTGGAGAAGTGGAGTTCTTCTAGGGTTGGGAACTTCACATCTTTTTAGCCTATAAATAAACCCCCATTTCCTCATTTGTAAACTCACGTTCATCTGAACAAAAAGTATCCCCTTATTCAATTACATTCCTATTATTATCTTAGCGAATCTGCCATTGTCAATACTCTCAAATATTGTATAAAGCATCAATCAAGGCTTGGTTCAGGCTTGGAGGAGGATTCATCTCTTTCAACAAAGCGCCAACCTCCGATTCTTCAAATACAATAAGCTTTACTGCTTTTTCGCATTTGATTTATTATTATTTATCTCATTGTTTACCTGCTATTTCCATCGCTTGATATATCTGCTTACCGTCATTGATTTCATTAATTCATTGCCATTGCCTTGATCGTATAACTGATTCATCGTTTAGCGTATTTGCTGATTAATATCGATCACGTTAAATCATTGTTATTATCATTTTGATCGTAGTATTAATTGGATAAAGTTCATTTCGTTAACTGCATTTCTACCGTTTTACTCAAATCTATCATCGGCTAAGTCATATATTGCTGCATATTTTCCATCGATAATTTAATTCTATCATAACCTTGCTCATCGAATCTTGTCAAAATCGCTTACTCGATATTAAACGAAACGAATCTTTAAATCGCCTTCGGTAAGGTAGCAATTGTGCATGTTGTTCGTAATTTGCCCGAAACCATATCAAATCGATCATCGTTAACTGTGAATCTGTCGCTTTGTCTTCGTTTATTCGACCATACTTGCTTTCGAATTGAATTCACTGCACTACATCATCGAAGTTTGCTATTGTTCGTTCTGTTGAATTTACTACTTGCACTGTTTTCGAAGTAACGTTCAATAACCCGATCACTTGTCCACGTAAATTGCTTATCAATCGGTCAAATTGAGATATAAATAATCGCCTAAGACTCAACTAAATACAAATTTAATTGTAATACCTGAAATACGTTCTTAAGAAATACAGCCACGGTGCTTTAAAAAAGCTCAATCCTCTAAATGCTGTGTACTTGGACATTATAGTTAAAAGATACTTCGTCCCATTATTTATCATTTAAGGTCGTATTACATTCATTAAAGAATTACTATTTGAAAGCATTTATCATAAAAAAAAAAAAAAACATATGACAAAATCATCTTATCTCTTCCAAAAAAAATAAAATTCATGGGGCATTAGTATATGCCTCTTCGAAATAGGAAGGCAAAAAATAATCCCTTATTTATTTTCCAAATTGGTAAAAATTTCGGCTCGCTTTTGTTGACTAAATGCAGAACAAATAAAAAGGATCGAAAGTATACAAAATTTATGAAGCATTGCTCTAAATAGACATTCTGGCGCTACTGCTATAATTTTGACCCCTATAAAAAAAAGTTACAAAAAATGGCCCACGTGGTTGAACCCCAAAAATTACCCCGAAAGGATAAATTCCGGAATATCGACAGGATAGACTAACTCTTTTGGAGTTTTTGGAGTCGCTACCCAATTTAAGGAAAACAGGGAACCAAATTAGCAAATGCGTGCAAAACTCCGTTTTTATAAAAAGACGGTCTTTCTTTCAGAGATTCTAAAGGTAAGAGGTTTTATTAATTTCGGAAGAAGGTTTTTAAGGCACTTCCAAAATTCCGTTAAAAACGGTTAATCCGACAGGTTTCCAAATCATTTGCAAAATATGCTTTTCTAGAAAATTTATCTAAAATAATTAATTGAAATAAAACTTGTTTATAAAAATATTTAATTTGCACGCATTTTGCTAAATGGCCCCGGTTTGCAATAAATTAAATAACGACTTTAAGATAAAAGGCAATGAACATAAAGTAAAGCAATCAACAAACAATTACATATTATTGATAAATAAAATATTTTACACATTTATTTGCATAAAAATCCAAGGAAAGTAATGCGAAGTTAAAGATAGAACCGGGAAATTGATCAACTCGCGGGAGTCTTGAATTTTCTAAAATTCGTAAGTCTTATTTCTGAATGCTCGGGTCCGAATTCAATCCCCAAATGCCTTCCATGCCATGGATTATTCCCATTCGTGAGTTAGCCAAACTCGTCCATAAATTATTCGTGCAAAAATGTACCTCGCAAAACAAACAAGTAAAATTGAATTAGTACGATAGTCAAAGTATAATAAAAAATAAAATGACAAATATAAAGTAATAAAGTAGTAATAATAATAATAAAAAAAATATATAATAATAATAGAGTATATAATAATAATAATAATAATAATAATAATAGAATATATAATAATAATAATAATAATAGAATATATAATAATAATAATAATAGAATACATAATAATAATAGAATAATAATAATAATAATAATAATAAAAAGGGGGTTTGTTTTGCAAATTTAGGCTCAGGTTTGTATGGCGCGTCGAATAGAGGCTCGGGATTTGGTACGGTTGCAAACACGGAGCCCGGGCCGTGTTGCCGTGCCAAAGCACCAAACCCACTACTCTATTCAACTTGCTTAGCATTAAAATGCATTCATCATCGCCTTTTGCTTTAGGGACACTGGAACGGGGCGATTCAAGTGTAGTATCATGTTCAAAATCAGTCCCGAGGCTTCAATACGTGCAAATGTATTTTCATCGGCCATATAGTATCATGTTCAAATCAGTGCATAGTATCAACGTGTAGCATCCGTCGAATCATTGTATAAGCCTAAAGTGCACATTTTCATAGGCTTAGCATTTCCAATCATGGTATACCCATTCCAAAACGAAAGCCCATCAGTTATCCAGCATAGGTAAACGGGTCAAAGAAATAATCCCACAAACTGAACGGGTCAAAGCAATAATCCCACAAACTGAACGGGTCAAAGAAACAAAACATCAGGTCCAGAAAATCAACAGAACAGGGACAAGGAACAAGCACGCCGGAGATACGCTTTCCCGGTGAGCAACAGTGATGGACAATTATCAGTGACGAGAAGTCAAAAAAAGACAGATCTGCAAAAACTCGACAACAAGTTCCCGGTTAAACACTGTTAGCAACAGACAGACCCATAATCAATTGGAGGAGGAGCAACGCCGATTTGGTGGCGTCGCTACCACTCCCCCGCTCCCTTTTCATTTTCGATTCAATAGCGGATCAAAAGAAACGAACGGGTCAAAGCCAAAGATCCAGAACCAAAGATCGAAAATTCCAACTGAATGAAGCGTAATCCATGAGAAGGCAGCGAATCAGACCAATGAAACACAAGTAAATATTTTCGATCAAACAACGATACAAATGGAGCAACGCCATTAACAGAAAGAGGAGCGACCGCCAGCCTAAGCGGCGTCACTGCGACCCCGAATGTTACGCTTCAGATTCGACAACAGACGAAGGCATCAAAGGAAAAAGAAGAACCCAGTTGGTTTTCCGATGGTGGTGGCGATGGTGCTTGCCAAGTTTCCCTTACCCCCCTTTCCCCTGTTTCTAATCGATTTTGGTGTGAATATTGCATGTATATTTCTGTATTACTGTATAGGTGGGTGTGTGCAAGGGAGATAAAAATGGTGAGGATGAGTTGGTCTTGTGAGGGAGAAGATGAGGGGCTCGGCTGCTCTAGTGTGATATGGGTGTCAAGGGGTTTTTTTTTTTTTTTTTGTCTGTTAAATGGAGGAGAGGGAGGTGTATATGGTGTAAGGGAGATGAAGTGAGAGGGGGGCAGCCGCTGGTGAATAAAAAAATGAGGGGATTAGGGTTCTTTTCTATATATAATGGTGGGTGTAGGGTTTTGATAATGGGAGATGGTGAATAATGGGTTGGGGTTTTTGTGTGACATGGGCTTTTTAGAAATGATCCTAAATTAAAATTTAAAACAGATTTAGCCTTTTAATTAAATTAAACAAATAATTCTATAGTACACTGCAAATTAAGGGATGACTTGCAATTTTGGTCATTTCCCCTTAAAATCAGCTATTTATTTGCAATCTTCAAAATTGAACTTAATTTTAAAATTATTATACTTTTTATTAAAATCCGGGACAAAATTGGGTGTCAACACACGTCAAGAAAAGTTGATGGCGACTACTTGAGGGAAGCTCCTAGCAATCTCTAGGTATTTGCTAATAGAATGATCTAGCAATCACTAGGAACTTTCTTATAGGGGCCATTTTTGCAAGATTTTTCTTATGAAGGTTAAATATCTGAGGGGTGCCAGAAAGTGTGCTATTTCTGTAAATCTCACAAATTTTATACGTAGTAAAATATTGTGAAATTTTGATCACTAGCCATTTTTGGACGCGCTTATTGGGAACTATCCACCGTTTCAAAATTCACTGAAGAATAGCCAAAAATTCGCGCGCGCACTTAAGCTCCATCAGCGTTGGAAAAACACTCCAGACTAGTCCCATAACAAAATACTGGGGCTTTGAACAAAACTTGTTCAAAGCCCAAGTATTTTGTTATGGGACTGAAGCTTGTTCAAAGGTCCATAACAAAATAATCCCATAACAAAATAATGGGACCTTGAACTAACATGTTCAAAGGTCCCATTATTTTGTTATGGGACTTTATCCCATAACAAAATAATGTGATTTATTCCCATAACAAAATAATGTGATTTATTCCCATAACAAAGGTCTCATCAAAGGGATAAATCCCATTATTTTGTTATGGGACTTTATATATAAAGCTTCAGTCCCATAACACAATGCTGGGGCTGTGAACAAGTTTTGTTCACAGCCCCAGTATTTTGTTATGGGACTGAAGCTTTATACAAAGTCCCATAACAAAATGCTGGGGCTTTGAACAAGTTTTGTTCAAAGCCCCAGTATTTATACTGGGGCTAGTTTACTGAAGCTTCCCCCAGTATTTATACTGGGGGTTTGAACAAAACTTGTTCAAAGCTCCAGTATTTATACTGGGATTTGTCCGGATGTGGCTATTTCTCAGCGAATTTATTTTTGACAGCTACAAATCAATTAACGCGCGCCAAACAGGCCCCTACGTGAAATTTTTACTAAAATATTCAAAGCAAAAATTTTAAATTCTTATTAAAAATTGCCACCGCTACCTCACATGATGTTCGGGTAAGCTATGCGTACACTCCACTCTACTAGACCTTATTTTGTAGGATCACAGTGGATATGTTGTTGTATATTAAAAATTGCTACATTCAACATCTCAACTAATAATAATTCCATTTTGTATGAGTAATCTTTTTTCACATATTTGTAGTTTAACCAACTTTGGTAACTAACTTATATTTTTTAAATTACTAATCACTAAAATTATACTCCTCAATTTCGTTCTACATAATTTGCCATAGTTTGAAAAGACACAAAGTTTTTAATAAATAGAAGGAACACCTTTGAAAATTATGGTCTAAAATAGAAGTTTTTATGCAAAATAGACACTTTCAGCGCCGCTGCTACAATTTTGATCCTCATAAGAAAAGTCTTATAAAAATGGATATCATTAGGAATAGTTGCTGGCAATGTCAGTGAAAACTCTCCGCGATCGCCAAATCCTTGTTAATAGAAAAATCTGGCGATCTCCATGAACTTTCTTACGAGGATTATTTTTGTAAGACTTTTCTTACAGAGGCTAAATCTGGGATGAGGCACCACAAGTGTCCTATTTATGTAAATCACCCTCCAAAATAATCCATAGATATTTGTAAATGAGAAGGTTAGAGTTAATCTGTTTTCAAATTTTAAAACAGGACAATCTTTTTATGGGCGTACTAGCAAGAAAAGTACGACAAACCAAGTGGGACGAAAGGAGTATATAGATTATAGTCTCTTGTTTTTATAGTTTGATAGAAATTAGGGACCGTTTGGTTTGGCTGGTCTTTTAATACATGTATAAATCCAGCACAATATATGCGTTGTTTGTGTTTTAGGAAAATTAATGTCCGTACAAAACCTTGCACTACATATAGAAGCATGAGGTCTCGTTAGAATCTTATTTCTCTCTATACATTAACTTCAAAGTTAATAAGGAAACCTATATATTTATTTTTGCTACATAGAATGTGAAATGAGATAAGTATTAGCTATATTTGGATAAGAATAAAAAAGGTAAAATTAGCCTCATCACTTTAGACCTGAAACCTTTCGCTTCCCTAAATTATACAATGTATATACAAACAAAACATCCAATAAGACCTAAACACTACTTCCATTGTAGTCCATATATTACTAGTCATTGCATTACTAATTCCTACATGATTGATCCACACATTACTAATCTCTATGTTAATCACCGCATTAAACTCGTACAATTATATACACTATTTGGTTGATTCTTTTCCCCCCATAAAGTACCTCCATAAATTATGTGAAAATTTATGTATTGTTTAATGTGAGATAGAATATGGAACAAGAATACAGTTATTAAAACTATATGTAATATTTTCCCCCATAAAGTACCATATATATATATATATATATATCTACGCCCCTATATTACAAAAAAAAAACAACATTTTACAAATTACACCACATAGCAATATTTTTTCTAGCAACTCCAACCCAATTCTTACTCTGACCCGACCCATCCAACCCACCATACTAATACTCCCAAATCCTTTATTTCTTCCAATTCCAATTGAATCCCCTCAGCTAATAAAACTTCTCCCAACTCTTGTCGTACTCCGCCACAAGCCACCACCGCCAACCCACCAACCACCATCCTTGGCCAAAAGTTTTACATCTTCAGGTGCGTCTCATCACCCTCTTTTCATTTTCAAAATTGGTTCTCCCAAAATCCTCTCCAATTTACGTAGATCGAGCCTCAGATGATGATGGTGCCAGAGATGGATCTGGTACGGAGGTTTTGGTATCGAAGTCTGGCGACAGTTGTTGTGAATTAGCGACGACGGTGGCGGAGGAAGTTTCCGGCAATGGAGAAGCTGAATCCGGGACGGAAGGAAACAACGGCAGAGGAAGTATTGTTCCGGGACATTTTTTATTATTATCAATAGTTTAATATAGTATACTCGAACCACCCATCACCACCTAAAAAGAACTTGATTCCATCATCTCACAGATACAACCAACTCAATACTTTGATACCGCGACCAAAACTGCCAAAATAAGCTCAGCCTATCACCGAAGAATATCAATTTAACTCTTGACACATCTTTTTTTTTCATTTTTTTTATTTCTTTTGCCTCTAATCCCCTTTTCAGATAGTCGTATCCAAATCATTTTCTTCCGAGAAAGAATCAAAGATCTCTGTATCTATCCTATTGTATTCATTTAGTATAAAAGATGGTGCTGATGGTAAAAAATGAAGAGGAATATTGAGGTGAAGATGGTGTTGTGGTTAGGGGTGTTCATTCGATTTTTCGGTTCGGTTTTTATCTATTCGGTTTCAATTTTTCGGTTTTGAAAATTGCAATCCAATCCAAACTAACTTCTTTTTCGTCTTTCCACCAAAATATGGAGATAACAATCACTGACTGGGCTTTTGGTCCCTTTTCCCTAGAAGATGATGCTGCTCCAACTGCTTCTCGTCTTGGATCAACCGTTCTATCCCTGTTAGATGACTTGCCTCAGCATTTACCTTATTACTTTTAAGAGCTTGTTCTTGTTTAGTCTATTCTCTTCCTACTTGCTCACTTGCCTCGACATTCTCCATAACAATCTGAAGAGGCCTTTCCTGTTCCTGTGACATCGCCTCTTCTTTGCCTACTTTGTCGACTGACTGACCTTTGCCCACAAAAGTTCTAAGAGCCTGTTGTTCTTCAGTCAGGTCCCCTTCTCTTCCTGCTTGCTTACTTGCCTCAACACTCTCCATAACAATCTGAACAGGCCTCTCCTATTCCTGTGTCATTACTTCTTCTTTGCCCGCTTCGTCGACTGACTGCCGTTTGTCCACAAGACTTTCAAAAGTCTGTTGTTGTTCAGTCAAATCACCTTCTCTTCCTGCTTGCTCACTTGCCTCGGCATTCTCCATAATAATATGAAGAGGCCTCTCATGTTCCTGTGTCATCACCTCTTCTTTGCCCGCTTTATCAATTGACTGACCTTTGCCCATAAGACTTCCAAGAGCCTGCTGTTCTTCAGTCATGTCCCCTTCTTTTTCTTCTTCCTTACTTGCCTCAGCATTCTCCATAACAACGTCAAGAGACGTCTCCTTTCCTGCGGCATCACTTCTTCTTTGCCTACTTTGTCGATTGACTACCCTTTGTCCAAGAGAATTTCAAGAGCCTGTCCTTGTTCAGTCAATTCCTCTTCTCTTCCTGCTTGATAACTCGCTTCAACATTCTCTATTACAATGTCATGAGTCCTCTCATGTTCCTGAGTTATGCCTTGTTCTTTCCCCAATTCATTCTCAATACGCTGCTGCTGATTTTTTGACATATCTTGCTGAATTCCTTCAGCCCTTGGTGTATCTTCAGCATCACATAAACCCTCACTACCACTTTCTTGACTAAGTGGCAGTATATTAAATATAGGCATATCATCGAAATGTTGTTTCTTCAATTTCATCTTTTTCCTTTGATATGTTTTTGCTTGGACAGGTGTAGAAACTACATTTGATGACAACTCAATAGCAGGACGAGTCGACGTGTCAATAATAGACATAGAAGTTGCACCTCCTTTCCCCACACTCATAACCTCAGGACTGACAGCAACTGCTTCCAGATCAAGGTCTCCGCTAACAAGTTGCAAGGAAATTTCAAGCACTTCCTTCTGTGCCGTAGTCAACTCACCATACATGTCCAATTCACCTTCTTCCTGCAATTGTGCAAGTGTTTTGCTTGATAATTCTCCTTGCAATTGTCCATGCAATTGTGTAGTTGATTTTCGACCTACACTGCCATCACTGCCTTCTTTTCTTATATCTGAATGAGATTTCGATTACCTAACTATACTGCCATCACTGACTTCTTCTTGTCTAACATATGATGGAGATTTTGATTTTGATTTTCTGAACGAACCAGACTTTCTCTTCCCTAATTGACTATCACCAACTCCAACATTAACATCCCCGCCACTGTAGCCACAGATATCCCTCCTTCCAATGCTAGCATTGCCTCCATGTGAATACAAGTTTAAAGAATGGCCATAGCTGCTAGATTGTTCCTTGTCCCTTCTTACACTTCCACCTTTTCGCCAATTTTCCTCCCGTTCCTCGAATTTTTTACTCAACTTTTTCATAAAATCAAGAACAGAGTCAACCTTATTCTCTAGACCACTAATATACCCCCTTATACGGCGTCGCTGACTACGTAACCTCTTCCGAACTTTCATATTCACCTTCTGCAAAAAATAAACCAATGAAACTCATAAAAATATTCAATTAAAATAAAAACACAAAAAGATGAATGTACATGATACTTCAAAACTCACTTTAACAATTGCATCAACTAAATCTTGATCAAGCTGCACACTGTGAGAAGTATCCTGCCTCTGATCACCAGTACTCTGACTCTCATTACCAGTATCCTGACCCTCATGACCATTATCCTCACTCTCAGCACCATTATCCTCACTCTCTTCAACACGATCAACAACTTCTTTTCCTTATCTTTGTTTAAATGCAATAGCAGGAGCTGCTTCTGTCATATTCAATTTCACCGACCTTTTTCTTCCTCAGAAAGTACAATTGGAACCATTTCAAATTTCTCAAACCTCTATTAAAAAAGAAACCATGAAAAATATATTAGCACTTCAGTAAAATAAGAATAAAATTTCTATATGCAGAGATCCTTATGCATAGAACTTCAATCCATAAGGGGAGAGCTTTATGGATGGAAGTTTCAGGGCAATAAAGATAGAAGTTCAATCCTTATGGACAGAACTTCAGAAACATAGGATGTGCAGATATAGAAGTTCAGCAAATAGGAAATGGAAGTTCAATACTTATGCATATAACTTCAATCCACAAGAGGAGAGCTTTTATGGTTAGAAGTTTATGGCCATAAAGATACAAGTTCAATCCTTATGAATAGAACTTCAATCCATAAGGGGAGACCTCTATGGATAGTACTTCAGGGCCATATAGATAAAAGTTCAATCCTTATAGACAGAAGTTCTATCCATAGTAGGAGAATTTAAACAGGCTTAAGGATAAAAAAGTTCAAGACCATATAGATAGAAGTTCAATGCTCATGGATAGAACTTAAGTATTATATAAACAGAATTTCAATCCACATGTACAGCACTTTAACAATATTATGGATAGAACTTCAAGACCATATAGATTGAAGTTCAAATCCTTATTGACTTAAAAATATAGAAACTTATATTAACATTATGAAAATAATTCTCAACCAAACTGTTATACTGAGGATTATTGAACTTAATAAACCTCAACATCCTTGTAAAGCCATCTCTGTTAAACGTATAGAACTTAGAACCAACTTTTGGAAATAATTCAACGAACCAAGCGCACAACTGACACGACCTGGAATCTAATTAGGCCGTGCGGGCACCCGACATCCTCCCCTAGACCCGTCGGGCGAACCCTTACCAATCAAATTAGGAAAATAAATATAACAATTCATAAATAAGAACAAGACTTTTAAAAAAAACACACAGACATACTGATACCCCTAAGTTGTACAAAAGAAATTACAGCTGACTACCCAATATACTAGGTTTAGGGCTATCCAGACCAAACATCTAAGAGTACAAAAGAAAACAGATACCTTTTGAAGGGAGCAAAATGCAACTGAAATAATAAACCATAAACTGGTGGCCATCCGGAATAAAGCTGGCTCACCCTGACAGCTGTCTTCGCTCCTACACAACGTGGCGAACTCAATCCTGGAGCGAACCTGCCGAAATGAAATAGATAGACAAAAACAAACAACAAACAAGGGTGAGTCAAAAGGACTCAATAAGTGGGGCAGACTAGCCACCTCAAAGAATAGGATAGCTAGCTAGGGAGAAGAAACAGATAAACAAAATTCCTCTTATATATAAAAACGCAGAGCCAGATAATAACTAGAAACACGTATGGGATGACAAACTCATTAACAACCAGGAACGTAAGATAACCAAAACATATAGGTATCCCGAACACATCAACAATCAGAAATATATCCTGTTGCGGCGTGCAATCCGATCCATATATTCATCCTGTTGCGGCGTGCAACCCGATCCATATATTTATACCGTTGCGGCGTGCAATCCGATCCAATATATTCATCCTGTTGCGGCGTACAACCCGATCCATATATTTATACCGTTGCGGCGTACAACTCGATTCCCGCAACCCGGGATACGAGCCAGAAATATATAGGCAAACTGAGATATGTCCACGTCATAGTATACATACCGCATACATAAACACAACACAGTATACATAATAGTCAGTATGCGGTGCAATGGGATGGGATGAATGCGGTACGATGCAATGCAGTCACATATGCCTGATACCTATCTCCGGTGCGGGACTCTCATCGTCTACCGGGAGATATATGCAATAATGACCCTTTACCGGCTCGGGACTCTCATCGATTACCGGGAAGTATATGCAATGATGATCCTTCACCGGTGCGGGACTCTCATCGCCAACCGGGAAGTATATACAATAATGACCCTTCACCGGTGCGGGACTCTCATCGCCAACCGGGAAGTATATGCAATGCTCAAAACCAGAGTGCAATGCTCATATGCAAAATGAAATACCAACAACAGGGCATAACATATAATATACAATGTAAATTCAAAGATAAGGCGTAATGAGTACGCCTATCGGCAGCTACACACGTAAGGAACACGTGGTAGATTATCCACAAGGCCAAGAGCCTCCAAAGAAATGGATATAAACACTTACCTTGTTACAAAGTTAGTACAGCCACTCAATAACCGCTTTTTCCTTTGGATTCATTGCCAAACGATCCCACTGTGTTCAATAACCAGAAAAATATATCAAATTAGGCTAAAGGCTTCATTCCTCACATCTTAGGGCAATCCAGGTAGGAACCTGATACCATATTCGCATACGCAATACGCAGGCCAGGCCTATGTACAGGGTTCATGGTCGCATAACCAAACCCCAAATAAATTACATTTATATGTTGCTCATAACTCACGGAGTACGAATATATTATCAATTTCGTTATCGGGGTCCATTTGACCCTTTAAACTATTAATTGAACTTATTAAAACGATGTCTAATATTCCAAGTTTTACCGTTAAAACATATTCAAACACACGTAATAAACTCAAATAATATATTAGAATCATTACCTGAATGTTTCAAGCTGAAAATTCTACTATCTTCCCGACTTTTTTTTCATTTTCTGGCATTTTTCCCACTGCGTCATTTGATTTTTTTCTGTTTCGATGTTTCTGCTCTCGTTTCACTTTTTTTGAGATTTCCATGTTTGACTGTTTTGCTGGTCCTTAGCTAAGCTAAGGACCCACCGCCATCTTTAAATTTTTGTCCTTTTTCCTCTTTTTTTTTTTATTTTCTTTTATTTTATTTTTTTTCTCAACGAAAATTAAAATAGTACCCTACGATATTCTAAATAATTCCAACTTTTGCATACAAGTTATACAAAATATATGTAACATACTCGCGAAGGCGGATCTCAAATCAGACTCCCGAAACTCAAGATACGAATTTAAATGAAAAGAAGTCAAATTATTTAACTTTCGGCATTTTAGCGGAAACTTGCCGAACAACATCGAAATTCACTTTCGAAAGTTTACAATGGTCATAAATAATCACACGAACCCAACGGCGCTTTCGGATTTCGAATCGGAGCTCATTCGGCAAAACCGAGCTCGAAAATCTCTTTTTAATATTTATCGCCAATAAAAACTGAAACCTTCCTCCGATGCCTACCAAACGAGGCCTGATTTAGCTCAAATTTTACATATAAGTCCCAATAGATATTATGAACATTTTAAAATTATCGACACGCCAATCGGAGTCCTAACTTCCGAAACGACTAACCGGGGTCTTTTCATTCTCCTCCACTTAAACTCTCGTTCGTCCTCGAACGAGCCTAAGTGTAAAGAAAAATTCATATAGATAGCAAGAGAACTTGCATGACCTTCATAAACTACTCCACAGGCATTATTTCTTGATTACAGGGTCAGATATATAACACGCATACCGAACTTTTGGAATAAAATATATCTGGATAATATGATAATACCATTACACAGCTTATTCTGACTAAGCTGATCCTTCCTCGATTACGAGAGGAGAGTTCTACATTTTCGAAGCAAAGATATACGAAACTTTGAATGGGTTAACATGATTCAGCCGATAATCACCTCTTCGATATATCTTTTGATATAGAACAGGTCGATGGAACTAAAAATTAGCTCACGCTTGATGCAATAGGGGAAGCTTTGGAAGTACCTTGTTACTACACACTATAGAAGATTTGATGCAAGCTATATTATTTTTACGAATGCACTATACAACATCTCAATTGATTTAGTATTACCATTCAGTATTTGGAGGAATACTCCTCCACTTAAAGCACAAACTCATACAGCTATTTGAATAGGAATAACCATCCTCGCACAGTCTGCTGGACTAAAGAAGATTTAGCTAAAAGCTGAACGTAGGCAGACCTAAGCTACCAACTACCCTTTCGAGTTGCCAAACAGCTGCAACTCTCAAGTTCACAACTCCATACCTTTGTCGTAAACACCACCGCCTGATGGATGGTACTTCTATATAAAAATTTCGGCAGAGTTTCCCCTGAAACTGGATGATCCGCAAAAACAGAACCAGCACTATACTATACATGGGAATAGATACCCGGATAAACTGATAACATGAACATGTTAAGCGGATAACAAGATGAGACAACTAGATGACATAACAAATCCGCAGATAGAATGTCTGGACAGCACCACTGTCCTGATTTTCAACCTAAACAATAATATGCTTACCCGGTTACCTTGACATGCACTCTGGCTCAACACAGGGAACATCACAATAGGTTACTGACCGCCTAAGTTCACCAGTGCCGAACAAAGAAGAGATGGCAACGAACTGAGGATAGAAATAATTAGAGCTTCAGGAAGCTCATCTTCTTATTGCTTGGCTACCAGAGCTAGACTATTTACGAGTCAAAGTAGCCCAAGAATCCCAATTAAAGAAACAAATATTAAATGAGCTTTATGGAACAACATCCACGCCAATTTGACCTCCCAATAAAAAGGAAACTTTGACAATTTACCAGAAACCTTTTTATAACCCAGACAAGCTCATAGGATAACATGACTCTACTAGCGCCTCGAACCATGAGGAGATACATAGATCGAATATTACTTACTAATCACTTTACATCGGAAGAAATGATAACACTTTCTGATGGTGACGAATTAGGATCCCATTATCCTACCAACATTGAATTTCGAGGAGTGAGGTAAACTGAATTGACATAATAACAGAAGGTGGCGTAACAAGATGCCAAGCAGACAATACCGACAGTCACTCCCAAATCTCTCACATTTAAATCAGATAAACTCGTAGGGTCTCACAAATGCCAGGAATAAATCATATCAGAAGCTCACCCCTCTGCCGCAACTGATTCTTAATAGAATCGACATCCAAGGAAACCATCGAAACATGATGAGACACATCATTTCCAGATCGAACGAAAGAATCAAATCTTACTCACATTTAAGAGAAGAAGAAATCTCAGGGTTTACTATATCGGATACCGCAGCATCCTGCCAGACTGGTAGTTCATAAAACTACCTCTACGGCTGAACTAAGCCGTTATACTAATAATTACCTTCTGAAGAACCACTGTCACCATGCTCTCGACCTCTACTGAATGGTGGCATTTCTTTGGCTGATTGAGATCTAAATGAAATCCCTGCGACTGTGCAGGTGCCAGATGACGAGAGAAAGGGCGACTGCCTACTTGTCGGAGTAAGGGAAAACTCCTCAAAGGATAGCCAGACTCACGATAATGATACCACCTTTTCCCTGAAAAAATGGAAGCTGGACAGATTGTTGATAGCTATAAAGAGAAAAACTGGGTCTGATATTGACGAACTACTGCGCACACTCAGAATCACGTGACACAAGCTGAGATAATTTGAAAGGTGACCTCCCAAATAACCAGAACTCTTACCTTCAAATGAGGTACCATGGTTGCCCACCAGGGCCGTGGGATCTCTTACTTTCCCGCTCTAACTCTTCCCGCTCTAACTTATGGTATGCCTCGAACCTTCGGGCAATATCAACAACAATATCAAATGAAATCTCGACCTTTATCCCTCGAGCCATCTGGGATGTCAAGGAAGGAGAAAGGTCATCAATAAATCTTTGAATTCCTCGAAAGGCTCATGAACTAGTTCTAATGCATATTCAGCCATTCTATAGAACTCAAACTGATATTCTGAAACACCAACAGGCTAATCAATACGCTACCCTGTCCAATCCACTTAAACTGGCGATGCTTTTTTTTTTTCATTTCGCTCGCTGCGCGAAAGGAACTTTTCCCCGAATCTAGAAGAAAGATCGAACCAAGTTAGCTAATAAGAGAGCGGTCCACCAATTCAAGGCTGGACCCCTGAAAATGGAAAGAAGAATAATCAACACCATACCGCTTGATATAATCAAAAGTCTGAAGGGTACACTGATATTATTTTATTTTAAAAAAACTTACACAGGGATTATCTAATGCATTGCTTGGGAATATCGGGATGTTCAACCGCGTAAAATAATGCAACCTCTTCGGATACTCGGACCGAGCCATTACTCAGGCTAACTAACCAGCCAGAATAACGAGAGGCACAACCCATGCTGTCTCCAGAACACAATTTACTGCAGCAATATTAAGAACCGGAATAGGAGCTCCCTGAGACCGAACGTCTGTAGCTGCGGCGACCTGATAATCTGCCTAGCGAATAATAGGTTCTTGCGGTATCTGCGTCGCCAAGATTCTCGTAAAGCATCATAGAGAGCCAAGAGAACTACAAAGCCCTGCTCCCTTGCCCAACGCGAGCTCGTACAACTGGGACCTCCGTAATAAGATCGTCAGCACGATTAAAAACTTTCGGGGCTTCATCAGTGCTAACCGCAGGCTAGACTGCTTCGTCTTGAACTCATACCGTTTGCTGATTTGTCACACGAGGATTCACACTTACCATGAACGAATTAAGGAAAATACTTTTGCATCCTAGACCGACGCACGATTAGAAATGAAGGAAGTGAAACTTCCTAAATGCCATCATAGCCTCTCGTAGATAAGTACGGACGTCTACGTACCCATCAGCGAGACTCTACTAGACACTGTCTTAGTCTGGATAGATTCTAAACCAGGCTCTGATACCAACTGACACGACCTGGAATCTAATTAGGCCGTGCGGGCACCCGACATCCTCCCCTAGACCCGTCGGGCGAACCCTTACCAATCAAATTAGGAAAATAAATATAACAATTCATAAATAAGAACAAGACTTTTAAAAAAACACACAGACATACTGATACCCCTAAGTTGTACAAAAGAAATTACAGCTGACTACCCAATATACTAGGTTTAGGGCTATCCAGACCAGACATCTAAGAGTACAAAAGAAAACAGATACCTTTTGAAGGGAGCAAAATGCAACTGAAATAATAAACCATAAACTGGTGGCCATCCGGAATAAAGCTAGCTCACCCTGACAGCTGTCTTCGCTCCTACACAACGTGGCGAACTCAATCCTGGAGCGAACCTGCCGAAACGAAATAGATAGACAAAAACAAACAACAAACAAGGGTGAGTCAAAAGGACTCAATAAGTGGGGCAGACTAGCCACCTCAAAGAATAGGATAGCTAGCCAGGGAGAAGAAACAGATAAACAAAATTCCTCTTATTTAAATTATAAAAACGCAGAGCCAGATAATAACTAGAAACACGTATGGGATGACAAACTCATTAACAACCAGGAACGTAAGATAACCAAAACATATAGGTATCCCGAACACATCAACAATCAGAAATATATCCTGTTGCGGCGTGCAACCCGAACCATAGATTTATACCATTGCGGCGTGCAACCCGATCCATATATTTATACCGTTGCGGCGTGCAATCCGATCCATATATTCATCATGTTGCGGCGTGCAACCCGATCCATATATTTATACCGTTGCGGCGTGCAATCCGATCCATATATTCATCCTGTTGCGGCGTGCAACCCGATCCATATATTTATACCGTTAAGGCGTGCAACTCGATTCCCGCAACCCGGGATACGAGCCAGAAATATATAGGCAAACTGAGATATGTCCACGTCATAGTATACATACCGCATACATAAACACAACACAGTACACATAATAGTCAGTATGCGGTGCAATGGGATGGGATGAATGCGGTACGATGCAATGCAGTCACATATGCCTGATACCTATCTCCGGTGCGGGACTCTCATCGTCTACCGGGAGATATATGCAATAATGACCCTTCACCGGCTCGGGACTCTCATCGATTACCGGGAAGTATATGCAATGATGATCCTTCACCGGTGCGGGACTCTCATCTCCAACTGGGAAGTATATACAATAATGACCCTTTACCGGTGCGGGACTCTCATCGCCAACCGGGAAGTATATGCAATGCTCAAAACCAGAGTGCAATGCTCATATGCAAAATGAAATACCAACAACAGGGCATAACATATAATATACAATGTAAATTCAAAGATAAGGCGTAATGAGTACGCCTATCGGCAGCTACACACGTAAGGAACACGTGGTAGATTATCCATAAGGCCAAGAGCCTCCAAAGAAATGGATATAAACACTTACCTTGTTACAAAGTTAGTACAACCACTCAATAACCGCTTTTTCCTTTGGATTCATTGCCAAACGATCCCACTGTGTTCAATAACCAGAAAAATATATCAAATTAGGCTAAAGGCTTCATTCCTCACATCTTAGGGCAATCCAGGTAGGAACCTGATACCATATTCGCATACGCAATACGCAGGCCAGGCCTATGTACAGGGTTCATGGTCGCATAACCAAACCCCAAATAAATTACATTTATATATTGCTCATAACTCACGGAGTACGAATATATTATCAATTTCGTTATCGGGGTCCATTTGACCCTTTAAACTATTAATTGAACTTATTAAAACGATGTCTAATATTCCAAGTTTTACCGTTAAAACATATTCAAACACACGTAATAAACTCAAATAATATATTAGAATCATTACCTGAATGTTTCAAGCTGAAAATTCTACTATCTTCCCGACTTTTTTTTCATTTTCTGGCATTTTTCCCACTGCGTCATTTGATTTTTTTCTGTTTCGATGTTTCTGCTCTCGTTTCACTTTTTTTGAGATTTCCATATTTGTACTGTTTTGCTGGTCCTTAGCTAAGCTAAGGACCCACCGCCATCTTTAAATTTTTGTCCTTTTTCCTCTTTTTTTTTTTTATTTTCTTTTATTTTATTTTTTTTCTCAACGAAAATTAAAATAGTACCCTACGATATTCTAAATAATTCCAACTTTTGCATACAAGTTATACAAAATATATGTAACATACTCGCGAAGGCGGATCTCAAATCAGACTCCCGAAACTCAAGATATGAATTTAAATGAAAAGAAGTCAAATTATTTAACTTTCGGCATTTTAGCGGAAACTTGCCGAACAACATCGAAATTCACTTTCGAAAGTTTACAATGGTCATAAATAATCACACGAACCCAACGGCGCTTTCGGATTTCGAATCGGAGCTCATTCGGCAAAACCGAGCTCGAAAATCTCTTTTTAATATTTATCGCCAATAAAAACTGAAACCTTCCTCCGATGCCTACCAAACGAGGCCTGATTTAGCTCAAATTTTACATATAAGTCCCAATAGATATTATGAACATTTTAAAATTATCGGCACGCCAATCGGAGTCCTAACTTCCGAAACGACTAACCGGGGTCTTTTCAACAACACCAAGGGGAATCCAAGCACAGTATAGTATGCATCTTTTCCTGAACTTGCAACACTTTTAAGGGGGGTCGTCACAGACTTAACAAGTGTTTTAAAACCCAGACTCCCCTATGGATACGTTGCACAAAGATCCTCGTTCTCAATGATATCCAGATAATGAACTTCCACCAAACTGTTTTTTTTTTCTTACAACACAAAATAATTGACTAGAGAATTATAAAACTTTGCAATCTTTACTGCATCGTCTTCATTGACCAGAGATGACGTGCTCCTTGATACCAAAAATGCACGAATGTCCGACAACTGAAGATTGCTTTTACCACCAAAGTACTGCTTCAGAAGCCTCCTATCCATATTCATAGAAGGTCTATCAAACAAATACCCAAGATTTGGAGAAAATCTCAAATCAGTGTAAAGATAGTATTCTTTCGGACCAAAATGAATTATATGACCAAAAACATTGAAGCTTAATCAGTTTGGATCACTGCTCACAATACGAGACAATAGTAAACAATGCAGTAACCTCATATAAGTTTTGTACGACTGCAACTTCACAAAACTTCCAAACACACCCTCTGAAAGCTTCTTAAACTGAGCTACACCGAACCTTAAAATTAGTTCATCCAAGTTGTGCTCCCCCTACCAATATGGATTCAAGTTGAACCAGTTTTCAGACGGATACACTAGATTCCCTACCGTTCCAACATCCATATTGCAAAAAGCTAACAATAAAAACAAACTATCAGTCGGACATACAAAATAAATAAATGCAGCAAACTTCAAACTAAAAACCTCAAATTGAGTATACAAAATAAAGTACAAAGTCACATACAAAATTGAATAAAATAATATGACTAAGTATAAAACTGAACTTCAGCAGAAATGAATAGAACTTGGGTTTGGGGGGGGGGGAGGGGTTCAATCCCTTGTGGACAGAACTTTAGATAAGAGAGATAGGGAAGTTCAATCCTTGGGGATAGAACTTCAATACATAAGGGTAGGGGGGGTTCAACCCTTTGGGATAGAACTTCAGTCCATGAGGGTAAGGGAGTTCAATCCCTGTGGATAGAACATCAATCAATACCATTTCAGAACTTCAGTCCAATAAATGGACTGCACTTTAATGCACCCCAGACTCCCACATGGATCCACTCATACACAGAGATACACACACACATAATAGGTAAAGAAGTTCAGTACACGAGAATAGAACTTCAGTACATGAGGGTAGGGGAGTTCAATCCTTTGGGATAGAATTTCAGTCCATGAGGATAGGGAGTTCAATCGCTGTCGATAGAACATCAATCGGTACCATTTCAGAACTTCAGTCCAGTAATTGGACTGCACTTTAATACACCCCAAACTCTTACATACATTCACTCGTACACACAGACACACACACACACACACATATAGGGTAAGGAAGTTCAGTCCATAAGGATAGAACTTCAGTCCATGAGAGTAAAAGAAGTTCAATCCATGTAGATAGAACTTCAGTCAATGTGATTTGAACTTCAATCAGTACCATTTCAAAAATTCATTCCAGTAATCATAATCAACTTTAATACACCCCCAATCAAAACTTCATTCCAGTAACAGTCTAAATTTTACCCCAATCGCAAACATACAAAATATGAAAAGTAACTACTAACTATCAAACATACAAATACACAAAAACATACAAATCAGTAGCATTTCAAAACTTCATTCTAGTAATCGTACTCAACTTTAATACACATCAATCAAAACTTCATTCCACTAACAGTCTAAATTTTACCCCAATCGCAAACATATAAAATATGAAAAGTAACTACTAACTATCAAACATACAAATACACAAAACACATACAAATTTAAACTTAAATAATGTTAAATAACTTAATACGCACAAATTTAACACATATGTTTTAAAAAAATACGAAAGAAAAACGTCATACCTGCTTATACAAATTTCAGACTGCTTGTACAATCAAAATATGTTATTCCTACATAGTACAGTTAACACGAGCAAAAAATACGGGGTATACAAAGAAACGGGACAAAAATCGAAGAGGAATATGAAAAATTGAAGTAAATGACAGTTTTTTACATGAACGCACAGTGAAAAATAATGACAACCGTTGCATGAATTCGGTTTTTAACTGTGAGAAACGGTTTTGACAAAACCCTGTAAATTCAGAAAAACTGAGGGGTAATTTAGTCTTTTCAGTTAGGCGTGTTTAATGACCTTATTTAGTAAAGAGCCAAAAATGGCCTCAAGTGTAAGACCAAGAAAAATAGTGGCCTCAAAGCAAATACTAGTGTCAAAACTGGCCACTGGGCAAAAAATTTACTCCAAAATAAGCCATAGGTATTTATAAGGGAGGTTTACGAAAATACCCATCAAACTCAAAATATTTATCCACCTCTACCCATAAGTTTTATATTTACAAGCCATACCCATAAACTATTTACATGTCCTACCCATCTAGACTTGTATACTATTATTTATGCAGTATACCTTAAAGGTATATACCCATATCTAGACTTGTATACTAATACTTTTAATTTCATAGGTAATGTAATTTTTAATAGGTATGGCTTGTAAATAGTTTGAATTTTATAGGTATATAGTGTAAAAAATCCTATTTGAGAAGGTTAGAGTTAATTTGTTTTCAAATTTTAAAACATGACAATCTTTTTATGGACGTACTAGCAAGGAAAGTACGAAAAGCCAAGTGGGACGAAAGGAGTACATAGATTATAGAGTCTCTTGTTTTAAAAGTAATTTGGTTGTATAAATATTTTTAAGTGGATAAAAATTAGGGACTGTTTGGTTTGGCTAGTCTTTTAATACACGTATAAATCCAACACAATATATGCGTTGTTTGTGTTTTAGGAGAATTAATGTCCGTACAAAACTAGAAGCATGATGTCTCGTTAGAATTTATTTCTCTTTATACATTAACTTCAAAGTTAATAAGGAAACCTATGTATTTATTTTTGCTACATAGAATGTGAAATGAGAAATAGGTATTAGCTATATTTGGATAAGAATAAAAAAGGGTAAAAATTGGCCTCATCACTTTAGATCTAAAACCTTTCGCTTTCCAAAATTATACAATGTATATACAGCAAACAAAACATCCAACAAGACCTGAACAATACTTCCATAATAGTCCATACATTACTAGTCATTGCATTACTAATTCCTGCGTGAATGATCCACATTTTACTAATCTCTATGTTAATCACCGCATTAAACTCGTACAATTACCTACATCATTTGGTTGATTCTTTCTTTCCCATAAAATATTAGCACCTCCATAAGTTATGTGAAAATTTATGTATTTTTTAATGTGAGATAGAATATGGAACAAAGAATACAATTATTAATACTATATGAATTAAAATAAATTTGACAAGTACCCTAACACTAATTCAGTTCTTAAAAAAATCCAATAAGATATAATCTTTGTACTACAATACTTGATATTATAATCTACTCATAAATTATAGCCAAAGTTCAAACCAAACGACCTCTAAGCAGTAGCGAAGTCAGAAGTATCATTAAGTGGTATCAAAATATAAAAAATTATAGAGACTGAACATATTACAAATATACATATAATTTTTTTTATCTCTCTACGAGTGTAATAATCTTCCGACGAAGGAATATCAATTGATACGTGTTGATAAAGGGTGGCTTTGCTACGGCCTATAAGCACATTTTTCTCTTTAGTACATGCATTCTTTAATGCAATATTATTTGATATCACCAATCAAAAGTGAGATTATGGGGTGATTATACGACCAATCAATGATTGAAAGTACTATTTCATCGATCACAATTTATATGTCACATTTTCTATTTAGTTATTCCAAAAAATATATTTAATAAGTAAAAATTAATTTTATGAGATAATTCATACAAATTTCTATGGTTTATTTTAAACCACAAATTTTAAACCAATCGCCTATTTTTCAAACTACGTTTTCCGTCAAACAACTTGACGAGTATTATTTGAATAGTAAAACTATTATACCACACAATTAATTAAACGATCCACTATGTTGTTTGTGAAGAGCAAATGATGAAACAAGTATGAAAGACGCGTTATTCTTATCAGACTTTCCTCTCTTATTCCTTCCTTGCGGAACTGAAGGAATTTTTAAGCAAAATATTAGGTGATTCAAACTCGTTCGTTATTTTCGGGGGTAGCAGTTGTAGTGGTGCATATGCAATGCATGCATGCATACAATTTGGTCAGAAGAGATAAGATAAGGCACGCATTTCGAGGATATGTCATATCGTGTTCCCACTGTTTACGCATTCATTTTCGAACTCTTGTCCTCTACTTACACATCCAATCCTACTACATTTATTTTCTTTATAAATACTTAGATTTTGATACATTAATAAATATAGGCATGTACACCCATTATTTCTTTTCTTTTAAAAAACAAGCTAGTGGATCATTGTGTGATCAAGACAGCTGACATACTCAATATTTGGCTGTTTCTTCAACTCTATACTTTAATATTTTGTCAATTTAATTGGTCATCGTAAATATAAATAATTTCAACTGGGGTTGGTTTTACCTGGTCATCTCTATACAGTTGCACTTTTCCCTTGAATTATAAGCAAACTTGTCAATCCCTTAAAGCTGGATTGGAATTTGGAAAGAAAGGTGTATCAATCTTAAACAGCTTTTTTTCCCTTTTTCCAGCCTTTATAGAGGTATTGTTTCATTCAAGATGTAGTCCTTTTCTTTTGTTCTGCTTACTAATTTTGCTGCATTTTAGCTAGATTACTTGAATTATTTTAGAGGTATTATTTTTTCATTCATTGTCTAAGTTTCTTTGATCATTGATTACTCTCTTTCTAGATTGCTGTAGAATTAATATAATGTCCTATAGTTGAGCCCGCCGGACTTTGGTCTAGCGGCAAGAACTCAACTTGTGATCTGTAGGCAAGGGTGGAGCTACGTTGCTCCAGGGGATTCAACTAAACCCCCTTTGCTGAAACTTACCCTGTGTATATAGGGCAAAAGAGTAATTATTTTTGGTTGGTATAAGTTGTTGAACCCCCTTGAAGTGAGAGAAAATTCTTGTAAAGTAGTAAAGGGGTTCATATATAGCTTTAGATTACGGATTCAAATCCCATGTGTGACATTTTTGAATTCCCTTGTATAAAATCCTGGCTACACCTTGTGTGTGGGTTAGGCGCACGTCATGGGTTTGAACCCTGTCTCCTATTAAGAGGAGAAGCGTAGTGGGTGGGCCCATTATCCATCTACTTTGGAACCATGGGCCACTAACCTTGGGGATTTCGTGATTATCAGAAGATAAAGTTCTATTCTTAATTCAAGAATTACCCTTGTTTGATGATTGAACGCATAAGGACATTTGCTGAACTGGAAGTTTGTACTAATAGGGCAGTTTTGGTAATTAGAAGATTAATTTGTTGAATGTTAGAGATCTTTCTTCTTTTGACAATATTGTTGATTTTTGAGTTAATGCACTCTGTAGTTGTTTAGATCTAATTATTTGACACATTGTAGGTATCAGAAGTGATTTCAAAGGCATCCCATCTTATTTAGAAGACTAAGTAGCAACAATGGTAACTTTTCTCTTCTTCTTATCTTGTTTCTTATGCTATTTTTAATACGGGTGCTCGTTCAATTGGTTGTTGTATCAGTCTAGCTATTCAGATCGTCTTGTTCTAGTGCCCTTAGTTATATCCAGATTGAATCAACTAAGTATTCTGTTTATACTTCACATCAGCTCTTTAAGGGATGGGAGGTCTCCTTATATGGTCTTAGAAAATCCTTCGTCCTTTGAGCTAGATTTTGGGATTGAATTAGGCCAAGGTCCATCTTCTTTAACAGTATGTTTACCAAAGGTGACTGGTGACCAGCATTTTGACTTTCAATACATCATCCAATGCTGTCAAAGAGTGAGATCAGTACAGTCCAATAGCATCTGATTCAGTTTATTAGTTTTGAAGAAAATATGTAGCTCAAGAGAAAGTCCCTTGTCCAGTTTCTAATGAATTAACATAACTGTTTGCTAAATGGTCTTAGAATCCCATAGTATCATTAGCCGCCTCTGTCTGTTTCATTGTTCTGATACTCAGAGAATATCTGTTGATTAGTGTGTGGGATAAACATTTAGACCAAAGTTACAGGATGATAAGTAGGAAAGGATTTTCACTCCAGATTTGTATTTTACAGTCATGTGAAAATGTGGGATTTTGAACGGCTAAAAAGGGCAATTTGATAGTCATTCATGACATTGCAGGTTATGGATTTCAAGGAATTCTTCACTGAATATGGTGAAGCACATCAATATGAAATCCAAGAGGTTGTTGGCAAGGGAAGCTATGGTGTTGTTGCAGCAGCAGTTGATACTCACACTGGAGAGAAGGTAGCAATAAAGAAGATCAATGATGTGTTTGAGCATGCCTCCGAAGCCACCCGCATCCTTAGAGAAATTAAGCTCCTTCGGTTGCTTCGGCACCCAGATATAGTAGAAATTAAGCATATATTGTTGCCTCCATGTCCAAGGGAATTCAAGGATATATATGTTGTTTTTGAGTTGATGGAATGTGACCTTCACCATGTAATTAAGGCAAATGACAATCTCACTCCTGACCATTATCAATTCTTTATGTATCAGCTTCTTCGAGGTTTAAAATATATGCATACAGGTTCCAATTTCTCTTTCTTCGTTCTGGTAAGTTAAGAGCTTTCTGTTTTACATACATTATGATGACTCATTCCCACATTTGTTGATTCAACAGCAAACGTGTTCCATCGAGATTTGAAGCCAAAGAACATTCTAGCAAATGCAGATTGCAAGCTGAAAATTTGTGATTTTGGGCTTGCTCGGGTATCATTGGGCGATACCCCATCTGCAGTTTTCTGGACTGTATGCTTCATCTCTTTTCTCTATAGTTTCTTGATTTATCTTTACTAAATAGCCAATCAAATATTTCAAGGCTGACTGTAAAATGTTAAGTTAGTACACCAGCGATAGAAGTGCCTGATTCTTTGTTCTTTCAAAGAGGGAATACTTCTCTCTCTTCTCTAAAGATTCTGCCATCAATAATAATATAGGAAAATTTTATCCAACACCATTCTTAAGTTAATTTGTTGCACCTCTAATCCAAGTAAAATGCTTAATCCTTTTTCTCTAAAGGACTACGTGGCAACTCGCTGGTACCGTGCTCCAGAACTTTGTGGTTCCTTTTTCTCCAAAGTAAGTATAAGGTTTTACAGGTAAAATATGCGTGTTTATATACATTTATTGCTCACTCTGTACTCATCTTGTTGCTAGTTATGTTCAGGTATGTTTTCTAATGTTAAAGTTGGAAACTTAAAGTTCATACTGTGAAAATGTTGTGCCTAGCATTCTTTCATCTAATGAACTAGT
Source organism: Petunia x hybrida (assembly GCA_037355625.1). Taxonomy (NCBI): domain Eukaryota; kingdom Viridiplantae; phylum Streptophyta; class Magnoliopsida; order Solanales; family Solanaceae; genus Petunia; species Petunia x hybrida. The sequence continues at coordinate 4,664,285 of JBBBVM010000063.1, read as the reverse complement.
GTCGTTGTTCCTTAGCTTCCTCATTTATTGTTTACAATCGTTATTTTTAAGTGTGTAATTTTATGTTAAGTCATTTTGAGTTGTAATGCTCAGTTGTTGGATTTGATGCATCAAGATGGCATACCTTTATAGAAAGCCTCTGTTAGCTGATAAGGGCAGATCACTTTTGTCTAATACTTCCTTTTACTATTTCATTTTCTGATGTTATACTCGATTTCATACTCTTTATGTAAAAATTATTTCAAGACATCTAGGTTTTGTTGTTATATTATTCTGTTGGCCTTTTCTTGATAATCATCCTTTTCGTAAAGGTTTTCCCTGATGCCTAAAAGTATGGTGCTATAGCGATTGCTTGTCGCAGAGAACAATTCAGGGCTTAGAAATATGTATGGCTATAAAATGAGTAATTCATTTATCTCCTAGTCGTTTAACCATTGTCCGCATGGAGATTCATTGGTTTTCTGACAGCTGTTAGGATACTGGTAACCCCTTTGATGTTTCAAAAAAATACTCATCCCTTGACAATGAGCTCAACAAGAGTTCTTTTTTGAGCTATCCCAACAATCAGTGGCGGGTACAGTTCATATGCATGAACCCGGTATTCTTGATATGGAATGTACTCATATATATATAAAATATGTTTGTGTGTGTGGGTGTGGTTGTGTGTGTTTAGTTGATCGAGAGAGCGGCAGGACCGTAAAGCTTAGCCTTGAGTTTGGCTGCGGTCCTGCGAAGCTGGTATCCTTAGACCGCCTAATAGACTTTCCGACTGTCGCAGGAAGGAAACCCACTGCAATGTCAACAAATTTCTCTGAACCCATAATTTTAGTTAAGGTTGAAGCCACCAAGTTAAAATCCTCTATTTGCCTCTGCCAACAATTTAATCTCTAGTACCAGTGTTACCATCTTCGATTGCACAATGAATATATTCCCTTGTTTATTCCAGAATATAAGATGTAGCTCTCTGACAATGAAGAAGACATCCTGTCTCCTCTCTATGTTATATGATTCACCTCCTTACCAAAAAAAAAAAGGAGAAAACTTAGTATATGCCTAAGGAGTGTGAGCACTCATTATTGCTCTCTTGTGTTACTTTGTTATGCAAACGATCTTTCAGAAATTTGTACAAATTCTAAGACAAAAGACTTAATTGCAGTACACCCCGGCAGTTGATATCTGGAGTATAGGATGTATATTTGCCGAAATGCTTACAGGTAAACCATTATTCCCGGGGAAGAATGTGGTTCACCAATTGGATCTCATAACTGATTTGCTTGGTTCGCCGTCCACTGAAGCCATTTCAAGGGTTTGTCCTTTCTTTACCATTGATAAGCATATCATCTAGTAACAAATCCTTAATAGATCTTGCACCCATTTTTCCTGATATTTGCAGATTAAAAATGAAAAAGCAAGGAGATATTTAAGTAGCATGCAGAAGAAGGCACCTATCCCTCTCTCACAGAAATTCCCACACATTGATCCACTAGCTCTAAGATTACTTGAGCGTTTGATTGCTTTCAATCCCAAAGATCGCCCTTCTGCTGAAGAGGTAGGATCTAGAAATGTCATTAGGCCTTTGTTTTTGGTTTGCTTAAACTTATTTTGACCTAATAGTAGTGGTTCATTACTCCTCCCAGGCGCTAGCACATCCATATTTCCGTAATTTGGCAAGCAAGGAACAGGAACCAGCATCTCAGCCTATCTCAAAGTTTGAATTTGACTTTGACAGAAGAAAACTTGGAAAAGAGGATATTAGAGAGCTCATCTACCGAGAGGTATATGCGTTAACAACCAATCCCATATTTTCTTGACCTTTATGCCTGTTTTTCTAATACTTACCGTGCACTCTGTTCTCGACTGGGCAGATTCTGGAATATCACCCACAGATGCTGAAGGAGCATCTTCATGGCACTGATCACACTCACTTTATGTATCCAAGGTAGTGCAGGAAACTTTTCTCTCTAATTAGTTCATATACATAACGTTCTCATACAACACTTATTCTTCATTAGAAAATGTCACATGTTATTGTTACATTGGCTCTTCATTTCCTCTTGATGCATATAATCTGACCATATATCTAACGGATACTTCATGACGATAAGAAAGGAGAAATCTGCTGCAAATGAGAGTAACAAGTGTTTCTGGATACTGGATATTGTACTGTACTAGGGTTGAACTTCTGTTGTGATATGTTGATGGAATGGGACTTATGGAATAATTGTGAGAGAGATATTTTGTGGAATGAATGGATAATCATGTCATTGCGTAAAATGCCTATTTGTATGTACAGTATAAGACAATAAGACCTACACTGATGTTTTCTGGAAATAAGACTAGCCATTCAGGCTAGGTCGAGAATTCCTGCCTGATTTGAGCTTTAGGCAAATGATATTGGTGGAACATGTGAATTAGTGTAATAAATTTGAGTCATAATGCATCTAACGCGTGAAAATGGAAAGAGTTTTAGGGCAAACTTTACCAGTTGTGATCATCAAAGTAAATTGATGGTGCCATTGTACGTAACTAACACTTGATAATGATGGAGAATGTGGTTAAGATGCGATATTTTTCGCTTTTCATAAACAGTGAGCTGCCATTTCTGCAAGTAATATAGGCCGTAGAGGCGTAGACCTAGAATCATGCTTGAAGCTGTGTGTTTTTCAGTTTATAAACACTGATAGGTTTTCAGACTTTTAGTATCCGCAATCAGCTGCTACATCTACAAATTGTTTGTACATGATGAAGCTTCACTGATGAGCGAACACAAAGCTTCAGAATGAATCCCAAATTCTAACACTCCTTGGATCCGCAGCATGCAGTACCTAACTTTTTCCAACTAGGGGTGCATATTAAATTATCACCCTTTTCTTTGATCAACATCAAGTGTAGTCTGGATCGAGTATCTATGTGCTTTCTCCTTTTACTTGAAGTTTCTAACAATGCCTTTTGCTTCTGAAGTCCTCTTTGTTTCTGTTGCATGCAATGCATTGCATATTGACTTACTATGCTAACTGAAAATCAACTTTTTTAGTGGGGTTGATTGTTTCAAACAACAATTTGACCATCTGGAGGGGCACCAAGGTAGAGGTGGAAGCACTCTCTTTCCAAGGCGATATGCCTCCTTGCCCAGGTGAAATGTCCTTGATGTTCTATTTTAGTTTAAAGATTAAATAGTTTAGTAAGTTTGTCTAACCCGACTAGCATCATAAATTATCTGCAGAGAGCGCGTCTGTTCTTCCACTGATGAGGAAACTGATAAGAATGGTGATTTTGAAAGGCATGTTGTAGCTGCTGTGTCTCATAGATGTCTTCCAAGCCCTCCAAGATCCGCTAAGGTCAAGAAACTGGATGCTGCTGATACAGTCGAAGGTCATACAGAGACTGGCCATTGTACACCAAAGAATACTGAACGTTGCATGCTAAGAAGTTCGAGCATTAGTTTTTCCAAATGTGTTGGGGCTATATGGGACTGCGAGGTAAGTGTTTTTTGATCTTTACAATATAACTTTAGGAAAAAAAAAACAATATCAATCAATCAATCAACTATGCTTAAATCTAAATTAATTGAGCTGTCAGAACCTTGTATTGTAAGTATGTAGTTTAGAATAATCCAACTAAGTCATAAGAGTTTAGACCTACGATTTCGAATAGAAAAACTTCAATAATTTGTTCTTCATTTGGAAGAACAATGTATAAGAAAGATGCAAGCTCTCCAAGTCTCGACAAGCATTTCTCTAGAGATGAATATGTCAGGAAACTTGATATATGAAATGCTCCTATTAGTTTTTAACTTGTTAAATATCCTCCTAGTCCTCTCCTCGTTCTTCCTCCTCCTTAACTGGGCAGGATGAAGTCTAGGCAGATGGCACAAAAAATTCTGTACATTCTTTCTTTTGGTTATATATTTTAGTAGTGTTTGGTCAACTATTGCAAATAGAGGAGGATAAAAAATTGCACGACAATAGGACACTAGAATTTGCTGTTACCGTAATGCCTGCATTTCCCTCAGGATACAACCTGCAAGCCATATCAAACCGGGATTAGTAGATCATCGAACAAGCCAGCAGCTTTGTATGCTTGAACAATTTTATTCCAGCTGGATAACGTTTTTCTAGATTTCTGGTAAGTGACTTTAATTGCAATGTAATTGCTGATGTACTCTATTGGAATCATGGTTGGTTGTAATGACGGTAAACAGTTTTGCTATAACATGGTTGGGCCAATTTGCTCAAGACCATTTGTTTTCTTTTATGCGGAGACTCTTTTTGTATATTATGTTGGTTCAGATGCAATGATCAGAACTAGTTGAGCTACTTCTATGATGTATGCTCACTTTCATTCATTTTTTTCCTTCTTTTTTCTATTGAAAGATAAATTGGTCATCGTCATCGCTGAAGTTATAAAAAGTTGAAACTCTTCAAAAAAATTCAGCAGCCTGTTTCCGGAAATTGGTCTTTTTGTCGTCGAGCACTTAGAAGTTAGATTTTTCTAGTTGAGGTCTTAAAATATAGGAGCTTAATGTTCATGTCTTGAGAGTCAGTATGTCCTTCAGAAAGGAGGAGGAGGTATCATAAGAAAATGTATTGATAGCACAAATACAACATAGCCGAGCAACTCGGGGTCAGATAATTGAATCTTCCATTTTCACTGTCCATGTTTCTCCATTTAAGCCCGTCTCAACTCAATATACACGTAAAAAATGTGAAATATATTAAACACTTCAAGCCCTGGATATTCGTCATGATTAACTTGTAATCCTGTTGAAAACTGTACATACCTCATCAATCATAGTAATACTTCCACAATTCCACGAGCAAAGAAGTAATTCGGTTCGTACAAGCTCGCATGAGAGCACAATATAGACATAATTCTGTTTATGTCTATTTAACGAAGTGATTCAAGACTTATGGCACAAGAATAACGGGGAAAGCAAAGAAATACAGTTGCACATGTAGGAAAAAAAAGAATAGTTCTCAACGAGTGATATATCATATGAATACAGCATTGAGGACTCCCTAAATGGCAGAAATTATGGAAAGCTAAAGGAGCACAATTCAAATTTCTAAACCAAACTGGAAGGAAGGTTAAAAACCTCAAATTTATAAAAGCAGCAGAAAGTGGAGAATTTTCGATTTTCACTAAAAAGAACTGCTAATATGAATTTGATTTAGGCTATTCATTTATTCAGAAAATCATTTCTAACAACTCATCATATTGAAGAGGTTAACAGAACAATCTCAGCATCTATTTGTTGTAGAATTGAAGTGTGTTATCTATAAGTGAATAAACGTCAAGACTCAAGAAATTACGAAATTTTAAGTTCAGTTTCTATGAACAAATGCACAGCGGCATAATTAACTACTTGCATTGCTTTAAGCCTGCTCAAGATGTAGATGAGAGATGTCTACTCATCAGTAAAAGGAGAAGTTTGCTGCTGCTATAATTTTGCTAGCCACTTCCATCTAGCTGTCCATGGGATGCAAGGTGTGCCATGTATTGCTGAAACATCACACGAAAAAATTAAAGGAGATTAAAAGCAGTACCATTACACACACATAGACACACAGAGAATATACACAAACTTATGCAGGACATGAAGATCGAACATTGTAACAAATCCTACTCTAGAAGATTAGTTCATGTTATCATGTAACTTTCCAGATTCCAATGTAGAACATTTGATGAGGTATGAAGAATTTAGTCTGTGACACTCCATGGACCAACATAGTGCTTTCTTGATAAACTGAGATAATAAGCTTCGTCCTCTATTCCTTTGCATATCTTAAAATGAGTAGAAAGTGCAAATTGCAAACATCTACAACTTTACAGACATGACCAATTGTAATTTCCCTTCTCTAGCGTATTATTCTATATCTCTTGTACAAATGAATGACTTACATGCTGGAACTCGCACTCTTACAAAAGGGATGTCACTTTATGTATGACAGGAAAAGAGCATTACATTAAGTATAACAATAAACAGACATAATGAACTAGTCAAAATGTAAAAAAGGGATCCACTTACAGAATGATATGCATAAGGTGATTTTCCTTGGCGTTCGAAATGTTTAGCCAGGATGCACCACTCGATTGGTCCCCATTCTTCCTCTTCAAAAACATTCCCCAATGCCGCTTTATATAACTAAGAATGAAAAAGCAGAGTCAAATTCCACCAAAATCAATATATTTCTTTGAAATGAAGTGAAACTTGTCCACCATAATGCATCTAGACAGACCTTAGCTGTGTCAGTAAGGAGCTCTGTTCCAGCCGGATAAGAAGCATAGAATTGGTCAGCTCTCGAGTACCCTGCTCTAGTCCTGCGATACCCAAACCGACATAGTGATTAGAAACATATATCTAAGTACAGCTACGTGAACACCAGAGGATTATACAATGATGGTTTGAGGTCAAAGTATATATCTCAGAACATTCATAAAGAAGAATTACACAAGATGATTATAACCAGCTATACAGAGTTCAGATGCTCAAATATATTTTGGCTGTTCTCCAAAATCAGAAAGCTACCAGTTTAACTTCGTAATTAGATTAGAAATAAGTTAAAAGAAACTCATAATAATACTCACGTGTTGTTGGTGTACCCATATGTGACGAGTGCAGTGAAACAATAGAATCCAGTATAGGACACTATTCTCCGGAATTTTTGGATCTTCAGAATCTCTTTCCATCCTTCAATCAACCACATCTTTTATATTCAAGCGATGAGCACGGAACTACCTTCAATAAAAGGAAGCTACATGAATGTTAGACTAAGACAACTTGCCGCACTTCCCACCTTTATTAAACGAAAGATTGATTTAGCAAGGAGTCAAAAAGAAGTTTCACCTAATGAGGGCTAAGTCATGAATAGTTAACAAATAGAGAGAAAAAGCTGTAAAGGGTGAGCACATAAACAATTGGCTTATTGAAGCTACAACGTTACAGGGTAGATGGGCGGGCCCATTATCCACCGAATTCCAAACCGTACACCAGTGACCCTCAGGGGTTTCTCGCTATCAAAAAGAAGGTACATAATTTTGTGATGTGTCAATCTATTGAAATGGTTTATGTTGCAAGTATAGTTCATGTTCAAAATGCTAATTTAGAGAACAAAGCTTGTCCATTAGAACCATAACCAATTCACTCAAATAGGTACAACTAAACAAATATAAAGTGTTAACGGAAGAGATAATGCAGCTGAGTTTTTAGTTCAGATATCAAATTTGAAGGAAAGGAAGCAGACTACGTCCGTATTGACAACTTTATGCAAGGAGGATGTATAGCTGATATAGAATTTTGTGGAACAAGATAAGATCCTGCAAGCGGCTCAGTACAAACGAAGAAATTCCAAACGAAAGGGTCGGAACTCGCTGAGAAGAAAGGAGATAAAACACAAAGCAATGCCATCAATCTGCCGTTCATCGATAGACAAAGCTCTCTCGTTATCATCTCGTGCCAGATGCAACATCCTTTTTCCTTCTCGTGAACCAGGGGAGCGCCTAGCGCCCGGAGGAGCAAAGCTATTTTCCTTTCAGGGTAAAGCGGCGCATAAAAAACGGTTGGCCCATCAAAAGTCCAGTTCCTTCGCAAGCGGAGTTTAGAATTAACAAGGGTTCGTAGAACGAAGGGAGTGTATGCCTGTTCTTCCTCCATCCATCCAAAAGAGTACACTTTTTAACTAGGATCAAGTATCTCATTTTTAACATGAATCTTGACACCAGTTCCTTCATTTTCTTTTTTTAGCAGTTAATAGTTGCAAACTGCATAACACATTTATATAAAAGAATGTTTAGAAAATGCTCAAGAAAATCATTTTTTATGATGGTAGTGTCCGAGCAAGCTGGCGTGCACCTCAAGAAAATCATGGTCAAGCAAAATACTATTTGTTAAGTAGTAAAAGTATCATAGTACAAAAATCCAATCTTTATATCGCCAAATCTACATTTCATCGAACAGGTTGTGTGCGTAAGTTCCCAGTTTTTCTTTTTCCGATTATTTCAAGCATCATATTGGTTCAATGAAACAAATTTGGGGGCAAATAGCAGCAATTAATGAGGAAATGAGGGATGAATATAGAAAATTTACCGGTTTTCAGCTTCGGCTAAGCTGGTGATGACAGTATTCAGTATTCTCCTATTCTTGCTTTCTTCAAGTAAGAGCCTGTTTGGCCAAGCTTCTGAGGAGCCAAAAGTGCTTATTTTTCACCAAAAGTGCTTATTTTGAAAAATTGAGGTGTTTGACCAAGCTTTAGGAGAAAATAAGTGCTTTTAAGTGGCAGCAGAAGCTGTTTTTATGCTGTAGGGAAGAAGCTGGAAAAAGAAGCTGTTTTTAATTTCCATCATTCCAAAAATATCCTTACCAGAATTACTTATATTCCGAATTATCCCTACTTATTTTAACGTAATAATTATAATATATAAATAGTACGTTATTTTTTTTCCTTATTTTTTCTACTTACACCTACATCACTATTGTTAGAAATTTTTCATCAAATAACATCTTTTTTTAAAGTATAGATCTAGAATATTCAATTCTGTATGATGTATTTTGAAATTATTTTAAATAAATAATAAAATTAAATAGAGTGTTTGAGCATAAATATTTAAAATTCTTTATCTAGTTAAATATCTGTAAAGTGAATCTTTAAATGTCCTTACTCGTAATTTAACATTCAAAAGTACTTTTTCAAAAGCTTGGCCAAACACAAATTACTACTCAACTATTGACAAAAGTGTTTCTCAAATGAATTGGCCAAACACAAACTGTTTTTCTTCAAAAGTACTTTTAAAAAAAGCACTTTTGAACAAAAGCACTTCTGAAAATAAACAGTTTCCAGAAGCTTGGCCAAACAGGCTCTAAAATCCAGTTTGCTTCTTTTCTTTTTCACCCCCTTTAGAGCCTTCCTTTTATTTTGACAAAATTCCTAAAATAAGGTAACTTTCGAAAAATAGTACTCAAATATCATGTTGTCTAACATTTATTTATATGATGTTACCTCGACTATTATATATATATATAAATTTCGTGTAGAGGCCTGTTTGGCGCGCTAATTGATTTGTAGCCGTCAAAAACAAATTCGCTGAGAAATAGCCAACTCCAGACAAATTCCAGTATAAATACTGGGGCTTTGAACAAAGCCCCAGTATTTATACTGGGAAGCTTCATTAAACTAACCCCAGTATAAAATACTGGGGCTTTGAACAAGTTTTGTTCAAGGCCCCATTATTTTGTTATGGGACTTGGTATAAAGCTTTAGTCCCATAACAAAATGCTGGGGCTGTGCACAAAACTTGTTCAAAGCCCCAGCATTTTGTTATGGGGACTGAAGCTTTATATATAAAGTCTCATAATTTATCCCTTTGATGGGACCTTTGTTATGAAAATAAATTCCATTATTTTGTTATGGGATAAAGTCCCATAATAAAATAGTGGGACCTTTGAACATGTTAGTTCAAGGTCCCATTATTTTGTTATGGGATTATTTTGTTATGGGACTTCTTCAGTCCCATAACAAAGCCCAAGTATTTTGTTATGGGACTAGTTTGGGGTGTTTTTCCAACGCTAATGGAGCTTAAGTGTGCGCGCGAATTTTTGACTATTCTTCAATGAATTTTAAAACGGTGGATAGTCCGCAATGAGTGCGTCCAAAAATGGCTACTGATCAAAATTACCCATACTTTATAGGATTTTTTACATAAAAGTACAAGTTTTAGAACTTAATTACCAAACATAGCAATATTTTAGCAAAATAACCCTAGATAGAGGACAACACAAGTTAATTACAAATATAGCAAAAACATAGCAATATTTTTCCATAACATACCAAACCCTTACATTCTTCCTCCTATTTCCCCCCACTATCACTTTTGCTCCTCCCAGTTCTCTCTATTTCACTTTTCCTCCCACTATTTCCCTCAATTTCACTTTTATTCCTATCATTTCCCCCAATTTCACTTTTCCTTATCCCATCCTCGATGTATCTCGTTGTATCTCACCATATCTCAACTGTTTCTGCACCGTTTCAATTGTTTCTGCAGCACCGTATCTCAACTGTTTCTGCAGCACCGTATCTCAACTGTTTCTGCACCGTTTCAACTATTTCTGCAGTACCGTTTCAACTGTTTCTGCACCGTATCTAACTGTTTTTGCACCGTTTCAACTGTTTCTGCAGCACTGTATCTAACTGTTTCCGCACCGTTTCAACTGTTTCAAACTGTTTCAGTGCCGTTTCAGACTGATTTTTTCACCGTATCTAACTGTTTCTGCACCGTTTCAACTGTTTCAAACTGTTTCAGTGCCGTTTCAGACTGATTTTTTCACCGATCTAACTGTTTCTGCATCGTTTCAAACTATATCATTAGTGTATCTAATCGTTTCTAGACTGCTTTAACATTGTTTAATCTTATTTGTACGTTTATCAATAGTATTTTTTTCTTAAAGTAGTGTGTCCATGTGACAGCCAACGGATGCAAACACAAGAAGTCCAGTATATTTAGTCGAGAGAACCTTTAGAAGCAGTACACTAATAAATCCTAATAAATTCACACCTTTACCACAATTCATGTTTTTAAGGATAAATTATTCCACTATTCAAGCATACACAACTAACCTTGTTGCTTTACCATTTACCAGAGAAATGACATGGCTACCATGAGGAATTGACAAGGCACATTCGCCATTTCCGTCACTGTACTCATCTTCGCATTAGTCAGCGCCCAATTCTCAACCCAACCCCTACCATCATCTCATTCATCCAATTCCCTCGAAATCATATGCACCATAACTCAGCAGTCCGAATCTAAACCCGACCCGGAACAGTACTTGAATCTTTCAATTCAAGCAGCGATTAAAGAACTAACAAAAGCTTCTACGCTACCGAAATCACTGATTCCCAAAGTCAATGACCCGGAAACTGTGTCCGCGTTGAAGGATTGCACGAGTTTGTTTCATGACGCGCTGAGTCAACTCAATGAGTCGATATGGGGCCTACTGAGAAGGGGATGTTGAATGAGATGAAGGTGAATAATATGCAGACATGGATTAGTGCAACGATGAGTGATCGGAAAAGAAGGTATTAGCCGACAGTTTGCGGTGGTTGACGGTGGAACCCGGCGCGTTGAGAAAATCCGGCGGGTTACTTGTAACTCCCTGGTGTATTGCCATATGTATTCTCCTGTTTTTTGTTTTGGCATTTTGTTATGTTGCATTTGATTGATTTTTGAAAAATTTGAAATTTTGAAAATTATTGCTAGGAAAAATATTGCTATGTGGTGTAATTTGTATAATATTGCTATTTCTTTGTAATAAGGGGTGTATATTTGTATATATTTGTAAAAAACCCTACTTTATATAGTAATGACATATCCTCCTTAAATCAGAGTTAGTTAGGTCTTGCAATCACTATATAAGTTCATATGTAACCCATCTGAAAACAATCTAATTCACTATATTTACCAAATTCAATAATACTCTCTTTTTTTCTCTTATTTTTATCATTTTGTCTCTCAACTATTTCATTAGACCTTTTGTCGGAAACCTCGACTTCGCATCATGCAGATAACTATTTTGTTTAATTTTGTTTCCTTTTTTTCCTTTATTGCTTGTTATTATCTTGCTTTCTTTGAGCTAATCATTTATTATCTTAATATAATTATATTGCTTGTGGCCTAAGATATAAATTCAATTACTTAATCTACTAAGTCAATTTTTAGGTTAAATAGGAGGCTTAAGTTCCACCCATTTAGGTTTTAGCTTTTTTTAAAATCTGTTTGCAAGTGTAGTCATTCACTTTCAAGGGGGCAAAAGTTGTGTATGCAACTTTAAAATATAACATGAAGTTCACCGTATTAAGATTTTTTGAAAATAAACCAAGAAAGTTCACCTTATGTACCCTATTTTGACTCATTGTGAGTGTTTGTCCTCACTTTCTATGGTTTAGCTAAATGGCTGCAAGCTTATAACCCCTTGAGTAACCTAGCAACATATATTTTTTCCGTTGTCGTTCCATTCGTTAGTTTCTTCATTCGTTCCTCCATCATTAGAATTAGTCTAATTTCTTCTCTTCTAGGTGTGTTTTCTATTTCATTCATTTTTTAAAAAATATTGTGCCTAGCCAAGACTTCAAGGCAATTAGCTGGGAGAATGTGGGAAGGGGTCGAGGGCAATTACTAACTAGGCTGAACTGCAATTATCTGGGAGATTAGGGGAAGAGGTCGAGGACAAGTGTTGACTAGCCAAGACTTCCAAGGCAATTAGTTGTGAGAAGGGGGTCAAGGGAAAGTGTTGCATAGGGAGATGGGGGAGGGGGTTGAGGACAAGCACTGTCTAGACTAAACTTCAAGGCAATTAGCTGGGAGATTGGGGAAGCGGTCGAAGGCAAGTATTTCCTACCGTCTTCAAGGCAATTAGCTGGGAGAACCTGGAAAGGGGTGGGGAGCAAGTACTACATGGGCCAGACCTTTAGACAATTATCTAGGAAATTGTGGGAATGGGTGGAGGGTAAAATTCAGATGGAAGGGAAAAAAAGGGAAGGAAGGAATACCACACATCATTTTATAAGATTCATATGGGTATTTCCGTCCGAAAATTATTTATTAACCTAATGGAGGTCTTTACCAAACCAATATAATGGAGGTCAAAAGGGCAAATCAATAACTCTGGTATCGGTTATGAAAATATCCTAAATAAACTAAATTCAGACATAAAGCTTGAAGCTATTTCAAATTAACTTTGAACCTCTGATTTGAAGTTGAGCAAAAAAAATGTAGATTTCTTTTATGTCATCAGACTTCTACTTCATATCTAAAAAGACTTAAATTAGCTTAAAATGGCATAAAGTTCAAATCTAGTTATCTTAATACAGACAATTTTGATTTGAAGTAACCAGCCTTTGTAAAGGCGTCCCACCACCGTCTATAGCTATAATGGAAGGTCAAAATAGGTTAGGTGTGCACTTATCCTGGAGGGTGATTTATGAAAATAGGACATTCCTAGGATTCCATTAAAGATTTATCCCCTATAAGAAAAAATTTAAAAATTTAACCCCCATTAGAAAGTTTATGGCGATCGTCAAATCTTTCTATTAGCAAAGACTTTGTGACCAATTTTTCCTGGTAGGAGCTATTTTTGTAATTTTTTAGTAATAAAGGTAAAATTATAACAGCGGCACCAAAGAAGTCTATTTCAGGCAAAAGATCATAGCCCAGAGTAGTTGGAGATCTCAGGAAATCCGTATCAAATTTGGTACCCAGTACACTTATGGCGCCACCGTTACATTTTGGCGTCCATGAGAAAACTCTTTGTTTTTTGGTCCAATCACTTGGAAATTTGTTGACATGCACCGGACTTTAGTTTAAAAATTCATGACGATAGCCAGGATCCTTCGGGGATTTTTGCACGAGTTCTGCCAAATAAGACTAAACGTGAAGAGTTCTTTATAAGGGCTAAAAAAACGGGAGTGCGCTAAAGTGTCCTATTTTTCTAAATTTCCCGATATGTATAGTGCATTGGTGGTTTTACTGTTCACCATTCCAGTCATTTTGACATTGCTGTTTGTCATTCTCTAAAATAGTTGTTTCTTTTTTGCTATTCAGATGCAACTATTGGGACTCAGAGGCGAAGCCAGATTTTAAAATTTTGGGGTTCATAATTCTAATCCTGTTAAGTTATGGGGTTCAAAATTGATAATTAATACATATTAAATATTTTTTCAAGACAAATATACATAGTTTGGCCAAAGTTACGGGGTTCGGCCGAATCCCGGAGTTGCACTCTAGCTCCGCCACTGTATTGGGTTATACTAGATTCATCTTACTAGTCTTTGGGCACGCGCCACGCGCGTGAGGCCCATAGATATAAATAAAATAATTTTTAAATATACATAAATATTACCATAAAATGTGTTTGAGTTATAAAAGAGTATATGTTGGTGACTATTATTTGAGTAGTCCATCAATTTCTCGATCGGCAATGGCTTCTAAATGTTATATGTTTACTTGACAAAAAGATTTCTTAATGTATTGTCATAGCTAAACTTTTTTAAAAACAATACAAGCGCAAGTGTATGCACCTAAATAGAGCTATTGCTATCAGAAACCATGATAAAATGAAGATAAATTTTTAACTCGTGATATGAATGTACTTCTAGATTGTCATGAAGGGTAGAAAGTGGTTGAATAGACAGATAAATGTCTAATTATATTATCTAACATGTCAAAGTTATATACTACTAATAAATGTCTAATTATATTGTCTAATATGTCAAAGTTATATGCTACTAACTTATTATTTTCTCCCTATCACGTGCAAAAATAAGGACCAAAAATGAAAGCAAAAAATACGAAGAGATTAAAGTTACCTCAGTAGAATTAAGCCAATTGCCACTCTCCATCCCGATGATGGCAAGCATCTCTTGTGGTCCCGCAGGGAAAGGTCATCTTTCTCTAGACTGAAAAAACTAAAGAAATAGAAGATGATAGAACAAAAGGCTATTGATGATGTAAATAAGTACTCTTAAGCAAAAAGATTGAAGTATGCATTGCGGTGAATGTTGATATTAATTAAGAGGAGGGATAGACTTAACGGCATGACAGTAGGACACGTGAAAAAGGAAGTGTGGAGTAAATCTTAGATGTAAAACTCATTTTTTTGCATTAATCATAGAACACTTTTAACATTTGTATTTTATGAAAAATATTGCATTTGTAAAAGTTACTTGTTGAAAGTAATACATGAATCTTAATAAAAAAAATTAAATTTTTTGAATATTACAAATACATGTATCTTAATAGTTCTATGAAAATTCCAAGACATAATTCAAATTTTCAAGACTAACCCTATAGCTAAACTTGTATATACTAAAATCAAAGGCATTATTTAGTATTTGAAGGGCAAAATGGTCGTTTACTTTTTGCTATAGTGATTGGCTCTTTTAGAATAGTATGATTATCTTATATGACATGAGCGAATAATCGAAATTCATTTGACAAAAAAAGTGAGCTGAAAAGAAAAAATCGTACCAAACTAAAATTATTTAGTTTGGATTAAGAGCTTGTTTGGCCAAGCAACCAAAAACTGTTTATTTTGAAAAGTATTTTTGTCATAAGTACTTTTGAAGAACAAACAGTTTGTGTTTGGCCAATTCATTTGAAAAGTACTTTTTAAAATAAAATGTGTTTGGATAATCTTTACAAAAGTATTTTTGAGTATCAAATTACGAGAAATAGTAGTATTAAGAAATTTTCTCGAATCACGTATTTTTCTCCTTGTAAGACTGAGAGAAATGAATAAATATGAAAAAAAATCAGTTTGCGACTAATATTATTTAAACGTACAAAAGATTTAAATAATTTTTTATGAAAGGCTTACTTTTTTATTTTCATTTAGTTTAAGAGTAAAGTATAAAATAAAATATATATACTATGATTTTTAATCCATAGGAATAAAGTTAAACCAAAAGAGAGAAGTAGAGAACAAAATTTTATTTACAGTTGAGAGAGATATATTGGTTAAAATAAATAAAAATAGTATGGTAAATGAATATTTTTTGTAAGGATATTTTTGTGTTGAAAAATTAATAAACTACTTTTGCTTCACTCCATAAGTAGAAATTTGTAGCTTCTCCCCAATAACAAAAAAATTATTTCTACTTTTTTTCTTTTGGCCAAGCACCTTAAAATTCTTCAAAACGCTTTTGGCAATAAATGACATTTAGCCAAATTATATATCAAAGCTCGAACTAAATAATGCAAAATCAAACTGAATACCGAACTCATATCCTAATTTAAACTAATGAAATTTATTTGGACGGTTGCCAAGTCAAGATGATGGAACTTGAAGTGCTGAGACAACAAAATAAAGTAGATTTAAAGACATGTTTCATCATTCAAGTGTAATTTTTTTTTTCCTCTCAACTGCAATTTCAGTTTGAGACAACATAATTAATTGGATTTAAAGACATGTTTCATTGTTCAAGTTTTTTTTTCTCCTCAACCGCAATTCCTATTTTTAATAAAAATGTAAGAAGATAATACTCCCTCCGTCCCATTTTAGTTGTCGCTTTAGCAAGTTTCATTTGTCCCAAATTAGTTGTCGCTTTAGCATTTCAAGACATTTTTTACCAATTTTTTCCAACTATGCCCATATTTAATAAAGGAGTATTTCCTAGAAAAAGTCAATCTAGTTCATTTATTAGGGGTATAATAGTAAAAGACATACCCTATTTATTGATTTCTTAATGGACGTGCACAAACCTAAAGCGACAACTAAAATGGGACGGAGGGAGTAATTTCTTATACCCACAGACACAAAGGAAAGACAAAGGAATGACAGTTTGTCACAAGTGTTATGGTCCAAAAGCGAACATCAAAAAGTTGTTATCCAATGGCTGGGCTTCGAATTAGACAAGGGACCTACTGTAAGTTTTTGTGAGCCAACTAAAGCCCAAAGTTGGACATGACTAGACAATTCTCTGAATTGGATGACTGAGAAGTAGGAAGATGTAATTCACACGGAGAAGAAGACATTGCATTTCACTGAGTTTACTCGTACCACAACCAACATTTTATATTCTTTTTCGCACGAATAGTGAGGTACAGAAAGATAACATAGGAGAGTTAATAGTATGGTTATCCATGTTTACTTATCAATTTCATTCGGTATCCCTTAATTTGAGTAGTTTTGAGGGTTTGTCTTCGTTTTCTACAATATTAAATAAATAATAACTTCTAGCTTGGAAGGTGTTGTCCTTCCAATACTTCAAAGCAGTTTCACAAGGATAGGGGTGAGGGATTTGAGGGAAAGTGCTACTTATTTGTCAAGACTTCAAGGCAATTTAGTTGGGAGAAGGAAGTGAATGGTCGAGAGGCAATCTAGTTGGGAAAAATGGGTGAAGAGGTCGAGTTCAAGTGTTGCTTATTTGTCAAAATTTCAAGATAAATTAGTTGGAGACATGGAGACGGGGGTTGAGTATTAGTGTTGCATATTCATGATCTCAAGATAAATTGCAAGGCAGCACTTCAAGTTATCTGGGGACAATGTCGACAGAGAAAGGTCAAGTGCTACCACGGAGGCAACACTTGTCGATTTATACTTGAAGTGCTGCCCCCGAGGTAGCACTTGTCAATTTTATAACTTGAAGTTTTGCCCCGTGGTAGCACTTACTTAAAATTAATAGAGGCTATTTTTACAAATTATTTTAAGTCAGGTCAATTAGGCAAACCACTGTCTAAGGTGTCATAGTGGTGTAATTCTCCCTCTCTATTGTCATAGTTGTGTAAACCTTCTCGAAAATTCACATGATGTCCCCAAATTTGATTAGTTTTGAGGTTTGTCCCCGTTTTCCATGACTTAGCAAAAAAATACCTCCAGTTTGGCAAGTGTTGCACTGCCAAGATTTCAAGGTAATTTAGTTAAGAAATGGAGTGGAGGAGTCGAGGACAAGCATTGTCTATTCGGCAAGATTTCAAATTTAGTTGGGAAAAATAGGTAAAATAGTCAAGATGTAATTTAGTTTGGATAAGGCTGAAGGGGCCGGGTGCAAGTGTTGCTTAGTTGCAAAGATTTTAAGGCAGAAAGAGCCGAGGGCAAGTGTTGCCTTGCCAAGACTTCAAGGGTTGCCTATTTGTACATTAAGATTTCAGAGCAATTTAGTTGGACACGGTTGGAAGGAGTCACTAGCAAATATTGCACTGTTAAGACTTCAAGGCAAATTAGATGGAGAAGGGAGGAAGAACACACCATTGAGCAGGTGATGAGGGGCATTTTCTTCAGAATATTATTCTATAACTCCACAAAGGGTCATTTTTGCTGAATCGTGTTAAACGGGGTAAAAAGGCAATCCATTGCCTTCGGTCTCATAGTTATCTCCCGTTTGTTTTATATCAACAAAACCACTCGAACTTAAATTATTTATCCTACAAAGTCATTATATTAAGAAAACTAAAGAGATAATTGCATGTGCTTCTCCTTAAATTTATCTTCATAACACTAATGTCATTGTTGTATTTCCCAAAAATGTATCAGGTTTTACAATTAAATTTATATTTAGTTGAGTCTAAGGCGACCGTTTTATATCTCAATTCGATCGCTTGATAAGCAGTTTACGTAAGCGAGTTAGTCGATCTAAAGTGTTTTGACCCGGTAGCAATTCTAAAATCGATGTCAAATAGACCCGATGTCAAGCTAAAATGCGAATGCCAGCAAATAAGTTCGAATTAAATGACAGGCTAAAGATTTACGATGAAATGACTTCGTTTTATCAAAATGTACAATTACTTGAGTACGATAACGACACTTGATTCGATGAGGATGACAATAATACGATGATGAATAAACGTAATACGATGGCGAGTAAATATATTCAATCGAATGATATGATGCAGAGATAATGAATTCGATGTAAAATAACGATGAGCAAACCGATGAATTGTTTAATGAGTGACGATAACAAACTGCTTAGGCTAAATGCAAATAACGAGCAAAAGATGTTGCGATCAAGATAAACGTAGATATAAACGAAATAAATAATGAATAAATAATCAACGCAATAAAGGCTTATTGTATTTGATGGATCGATGGGTGTTGCTTCAATGGATAGAACAGATCTCCCTCCACGTTTGAGCTAAGCCACGATCGAAACTTTAAGTACAATAATTGTCTTTGATGTAACAAGTTGACAAGGTGATGAAAACAAAGTGACTCGTTCTTTGACCAGAGTGATGACTTTTAAGAATAGAGTAATATTGCTCAGATGAATCTCCCCTCAAAATGAAAATATGAGGCTCTATTTATAGGTTGAAATGGAGGAGAATCCCAAACCCTAGCAGACTTCCACCTTTCCACGTTTCTCTTCCCACTATTGCACGTCGTCATCCATCCCGCTAAACTTGCCCAATCAGTTCCGATATTTTAGAGATGAGGATCAGTTGAATCTTTATCCATAGTGACGTTATCTTCGATTTTATCCGACCACAACATTGCACAACCGAACGAAACCAAATCCGAAGCAGCTTATTTCCGATCTCATAACTTTCGAAGTAAACCTGCGTCATATATACGATCGAGTTTGTTTCTTTCGTGATCGAACAGAAATCGACCAATACAGATAGTCCCCCCACTTGCCAAGTGTGTTCGTAAAGCTTTTGGCAAGTGGCTTTGAATTTTTAGCGGGAAAATACGTGGCACGTTTGTGTCCCTCCATTTTGAAACGCCAAAACGTCGCTTCAACTTCCCATCGCCACACGTGTCAGAGATCGTGCGGGCAGCAGTTTTCGACGGTTCCCGAGGCAATGATGGCTTTTTGCCTTATAAATACTCACTTCAACTCACCCCTTACAACTTCTGAAAACTTTTCCAAAAACGCTTTGAAAAACTCCTTCAAATTCCACAAATTCTCCCTTTAATCTGTTGATTCTCGTTGTTTCTGCTTCAAATCTTCTTACCAGCTTTTGTTTTACAGATTCACGCGCTAGCAATGTCTACCTCATCGCAGAACATAATTGAGGCTGATACTACTTCTACTACGGTAGTTGCTGCCACGGCCCCGCCGCAGTCTGGTGCGGTGGTGGAGCAAGCCTGCACCATTGTTGACCCCTCAGTAGATAAGAAGGGGAAGAAACGGAAAGAGAGGAAGGTCAAGGATTACGGTCCCAAGAAGCTGTGGTCGGAAATCCTTCCAAAGAAATTTACTTACGAAAATAATTGTAAGATCAGCGTCCAAAATGAAACGGAGCAAAAAAAAAAGAAGAACATTCCGATCGATTCCGTTTACTGTACGATCACACCGGAGGCGATTCCTCGGGTTCGAGAGGAATGTGGTTGGAGAGTGGGCGATATCGACGTGATGTGCCCTCCGAGGAAGTCGACCTTGGCGACTCACGTCGAGGGTCATTCCGTGGTGCTGACTTATCCATTTACGATCGGATTCTCTCTCCCGGTCGATAATATCATCGAGGAATTTTGTAGGATGTACAAAGTTTGTCTTGGGCAGATTTCTCCGATGATATGGAGAACGATCATAGTCATGCGATACATCGCACAGGTGGCGGAAGTGGAATTGACACTTCGCCATATTCTTAACGTGTACTCCCCTCGAGTTTAAAAAGGGGGAGGGTGATAAATTTAGCTAAACGAGGTCAACGGGCCTTGATCTCCGACAACGATGACGATCTCCGAGGATGGGACCAACGCTTTGTTTTTATTCCCACGGAACAGCTGACCGCCCCCGGAAAGGAGTTGCTGCCAAATGTCTGGAATCGAACTCGTAAGTATTTTGTTCATTCATTTTCTTTATGAATAAGTTTAGTAACACGATCTCATGAATTCTTCCGAAAAAATCTTCAGCTGAGGCGGTTGAGTTCGATCAAGTTGCCGATATCATACCCTGGCTGATAAGGGTACTTGACAAGACGACCAATGACAAGCGAGCTTGGAAGCCGGTCGCAGCTTTGAAAACACTCAAAGCTAAAAATCATGGTAACTTCGGACTGCTTTTGTATTTATGATTTCCGTCTTCGTTGGTGTTTTTCGATACTTAGAAATTTTTCCCTCAGGTATTACCGGTGCTGGGGGCGAGCCAAGCGACGAGGAGGTTGAGCCCGAAGGCGGAGAAAAACCCGATGACGCTCCTCCCCCAAAGAAAAAGAAGAAATCGTTCCAAGAATTGAGGAACAAGTATTTGCCCAAGATAGTGGTTGAAAAAGGGCAAGGGGTAGTTCATCGGTTGCGCCCCCAACCATAGAAGATGTGATTGCCGGTATGAATTCAGCGATTGCGGCGGCGAAAGCTGCCGAAGGAGTGACTCCGGTTATCGACATCGAGGAGGAGGATCATGGAGAAGAGTCAAGGTCTGATCAATTGGTGCAGCGTCCCAAAAGGCCAGCTAAGGAAAGACTTCAAGAAATGGCCATTCAGCTTAAAGTGGCCGAACAAGGAGATCTTTCCGTGGACGACTACCATCTCTCCCCCATCGCCGAAGATGCCAACTCGGGTTCGGGAGGCTTGCCAAGCAGGGAAGGTGTTCTTGTTCCTTCAATCGCCGTCCCTGAAAATCAAGAGGAGATGATTGAGGCCCTCGATCGTGAACTCGAAGAGAGGGATCCAGCAAAGGGGAAAGCGCCGGCTTTGGATCGGTCAATTGAGACAACGAAATCCAAATATGATGAGGAGACGGGGTCATCGTTTTTTAGTGCAGATCATGCCGATCCAATTGTGCCTCTTCCCCGAAGTGAAGAAGCCGCCGCCTTTGCTGCCTTGGGTGAATCTGAAAAGAGAGGCGTCAGATCGCTCACGATTGAAGTGCCACCTAACGTCGATTTGCTTAGATGCCCGAGGAAGTTGGCAAACTATTTCTTTGACGTTATGGGTCCGATGGAGCAGGCTCGGCTGAATACACACGAGGACTTGAGTTTGCCTTCCCAGATTTCCTACGGCGCTTTTAGGGTAAACTCTATTTTCAAAACCTCTTTGCTTAGAAATTCTTTACTTTGGATAGATTTCATGACTTTCAAACTGTGACTTTCTTCAGAATTGTATAATGGCGATCGAGACGGCTGATCGGATTCACCAACTTCAAGATGGGGCCAAAGTTTTGAATGAGCAGATCGGTCATCTTACTTTGGCGGGAGAAGAGTTGCATCGGAAACTCAAGGCAGCAGAGACCCAGAACGCAGAGCTTTTAACCAACTTCGACAAGAGCAAGAATGAACATGCTCTTCGTCAATCGGAGTTGGAATCCCAGATTCGGGCTCTGAACGCACAACTGAGTGATCACGAAGCCAACTCTGATCTGAAGATGGCCGAACTCAACTCTGTTTTGGAGAGTAAAGACAAAGAGCTGGCCGACCAACTCGTGGAATTGATTGCTCTTCGAAGAAGCAATGGCGAACTAAAGGCTGAAGCTGCCAGTCTAACGGAGAGGAACTTGCTGCTTCAGAAGGAGTCTGCTACCCTAAGGCGCGACCTTGAAGAAGAGTTTGACAAGAAAAAGGATTTAATCCTTGCCGAATCAAGGCGTGACGTTCTTAGGGAGATGTTAGACCGAGCTGTCGATGTTCCCACTGAGTTGAGCGAGGCAGTTGCCATCGTGAGATTGGCTCGTGAAGATCTTGGTCTCCCAGCGAGTTCCTCCGATGAAGGCTCTGACGGGGATGAATGATTTGCTTTTTCTTTGTACTATTGTTTTTGAAGTTGGAAGTTTCATCCATGTATATATAACTTTTTATGAATGACATCGTTTTTATTATTACTGCATTGTTTTTGACTCCTCGAAGATGATTCATTCGAAAAATTTGAAGTTCAACGATAGTCGTCGAAAGAAATTATTGGGGCCCAATATCTTTAGTGCGTAGTAAGGAATGACGTCTCACTCTCACGTAATGCACTCTTCGAACATCTTCATGAGTTCGGAATGAAAACTTAACACTTGGTGAAAAATTTGGAACTGTAAAATCCGCTTAAAAATTGAAACGATCGAATAAATTGAACAAACGGTCGAATAAATTTAGCAGAATGTAAGGTGAACCAAAGTGTTGCATATTATTGAAATGAGCCGCTAATGGGCCCTTGATACATTTCAGATCGTATGATTTGATCGATTACAAGATGCAGCCGTAAGGCATAGACGTTCAACCGCTATCGGGTCATTTACATGAGTTAAAAATCGATAACACTTGCATTCGGACAATGTCGTCGAGTGGGCGTTATGATTTCTGTCGAATTTTGACCGAGTCCCCAGTTCGAGTGAACGTTGGAACTTCTGTCGAATTTTGAACGAGTCCCCAGTTTGAGTGTACGTTGGAACTTCTGTCGAATTTTGGACGAGTCCCCAGTTCGAGTGATCGTTGGAACTTCTGTCGAATTTTGGCCGAGTCCCCAGTGTTGTCTTCAATTGATTCCGTTTCGTTTTACGATTGAAAGTCCCGGTTATAGGGCAGTCCCCAGTATCGATGACCCTCATGCCAACTCCATCCCCCCCAGTGTTTGGGTGCGAAGAATGAGTAGGCGAACACTGGTTCTTCGACTTCGTTGCCTGAAACGGAATCATTGGGAGACCAAAGCCAAGAAACTCGTTATAGATGAAGACCACGTTAGAGTGTTCGTCAGACTTATCGACCCCGATCGGAGCGTTTTGAGCTCAAGTGTTCGTGGGTGATGTTTGTCATCATTCGACTCCAACTATGCCTATCATCTAAAAGCGTTAGTACCAAATAATCGATCAAAGTTTCTTCCGATGGAGGAATAATAAAAATTGCGAAGTGAAAGTAAAGGGTGAAGATTGATACCGCAGGACCTCAAAAATAGTATTTCTTCAATTGTGTGATATTCCAATTGAAGTCCACCGGTTTGGAATCCATTGTTTCGAGTTGGTATGAACCTTTTCCGATCACTGCCTTGACACGGAAAGGTCCCTCCCAATTTGCTCCTAGCTTTCCTTCGTTGGGCTCATCCTTCTTTGGTCTTTTGATTTTCAGCACATAATCACCTACATTAAAAGATCGATACCTGAGTTTTTTGTTGATGTAGTTTTCTGCCCTTTGTTTTTGTGCTTGTATTCGAACAAATGCCATATCCCTTTTTGCTTCAACCAGGTTCAGATCTATCAGCATGGCCTCTTTGTTAGCTTCCTCGGTGGAGTGGGCAAACCGAAGGCTGGGCTCTCCCACTTCCACCGGTATCAGCGCTTCTGTTCCGTAGACAAGTGAGAACGGTGTCTCCCCGGTACTGTGTTTCACCGTTGTCCGATGAGCTCACAGTGCTCCGGGGAGTTCGTTCGGCCAGTTGCCCTTTGAATCATCCATCCTTTTCTTCAAGTACTCGAGTATTGTTTTGTTGGAAGACTCAGCCTGTCCATTTGCACTGGGGTGATAAGGTATTGATGCAATTCGATTGATCCCCCACTTTTCGAAGAAGGTTGTGATTCGTCTCCCCACGAACTGCTTACCATTGTCGCATGTGATCTCTTTCGGGATCCCAAAACGACAAATGATATTCTGGTGAATGAATTTGATAATTTCCTGTTCACGAATTTTAGCCAAAGCAATAGCTTCCACCCATTTAGAAAAATAATCCGTAAGAATTAAGATAAATTTTACCCCACCGGGCGCTGTTGGGAGCGGCCCGACCAAGTCCATTCCCCACTTCATGAATGGCCACGGTGACGTGACCGAATGAAGTGGTTCTGCCTGTTGATGTATGAGATTTCCAAATCGTTGGCACTTGTCACATTTGCGGACGAATTCCTTGGCATCATCTGCGATTGTTGGCCAATAGTATCCAGCTCTTATGATCTTTTGAACCAATGACTTGCCGCCGGAATGATTGTCGCACTCGCCTTCGTGAACCTCTTTCAGCACATAATTTGTTCCGTCCGGCCCCACGCACTTTGCCAAAGGGCCGCCAAACATTCGCCTGTAGAGTTGATTTTCTAGGAGGCAATACCTCGCGGCTTTGGCTTTAAGTGATCGGGCGGACTTTTTATCATCGGGGAGGGTGCCTTCCTGCAAATAAGACAAATACTTGCTTCTCCAATCCCAAGTATGATTAACATTGTTTACCTCTTTGATGCTTCGACATAGCGGAGATTCGAACAAGTGGACCACTGTCTCATCAAGTCTCTCATCGATGGCCGCTGCAGATCCAAGGTTTGCTAGAGCGTCTGCTTCGATATTCTCTTCCCTCGGTATCTGAGCTATTTTCCACTCCTGAAAAGAAGTTAGAAAGTTTTGTACCTTTTCAAGCAATTGTTGCATCCTCGGGTCTCGAACACAGAAATCGCCTTGGATTTGATTCACCACCAGTTGGGAATCACTCTTGATGTCTATTCGTTCGACTTTCAAGTCCTTCGCGATCTTTAAACCTGCAGCGAGGGCCTCATATTCGGCCTCGTTGTTAGTTTTTGCATGTAATTTGATCGCGTACCTGAGTTTTTCACCGGAATGTGCTATCAATAGGATTCCGAGGCCAGTTCCTTTGACATTGGAAGCTCCATCGGTGTACATTACCCAGACTCCGGGCTCTGGATCTCTCATCATCAACTCTTCCTTCTTTGCTTCCGGTAAAATATTAGCGCTAAAGTCCGCTACAAAATCAGCTAAAACTTGAGATTTTATGGCGGTACGGGGCTGGTAAGTGATGTCGTACTCAATCAGCTCGACCGCCCATTTCATTAATCGACCAGAGAGATCTGGCCGATGTAAAATATTTCGTAATGGAAAAGTAGTGATAACAGATATTGAATGACATTGGAAATAAGGCCTTAGTTTTCGTGCAGCAGTGACTAGTGCAAGTGCTAGTTTCTCTAGATGTGGGTACCTTGTTTCGGCATCTAACAATGTTTTACTAACATAGTAGATAGGAAATTGGTTACCTCCATCTTCACGAACGAGGACAGCACTTACAGCGACATTGGAAACGGCCAAGTAGACCAGCAGCATTTCCCCTTCAATTGGTTTTGACAGAAGTGGTGGATTGGAAAGGTATTGCTTTAGTTCCCGAAGAGCTTTTTTGCATTCTGGCATCCATTCGAAGCCTTTGCTCTTCCTCAGCACTGAAAAGAACTTGTGACATCGTTCAGATGACCTCGAGATAAACCTGCTGAGATAGGCTACTCGACCGGTCAGCTGTTGAACTTCTTTTTCCGTTGTCAGGTCCTCGGGAATACTTTCGATCGCCTTGATTTTATCTGGATTTGCTTCGATTCCTCTTTGCGACACGATGAATCCCAAGAACTTACCGGATCCAACCCCGAACGCACATTTCTCTGGGTTCAATCTCATGTTGAACCGCCTCAGTATTGTAAAAGTTTCCTCCAAATGACTCAGATGATTTCCCTTCTCAAGAGATTTGACCAGCATGTCATCGATATAAACTTCCATGGTTTTCCCGATCAAATCTTTGAACATAGTAGTGACCAGGCGCTGATAAGTAGCGCCGGCATTCTTAAGACCGAAGGGCATGACTGTATAGCAATAAGTCCCCATGTCCGTGATGAATGACGTTTTCTCCTGATCTAATGGATCCATAGAAATTTGATTATAACCCGAATAGGCATCCAAGAAACTCAACATTTCGTGACCTGCCGTTGAATCGATCAGTCTATCGATATGAGGCAGTGGAAACGAATCTTTTGGGCAAGCTTTATTGAGATCGGTGTAATCAACGCATACTCTCCATTTGCCATTTTTCTTTGGTACTACAACCGTATTCGCAAGCCATTCTGGGTATTTTACCTCTTTGATGAATCCATTTGTTAGAAGCCTTTCTACTTCGTCGTTGATCACCTTTCTTCGTAATCCCCCATTCGGCCGTTTCTTTTGCTTTACCGGCCGATGTTTTGGGTCGACATTTAACTTGTGTGTGGCGACCTTTGGATCGATTCCCACCATATCTGCATGGGACCAAGCAAAGCAATCAGAGTTGTCCTTGAGGAAGGATATGATTTTTGCTTTTGTTCCGATGTCCAATTCAGTTCCAACGTAAACTTTTCGATCAGGCTTGTCATCGAACAGTATTACTTCTTCTAGTTCTTCTATCGTAGAGTCTCCAGCTTTTTGTTTATACGGTTCTCTCACACATGGTGGAACCTGTGCGAAGTCGCCTTCGACTTCGGTTTCCGGTAGCTGCGTTTGATCGCACAGTGGAGCCGAAGTGAAGCTTCCGTTCACGGGTCCCACTAGCTTACATGGTGAAACCTGTGCGAAGTCGCCTTCGACTTCGGATTCCGGTAGCTGCGTTAGATCGCACGACGGAACCGAAGTGAAGCTTCCGACCACGGGTTCCACTAGCTGTGATTGCTACAATCGAAAGCCTTCCTTGACAGCTACTGAGTAACATTCTCGTGAAGCCTGCTGTTCTCCTCTAATTTCACGAATTCCCCATGGAGTAGGGAACTTTACAACTTGATGTAGGGTCGACGGGACTGCTCCCATAGCGTGAATCCACGGTCGACCCAAGATCACGTTGTACGCCATTTCGCCCTTCATCACTTGGAACGATGTTTCACTCTCCACTCCTTCTGCATAGGTCTTGATCGTTATTTCTCCAACTGTTACTTCACTTGAGTTGTTGAAACTCGACAATACTGTTGAGCGAGGCACAATCTTATCACTCAGCTGCAATTGTTCGACCACCCTTGCATGTATGATATTAACCGAACTACCAGCGTCGATTAATACCCTTTTTACATCGGCGTCGTCGATCCTCGTTGTCACAACAAGTGCATCGTGATGGGGATGAATCCTTCCATCGAAATCGGAATCCCCGAACACGATCTCATCGGTCATGTCATCCCGTGTTCGCTTGTCTCGTGTGAAAGAGACTTTTGCGTACTTCTTTGTAGTGTAGGTTACCCCACAAACACCATCTCCTCTGGTAATGACATTTACCGTTTTCCTGGGGGCAGGAGGTTTTGGCGGCTCGTCATCTTTCTTCTTATTGAAATTGTTTCGTCCTCTCTCAGTCAAGAATTCGACCAAGTGACCTTTTTCTAACAGGCTGGCCACTTTGTACCTCAGTGCCTTGCATTCTTCTGTTGTGTGACCATGGTCATGGTGAAATGCACACCACAAATTCTCATCCCTTGTGTTTGGATTTGTTTTTATGCGACCTGGAAATTTCACAATTTTCTCTCCCATTCCCTTCAAGTGATTTACCAAGTTTGGCGTTGATATGCAAAAATTGTACTCTGTCATTTTTGGAGGCAATGGTCGATCTTTCGGAGTCGAAGATGTGTTCGGTTGCCCCTTCTTCGACTGGTTCTTTGAGCTACCAGCTTCGTGGTTGTTGCCCCCCATTCGTGGGAAACTGTAGGGGCTCCATCGTTGGTCCCTGTAGTCTCGTCTGTCATTATCAACTCTCCTCGCTGGCCGATCATAATGATAATTGTTTCGGGCTAGCTGCAATTCTTCCTCTTTAGCCCTAATCCTTGGTTCACACTCACGATACAATGCATCAAAAGTCCATGCGTCGATCTCCCTGAGACGATCCTTCAATTTCCATGCCTCTATCGAATCAGTGCGCAAGTTGTTGGCAAAGGTTAAACAAGCCCACCTTTCTTCGAGATTCGGGATATGAATCTTTTCATCATTGAACCGTTTTACGAACTGTTTGATAGTCTCTCCGGGCCGCTGCCTTACGTTCAAGATGTCCTCCAGCCTTGGT
This sequence comes from Petunia x hybrida, assembly GCA_037355625.1. Taxonomy (NCBI): domain Eukaryota; kingdom Viridiplantae; phylum Streptophyta; class Magnoliopsida; order Solanales; family Solanaceae; genus Petunia; species Petunia x hybrida. The sequence goes on along the minus strand of JBBBVM010000063.1, from coordinate 4,636,129 downwards.
GCTATCTTCTTCGCTCCAGTATGAGATCGAATGAATTTTGCCGCCATGTCATCGAAACTTAGTATCTCGTTCTCAGGCAGCTGTAGGTACCACTTCAGTGCCGCTCCTTTCAATGTTTCACAAAATTTCTTAAGGCTGACCGAATTTATTTCTTCCGAGGTCAGATCATTTGCCTGAACTGCGACTGAAAACATATCGATGTGATCCCTCGGATCTGTGGTTCCATCGTATCTGAAACTTTCTGGTAATTTGAAAATTTTAGGTATGGGAAGTGGGGCTGCACTTGCTGGGAACGGGCGCTTTGAGATCGATTTTTTAACGACCTCGTCCGTCAACTTCGGGACCCCTGGCAAATTCTCCATGAAAGACTTGATCTCGCTAAACTTCTTATCGACTGTGTCATTCAATAAGGTTTGCATCGTAGCCATCATTCTTACTTCCGACGCCGGAGCTCCCATAGCTTCGGCGGCCATGCCCGATCCTCCAGATCCGACCCCCGCTGCAAGTCCCCCTGTTACGGCGCCCTGAGGAACCGAAGTCGGAATGCTTGCTGGGGGTGTGATCGGAGAAGTGGGTGCTTTATTTCCGATAGAATTAGATAGTGCCTTCAACTGTTCTTGTATAATTTCGAACTGAGCATCGTGTCTCCTCAAATATGCCAATAGTGCTGCATTTGCACCTCCTGACTCAGTTTCGACTGCGGGCTCCTTGCCCGAACGCCGAGCTTGGCGCGCGTTCAACTGTGAACCAGTAGGAACGTCGTAGTGAGTTGGATCCTGCTTGTTGTTGGTAGATTCATCGACCGCTTCAGTGTTGGTCGAAACATGAACCCCGTCATTGGGATTGAGCTGCTGTTGACCGTTCAGAGCGTCGATGTTACGTTGATCTGCCATTACAAGACAAGAAAGCAAACGTAAGTAGTATCAAGCGATTCAAACTTCGGAACAAATCGATTGCCTAGACCCCACGGTGGGCGCCAAACTGTATTTCCCAAAAATGTATCAGGTTTTACAATTAAATTTATATTTAGTTGAGTCTAAGGCGACCGTTTTATATCTCAATTCGATCGCTTGATAAGCAGTTTACGTAAGCGAGTTAGTCGATCTAAAGTGTTTTGACCCGGTAGCAATTCTAAAATCGATGTCAAATAGACCCGATGTCAAGCTAAAATGCGAATGCCAGCAAATAAGTTCGAATTAAATGACAGGCTAAAGATTTACGATGAAATGACTTCGTTTTATCAAAATGTACAATTACTTGAGTACGATAACGACACTTGATTCGATGAGGATGACAATAATACGATGATGAATAAACGTAATACGATGGCGAGTAAATATATTCGATCGAATGATATGATGCAGAGATAATGAATTCGATGTAAAATAACGGTGAGCAAACCGATGAATTGTTTAATGAGTGACGATAACAAACTGCTTAGGCTAAATGCAAATAACGAGCAAAAGATGTTGCGATCAAGATAAACGTAGATATAAACGAAATAAATAATGAATAAATAATCAAAGCAATAAAGGCTTATTGTATTTGATGGATCGATGGGTGTTGCTTCAATGGAAAGAACAGATCTCCCTCCACGTTTGAGCTAAGCCACGATCGAAACTTTAAGTACAATAATTGTCTTTGATGTAACAAGTTGACAAGGTGATGAAAACAAAGTGACTCGTTCTTTGACCAGAGTGATGACTTTTAAGAATAGAGTAATATTGCTCAGATGAATCTCCCCTCAAAATGAAAATATGAGGCTCTATTTATAGGTTGAAATGGAGGAGAATCCCAAACCCTAGCAGACTTCCACCTTTCCACGTTTCTCTTCCCACTATTGCACGTCGTCATCCATCCCGCTAAACTTGCCCAATCAGTTCCGATATTTTAGAGATGATGATCAGTTGAATCTTTATCCATAATGACGTTATCTTCGATTTTATCCGACCACAACATTGCACAACCGAACGAAACCAAATCCGAAGCAGCTTATTTCCGATCTCATAACCTTCGAAGTAAACCTACGTCATATATATGATCGAGTTTGTTTCTTTCGTGATCGAACAGAAATCGACCAATACAATTGTGATTTATGATAATATGCATACCCCCGTTATTTTTATTTTCTTTGTAATAATCTTTTTCACCTATTTATTATTAATGTAAAAAATTATGATTTGAGTAATTTAGCATTTTAAATATATTTTTTTTGTTCAATTAATTTTACATTCAAGCTTATGTCAAAATTAATTTTTTCGAAGATAATACACATGGATTTTCGTGTGAGAATATTACCTAGGGAGTTCATAGGATTTAAACATACGTTTATTAGTTTAACTGTGAAATCTCTTGAAATGTTCTGGTGGATTATTTATAAAATTAATTATTACTTATAGAATATTCATATGGAGTTTTCTCATAACAATCAACTGGAAAACCGTTATTATCCATAAATTTTTGTGTAAAGTTTTTTGAAGATTTACTTTGGGATCTTTACCAAAAATTACTTATGGATATTTTTCTTTAATAATCCACAAGAAAATTCTTCCAGCTCAAATTTTCTTTCTAGATATCAAAACTTTTAATTTTTGCGTAGCAAATTCGTATGTAAATTACTTGTGAATAAAAAATCTCCTAGTAACTTATCTGAGAAATTATAAATCTGCATGTAACAATAACTTATGAATTTTTTTTCAATATTTTTATTTTAATATTTTTACAAAAAAATCTACATGTAATTTGCACATCACCCCTAGAAAAATTCACATGTACTTCACATTTTTCTTGTAGTGATAGTGAATATATGATAACAGGGGATGATTTTTATTTTCTCAAAAATAATTTTATAAAATTAATTAAATATTCATATACTATAAAGGGCAAATTAGTAAAATCATAGTTTTTACATTAATAATAAATACATTAAAAATATTTGTTACAAATATAATTAAAATAAGGGATGTATGTGTATATAATATCATAACCACAGGGGAAATTGATATTACGAAACTCATCTTGAGGTGATTTCTTCGAAATTATCCTTAGTTTTATGGTTGTTCTGACTTTATAGGTTTAATAGTGTAAGTTTAATAATTTATAATACAAAATAAACGTAAGTGATTTTAATAGGTAATTTGTTAGGCTTGGATAACCAGTTGTTTAAGTTATTAGCTCTAATAAAGGACCACAAAGGTTGTGATAGAGTGGTAAGTACTCCTCTATCCTTCATCAGAATCTTATTTTGAATGCGGGAGAATGAAGTCGCTTTTAATAGTGACATTTTACCCTCAATAATAAGATTTCATGTGTTGAATCCAAATTAGGCGGGCCTAAACAGGTACTATACACCAGGGAAAACAAAAATTAAAGGAAGATAACAAAGGGAAAGGTCTTTGGTGGAGGTAAAAACTTACGCACACCGGGTGTTTACACCCAACTATAGCAACTAATCATGGTAAAGTGAATTAATGAAGAGAAAATATTTATTAATTAACCATGGTTGAATGATAATAGTAGAAATGCAAATAAATAATATGAATTTATTGGTTGGGAAAACACCTGTTATGGGTAAGTATTTACTGTAAAAATTTTGCGTAGGGCCTGTTTGGCGCGCGCTAATTCATCCGTAGCCATCAAACATAAATTCACTGCGGAATAGCCACCTCCGGACAAGTCCCAGTAATATTAGTTCAAAGTCCCAGTATAAAATACTAGGATCACTTAGTTCAAAGTCCCAGTATTTTACACTGGGACTTTTTATATATAAAGCACCAGGGGGACTATATACATGAATCCCATTATAAAATAATGGGACTTGAACATGTGTAGTTCAAAGTCTCAGTATAAAAATCTGGGACTAGTCCGAGCTGTTTTGCCAATGCTAATGGAGTGTATGTGCGCGCAATGGCTATTCCTCAATTAATTCTGAAACGGTAGATAATTCTCATTTAGCGCGTCCAAAAATGGCTACACATCAAAATCACACGTATTTACTCTATGGTGGATCACTCACTTACCTTGACGTGCATGGTTGGTGGTATTACGAGTAAAAATTTAGTGTAGGGGCCTGTTTGGCGCGCGCTAATTGATTTGTAGCCGTCAAAAATAAATTCGCTGAGAAATAGCCACTTCCGGACAAATCCCAGTATAAATACTGGGGCTTTGAACAAGTTTTGTTCAAAGCCCCAGTTTTTATACTGGGGGAAGCTTCAGTAAACTAGCCCCACTATAATACTGGGGCTTTGAACAAAACTTGTTCAAAGCCCCAGCATTTTGTTATGGGACTTTGTATAAAGCTTCAGTCCCATAACAAAATGCTGGGGCTGTGAACAAAACTTGTTCAAAGCCCCAGCATTGTTATGGGACTGAAGCTTTATATATAAAGTCCCATAACCCATAACAAAATGCTGGGGCTGTGAACAAAACTTGTTCAAAGCCCCATCATTTTGTTATGGGACTGAAGCTTTATATATAAAGTCCCATAACAAAATACTTGGGCTTTGAACAAGTTTTGTTCAAAGCCCCAGTTTTTTGTTATGGGACTAGTCTGTGGTGTTTTTCCAACGCTAATGGAGCTTAAGTGTGCGCGCGAATTTTTGACTATTCTTCAATGAATTTTGAAACGGTGGATAGTCCTCATTGAGCGCGTCCAAAAATGGCTAGTGATCAAAATTTCCCGTATTACGACCAAGTTTCTGCACAAAATAGACCGATCCGATGCTGCTGTTACAATTTTAACAATCGTACGAAAAGTCATACAAAAATGACCTCCATCAGGAAAATTTGCTGGCGACCGGGAAATAGCCAGGTTTTTACTAATAAAAAGATCTAACGACTGCCAGAAACTTTTTATTAGGGCTAAAATCGTAAAGACTTTCTTTAATGGAACCAAATCGTGACAAGGTGCCAGAAACGTCCTATTTCTGTAAATAACCCCGACCAAAGACTGTATGCCATTACGTCCATTAGGTTGCAAATTACTTTGGTCACTAACCAGGCGTTACTAGCATGAAGTTATTGAATTCTTGAAGTTATATCATATGGAAAATTAAATTTTTTTAAAAAATTACATGTAGTGGAAAACATCTAAACACAAGAGTAGTGATCACCGTTTTGGACAAAAACAAAAGTCACGATCATGCTTCACCAAAACTATTGCACGTGAAAAATTATTGAATAAAAAATAATCCAACAAAAGAATTCAAACGCACAGTTCCAATCTTTATTCCCATCTCAAAATTTGACTAATAATTGAAATTATTCACCAACAACAAGTGCATTTAACGAACCAATGTCATTTTCACCCACTACTTTGTTAAACAAATTGCAGCTCTAGCACCCCTTGTTTCACTTTACAGCACTTAAGAATTCCAAACTTTGACTAGTAAATAGGGACAAAAGAAAGAAAGAAAGAAAAGGCTGTTAACATTCTCATTTTTAATTTTAAGATTGAAACCCTCAAATTAGTATAGTAGTTAAGCATAGTATGAATTGTCACCGCAGCTGGCATGCAACCCTTGTGCAGAAAGCAATTCTTAGAAGATAGAGAACATATGATTAATTGAATTTTGATTATCTAAAAGGTAATTGTATGTTTAGAGTCTCTCTCTCTCTCTCTCTCTCTCTCTCTCTCTCTCTCTCTCTCTCTCTCTCTCTCTCTCTCTCTCTCTCTCTCTCTCTCTCTCTCTCTCTCTCTCTCTCTCTCTCTCTCTCTCTCTCCTTTGGCGAAATTTAATCAACCTTGTCGAATAAGAAGGAATTAAGAAGGAATAATGTATTTGTTACTATAAGGGGTCGTTCGGTATAAGGGATTGAGATTATAATCGCGGGATAAAATTTGAGATTATATTTATTCCATATTTGGTATTAGGTATTAACTAATATTAGGACAAATTTTATGCTTAAATTGTAGTATTAGTAATCCTATATAGGAGGTGGAATTAACAATCTCGGAATTAACAATCCTAGGATTATAATCTCAGGATTGTTAATCCCGGAATAACTTGCTGTATAACCGAATGACCCCTAAGTCTATACCAACAAAGAATAGCTCATACCAGTGGTAACATTTTATGAAATTATGCAGAAATTGTACTCCACCTATCGTCTACGTAATAATGAAGCCAAGTAACTTTTCTTATTCTTTTGCTGCACACATATTTTACTTTTAAAAATATTTATACAGCAACATTTAAAAAAAAAACACACAAGAAAAGTACAAAGATGTCAATATCAACAGACAGCCCATGCCATCTAATACCTGCCACTCTCACTCCCATGCCAAACTTATTTATTCTATCTGTACTTAAAAAAAGGGCATCATTTCAAGTTCAAGAATCTCTACATTATTTACATACAAATTTGATAAGTTCTTCAAACTAAAATACTACTCTACAGATCATAACTTTTATAGTGAAAATTAAACTTTAAGAAATGCACTAAGTTGAAAATAACTTAGCTCTGGAGTAATATTGACCAAACAAATTGAGACGACTATTGTTTTTAGAGTTCATCTTCTATGCACATTGTTAAAAAGCATGAAATTACACTATTTGAATTAGGTTAGTTAAAAAATAACTATAATTAACCATCCATAAAAAGTTTAGTAAGTAACTTCAGAAATAAGATCATATACTATTTGTTACAGCTCATTAAATACAGTGATATAGTGTCTAAAGTCCAATTTCTTTTTTATGTCTCAAATTTCCAGTCTCCCATTCTCTACACTCACCCTTCCCTATATATAAGTCCTTCAACATTACACTCTCATGTAATTTCACTCTCATTCTTCTTCTTTTCCTTCTTTCATTTTTTCCCAAAAACACACTTTCCTAGTCCTTTTTATGCCCACTGTTGCCTCTGATTTGCAGGCAGAAAAAGAACATAACACAACAGATGCATTAGACTTGTATCCTTTTAGTCAGTATAGTACAGCTAAATAACGGCTTTCATTATTCTCCTCCTAATAACCATCATTCTTGATTTGTCTAAATCCAAAACAGAACTGTTTTTGCTGATATAATTTCCAAGACTAATCGAAAAAATGATAAGTTGGCACGATCTTTATGTTGTCTTGACAGCAGTTGTCCCTCTATATGTGGCCATGATCTTGGCTTATGGCTCTGTCCGGTGGTGGAAAATCTTTTCCCCTGATCAATGCTCCGGCATTAACCGTTTCGTCGCCATTTTTGCTGTCCCCTTGTTGTCATTCCACTTCATATCAATGAACAATCCTTATGAAATGAACTTTCGTTTCATTGCTGCTGATACACTACAAAAGGTGATCATGTTAGTTGTGCTATGTTTATGGGCTAACTTAACAAAAAATGGTAGTCTTGAATGGAGCATAACAATTTTCTCACTTTCAACACTTCCAAACACACTTGTCATGGGAATTCCATTGTTAATTGCCATGTATGGTGAGTACTCAGGTAGTTTAATGGTTCAAGTTGTGGTGTTACAATGTATCATTTGGTACACCCTTTTGCTTTTCTTGTTCGAATATCGTGGCGCCAAGATGTTGATCATGGAACAATTCCCTGAAACAGCAGGGGAAATTGTCTCATTTAAAGTTGAATCTGATGTTGTTTCCTTAGATGGCCAAGATTTTCTTGAAACAGATGCTGAAATTGGCCAAGATGGTAAACTTCATGTCGTTGTACGAAAATCAAATGTATCAAGAAGGTCATTTGCCATGACTCCTAGGCCATCTAATCTTACTGGAGCTGAAATTTATAGTTTAAGTTCATCAAGAAATCCAACTCCAAGAGGGTCTAATTTTAACCACTCTGATTTTTATGCAATGATGGGATTTCCAGGAAGGTTATCAAATTTTGGACCTGCAGATACAACTCCAAGACCATCTAATTTTGAAGAAAATTGTGCTCAGGGAGCTCATCAGAGCTCCCCGAGGTTCGGGTTTTACCCTGCACAGTCTAATGTGCCAGCTTCTTATCCTGCTCCAAATCCAGAAATTGCTTCTATAGTTCCTAAGAACACGAAAACTCAACAACAAGCACAAGTACATTCTCAGCAGAATGTTAAAGCTAACCATGATGCAAAGGAGCTTCACATGTTTGTGTGGAGCTCAAGTGCATCACCGGTGTCTGAAGCCGCGGGGCGCCACGTGTTTGGTGGCTCAGAATTTGGTGCTAATGAACAATCTTGTCTGTCTGATGGTGCCAAAGAAATTAGAATGTTGGTTTCTGATCACCCTCAAAATGGGGATAACAAAGGTACAGTGTTTTTACTGATTTATTTATAAGTGACAGTAGTTACTTCTGTTTTTCACTGTCGACTTACTAATTTTGAACCGACGTAATGGTCAATTTTAGCAATATTACTTTCAAGTTTTTAATTTTAAAGTGTAGTATGCTTATGTGATAAATTTAATTTTTATAGCCATTTCCCAAGTTGGTGACTTTGGTGGTGAAGAATTTAGCTTTGGAGGTGCTAATGGTGGTGAAAAGGTGAAAGATGAAAAAAAGGAAGAGAAAGAGGGACTCACCGGACTTCACACCAAGACTGCCGGAGGTCAAGATTCCGGTGCCGGAAAAGTGATGCCTCCGGCCAGTGTTATGACACGTTTGATCTTAATCATGGTTTGGCGTAAGCTTATCCGAAACCCGAACACGTACTCGAGCCTCATTGGTCTAATTTGGTCCCTAATCTCGTATAGGTAAGCTAATCACGTATTAAGAAATTGTTTTTTGTCTCAAGTTTTACAAACATTTTGTGTTGATTGACAAATTAATTAAGGTAGATTTTAGAATTTTCCATCGATTTATTAAATTTGTTTGTCCTTTTCTTGTAGGTGGCATGTGCACATGCCTAAAATCATGGAGAAGTCAATCTCCATTCTCTCTGACGCTGGCCTTGGAATGGCTATGTTTAGCTTAGGTAATTAGTCTAACTTCAGAGCTTGTATTTTGCACCCTACATCGTCAAACATTAGGATGACATTAAGAAAGATCCAATTGGGTGCTTAAGGCATCATTACGAATTGTAGCAACACTCATGACTAGCTAGCTGTGACGAATTTAGAATTTAGAGTTAATGAATTTTGTTCTCTTTACACGTATATATACTCACATGTGTAAGGTTAGAGCTGGACATAGTGAATTTTGTCGAATGAAATTAGTCATACTCTAGATCTACCTCTACTAGCTATCACTAGTGGTATACCAATTGAAATTTAATGGAAAAATTTCAATGAATTTTGACATTGCGGATTTGTTATGGATTGATGATAGGTTTGTTTATGGCTCTTCAACCAAAGATAATAGCATGTGGGAATACAGTGGCTGCTTTCGCCATGGCTGTGAGATTTCTGACTGGCCCAGCAGTTATGGCTGCAGCTTCAATTATCGTTGGCCTTCGTGGTACCCTCCTCCATGTCGCCATTGTACAGGTTAACACTTATTCCTTCAAATGTATTGTCTTCTATTGGTTGGCAAGAAATGACAAATTTCTTATGTCCAATTTAATGATCCGTTCCTTTAAAAATAGTTCATCCTGAATTGAAGGAATTTTTTTCCTTTTCTTTTTTATGTTATGAGTAATTGTTTACAATTGTTTTTTAAAATGTCGTCTGTTAGGCTGCATTGCCACAAGGAATTGTTCCATTTGTGTTTGCTAAGGAGTACAATGTTCATCCAGCTATTCTTAGCACTGCGTAAGTAAAATTCCTCTAGTTTCTTGAGATTTTATTTTAGTTCTTAATAATAATGTAAGATACTCTTTGAATTACAGGGTTATATTTGGAATGTTGATAGCGTTACCGATCACATTGGTCTACTACATTATCCTTGGATTATAATCAAGGATCAACCACCTACTAACTAGAAGTGGCTTTTGGGGAGAAGAGTTCATGGCACTTAGAGAGAATTACCTTGCCAATGAAGACTCCCAAGCATTTGGAACTTGTTTCAATATGTTTGACTTAATTAGTTTGAAACCCTGATATAAGGATCATTTGTCTCCCTATGAAGAAAACATTTCATCCAAATATTCAAACTTGGAGGAAAAACAAATAGGGATTAGTCTAGTTGGAAGGGGACAAAGAGGCAGCAAACATGAAGCAAACTCATTGTGGATGTGAAAAGTAGACTTCAAAGTAATTCGTGTGTAGAAATTGAGATTGATTTTGACTTTGTAAAATGGTAGAATGTCAATTTCTTGTTAAGTCTCTTTTCTTGATTAGTTATAGTATATATTTCGGTTTCTTGTTTAATTCTAGTAGTACTTACATTAGATTTTTAAGATTATGGTCCACATGTCGTGTTCGTATCCTGTAAAGGACATCGAAAATATCTATATGATATAGTTCGGTTCGTTTTTAAAGCAAGAGACTCTTTACATATAGGATATACTCCGTAGTACATAGTTCGGTTTCTTTATTAAAGCAAGAGACCTTTTACATGAACTAAACTTAGATCCTACCAAAACTGATGTTTATTAATTTTAGTTCCATCAAACATCATTCGAGTAGAAGTTCTAATCCCACGTACCAAAGCTCTATTTTGGAGGACTACCTTCTCTTCCTTCTCTTTCAGGACTACTCCATCACCAAAAAGAAAAGATTGAAAATGATACCAACCTTCATTCTCATAGAAGGAATTAGTTATAAGATTTGAAGAAAAAATGAAGAGGAAAATATATGGATCATTGAAAGTAAAAAGGCAAAGTACCTTTTCTATGCTTAGGTCTGAGTGGTTCTCTGTACCATTTTCTTTTCTCTTTGGCAACAATGCAGAGTGCACTTTAAATCAAAGGGGCTTTCGAGCGTATAGTGGATTGTGACCAAAAGCAGCTTTTGTTCCAGCTTTTGAGCTATTGTGTTTAGGGGGTTCACGGTTTGATTTGGTTGGTTTTTTATTAAAATCATAACCAAATCAATTATATAATCAGTTTTTCAATTTTTAAAACCAAATCAAACCAAATAAAAGTTATATACATTGGTTTGGTTCGGTTTTATCGGATTTCGAGAAATAAAATAACAATGAAGATAATAAGAATGATAAAAAGAACTTTTCCTAAAAAAATAAATGATAAGAGAATTTTTCCAAAAAATAAATGATAAAGAGAACTACAATTATGCTCTTAGTCTCAACTTGAAATTTAACCTAACTATACTTAAAATGTTGCACTCTTGCCACTACAGCAAATCCTGAGGCAATTGAAAATAAATATTTAGAACGAAAGAAAGAATTAAAGCAATCTTATAATTACACGATGTTTCTGTTTTCGATATGTCATAACTCATATATCAAGTTGAATATGCAATGGTTACTGAAAAGACGATGTCACAACTAGAATTTACTTTGCATTTAAACTTTATCGATGCGTCTATGTATCTGTGAATCCGATTTTTCACCGATTTTAATATAAGTATAAGTTTATTGAATGAATTGGACCCGTTGGGACTAAATGAGTTGGTTTTTTTTAAAAAAAAAATGGACTTGAAAGTTAGCCATTCATTTGACTAAATGAGTTGGTTTCTTGTTAAAACGGACTTAATAAAATCTAATAACATTTAACCTACTACAAAATTTATTGAAAAATGTATAAATACTTAAATTACATTATAAAAAATATTATATTAATATATATAATTTGTCAGTTCGGTTTGGCTATTTCTTCGGTTATTTTTCATAAAAACCAAATCAAACCAAATAATGTCCGTTTTTAAAATTTGAAAACCAAACCAAACCATATCCAAGAACGTATCGGTTATTTTAGTCGGTTTGATTTGGTTTTCGGTTTGGATCGATTTTTAACCAAACCGTGAACACCCCTAAATTTGTGTTACATGTCCAGTTGGAATATAATCAAGACGATGATAATATGATACTATTATGATATGCCCATAAGCTTAATAAATGAAATGGGATGAGAAATATAAAAGAGATTAATTTTTATACTAATTGAATTATGACTATGCCACTTAAATAAAATATCGTCCTTTTTTGTATAAGACATATATATTCTGTGTATCACGTGTTTATAATAAGTGTAAAACATGTATACTTCAATTAATCCAGCTATTTCTATAAAATAAGCATGCTACCTCAAAAGTTGATCTACTTTTTGCTTTTTCAAAGTGTTGAAAATTTGTTGATTTGATACCCACCAATACCATGTTGCAAATTTCATACCCACCAAATTTATTCCAACTGTTTATTACTTCATTTATCTTATTTTATGTGACAGATTTATTGCAGAATTTTAAAAAATAACTTTTGAAATTTGTAACTAAAATAAGTATAAAAATTTGTATGACTGAAAATCATTTGCTAAATGTGAATTATTTTTTATAGAAAGGTGTAGTTATTTTTTGAACAAACTAAAAAAAAGTGTGCCACATAAATTAAATCAGAGAAGTTTAAATTCAGCATGTTTTGCAATTTTCGTCTTCTTGTTATGTAAGGTTGATATATAAATTTTTCAGATTTTTTCTCTAATAAATACACATCTATATTGGATTTAATTGAACTCGTTATATTTTTCTTTTCTATATAAAGGTCTAGAACTACATTGTTTATGTATTATGAAAAGTGCATTAACATAAACACGCCAGTAAAAAAAGACAATATAAAGTGTATAAACTATGAAAACAAGTCAAAGTAAATTGTCTCACACTAGCACTTTCACGCCATAATTCGATCAAATGTGATCCTATTAAAGGAATTGCGTTAGGAACACCTGCTACTATTTTTATTATCTTATAACCAATTTGGTTCCGTGATAAAGTATAGCTAGTTACGTCAAAAGGTGCGATTAATACAGTCAGAACCACATATGTAACCCAGGTCAATTTCACATAATGAGTGAAATCAACTTTAATTGATTAATCTGATTAGTCTTCGAAACAAATTATTCTGAATGTTCCTCAAAATTCTTACTCCCATTGGACTATTTTGTATCCATATGCATGAGGATCTCAATTCATAAAGCTCTCTGATTGAGTAATCAAAATAAGAGGCTCGAACCATTTCTTCATATTCTTTTTGAAATTCAATAAATATTGGTTGATTGCATTTATTTCATTACAATTCTATGATTAAGATAGTCTTTCCTATTTAATCTCTTCGAATTTCATATTCGAAGTTGTGATCCGATCTATTCATTAAAAAGAATTGATTCAATACATTTTTATGTACCCATAAATACTATATTGGATTTGAATCAGATTACAGATCAATTCGCCATTGAACATGATAACACATACTTCTCAAGTCTCCGGTTATATAACACATTTTTCTTTTTACTTTGTTCCAAAAAGAAATATTATTTCTATGTTTAAGAATAATTTAATATTTAAAATTTTCATTTTATCATTAACAAAATAATTTTCACTAATTAATTTTGTGATTCATTTTAAACTGCACGTCTAAAGAATTTTCCTTTCTTCATGCGAAGTTAAGCTATTCCCCATAAAGTTCTCCTCACTCGCATGGAGTTGACCGGTTCGATTTTCTATAGGGCAAAGATGCATCAGTGTTCCTAAATTCCTAAATGCGAAGTCTTAAAACAACGATTTATATTTTCAACAAAAGCAACTCAGCTTTCTTTTTTATTGTTATTTTGGTTTGAAAAAGAAAAATGAGAAAAGAAGTACTGGTATTCGTTTCTTGTTTTACTTGCGCTTATCAACAACTTTTATGCGTTCTTTTATTTTTATCATTTGCACGCTTCATACGAAAATAATTATAAAAAACTATTATAATTAAATTATTTATTCAGTGATCTCAATGTATTACGATTTCTTATTTCCGCCATATTGATTTAATTTCCATATTTACGACAAGGTTAAAATTTATTTTAAAAAAAGAATCAAGCCTCTCTTCTAAGAAACAAGTAGTTTACAAGTTACAACAACTATTCCTAATAGATGTGATAAGTAAAACAGAACGGAGGAAACTATTTTAAGTCAAATTAGAGGATGATGATTGACGTAATTAGTTCATGCAACTACCACTTAAAACAATAATCTTCTCCTGTCTCGCCTCAATAACACATGCCACCACCAGCATAAAGTCAGCAAAATATTTGAGAATGATTATTTAAGAGAATTAGTAAATATTTTCTTCTAACGCAAAATGTATTGCTAAAATATGCATTAGTGGCGTTTTCTTCTTCTCATACAGTTATCAAGAGTCGAGACGAAAAAGAAGATCTGCTTGACATCAGGATCGTCTTGTAATCTCGATAGTTAAAATTCCTTTTACACAATTCTAAAGCTATTGACTAGTTCCAGGCATCGAGCTTCCCGATCCCTTTGTCCCAACAAATATATACAAATTGTAGTATCTTCTGTTTTACACTATTTAAGGTTTTTATTTCTTGGTTTACTAAAGATATTTAATTGCCTTGGTGGTGTAGATCTTAAGAAAATTGAATAATTTAATATTTTTTTATTAATTAGATTATTATATCTTTTATGATAGATTTTATTCTTATCATTATCTATAATTTAATTTTATCGCTATCCCATATTTAATTAATTTTATCTTTATCTGTTAATTAGAGATAAACTTTACCTAAATTCAGACATTTTCCATGGCCCAACCCCTCACCTTTCTCATTTCGAGTGTGCCTCTTTTGAGCGATTGCTCTATAGCCCAGGCAGACTGAGGAATCTCCTAAAAAGAGATAAAAAAAAAGTTATTCAATCCACTAGTACAAGCTCATGAACCAACTGAAGGAGGGATTGACTCTGCTGCCTGGCTTTGAGGAATGGGAGCAGCTTTAAGAGCTCTCTTTTTTATGACGGAGATCTCTCCATACCAAGAAACAAATCACAATTGACAATTCATATGGGAGAACAGTTGATGAATATGAGATTTACTATAAATATGGCCTCATTCCATATTGTTAAACAGTTCAATGGATGAATTAAATTATTTGAGTTGATGCTTCTCTTATTCTTTTCCTCCTTTTCTATTATTCCTTCAGCGTTCGTGCTACGTCAATATTAGTATCAAAGTTTTTATCGATTCTAACTCTATAAATTTATAGCCTTCTACCATTATCCACTACAACCCCAACGACATCCAAGATGTGATAATTTTGATGGCGTAAACAACCTTTCATATGATCCAAAGACTCGACAACATCCAGAACAAACATTCTTATGGCTCCAAGACACTCTATGAAGCTCCAGAGATTTCAGATGTGGTAAAAACTTTAGAAGATACGGGAAAAACAAAGGAGTTCTGCGATGTTCAAGTGCTTGACGAGATGTACCAATATTTCAAAGATACCGAAGCTCAGTTACTCACAGAAAGGTCATATACTTGATAGATTTTTTGGCAGGTATAGTGTGATCTTTTTTATGATGACAAAAGGGGGAAGAAGCAATGTAGGGTGTGTTTGTAACTCAGTTTCGTTGTGTTATTAATTCTTATATCTGTTCATTGCTTGTATGTTAGTCTAAATATGGATTATACTCCTCCTGGCAATATTTATTTCCCATCCTGAAAAAAAAGAAAAATATATTGAAGTTTGAGTTTTGATGATTGACAAACGGGAAGAAAGTAGTGCTAGACCAGGTTCACTGATAGGTTCACGTTATGCTTAAAAGATGCACATATATATTCTCAATTCGAACTGGAATAGGAAAGAACATGGACGAGCAGTTAATCCAAACAGGAACAGAAATCGCGAAGAAACTCCAATGGCAAAAGTTTTGCAAGCGGCAAAGGATTTAAGACTTGGAGAAAAAGCAACAAATATGTTATTCTATTTATGGAAAGATTTCAATTGCTTGGAGTTCTACTAGGAAAAGTTTAAAAAAATTGTTTCCTAATTTATTTGGAAAATATCTTTTATTCTCCTGAGCTTACCTGGCCTCTTGATCTCTATATATACTACATGTTGAGACTGCAAAAATCGTTCACTCATTCACTAACTTCGTGTGCAAAGAAAAGGCAAATATATTGAGAGAAGTATTGGGGTGAACGACAGAAAACAACAAACTAGAACTAGACAGAGTACAAGTTTCTTATTTGTTCCATTTTGTATAAATCTTTGTAGTTAGGGCATTGAGTTGTAACCTATTATGCTTATCTAAGATGTGTTTTTAGGTATTCTTTCGTAAAGAAACAATTATTTTTGTGAGCTAGAGTTTACCTTAGAAGAGTAGGTACAATCGAGTTGATTGTATGTTATTTAGGTACTAGAGTGTAGTTCCTCGGTTATAGAGTTTTGTAACCTTTACAAGTTATTCCAAATCCAAGAGTTTTGGTCGTTGTTTTTCTCCTTTAAGCAAGGAGGTTTCCACGTAAAAGTTATGTCCACTTTATGTTCTGCAATTTGTATTTACAGATCTTGATTGAATCTTATCTGGAACCTATTTCTTTGTGAGTAAGTTCAACTTAATAGTACAAGTTTTTAGGTGATCAAAAATAGGGCATAGACACTACATATTCACCCCGCTCTAGTGTCTTGCTAGGTGCTGAAGGAAATTTCGAAAGAAAGCACAAAAAAAAAAAAACAAAAAAAACATGACAAGTCTAATTACTAAAATAAGTGAGGGCAAAATGCAACCAAAAGGAAATGAAGCATTCATGGGCAAGTATATGTATCAGTATTAAATATTTTGGCCAACAAACATATTTTGTAAAAGTAGTAATTTTAAAATAGTTTCCAACTCGAAGTTATTTCAACAAAACATAGCCAAAAAACATAAATATGCAATATCAAGTATGATCTCAATACATGTTGGTGATGGTAGGAACCCATGCATATCCTTCGGCATCCCATATAATTCATACTCTGAACAATAATGATAAACAATACTAGAATAATTTCATGAATTAAATACCTAAACAATAATATCAAATACACATACACATAAATATATTTATACAGAATACATAGATAGACCCCTCACATTGGTGTCAACTGTCAGTTAGGTACCTCAACTTTCTAAAAGACTTTCTAGACAGCTCTTGTAGGATAAAGTGTGTCTCGTACAACCTTCACGCTGGAATAGTAAAATGATTGTTCTTTACCCAACTTTGAGCGCGTCAAACTATTATAATTTTGTCACTTTTTTGGAAAAAAAATATGAGCCCACTTTACACCCTCATTTATCTTCTCCAACTCCCTTCCACCATCCTCCGCCTACCAACTAACAGAGGTCACCAAATCCATACCCCCGACAACCACCGTTAACTTCCTCCTCCTAAAATGACCTTAAGTAGTTGTTTCGGGAGTTAGGACTCCGATTAGCGTGCCGATTGTTTTAGAATTTTTGTAAGGTGCATTATGACCTGCATGTAAAATTTGAGCTAAATCAGACCTCGTTTGGTATTCGAGCTTGATTTTGCCGAATGAGCTCCGGTTCAAAATTCGAAAGTGTTGTTAGGTTCGTATGGTCATTTATGACCTGTGTGTATTTTTAGAAGTGAATTCTGAGGTCGTTCGGATAGTTTTTGCTAAACTTTCGAAAATTATTAATTTGATTTCTTTCCGTATAATTCATATCTCGAGTTCCGGAATCGGATTCGAGATCCGTCTTAGCGATCACGTCACATAATTTTTGTATAACTTACTTGAAAAATTTGGGATCATTTCGAATTTTATAGGGTTCTGTTTTAATTTTCGTTATGGTAGCAAGTCTTAAAAAAAAAAAGAATGATTAGAAAACAAAAAGAAAAGTAAAGAATGAAAAAGAAAAATATATTAAGGAGAAGGCGATGGCTAACGGATTAGATATCCCTTAGCTTAGAAGTTCCCAACATTAAACAAACAAAATAGAAACAAGAAATGAAAAAGAGAAAAAGCAGAGAACGCCAGAAAAGAGAGAAAGGAAAGGAAAAGGAGAAGGAAAAAATATTTTTCATCCCGAAATATCCAAGGTAATGATGTTATTCATTATTTCAGGTTATTACGTGTGTTTGAATATGTTTTAACATAAGAAATCTGGATATTAGACATCGTTTTAATAAGTTCAATTGATAGTTTAAAGGGTTAATTGGAGCCCGATAATGAAATTGATTATATATTCGAACTTAGGGAGTTATGGGCAATCCATAAATATAATTTATTAAGAGTTTGATTATGTGATTTTGAACCATGTACATAGGCCTGGACTGCATATTGCCTATGCAAATCGGGTATCGGATTCCTGATCGGATTATTTTAAGATTTAAGGAATGAAGCCTTTAGTCTTAATTGATATATTTTTCTGCTTATTGAATAAAGCAGGATCGTTCGGTAGTGAATCCAAAGGACAAAGTGGTTGTTGAGTAGCAGTACTAACTTTGAAACAAGGTAAGTGACCATATCCATTTCTTTGGTGGCATTTGGCCTTGTGGATATTCTACCACGTGTTCCTTACGTGTGTAGTTGTTGATTAGCGTACTTATTACGCCTTAGTTTTGGATATACACTGTACTATATTATATGTTATGCCTTATTGTTGATATTCCATTAAGCATAGAAGTATTGTACTCTGGTTTTGAGTTCGACATATACTTCTCGATAGTCGATGAGAGTCCCGCACCGGTGAAGGGTCATTATTTCATACACTTCCCGGCAGTCGATGAGAGTCCCGAGCCGCTGAAGGGTTATTATTGCATCATACCACATTCATATGTATTATGTTTCCTAGTTATGGGTTGTTATGTCATATACTAAGTGCAGGAGTATTCCGCCTCAGCTTTATATTATCTCGGGTGCAGGAATATTCCGCCCTAGGAGCAGGAGTATTCCGCTCTTATGTCATATACTGAGTGCAGGAGTATTCCGCCTCAGCTTTATATTATATCGGATGCAGGAGTATTCCGCCCCAGGTGAGTGCAGGAGTATTCCGCCTCAGCTTTATATTATATCGGGTGCAGGAGTATTCCGCCCCAGGAGCAGGAGTATTCCGCTCCAGTTGGTTATTAGACTGTATTCCCCTCGAATTCAGGAGTATTCCACTTTGGGATGGGATTACGGGCACATGTGACCCCATTGCATCGTACTGCAGTCATTCCATTTCATTGCACCAGTTGTTGTGTATTGTGTGATTATAGTACGATGTTTTGTGTATGTGTCATGTATTTCTGATTGTTGATATGTTTGGGATACCTATATGTTTCTATCTATCTTACGTCCCTGGTTGTTTATGATTTTATGGTTCCATATGTGTTTCCAGTTATTATCTGGCTCTGCCTTTTTTATAGTTGAAATAAGGCGAATTTGGTTTATCTATTTTTCTTCTCCCTGGCTAGCATATCTACTTCTTCAAGGTGGCTAGCCAGCCCCCACTTACTGAGTCCTTTCGACTCACCCTCTGTTTGTTTCTTGTCTATTTATTTTATTTTGGCAGGTTCGCTCCAGGATTGAGTTTGTTGAAGGATAAGTTTTGAAGATGACAAAGGACCTGGTGCTAAGTGGACCACGAAAAGGTTCACAGTTGATTTGAGAAGACCGGCTGTTCAACGAGATAATCAAGTTAGAGCTGAAGAAGGAAATAGGAGAACAGTTGGAGTCAAAGCTCCAATCCTACCGGAAGTAGAAGAAGCTAGAGGCGGTGCTGAGAAGGACGCGGTTCCTAAACGACAATGGATTGGAACATAAGGCAAATTAACTTAGGTTTTAAATAAGGAAATATGGGTAACCTTGTTTAAAACTGATTTAAAAGAGGAAAAGGATTCCTAAACTTAGTTGGATCCGGCTAAGTCTAGTACCTATATATACAAGTTAATTTCGCCAAATTCGAAACGCACAAAAGACATCTCAACAGAGCATATCAAGTACAATCAGATCGTGAGAAGCTTTGTGTGCAAGAACAAAGGCTGAGTAGCAGAACGTTCTGAAGGAGCAGTTTCATAGTTAAGTCTGTTGTTTTAGTTTCTTTGTTATAGGCTATTGAGTTGTAATCTATCAGCTTGTTTTAGAAGCATTAAGTAGAGATTACTTTTTGAGGTTAACTAGAGGTGACCTTACCAGCTAACATGTGGCTGTGAAGGTTCTAGGTACTAGGGGGTTCTAGTTCCTTGATTACATTACATTGTAGTCTAAAACTTGCTCGGGTTTTCCTTTAGTGGAAGAGTTAAATCCCAAGAGTTTGGGACGTGGTTTTTTAACCTTTGAGCAAGGATTTTTCCACGTAAAAATCTCTGTGTTCTTTACGTTTCCGCAATTTGTTTAGTTTCAGAGATAGGTGAAACTTGCAAGGAACCTGGTTCTTTGTGAGTTAGGCGCAGAAAGTTAAAAGCAAGTTTTAGAATTTGAAAATCGGGTAAGGACACTATTCACCTCCCTAGTGTCTTACGAAGGTGCACCAAGTACAACAAGTGGTATCAGAGCAGGTTCTCTCGAAAAAAGGATTAACATCTTGAGAAGGATCTGAACAATGAGTGCACCACCGATAATCACCGAAGGACATTCTGTCAACCGGCCTCCTCAATTCAATGGCCAATACTATGGATGGTGGAAAGGCAGAATGGAAGACTTTATTCAAGCTGAAGACTTTCAGTTATGGATCATTACCAAGGATGGACCTCTTATCCCAAGCAGAACTGTTGGTCAGCCACCTAATGAGGAAACTGTTCCTAAGGAGATATCTGAATACACAGATGCTGATTTCAAGATGGTGGAGAAGAACACAAAAGCTAAGAGGCTCATCATATGTGGACTTGGTCCTGATGAATACAACAAATTTTCTTCATACAAGGCTGCCAAAGAAATTTGGGATGCTCTACAAATTGCTCATGAAGGAACTTCACGCTTAAAGAAGTTAAGGATCTAGATGCTGAAAAGAAAGTTCGAGTTGTTTGCTATGGGTGAATCTGAGTCCATCCAGGATATGATGACCAGGTTCACAATCATAACGAACGAGATGAAGTCACTAGGTATGGTTCTAACTAATGAAGATTTGGTCGAAAAAGTGATCAGGATTCTACCTGATTCATGGGAATCAAAGGTTACAGCTATCATTGAGTCCAAGGAACTGGACAAGATTGAACTAGATGAACTCGTTAGTAGTCTGAAAACCCATTAGCTTATGAAACAGTCAAGGATGAAGGTGGAACCCAAGAAGGAGAAGAACCTAGCTCTAGAGGCAACTGGAGGTTCTAAGTATGAAGTATCTGAGCATGAGATGGCCTTAGTCAATGCAGTATGAAAAACCTTAGGCTTCGAAAGAAGAAGAACCAAAGCCACTCCTGCCAAGAACAACATAGTTGAAAATCTTGACTACTCAGGGTGTTTTAAGTGTAACAAGAAGGATCATGCTATAAAGGACTGCCCATTGTGGGATATTGAGTGGAAAAGGTCTGGAGGTTCAAAGAAGGATGGACCTAAGAAGAAAAAACGTCCTCCCAACATCAGAGCATTAAGGAGAAAGAAGAAAGAGACGTTCTATGCAACATGGGGACCTTCTGAATGCGAAAGTGATGAAGAAGAAGAAGAACCAGAAAACGACTCTCCTTTAGCACTGATGGCTGATAATGAACCTTCGATTGATGATACACCTGAGGTAAGTCTCGATGAACTGAAAACTAGACTTCATACTTGTTCTTCTAGGGAATTGAATTTGCTTGCCCTGACTTTAATTGAAGAGATTGAAATCTGAGATCTGAGAAGGATCAAGCACTTTCTGAGAAGGACCAACTAATGGCAGTTGCGTCTGATTTTTCAATGAAAAATAAAAACTTGGAAAAAGCTAGATCTGATCTTAAAAAGGAGTTAACTGCTAGTGAAGCTCAAGTTTTTAAAGTAAAACAGAAAGTCTCAGACCTTGAATTAGAAAGTCTTCAATTAAAGGAACAGGTGCTTTGTGAGAAGAAACTAGTTTCTGCACTCGAACTTGAAAATCGGAAATTGAAAGAAGGGTCTGGTAAGCAAGGAGTTAGTGAGACTCAAATCAACCTTGAAGCTGAGCTTAAAAAGAAGAATCAGGTTCTACATCAGGAAACTGAGAAGAACCGGGTTCTCCAGGAAAAGGTTGAAAAAGCTAAATCTGAGCTCACCAGACTCACGAAATGGAACAAGTCTTCTGAAGTTTTGAATTGGTTGCATGAAAATCATAATAGAGGTAAAACTAGATTAGGACATAGGAAACCTTTGCCTGCTTGGAACCCTAATAGTAAATATGTAGGACTTCATTGCAACAAACTCTGCTTCTTGTGTGGTAAGACTGGACATATCAAGAATGAATGCAGTGTTGCAAAAGAAGATGTGAAAAAAAATAAAAAATCAGTTTTACCTTATTGGGCGAGAAAAGATTTGATTCATCCATTCGATAATAAAAAGGGACCCAAGCTTGTCTGGGTTCCTGTTACTAACCCTTGATTTTCTTTTGCAGGTTGGAGTAAAATGGAACAACCCAAGCTGGATTCTTGATAGTGGGTGTTCCAGGCACATGACAGGAGATAGAAGAAACTTTCTCTCACTCGCAGCGTTTCAAAGGGGTAGTGTGGCTTTTGGAGGAGGCAAGGGCGGTGAAATTATTGGTATTGGAAAGGTTGGGGGATCCCTCAATCATGCTATTGGCAATGTACTCTGTGTGGATGGATTGAGGCACAATCTACTAAGTATCTCTCAACTATGCGATAGAGGAAACTCAGTGAGTTTCACATCTGTAGGTTGCACTGTGAAGAACCTGCAGACTGGTGAAGTGATAATGGAAGGGAAACGAGCTAATAATGTGTACAAGGCTACATTAGATTCTCTTCTTGAGAATAATTTGACTTGTCTGAATGTGCTGGAGAATGATAGTCAGTTGTGGCACAAAAGACTAGGAGCCTGACTTAATTGAATAAGTTGGTGTCAAAGGACCTGGTTCGTGGAATGCCAAGCAAGAGGTTCAATGAAATCAAGATTTGTGATGCTTGTGTGGGGGAAACATGTAAGATCTTCATTCAAGTCAAAGAAAGTGGTTAGTATATCTAAACCACTTGAGCTGGTTCACATGGACTTGTTCCTGAGATCTAAAGATGAAGCATATGATACATTCGAGGACTGGGTCAGAATCAATCAGAATTACTTGGGGCTTCAACTAGTGAGTATAAGGTCCGACCATGGTACAGAATTCGAGAATGCTAAGTTTGCAGTATATTGTAATAAACATGGTGTGGATCACAACTTCTCTGCACCAAAGACCTCTCAGCAGAATGGTGTAGTTGAAAGGAAGAACATGTCCTTGGAGGACATGGCTAGAACTATGTTACTATCAAGCGGTCAATCAAAGAATTTTTGGGCTGAAGCAGTCAACACCGTTTGCTACTTGCTAAATCATTGTTCTATCCGTCCTTTGTTAGAGGAAACTCCCTATGATCTGATTAGAGACAGGAAACCTAATATTGCACATCTCAGAGCTTTTTGGTGCAAGTGTTTCGTGCATAATCACGGGAAAGAACCTCTAGGGAAGTTTGATGCTAGAAGTGATGAAGCCATCTTCTTGGGATATTCTTCACAGAGTAAAGCTTATAAAGCATTCAACAAGAGGACCATGACTGTAGAAGAGAGTGTGCATATGGTATTTGATGAATCTGAAAGTGTTACAAACAGACAAGAAGATGATGATCAAGAGAATGGTCTTGCAAGGGATGAACCTGCTGAAGACCCTGAGAATTTGAATGGAGTTAAAAGTAATCAGGATGATAAGGATCAAACTCAGGGGGAACTAGAAGGCAATCAGACAGGGGGAACTGAAGAGCAAGATGAAGAAGAGTTAGATGGCTCAGATCCTCCTGGAAACAACACTCAGCAGATTCAGCCTAAACTTTGGAGATATCAAAGTTCTCATCCACTGGAGAACCTCATGTCTGATCTAAACACTGGAGTTATTACCAGAAGAGCTTTGAAGAACTTCTGTGCATTCTTTGCGTTTCTGTCCTCAATAGAACCAAAGAATGTACGTGAAGCACTTGAGGATCCAGACTGGGTGATTGCGATGCAAGAGGAACTTCATCAGTTTGAATGAAGTAAGGTATGGCACCTGGTCCCTCGACCAATGGACAGGTCCATCATTGGTACTAAATGGGTATTTAGAAACAAACTGGATGAACATGGCATAGTGACAAGGAACAAGGCAAGACTGGTGGTTCAAGGTTATAGTCAAGAAGAAGGAATCGATTATGATGAAACCTTTGCACCTATTGCTAGAATGGAGGCCATTAGGATGCTTATTGCTTTTGCAGCTTACATGGAGTTTAAGCTGTACAGATGGATGTGAAGAGTGCATTCCTTAATGGTTATTTGAATGAAGAGGTGTATGTGGTTCAACCACCTGGCTTTGAAAATACAGAGTTTCCTGATCATGTCTACAAACTTGACAAAGCATTGTATGGGTTAAAGGTTGTCTGGGTTCTTATTGAAGAATGGGTTTACAAGAGGTAAAATAGACAATACCTTATTTTTAAGGAAGAAAGCCAAGGACCTGCTGATTGTTCAAGTATATGTAGACGACATCATCTTCGGTGCTACTAATGAGAACCTTTGTAAGGAGTTTGCCGACCTGATGGGAAGTGAATTTGAGATGAGTATGATGGGTGAGCTAAATTTATTCTTAGGCTTACAAATCAAGCAATCTCAGGAAGGCAGAATGATCCACCAGCAGAAGTACATCAAAGAGCTGTTAAGGAAGTATGATATGAAGTCTGCTAAGGATATGAACACACCCATTGCTCCTGGAAAGAAGATAGATATGAATGAAACTGGTGCTTCAATTGATGAAACTAAGTACAGAGGAATGATTGGTTCGTTGCTGTATTTAACTGCAAGTCATCCAGATATTGTTTATAGTGTGGACTTTGTATGCAAAGTTCCAGTCAAAACCAAAGGATTCACACTTAACTGCAGTCAAGAGAATCTTGAGATATTTGAAAGGAACTCAAGATCTTGGCTTATGGTACCCAAAAGGTGGAAGTTTTGATCTAATTAGGTATGCAGATGCTGACTATGCTGGTCACTTGGTTGATAGGAAAAGTACATCTGGGATGGCACACTTCCTAGGTCCTTGTTTAGTTTCATGGGCTACAAAGAAGCAAAATTCAGTGGCATTATCCACAGCTGAAGCTGAATATGTAGCAGCTGCCTTATGTTGTTCACAGTTATTATGGATCAAGCAGCAGCTAGAGGACTTTGGAACCAAGTGTGGACCAGTTCCAATCTTTTGTGACAATACCAGTACAGTCAATATTGCCAAGAACCCGGTCCAGCACAAGAGAACAAAGCACATTGATATTAGGCATCACTTTTTAAGGGACAATGTTGAGAAAAATCTAATTACTATGAACTTTTGCAGGACTGAGGACCAAATTGCTGATATCTTCACTAAGGCATTGAACAGGGTACAATTTGAAAAGAACAGGCTTGAGCTAGGGATGACCAAGATACAGTGAACGACACCTAGTTCTCCCAATGATTGGCTAGTGAAGTTTCCTTGTTTTATTTAGCTTAACTTTGCCTAGTTGATTCTACATATGAAAACTTAATTGTTTTGCTTGCTAACCTATTCGGAACCTGTTTTCATGACTTAGATTCTGGCAAATTTTTGAAATAAAGGATATTATGGAAGAAACTGGTGCATGGACATTCAGGTACACATTCTTTGTTACTTACTGAATATAATGTTGTCTTACGTGGCCTAATTTGTTACCAATTACCCTCACTTGTCACCGGATTAGTGTAAAACTTTTAAAATTCAAATACTTTGAACCGTGATGGCGTCAGCTCCTATGTGTCATAAGTAGTAGCAGCTTTCCAATCCCATCAATCTGTTCCCCTTCCCAATACACCTATACCCTTCTCTATTCCACTATTTGATCAGGAAACATTGTTTCTATCGGCTGAAAGGTTTTAAACTCTCTCAAAATATTTTCTCTCTCTAAAACACAATTCTCTGTAAAAAAACAAAAATGTCGACCAGTTCCAAAGTAGACTCTCAACTCTCTTCTCCAAAACTCAAATTATCTAAACTAAATCAAAAGGCAAAGCAACTGGCCGCGAGTCGTTCTGTGACTATGGCGAGGAAGTTTGCAAAATTGAGACAGAAGAAGTTGTCGGAGAAAGCAACTAGTATGGGGGGAAGTGTTCCAGAAACTGGTACGGAGGATGGGATCATTGAAGCAACTCAAGAAATCGTCCAAGAAACTGAAAAGGTAAACCCTAGTTCTCCTACTGGTACTGAAGTCGTCGATACTAGTTTACCTTCTGTGCCTATAGATTTAGTAGAGCCTCTTGTGAACAAAGAGGTAGAAAAGGAGGAGGTAGTTGTAGAAAATATTGAAAAGGTTGTAGAAGTAGAGGTTGTTGTTGTGGTTGCTAAAGAAACTGAGAACATAGTTGAGGAACCTGTTCCTGAGAAAGAACCTGGTTTGTTCTCCGGTTCTGTGGCAGGTGATGATGCAGATCTGAAAGATATTGATGATTATGTGGAAGAGAATGTAGAAGGTGTAGGTTTTACTGAACCTTTAGATTCTGTGTTGCCTGAGGCCAATCCCACTCCTCAAGCTAGCGACGATTCCTCCAGTGAGACTGATGTTGTGGTTGTGGAGGAACAGAGGAGATTGGGAAAGAGGCCTGTAGTTCAGGAACAGAAACAGACAGTGAAGAAAGAAGGTTAGTGAAGGGAGGAGATTTTTTGGGTAGTTCCAAAATTGGAAGTTCCGGAGATACAGAGGGTATGGGAGAAAGTAGTACAAAAACAGGGAGTCATATGAGAAGACCTACGACTCGTGGTTCTGTGAGAGAGCAGCAGGAGAGGATAGTGGAGGAACCTGAGGTTCGTAGGAGAGGATTGTGGAAGAACCTGAGGCAGGTGATTGGTGATGACAAGGAAGACAAGAAGAGGAGGGTGGCCTACTTTAGAGGGTTACCATTGGTGAAGGGTAAAATTCTTACTGATCTTGAGCTAGAGGGAATAACTTAACTTGGTGCTAAGTTGAGAGCTCATGGTTGGTTGAACCTATTCAGTGATCGTGCTAGATAGCTGAGGGAGCAAGAGGTTCGAGAATTTTACTCCAATTGCACAGTGAGTGAAGGAATTGTGACAACCATTGTCAAGGATCTAGTAATCCAGTTTGATTGTGTGGAACTGGGAGAGATTTTAGGTGTTCCCTCTCAGGGCTACAGCGAGTACATGAGAAACTCGTGGCCGGCTAGAGGAGATGGTGTGTCTGCTTTGGAAGTGACCCGAAAATTTGCAGGGAGACCAAGACTGGCAAAGGCTACACAAGTTAAGAAGAAGTCAATGCAACCCTTCTACCAGTTGCTCTTTGAATTTGTGCTGAAGAACCTACTGCAGAGGTCGGAAAGGAGGAGTGAGGCCAACTTTCTGGATATGACCTATATGGACTTGCTAGATCGAAAGGTTCGTATTAATCTGCCTGAATTGATGATCAAGCACATTGGTAGGGTATCTGATATAGGGTTAGGCAAACATGCACTGGTCTATGGGTTTCTTCTGGGGAAGGTCTTTGATTTCTTTTGGGTGCCTGCTGGTAAGTGGACTGAGCCAGACCACAATGACTTGTTTGGGAGGAACATTCTAAAGTCCTGTGACTATGTGTTGGATGGTGAACCTGCTGATGAACCAGAGCATATGGAGGAGGATGCAGATGAAAGGAGAAACAACAGAGTAGACAGGAGAATTGAGGGGTTCAGGAGGCAGCTTGAAAGGCAAAATGATGAGCTGTGGATGAATGCAGAAAATACAAGGCTGGATGCAGAGCTGGAACGTGAAAGAGAAGGAAACTCGCGTCGCCTCGCCTTGTTTCTTGCTCACTTTAACATCCCTGATATTCCCCAATTCTAAACCAGTTCCTTTCCCTAGTCCCCTCCTGGTTCTTTTTATGGCCTGTTTTTAAGACAATCTTATATTTTCGTTTGTATTATTTGAATGCTGTTTTGGATGTTTAAGCCGGTTTGGCACTTATGTTGTGATAAATATCCTTCCTGCTAGTATTTATTGTCTGAAACAGGTTCCTGATGTTTAAGGGTTGGCTTGCTGCCTTTGGCACTAGAGTCAACTAGTCTTAATTTAAGTTTAGCAGGTTCTAACAACTGTGGAAATTTTCGATGATGCCAAAAGGGGGAAGTTAATTGTTGTTAGTTCATCATATGTTTGTGACCTAATTTTTGCTTAACTGTTATTACCCTGGTTTGTGGTTAGTGCTTGATTGTTACAGGTTCTTGAGTGTATAAACCCTCGGTGAGACAACATTGTTTGTCATCATCAAAAAGGGAAAATTTGTTGAAGGATAAGTTTTGAAGATGACAAAGGACCTGGTGCTAAGTGGACCACGAAAAGGTTCATAGTTGATTTGAGAAGACCAGTTGTTCAACGAGATAATCAAGTTAGAGCTGAAGAAGGAAAGAGGAGAACAGTTGGAGTCAAAGTTCCAATCCTACCGGAAGTAGAAAAAGCTAGAGGCGGTGCTGAGAAGGACGCGGTTCCTAAACGACAATGGATTGGAACATAAGGCAAATTAACTTAGGTTTTAAATAAGGAAATATGGGTAACCTTGTTTAAAACTGATTTCAAAGAGGAAAAAGATTCCTAAACTTAGTTGGATCCGGCTAAGTCTAGTCCCTATATATACAAGTTAATTTGGCCAAATTCGAAACGCACAAAAGACATCTCAACAAAGCATATCAAGTACAATCAGATCATAAGAAGCTTTGCGTGCAAGAACAAAGGCTGAGCAGCAGAACCTTCTGAAGGAGCAGTTTCATAGTTAAGTCTGTTGTTTTAGTTTCTTTGTTATAGGCTATTGAGTTATAATCTATCAGCTTGTTTTAGAAGCATTTAGTAGAGATTACTTTTTGAGGTTAAGTAGAGGTGACCTTACCAGCTAACGTGTGGCTGTGAAGGTTCTAGGTACTAGGGGGTTCTAATTCCTTGATTACATTACATTGTAGTCTAAACTTGCTCGGATTTTCCATTAGTGGAAGATTTAAATCCCAAGAGTTTGGGTCGTGGTTTTTTATCCCTTGAGTAAGGATTTTTCCACGTAAAAATCTCTGTGTTCTTTACGTTTCCGCAATTTATTTAGTTTCAGAGATAGGTGAAACTTGCAAGGAACCTGGTTCTTTGTGAGTTAGGCGCAGAAAGTTAAAAGCAAGTTTTAGAATTTGAAAATCGGGTAAGGACACTATTCACTCCCCCCCCTCTAGTATCTTACGAAGGTGCACCAAGTGCAACAGAGTTCTTCACGTTGTTGAGGAGCGAAGATGACTTCAATTGTCAGGATGAGCCAGCTTTTGTTCAGGATGGCCACCAATTTTATAATTAGTATCTCATTTGTATTTTGCTACATTCGGGAGGTATATATGCATATTCCTTGTACTCTTATATGTCTGGTCTGGATAGCTCTAAACCTAGTATTCTGGCTAGTCAGCTGTAATTGTTTTGTACAACTTAGAGGTACCAGTATGTCAGTGCTTTTTTTTTTCTTTTCTAAGCCTTGTTCTTATTTATGAGATGGATTTATAATTATTTTCCTAATTCATTTGGTAAGGGTTCGCCCGACAGGTTTAGGGGAGGATGTTGGGTGCCCGCACGACCTAACTAGAAATCTGGGTCATGTCACCTCTCAACCCTAACTACTTGCTACACATCGCTTTCCTATCATCTGTAATTAATGAAAAAGCTTTTTATGATTGCACCAACTTATTTTCTTTTTCTTTTTTGAAATTTGTTGTAATTACTAGTGAAATCTAGTATAGTGGCTGTTAAGTTGCTTGAATTCGCGAAGCCGGATGTTACTCCCAAACGCACACACAAGTATACACGGCCGACAAGTAATAAAGTGATAAGATCGAGTATCGTTCCCCGACTAGTGTTAGTGACTATATCCTAGCAAACAATTCCTATAAACTATTCGGGGATCTTTTTCAGTAGTGATTGTAGTTTTTACTAAATAAAGAAGACAATAATTAAAAATAAGTAATTGAAATCAATTATTCGAGAGAAAACTATGAGTTGTTATCAATAAAAGAGAGACGGTCCAGAGTTAGAGCGGCAAACAATCCAGTTGAGTTTTTTAGTTGATTTTACTTCTTGATTTCCTAGATTGCTAACTAACAAGTCTAATATATTCGTGAAAACCTGTCGATTCTTCACGACTCTATATGTTATTCTAACGCCTGTATTTTTATGGAATTAGATCACACACATGCGTTAAAGAACACTGTATTTAGCTAAGCAAGACAAATAGGTATATGTCTATTCGTCTCCGCAAATCGATTCCCTGATGTCCAGGTTCACAATCAAGTCATATTCTTTCTTATGTATGTTCATAAGTTCCCTCTGTCGAATTCAGCTTATGAACCATAGATAGTGTTCAATTATCGGTCCTAATAACCAAACAATTAGACTCAAGAAAGAATAAACAATCTGTAGCAGTAAATCAATAGGTAGAAATCAACTTTCAAACATCAACCTTCATGTTATTTGCTCTAACTCTAGAATGATATCTTTAGCTACGCATATTCATGATAAAAAAAAAAGGAATTCATGAAAGAAAGATGAAATTTTATAATAGATGAAGGAAAAGAATTAAACTCTATGTTCAAAGTTTTAGGAATCCAATATTTGCTAAAAAAAAATTGACTTCCTCTCTAAAAAATGAAGTTACAAGGTTTTTATATTATTTACAAAGTGATAGGATAAGTTAAAACCAAATCCTAGACTAGTTGGGAAAACTCGTTCTCGCCAGGTTCAAGGCTTTCTTGGAAGCGAGGCTTCCAATATAGCTTCCAAATTCAAGGCTATCGCTGAAGCTTTGCTCTCAAAATAGCTTCCAATCTTCAAGACTTTCTCAGAAGCTTTGCCTTCAAAATAGCTTCCAATGCATCAGTTTGGTCCAAGCCTTGCTTTCCAATGAATTTTGTGCCATTTTTTTGTTCTTGCCTTGAATTTATCCAAACTATTCCTAAAATTATAAACATGATAAGTGAGCGCAAGAATCACAAATGTCACATATAATGAGCACATAAAGAACCAAAATACGAGGAAATATTAAGATAAACTGGCTAGGCGAGTATCGTCAAATATCACCAGAGGAGTATTTTCCAACTGACTCTAAATGTCCATTGGAGGAACCGAGGGGGGGGTATGGGGGGTGGGAAGCATAGAATGGGGAGCGAATGAAGAAGTAGGAATCGCTTTGTGTAGTACTATAGCAAGGATTGGTGTACACCATGAAAAAAAAAGATAAGGATGAGGGAGGGAGGGCAAGGTGATGTGATGAAAAGGAACAGGAGGGAGCATTATGTTAGAGGGATATTTCATATTTTCCATTTAACAAAATAATAGAGTTATTTCTTGTTATTTTTTTAAAGACACGTGTCATGGGGGTGTCACGACCCTTTTTTAACTTAAAAGAAGAAACTTACGGTTTTAAAAGGTCTGTGACTAAGTGTTTTAATAAGGTACACAATTTATTTAGAGATATTCGGAGTCGCCACTTGACAAGTTAAAGGTGTGCCAAGTCACCAAAGCGGTGTACCTAGAACACCTTTGTCTCGTAAATGGTCTGCGTCAGAGTTCCGGGTAAGGATCTCGGTTGACTCTCGGGAAGGTGTTAGGCACCCTCGAGTTCTGTGCCAAGCACAGTTACTTCATTGACGCATTTCGACTCTTTGAATTTGTTTGTATATTTACCTTTATTTTATTACGCCTTGATTTATAATTAAATTGTCCGTTCAAATGGAAACTCAAATCGAGATATGATCGTGCGAGTACTTCACTCGTTCGAAATCTTCCGACTTAAATCAATTAGATCGTGCAGGTACTTCACCCGTTCGAACTCTCTTGACTTAAATGAACAATTAAGTTAATTGATATATTTTACGACATCCTATTTTGCCTACACGTTCGTCTTACTCTATGTTAAAATAAAATGATTTAAAGAAAAATAATCATCAATTCCCTTTAGGCTTTCACGTTTCGGCTAGTATTTGGGCCAACTATTTAGACCATAATCTGTACACGAATGGCTATTCTACTTTGAAACTTCAACCAAGTAAATTTACATATTATTTTGGACCTGAATTTTCCTATTTCTCTTCACTGCTCATCCTTTGAAATGTTTAAGCAATTTGCATGTATTGCCTGGTTTTATCAAGTTTTCACCATTGAAACATACTTAGCTACTTCCCTAGTTTTCTTAAAATTATTTGTAAACAAGTTTGCTCACATGTCAACCCACTCTTTGTTTCATTATATTCCATACAGCAGCAAACAACGTATAAATAATCATTCATACACATGAAATACAAAAAAAAAAACAAAAAAAAAGAGAGAGAGAGAGAGAGAGATAGAGTTTCTATGGGCTGGATTCAAGCCATTTCACATATTAATGTCCCAAAGCAAATCGAATTTACACAAGAAACATATTGAGGTAGAAAAATTTACCTAATAACTGAAGTCCCTGGTAGCGATGACGTACCAAAGCCAAAGGAAACCAGCAGCAACGCAGCCTAGTACAGCAGCTAAACCAACCAGAAACATCAACTAAACAAACTCTTTGTAATATCTACTGAACTCACCAACTCATTATTCCTTTTTTTCCCCACTTTTTTCTATATTTTTCTCTCATCTTTCCTCAAGTATTCTGGAATTTTAGCCCTCCCTTTTTTCCAGATCTGAAAATATTTTTTCAGATGTGTATTCCTTGTATTTTTTAGCTCTATCAAGTGTTTTTGTTGGAGAGTAATATCTTTCAGATGGTCTCCTTTAAAATGAGGGAGGTAAGACCCTATTAATAGAAGATAAAATGGGGGGAAAATGGGGTAAAAATTAGGGGGAAACCAGCTGGTTGTTGAGATCAAGGTTCATTAATGCCAAAATTCCCATTTCTATGCTAACCTTTCACCTACCTTAAAAGGAAGTTGAAACCTTACCTCTTTTAGCTTCCCTTTTGTTTGACTCTCTTTTGATTCCCTTTTTTCAAATTTTCAGATTCTAAACTTTAATGAACTTGGTTAAACTAACAAGTCCAATTCTAAGAGAATTTAATAAACAAATCAGCCTCCAAAAGATTCAGACTTGGCTAATAAAACAAAAAGGCTAAACTATCATAACTAAGCTAACAAAACACCTAGACATGTATGATTCAAAGTTTCAAGTCCAAACATCACTCCGCTTTTTAACATAAACATGAACAGGCATTCACATAGTCTATCAAATTTCCAACACTTAAATAGTACTCCCTCTGTCCCAAAATGAGTGTCTACCTTTCCTTTTTTGTTTGTCCCAAAATGAGTGCATCTTTCGTTTTATGGCAACTCTTTAAATCTAAGATTTGTTTTGGTCCACAGGATTTAAAGACACTGGCCCACATTATACACACCTTTTATTTTACACTACAGGATTTAAAAGTCTTCTTTTTTTTTTCTTAAACTATGTGTCCAGTCAAACCCAGACACTCATTTTGGGACGGAAGAAGTACTAAACAAAAATAGGCCGATTTAATATTTGTAGCAATGGGACTGATAGAATGAATAACACTTTTAGACAACAAAACATGTACTATCTTCACAATCATTCTTCCAACTAAACACTAACAATTGAATCTACACAAGATAAACATGATCAAGAGACATTAAAAGAGGAGGAGATTAGGTTCTTCCACCTAACCCAATGCCAAGGCAAGAAAACTCCATTGCCTCGAGTCAACTTTGTATCATTACTACAGAACCATCGACGGCAAAGCTGAAGGATTACCACCATAGCTAATAGAGGCAGTGTCCATTGACGCCACCTCTGCGTCACCCCTACTGTTTCCAAAACAAAAAAGGAACATCACTGCTGCCTCGCTTACCTTGCTCGAGTCAAGTCATTGCTGCAACACCAGGATCAACCAGTAGATGTCAAAGAACCAACAAGTATTGCCCGAGCTGCTGCAACGACACCGCTGCCTTTGCACTCAGTCCAGCTGCGACGACGCTGCGTCACCACTGCCTTCGTGTTACCGAAACAACTACCAATGAAATTAAACCCACCACTACCTCACAAGTTGTGTCGCACTGCACTAAACAGCCTCGTCCCCATCACAACTTTGTCATCCCATCACCACCCTTCCATCATTTAGCCATCCTTGTTACCTCCATCATAGAATCAAACAAGAAAACCACGGGAAGAAACTCCCAAGGATTAAACGGGGGAATGGGCAGTGGAGAAGAGAAGGGAAAGTGAGGGATTCTCATGAAAAGTTACCTTCACAATTGTATAGAAGAGAGCGAGAGAAGTCCAAACACTTAAGGGTTACCAGAAAAGGGTGGAGATCGCCGGAGTTTAGTTTTAGCCGCCATTTCAAAACTCGATCTACAGCGGAGCGGTTGGAATTTGAAAAAATGGAGTCTAGAAATGGAACGAGGGAGTCAAGGCGAGTTCAGGCATGTACTTTATGCTTTTCCCGGCCGCCGGCCGCCGGTGGTGAGACGGCGGAGATGGGTGGTTTGCGGTGGTCTCCGTCGTCTGAAAATTTTGGGCAGTGTTTGGTTAGTCAGGAGACTCGAAGGGGTGTGTGGAAGAAATTGAATAAAAATTAGAAATTAAAAGGGTGATAGGGATGGTTTGATTTGAGCCCTTGATCAAAGTGCAACCAACGGCCGAGATTGAGAATGAGTTGTGGACTGGGCCTCCGGGTCAAATGGAGATCGGGCTACGAGCATTGGGCTAGATTGAATTTATAACTAGCCACTAATGGAAAAAACTATTTAAAACATAAATAATTCACTAGAATTAAAACCACACAAATTAAAATATTATCACAATCAAAAAGTTAAAATCACAATTTAAATGCATAACAAGTATTTTTGGCATTTTTCATATTTTTTCTTCTAATTAATTAGCTAAAACAAGCTAAAGTGGAATGTAAATATCTAAGAAAAATAAGCAAAGAGCACAACAAAATAAACACAGTATTTTGACAAAAATTTGAATTTTTGTGCCAAAATTAGGTGATTACAGGGGGTGGAAGGGGAGTGCTGGTTTGGTGGTCTAGTTTTTAAGATAAGTTCAGTTATTGGTTTTATTTTGTTTTGTTCCATTTATCTTTCTTATTATAAGAGATTATAGGTTTTTTTTAATTCCAAGTGCCATCTTCTGATTTGTTAAATTTCCATAACATTGTGAGTGGGAGTCATGCATAAAGCTTGACGGATACGAGTATGATACGAATGTGCACTATGCACACTTTATCCTATAAAAAGTGTCTAGAAAGTAATTTGAAAAATCGGGGTAGCTAACTGACAATTGAGGCCAATTTGGAGTGTGTGTGTGTGTATGCCACACCGGAATCAGCAAGATCCATCGTACTTAAGCCCTCATAATGATGGAAATGATATTGAAAGACTTATAACACAAGAAAGTGGAATAACCCGGTACCTGCCAGCCCCGCAACCTCTTCACCGGATGTTGCGGAGGGGAAGTGCTCCGAAGGTACTACAAGAACCTCCGACAAAAGGAATACAACTTGAAAACCTGCAACTACAACCAATTGATAGCACAAACGCAGCTCACAAGTTGACCTTTACGGAAAATTCGGGCCACCCTACTCCAACCATGGCTAATGTCGTTAAAGATGATTGATCTGTACAGATTGGACGTAAGGTTGCATATTTCTCACCGGTCTTATAAAATGGTACAAAGGTGGTGAAATTAAGCCCACAAGAGTTAGCATGCATAATCAAAAACGAAAAGTAGCATTTATTAGCTATGTGATAAGAGGTAACCCTAATTTCAAAGAAATGCTAAAATTTATATATGTCGTGTGACACTTCATTGATACATCGTAAGTATTTCTCCATACTGAATGTTATTTCACTTAAATTCCAATTTAAAAAGGACAAAAGTGTAATTATGGAAAGTGGACCTTATACATTCAATGATCGACCCTTAATCCTCAAATAATGAGAGCTAGACTTTCAGCTAGATAACAAACCAATGAGAGAGGTACCCATTTGGGTTACATTCACTAATCTCCTTGTTCACTATTGAGCATCAGAGAACCTGCGGAGCATTGTGAGAAATTTAAGAAAGACAATATGTACATATAAACTCATAGCTACATGGGAAAGGATTTCGTATGCAAGAATTCTGATAGAAATGGACATCTCCCAACCTTTCCTGAGTCGATTGTGATTGAAGAATCTGATGGTAAACAGATAGTGCAATATATTGAGTTTGAATAGAAACCAGTCTTCTGTCAGCATTGCCGCCAAATTGGACAGCATGCTAAAAGCTGCACAACAATTAAACCCCCAGAGAATCCACCAAAAGTAAAAACATAAGGCTAAGACGAAGCAAAAGAATCAGGTGAAGCAACATCAGTGGGATATGAAGCATGATTCTAAAGTGGATGAGCCTCTTCAAGCTTCACCAGTGAAAGCTACAACATAACCACAACAAAAGAGAGAAATAATAGCAGTTCTTGGTGAAAAAAATGCAAAACACAAAGACAAAGGAAAACACATTCAAACTTCTACAAAATATAATGATATGGATCTGCTAGCTGAAGATATAGAAGTTGAAAAGTTGCTCTGGTCCAACAAATTTAATGCCCTGAGAATCTAGTTCGAGAATGCCATGAAAAGTGTGGCTAAGGTGTCAACCTTCAACAAGAACAATCCCCCATGAGTTTCTGCTCTTGCAATATAAGAGGGCTTAATAAGCCCTACAAGAGAAGGAGCGAAAAATCTTCATGCTGAAGAAAAAAGTTAATATCGTAAGTATACTAGAAACAAAATTAAAAGAGAGGAAGACATGGAAAGTTAAAAAGCAATAAAAATTAGGGGTTGGCTGGAATGTATTTGCTAATTATGCAGAAGCCACCAATAGGAAAATTTGGATTTGCTGGAAAGCTACTCTGATACAACTCATAATCCATAACTTCACTGCCTAGACAATGGATTGCCAAATGAAATATAAAGACTCACAGATCTTCTGTAATCTGACATTTGTTTATGGATACAATACTATAATACAGAGGAAGACCTTGCGGAGCTAACTAAGAAAATTTGACTCAATAGTAAAGCAACCATGGCTGCTTATTGGAGATTTCAACACCCTATTGTCTGTTGTTGATAGAATCAATGGACAACCAGTGCATCCATCTGAGGTGGTGGACTTCCAAGAATGTGTTGAAGACCTGATCCTAGGGCACATTAGTAGGAAAATATGTGTATACTTACGGTGTAATAGAAGGCAAGATAGTGAGAGAATATATAGCCATATAGAATGGGTTTTGGGAAATGACAAATGGTTCACCGTATATATTTTTCTTGATTTTGTTCGAAAGGTCTGGAGGCATACTATCATGAACCTAATTGCTCAAACCATTTCTCCTATTGTGGTAAAACCTGACAACACCTAGTTCAAAATCGAGAAGCCATTTAGACTACTAAAAACTCTATTGAAACAGCTTCCATTTAAGAAGCAATAGGAGAAGCTTGGCAGCAGCAGGTTCCTAGCTACACCATGTATAAGGTATGGAGGAAACTATATTGCTTGAGTGAGAGCACAAAAGCTATGAACTATGCTCTATCCAAGTTGTTAAAATAGTAGAAGACATAAGAGAATAAATATACATAGTGCAAAAGGATCTGACAGAGAACATGTTTGATAGCTAGTTGATCATAGAAGAATGAACCTGTTAATACAGTTGGAGAAATGGGATACAGTCTAAGAAAAGGTACTTAGGCAGAGATCAAGAGCTACCTGAATATCTTAAGGGGACTCAAACACTAAGTTCTTCTTTTCATAGCTGAAGGCAAGGCATGCAAGGAATAAAGTATCTAGCATATGCAATGAGCGAGGTTTAATAATCACAGACCCCAAAATAAAGCAACAAGATTTCACCAACTTATTTCAAAAATTCTTGGGAAGGAAAGCTATTGAACTGCCTTGTGACAACTCTAAAATGGCTATAGATAGATGGTCCATGCCTAACAAGGAACCAACAGTTGGAATTGATACAACTAATAACCAGGGAGGAAGTGCTAGTTGCACTAAAAACACTACCAAATGGTAAAGTACCAGGTATAGATGGATTCCCAGTTGATTTTTTCAAAGAATACTGGGAAATCATTGGGGGAAGAGGTCGTTATTCTCATGGAGTATGGTTTCCCTTTGAAGTTTGTAAATTGAATGATGGAGTGTGTAACTTCAGTAAACTATGCTATTATACTAAATGGTAGGTTAACCCCATAGTTCCAGGCAAGAATGAGACTCAGATAAGGTGATCCTATGTCACCATATATCTTTGTACTAGCTATGAAATACATGAACAGATCATTCAAGCAGTTGAGACACAACCCCAACTTCAACTATCATCCTAGATGTGGGAAGCTCCAACTTACTCATATATGCTTTGCTAGTGATCTTCTGATGTGTTGTAGGGGTGACACGATGTCTATCCAATTACTGATGCAAACATTCCAACACTTCCCAACGGTGTCAGACTCTAAGCCAATATGGTAAAAGAGTTTCATATACATAGCAGGTGTTGGTCAAACTGAAATAGAAAAAATTTTGAGTGAGATGCATTTCACTATATGAGAGCTGCCTTTTAAATATCTTAGTGTACCATTAGCTTCAAAGAAACTTATAGTTCAACAACGCATGCCCCTGGTGGGAAAAAATGGTAGTAAGAGTAAAATATTGGACCAATAAGTCTCTATCTTACTGTGGAAGAGTCCAGCTATTTAAGAGTGTGTTGTTTGAATTTATAACTTATTGGGACCAAATATTCCTCTTCCTAAGAAGATCATTCAATTAATCACAAGCATTTGTATGATCTTCCTATGGACAGGAAAGAATGAATGCTCAAAGAAGTCACTAATTGCATGGGATAAGGTGTGCTTACCTAGGGTAGTGAAATGACCTTAGCTAGTCGTTTCGGAATTTAGGACTCTGATTGGTGTGTCGATAATTTTAAAAACTTCGTAATGTCCATTGGGACTTATCTGTAAAATTTGAGCTAAATCAGACCTCGTTTGGTAGGCATCGGAAGAAAGT
Source organism: Petunia x hybrida (assembly GCA_037355625.1). Taxonomy (NCBI): domain Eukaryota; kingdom Viridiplantae; phylum Streptophyta; class Magnoliopsida; order Solanales; family Solanaceae; genus Petunia; species Petunia x hybrida. Next base: position 4,597,158 of record JBBBVM010000063.1, on the reverse strand, counting down.
TTCAGTTTTTATTGTCGATAAATATTAAAAAGAGATTTTCGAGTTCGGTTTTGGCGAATGAGCTCCGATTCGAAATTCGAAAGCGCCGTTAGGTTCGTATGATTATTTTTGACTTTTTTGAACTTTCGAAAGTGAATTTCGAGGTTGTTCGGCTAGTTTCCGCTAAAATGCCGAAACTTAAATAATTTGACTTTTTCCATTTAATTTGCATATTGAGTTTCGGGAATCCGATTTGAGATATGCCTTAGCAAGTGTGTTACATATATTTTGTATAACTTACTTGAGAAATTTAGAATTATTTCGAATTTCGTAGGTCTTCGTTTTAATTTTTATCGTAGCAGCGAATTTTTTTTTTAAAAAAGGGAAAAGGACAAAACTGAAATTGAAAGGCGGTGGGCACATGTGAAGGGATATATATATCCCTTAAGTAACAAGCTTCAGTTCGAAGCTCAAAGGAAAAAGAGAACAGAAAATGAAACAAAAGCAGAGAAAGGAAAAAAAGCCAGAAAATGAGAAAAAGAGCAGGAGAAAAGTAGAATTTTCACCCCGAAATATTCAGGTAATAATCTTAATGTATTATTTTAGTTTATTACGTGTATTTGAATATATTTTAACAGTAAAACATAGAATATTAGACATTATTTTAATAAGTTCATTAATAGTTTAAAGGGTCAATTGGAACCCCGAAATGGCAATTGATTATATATTCGTACTCATTGTGTTATGGGCAACATATAAATACAATTTATTTAGGGTTTGGTTATGTGACCTTAAACCCTATACATAGGCCTGGCTTGCATATTGCGTATGCGAATAGGGTATCAGGTTCCTAACCGGATAGCCCTAAGATGTGAGAAATGAAGCATTTAGCCTAATTTGATATATTTTCTGCTTATTGAATAAGCAGGATCGTTTGGCAATGAATCCAAAGGGCAACGCGATTGTTGAGTAGCTTTGTAGCAAGGTAAGTATTTATATCCATTTCTTTGGAGGCACCTGGCCTCGTGGATTTTCTACCACTTATTCCTTACGTGTGTAGCTGCCGATAGGCGTACTCATTACGCCTTAGCTTTGGATTTACATTGTATATTATATGTTATGTCCTGTGTTGGTATTGCATGGAGGATCTGAGCATTGTACTCTAGCTGTGAGTTGACATATACTTCCCGGCAGTCGATGAGAGTCCCGCGCCGGTGAAGGGTTATCATTGCATCATATTGAGGGTAGGAGGATTCCGCCCTCCGAGCAGGAGGATTCTGCTCCATTGCATCATATTGAGGGTAGGAGGATTCCGCCCTCGGAGCAGGAGGATTCCGCTCCATTCATTTGGCACATGTGACCCTTTGCATCATATTTCATTTCATCTTATTTCATTTCATTTCACTCCATACCATTGTGTAGACTTGTGGTACATAACTACTGTTCTGCTTATACGTGCATTGCTTATTTGTTGATATATTTCTGGCTCGTATTCCTGGTTGAGTTTATTGTTTCATACGTGTTTAAGGTTATTATCTGGCTCTGCCTTTTTTATAATTTAAATAAGAAGAATTTGGTTATCTGTTTCTTCTCTCCCTGGCTAGCTATCCTATTCTTTGAGGTGGCTAGTCTGCCCCACTTATTGAGTCCTTTTGACTCACCCTTGTTTGTTATCTGTTTCTTGTCTATCTATCTCGTTTCGGTAGGTTCGCTCCAGGATTGAGTTCGCCACGTTGTTCAGGAGCGAAGACGACTTCAGCTGTCATGGTGAGCCAGCTTTTATTCCGGATGGCCACCAGTTTATTTTTTATTATCTCAATTGCATTTTGCTCCCTTCAAGAGGTATCTGTCTTCTTTTATATTCTTAGATGTCTAGTCTGGATAGCCCTAAACCTAGTATATTGGGTAGTCAGCTGTAATTTCTTTTGTACAGCTTGGAGGTATCGGTATGTCTGTGCTTTTTCTAAGTCTTGTTATTATTTATGAATTGAATTATATTTATTTTTCTTAATTTAATTGGTAAGGGTTCGCCCGACGCGTCTAGGGGAGTATGTCGGGTACCCACACGGCCTAGCCAGATTTCAGGTCGTGTCAGTTGGTATCAAAGCCCGGTTTATAGTCTATCCAGACTAAGACAGTGTCTAGTAGAGTCTCACTGATGGGTACGTAGACGTCCGTACTTATCTATGAGAGGCTATGATGGCATTTAGGAAGTTTCACTTCCTTCTTTTCTGATCGTGCGTCGGTCTTGGATGCAAAAGTATATTCGTTAATTCCTTCGTGGTAATCGTGAACCCTCGTGCAACAAATCAGCAAACGGTAGGAGTTCAGGATGAAGTAGTCTAGCATGGGGCTAGAGTTACTCAAGCCCCGAGAGTGTTTGATCGTGCTGATGATCTAGTTATGAAGGTCCCAGCTATACCAGCTCGCGATGGGCAAGGGAGCAGGGCCTTGTGGTTCCCTTGGCTCTCTACGATGCTTTTACGAGAATCTTGGCGACGCAGACACCACAAGAACCTATTATTCGCTAGGGAACTTATCAGGTTGCCGCAGATGCAGACGTTCGGTCTCAGGAAGCTCCTATTCCAGTTATTTATATTGCTTCAGTAAATTATGTTCCGGAGGTAGCATGTGTTGTACCTCTCATTTTTTTGGCTGGTTAGCCAGCCGAGGTAACAGTTCGGTCCGAGTACCCAAAGTGGTTGCATTATTTTACGCGGTTGAATCTTCCGATATTCTCAAGCCATGCATCAGATAATCCCTATATAAGTTTTTTAAAATAAAATGATGTCAGCGTATCCTTCAGGCTCTTGATTATATCGAGCGGTATGGTGTTGATTATTCTGCTTTCCAGTTTCAGGGGTCCAGCCTTGAATTGGTGGGCCGCTCTCTTATTAGCCAACTTGGTTCGACTTTTCTTCTAGATTCGTGGTAAAGTTCCTTTCGAGTAGCGAGCGAGATGAAAAGTGTTGCCAGTTTGAGTGGATTGGACAGGTTAGCCTGTTGGTGTTTCAGAATATGAGATTGAATTCTATAGAATGGCTGAATATGCATTAGAACTAGTCCATGAGCCTTTCGAGAGATTCAAAGATTTATTGATGACCTTTCTTTTTCCTTGAGATCCCAGATGGCTCGAGAGATTGAGGTCGGGATTTCATTTGATGTCGTTGTTGATATTGCTCAGAGGTATTGCGCATACCATAAGTTAAAGATGGAAGAGTTAGAGTGGGAGAGCAAAAGATCCCACGGCCCTGGTGGACACCATGGTACCTCATTTGGGGGTAAGAGTTCTGATTATTTTGGGAGGTCACCTTCCAGGTTATCTCAGCTTGTGTCACGTGATTCTTAGAGTGCGCCAATAGCTCGTCAAGATCAGATTCAGTCTTCTCTTTACAACTATCAACAATCTTTCCGGCTTCCATTTTTAGCCGAAAAGGTGTTATCATTGTCGTGAGTGGAGTTTTCCCTTAGTCTGGCAAGTAGGCATTCGTCTTTTCTCTCGTCATAAGGCATCTGCGCAGTCGCAGGGGATTTTATTTAGATCTCAATCAGCCAGAGAAATACCACCATCCAGTAGAGGTCGAGAGCGTGGTGGCAGTGGTTCTTCAGAAGGTGATTACCAGGTTAATGGCTCAGCTCTGGCAGGATGCTGAGGTATCCGATGTAGTACACCCATGTATTTTTTCTTCCATTATATGTGAGTAAGATTTGATTCTTCCGATCGGTCTGGACTTCGTTTATCTTACCATGGTTTCATTGGAAATTATTTCTATTAAGAATCGGTTGCGGTAGAGGGGCGAGCTTCTAGTATGATTTATTCAAGGAATTTGTGAGACCCTACTAGTTTATTTGATTTAAATGTGAGAGATTTTAAGTGAGTATCGGTATGGTCTGCTTGGCATCTTGTTGTGACACCTTTTCTTATTAAGTTGAGTCAGTTTACCTCTCTCTTTGGAATTCAGTATTGGTAGGATGATGAGATCCTTATTCGTCACCATTAGAAAGTGTCATTATTTCTTCTGGTGTAAAGTGATTAGTAAGTAATATTCGATCTACGTATCTCCTCATGGTTCGAGGCGCTAGTAGAGTCATGATATTCTATGAGCTTGTCTCGGTTATAAAAGTGTTTCTGGTAAATTGTCAGAGTTTACTCCTTATTGGGAGGTCAAATTGGCATGGATGTTGTTTCAATAAAGCTCGTTTAATGTCTATTTCTTCAATTGCGATTCTGTGGCTAGCTTGACTCGTAAGCAGTCTAGCTTTGGTAGCCAAATAAATAAGAAGAAGAGCTTCTTAAATCTAATTATTTCTATCCTCAGCCCGTGGCCATCTCTTCTTTATTCGGCACTGGTGAGCTTAGGCGGTCAGTAACCTATTGTGATCTTCCCTGCGTTGAGCCAGAGTGCGTGCCAAGGTAGCCGGGTAAGCAAATTGTCGTTTTTCAAGGATACTAAGGCTAATGAGAGGCGTCATTTGACCTTTGATTTGATCCATCAGGCGGTGGTGCTTATAGAAAATGTATGGAGTTGTGACTCGAGAGTTGCAGCTGTTTGGCAACTCGAAAGTGTAGTTGGTAGCTTAGGTCTGCCTACGTTCAGCTTTTAGCTAAATCTTCTTTAGTCCAGCAGACTGTGCGATGATGGTTATTCCTATTCAAATAGCTGCATAACTTTGTGCTTTAAGTGGAGAAGTCTTCCTCCAAATACTGAATGGTAATATTAAATCTCTAAGGCGTTGATACCACTTTTGTCACGACCCAACCTAGGGCCACGACAGAAACCTACAATGAGTGTCAATCATTGCTAAACCCACTAATAATCTATTAATGATAGAGATAAGCTGGCAACCTGATCATATACGTACCTATCTGCTGAAAGCATAAAGTTTGGAAAGATGACACGACTTTAACTTGCTGGCAATTAGAACACTGAGCCATAAATTCTGCTATGTCACACTTCATTCCGTCCCACCAATAAATCTCCTTAAGATCAAGGTACATCTTAGTCGAACCTGGATGAACGGTGTATTTGGAATAATGTGCCACTGCCATAATCTGTCCAAGTAAATCTGCAACATCAGGAACACAAAGTCTATCTTTATACATGAGAACACCGTAAGTAGTAACCCTGTATGGTGACTCCGATTTTCTTCTGGCTATCTGTCTATATTCAACTAGAACTGGATCCTCATACTGACGCTGTTATACTTCATGAAAATTTAGAGTTAAAGGTCTAGTGCAACTTATCGTCCATCCACCATTGGCATATCTCCTTCACACCTCAACTCTTTGAGAAGTTACTTTAGCATTATAAGTGCACATGTAATCAACTTTGTTACTGGTATTCTGCCTCAGCTCATGGTCCAACTACATGTCTCTTTAATTTTCACTTTTTTAAGTCATAATATTTCCAATTCAAAGACAATACCCTGAAGTAGATGTTCAGTTTGAAGATCATTCCTGGTCTGCATCATACTATCCAGTAGCATTTGCATGATCCTTATTCTTATATGATAGACCCTGTTCAGATGAACCTTTGACATACATTAGGATATAAGTAACTACATTCCCACAAGGAGCTTGTAGAACAACACTAACATCAACTGAGATGTTGCATAGTGCGTTCATAAAAATAATATAGCTTGCATCAAATCTTCTATAGTGTGTAGTGACAAAGTACTTCAAAAGCTCCCCCTATTGCATCAAGCGTGAGCTAATTCTTAGTTCCATTGACCTATTCTATATCAAAAGGTATATCAAAGAGGTGATTATCGGATGAATCATGTTAATCCATCCAGAGTTTCGTATATCTTTGTTTCGAAAAAGTAAACTCTCCTCTCGTGATCGAGGAAGGGTCAGTTTAGTCAAAATAAGCTGGGCAATGGTGTTATCATATTATCAAGATATGTTTTATTCCAAGAGTTCGGTGTTCATGTTATAATTCTGATTCTGCAATCATGAGATAATATCCGTGGAATAATTTATGAAAGTTGTGCAAGTTCTCTTGCTATCTGCGTGAATCTTGCTTTAAGACTTAGGCTCGTTCGAGGACGAACGAGAGTTTAAGTGGAGGAGAATGAAACGACCTTAGCTAGTCGTTTCGGAAGTTATGACTCCGATTGGCGTGGCGATAATTTTAAAAACTTCATAATATCCATTGGGACTTATCTGTAAAATTTGAGCTTAATTAGACGTCGTTTGGTAGGCATCGGAAGAAGTTTTCAGTTTTTATTGTCGATAAATATTAAAAAGAGATTTTCGAGCTCGGTTTTGGCGAATGAGCTCCGATTCGAAATTCGAAAGCGCCGGTAGGTTCGTATGATTATTTTTGACTTTTTTGAACTTTTGAAAGTGAATTTCGAGGTTGTTCGGCTAGTTTCCGCTAAAATGCCGAAACTTAAATAATTTGACTTTTTCCATTTAATTTGCATATTGAGTTTCGGGAGTCCAATTTTAGATCCTCCTTAGCAAGTGTGTTACATATATTTTGTATAAATTACTTGAGAAATTTAGAATTATTTCGAATTTCGTAGGTCTTCGTTTTAATTTTTATCGTAGCGAATTTTAAAGGAAAAAAAAAGGGGAAAAGGACAAAACTGAAATTGAGAGGCAGTGGGCACATGAGAAGGGATATATATATCCCTTAAGTAACAAGCTTCAGTTCGAAGCTCAAAGGAAAAAGAGAACAGAAAATGAAACAAAAGCATAGAAAGGAAAAAAAAGCCAGAAAATGAGAAAAAGAGCCGGAGAAAAGTAAAATTTTCACCCCAAAACATTCAGGTAATAATCTTAATACATTATTTTAGTTTATTACGTGTGTTTGAATATATTTTAACGGTAAAACTTGGAATATTAGACATCGTTTTAATAAGTTCATTAATAGTTTAAAGGGTCAATTGGACCCCGATAGGGGAATTGATTATATATTCGTACTCAGTGAGTTATGGGCAACATATAAATGTAATTTATTTATGATTTGGTTATGTGACCTTAAACCCTGTACATAGGCCTGGCCTGCATATTGCGTATGCGAATAGGGTATCAGGTTCCTAACCGGATAGCCTTAAGATGTGAGGAATGAAGCATTTAGCCTAATTTGATATATTTTCTGCTTATTGAATAAGCAGGATCGTTTGGCAATGAATCCAAAGGGCAACGCGGTTGTTGAGTAGTTTTGTAACAAGGTAAATGTTTATATCCATTTCTTTGGAGGCACCTGGCCTCGTGGATTTTCTACCACGTGTTCCTTACGTGTGTAGCTGCCGATAGGCCTACTCATTACGCCTTAACTTTTGATTTACATTGTATATTATATATTATGTCCTGTGTTGGTATTGCATGGAGGATTTGAGCATTGTACTCTGGATGTGAGTTGACATATACTTCCCGGCAGTCGATGAGAGTCCCGCGCCAGTGAAGGGTTATCATTGCATCATATTGAGGGTAGGAGGATTCCCGCTCCATTGCATCATAGTGAGGGTAGGAGGATTCCGCTCTCGGAGCAGAAATATTCCGCTCCATTGCATCATATTGAGGGTAGGAGGATTCCGCCCTCGGAGCAAGAGGATTCCGCTCCATTGCATCATATTGAGGGTAGGAGGATTCCGCCCTCGGTGCAGGAGGATTCCGCTCCATTGCATCATATTGAGGGTAGGAGGATTTCGCCCTCGGAGCAGGAGGATTCTACTCCATTGCATCATGTTGAGGGTAGGAGGATTCCGCTCCATTCATTTGGCACATGTGACCCTTTGCATCATATTTCATTTCATTTCATGTCATCTGATTTCATTTCATTTCACTCCATACCATTGTGTAGACTCTTGGTACATAACTACTGTTCTGCTTATACGTGTATTGCTTATTTGTTGATATGTTTCTGGCTCGTATTCCTGGTTGAGTTTATTGTTTCATACTTGTTTCCGGTTATTATCTGGTTCTGCCTTTTTATAATTTAAATAAGAAGAATTTAGTTATCTGTTTCTTTTCTCCCTGGCTAGCTATCCTATTCTTTGATGTGGCTAGTCTGCCCCACTTATTGAGTCCTTTTGACTCACCCTTGTTTGTTGTTTGTTTCTTGTCTATCTATCTCGTTTCGGCAGGTTCGCTCCAGGATTGAGTTCGCCACGTTGTTCAGGAGCAAAGACGACTTCAGCTGTCAGGGTAAGCCAGCTTTTATTCTGGATGGCCACCAGTTTATTGTTTATTATTTCAGTTGCATTTTGCTCCCTTCAAGAGGTATCTGTCTTCTTTTGTACTCTTATTTGTCTAGTCTGGATAGCCCTAAACCTAGTATGTTGGGTAGTCAGCTGTAATTTCTTTTGTACAGCTTGGGGGTATCGGTATGTCTGTGCTTTTTATAAGTCTTGTTATTATTTATGAATTGAATTATATTTATTTTTCTTAATTTAATTGGTAAGGGTTCGCCCGACGGGTCTAGGGGACGATGTCGGGTGCCCGCACGGCCTAGCCGGATTTCGGGTCGTGTCAGGTAGATGGAGAGCTGAACATTCTGGACTACTATACCTGGAACAGGGCTGCATTATGTAGGCTACTATGTGCCATAGCAGCATACACTATGGATACAATGTATACATAGCTTCTACGTCAAGCAGAAAAGTATAACAACTATGGACACACCCAAGTAGACCAGTTGGCTAATGAGGAAAATCCTAGAAGCTAGAAAATGGCTCCACAATCAGGATATAGTCAAAGAAATGTAAGAATACTGCATAGCAGTGCATAGTAGGCAAATTCATCATCATAAAGGCTCACTTATCCTTTATACCTCAGCGCCAAAAAGTACAATGAAGGACACTTGTCCTTGGACCTGGACCCTCAATAGTAGTTCATTCTAGGGCTTGCAATCCAAGGGAGTCCGGCCAGTGTATACATGCTTCAAAGATCGAAGATATATTTTAACAAGGAATGTGTGCTTTATAATACTAGTAAGAGCAAACTCTGGATAATTTTTTGAATGCAGCTACTCTAATGATATCTGGAAGATAATACTGGCATGGATAGGGATACAAAAATCACCAGATATTTGGCAAGAGGAGGTTCAATGGATGGAAACACAGACAACAAAGAATACAACTAGATTAGAAGTAATTGGTTTCCCATTTGCCTTAACAATATATCATATCTGGCAAAAAAGGAATATAAGGAGATTTCAAAGCATCAGCAATGAGAGCAACTCCTATATTAGGGAGATCACTACTTGTTGCTCCCAACGCACACGCAAGTATACGTGGTCGACAAGTAATAAAGTGATAAGTAGAGTATCGTTCCCACGAGGACTATTCAGACTAACACTTAACAAACAATTTCTAACAACTATTCAGGGATCTTTTTCTTCAATGGTGAGAGTTTTAGTAACTAAGAGCAGTAATTAAAAGGGTAAAAGTGAATTCAAACAATGGAGCAAAAATGGGTTGTTATCAGTAATAAGGAGACGGTCCAGGATCAGAGTTACGAACAATCCAGTTGAGTTTTCCAATTGATTCCACTTCTTAAATCCCGGGTTACTAACTAACAGAGTAAATGTACCTGTGAAAACCTTTCGATTCTTCACAGTCTATGCAGGCTACTTCAATCCCTATATGTCTATGGGTTGAATCACGTGCACGCATTAACGAATTCTGTAAATAGTTAACCTAGGCGAGCAAGTATATGTCTATCCTACTCACAAATTGGTTCCCCGATGCCCGGGTTCACAAACTAGTCCTATTCTTTCTTATTACGTAATTAAATTCCCTCTTTCGAGTTCAATCTAAAAACCATAGATAATGCGTAATAATCGGGCCCTGACAATTACACAAGTGAAATCAAGAAAGAATAAGTAACCCGTAATGGGATTCAATTAATGGGAATCAATCTTCAAACATCAACTTTCATGAAATACTCTAACCCTAGAACGAGAGATTTAGCCACGCATACTCATAATAACAACACAAGGATTTGATGAAATAATGAAATAATGATGTAATAGATTAATGGAAGGAAGAAAAACCCTTGTTCTTGATGTTATGAGCTCTCCAATTGCTCCCAAGTCTGAACTTCTCTCAAAAACTAAGTAAAAGAGTATTTATAGAGTTTACAAACACCTAGTAATAAGTTAGACCCAAGCCTAGACGAAATAGGAGGTAAAAATTCGTACAAGGGGCGATATAACGGGCGCCCCGCGCCTCGGAACGCGTGCACCAAGACAGAACACGCCAAAATTCTTCCGCTTTTGGGACGTGGCGCGCAGCCAAACGCGCCAGGAGTTGGGCGCTTTGGCTGGCGTGGCGTGCCCCTGGTAGCGCCAGGCAACTTTCGTGTTTTCTTGCTCCGCAGCTCGCTCGTGTCGTGCCTTCGTGTGCCCGATCCAATCCTCAATCGAAATCCAATCTTTTCTTGCTCAATCATGCTCCTCAAAGCTCCAAATGCACTGTGTAACAACCTACACATGCACGACATAAAATTAGTGCAAAACCACATTCATAAACTATAAAACGAGCGAATAACATGCGGAAATATTAAGGGAATATTGGCATAAAATGCCAAACATCACCACCCCACACTTGAACCCTTGCTCGCCCTCGAGCAAGTCACATCTCACTTCCCAACCTAGGTAAAACAGGTCTGCCTATGACTATGGTTGATACCGACCATTGAACCAATGCACACATGACTACTATGGATCCAACAAACATGCCACGATTTACCAAACTCAAAAATATGAGAACAACCACCCCAAAATAGCTCAAATGCACCAAACTCAACTTATTGCAACCATGCTCCCACAAAATCACACCTATCTACTCAACCAAGAAGCCATCAACTTCACCTATTTCATGCAACACATGTGCCCTCACCAATATGAAGCAAAAGAGTGCCCCCCCCCCCCCCAAAGTTCACACACAACAACAAATATCATGAATAGAACGGGGGCAATAACAAATGAATTCACTCACTCTCATGAAAACCTCACATGTCACACATGATGTACCATAGGCTTGCCCGTAGTGTAGGACTCCACTAATATAAGCTCACTCCAATCGGGATTAACCAGGACTTTAAAAAGGTCGTAATGTAGGCTAAGGGCGGGTAGGATACATATGGTAATAGTGACTACCTCCCTAAGTACTTTAATACATCACAATTAATTAAACACAAATCTCATCAAAGCCACCCAATCAACAACTTTCACACACACCTTCTCAACAAGTAGCAATTTTTCTTTAAGCACACACTAGCAAGGAATGGATATCTTTTTCTCTTTTTTTTTCTTTTTCCACAATTTTTTCAACTTTGCTATTTTTTCTTTTCTTTTCCAATTTCATTATCTTCCAACCTTGCCAATGCTTTTCACTACTTCACAATTTTAGCAATTATTCCCCTTCATTAGTTCCACTCAAAAACCTCCCAAAATCCAACCACAACTCCAACATCATAACACAATGTCAACTAAAGTGCTTAAGGAGTAAAGGGCCAAAAGAGACAATTTAGAACAAATGGGTAGGCTCGGGGTGTGGGTGCCAACAAAAAGGGTCAAAGAAATCACAACAACAAATTTTCCCAAGGTGTATATGTAAGGGTAGGCAAATCAAAAGAAGGCCTTGTATCATCTCCCGACTAGAGCAAACCTAGGATTTCGCTTTGCACACACACGGGGCAAGTTCTAGACACCAATATGCAAACATGGAGCAAACAAGAATATGCCTCACACACACATTGCACACGATTCACACAAAAAGGCTCCATCAACAACTCTCAATCAAGCATCTAGAGTGCAACTTGTGGAAAATTAAGCACTAATGCACAAAGGTTCACAACAAAGTCAAGCAAGTGGACTCAAGCATCTCAAGGGGGTCGTTCTATTTTTTCCTCTAGGCATGCATCTCAATTAAAACCCAAGGACACCACAAATTGCACATGCAATCAATTCAAGTCCACCGGTATCAAACAAATCAAAGGCACCTAGCATTCCACCTATTTCCTTCGTCTAGGGCCATCTAACAACTAACTATTCTAATCCTAAAAAAATAAAAAAACTACCCGGTTCAAAGGCCTCCCCGTGGAAAAGAACCGAGGCCATAAGAAAAACCACGGGGTGGATGACATGTACCACTAATAAAGACTAAAAAGAAAATCTTTTTGCAAATTTTTCATTGGTTTTCTATTTTTTTTTCATATATTAAAGCAAGAAACAAATAAAAATAACGTCAAGTGACAAAAGAAAATCCTAACGGTACATGCATCCCTAACCTCAAAAATAAAGGGGAGTTCCTCACCCCACAATTAAAACTAAGCAATGTCCTCAGTGCGACAAAGAAGAAAGTGCAAGAGTAAAGAAAACTTCCCTGAAGGCCAATAGGCTTAGCCGTTGGCGCTAGCATCCTCCAAGCTTCCATATAACATGAGGTACTCAGACTTCCCCCAACAGGTCATCAATATTAGGCAGGGGTCAGGACACCCCACACTTAAACTCGACATTACATGAACCTGCAATCCAAAGAATCACCCAAAGTAATATACAACTATAAAAATAATAATAATAATAATAAATAAAAGTAAAGCAAGCAAATTGGGTTGCCTCCCAAGAAGCGCTTGATTTAACGTCGCGGCACGACGAAGACAACTTCATCACTTTTTCCTCCACCTTGAACTTATGAATTGAATCCCCAACTTTACCTCAAGCTTACGACTATGGTATTGGGGTGGTGGCAAAAATACAAAAGGACCAAGTAAACAATGCCGCATTTTGCACTTCTTAGCCTTTAAATGAGGGATGTCGTTTTGTCTCCTCGGCATCACAAACTTTAAAATATAGGCACCTTGTTCCTCCTCCTTTGGTTTCTTCATAGGCTCGGGTGGCTCAATTTTCATGTCACCATCCAAACACAATGTTGAAAAATGATTGGAATGAGGTCCAATGCGGTTTAATTCTAAAGTTGCATTACTTTTGACACCCTCACTTGCACAAACACTAGAGTCCTCAAATATGATGTTTTCTTTTTCCTCACTTGACTCTAATGTCATTTTTTCAACCTCGGCATCATCAACTAATATTGGGTCGAATGGTAGGAATTCCACTTTTTGCTCCTCAAATTGGCTTCTAAGCTCTTCTATCTCAAATCTACTATTCACGACAACTGATAATTGGGCATTAGACACCTCAACCATATCACTCAAATTCGCCTCCAAGTCGTGAATAGCCAAGCCAAATCGGTCGATCTCTTGTCCGAGCTCCACTCTTTCTTCCATAAATTGCATCGTCATATTTATAAGTTCACTCCTGAAATCCCCATAAGCTTCTAAGAGTTTTGCTTGCTCCATTAGCCAAGTTTCGCTAACAACCTGCACTTTATCACTCCTGTCAAACTCACAAACATCATTAGAATCATCACAAAAATTATTGGGGGAAGAAGCATGACACTTAGGACAATCATTCCACCGACCACCACACAATTTACAAAAATTCCAATCAAAGGTGGTAGAAAATTCACATAACCAGTCCCGCAGGGTTGAAAGAGTTGGACAATTTTCCCACAAGTGGGTTCCTCCGCAAAGTAGACAGAGATCATTAAAATTTGAGCAATCATCATTCAACCAATTTTCATTAATATATGCCATGATAAGACAAGTAACTAGACTAAACAAAAATTAAACCTGAATAGAAAATAAGTAATCGTTCAAAAAGAAATTAGTCAGTAATAGTCCCCGGCAACGGAGCCAAAAACTTGTTGCTCCCAACGCACACGCAAGTATACGTGGTCGACAAGTAATAAAGTGATAAGTAGAGTATCGTTCCCACGAGGACTATTCAGACTAACACTTAACAAACAATTTCTAACAACTATTCAGGGATCTTTTTCTTCAATGGTGAGAGTTTTAGTAACTAAGAGCAGTAATTAAAAGGGTAAAAGTGAATTCAAACAATGGAGCAAAAATGGGTTGTTATCAGTAATAAGGAGACGGTCCAGGGTCAGAGTTACGAACAATCCAGTTGAGTTTTCCAATTGATTCCACTTCTTAAATCCCGGGTTACTAACTAACAGAGTAAATGTACCTGTGAAAACCTTTCGATTCTTCACAGTCTATGCAGGCTACTTCAATCCCTATATGTCTATGGGTTGAATCACGTGCACGCATTAACGAATTCTGTAAATAGTTAACCTAGGCGAGCAAGTATATGTCTATCCTACTCACAAATTGGTTCCCCGATGCCCGGGTTCACAAACTAGTCCTATTCTTTCTTATTACGTAATTAAATTCCCTCTTTCGAGTTCAATCTAAAAACCATAGATAATGCGTAATAATCGGGCCCTGACAATTACACAAGTGAAATCAAGAAAGAATAAGTAACCCGTAATGGGATTCAATTAATGGGAATCAATCTTCAAACATCAACTTTCATGAAATACTCTAACCCTAGAACGAGAGATTTAGCCACACATACTCATAATAACAACACAAGGATTTGATGAAATAATGAAATAATGATGTAATAGATTAATGGAAGGAAGAAAAATCCTTGTTCTTGATGTTATGAGCTCTCCAATTGCTCCCAAGTCTGAACTTCTCTCAAAAACTAAGTAAAAGAGTATTTATAGAGTTTACAAACACCTAGTAATAAGTTAGACCCAAGCCTAGACGAAATAGGAGGTAAAAATTCGTACAAGGGGCGCTATAACGGGCGCCCCGCGCCTCGGAACGCGTGCACCAAGACAGAACACGCCAAAACTCTTCCGCTTTTGGGACGTGGCGCGCAGCCAAACGCGCCAGGAGTTGGGTGTTTTGGCTGGCGCGGCGCGCCCCTGGTAGCGCCAGGCAACTTTCGTGTTTTCTTGCTCCGCAGCTCGCTCGTGTCGTGCCTTCGTGTGCCCGATCCAATCCTCAATCGAAATCCAATCTTTTCTTGCTCAATCATGCTCCTCAAAGCTCCAAATGCACTGCGTAACAACCTACACATGCACGACATCAAATTAGTGCAAAACCACATTCATAAACTATAAAACGAGCGAATAACAAGTTCAAACATGCGGAAATATTAAGGAAATATTGGCATAAAATGCCAAACATCACTACTCAGCTACACATCAAAGGTCAGAAGAGAATAAAATGGAGTACACTGCTAGAAAACTTAATTTCTTTCCAAGTTAGTTTAGTTTAGATATAATTATGAATTATCAATGATAAATAGAGTTACTTAGAGAAACTGAGGATCAACTCTAGAATCCAAAAGTAGTTGACAATTTCCAAGTTAGTTTGTTATTAGTGTACATAGTTAAAATAAAATTGTTCAGTTTCAGCCAGAAAAACATCAAATAGCAACAATTGTTCTAAATACTTCCCAGGGTCTGAAACCCCTCAAACAGCCTCAGGGTCTGAAACCCCTCACTAAAAAGCAAACCAGTTTCTCCAACACTTCCCAAGGTTTAAAACTAGTTTCGATGAGCTCCAGATAATAAGATAGATCTATCTAAACTTTTGAAACTCCAATCGGATCATCGATTCTCAAAACGAGGGGTTAAAATGACACTAGTTCTTAAACTTATTTCTTGTTCTAAGGTGACCAAATGGTGACCGAAAAAATTACAAACACAAGTCATAACTATCATGGCAGTTATAACTGAACCCTCAGTTTCCAAAGCATAGCTCTATGTCTAAAATTGGACGATCAAAACGTACAAATCTTTCCAGAGTTTCTCTTAGTTCTTTCTTCCTCGTCTTATTTCTCTAACATAGCATTAGAGCAGATTAAAGGTACTTGATTTGAATCTTATCAATGCTATTATCAAAAAAAAATTTCACTTGGTTGACTTATAGAAAAATATAAACTTTACATGTAAATTGGAGATATAATAAAAAAGAAATGGTCAGCTTCATAGGAATGAGAAACTATGTGGATTCTTAAGAGTTCTTCCCCATTTGCGCGATCAATTAATTAGTACGATGAAAATGCCATGAGTCATGACCAAAAGAACAAAAGAGCTTGTGACGTATGGGTTTAAGCTTTATCTTCTTTTTTTTTTTCCAAGATTCCACATGACCTCCTTTCTTTCTTTCTTTTCTTCAATTTCACTTGTTTAATTTTGATTGATTTTAACTGGAACGGGTGATCGCCAAGATAAAATTGGAGGCCCCAGTTCCTCATCAATAATATTTGGCTTTTTTTTCAGTAGAACTCATACTCTTAATTTCAATGTGTTTTTGTTCTTGGATAGAGATCACATAGTAATGTAAAAAAAAATCTTTTTTATATATTTATATATATCAATTTTAAACTCGTTAGTTATTAAGTTTTATCTAGGCATAAAATTTATTATGTGAGTTCTTAAATATATCATGGTACAGTGGTTAGTGGACAATGTATAGTTTCTTCTTCTTCTTCTTATTTTTTTTCTTCTTTTTCCGATTATGCGTGATAAATGTCAACCTTGTAAGATAGAGCAATTTCTCCCTTTCAAGTCCTATCAGCTACTTTATCCGTTCCAAAAATGATGACATTATTTCTTTATTAGTCTGTTCCAAAAAGAATGACACAATTCTAAATTTTGAAACATTTCAACTTCAATCTAACCACTTTACCCTTAAGAAGATGTTTTATAGCCACACATTTACCCATGATTTATTTTAAACAATAAGTTTTAAACATTTTCATCCATTTCTTAAACTCCGATTCAAGTCAAACTGTGTCATCTGTTGTGAAAAGTAGGAAATATGTATTTGCATCTTTCAGCTGCATGCATGTACGAGAAAAGCTTAACAAGCTATATGTCAAGGAGAAACGTAAGACCTCTTTGCACGCTCCTCTTCAGCTCAAAAGAGATCTAAAACTAAAAAATCATGGGGATGATAGCTAGCAAGAATCATAAAGGAAGACACCTCCAGCTGTTATTTATATCCTCTTAGTTAACATGATTTGTATGTCTCCACCTTATTGTTTCCTTTGTTTTCTCAAACCCATGCATTAATAGGACTACTGTTGATCCTCACGGAGGTGTCTTTTCTTTGTTTCCTTTGCAGGATTTGCTTGCTTTGGACTGGCCTTGTTGCAGTTTACTTGGCATTCAGACACCCCATGCCCCCCTCTCCATTATGCTTTGCTTTCGTACACCGTCTGTACTGGACAAAATAATGAAGTACGTTCAACATAGCTAGTATTATATTATTTAATGCTTTTCCGCTCTTTTAAATTTCTTTATATGTTTTAATTCATTTTAGTCATTTAAATAAACAATTTTTTTATAACTTCACCTTTAAACCGGATGATATACGTCTTCATTATGCACATATTGCCTTTTCACATGTGCATTACCTGTATTAACTACGTACGGTGTATATTACTTATGTATAATATGCTCCCTAGTATGTTGTGAGTCTTCTTATGCATTCAAAACTAACAAATGAAACAACTTTTCAAAGTAAATTGAGATAGTATACATTATGATAATTACAAGGCATATTTTGAAAGTATCCCCACAAAATGATATCCTCGAAATAGCACTTTAATGCTAATTATATCATCACAAACAACTGAATATACATCTCGCAGTCACTCGTGGGCAGGAGAAGAAGGGGGTCCATTTTCATGTGGCTGGCCATGCTATGGACATGTGAGATTTGGATTTAGGGAGACAAATGTGATTGAAACCAAACAATGCATGGCCTATATGGTATTATTGCAAGTTGTGGGGAAGGCAGGGGAAGGGGATGGTGAATATCGGGAGGGGGGCGGGTGGGGGATGGCTTAAGGAAGAGGAGATGATTGGAGAACGAAGTTTGGCAGAGAGCCAAAGCTTTGTGGCTTATCTTACGAGGATTTCAAAGTATTAGTCAAATTAGTGAATTTTATATACTGATGGTTAAACTTTTTTTTTTCCAGTCAAATAGTATATATTATATACTGCATCATAGAAATATACTGAACAAAGATGCTCATGGCATTCTTTACAACCCAACTCGAGAAAAAGTTCTCTTACAACATTTCTTTCAATAAAAAAATAGAAAAGCTAGCTATAGTATGCGCTAAGTTGTTCATCCTTCTTGGAATATAAACAAAGTCAACATGCTCAAGCAGATATGCTAACTTCCAAATATCTTCACAAGTTACTCCTACCTCCCATGCCGTAAATTTTTTTTTTTTTTTGAATCATATATCTATAATATTCTTAGCGTCTGAAAATATCTTTACACTCTTCCATCCATTCTTGATTGCACGATCAAGAGCAATTCTTACAGCAAGCGCTTCAGCAGTCATGTTCTTCCCAACAAATTGAATTGGGGACCCGTGGGCATGAAGCAATTTCCCAAGGCTATCCATTGCCTTGGTTACTAATTTGGAAGAGGCTTTCTGGCTTATCGACGAGAATTCAAATTATTAATAATAATCAGATGAATTATTGTATAATATGCGGAATAGTTAAACAAAAAATAAAACTTTGTGGATTTTATGGTTATCATTATTATTAAGGATTATATTTCTCTTGCTTTACATGAAATGGAGGATCAAAATTTTGGATGATGGACCCCTTGTTTCAATAGTTGCTTCTTTAATTTTCCTGTACTATTTATTCTGAACCTAACTAATTCGAAATGGAGACTTTATTAACAGTTGAAGATTACTGTGTGGTTGAAAGTATGAAATGTTGTTAAACTGTCGTCTGTCCCCTCATTTTTAAAATTACCCTAAATAAATAATTAACCATACCCCATATCTTTTTGTAGTTATCTCTTTTTAAGGTTTGTGGCTTCCCGCCCTTCTTCTTCTTCCCTTCTCTTTCACCACCACCGCCGCTCTTCCCTTCGACCACCGGTTCTCCGACCACCCCTGCCTCCCCCGTCCCAGATCTGGTGCTCTGCACCATCGTCCCCGTCTCAGATCTGCCACCGTCGTCTGCACGGTCGTCCGCTTCTCTAGATCTACACCGACGTCTCCGTCCTCGGATCCGCCCCTGCTCCCTCCGATCTGCGAATGTTCCAGACATGTTATTTTTTTTATTTTTTATTTTTGGGATAAATGGATGTATACAAAATCTATTCTATTAAAATACACCTACACTGAAAATAAGTGAAAAAAGTGCGTGTATACATTGTGTATAACTGATAAATCTGACTGTATATACAGTAAAATTGGGTGTAAATACTGTGTATGTGTGAGAAGACCATTTGTATACACCCTGCTATTATTTGTACATATTGTATATTCATATTTTTTTTGTCAAGCAAATGTTAGGATGACATGTCCAGTCTACAAGTTTTAAAAGCTTTATAGTGACAAAAATATTATAACATATTTAATATCATAAATTTTAAAAATCTTTATTTCATTTTAAAATTTCATATCGATTCAATATATGTCACGTAAATTAAAATGGGTGGAGTAATTGTTATTGAGGAAGAAAATGGAGTAATTAGTAGTATGTCACAAAAGATTGGAATCATGCGGTGTTAATCTCATCATTATTTACAAGTTGCAAAACACATTAGAAGTTAATGGATCATGAGAATAAATCCAGTCAAAACGCCATATGGTGGTGTCCTCGTGTGCATGGCTTTATTCTCCAACATACCCCTCAAGGAACCATTTTGCTAATCTTAAAGAATTGCCATGATAAAATGTCTTCCTTAAGTAGTCCAAATAATGAGCTTTTCGCTTTTTTGAAAATTGTCATAATTAGCCTTAATGGTATTCCTGATGTGTTATTAACTCAAAAGCATGATCTTCTAAGCCACCTATTTTTCTTTCCATTTCTTTTTTCCTACGTAGAGAGTCTAGAGACTGCAAATTCAGGAAATGCCACTACAAATTTGATTTCATACAACCAACATCTTATAAATAAATTTCTATAACAATTAAGAACTCATACGAGACAACCCATGTGCACGGGTTTGATTATGGAAAATCTTTAAGCATATAGACGACTAAATGACAGTACGTAACTGCAACTGAATTAGTTGCGAATAGTCAAGATCTACCCAAGAAATCTTTCTCAAACATCATTCTTGTGAAAAAGTAAATATATTCTGAAGTAAGTAGAAAATTGAGAAGGTGCAATTAAAGGAAAGATTGGTAAAGGGGCGAAGCTTTAAGAAGATGCCTTCATTCATAACTTTGATAAAAAGCTTTTATAGATGTGCTGTCAATGCTTTGTCATAAAAGAAATAAAAGGCCCTCAAACTTTAGCCATGTCTCTCTCAAAGTCTTCAATGGTCCCAAAGGGTCTGAACCCATGTCCGTGGTTCACCCAACATTGAGCATGACGCTCATTTCCTATCTCTTTCACGCAAATCACTTGCTACATGACAAGTATATCTATCTGTTAATTTCTTCTATTTGTTAGCACACATTTATTCTCATATATGAACCACGGTTTAAACTTATAAAATATAGTAACGTATAAAGAATTGCTATAAAATAACTTTTTCTGGTGAAACCCAAAACACGTTTACTTGAAGTTTATAAATTGTAACTCTAAATTATGAATCTACGAACCTCTATAATTTTCCATGAAAACTAAATATATAGCAATCACAATATTATTATCAAGCTGGAACAAAAGCAGAAAGGGATTTAATTTGTGGCTTTGTCTAGTCAGGGGGATTATTTGAGAGCTTAAATTCACTTGCAGGGTCAAGAATGATTGGTCCTAATGTGATATATATATATATATATATGATCCATTCTCTCTGCTTCACT
Source organism: Petunia x hybrida (assembly GCA_037355625.1). Taxonomy (NCBI): domain Eukaryota; kingdom Viridiplantae; phylum Streptophyta; class Magnoliopsida; order Solanales; family Solanaceae; genus Petunia; species Petunia x hybrida. The sequence continues at coordinate 4,576,495 of JBBBVM010000063.1, read as the reverse complement.
AAGACCAATTTGACATGGGGTCCTTACATTCAGTCTACTGTGGATACAAGAAAGATCCAAACATTGTGACTGCTCGATTGCATCCATGTGTTTGCATATAAATCCACCAGTGACTGCAAATTAATAATTATAAGACAACAGAAAATGAGAAGCGACATTAAGGAATCGACAGTCTAAAATTTTACAAATAGATAAAGTTGTAGTCTACTGGTCACAACTCCAAGCCCATCATGACCCAAACAACTATGAAAAGAATAAAATTTCACAAGTGACACTAAGCTAGTCGTTTGGACATAGATTTGGATGAAACTCGAAAATTTGAGTTTTTGAGGTTGAGTTGAAAAATAATTTTTGAAACTTGAAGTTGTGTTTGGACATGTATTTTACTTGAAAAAAGAGTTGAAGTTTTGTGAGTGTGAAAAGGAGCTTTTTTCAAAAACTCCGTCAACCAGTTTTTGAGAATTTGAAATCTTAATTTAAAAATTTGGCCAAATTTTATAAACAAATAGCTTTTTCAAAATTCAAAAAGTACTCAAATTTTCCCCCAAATTTTATGTCCAAACGGGTAATTTGTTTTATCATTCACCATATTAATCAATCAACCGATATCAGTATCAAATTAGTTTGAGTCGAGAGTGTGAATCATCTCTTTCTCCAATCCACTGTATATATTCCAGTTCATGTGTGCACGCTAGGTACCACATCCCACGGAATTCAGTATTAAGGGAATTCCATTTGACCCAATTGATAACTAAATCGATATTTTTATGTATTTATATTTTTGTTTGCGACTGAAGCATTAAAGTGACATCTTCACTGTGCATTTATGGTAAACTTGCTGTTATAGCAGTCTGCCTGAAATAGCTTTGAATGTCAGAATGGTGTTGTTTCTAAGTGGTCCAATTGATTTGGGGACATTGGAAAAATTGTGGCTGGAAATAGAAGTTATACACAGTAATATTTGACGGCTTGGGGCTTATCCACCCGTGGATGACTATTATTCTCATCAGCCATATAAATCTCTTCATGTGCTTCTTGCATGCATACTTCAGTCTTCATGCTAATATATGTCTGACTTTACCAGCTTATAAGTGATACTTTATAGAATACATTAGAAAACAAAACGAAGAGAGTAATTTCTCTGTCCCTTAGAGCAGCTAGCCTTGTTGAGTACTACTCTACACTAGAACAAATATAAAGGAAAAAAAAAGCAGTTATTCTTTCGTGGTCTTACTCTTATATCACTCCTTTGATAAGGGAAGGGAGTAATTCTTAATCGGTCCAAGTTTCTTTCACAATTTCATGCTTGATTAATTTGTTCCACAGGAGAACGTAGATGTGGTTCTAATTGTATGATTTCAGGTACATAGTTATACTAAAGTTTTGGAACAATGATATTGAAGCACTATTTTAGCTACCAATTAATATAGGGAGGTGATATTGAAGCACTATTTTAGCTACCAATTAATATAGGGAAATTTACGAAAATACCTATCAAAATCAAAATATTTATCCACCTCTATCTATAAGTTTCATATTTACATGCCCTACCCATAAACTATTTACATGTCCTACCCATCTAGACTTGTATACTATTATTTATGCAGTATACCTTAACAGCACGTTTGGTATGAGCTGGGGTTACCAAAGTTATCCCAGTATAAAAATTGGGATTAAGTTTATCCCTTATTTGGTAGATGGGATAAGCTAAAACTGGTATTAAACTAGTACCAAAATCATGGGATTAGTAATCCCCCATCCTATATGGGATTATTTATCCTAGGATTACTAATACTTGGATAAAGTGTAGAAATGACAAAACTACCCCTCTTCTATATATAAAAATATCACTACCTAGTTTTTCCCAAATCACAAAGACGTGGATATGTTGATTCATTGAGAATTTATAACTATATTGCTGCCAAAGACTTCCTTATGGACATTATTAGAATTTTTAATAATTAATACTCAAATGGATATTATTCCTTTGGTCCATTTAAAGCTGGTCAGTCTTGTCGTTGTAAATTACTGGTTCTTACTATTTTTTTCAGTTTGGTACTTTCTTTTCTTACCAGATCATATGGTTCGATTTCTGCTTATCTTCTTCATTCTTGTGTTAATATAAGGACAGTCAAGGATAAAATTGGAAATAAAAATTTATCCAAGTTTATCTACATTCATACCAAACACATGTCTTGGATTATAGACAGTATATCCTATTTTTAATCCAATGAACCAAACACAGTACTAGGTATTATATAATCCAGGGATTATTAATCCCAGGATTATAATCCCAGGATTGCTAATCCTAGGATAACTCCCTTTGCTACCAAACGACTCCTAAAGGTATACACCCATAAGGTATAACAAATGTATACAGTAATAAATGGGTAGGTAGGATAAATACTTTTAATTTCATGGGTAGTGTAATTTTTAATAAGTATGACTTGTATACTTTGAATTTCATTGGTACATAGTGTTAAAAACCCCATCAATATAACCAACACATACTTATACTGGCGATCCATCAACCGTTGATGGTTTCCGAAGAATCACTCGTGATCAAAATCTATGTAAGAAACAAAACAACTCATAATGACCACGACAAAGCTTCGTTCTTCCTAATCCCGCTTTAAAATCCTTACAACTATCTTCTGATAAATTATTTCAAAGTGTCGTTATTTATCAATTACCTAACCCTAAGATCTTTTCCAAATATCAAAAGCTATAATGGTAAAATTAATTGAGGGCTCTTCAATCAATCGCACGATAACATATAGATGAACAAATTAAATAGAATTATAGAGACGACTTGATTATAGAAAATATTGTCAGTAAATTCAACTAACAAAGGTTCCATCAAAACCCTAGATGAGAAGTTTAGCTACTCATAATTAAACTCATAAATATGATAAATAGTGACAAAAAAAAGATTTATAGGAGAAAAATAGAGAAAAACTCTTCGATTCATCTTGTGTATTGGCTTCAAAGATCTTCCAACCTTGAACTTGCTTCAACGATGGTGTTTTTAGCCTCCCGTGTCAAGAATTCTCCTGGAAGAGATAAATGGATACTTTTATAGTTTGTAGAAAATAAGAAAATATCCAAAATTACCCTATAATTTTTGCCCAGCTTTTCTGCTATATATGGTGCCAATATGCTACGAGGACTTTATTTTTACTGATATTTCAGCTTGCGTGATACTCGCATACCACGCGATCCTGATTTTCTAGAAAATTCAGCCTGTGTTGTGCTCGCATATTCGGCCTTAATGAGCTAAAATTATGTCTCAAACATCATACTTATGGACTGTGACTAGAGACGAAAACAACCGGACCAACTCTGTTATACTTGTGACTAGAGTGTGGAATCACCAGTGATTTATAGAATAAGGACATTTTAGTGCCCTGTCTAACTTTTTACCGCACCCCTTCTTTTAAAAATTCTTTGTAAAACAGCTTTACGCCAAAGACTTCTGGATGCACATCCTAGCAGAATCATAATGGATCACTATAAAGACCACGTTTTATTTTACCGGAATAAAATTAAAATGCCACGCGGTAAATGATCACCTAGCACAAACAGTTGCCGAAAGCAGAGGGCCTTAAATGGAAGTTGTGTTTGGGAGAAATGCAGAACTGTGGCATCATAGACAATGGTTTGACTTTTTGCCCCCATTAAAAGTAATTTAGCAAATATGACATACGCTAAATTTAAAGAATAAATTTCGGATGTAAATATCCATGCCTTTCTTGTAAGTACTGCATATGCCTTTGACCCCTCTAGGTAACACTTACCTTTAAATCTCTTCTCACATTCTCCTAGATAACTTGAAGTGCTGCTTTCAATCTCTTCCAATATTCTCCCTGGCAACACTTTCCCTTTAACTTCTTCCTAAGAGACAGTACTTGTCAATTGATAATTTGAAATTGCCTACAGACAAAATGAAAATTATTTTGCTAAAACCATCTTAAACGGAGACAAAGGGTGAAATTTTTTACTGGTGTTTCACGTAAGAATTTGGCCCGTAGCCTGTTTGCACCGCGCTAAAAGAAAACTAGCCAGCGTTTCAAAACTTTTAGAAGACTGGCCAGTTTCAGAAACACGAAAAAGATTTACTATTTTATACTGGATGTTTGAACTAGATTTTCAAAATCTCAGTATTTTTTACCGGACTTTCTAAATATGAAGTCCCAGTAAAAAATACTGGGACTTTGAATATGTTAGTTTAAAAGTTCTAGTAAAAAATACTAGGACTTTAAAATATGAAGATCTGGGAAAATTTTCTGGAATACTGGAGTTTTGTTCAAATTCTCAAATACTTGTACTATGGCTAGTCTTAAATCTAGCTATTTTTCTGAAAGTTTATAATTATTGAGTAATTTTTTTTAAGTGGTGCGAAAACTGGCTAGTCATCAAAATCAACGGTGTTTCGCTTGTATAATGGGCCAAAACTTTTTGGGACATCATTTCAAGTAAAATTTTCACCGCCAGCCTATTTTATCGGTTGATTTGCAAAAATATGGAAACAACGGTTTGCTTTTTTGCCCGCGCTAACATATGGTTTGCAAAAATGTCCCAATTAAGATTTAATGAAAAAAATCTAGGGCCAAGACTTGCCTTTATATTTTTCCGCTTTTCAACACTTATCACTTCAAGTATTGGCAATAGGCAATACTTGCCGCACTTGGCCGTAAGTCTTGGCAAAAAAGCTTTAAGTACTGCCTATACCTTTCTTGTAAGCACTGCCTATGCCTTTGACCCCTCTAGGTAACACTTGCCTTTAAATCTCTTCTCACATTCTCCTAAATAACTTGAAGTGCTACTTTCAATCTCTTCCAATATTCTCCCTGGCAACACTTTCCCTTTAACTTATTCCTAAGAGACAGTACTTGCCAATTGATAATTTGAAATTGCCTACAGACAAAATGAAAACCATTTTGCTAAAACCATCTTAAACGGAGACAAAGGGTGAAATTTTTTACTGGTGTTTCACGTAAGAATTTGGCCCGTAGCCTGTTTGCACCGCGCTAAAAGAAAACTAGCCAGCGTTTCAAAACTTTTAGAAGACTGGCCAGTTTCAGAAACACGAAAAAGATTTACTATTTTATACTGGATGTTTGAACTAGATTTTCAAAATCTCAGTATTTTTTACCGGACTTTCTAAATATGAAGTCCCAGTAAAAAATACTGGGACTTTGAATATGTTAGTTTAAAAGTTCTAGTAAAAAATACTAGGACTTTAAAATATGAAGATCTGGGAAAATTTTCTGGAATACCGGAGTTTTGTTCAAATTCTCAAATACTTGTACTGTGGCTAGTCTTAAATCTAGCTACTTTTCTAAAAGTTTATAATTATTGAGTAATTTTTTTTAAGTAGTGCGAAAACTGGCTAGTCATCAAAATCAACGGTGTTTCGCTTGTATAATGGGCCAAAACTTTTTGGGACATCATTTCAAGTAAAATTTTCACCGCCAGCCTATTTTATCGGTTGATTTGCAAAAATATGGAAACAACGGTTTGCTTTTTTGCCCGCGCTAACATATGGTTTGCAAAAATATCCCCATTAAGATTTAATGAAAAAAATCTGGGGCCAAGACTTGCCTTTATATTTTTCCGCTTTTCAACAATTATCCCTTCAAGTATTGCTAATAGGCAATACTTGCCGCACTTGGCCGTAAGTCTTGGCAAAAAGGCTTTAAGTACTGCCTATGCCTTTCTTGTAAGTACTGCATATGCCTTTGACCCCTCTAGGTAACACTTGCCTTTAAATCTCTTCTCACATTCTCCTAAATAACTTGAAGTGCTGCTTTCAATCTCTTCCAATATTCTCCCTGGCAACACTTTCCCTTTAACTTCTTCCTAAGAGACAGTACTTGTCAATTGATAATTTGAAATTGCCTACAGACAAAATGAAAACTATTTTGCTAAAACCATCTTAAACGGAGACAAAGGGTGAAATTTTTTACTGGTGTTTCACGTAAGAATTTGGCCTGTAGCTTGTTTGCACCGCGTTAAAAGAAAACTAGCCAGCGTTTCAAAACTTTTAGAAGACTGGCCAGTTTCAGAAACACGAAAAAGATTTACTATTTTATACTGGATGTTTGAACTAGATTTTCAAAATCTCAGTATTTTTTACCGGACTTTCTAAATATGAAGTCCCAGTAAAAAATACTGGGACTTTGAATATGTTAGTTTAAAAGTTCTAGTAAAAAATACTAGGACTTTAAAATATGAAGATCTGGGAAAATTTTCTGGAATACTGGAGTTTTGTTCAAATTCTCAAATACTTGTACTGTGGCTAGTCTTAAATCTAGCTACTTTTCTAAAAGTTTATAATTATTGAGTAATTTTTTTTAAGTGGTGCGAAAACTGGCTAGTCATCAAAATCAACGGTGTTTCACTTGTATAATGGGCCAAAACTTTTTGGGACATCATTTCTAAGTAAAATTTTCACCTCCAGCCTAGATTTGCAAAAATATGGAAACAACGGTTTGCTTTTTTGCCCGCGCTAATATATGGTTTGCAAAAATGTCCCAATTAAGATTTAATGAAAAAAATCTGGGGCCAAGACTTGCCTTTATATTTTTCCGCTTTTCAACACTTATCCCTTCAAGTATTGGCAATAGGCAATACTTGCCGCACTTGGCCGTAAGTCTTGGCAAAAAGGCTTTAAGTACTGCCTATGCCTTTCTTGTAAGTACTGCCTATGCCTTTGACCCCTCTAGGTAACACTTGCCTTTAAATCTCTTCTCACATTCTCCTAAATAACTTGAAGTGCTGCTTTCAATCTCTTCCAATATTCTCCCTGGCAACACTTTCCCTTTAACTTCTTCCTAAAAGACAATACTTGACAATTGATAATTTGAAATATCCTACAGACAAAATGAAAACTATTTTGCTAAAACCATCTTAAAGGGAGACAAAGGGTGAAATTTTTTACTGGTGTTTCACGTAAGAATTTGGCCCGTAGCCTGTTTGCACCACGCTAAAAGAAAACTAGCCAGCGTTTCAAAACTTTTAGAAGACTGGCCAGTTTCAGAAACACGAAAAAGATTTACTATTTTATACTGGATGTTTGAACTAGATTTTCAAAATCTCAGTATTTTTTACCGGACTTTCTAAATATGAAGTCCCAGTAAAATATACTGGGACTTTGAATATGTTAGTTTAAAAATTCTAGTAAAAAATACTAAGACTTTAAAATATGAAGATCTGGGAAAATTTTCTGGAATACCGGAGTTTTGTTCAAATTCTCAAATACTTGTACTGTGGCTAGTCTTAAATCTAGCTACTTTTCTAAAAGTTTATAATTATTGAGTAATTTTTTTTAAGTAGTGCGAAAACTGGCTAGTCATCAAAATCAACGGTGTTTCACTTGTATAATGGGCCAAAACTTTTTGGGACATCATTTCAAGTAAAATTTTCACCGCAGCCTATTTTATCGGTTGATTTGCAAAAATATGGAAACAACGGTTTGCTTTTTTGCCCGCGCTAACATATGGTTTGCAAAAATGTCCCCATTAAGATTTAATGAAAAAAATCTGGGGCCAAGACTTGCCTTTATATTTTTCCGCTTTTCAACACTTATCCCTTCAAGTATTGGCAATAGGCAATACTTGCCGCACTTGGCCGTAAGTCTTGGCAAAAAGGCAAGACTTGCCGTTGACCCCTGCTCGATTTGTCAAGACTTGAACGACAAGTGTTGGCAAAAGGCAACACTTGCCGCACTTCGTCGTAAGACTTGCCCTCCCAGTTTTTCCTGCATTCTCGCCATATAATTTGAAGTATTGGCAAAACAACACTTGCCCTTGAAGTATAGCTAATTGCCAAGACTTACAAAATTTTTGCCTTGAAGTCTTGGCTCCGGACTAAATAAGGGCATTTTGCTAAAACATTCCTTAGCGCGGGCAATTTGCTAAAACCACTCTTTATGGAGGGCATGCGGTGAAATATTTTGTATTTTATCTCTCCAATTAATTTTTAGTTATTTTCTTCATAATTTTTGTAATTATAGCCACCCACTTGCAAACCATCAAGGTTGAAGCTATGTGTTCAACTTCTACCCATGATTTGAATCCATGGTTTGAAGTTCACTCAAATTAAAGTATTTCTTCTGAAAATGAGCCATATTCATATCAAAGTGTGAAGTTGGGCTCATGCTTTGAAGTTTAGGGGAAAAAAAGGATTTCAACTCTAGCCTCAATGGTCCGAATCCGAAGATAGAAAAAGTGGCCAAGCTCTATGAGGTACACCCAAAAGTGGCTGCAAGTGTCAGGGAACTGTAAATATAGATTTTGTGCACTTCCCCGTCATTATGGGTGATTAAAAAAATAGGACATATAAAGCGGTGGCTTTGACTTTTGTCCGTGATTAACAATCTTCAAAAGAATGAAAAAAACCTTGTGGGCATAAATTTTAATTAATTTTAATGGTATTTTTTATCCATTAAGTATACGTTTTAATTAGTTGACACCCTACTCAAAAGGCAACAGATTATATTATCTTCACTGTTTGCAACTTACAAAAAGTCAATAACTCCTTCCAAATAAGCAGAACTACAACTTACGTCACATGGGCAACAAAGGCTACATTTAAAATTAATCTAGTGGAGCCAAATTCAAACCACCCTTTATGGGTGTCCTTTTTTTGCAATTTTTACGATTTTTCTTTGGAGGTGGGTCTCTTTCTTATGTAGCTTCATTTGACGGATCTGTAGTCCAAATGAATGCACAAGACAGGAGCAGAATATAGCACCTTATTAAAAGTATCAACTTCTCTTTCAGAGCATTGGAGCTCACTAGAAAACTTGCTTTTGCTTAAACTGTCTTATAACACAAAGTACTCCAACAGCTTTTAGTAAAAAAGAAAATAAATTGCCGAAGCACATATTACCTGGTTAACCACAGCCATAACATCCTCAAAACTGTAGCTATTTTGTGAATTCAACAGTATCCACCCCTTCTCCAGGATTAAACAATTTTTGAACCCTATGGAAGATAATAACTACGCCAATCTCTTTCCTTTCAATTAAAACATTAATTATGTCAAAATTGGACCACTAGAGTTGGTAGGTCACTGTTCTTTCTCATTGATGACTAGAAACTCAGTCTTTTGAATACTCCACAGAAATTAGAGGCTCTTAATCAGTATTAGCGAGCGAGAGTCATTTACCCCTTCAACTTTTATTTCTAAATCTTATTCCTCTTCAACTTTAACAATAGACATTAATTCTTATATGCATATAGATTTTTTAGTTTTTTGTGTTTAATGAAATAATTTCTAAATTGTAGTTCAAAATTCATACTAAAGTACGAGTAAATAACCTTCATTGACGTATATATGATTGATTCATATTTCTCACTTTTTTCATTTTCGAAATAGGATTATTAATTTGTTCTATAGGCAAATTCATAGCTTAAGTTTAAAATAAAAATAAAAATGATGATATGAAATTAATAAATTGACATATTTATTGTTTTTATTTGAGATATTTATTGTTTAAAGTTGACAATGAATTTAATTTTTAAAGTAAAATTAGAGGTGCAAATGATTCTCCAATGTTAGCTCATCAAGGGGGGCTTAAAGAGTCCATCACAACAAATCATCCAACCAATAGATGTCATAAACTGATAGTCTTAATTATTAAGATCAACAGTCAAGACGCCTAATGTTTAAAGACCAACCAGGAAAAAGGCAAAATCCCCTTACTAGATTAAGAGCCCGTTTGAGTGAGCTTAAAAGTAACTTATAAACACATTAATATATGTTTGGTAACTTAAAAAATTTTAGATTTATAAACCATAAGTGGCATAAAAGCCACTTTTTGAGCTAACTTATCAAAAAGTAATTTTTAAGTTACTTTTTGACTTACAAGCCACTTAAAATAAGCTACTTATAAGCCCACCCAAACAGGTTCTAAGACTTTTGCCTCATTCATACCTACGGGCCAACAAAATCATTCGCAATCTTTGTTTGTTCATCTTTTCAATCACTAATTTCCCACCTTATGGCTACATGCATTGCCATCTCAAAGGAAAAAAATAGTAAATTTTTAGACGCTAGAAGGAAAATGAGGAACGACGGGTTATTACAGAGTTGTTATTTCTTTCTATTTTTGGGTAAAGCTTCAGTTATTTCCGGAAATAGTAGTTAATAATTGTCAATGTGATCAACCTTTACATCCGTCTCACTCTATTAAACTATGGAGAATAACTGTTTGCTTTAAAAAATCAAAACTTAAATAATTACTTGTTTGCAATCTTACTCTTACTATTAAAGATATTAAAAGTGATTAGTAATAAGTACATACTTTAGGGGTAGAGGTCACGGGACACTGCTTCATCGAAAATTTTTATCGAGTGTATGCAGAGTGGTTGAGGGTATAGCTATCCTCCTTCATGATGTGAGATCGAATCCCCCTAGCTGCACTTTACTCGCTTTTTGTGAATATTTGATTTAAAAAATTTGGTATTAGTGAGGATCGATCCTTAGATCTTCAACAAATTTAAGAGGAGTAAAACCACTTATGCTAGGTGCAATCTTTTACTAAATTTAACAGTAAAATGTCCAAGTATAAAATAAGAGCACTACGCTTAAAATAAAACCCTTGATTTTAAAAGCTAATTGGGATCTTCAGGAAAAATTTCTAGATTTGTTGTCTCTATATGGAAGTGACACCGCTGACAAAAAATTCTGCATACGCCACTTATTTAATGTCAAAGGTTAATAAGAATCATTTAGGAATCAATACTTTCATTGGAATATATTAAAGATTATTAGTGCAATTGTATAGACTATTTGTGTAATGTGTAAATAGTTAGATAAAGTTTGTATATTGGGCTAAGCCCATTAGGGATAGCTTAGGGACTAAGTTAGAGTTTTTGCTATTTTTCTTGTATAAATATAGGGGTTAATTTGTTAATGAAGATCAGAGTTTTCACCCATAGTTTGTTTTGTTGTGTCCATTTTACATGGTATCAGAGTCACCGTGAAACTCTTCATGTAAAGTGATGGCAGCTCCGATAAACGATGCTGGTGGAGTGGGAGGTGACGCTGCCATCGTACGGAAGACCATCTCTCCGTATGACATCACCTCAAATGATAATCCTGGCTTGATTATCACACAGGTTCAGTTGACCGGTGAAAACTATGAGGAATGGGCACGGTCCGTTAGAACGGCGTTGCGTGCGAGGAAAAAGTTTGGATTCGATGATGGGTCGATTAAGAAGCCAGGTGAGGATTCGGTTGATTATGAGGATTGGTGGACTATCAATTCTCTTCTGGTGTCATGGATTAGGAACTCCATTGAGCCTATTCTTAGGACCACTATATCGCACATGGAGGTTGCTAAGGATTTGTGGGAGAGCATCCGAGAGCATTTTTCAGTAGGAAACGGACCTCGAATTCAGAAATTGAAGGCTGCTCTGGCCGGGTGTAAGCAAAAAGGATTGACCATTGCTGCTTACTATGGAAAATTGGATATGCTATGGGAAGGACTTGGAAACTATGATAAATTTTCGACGTGTTCGTGTGGAAATTGTTTATGCAATCTCACGGTTGCACTGGAGAAGAAGATAAGGTTCATTTCTTTCTTATGGGGTTGGATGAAAATCTATATGGAACTGTCCGTTCCAATATCTTGGCCCATGATCCGTTGCCATCCATAAATCAAGTTTACCAAAAGGTTGTTCAAAATGAATGTGTCAAGGTTATGACACGGACACAAGAAGAACAGGGGGGAGGTGACAGCGTTTGCTGCACAACGGTCGCCCCCACCAAGGAAAAGCTATAAGGAGTGTCACCTGTGCGACCGAGGTGGAAACCTTTCAAAATGCTGCTTTGAAGTTATTGGACGTCCTAACTTGTGGGCTAAAAACACGTCACCGACACCTAATCTTACAACCTATGATGTAGCGGAAAATAGGCGGAAGCAACAAACGATATAAAAGTGCGGAAGCTAAAACAAGATAGGCGATATCGTTAAAGATATCGAGATAAAAAGCAAGACGAGGCTTGAACGTTTACCTAAGTAGCACCGAGGAACTCGTCTCGATACACCCCGGGTGAAGTCAAGGATCACCTATACTACGCAACTACCCTCAAGAGGCACCCGGCTCTTGCATATAGAATGATCAAAGAGGTTTCGATGTTCAACTTGGAATCCACCAAGTGAAATCATGCCCGCTCACGGGTTCATCATTGAGATTCACTCAAAGAAAATATCATTCTACATTCAAGGTTTGCTAAATGAAATGAAATGGCTAAGTGCTCTATTTATAGAGTTTTCTAAGACTAAAGTGAAATGACTAGAAAGCCCCTAGGCCTAGTTAAAACATACAAGCCACTTAAGGGCAAAATAGGAAGTTCACAACCAAAAATCAAGTCTTCAGCGTGGGTGGACGGAGCGCCCAAAAGGGGGCGGAGCGCCTGGCTTTGGCCTTCCTCGGACAGCCTACTTCACTGGGCGGAGCGCCCCAAATTGAGGCGGAGCGCCTGGCAGCCTTATAGTAGAGGCGGGGCGCCCAGCTGAGGCGGAGCGCCTGGTTCTTCAGCTTCTTAGGCGGACCGCCTAGGGGTTTGGGCGGACCGCCTGAATCCCTGGGAGGTGCGCCTGAGAGCTTCTCCGCTTGTTGCTTCTCCGGATCGCTCCCAAAGCCCTCGGCTTTCCCGTCCTTTGCATCCTTCAAGCTTGGCACTCGTTGATCGACATCTTAGCTCGATTTTCCCCGCATCATCCTCCCCTTCTTAAAAGGATTTCGCCCTCGAAATCAATCCATCAACGCCTACATGCAAAGACAAACAAAAACACAAAAATGCTCCTACTACAAGAGTAGGTTAGTGCCCAAGAGTGTGGGAAAACACACTCTTATGGTATAACCAAGTATCGATAGCAATAAAGAAGTTCATGTTCCCAAAGGAACTAGAAAGTACTTGGCTCAACAAAGAAGTGCACCCAACACAAGAACAAACAAAGAGATTAATAGGGCATGGCATATGCAAGATCAAGCTACCAAATTCCCTACGACCCCTAAGTTGATTAGTGCACCAAGATTCCCTACTATGCGAGTAGGCAAGTCTAACAAGAGTGAAGGAAAGGGATGTGGAAAATTCACTCTTGTGGTAGAGCCAAGTATCAATACTAATCAAAAAGCTTATGTCCCCAAAGGAGACAACAAGTTCTTGGCTCACCAATGACAAGCATTCACAACCATAACAAGCAAAGAGACCATTAGGACATAGAACATTCAAGATTAAGCAATCAAAGTTCCTATGACCCCTAAGCTCATGATCAACACACCAAACCTTCAATGCATCACATTCACATCTTGGCACAATGGTTTTGGCATGCGCAATTCTCAAAGTGTGGTTAACATGTGGGAGGGAATAGACAAAGTAATGTAATACACAATTAGCATCAAATACCCCACTCCCCTTCTTAAAAGCCCTCATACTCACACTAAGAGGTACCTCCTCACCTCCAATTTCATCCTTGAGACAACCCCCCTCACAAGGAAAACTCTCAAGGAAGGCATTATTAATGGCCTCTCCATCATCGTAACCCGAACCAACAAGAGTAGGGTCACTAGAAGAATCATCTACCTCACTCGAAGTTTCAAATAAAGAGTTGTTTATGGGATCAAATCCCTCACACCACGGAGGTTCTAGCTCATTCTCAACTCTAGTCCGATACAAATCACCTTCACAATTAAAGAGGCCCTCACGCAATGGGAATGTAAAAGCATGCACCTCAATTTCATAATCAAACAAAGGCATCGTATCAAGACTAGGTTCTTCGCTCTCGCTTGAGGAGTCATCATAGACAACCTTGTCCAATTCATGCAATTTGGACTCCTCAAGGTCACTATCATCCTTACTACGACACACAATTCCACCAAAATCAATTACACCAACAAGGGTAGAGTCACATAACTCTTCTTCCCCTTTATCAAATATGGGTGGGGTGTCATAACAAGGGTCACAAGTAGGGTCAACTATCACACTTTCACTAGAGAGAGGTTCTTTGAATACCGGGCTCACATCATGATGCGGCCTTTCACTCCTCTCTACTAGGTCACATGCAAACACAAGTTGGCCATTAGACTCTTCACTAGTTGCAAGGTCAATATAGGCATCACAAGCAACAACTAGTTTTGAGTCTCCACAAGACAAGGGATCATCATGTTCATGAGAAGGAAAGGTAACACTTACATTTGAGTCGCTCCCGTGAGCACTCACATTGCTTGAAGTGTCATGTCTAAGTCCTCCTTCATGAAACTCACAAGGTCGAGTTCCATCCTCTTGCCTTTCTTTCTTACCAACCGGTTGAGGCTCCACTAGCTCGCCTCCAAGAGTACCTACACATAAGCCAATACAAATAGAAGGAGAAGAAGATAAATCATGGTTAGAACAGAGTGTGTCCTCACTCTCACTCGAGATTTCCTCTCCCCTCACTTCTTTCAATTTTCGCTCAAGGCCAATTGTAGGTTCGGGTGATAATTCACTCACGTCACTCCTCTCCTCCTTTTGCCTCTCATGTGGAGTGGAGTGATCTTCACTTCCAACTAGCAAAGGCATGAGCACATCACCTTGCCCACCTTCACCTTGGGGAATGCCCAAGTTATAGGGAATGCCCATGTTGTGGGGAATGCCCACTTGTTGGGGATTGCCCAACGGTTGGGGATTGCCCAACACTTCATCACTAGTACCTCCTTCGGTACCTTTTTGGACACTCGGGGCCCATTCTCTTTCAAGGCTCTCAAGCCTTTGGTCTAAAGACCTCACCTTGGCCAATATGTAGGCCAAAGTGCTTACCGGGACCTCATCGGTCTCGTCAACGTCTCCAGCCATGTACCTACATAAATCAAAAACAAGAAAGAGGTTAAAGTAAAAGCTCTCACTCGCTCCCTCTCCTTTGAAGTGTCACTCGGGTACACTCAATTTAGTGGCGGGGGATTTATCACTCAAGCTTGATCTCAAAGGCTTCCTCGTAGTTGAACAACCACCTCAATAACCACTCAAGTCACAAGAACCAAATACTCTTCGGGGTGAGTGGAATTGATGGGACTCGATGGGCGAACGGCTTTATAAGTGAGCACTTGAGCCAAAAAACATACTACGAATCTTCTTTGAGCTCTACTCTCCTCTAGGCACGAAGATCCAAGGCTCAATGAACTAGTACTAATTGAGTAGGAGTGTTACTCTCAAAGTACTAGCCGGAAGCAACGGAACCCAACCAATCACGAAATCCTACGAAAACTACCAACCCGCACCCTTCAGGATACTGGGCGGTCCGCCTGGTCAGTGGGGCGGTCCGCCTGGTTTTGTCCAGATTTCAGCAGTGGGAAGGGGTGGGCGGAGCGCCTGGGTCTGGGCGGTCCGCCTAGACCTGGGGCTTCAGCTTTTCCCAAGCGCGATTTTGGCGATTTTGCACCCAAAAATCCAACGTTTTCAAGTTGTTTTGCAAATCAAAGGATACCCAAAGTTGTTATATGCTATAATCAACAAACCCCAATGGTTTAATCCAACAATCAACCAAAAATCAACTTGTTTCAAGAATTTGGAGCAAGTTCTTCAAGAAACTTCAAAATTTTCAAGATTCAAAAATTTCGATTTTCATTCCGCAACTCCAAATGATGTTATGGGGATATCAAAATGACGGGTTAACTATATAGAACAATCCCCGATACCAAACAACCAAGATTTCATAACATCAAACAAGTTCTAGCAATTTTTGTGAAACTTCAACTTTTGGGTTTGATTTTCGAAAATTTGATTCACAACTCCAAAACGTGTTTTGTTGGTACCCAATTGTCGAGAATGTGTAGACAAACAATCCCCGATAATTAAAACCAACAAAATCGCAACAATGAACGATTTCTAGCAATTTTTTTGTGATTTTCAAGTTTTTGGATTTTTTTGTTTTTTCTTCAAATTCAAGAACAAACAACACAATGATAAACACAACAAGAACAAGACCGAGGATTCGTAAGAACGAAGCCTAGCCGTGCTCTGATACCAATTGATGTAGCGGAAAATAGGCGGAAGCAACAAACGATATAAAAGTGCGGAAGCTAAAACAAGATAGGCGATATCGTTAAAGATATCGAGATAAAAAGCAAGACGAGGCTTAAACGTTTACCTAAGTAGCACCGAGGAACTCGTCTCGATACACCCCGGGTGAAGTCAAGGATCACCTATACTACGCAACTACCCTCAAGAGGCACCCGGCTCTTGCAAATAGAATGATCAAAGAGGTTTCGATGTTCAACTTGGAATCCACCAAGTGAAATCATGCCCGCTCACGGGTTCATCATTGAGATTCACTCAAAGAAAATATCATTCTACATTCAAGGTTTGCTAAATGAAATGAAATGGCTAAGTGCTCTATTTATAGAGTTTTCTAAGACTAAAGTGAAATGACTAGAAAGCCCCTAGGCCTAGTTAAAACATACAAGCCACTTAAGGGCAAAATAGGAAGTTCACAACCAAAAATCAAGTCTTCAGCGTGGGTGGGCGGAGCGCCCAAAAGGGGGCGGAGCGCCTGGCTTTGGCCTTCCTCGGACAGCCTACTTCACTGGGCGGAGCGCCCCAAATTGAGGCGGAGCGCCTGGCAGCCTTATAGTGGAGGCGGGGCGCCCAGCTGAGGCGGAGCGCCTGGTTCTTCAGCTTCTTGGGCGGACCGCCTAGGGGTTTGGGCGGACCGCCTGAATCCCTGGGAGGTGCGCCTGAGAGCTTCTCCGCTTGTTGCTTCTCCGGATCGCTCCCAAAGCCCTCGGCTTTCCCGTCCTTTGCATCCTTCAAGCTTGGCACTCGTTGATTGACATCTTAGCTCGATTTGCCCCGCATCAACCTATGCGTTGCCTAGATCGGGTCAGCCTCCTAACGTTTGCCTAGCAAAACAAGTGTCAAAGGGAACTATAGATGCAAAGACAAACGAAAATGGGGAAGAAAGGCACTCTTCTATTATGTGCTTACAAAGTACAAAGGTGCTGAAACTATTTACAAAGGGAGAAGCTGCCTATTTATACTACAAAGTGTGCAGCCTGCATGCTGAAAAAGCAGGCAGACAGGGCATTAAATGCAGCCTGCTGCCAATTATTACAAAGTGCATGCCTTCTACTTTAATTCAAATAAAAGCTGGTTTGTCCCCCATGTGTATACAACTATTAAAGCAAGTAAAATTCAGCAAGTAAGCTAAGATGTGCCATGTAATCCAAGTGTGCTGTAGAGTGGCTCGTCCACATGGCCAAAATCTGCCCCAAAAAGCGTCCCATGAGCTGCCTGACTTAGCGGGACGGCGCACGCTGCCTCGCCCAATGTTGCGGCGACCGCGGCGCAACTAGCCTCCAAGTATGACTTGAGCTTGTGTCCACTATCCGAAACAGGGATATCAAAGTGGTGGACATGGCAGAGGAAGAACTGAGGCTACCAGGAGTGGTAGAGGTCGTGGATATCAACAGTGTGGCTCGAACGCTGGTCGAGGACGTGGTGGTAATCGATCAAATGCTGTTCAAACTTAGTTCGAGAGTGGAGAAACCAGACATATGACTGCACACGGACAAATGAATCTGTCCGGGATAATGAGTGATCAGCTGCAGATGTTGTTCGAGTTGCTGAACAGAGAGAAGGCGAGCACTAGTGAGCCATTGATTGGTAAGCAAATTCGACTTCCGTGGATTATTGATATGGGAGCATCAAATTATATGATTGGTCAATTGAGTGTTTTGGAGGATCTACGGACAATTCTATAGAGCCCGGTAGGTCTACCAAACGGAAGCAGTACAATGGCCACACAAGAAGGATCCATTAGATTTAGCAAAGACATGATTCTTCATAGAGTGTTATATGTGCCCGAAATGACTTGCAATCTGATTTCGGTGTCTCAATTGATTAATCAGTTTTGTTGCAATTTAAATTTCACTAATGATTTATATGTTATGCAGAACCTGGCTACAGGAAAGTTCATTGGAGCGGGTGAACAAAAGAACGGACTCTACTACTTTTGGAAGGTACCCCTGGTGAAGGTAATGAAGGTCGATGTGATGGATTTGTGGAATCAAAGGTTAGGGCATCCTTAGATGCACGTGACCTAATCTCTTTCAGTTGTAGAAGATAGGAGTAGGAAAGGTAGCTTAGAGGAAAAACTATATGATGTATGCCTTCGGGCAAACCAAACTAAGAATGTATTTCCTTCAAGTGATAATAAAGCTGCCGAACCTTTTGATTTAATTCATTGTGATTTGTGGGGTCCTTATAGAACTGAATCCTCATGTGGTGCATCATATTTCTTGATTGCTGTTGATGATTGTTCACGAGAAGTATGGGTATTTTTGTTAATCGATAAGAAAGAAGTTGGACAAAATTTGAAGGTTTCTTTGCGATGGTGCAAACACAATTTAATAAACGTGTTAAGTGCGTCCGGAGTGATAATGGAACCGAGTTCATAAGCCTGAAAAGGTTTTTCCTCGAACAAGGGATATTGTTCCAAACTTCGTGTGTAGGGACACCACAATAAAATGGTAGGGTTGAACGAAAACATCGACATATCTTGAATGTAGCACGTGGCGCTATGATGTCAAGCAAATCTACTGATCGATTTTTGGGGAGAATGTGTGATGACGACATGTTATCTAATTAATCGGACTCCCTCTAAGTTATTGAATGGTAAGACACCTTACGAGGTCTTGATGATAGTGACACCGAATTATGATCATTTGAGGGTGTTCGGATGGTTATGCTATGCTCGTAACCAAGGACGAACAGATGATAAATTTGAGAGTAGGAGCCATCAATGTGTATTCTTGGGGTATCCAAACGGAAAGAAAGCTTGGAAGGTGTATGGCTTGGAGGCAAAGAAATTTTTGATATTGAGAGACGTTGTGTTTTATGAAAATAAATTTCCATTTGCATCAAAGGGGGATGAGAAAGAAAAACGGAGTCATGAAACGGTTCCTGTGACCGTAACTTTGGAAGAAGAAGAGGAGAGTGTGAGAGTGGGGGGGGGGGGGGCGTTGAGAATGACGCTCAAGTAGAAATGACTCCGGGAAGTGAGGGGATAGATCATGGGGATCCAAACCCTGATGTTGTTCCCGGACACATGGAGGATGACATATTAGTGGAAGAATTGGGTCGTGGAAAGCGGACTAAGAGGGAAAATGTCTTGTTGAGAGACTTCGTCGCCAATACGGTCCAAAAGTTAAGTCACCGGGTATCGTCCTGCATCCAAAAGTCTAACTGTTCACCCGTTTCTCAACAACCCTCCGGTAAGCCCTATCCTCTAGCACATTATGTCGATTGTGATAATTTTTCTTCGAAGTATGTGAATTTTCTTGCAGCCATAACAGAAGGACATGCGCCTACCTCCTATTCAGAGGAAGTGAGAGATGAAAAGTGGAGGACAACCATGTTGCAAGAGTTGCAGGCATTGGAAGCAAACATAACTTGGGAAGTTGTTCGCTTACCTCCAGGTAAGAAGGCCCTCGGCTGTCGATGGGTGTATAAGATCAAGTACAATTCAGATGGTACCATTGAACGGTACAAAGCACGACTGTTGATTTTTGGGAATCATCAAGTAGAAGGAGTTGATTATACGAAGGCATTTGCATTGGTCGCTAAGATGGTGACCCTTCGAGTTTTTATGGTTGTGGCTACAACTAAAGTTTGGGAATTGCATTAGATGGATGTGCACAAAGCATTTTTGCATGGTGATCTTCGTGAAGAGGTATATATGAAATTGCCTCCGGAGCATCAAATGAATGGAAAAGGAACTGTGTGTCACCTCTGAAAATCCTTGTATGGTTTAAAACAAGCTCCTCAATGTTGGTTTACAAAATTATCGGCTGCTCTCATGAAATATGGGTTCCGACAATCATATTCAGATTACACATTATTTACAATGAAGAAGAGAAATGTGCAATTGAATGTGCTCGTATATGTGGATGATTTGATTGTCTCTGGTAACGATTTGAGGGCTATTCGAATTTTCAAGTTGTATCTCTTTAAATGCTTTCATACGAAAAATTTATGCACTTTGAAGTATTTCTTGGGGGTTGAAGTGGCAAGGGGTCCAAAAAGCATTTTCTTGTGTCAGAGAAAGTATGCTTTAGATATCATATCAGAAGTAGGTTTGTTTGGGGCAAAACCGGTGGGTATACATATAGAGCAAAAACATCGCTTGTCGCTTGCGACTGATCGGTTTATCAAATATCCCGAATGATTTCGAAGATTGGTTGGGAGATTGATTTATTTGTGTTTTACACGTCCGGATTTGTCCTACAATATGCATGTGTTGTCACAATTTATGCAGAGTCCCCGTGTTGAGCATATGGATGCGGCACCTCGTGTCGTTCGATACTTGAAAGGGTGTCCGGGCCAAGGCATTGTAATGAGTTCTCAGTGTGATCTGCATTTGCACGGATGGTATGATTCCGATTGGGCAGGTTGTCCGTTGATACGTTGCTCGTTGACTGGTTGGTACTTGTCTTTAGGGGACTCACCGATATCATGGCACACGAAGAAGCAACAAATTGTTTCTCGCTCTTCCGCGGAGGCAGAGTATCGGTCGATGGAAATGACCATGTGTGAGTTAAAGTGGTTGAAGGGGATATTATGGAACCTTGGAATCGAGCACAGTGCTCCGATAGATTTGAAGTGTGACAGTCAAGCAGCATTGCACATTGCTCGGAATTCTATTTTTCACAAGCATACTAAACACATCGAAGTTGATTGTCACTTTATTCAGAATGAGATTATTGGAGGCACAATACATCCTAGGTATGTGCCCACGGCCACACAACTGGCTGATATTTTCACGAAGGCGTTGGAACGGGCACAATTCGAGTATTTCCTTAACAAGTTGGGCATAAGAAATCCCCATGCTCCAGCTTGAGGGGGATATTGGAATATACTAAAGATTATTAGTGCAATTGTATATGCTATTTGTGTAATGTGTATATAGTTAGATAAAGTTAATTGTATATTGAGCTAAGCCCATTAGGGATAGCTTAGGGATTAAGTTAGGATTTTTGCTATTTTTCTTGATATAGAGGTTCATTAGTTAATGAAGATCAGAGTGTTTACCCAAAATTTGTTTTGTTGGGTCCATTTTACAACTTTCAAGAATTAAAATTTAATAACTGGATTTATATGACAATCACTGTTTTTAATTTTGCGAAGAGATACTCTTACTTGCACATACAACACAAAACAACATCAACGTCAAATTAACCTTGTTTTTACTGTAAACCAATTAAGTTGTTGATTGCCCAAAAAGAAATGAAGTAGAAACTACGCACACACAAAAGAGTGATTATTGGAAATTGAAGAGAACGATCGATCGCAATTAATTATAAACTTAAACGGGAATTCTTCGTAATAAGGACGAGATAAAATTAGTGAAATCAGAAACTAGTACTAATAGAAAAGAAAGGGGTCCAATTAGATTGTTAGAAGCATATTTTACCTTATCACTAGAAGTATTCAGTCGTAGGTGTAACTGCTCAAGATACTTATATGTCATATAAAATCATCCAAATGACACGTGCAGTCACATTACAATTTAGAAGATTCAAATCAAACTAAGAGAAACATAGAAAAAATCCAAATTACCGGACGTAAAGCCAAGACAATTGAGACACTATCACCATCCATATCTTTTTTTCACCTCTTCATCACCGATTCTTGTCCCCTTTTCTTCAAAATCAAGAAACATCAATTCCTCTATCGAAATACATGATTTCTAATCATTAATTAACAAAATCAATATATTGATGATTACTTGCTAACCCTGCAAGATTATAGCCTTAATATTTTTACATTAAACAAAATTTCTAGCGATTTCTTAATTATCCAGTACATATACTGATTGGTGTTACTCGGTGCTCAATGAAATAGTTGAAATGTTAGCAAACTTTTGGACACTACTATTATTGTAAAACAAAAAATTTACATACAAAAGCTAACTTAATGGAAAAACAAAGTAACAAACAACGAAAGCAGTGAAACCATAGTGATCATCATCAAGCTTCTTGATTCTTGAATTGAGACACATGAAGAGTATTGATCCCCATAAGGACGACTTTTGTAACGATATGGCCACCAAGGTAAGATAGGATCAGGAGGTGGTGGTACTAGACCATTCACAAAGTTAGGTGGTGAGTTATAATAACCAGCAGCAGGTGGCTGATAGTTATAAATTGCTGGAGGTGGAAAATACGACGACCCTTGTGAATATGGTGGAGTCATAGCCACTGGAGGGCTGTTTCCTGGACCGGTTGGCGGTGGATAACATGGATATGGACACTCCTGGCAGCTGGTTCTTGCCGTGAAGTTGAGAATCAGTGGGAAGAAGTATAGTAGGAGTGAGAGTAGTTTGGGGAGTTTAGGAGCCATGTTTCAAGAAGAAAGAAGTGGAAGGAAAAAGAATGGGTAGAAAAAGAAAGAGTAGCAAGTAAATGTAATGTGGGCTGTTGGGTGTGGGGACTTTGAAAGATATCCGTTCTAATTAGGTGACACTATTTACTTGATAATATTTTGTGGACAAATATTAGACATCCATATTTTTGAGAACAATTACAACTTGAGTTTCTCATTTTAGTCTTTAATGACAAGCCCTTTATGGTCATGGTGACACAAATATTATGACATAAGAGTATTTAAGATTATAAATTTTTCAAAAATCTTATAATTAACACACAAGTTTTATGATCGATTACCACAAGTTTTATATATAACATCTTATTTTTAACTTAAATAGTTAACCATAATGGTACATAAACAGAAAGGCAGATAACAAATTTCAGGGCGGTTTGGAAAAACTAAAGCTTCAAAAAGAGGTAAGAGATGAAGAAAAATATGCTACATACGCACGCAGGAGCAACGCTTTAGGTAACCTTTTACTAATATAGACAACTTAGTGGCAAGAATTGCCTACTATGTAAACAATATGGCCATTTATGTAATGGGCAAGTCTCTCAACAAAATAAAAAAGGATTTGTCAAGAAAGGACATTAGTAAGCTGGTCAAGAAAGTTAGTCTAGGAAGACATATAATAATCATTATGTTGCAATTCGCCCACTGGTGTCGCAAGTTTTAAATCTTATAGTAATTTTCTGACCACTACTCATGTCAAATTAGATTTTTCTGATATAAATATTAGCTCCAACAGAAAGTTTAAGAAGACAAGTATGGGTAAGGTTAGATACACGGGTAAGGTTAGATAGTGGGATAACATAATTGTCACTGGGCTATGATGATAACTTAATAGAGTACTATAGTTTGGTAATTTTGATTATCAGTGGGTATTTATTAGGCTGGTTTCATAAGTATGGATAGCTACAGAGCATTTCATATTGGGCTCCATCATTTAAGCCTAGGGCAAATAGGAGCACTAAAATTGTGGCAAAATTTGAAATTTACGTCACAAAGGTGACTAGCTGGTGTAGAAAGTTGTAGTAACGAAGATAAAATGATTTACTAATGGTAAGGATATTAAAAATTCAATAGCATAACCGCATAAACCTAAAATACGTCATTTAGTTAAAGAGGTATTTCAAGGGAATCACCTGAAAGTGAATTTTGCAGAAGGTGTCATTGCGTCTTATTCGTGTGGCAATGAAATGGTGCGTCAAGTAAACCGGTGGCATAGATAGTATTAGCAGTTACTCGTGAAGAAAGAGGTGAAGGGACCTCTTGAGTTTGAAAAGAAAAAAAGGGGACACCAATTTCTTTTCCTATTTCTTTTATTGTGTTTTCGTCATTAAGGGAATAATTAAGAGGGGGAAGGACTGTTTTGCAAATATTAAAAGTTGAGAAGTACACAAGTGGGGTTGACAGGTGGGACAAACACGGCAAGTTGGGCAAACATATATATACACTCTCTCTCTTTCTGTCAGAGCCCATTTCCCCATTTTCCCCACAAAAACTCTTCAACTACACCCCATTTCTCTCTCTTTCAGTTTCGTTTCAAAAAACCAACTGTGAATCGTCAAAATTTGTTCGTCTTTTCTTTGATTCCGTCAAATTTGCGGTGGAACTAAACCCATTGTTGCATATTTCCGTTCATCAAGTTAAAATAGGTACTTTTTCAACTTTTTTAAAGCAAAAACAAGAATATGGTCCGTCTGAAAACCCTTGTTTCATTTTTCTTGTTTGAGTTCATTTTTCTGAGTTTGTGTACAGATTTTCTGGTGCACGGTCGTTTGATAACCCAGAATACACTGGAAAAAAATCGTCTCTTCGGTTCCCACGAAAAAATTATGTGTAAACATCTGAAATGTGTGTAAACATATTTGCAAATGTGTACACATCTTTGCAGATGTGTAAACAAAAGATGACTGTATATCTGAAAAAATGGGCATAGATCTGCAAGATCTGTACACATATTCTTGATGTGTACACATATTCTTTTATGTGTACACATATATCCTTATGTGTACACATATTCTTGATGTGTGTACATAAAAGAAGTTAAAAAAGGGTTTATTAATTTTACACATATTCTAAATGTGTACACATAAGGTTATATGTGTACACATATAATTTTATGTGTACACATATTCTTGACGTGTGAACACAAGTTAAAAATGCACTACTATTTTTACACATATTCTTGATGTGTACACATATAACAATATGTGTACACATATTGTTGTATGTGTACACATATAACAATGTATCTGCACCTTTCCATGTGTAATTCTATTAGATGCTATTTTCATTCAACCTAACTATGTTATTCCTTTTATTTGCTATGTAGATACAATGGTTAGCACACGTCGTGGGGAGGCTAGTGGTATCAGTAGGGGTGGCAAGAGGAAGGCTGATGGAAGAAGCGAGACGTCTGAAAATGCTAGCAAAAGAACTAGAACTGCCAGCGGTAAAGCACGATCAAATGAGGCCCAATCAGAGAGCCAAGCCAGCATAGATATGTGTGCGCCTGTAGATGTTAATCGAATCGTTGAAGAAGTTAATCAACAAGCGGAACTCATAGATAGTGGATCAAAAAATGAGGGCTCTGCAACTCAGGTAGGTGAAAATAAGGAGGGCGATGTAGAATGCAATAAGGGAGAGAAGAATGCAGTGGAGAAAGAAAGTGATAGAGTTACTGGTGACAGAGAAGAAGAGGCTGGTGAAAAAGTTATTAGTGAGGTTATTGTAAAAGAAGGTGATGCTAGTGGAAGGGATGGAGTAGAAGAAGGAGCTGTTAGTGAAAGGGATGGAGTACAAGAAGGAGCTGTTAGTGGAAGGGATGGGGTAGAAGAAGGAGCTGCTAGTGGAAGGGATGGGGTAGAAAAAGATGTTGTTGTTGGTGTTAGTGGAAGGGAAGAAGAAGTAGAAGGTGTTGGTAGTGTTAGTGGAAGGGAAGAAGAAGTAGATGTTGTTGTCAGTGTTGGTGGAAGGGAAGATCGAGTAGAAGGTATTAGTGTTAGTGGGAGGGAACAAGTAGAAGAACAAGAACGTGGAAGACAACAAGAAAGTGGTGAAAGTGGAGAACGTGTTGGTACTGCTTGTGGAGTACAAGAAGAAGGTGGAGAACTTGTTGGTACTGCTGCCGGAGAAAAAGAAAAATTGGCAAAACGTGCTGCCTTGAAAAATTGGAGGTCGTTGTTGAGAAAGATAATACAGGATGATGACAATGCTGAGAAGGAGGTGGATAATGCTGAGAAGGATGCTGAGAACTTGGATAACATTGATGATGATGATGAAGAAGAAAGTGTTGGTGTTGGTGCAAAATCAGTAGAGGCAGCCCCAGAAGAGGTATGTGTTTATGTGCAAACATATTAATAACGTGTACACATATAAATAATGTGTACACATAAGATATATGTGTACACATATAAATAATGTGTACACATATAAATTATGTGTACACATATAAATTATGTGTACACATTATTTATATGTGTGCACATAAAACTTATGTGTACACAAAGAAATTATGTTTGAAAAAGACTAACTGATCAGTATCTCTTAATCATTTGCAGGTTGAGGAGGGCACAATGACTTTCCATCCTGATATGAATCTCAGGACCTTTATGGAGGAACATGGAGAGTTCACCGTGTCCAAGGTAACACAAAGATCCTCCCTTTCCGGGGATATGAAGAAATTTAGAGAGGCTTTGACTAATCTGGATATGTTGGATGATTTTAAAAGTTCAGTGTTTGGGCACTTGTTGGGTTTGAGCGATAAAGCAATTTTTCCTCCAAAACTAGTCCATGGGCTCCGATTGCGGACCATAAAATGCAAGAAGACAAAGGAGGTATGGGTCAAATTTAATAACCTTCCTGCTCGTTTTGGACTAAAGGAATTTGCATTAATGACGGGATTGTCCTGCCATGATTACCCTAGTGATGTTTTTCTGGATGATGTGAAAGCGAAGGGGCAAGAGATGTGGGACACGTTAATCGAGGAGAATGGAGGGAAAAAGGCTGTTTCTGGAAGTGAGCTATTGAGAGTGATCAGTGAAGGTGATCTAGATGCCAGGACGAAGTTTCGTCTTTCCCTTGCTTGGTTTGCGCACTCCATCTTATGTTCGAAGGATGCGCGCACAAGTGTTGATCCTTTATTTGTAATGTTGGCTCATAGGCCTACCACATTCTTCGCCAAGTATCCTTGGGGGAGAAAAAGCTTTGAGATGACAATTCAGAGCCTAGTCAAGCCAATGTCTGTTGAAATGAAAGGATACAACCTGTATGGCTTCCCATGGGCATTTGTTGCATGGGCATATGAAGCCATTCCATCCCTTCGGCACCCGGAATTTGATGACAAACCCACAGAACCAAGGATGATAAGATGGATCCCTACCAAGCAGGAGAGGGAATGTGATCACATCCTTCGCCATGTTGATAACCCGGTTAGTGATATTTCAGTTATCTTCCATTTGGTGTTTACTCATATACACATAGTTCTTTATGTGTACACATAAAACTTATATGTGTACACATATAAGTTATGTGTACACATAACTTTGATGTGTACACACAAGTAAAATGTAAGAACATATTACACACAGGTCTTTATGCGTACACATAACATATATGTGTACACATATAAGTTTTATGTGTACACATAACCTTTATGTGTACACGTATTATATTATTTTCTGATTTTTTTTCTTTTCTAATAAAACTATATTTTTTTTATGGGGTTGGAGGTGGTGAGCCCATTCCTTTTGCCTACTCCAAGGGAGAAGATAAAGGCGTTCATGAAAAATTTGTTGCCGTTTGTGGATGAGGCGGATGAGTTGATCGATCAATTGACCGAAAGACTTAAAGGTGCGCAAAATTTGAGGCTGGGGGATGTTGTTGGTGGTGGCAGAGCACTTGCAATTGTTGGTGTTAATGCAGAGGTTGTTCCAAAGCATGTTGATACAAGAATGGATGATGTTCCAGAGCATAGTCATAGGAGTATGGATATTGTACCAGAGCAAAGCGATAGAAGAATAGAGTTTGGTCGAGAGGCAAGTGGTGATGGAGGAGGAGCTGTTGGTGATAATGTTGTTGGAGATATACTTGTTGGCATGAGTGCTGACTTTATTGGTGGGAGAGCTAGAGAGAATATTGACTGTAGTGGTGGTGGTCGTAGGCTGTTTGAACAATCTGGTGGATATGGAGGTGAGGCTGGTGAGAGCACCTCTATAAGACATGGATGTAGCAGATGCTCATTATGTGAAGCATGTAAGGAGGAAAAGGAAAATGAAGTGAGATTGTTGAAAGATTTGAAGGAATCTGTGGAATTCCTAAAAAGGTGTGCTGAGGAGAAGCCCAAGAGGACTGTGTACCCTTCTAGGGCTCAGATGTCTCCATTCGTTGCATCATTGAAGAAGGCGAGGGCAGCGAAGGCGAGGGCCGGGAAGGCGACAAGGGCTAGGGGAACCAGGGCAAGGGCTGCAGATGTTGTCGCACCCCACTTTAAAATAATAAAGTGAGTTTTGACTTGGGGTAACTCGTTTGGAGTTAGAGTTTTGGAGTCGCCACCTAATAAATTATTCTAGGCGTATTAGGTCACCTATTAATTTCTAATAATTTAAAGAATAAATCCGGGTTGATCTACTAGTCAGAGATTCAGGTAAGTGTTCAAGTTAACCTAGAAGGAAGGGGTTGGGCACCTCCTAAGTTCCACAAATGTGGTTCCCGTCCGATTTCTATATTGGCCTTAGGAAAATAATTAAGCTAAAAGGATAA
The DNA here is from genome assembly GCA_037355625.1 of Petunia x hybrida. NCBI lineage: Eukaryota > Viridiplantae > Streptophyta > Magnoliopsida > Solanales > Solanaceae > Petunia > Petunia x hybrida. Next base: position 4,548,310 of record JBBBVM010000063.1, on the reverse strand, counting down.
AAGTTAAATAATTAAATAAAAGAGATGACATGAAAAATAAATAAAAGCATATATTAAGAAGGCAATATTCTAAAGGCATATTTAATTCAAGACTAGGCGTGCAATTTTAGCCTAAAAGATAGTCTAATCCACAAAAGGGTTAAAATCTCAATAAGTTTTGAATCTGGAATATCTCTGCAAAACTCAATTTCAGAACAGTTAATCACGGGCAGTTTGAATAGATTTGCATAAGGTCTATAATTCGAGCTGTATTGCACATGTAGCATAGAATTGCACATTTCGACATAAAGTGACTAATTAAATCGTTAGTAATACAAGTTAACTTTTAAGCGAGACTAATTAAATCGCTAGTAATACAAGTTAACTTTTAAGTGATACGAAAACAAGGAGGAGATATATATTATAAAAAAATGTGCGCCACTAAAGGGTGGCATTGTGACATTAGTGGTCACATACCGTTAACTTCAGTGGCGACCTTAGTGTGAGGTCGCGTTTAAAATAGTTAGGTTTAAAGTAAAGAGGATATATTCAAAATAATTATACATATAAAGTAATATCTAATTAAACACACAACATATTGAGCATATATTAATATAATGATATATTTAAATTAAGTTAACGATAGATATCAATTTGCTATATAAATTAGTGAATAAATAATGGTAGACGCTTATATAATTAAGGAGTGAGTATGACATTTTAAAAAAAAGTATTAACTGATGTGATGAGCAAATAACATAGAATCAAAAGACTAATTTAAAAGTTCGATAAGGAAAATAGTATAACTTTTAGGACTTGACCTCCAAAGTCCAACAACCCCTCACAAATTATTAATTAACTTGAAGAGGCTAAAAACGAGCACAGAAATTTTTGGAAAACATTTGAATTTCAGATTGTCAAAACAACCAAGTTTTGCAGATTTTCAAACCTTGCAGAAATAGACCAGTTTTAAAATGAACTGCACCTTTAGTCGTTTAGAAAAATCATTTATGAACCTGCCATTCCAGAAATTAAAATTTGCAGAAACAGTCTAGTCTTTAGTCTCAGTTTCAGTCTTAAACCTGTTGCAAACTGCCATTATTTCGAAATTTAAATTTTGCACAAACGTTCCAGTTTTCAGCTTTTACTGTGATTTTAGCCTCTACACACATAAAAATAGAGAGAAGGGTTAGAGATGGCCCCTGTTATAGCCATTTTCGCTGCACTTAGCAACTAACTTCCCTGATGTACCTGTTTTAGCAAATACATACCAGAGGGACACCTAGCAAATACATAAAAAGGTCTACGGGATAAACTTAACAAAAAATAGAAAGGGAAAAGAGTAATGCCCTGGGTGCATTATATACTGCTTAATCCAATCAGCCATGCAAACTATACACGTAGTCTCTTCGACATAAATGGATGATACAAGGGCCTTTGTAGATTTGACCAAAATCTGTGTCGATTCTTAAGATTGGTATGGCTTATTAGCCATCCTAAGAGCCTGCACAAAGAGTTAGTAGAAGGGCCAAAAGAGGCCAACAACAGGCAGCTAACACACACACAATCATACAAGGATTCAAAGTTATAAAAATAGTGTCATCAAACTGTCACCAACAGAACCATTCAACTAGTAGAAAGATTGTACCTTGGTGTGTCTGAAATGAACAAGAAAGGAACTGGCAGCAAGAGCAACAACACACATATGCTAAAAAGGTCCAGCTTGGCTGAAAACTAACAAGACCAGGATTCCGAGAGACAGAGAAGAGAGAATATATGTTTCAGTGCATCCAGAAGTGTCTGTGTGATGGGCTTCAGCATGTAGAAGTGTTCTGAAGGTGTAATCAAGTGTAGGAAAGTCTGTGAGGGGAGGAAAAGAGTAGTGTACTATTCTGCTGTTTTCCAGCGTGTGTACAAGTCAGTTTTCAAAGACATATCAGTATGTGTTGTGTGCCCCATAAAGGGAGAAGGGGACTGGTATTTATAGCTCAAGGAAGAACTACACTTTTTAAGAGAATCATTCAAAATCTCTCTTATAAAAGGTAAATGGAATTCTGTTTTCATATAAAAAGGAAAAGAGAGATGCTTTGCCTTTCAAATCACATGTAAAGAGAAAATTTTGGTCAATTACAAAAGGAGTAATTCAAGGGATTCACATTTCTATAAAAGGAAAAATGTAACAACCTGGACTGCTATTGTCTTCAGATAATCAGAATATACACAGATTTGCATAGGGGAGGTGTAACATTAATGAGGCTTTCCTTATGCTATTAGCATTTCGAAGCTCAAACAAAGATCAGTAGCACATAACAATTTCATGACTCGAATACATACAGTTTTAATCAAAGCTTTCAACTGTGAATTCAAATAGTCAGACATTTCAAGATTCAAACCGATAGTCATTTACTAGTTTGGTTTTCCATTCAAAGGCGCTTAACTAATTCGAACAGTCCAAGCAATTCAGTGACGATTAATCCTGAAGTTACTAAAGTGATAAACTAATCTATGAATAATCGACGCGACTGAATCCAAACAAGGTGCACACGTTAAGCATAAGAGCAGGCCCAATATTTTTCCATGATTCAGCATATAAGAATAATAAAAGAAAATGAATAAAAAGAAATGTGTTACCCGTTTGGGATGATGGGTCGGGTCATGCCTAACCCGATCGGTTTCTGTTCATTTTCAACGATTCGTGTTCGAATCACTTACTACTTGCCTTGTGCGTGTAAAATCAGCGTGTATCACGTCTTGTTTGATCCGGATTCGACGAGATTCGCTCAATCCTTTCTTCTTCCTTTTCGGTTTCCATAGAAAGAGAGAGAAGATGATTTGTTCCCTTTTTCTGTGTGAAAACGACAAGGGAGAGAGAGGGATGAGCGGAGATGGCGGATGAGACGACGGGATTATGGTGGAGATACGGTGGATTTCGCGTGTATTTGGACGGAATTTGGGAAAAGGGGAGAGAGGAGATTGAGGTGCGGCGGATTTAGGGGAAGGGAATAGGAGAAATATGTTTTTTAGGGTTTTAAGTTGTGAGGGGTATTGTAAATATCAAGTGGGGAGATTTATTTTGGGCCGTCAGATTGAGGGGATGAAGGGCTGCGATTATGCCACGTCAGGCGCGTATGTGTGAGTGTATAAGTGTAGTGGCTGATGTGTAAGGGTACGGGTGAGCTTTGAGGGTTTGTACTTCATGCTAACATGAGTTGTACACATGCCAAACGAAGTTGTACATTGTGCTAGAAGTGTGTATTTAGTGAGGTGCAAGCTTAAGTGGAGCTTAGGTGGCATAAACGTGGATAAAAATGATGACGAGGACTAGATGTAGTATATTTGGAGTTGTAAATTGACAATTTGGCTTGTATTTAATTAAAATACTTGTAAATATAAATAATTAGTATAAAAATAGGAAATTTTGTAAATAATTATAAATAAATGTAAATAATTATAAATAAATGTAGATGACCACAAATAATACTAATTAGATATAAATAAGTCACAAATAATTATTAAATAATGTCATAATGCATTAAATTGCATGAAATAGCATACGTTTTGGAAAATAGCCTAAATGAATGTAATTACGTAATTATAATCACAATTAAATAAATACTATGTAAATAGGGGATTAATAATAATATTACACACGTAAATGCATGTTGTCTAATGCAGTTTTATTTGAAAGATTACTATTATTGATTTTAATTAAATATAGCCAAATTGCGGAAAATATAGGGACAAAATTGGGTGTCAACAGCTGCCCCTCTTTGCCCGGGGATGATGAAAGAGTCTTCGGGCAAAGATAGTTGACGGAATAGCCAATTTTGTCACGACTGGTGGGCAGAATGAATTGGAAAGGGGAAACGGGAGTTTTGGGGTGTTTTTGGCCGAACCCCGGTCTCTGAGTTGCCTACATATCTCGGGTTTCATGAGAATCAGGCCGTGTGTAGTTCTAGAATGGCATGTTGCCTGTGTGAGATGTTTATGGCGAACGATTTTGGATTACAGACTAAACTTATCAAGTATGTAAAGTTCAGATTCATGTGTGCTTTGCCTTTTGGCGAGATAAATGATTGAAGAATAAAACAGAGGCACTATCGAAGACGAGATATCGTCAATAGATTGAGCGTGGGAAAAGAGCTTGTAATCATCCTAGTTATGAAGATGTGGTGCACGACACACCCATAAAGAGGAGTTTACACTGACATAGTTTCCACTTCATCTCGATAAATGAGTCATTTCGTCTTCAATTTTGCTTTGAATGAGCTTGGAAATATTTGGGGAGCGAGTTTTATGAATGCGCACGATTCAAGCAGACGGGCACGATTAAGCACGAAAATACGCATGATCGACGCAGACGAGCACGAGTTAGGAAGGAACATGAAACTGACACCCAATCGACAAGGAAGGATTAGGTAGACCACTGGTGTGAGTATAGAATTGTAGCTTGGAACTCGGCAGGATAGGTAGCTTATGGGCGTAGCAAAAAGGCATTGTCTGTAGGGTTAGGCTTTGCTTTGTATGTTTTTGAGGTTTTACAGTTGTATAATTTGCAGTGATGTTGGGAGCAGGCGTGAGAGCATGGCACAGGGGTTTGTTGAGAGATCGGGGAGTACCCTGCAGTAAAATCATGATAAATGCAGTAGATATAAAAGATAAAGTAAGGTAAACTTCCCTGTTGAGCCGAGTGGTTGTTTTGTCTCAAGCTTGTTTGATTGGTGTCTCATCCAAATGTCTTTCCAATGCTATGCCCACCGATGTGGACCTTGCTCTGCTGTAAATTGTTGTCATGTTCACCACTGCGAACCTTATATATCTTATGTTGCCTTCAATGGTGAACTGTATACATAGGCACGGATCCTGTGTTCCTTAAGTGATTGAACTGCCCACCAACGCGGACCCTATCATCCACAATCGCAGATTCTATGCTTGATCAATAGTCGGTCTGTCCACAAACGCGGACCTTACTGCTCCAAATTACTGCACTATGCCCACAAACGCGGACCCTACTCTGCTTCGAATTGTTGAACTGGGTCCACAAACGCGAACCCTACTCTGCTTCAAATTGTTGAACTATGCCCACAAACGCGGACCCTATACCTCCAATTGCTGAATTATCCACATATGCAAACCTTATATATATCCATCGGCATGGATTATATGCTTATTTCATTGTTGTCATGTCCACAAACGCGGACCTTATATATCTGCCGACGCAGATTCTATGCTTCTTTCTTTGTTGTCATGTCCACAAACGCGGACCCTATATATCTGCCGACGCAGATTCTATGTTTCTCAAATTTGAAGTCACGTCCACAGACGGACCTTACACTGTTGTCATTGCTGTCATGTTCACCACTGCGAACCCTATATATCCGCCGACGCAGATCCTATGCTTCTCCAATTGATGTAATGTCTACAGACGCGGACCCTATATATCCACCAACGTGGATTCTATGCTTCTCGAGTTGATGTCATATCCACCGATGCGGACCCTATATATCCACCGACATGGATCCTATGCTTGTCATGTCCACCGATGCAGACCATATATATCCACTGACATGGATTCTATACTTCTCAAATTGATGTTATGTCCACCGCTGCGGACCCTATGTATCCACCGACATGGATCTTATGCATGTCATGTCCACCGATGCAGACCCTATATATCCACCGACATGGATTCTATACTTCTCAAATTGATGTCATGTCCACCGCTGCGGACCCTATATATCCACCGACATGGATCCTATGCTTGTCATGTCCACCGATGCAGACCTTATACATCCACCGACATGGATTCTACACTTGTCAAATTGATGTCATGTCTACCGCTGCAGACCCTATATATCCACCGACATGGATCCTATGCTTGTCATGTCCACCGATGCAGACCCTATACATCCACCGACATGGATTCTACACTTGTCAAATTGATGTCATGTCCACCGCTGCAGACCTTATATATCCACCGACATGGATCCTATGCTTGTCATTGTCTTCATGTTCACAAACACGAATGTTGTTTTGCTTTCAAACCGTTGAATTATGCCCACAATCGCGGACACTACCATGTTGTCATTGTTGTCATGTACACAAACCCGAGCCCTAGATCATTTTCATTGTTGAATGTGTCCACCGATGCAGACCAAATATACTTCCTCAAATTAATGTCATGTCCACAGATGCAGACCCTATATATCCACCGATGCGGATCTTATGCTTGTCAAATTGATGTTGTGTCCACAGACGCGGACGTTATATATCCACCGACATGGATCCTATGCTTGTCATGTCCACCGATGCAGACCCTATACATCCACCGACATGGATCCTATTCTTCTCAAATTGATGTCATGTCCACCGCTGCGGACCCTATATATCCACCGACATGGATCCTATGCTTGTCAAAATGATGTTGTGTCCACAGACGCGGACCCTATATATCCACCGACATGGATTCTATGATCTTCAAATTGATGTCGTGTCCACAGACGCGGACCTTATATATCCGCCGATGCAGATTCTATGCTTGTCATGTCGATGAATATTGCTTTGCAAGAGTAGTTAGGTATGCTCGGTACCTGTGTAAACCTGCAATCAAAAAAGATTTGTGAGTATTTTGGGGGAGGTTGACTTGCGCATTCGCTGTGTCGTACTCTGTCGTTGTCTCTTGTATAATCTCCTCCTTGTAATATCTCCCTTTTTGAACGTCGAACCTTAGTCGAGCCGTGGGCAAAAGGGGTAAGGAAATGGTATATGCATGTGTTTTGTGAAAATTATTTTTTAAAGAATAATGCAAATTTGTTCCAATGAATCATAGACTGCGACGTGTTGTTTGGACATGATCTCCTCTATGTCCATTTGCTGTTCAAAGATCTTTCATCTTGAAATTTTGAGGGAAGCTCAAAATTTCTGCCCCAGTGTGCTGCTTGTATTTTCCTGGAATTTTTGAGGTCCCTCAAAAATTCTGCCCCAGTGTGTTGTAATGTATTCTTTGAATTTTTTGAGGGAAACTCAAAAAATTCTGCCCCAGTGTCTAATAAAATTTTCTTATGATGTGACCGTGCCTTGAGTAGGTTGCCTACGTATCCCCTTTTGGGAATCAGGTCGCTACGTAGTTCAAATCCAGTAAAGATGAATGTTGCTCGATTTATAGTATCTCTTGATTGTATCTTCTTGGTAAACGCCTTTGTCATTCCATTGCTTGTTGTGCTCATTCTTTGCTATCCATGAGCATCACTCGCTCCAGTATGTTTTTGGCCCATTTGGGATTGTCCAATTTTGCTCTATGTATTTCTACTGTTTCGCCTTGAATTGTAACTTATCTTCCTCAATATGTTCTTGTCTCAGTTGTCTGCCATAAGATTTCCACGATTAACTATGAAGTTCCTTGAATGTCCTCTGTCGAATCACCATAGTTTGGCTTGTACTTGTCGTTTTGGACTGTTTCCTCACATCACAGTCGCGGATTCAATGGAATTAAAATAATTTTGTTGATAGTGAATGATGCATACTTAAAATAAAAATGGAAATGATTTTATTATTGGACTTGAGAAAAAGTCTTCGAAAGGAAACAACGATGCAACAAAGTTGAAAAACAAAGAAAATAAAAGCTAACGACTCGGAGTCGTATTTTATTTAAGAAAAAGACTAATGCCCAAGCTTCACTAAGGTTCTCGGCATGCTCGAAATGTGCTGTAGATTTAGTTGTTCAGCTTCAGCTTTCTAGATGTTCAGGGCTTCATTATGCTTTTCAAGAACTGCATCATATTCTTCCATGAATAGCTCCTTTAGACCGGTCAGCTCATCTTCTATACCGTGAACACCTTCGGCAAGTCCTTCTCCCTTGGGAGTTTTTGTGTAGCTTGAAAAGATGGATGCTTGTTTCAGAGTTGGAACAAACTGCTCTAGTGAATGATAACTTCTTGTATCTTTTACTTTGTAAACCAGGATGTACCCCGTGCCAAACTTGTGTTCATCAAACACTGTTTTTGCTTTTATAATCGTGCCTTCCAGATTGCACTCTTCGCCGAAGTCAATCATATTCACCTTCTCATCTCCATGATTAGGTAGTGGGTTTTTGTGCACATTTGGCGCCTTCAAATTAATGGCTTTTTCATCTATTAAGTCTTGAATCTTGTCTCTTAGTGCAAAACATCTCTCCGTCTCATGCCCCGGCCCACCTGAGTGATATGCACACCTTTTACTGTAATCAAAGTTAGGTGAAGGGTTGTCTGGCACCTTTTGAGGGATTGGGACAATAAGCCCAGCAGCTCTCAATCTCTCGAACAATTGGGTGCGAGATTCAGCTAATGCAGTGTAGTTTCTTTTTGGTTTTTGGTTTGCCTCGGGGCGAGGCTTGGGAGGGTATGACGGTGCATTTCGGTAGTTGGGTTGAGTATTTTGCTGGTATGGTGGACGGCTTGGTGCTGGGGTGTGAAATATAGGCCGAGTGGGTTGAGTGTTATAGACGGAATATTCAGGTGGTATGTGAGGGTATGGATAGAATGGTGGTGGTGTTTGATAATAGTGGTTGAAAACAGGGTCTTGAACAGTTGCAGCAAAAGAGACTTCGTCTTTCTTCTTTTTGGAGAGACTCACATTTCCTGACTGGAGAGCCTTATTAGTAGCCTGTAGTGCAGCTTGGCTAATAATCTTTCCACTTTTAAGTCCTTCTTCTACGTCATCTCCCATCAACACTACATCAGCAAACTTCTGATTTTTCATATGCAACAACTTATCGTAATAGACGTCCTCTTGAATGCGGATGAATATGTTCACTATTTCTTTTTCATCCATAGCGGGTTGCACCTTGGCAGCTTCTGCTCTCCACCTAGTAGCATATTCTCTAAATGTTTCAGTGGGTTTCTTTTTCAACTTTTCCAGGTAGAAACGATCTGGTACCATTTCAGTGTTGTACCCAAATCGTTCTACGAAATCTGCTGCCATGTCTTCCCAACCGAGCCATGTGCCAGGCTTTTGCTTAGAGAACCAACTCAAAGCCTCTCCGGTCAAGCTTCGGCTGAATAGCTTTACCCGTACTTTCTCGTCTTCCCCTGCTCCAATCAGCTTGTCACAATATGTTCTCAAATGTGCCATAGGATCTCCAGTTCCATTGAACAGGTCGAACTTTGGTATCTTGTATCCGTCTGGCAATTTCAAAGTAGGATAGATGCACAAGTCTTCATAAGCTAAACCTTTAGTAGTTTTGCCTAACTCAAACTTCTTAAAGGCTGCTTCCAGCTTACGAACTTTCTCTTTTGTGCCATCATCATTGGCTTCATCCTCCGCCCATTCATAGTTTCCATGGTTTTTGATTGGCGAAGTGAATTGTTTGGTTTCAGCAGTGAACATGGGATTGTAAGGCTGCGGATTTGTGATATTAGTGTGAGGTAGGCTTGTGTTTATGTAAGTAGGATGTGCAGGAGGTGGTGCTTGATAACTGGTGGGTAGGGTTGCTTGGTAAGTAGCAGGTAATGCTGTTTGGTATGTGGCTGGTAGTACTGTTTGATAAACAACGGGTGGATCAGTTGGGTGTATAGGGTCCTTTCCGTTAGGGCGGGCTGACCCACTTGGATCGACAGGCTCTCCTGAATGGGCGGAGTCAACACCGGGTAAACTGGTCATTGTCAGTTTCTCTTCAAGTTCTTTAATTCTTTGCTCTAAAATAGCAACATGTTCGTTATACCCAACTGGAGCAAGCTTGCGTGGTGTTCCATTGTTATCATCAATAAGAGCAGCGTTATTCAATTCAGCCATAATATTTCGCTTTCCTCTTCTTCTAGTTTGTGAGGGGGGAGGGGTTGTAACTGGTCCTTTGGCTCTCGTCCGGTACTGATGCTCGGCCAGAATGCACAAGTCAACCTCGGGAGTGGGAGTAAAACTAACACATGAAAAAAAATAAGTCAGTGTTGAGATAATAATTTTCATATACAAAACATATCATGTTTTATAATGCAGGGAACCTCTTTTGTATCGGAGGTAGGCCTAACAAGACCAACACATATAAGATGCATGATAGGCGTCATTTGGACGAGGTTGGCTAATGGACTTTAACATGCCAAGGATGTTAAGTCTTCCTAAGTTTGAGTATGATATTTAAAATTGAACGTGTATCGTGCGTCATCCCATTTGTTCTCATAATCCAAAGTTAAACAGAAAAATAATTTTGTTGTATAAATGTGGAATAACATTTTTAAGTAAATAGGAATAATAATTGATCTTGCTACATTAAAAGTAGAAGAAATTCATTTAAAGTCTATGATTTGGTTTTCAAAAATAGAAAAATTAATTTCGTTCATAACCCAAAAATAATGTTATAAAATAATTGGTTTTGTATGAATGTAAAAAAAATTCATACGTAAATAGAAATAAATAATTTATTTCTATAACAATTTCCATTTATAGAAATAAATAGTTGACTTTGTTAAACAAAAGTAGAAAGATCAATTTAAAATATGTTTTATTTGATCTTCCAAATTTTCAACTTGTGGTATCTTCCAACAAAAATAAATAATTGGATGATCCACACTTTTGAGAACAAATAGTCTATATTAGACACGTTCAACGTTAAATAGATGCGCACGTAATATATTTAAACGTCCCTTAGGGTCGGAGACCCGTTTGGTTCGTTCAAATATGGTGAACTAATAGACTTAAACATGAGCCGAAGTCAAAATCTCCTAATCATGACATGATGCATGGTCCCTAAAAAGAGACTTCATTGAGAGTTGGCTAATCTAGACAAGGACATGGTTCCCCCAGGCGGACAACCAAGGGGTGGGAACGTTTGGAATTGTTGGTTGTACCACGGACCAACTTATCCCAACCGTCCCCCCTAAAGGGTTTTTTGAGAGTGAAACGACCGTGAGATCCACGTAATCGTTCGTGTGTGTGTAAGTGTCAATTTTCCAGGAGTGGAGGAGTATGAACGAAATGCAACAAATAAGTTCAATAATATACAAAATATATAAAAAAAATTACAAAATGTAAAAGATTATCCACCTGCAAAGAGAAAAAGTTAGTATTGAATACAAAATAATAAAAGCAATAATAAACCCAATATAAAAATCGTAATGGTTAGAACATTTAATCCCCAGCGGAGTCGCCATTCTGTCGCACCCCACTTTAAAATAATAAAGTGAGTTTTGACTTGGGGTAACTCGTTTGGAGTTAGAGTTTTGGAGTCGCCACCTAATAAATTATTCTAGGCGTATTAGGTCACCTATTAATTTCTAATAATTTAAAGAATAAATCCGGGTTGATCTACTAGTCAGAGATTCAGGTAAGTGTTCAAGTTAACCTAGAAGGAAGGGGTTGGGCACCTCCTAAGTTCCACAAATGTGGTTCCCGTCCGATTTCTATATTGGCCTTAGGAAAATAATTAAGCTAAAAGGATAAAAGTTAAATAATTAAATAAAAGAGATGACATGAAAAATAAATAAAAGCATATATTAAGAAGGCAATATTCTAAAGGCATATTTAATTCAAGACTAGGCGTGCAATTTCAGCCTAAAAGATAGTCTAATCCACAAAAGGGTTAAAATCTCAATAAGTTTTGAATCTGGAATATCTCTGCAAAACTCAATTTCAGAACAGTTAATCACGGGCAGTTTGAATAGATTTGCATAAGGTCTATAATTCGAGCTGTATTGCACATGTAGCATAGAATTGCACATTTCGACATAAAGTGACTAATTAAATCGTTAGTAATACAAGTTAACTTTTAAGCGAGACTAATTAAATCGCTAGTAATACAAGTTAACTTTTAAGCGATACGAAAACAAGGAGGAGATATATATTATAAAAAAATGTGCGCCACTAAAGGGTGGCATTGTGACATTAGTGGTCACATACCGTTAACTTTAGTGGCGACCTTAGTGTGAGGTCGCGTTTAAAATAGTTAGGTTTAAAGTAAAGAGGATATATTCAAAATAATTATACATATAAAGTAATATCTAATTAAACACACAACATATTGAGCATATATTAATATAATGATATATTTAAATTAAGTTAACGATAGATATCAATTTGCTATATAAATTAGTGAATAAATAATGGTAGACGCTTATATAATTAAGGAGTGAGTATGACATTTTAAAAAAAAGTATTAACTGATGTGATGAGCAAATAACATAGAATCAAAAGACTAATTTAAAAGTTCGATAAGGAAAATAGTATAACTTTTAGGACTTGACCTCCAAAGTCCAACAACCCCTCACAAATTATTAATTAACTTGAAGAGGCTAAAAACGAGCACAGAAATTTTTGGAAAACATTTGAATTTCAGATTGTCAAAACAACCAAGTTTTGCAGATTTTCAAACCTTGCAGAAATAGACCAGTTTTAAAATGAACTGCACCTTTAGTCGTTTAGAAAAATCATTTATGAACCTGCCATTCCAGAAATTAAAATTTGCAGAAACAGTCTAGTCTTTAGTCTCAGTTTCAGTCTTAAACCTGTTGCAAACTGCCATTATTTCGAAATTTAAATTTTGCACAAACGTTCCAGTTTTCAGCTTTTACTGTGATTTTAGCCTCTACACACATAAAAATAGAGAGAAGGGTTAGAGATGGCCCCTGTTATAGCCATTTTCGCTGCACTTAGCAACTAACTTCCCTGATGTACCTGTTTTAGCAAATACATACCAGAGGGACACCTAGCAAATACATAAAAAGGTCTACGGGATAAACTTAACAAAAAATAGAAAGGGAAAAGAGTAATGCCCTGGGTGCATTATATACTGCTTAATCCAATCAGCCATGCAAACTATACACGTAGTCTCTTCGACATAAATGGATGATACAAGGGCCTTTGTAGATTTGACCAAAATCTGTGTCGATTCTTAAGATTGGTATGGCTTATTAGCCATCCTAAGAGCCTGCACAAAGAGTTAGTAGAAGGGCCAAAAGAGGCCAACAACAGGCAGCTAACACACACACAATCATACAAGGATTCAAAGTTATAAAAATAGTGTCATCAAACTGTCACCAACAGAACCATTCAACTAGTAGAAAGATTGTACCTTGGTGTGTCTGAAATGAACAAGAAAGGAACTGGCAGCAAGAGCAACAACACACATATGCTAAAAAGGTCCAGCTTGGCTGAAAACTAACAAGACCAGGATTCCGAGAGACAGAGAAGAGAGAATATATGTTTCAGTGTATCCAGAAGTGTCTGTGTGATGGGCTTCAGCATGTAGAAGTGTTCTGAAGGTGTAATCAAGTGTAGGAAAGTCTGTGAGGGGAGGAAAAGAGTAGTGTACTATTCTGCTGTTTTCCAGCGTGTGTACAAGTCAGTTTTCAAAGACATATCAGTATGTGTTGTGTGCCCCATAAAGGGAGAAGGGGACTGGTATTTATAGCTCAAGGAAGAACTACACTTTTTAAGAGAATCATTCAAAATCTCTCTTATAAAAGGTAAATGGAATTCTGTTTTCATATAAAAAGGAAAAGAGAGATGCTTTGCCTTTCAAATCACATGTAAAGAGAAAATTTTGGTCAATTACAAAAGGAGTAATTCAAGGGATTCACATTTCTATAAAAGGAAAAATGTAACAACCTGGACTGCTATTGTCTTCAGATAATCAGAATATACACAGATTTGCATAGGGGAGGTGTAACATTAACGAGGCTTTCCTTATGCTATTAGCATTTCGAAGCTCAAACAAAGATCAGTAGCACATAACAATTTCATGACTCGAATACATACAGTTTTAATCAAAGCTTTCAACTGTGAATTCAAATAGTCAGACATTTCAAGATTCAAACCGATAGTCATTTACTAGTTTGGTTTTCCATTCAAAGGCGCTTAACTAATTCGAACAGTCCAAGCAATTCAGTGACGATTAATCCTGAAGTTACTAAAGTGATAAACTAATCTATGAATAATCGACGCGACTGAATCCAAACAAGGTGCACACGTTAAGCATAAGAGCAGGCCCAATATTTTTCCATGATTCAGCATATAAGAATAATAAAAGAAAATGAATAAAAAGAAATGTGTTACCCGTTTGGGATGATGGGTCGGGTCATGCCTAACCCGATCGGTTTCTGTTCATTTTCAACGATTCGTGTTCGAATCACTTACTACTTGCCTTGTGCGTGTAAAATCAGCGTGTATCACGTCTTGTTTGATCCGGATTCGACGAGATTCGCTCAATCCTTTCTTCTTCCTTTTCGGTTTCCATAGAAAGAGAGAGAAGATGATTTGTTCCCTTTTTCTGTGTGAAAACGACAAGGGAGAGAGAGGGATGAGCGGAGATGGCGGATGAGACGACGGGATTATGGTGGAGATACGGTGGATTTCGCGTGTATTTGGACGGAATTTGGGAAAAGGGGAGAGAGGAGATTGAGGTGTGGCGGATTTAGGGGAAGGGAATAGGAGAAATATGTTTTTTAGGGTTTTAAGTTGTGAGGGGTATTGTAAATATCAAGTGGGGAGATTTATTTTGGGCCGTCAGATTGAGGGGATGAAGGGCTGCGATTATGCCACGTCAGGCGCGTATGTGTGAGTGTATAAGTGTAGTGGCTGATGTGTAAGGGTACGGGTGAGCTTTGAGGGTTTGTACTTCATGCTAACATGAGTTGTACACATGCCAAACGAAGTTGTACATTGTGCTAGAAGTGTGTATTTAGTGAGGTGCAAGCTTAAGTGGAGCTTAGGTGGCATAAACGTGGATAAAAATGATGACGAGGACTAGATGTAGTATATTTGGAGTTGTAAATTGACAATTTGGCTTGTATTTAATTAAAATACTTGTAAATATAAATAATTAGTATAAAAATAGGAAATTTTGTAAATAATTATAAATAAATGTAAATAATTATAAATAAATGTAGATGACCACAAATAATACTAATTAGATATAAATAAGTCACAAATAATTATTAAATAATGTCATAATGCATTAAATTGCATGAAATAGCATACGTTTTGGAAAATAGCCTAAATGAATGTAATTACGTAATTATAATCACAATTAAATAAATACTATGTAAATAGGGGATTAATAATAATATTACACACGTAAATGCATGTTGTCTAATGCAGTTTTATTTGAAAGATTACTATTATTGATTTTAATTAAATATAGCCAAATTGCGGAAAATATAGGGACAAAATTGGGTGTCAACAGATGTTCAAGAGCAAGAGAGGCTGCCTGTTGATCTTTATAGGCCAGTTGATCCAGCTAAGGAGGCTGTTTTTAATGCATACATGAAGGAGAAAAACAGGAAAAAACATTTTTTTCTGGGTCACGAGTACAACTACCTCGACTTCCAAGATGTAATCCGCATGAAGAAGTGGATGGAGAGTCAGGTACACTTTTCTCTATGTACCTTTTTTGTGTACACGTATTATTTATGTGTACACATATTTTTTATGTGTAGACATATTCTGGTATTTATACACATCAAGAATATGTGTACACAACAAGATTATGTGTACACATTAAAATTATGTGTACACGTAGAGAATATGTGTACGCATAAATAATCAGCTTGTGATTGTTCTTTATATTAAATACCATCTTACATGCTTATATTCATTTTTTGTTTTATTTTTCCATTATCATACAGCATGTTGATGAAATTTTAAACTTGATGCGGATAAGGCATAAGGAATTCCACAGGCATTACAACAAGACCGATGTCATCTTGGACATGAACTTCTGTACTAAATTGACTGCAGCGCACCAAGCTTTTATAAAGGATGCTGAAGATCTTGGGGTTTCTTTTGATGAATGTATGAAGTTGAAGAAGTGTGAGGAAGGTCTCCTAGATTATGCTTCTGGAAAGCTGCCTTACCCTGGTGGACGCAAGTGGGATGGTGCCAAGAGGATATTTACTGTCCTTAACATTGATAAAAAGCATTATCTCACATGTGTCTTCTTGATTGAGCAGGGAAAGATTGAGCTTTATGACTGCAACATGGGAGTTTATAGTGAAGATGCATTAGCTCCATATGTCTTGCCCATTACGATTATGTTCCCCAAGTTCTTGCGTGATTGTGGTAAATTCAAACATTTACCAGAAGCCATCTTGAATGCAGACTTGTGGGGTTATGAACGAGTTCTGGATCTTCCAAGGAACGAAACAGGTACTGCGTGTGGGGGGTATTCACTTATGTTCATGGAGCATCTCTTGACAAACACCCCAATGACGTTGCTGCATGATAGTTCAATGGAAGATATGAGAAAGAAGTGGGCTGTAGACATATTCTATGAGGAAATGGAGCCTTAAGTGGTGTTGGATGAACTAATTTGATTGGTCTGTATGGATAATCTTAATCTTTTTATTTTCGTTGGTCTGTATGGATAATCTTAATCTTTTTTTTATTTTAGTTTTTGATGTGGTGGACTAGTATATCGCATGATGTACATGATCAGCTTTCTTTTATTTGCACACCTGTTGTGGATGTGTTGAAATGACTTGCCTATTTCCTCCTATCTTTCAAACTTATATAAAATATGTGTACACATATAGCTTATGTGTACTCATATAACTTATGTGCGCACGTAAGAAATACGTGTAGGAAATTACTTTCTAAATTTGCACAAGCATTTCCTACACATCAAACATATGTGTACACGTAAAAAATATGTGTAGATAATTACTTGTGTAATTTACACAAGTCCATAATACACGTCAAACATATGTGTACACGTAAAAAATATGTGTAGATAATTACTTGTGTAATTTGCGCAAGTCCATAATACACGTCAAACATATGTGTACACGTACAAAATATGTGTGGATAATTACTAAGTCCAGCATACACGTCAAAAATATGTGTACACGTAAAAAATATGTGTAGGTAATTACTTGTGTGCGGACGGTTATCATTGATAAAAGGCGGATAATTAAACTAGGGCAGTTATAAAAATAGCCTAATGCAACCGTTCAATAAACCGTCTATAGCATAAATATGAAAGGACGCAATCCTTCACATCCTTTCTCTATAAATAGTCAAAAATACTATCTTGACGTCCCACAAGCAAAAACTATTCCAGTATCTATAGCAAAAACTATTCCAGTATCTATAGCAAAAACAGCAAAGAAATCATGGCAAGACGTCCTATTATAAAGATGGAAGACTTGAAGAAAGATCTTGATGAAATGAAAGAAGCCCTAATTGAAGCAAGAGACCGCCAACTTATGGATATAAGGAGGATTAAAAGGATCTTCGAACTACTCCTAGCACCTTTGGGCAAGTCCTTGAAGGACATCTACTACACTCCACCTCGCTTCGGCTTTGAAAATTAGAATCTATAATGTTAAGTTCCCTTTTTATTGTGAAATCCGAGTTATATGTCTTAATTTTAGTATTTGTGAAGTCTATGATTGTATGTATTTGAATAAATCCTAAAGTATTTGTATTTGTGAAGTCTATGATTATCATGTTTCTATATTTATAATGATTGAATGTACTCACAAATAACTTTACGTGTACACATACAGTTTATATGTGTACACATATTGTCATATTGATTCTCAAATATCCCAAATCTTGGTTGTTTGATTGCCAAAAATGGTGAATCCATGTTCCTACATTAAAATGGGAGTTATTTGAGTGTTCACACGAGTTCTCATGCATTCCCCATCATTGGAGCATTAGAACATAAGGATTTGGCCTTATCGTTAGACAGTAGTTGTCATATTGATTCTCAAATATCCCAAATCTTGGTTGTTTGATTGCCAAAAATGGTGAATCCATGTTCCTACATTAAAATGGGAGTTATTTGAGTGTTCACACGAGTTCTCATGCATTCCCCATCATTGGAGCATTAGAACATAAGGATTTGGCCTTATCGTTAGACAGTAGTTGTCATATTGATTCTCAAATATCCCAAATCTTGGTTGTTTGATTGCCAAAAATGGTGAATCCATGTTCCTACATTAAAATTGGAGTTATTTGAGTGTTCACACGAGTTCTCATGCATTCCCCATCATTGGAGCATTAGAACATAAGGATTTGGCCTTATCGTTAGACAGTAGTTGTCATATTGATTCTCAAATATCCCAAAATCTTGGTTGTTTGATTGCCAAAAATGGTGAATCCATGTTCCTACATTAAAATGGGAGTTATTTGAGTGTTCACACGAGTTCTCATGCATTCCCCATCATTGGAGCATTAGAACATAAGGATTTGGCCTTATCGTTAGACAGTAGTTGTCATATTGATTCTCAAATATCCCAAATCTTGGTTGTTTGATTGCCAAAAATGGTGAATCCATGTTCCTACATTAAAATGGGAGTTATTTGAGTGTTCACACGAGTTCTCATGCATTCCCCATCATTGGAGCATTAGAACATAAGGATTTGGCCTTATCGTTAGACAGTAGTTGTCATATTGATTCTCAAATATCCCAAATCTTGGTTGTTTGATTGCCAAAAATGGTGAATCCATGTTCCTACATTAAAATGAGAGTTATTTGAGTGTTCACACGAGTTCTCATGCATTCCCCATCATTGGAGCATTAGAACATAAGGATTTGGCCTTATCGTCAGACAGTAGTTGTCATATTGATTCTCAAATATCCCAAATCTTGGTTGTTTGATTGCCAAAAATGGTGAATCCATGTTCCTACATTAAAATGGGAGTTATTTGAGTGTTCACCCGAGTTCTCATGCATTCCCCATCATTGGAGCATTAGAACATAAGGCTGTTGATAATGATTGAATGTACCCACACATAATAATTACGTGTACACATATAAACTTATGTGTACACATATTATTATATGTGTACACGTAATTATTATGTGTACACATATAACGTTTACGTGTACACATAATTAATATGTGTAAAGGACTTATGAATTTTTTTAATTGTAATCTACCCACACATCGGCAAGATGTGTACACGTCAAAAGATATGTGTACACGTAATTATTATGTGTACACATATAACGTTTACGTGTACACATAATTAATATGTGTAAAGGACTTTGAATTTTTTTAATTGTAATCTACCCACACATCGGCAAGATGTGTACACGTCAAAAGAGATGTGTACACATATTATATTATGTGTACACATAAGTTAATGTGCACAGTACATTACTTTGTTGAGTGTTTCTATCTATCATGTTATGATTTTGTTTGTTCGTATTACGTTGAAGGATAAAGAAAGTAAAGGTAATGTCTGCACAAAAGACACTGTAAACAGAAATTGGATAAAAAACAAATAGGAACTATAGGTTTATAAATGGTTACAAATACAAGAAATGAACATATATGGTTCTATGAAACAACACTGGGACCTCCGGAATCTACAACCCTCCGCTGCGGACATGTTGTTTTCTTATGGCCAAGTCTCTTGCATATGCCACATCTATTCTTCCTACTTGTGAATGCTTCACCCACTGAAGGCATTCGCTTTGTCTTCCTTCTTCCTCGTGTTATTTTCACAAAAGGCGGCTTTATCTTCCTCTCATAAAGCTCTGGTGGTGCATTCCACAACTCCTCTGCAATCATTGGATAGATTAAGCCGTCATACGCAAGAATGTATGCATTCGTAGAATAATACCCCGATGTATATTGGTATATCTCGTTCCCAAACTCAAACGCTCCTCCATATCGACATCTTAAGGCTGCCATAGCATGTGCACAAGGTAGTTCGTCCAAATCAAACCTCCAGCAAGAACAAGTCCTTTGAATTAGATCGACACTAACAACCTCATCCCCAGTACCGACATTGTAAACATCATTGCCAACGCAACAAACGTAAAGCTTGTTGCCCTCTGTGACATTTTTCCCTAATATTTGTTCAATCGAAGGAACACATGGCTTTGAGTGCTGTAAGAACATGGTACGCCTATGATGAAACTTTTCAGAAAAATTCCTCAAAATTCCATTGAACATTGCAACGATGGAATATTCTCTTTCATCCTTTAGCATTGCATTAATTGACTCAGCGATGTTTGAGGTCATCACTCCAAACCTACACATATATAACTGATTCTTACAACGTGTACATATGATTCTGCATTTATTTAAATGACTACACATAATTAATATGTGTACACATAATATTATATGTGTACACATAATTAATATGTGTACAAGTATTAATTATGTGCACATAAGTCTATATTTTAAAAACTGAAAACACACGGACACACATAATTTGTATGTGTACACATATTTAATATGTGTACACATATAATATTATGTGTACACATATACATTACGTGTACATATATGGCTAATGTATTACATGACTACACATATAAAGGATGTGTACACATAATAATTACGTGTACACATATAAACTTATGTGTACACATATTAAATATGTGTAGAAAGTATTACCTGCGGCCTGGAAAAAAGGCTCTGCTCCAGCGCTCAAACCCAACCTGCTCAAGATATGTGGCAACCCTTGGGCACAATGAACGAATTTGCTGGAAATGTTCCTCGAACTCAGTGGGCGTTTATGATTCGGCTGCTTTATAAAAATAGGATACAAATTCACCACAATGAAGCTTTGCACGAATGCTTTCAGCCAAGTGCCACTTGCAAACTCCATAATTAGCTTGTGGAAAATACTTTGAAACTGCTTTTGGGATGCTTGAATGCCTATCAGAAACAACACACAACTCATCGGTGCTTGGGAGTATACCGACCAAATTTTCAAAGAAGTAATCATAGGAGGCATCACATTCCACGTTTACAACACAAAATGCCACAGGAAAAATATGCGTCTCCGAGTCTTGTGCCATGGCAGACAACAAAACTCCCCCATACTTCCCCGACAAATGAGTTCCGTCTACGGCGATGACTTTCCTCATATGCGCAAAACCCGTTATCCATGCACCAAGAGCTACAAAAAAATACATAAACCTTTGGTTGTCATCAACCTTCAATGCTGTATGTGTACCCTCATTTGTCGTCCTGAGCATATAACGGTACGCTTCCAATATAGCATAACTGTGCTCCGGCGTCCCTCTTGTCAAAGCCTTTGCAATAACAGTCCCCATCCGGCACTTCCAATAACTAATGTTACAGCCCAAATCCCTCCGGACTGCAGCTTTAACATCCTTTATTGATATACCTTTTCCTTTTCCCTCTTCATAACTACTTTTCAAGTATGAACCGATGAGTTCCGCAGAGGCATGTGGGTGATTACTTGAAAGATGCTCTAACCCGCATGAATGCTTGTTCCTGTACACAGTAATGATGAACCTATCACTGTCTACGTACTTTATGGCCCGGATCCACCACTTGCAGCTCTGATGTACACATCTCACACAAAAAACCTTTTTTGTATTCTTCACTTTCTTGAAACAATAATGCTTCTTCACTGCAGCAAGCTGCAAGGCATTTATTAAGACGCGCTTGTTTTTGAAGGTTAAACCCTTATAAAAATCAGTGCCGTCGTCGTCCCCGTCCCTTTGAACACTGCAACCTGCTTCTAAACCTCCAACCATAACCGTATTGCTCTCAACTACAGGAGTTGGACTGAATTCCATTTCATTTTCTTCTTCTTGTTCTTGTTCTTGTTCTTCTTCTTCTTCTTCTTCTTCTTCTTCTTCTTCTTCTTCTTCTTCTTCTAGTTCTACTTCTGCTCCTACTCGTCCACCTCCTTCGTGTGAAGCACCAACATTTCCTTCTTCTTCTCCTTGAGTTGGTGGAATTTCCATATTCAACGGGTCTGGTAGATCCATGTCATCCCATCCACTAGCAGAACAATCATCATGCATCCCATCATTACGCACAGGTTGTTCATTTGAAACCTCTACCGACCTTTCAGCCAAACATACCCTTAAAGTAGGCCTATTTCCAGATCCGTCGACATCGGCAAGGTAAACAAGGAGATCCTCGTCGTTCTTTATTTTACAAGGATGACTCTTTTGCTTTGAACAAATGCTAAGTATGTATGTAATGCAAAGATCATTTGGATCATGACTTCCCCCACATCTAGTAACGATCTTGTTAACCAACTCAGAATACGTAACATCATGGTTCAAAATAACTGGTATCGTCTCCCTTGAGGGTACTCCGGAAACAGCCTCTCCACTTTGGTGGAGGTAAGGCTGCGTACATCTCGCCCTCCCCAGACCCCACCACAGTGGGATACTAACTGGGTATGTTGTTGTTGTTGTTGTTGTTGTTGTTGTCTCCCTTGTCATAGAAATCCACGTGAAACATTCTGGGGTCTCAACCCATTCACCAAGAAAATCAACTGCTAACAGTAGTACAACCATTTATGGTGCAAAAATACCTGGATGCATCAGAAATTGATATGCATTAGAAGCTGAAAACACAATTGAGATGTTTTCACGTATAAAGTAAAAGATGTGTACACATATGTTTTTGACGTGTACACATACTTTGAATGTGAAGTAAGAAAAAGATGCTACGTCGTCTGATGTGTACACACATATGTTGATGTGTACACATATTTATTATGTGTACACGTCAATATAATATGTGTACACATACACGTATATTTGATGTGTACGAACAAAAGGATGCAACGCCAGCTGATGTGTACACATTATATATTATGTGTACACATAATATATATGTGTACACATATATTTGATGTGCAGGGTGCATCTTAATATGATGTGCACACATATTATATATGTGTACACATAATCTTCGAATCCGTACACATCAGCTGCCCAGAATTAGCATTTTTTATAAAATGCAGAAACGAAACCCATAGATCACAAAACAAACTGCATTATACAGTGTACAACACAGAACACTTACCAGAGCTCCATTCAAGCGAAAAGTCACAGATCTTCAAGAGGGGTTGAAATCGCGGAAAAGAATATTTGGAAAAAGCTTTTCGATTTGAATTGGAATGGGTTTAAATCGGGTTTGAGATTAAGAAAAACATAAAATACCCTTCAATGGAGCTGTTGATTTGAAGCGAAATTGAAAACAAAGGGGGGGGGGGCTGGCGGGAACCAGCAACCGCTGCTGCAAAAGAAATGAATGGGAAAGGAAGAAGAAGAAGGGAGGAGAGAGAAAGGTAGGTTTTTTGCCTTTTTTGGATATTGAATTACTCCCTCCGTCCCAATTTATGTGGCACCATTTCCTTTTTTGTTTGTCCCAAAATAAGTGGCACCTTTCCTTATTTGACAACTATTTAATGCATCATCTCTATTTTACCCTTGTTGGGTCCTACATACTTTTAAACCTACCAACAACTTTTTTATTACTCAAATCTTCTCTCTCTTGCTTTTTTAAGGGTAAAATTGATATTTAACAAGGTCAACCTCTATTTTCTTAAACTCCGTGCCCGGTCAAATGGTGCCACATAAATTGGGACGGAGGGAGTATTATATATATGGAGGGCTTTTTTGCACTTAATGAAACTTTGGGGGCTGTTTTAATGAGAGCCTATATCTATCACTAAGTATGAATTAGAGGGGTGTCCCCCTCACCCAATTGTTTAGAACTTTGTCCCCTTTTTTTCTTTTGGGGACTTAAAAGTCCCCCTCACCCAAAGCACCCCAGTTACTCCTATTACTTTTGTTTAGTGATTACATATACCTCAAAGTTTTGAGAGCGTTGTTTCTTTGTGTTCCCAAATTATAAATCCCAATGATTTTCTTTATAAATTAACTTTTTCCATGCTTACAGATCATTCTTAGCTTCAAGCAAGAAGTCCGATTTTTTAGTAGTAGTAAATTATAGAGGAAGTTGTAAGCGATGTCTATTGTCCGATTTTAAGGAAACCAATAGCAAAATTTTGCTTCATCTAATAATTTTAAATTGTTTTCGCGATTAAGAAAAATGCACATGACACCGTTCTTTTGCTTGTTCGACTTCAGGTTTAGAGATACGTAGTCGAGATTTGCAACATTTCTTGGATCTTGTTTGTCCCTCTTTGGAGTGTTAACTTATGCCACCATCATAATACTATGATCGGTGGTCTAGCCTGAAAGAACTTATGAGACGAATAAGATTAGCACTATTCAAGGAACTTCGAAATAATTATTTGGTGTGTTTCTTGAAGTTGATTTCTTCTTGGTACTCGTTCATTATTGGTAATCCAGCAGATAGTAAGATTTATTACTAATCTGGGGACAAATGTTACTCATTTAAAATGCAAATCGAGGTAGATTAGGAGATTGCACAAAGGAAGAGAAGTATAGAAGATAATTAATGGAAAAATTACACAGAGTATAACTTTATGTACTTTTATTACAAAATATATAAATATTTTCAAAACTTACAAAAAATAGCAACATTCTTGTTTTTTGCTACAAAAAATAGCAGAATGTATTTAAAAAGAAAAGAAAATATAATTAAAAAAAAAAGATAAATCTAATCCTATATTTATGCACCCAAATCATGTTTAGATAGGTTTAAATCTTTTTACATTTAAGACCCATTTTCTCTCTCACCTCAAAACCATCTATTAAAAATTGACAATAGGCATACGTAAGAAACAATAGCCATACAATACACATATAATAGCCATACAATAGCCATACAATACACATACAATAGCCATACAATATACATACTATACACATACACCATACGATAGACATACAAAAGACATACAATAGAATTAGTAATTGGGTAGTTGTAATCCCAAAAAAGTAGGAACAGATGAAAAGACATGCCTATAATTATGGGCGATTTTGGTGCATGGTGTATTTTCAATTTTATTGAGTAATTTTTTTTTTTTTAATAACTTGTATATATAATGTTAAGAAAGTATTGCTATTCTTGAAAAATGACATAATGTTGCTATTTTATTGTAAACCTGCTACTAAGTTTGTATATTGGTATAATTTAGCAAAATTAATCCATTACTTATTATACAATTTTACTTCATTACATCTCCTTTAAATGTCTAACTAATTTTATAATCATAATAATTCTTTAAATCTAAGATAAAGAAAAACCCGTGTGAGGCAAAGAAAGCACCCAGCAGGGGAGGCGAATAAAATCAAGTAGGAAACTTGTAAAAATAAGTGTGGGTTAACTAACTTATGATGTTATCATTCCCATTATTTGAGAATTCTAAAGTACCGGTCGAGATTGATGATATCATTTCTCGGATCTTGTTTAGGTTGCTTTTGAATACTGCAACTCTTTGTTGCTTCGTCCATCTGCAAAATCATTACAGAAATTGCCAAATCAGTCCCAGAAGCAAGAAGTTTCATATGTTTTGGTTTCGTCCTTAACAGGACTTCAGAGTTCTGAATCTGAACTTTCTGTTGATATGGTTTCAACTGAATAAACAAAAAGGAAAATACAAGAATGGTTTCAACAGAATATGTCATTAGCGGTGTTTGGGTAATAATTTGGGAAAGGCAGAATACATAGATAGCTCCTCGAAGCTGACCCGAATATCCACTTAAACACTCCTACTTTCGAAGAGATCAGATACACACTTGTACTTGACACAGGTGTATCTCTTGAACACTTCGGATTGACATGGAAAGCAGGTGTATTCCACCTAAATTTGAGCGAGTGTGGGATTTGACTGTGTATTTTATATTTTCGTTTTAACTTAAAATAATCTTTACGTGGGCCTAACATAATTTCAACATTTCTTTCCCACAATATTCCATCTTATTTCCAGATGCAAATTCATTATGTAAGAAACTGTGAGAATATTATTGATATATCGTAAAAGAGTGTTTACAAGGAGTCCTATTTATAACTACTATATATGACACACCACAAATCCTTTCCCAATTGGGACTACTACGTCAATTCTAGTTATATACAACTTAGATTTTCTAACACTCCCCCTCAAGCCGGCGCATATAAATTATATGTACCGAGCTTATTACAAATATAACTAGTACGTGGACCAGTAATAGACTTGGTGAAAATATCTGAAAGTTGATCACATGACTTCACAAATTTTGTAACAATGTCTCCGGAGAGTATCTTTTCTCTAATAAAGTGACCGTCAATCTCAATGTGCTTAGTTCTCTCATGGAACATTGGATTTGATGCAATATGAATAGCAGCTTGATTATCACACACAAGTTCCATATGACTGATCACTCCAAACCTCAATTCTTTGAGTAGTTGTTTGATCCAAATCAATTCACAAGTAGCTACAGTCATTGCTCGATATTCCGCTTCTGCACTAGATCGAGCAACCACATTTTGTTTCTTGCTTTCCACGATACCAAATTTCCTCCTACCAAAACACAATAGCCAGATGTAGATCGTCTAACATAAGGACACCTGCCCAATTAGCATCCGTGTACCCAACAATCCGTTCATGGCCTCAATCCTTAAAGAGCGATCCTTTACATGGGGAAGATTTTATATATCGAAGAATGCGAACAACTGTATCCCAGTGACTCTCACACGGAGAGTTCATAAATTGACTTACAACACTCACAGAAAAAGAAATATCAGGTCGAGTCACTGTGATGTAGTTCAACTTACCAACCAACTGTCTATATCTTGCAGGATCACTAAGTGGCTCCCCCTGTTTTGGCATAAGCTTAACATTCGGATCCATAGGAGTACCAATAGGTCTACAACCTTTCATTCCTGTCTCTTCAAGGATGTCTAAGGCGTACTTTTGTTGTGAAATTACAATACCTGACTTAGACTGAGCAACCTCGATACCTAAAAAGTACTTAAACCTTCCAAGATCCTTAGTCTGGAAGCGCCGAAAAAGATGATGTTTCAATTCAGTGATACCATCATGGTCTTTCCCAATGATAACAATATCATCAACATAGACCACCAAATAAATACGCAGGTTTCGAGCAGAATGCCGATAGAAGACGGAGTAATGAGCTTTACTATGAGTCATGCCAAACTTCTAAACAATAGTGCTAAAATTACAAAACCAGGCTCGAGGAGATTGTTTTAAACCATATAGTGACTGACGCAATCGACACACAAGACTATTAGACTCTCCCTGAGCAACAAAACCAGGTGATTGCTCCATATAAACCTCCTTATGAAGATCACCATGGAGAAAAGCATTCTAAATATCCAGCTGATAAAGAGGCCAATGACGGACAACCGCCATGGATAGAAAGAGACGGACATATGCTATTTTAGCAACCAGAGAGAACGTGTCACTATAATCAAGCCCAAATATATGAGCATAACCTTTTGCAACCAGGCGGGCCTTGTGCCGGTCAGTTTGGCTATCTGGACCAACCTTAACTGCATAAACCCATCGACAACCAACAATAGACTTACCTGGAGAAAGAGGGACAAGCTCCCAAGTACCACTAGCACGTATAGCAGACATCTCATCAATCATAGCATGTCGCCATCTTGGATGAGAGAGTGCTTTACCTGTAGACTTAGGTACATAAATAGATGACAAGGACGATGTATGAGGATTATAATTGGCTGTGGATCATGTGCAATTGGTAGACTAAGTGGACACAGGCCCGCAATAGGTGAAGAATCTCGTGCAAGACGTGAATCATCTGGGCCTGATGCTGGACGTAGACGACGATGATAAGTCTAAAGTGGTGGCTCTAGGGCAGTAGTAACTGCAGAGGTGGAGAAGGTGGAATGGTCAGTGGTAGATCTATAGAAGGAAGAGTTTTAGAAGATAGAGACGTAGGAGAAACAATAGACTCCCTAAAAGACAAAGTGGTAATAACTCAGAAATGTCTCGGTGGTTACCCGATGTTGTGAAGAATGGTGTAGTTTCAAATAAGGTAACATCAACAAACATAAGATATCGACGAATATCATGTGAGTAGCAATGATATCCCTTTTGAACCCGAGAATAACCAAGAAAGACACACTTGAGAGCACGTGGAGCTAATTTATCTTTCCCGAGGCCAAAGTTATGGACAAAACATGTGCTCCCAAAACACGTGGGGGGAAGAGAGTACAATGGCGACTTAGGAAATAATATGGAGTGTTCAACCTGATTCTGGATGGAAGAAAAGGGCATCCGATTAATCAAATAACAAGAAGTGAGAACTACATCGCCCCAAAAATGCAGCGGAACATGAGACTGAATGAGAAGGGTGCGAGTAGTCTCAATGAGATGCTTATTCTTCCTCTCCGCTACTTCATTTTGTTGAGGAGTATATGAACAAGATGTTTGATGAATAATGCCTTGAGAGGCCATAAACTTCTTGAACTGAGAGGATACATATTCTAAAGCATTATCACTGCGGAGAGTGCGAATAGAAACATCAAATTGATTTTGTATCTCAGCACAAAAAAGTTTGGAATATAGAAAACCCTAACTTCTGGTGCCACGTGTGGGCACGTGAGAAGTCTTCTGCTGGAGAAATTTGGTAGGGTTTAGTCAGAATAGAGAGACGAACCATTTTGTGGTAATGGATTTCACACAACACCATCAGAGAAATAATCCGATGTCGGCAGCCCTAATAGTCGCCAGAATTTACACAGTGACCATTTTTTTCCCACCAATGCTCTGATACCATGTAAAACACTGTGAGAATATTATTGATATATCGTAAAATAGTGTTTACAAGAGTCCTATTTATAACTACTATACATGATACACTACAGATCTTTTCCCAATTGGGTTTACTATGTCAATCCTAGTTATATACAACTTAGATTTTCTAACAAAATTTCTTTCATTCTTCAATCTTAATTGATCTCTAAAACAAAATTTGATTAGTTGAAATGTCTTTCTTCTGCTTTGTGTAAATAGATGGAAAAATTTTGTGCAAGAAGGAAGGAGCTTGGGATTAACTCAAAGCAATCAATAGACCCATTTAAAACAAGAATCAGATTAATCTGTTTGATCTCGATGTGGTGGCTTGGAATTATTTTGTTCCCGATCTGATGGCTTACAAATGCAAACATCATTTAAAAACAAGAATCAAACTAATCCATTTTTCAAATAACACAAGTAGGTAATGTTTGATATACACATAGTCAAGCGGATCTAAGGCAATGAAAGGTCTGTTGCTGCTTCAACTTCATTCCACTTCACCACCATCGGCAGCATCTCGACGGGTTTCGAAGATGAATCGCTGTTGTTGGAGCTTGGGATTAACTCAAAGCAAATATAATAAAAATACGGTAACAACCTGAGAAGACTAGAGAAACCTACTACTTTGATTTTGTATGAGTCGCCGGAAAATAGTGAGATGGTTTAAGAAGAAGAAGAAGAAGAAGAAGAAGAAGAAATTGGGAAAGGGTTGGGGAATACGCAGAAGATAAAGGTTGGGAAGGGGTTAGTTATTTTCCCTAAAATGTTACATTATTTTATCTTTTAATAGCTAATTATTTTTTAACAAAAATTACACGTGTCACAACCTGATTTAATCATTTGCCACATCATCCGCGATTGTAGTTCATGCATAAGGTTTGCTCGATACGAGTATTTATGAGACACATGCACCTATATCAAGTAGAAGTGTCTATCTGATCATTCAAAAAGTAAGAGTGTTTAAGTGAGAATCCGAGCCAACATCGAGGGGGCTATTTATGTATTATGCATTTTGGAAAACATTCTCTCGAAAAAGTCGAGAGTTAATGTCACGACCCAACCTAGGGCCGCGACGGATAACCGACACTAAGTGTCGGTTATCGCTAAACCTATTAATAATCTATGAATTATAGAGATGAGCTGGCAACCTGGTTATAAATACATACATATTTACTGAAAACATAAAGTCTGGAAAGATGACAAGGCTATCACATGATAATATGTATAACATACTGACTGCACCACACAGGGACATATCTACAGGCCTCTAAGAGTGCTGAACTGAATATACAAAGGACGGGACAAGGCCCCGCCATACCTACTCGACATCTGTACAACATACTAAAAGTAGTATACTCCGGAAGAGACGGAGTGACTCCAACAGCTGGTAGATAGCCTACTAACGTGGCTTAGAGTCTGCTCTCTCTGTACCTGCGCGGCATGAAACGCAGCGCCCCAAAAAAGGGCGTGAGTACGATATGTACAAAGTATGTAAGGCCTGAGCATATAATAAATCATAGCTGGATGAAACTGTAAGGCTGGAATATAAATGTGTAAACATGAGCTGAAGCATAGCAATGTAGCAGGAAATCTGAAGACGTACTAAACATGGTCTGAATATAACCTGAAGTCTAGCTGAATCTGAAACTGAAGACTAAGCTGAACTATACTGATAAATGACTGTAATATGACTGGTAACTGGTAACAAGAAACTAGAACCGATAGTTGTCAACTGATACTGACACTAAGAACTGGTGGCTGATAACTGAGAACTGATAACTGGTACTGAGCTAAAACTGAACTGTTATCTGAACTGGTACCTGCCTGGTGTTATGGGCTATATCCCCCCAAATCAGGTAACTGAACATCTGAACTAGCCTCACATATAATCATGCAGTGCATACTGTGGCTATATACGCGTATATAACAAACCTGGTGGGTGTTATGGGCTATATCCTCCCCAGCCAGTAATATCTAGTCTCTCTGGTCAGAGTGTGTGAATGACACCCGGTCACACTAGGTGTTTCAACTCCCGCCTGAACCAGAGGGGCTGTATCCCCCAGACGGGTAGTATCACACGCGACCGGACTGTGTGTCCAATGTCCAGCCTCTATGGGGGACTCCAAATCACACATAACATGATCACAATATAAGCATAAGCATGTATGAGGGATAACACATGTGGAAACAATAGATATGGACTCAAGGAATGATAAGAAAACTCTTGATAGAATTATAGACACAACCTAGAACTCAGAATTTGTCAAACTCTTTGAATTTCTATAAAAATTTCGGCAGAGTTTCCCCTGAAACTGGATGATCCGCAAAAACAGAACCAGCACTATACTATACACGGGAATGGATACCCGGATAAACTGATAACATAAACATGTTAAACGGATAACAAGATGAGACAACTGGATGACATAACAAATCCGCAGATAGAATGTCTGGACAGCACCACTGTCCTGACTTTCAACCTAATTTTCAGAGTGTAGATAAAAGTTATAGACTTCATAATCTCATGAAAGTTGTAGATATATGTCTTAGGATTCTGTGGATTCTTAAATCATCTTAATATCAATTTTGTACTAGGAGTTATGATCAATATACTTACAACTGTCTAAAGATCAAAATAATTTTCCAGATTTTGAAACGTTTTGTCTTGCTGATTTGGATGTCTTTCACCTTGGATTTTAGTACCAATTTAAGTATATACAAGGTTTCCTTGGTACCATACAAGTTTTTCAGAAGAAATACTAAGTTTAGAACTAAGAAAAGCTTCAAAAGCTAAAAGATACATGCCTTGCCAAAAGAAAGGTTTAGCCTTACATACCTTTGATGTTTCTCACTTCTAAACCTTGTTTCCTTTGAATTCCACACCTTCTAAAGCTTAAACAAGCTATAAAATAGAATTTAGGTACTTTACTTAGCCATGAAGTAATTCTAAAACTCAAACTATAGACAAAATTGAAGGTAGCATAATGTTACCCTAATTGCGTAGAGCATTTTGACGCAATCCGTCTTCCGTTTCGAGTCAAGATTGATGTTGTTTCTTCAAAATCATAAAAAATTGATTCAAACTCAAGAAAGGTCTGTTTATATCGTGGGGTTTCTGGAAAATTTCGAGAAAGTGAAGAATTTCTCTTTTATAACAAAAATATTTCATTTCTAGCCCTCTTTTGCGCTTATGTCCCTTTTTCTGGTCTGATTTCTGATACTCATATCTTTTTATCTAGACATTGTATGAACAAACCGTCAAAAGTTTTGGAAACTACACTCCAAGAGCTTCAATTTGGTATATCATATGCCCCTAAAAGAACTTATATAATACACAGAATTAATTGCTGAAAAAACTCCGTTACAAGGCAAATCCTTAGTCTGTTTTTCCGCAACTTAAATCTGATTTTTCCCAACCTTTATATTCAACATATAAAAATCATATATGGTCCAATTATGACTTTAAGATCACTTAAATCATTCTTAACATGTCATTAGAATGATATACCTCACTTTGGACATACGAGGTGTAACAGTTAATTTTCTCTAGAAAAATAAATTCTTAAAAGTAAGAGAAATGACTTTTTTAAAATTAGACTAGTGAGAGAAATGAATTTTTGAAAATTAGACTAGGGAAAAAGAGCTGCATTAAAGACATTGTCTCCTTCCTATTTCGAAAGTCGAAACATCTCACCCCCTCACCCTAATCATACCACCACACTCTCAACCCTGACCCCCAACATCACCAACACCTCTCCTCACCCCACTCATAACCCTTACCTTAGCCCAAACCCCCACCTCCACCCCAAAATCGACCCCTACACCAATCACTGCAATTGATCCAAGCCCCCTAACCTCGATCCCCAGCCTCTAACTCTGATCCTCTGCTTTTTACCCTTGGCACCCCAAACCCAAACCCAATTCCAACCCCGACTCTAATCCCAACCTCTTGACTTTTCGACCCTGACACCCGGCCCCAACCTCGATCCCAACCCCAAACCCTCAAACCACGACCCTGACCTTGACCCTCCAGCCTTGAACTTGACCTCCGCTCTACCCCCTTGGCTCTGAGTTCGATCCGGACCCCCCGACCTTTTTATCTCTCACCTTTAGTGTTTGATTGCATTATAAATAAATACTTTCGGGACAATGTTTTTCTACTTGCTTACCAAAAGCTA
The DNA here is from genome assembly GCA_037355625.1 of Petunia x hybrida. NCBI lineage: Eukaryota > Viridiplantae > Streptophyta > Magnoliopsida > Solanales > Solanaceae > Petunia > Petunia x hybrida. The sequence goes on along the minus strand of JBBBVM010000063.1, from coordinate 4,515,743 downwards.
GAAATTAAGTAAAAAAGTCACTTATTTTTCATAAAAATATTTTCCTTCACACAAAACACATCCTAGGTCGTACTGTAACGAAAATCGAATTGAAGGCATTGTTTTTGTTTCATGGATAGGAAGTTTTATACCAAGAGTCGATAAATGTAGCACCTCAAGTTGTGTAATACAACCACAGCCCATAAGCGCAATACATAGCTTGTTAGGTGTATATATAGCATTATCGTGATGGATTACTAGCTACAATTTGAGACTGACTTTGTTAATCGTCGTAAAGTATTTAACTTATTAGGTGTTAAATCGATCATAAGTTGTGCATTAAAACTCTTGTGACATAACATATTTTCATCTTTGTTAGAAATTTTGTCCATTCCGATGAGTTTCATTGAAAAGCCATCACAAATTCATCAAATAAGTCATGAATATGCAGCTTTTTCTTGTACATATAGGGAGTCTCCATATGAAAAGAGCAAAGCTATTTAGTCAATCAGATAGAAGGATCCAGTTACATAATTCAGTAGGATTGGTTTTAACAATCAGCTGATTTAAAAGAAGCAACAACCTAACCTAATACACCAAAAAATTTATCTTAAACCGTGTCGTTATTCAACAATCTTAGACTGGTCATAATTCTGCAAGCCATTATTACAATGATATACAATTAATCTTTAGACTGCATTTTTTCATTAAATAATATAGAACTACTTAAATACTTTAGCTCCTAAGTCCTGTCTAGACATACTAGATCCTGCTTAGTTCAATGAAATGCAGAAATAAGAGGTAATCTGAAAAAAGAAAATAAGAGAGCATAGGTAGATCAGGTGGGTCTGCTGGATAGAAGTAATAGCGACAATAATGGGGATGAGGAGAGGTGGACTATTGGTAGAAGAGAAAGAGAAAAGAAACAAGGAAAGATAATGAAGAAGAATCGGTTGAGGGTTTGCTCATAGCGGACTAGCTGTGAGAGAGAGAGGGGATGGTATCAGACAAATTGCGAATCCATTTTGTCCGTTACATTCCGAGGTAAATCTAGAATTTCAAGATGATTTACTTTTCAGATTCGAACCCTTGTGCTCAAGGTAAAATAACAGACATCCAATCAGTGAACCAGTTAAGCAATATAGATTATGGTGCACACAAGTAATATTTGACTCAATTTTAAAAATATATACATATTATACCGAGTTTATTCAGTGGATTATGGATTCACGTGAACCACCCGAGACCCCTTAAATCCGCCCGATTATATTCTATCAATAAAATATTCGTCAAAAGTTACTATAAACGACTAATATATTAGTTTACATAAGTGCAAGTATAGTGCATCTAATCACTTAAATATTCATAAAATTCATGAATAAAGTCCATGTACTTAGCTAGATATCATTTAAATCCATGAATGACACAAAGTATGCACTTAGTATTATATTCTATTATTTTAAGCCAACTTACCAGGTAATTTGGTTTGATGACTTTTTTCCAATCTTTTTCCTTCCTTCTCTTGATATGTCCATTTCCCTTTCCCCCCTTAATAATGAAATTTTTTGTTAAAAATAAAAAATTAATGAATGAATTAAATAGCAAAGTGACAACGTCCAAAATTTGATAACTGAAAAATATTGCATTGATGTATATATTGTTTAACGCCAAATCATGTAGTTATCACTTTTTTTTGGGCACCGTTTAACCTCCTAGTATGTTCAATGGAAAGGATGAACATAACAATGATTCTTTATCTAGAAAATTATTTTTCAAGATGAGAGATAAAATCCCATACCTAACAACATGATCACATGTGGGCTAGCTAATAGTGTGAAAAAACTAGCTAAACAACTGGATATTTTCAACACTGCCGACCTAAGCTTCTAACCAGATTATAGCAAAAGTAGCCTAAAATAGAGGCCTAACCAATTTGCAATGTTGACACATCAGAAGATGTTCTAGAATATTAAGCCTCGCTGTGGTTGGGGACTATACTTTTTATGAAATTGAAGGATATATTGGGTCCTAGCGTTTGGTAATAACCGAGGTTGATCTCATTCCCCACCTACTTTCTACTGCTGACAAACTCTGACAACAAGATATGATGGTAACAAAGAATTAAGTTTAATTTTAGAGTCGGTTTGGGTGAGCTTATTTTAAGCAGTTTATAAAGTAAAAGTAGTTTATAAGCCATTTTTTGAGAAATTATAATTTCGACTTTTTTTAAAAAAATATGTAAGGATTTATAAATACATGAATTTTGAATTACCAAATATTTACTAATAAATTTATAAGCTTATAAGCTATTTTTAAACTTACCAAAACGGACTCCTAGCTTGTGTAAAATATACTCATACGATCCAAGTCATGCATAATGTAGTTGCAGGTACAGACTACTTAATAGCATTCATAATTAGTAAATTGACGAATAGTAATTTACTGTAACAAGTTAAATGACACAAATAATGTAAATTCTTCCTGATCATATTATTTCTCTTTTGCTTTTCTTTTACTCACTTCTCTAACGATTAATTACTCACAGGATAAATGAAGTTAAGTTTTCCACCTATTTTACCTGTCAACAATTGTTTAGGACAGCTAACAAAATAATGGACCCCAGGAACAGCAGGGAAGTAAAATTCTCTAATCAGAACTCCGCTGGAATGACTAGAAATAGAAGCATACGGATAATATTAAAAAGTGCAGCATTACTAATCCACTATTTACTTTTGCTTATCGTCTAAAATAATCAGTCATTGAATTCGACACTGATACCATAACAACATTATTTATAATATTCTCCATAAGTAAAATGAAATTAACGAAAAAAAAAGGATGAGAAGGAGAAAAAACATTAGATGAGTAAACTATTATAAGCAGCCAGGCCCAGGATTATATTTCACTTAGATCAAATATGAATGGAAAAACATTGACTTACAAATTTGACAAAAGAAACAAAGTAGAAGAACATTAAAAGGTTATTTGGCTAGGAAACGGATATCAAGATTAGATAATAATGCTTAGAACAAACCTAAAAGGATTAATATATTCTTAGCCACTAAAGTTCTGCGTCTTTGAAATCCGCAGCTCTCTTTCTTCATACTCATGAAATTTGATCAATCCTCCTGAGAATTCTGAATTTCCTCAAAAGATTCACCTCAAAGCAAGCAATCCCAAGAAAAGTCCACTGATAAAAAGTGGAAAGCCACTAGAGAAGCTCCTTTTGGCACTATTAAAATATTGATCAACAGGGTACAAATTCCCTGGTGGACCAGTCATATATATGTATTGTGGATTTGGAGGATTAGGACTGTAACCACCACCACCACCACCACCCCCTGAAGGAGGAGGTGGACAGTATCCACTTGGTGGCTTCTTTGGTGGCGGAGGCGATGGTGGTGGCAAAGCTGGTGGAGGTGGTGGTGGAGATGGTGGAATACATGGATTGTTACAAGGACAACCACCACACTTGTTCTCAATATTTTCATCAAGTTTTCTTGGATTCAATAATCCATTGGTTGTCTGTGTAGAAACCACAAGAAAGAGTAAAAGAATTGGGAGCCTCGACATTCTAGAATAGCTATGAGAACTTTGAGTCGTTGATGCAAATGGGAACTTTCTTTTTTCTTGCTTAAAAGAATGGTTATATGAGTATGTGTAACGAACAAATGGTATGTTAGGTATGGTGACTTTTAGTGAAGAACGTCAAAAAAACAAATGAAAAGAAAGGAAATGAAAGATAGGAAAGGAGTGGAAAGTCTTTCTTTAAGAAATGAGAGCGGTTTGTTTACGCTACTTGCAAGTGCATGAAAGTTGCAAAAAATGACATGGGAAGAGAGTGTGGTTGAGTACGAATTACTAAAGTACTAGGCATTAATATTTACAATATCATTAGTCACTTAAAAGGTAATAATATTTAACAAATAATTATAATTTAAAATACTTGTTGTAAATAATTTGCTCTAAATAATGTGCTAAATTAAAGTATAGTGTAAAAGAAATTTCAATCAGCCTATGTATCAAAATGAAATTGGTTGAGTATTTAAGGGATGGACTTAATTAAATTAGGATAATAGGGAGAGTGTGATCATGAGTTGTCTCTTCTAAGTATTGTAGTGGCTTAATCTTCAAGTCAATCACAATGCATGTGGACGGTGAATTTTGTTGTCCCACCATTGAACTCTTTTAATTTTTTAAGTTTCTTATTAATTGTTCTCTAAACAGTATAGCATGAATACGTTTGATACATTATGTTGCATGTGTTGCTTTCAATAATTGTATCTTTTTTCCCTTTAATATTTTGGTCAGATAACTTGTATATGGAAAAGATTCAGACAACTATGTATATAATACGTGGAGATTAGTACAAATTATATCATTAGATTGGTTAAATTGGCTAGGCAATTTTGAAATACTATTATTGGATTTTTTAAGTCAAATTGTAACCTATAATATGAATCGTGCATGTGGGTTTCTTTTTCCGTCATCCCTACTCAGATCAAAATTCGAAAATATTCTTGCAAAGCTTAATTATTCTTTAGTAATCTTTATAACATGATAGAAGGTAATAATTAGAGAATCATCCAACTTTTTTAAAGAGTAGTTTGGACAGCCAATTATTAGCATGAATCTTGAAGTTTACACTTTACACTCTATGTTTGAGCATTAGCCTATTATTAGTATGAACCTTTTAACTATTAATAATCAATAATATGATTCTTTCAACTTTCTATACACTGTACATTTGAGCATCTTTGCTAGAAGTACTCAATTAATATTCTATATGGGGCTTCCATGGCATAAGCGTAAGCATGAAAATATAGTGCACTGCAACATGGGAAATTAGCTGATTTTCAATCATGGTGCACCGAGTTTCGAAATTTTGATTTCAAATGGAACTGCCATGTATTTTCGTTTCATGGTAATGCATTCACATTAATTGAAATAAAATCTTCTACCACAGAGTTGTCATGCTCAACCGACAAATTTGGGATGAGTCTTTCTTAAAAGTTTATTAACGTTTGTAAATGTCCACTTCTATTATTGATTTAGACTAAAAGAGCTCATGTGTCAAATGAAGGCTTCATCAATCTCAAACTTACAATACTAAGCAGGTTCTTCTTTCTTTTTTTCCCCTTCAATCGATAACTCGGATTTCAAAAAAAAAAAAAAAAAAAAACCCTAAATCGATACGTTGCTTCCTCTTCAATTCGTCTTATTCTCCTACGGCAAGGATGAGATACTATGTTTGTAACCTTGAATGTGAAGGATTCCATCGAAAATCGAAGTGATTATTAGTGTCAAAACAAGCGAAGGAGTTTGATGAAAATCCGAATTTCCTCTTTGAAAAGGTTAATCTTTTAATTATTTTTGTTAATTAGTTGGATTGTACTTGGATATTTATAGCCTTTGTTCTAGTAACATTGTGAGTGTATCATGGAAGTAATTCTCACTTTGACGAGTCTACCTATCTTGTTGGGGGGAATTACAGAATATCTTGACGTGGATGTAGATTAGTTCTCAAATTTTGAGTTAAAAGACTGTGTAAAAGGTTATGACAGTTTCGATATTTGTTACACCACCTAACTTTGGTAGATTGGTAGAAATAAAACTTATGATGATATAATGAGAATTTGAAATTTGTGAAGAGATGGGGACCTATATGAAATATTTGTCTCACATTGAAGCAGAACCACCTATAGCCCCGTTTCATTAGAATATGGTCTCTGTGGACAAAGGGGATGGTCATAACTGAGGGCTGTGAAGGTGTTGTCTCTAAAAAGGCTACACATGAAAATCCTTAAAAAAAAAAAAAAAAGGCTTCTGAAGCTACTGCTATGGTTGAGCTTCAACATAGTGAGCCTCAACATACTAACATTGATGATGATATAAGTGATGAAGATGCGTTGGGATCTGATGAATGCACTAAAGATAGCACTGATTCAGATCATGATGAGTTGTTTGAAGAAGTAGAAGAAGACTATGGAAGTGATGTGCACGAAGAGTATATGAATTTTAGTGAGAAAAGTAGGGAAGTGAAGAGAAGGAAGGGGAAGGGTAGGTCTATGCAAGCTGAACATGTTAAAGTAGGACTTAAAAAGGCCTAATGTCAGTTATAATGAGTCTAATGTAGGTGCAAAAAATAGTTTAGAGGGTAAATTTGGAAGTGATGAACCATACTATCTTTCTGATGACGCTTCCAACTTTAAGACTGATTCAGATGCACTTGATGATGATGCTATGATGAAGGTGAAGTTCAACCAAAAATAAGTTGTAAGAGGACCAAGAAAAAGATCATTTTTTATCCAATCTGTACTCAAATTTTTTAGGAAACAGGTTTTGCATTTGCCAGTGTTGTACAATTCAAAGAAACTCTAGCCAGGTATGTCATACCAGCTTGGTGGGTTTATGGTGTGTATACATTCCATCCTCCCCAGACCCCACCTTGTGTCACAATACTGGATACGATAATGATGATAATGATGATGATGATGACGACGACGATGATGATGATGATGAAAGAAAAAGGTTTAGGGTTAGGTGCAAAGAAGGTTGTTTATGGCTGCTCCTTGGTAGTTATGACTCAAGAATACGTGATTTTGTAGTTAAGAACTATAACCCTATATAAAAATGTAACACCGCTAATCATCACACACTTTGCGATTCAAACTTTCTGGCATAACACTAGAAAGAAAAAATTATTGAACAACCAATGTCAAGATACATGAGTTTCAAAAGTTGATTAGAAAAAAGTTAGATTTCAATATTGGACGACAGTAGCTAGAAGAGCTAGGAATAAGGTGCTGAAAGAAATTATGGGTGGAAACATTCATATGTTTAGTAAGATTCTAGACTACAGGGATGAGTTACTACTCCCTCCGTTTCAATTTATGTGGCAGCATTTCCTTATTCGTCTGTTCAAAAAAGAATGACAACATTCTAAATTTGGTAACAATTTAACTTCAAAATTACAGTTTTACCATTACTGAAATGATTTACAACCACACAAACATCTTTGTCTCATTTTACACCACAAGTTTCAAAAGTCTTCCTTTATTTTTTAAACTTTGTACCGAGTCAAACTATGACACATAAAATAGAACGGAGGGAGTATGATCTAATCCTGGAAGCACATGTCTAGTTAAGCTTTCTGATGAAACATTTGGATTTGAAGTTTCAGAAGGTGAATATGGGCTTATAATGGATCTAAGGAGGTTGAGATGCTCCTGCAAATCTTAGATGTTAAAAGGGATACTATGTGTCTGGCCATAGCTGCATTACATCATAGGAAAGTAGACCCATTTTAATACATCTCTAGCTGGTATAGTAAAGAGACTTACATAAATATATAATCCATCTTTATTCAACATGTGTTGAGTGTGAATATGTGGCCAGAGGGGCAATCTATGGTGATACCTCTATAGATTAAGAAGATTCCACGAAGGCCCAAAAATTTAGGAGGAAAACCCCAATTGAAAAGAAGACTGACAAGATGTGAAAGATCGGAGTGGAGATGACTTGTAGCCACTATATTGGTGAAGGGAATAATAAGAGGGAGTGCAGCAAGGTGCACCTAGTAGTTCTTCTTCAAGTCAATCATCTGCTAGATCAAGTGTCACCTCATCTCCAATCCCTTTCAATTCAAACACAAATAACTTTTGAAAATGAAGGCCAAAAGTTAATGCCTCTCAGGTAATGTTGTTATAGATCAAGTAATGTGAGTCCAGAGGCATATTTGTTCATTACTCCAACTTTTCTTGTAGGATACTGAAAATGGAAGGGATAATATAGCCTTTAATAAGCCACGAGTTGTAGGAATAGGAGTGTTTCACACTCAAAGTGGTTACTTTATTGTACATGTAAGTAGCTCTTCTTATTTATTTTTTATATCATATGAATTTCCCTAATATTCTGTTTCTATGTATGCAGTCTGGTATTTCTAAGACAATGCCAACAATTTCGTTTGTAAATATAACTGGAGATTTTAGACACAAGCCACCTAATGGGGCGAAATAGAGAGAGGAAAGTCAGCTGTCATAACAAGTGGGCTTTAACAAATGAGAAGGAGAAACGAAAATTAGACAAGGACAAATGTAGCCTAAAGGGTCCAAATGAGCCAATTGAGTTCTATTAATCGAACTTTAAAATGGCTGATCTTGGGGCCAATCAAGTTCTGCTTAAGTTTGACTTTAGGTTTTCACTTTTGTTAAGAATCTATGAATGCATACTTTGTGTCAAGTTCGGAATTCTTAAGCAGTTATGACTGTTTTTTTGGTGTCTCTGATGTGTGTCTAAATTTGGAATTGTAGAGCAGTTATGACTATTTTTTTGGTGTCTTTGATGTGTATCCAAAACTCAAATTGTAGTGAGTTGCTTCTGATGACTTGTTATAGTAATTGAAGCGGCTATGACCGCATGTTGTTCTTATGCTTCTTGCTAATTTCATATTATGTGTGTGTTTGTTCGTATTAGTACATAATGGCAATCAAATGTGATCAAACAAAAATACATAAGTCGATTACATTTATTAAGGTGTAAATATCTATCAACGACCCAACATAACAAAAATAACCTAACCTAACCGTATTATCACTACTAAAATTTAGATACAACATATATTCAGCCATATATGACCAAGAACAAGAGAACATTTTCCTTATTCGGCCTGAACCAATCTGCACTTCAACTTCTTCTTCTTTTCTTTCATCTTCTCAAGCTCTAACTCCATGTTCTGATCATATCTCTTTTCATAAGCTTCAATTTGTATCTATAGCTCATGGACTTTCCCAACTAGGTTTGGAATAATCACCTTTAACCGTCAGTCTATTTTTTCGTTTGTATACTTCCAATATTTGCAATATTTAGGGTCCTATCATGAATTAGATGACGAAAAAATTCATGCTTTAAGAACAAAATCGCGGGCTTATATAACAAAATAGAAGAATAGTAAATAATATTTACCTTATAACAGGGATAAACCCAATATCTTCTCCCGGGATTTTTTTGAGTCCAAGTAGTCAGCAATGAAAACAAATGGCCATGTTTGCATGTTATATCTTGGCTCAGCACATGGTCTTCTACTTCTCTACACAAAGAATTCAAACTAATAAACGACATTACCGTTGTAGGGGCAGATTCCATTTACCTTGGGGGCTTGAAAAGAACTTGTCAAGTTACCCTATAGTCGGATTAAAATTGTTCACATATTTGCAATTTGGTTGGTGTATTCAGAGTAAATCGATGCATAATTGGTTTTGGTTTGGTTTTATTTTTAATTTTTTAAAATTTGGTTTACTTTGATTTTGAAAAAGAAAAATCGAAGAAATAATCGAACTGAACCTATGCTTTTATTATTATATATTAATATTTTAATTATTATATAATTTAATTTTAAGGTTTCCGTATCTATTCAACAAGACTTGTAGTAGAATAAATAAAATAAACTTAACTAATTGAGCCCCTAAGCCAAACAAGGTAACAACTTAGTAAAAATAAATTGTTCGTTTTTAGTGTGTTTTGCATTATTCTGCTTAGCATATGGCTTGAGTAGTAGTAAATAAATTATGCATTGTATTTTTCAGTTTCTTTTAATGATATGCAATTTCTAGTGTTTGTTGAGTTACTGTTTCCTTTTTATTATATATGTGAATGTTTCAGGTGAGTAAAGAAATATTTGTAGTCCTCTTTATCATTCTTTTTTTAAGAATTTTTTTTATCATTTTTCGTATGTTCATCGCTTTTTTTCTTTGGTTTGTAAAAAACTGATAAATCTAACCAAACCAATAGTAACCAAGCCCATGGTTTTATTTTTATTTGGTTTGGTTTGGATTTTAATAGTTTAAAAACTGATTAAATTGATTTGGTTATGATTTTAACACAAATCAACCAAACACAACTGTGAACACCCTTACATTTAGGTATAAAGTAAGCTGAATTAGTGAATCATGATACAAAATTCCAAACTGGATTAGGCTTCATTTTTCATTTTTCTTTGTTGTCGATTTATATTATTTAAGACCTAGGGCCGAAATTGTCGCTGAATTATCGAAAAAGGACTAATTATGCCACACATTAAATACTGTGCTAGGATGCCACTACCGTTAAACTTTGAGCTCAAAATTGCCATTATTTGTGAGTTTTGGCTGAAAAATGCCATTATTTCTAACGGACCCCTCATTTCCTATTTTAAAATTTTGAAAAAAAAAATAAAAATTTTAAAATTGACAATTTTGAGCCCAAAGTAAAACGATGGCACCGTATTTTTAATGCATGACATAATTAAATACTTTTCGATAGTTCGATGACAGTTTTGATCGTTCGTCCTATTATTTAACAAGGAAAAATAAACTTGGTCCTTCATCGAATCAGCTCCTCTAACTTTGAAGTTGTAACAACTATATTGCAACAAGAAGTACAAAGCTAATGTATTACACTTGAATAGGAGATCGAAAGCAACTTTTTCAGGTTGGTATCCCCAAACAAAGAGAAAAGGAACAAATTGAACGATCAACTCTTTAGTACTTTTCTCTAATGGAATTTTTCGAACTTAGCCAAGCGAATTGCCAGCAAATTAATTTATCAACCTAATTTTCTTTTAGAAGTTTATTACTACAATTTCAGATCCGTTGGTAAATAGTATCAACAATCCATTTAACAATGGATTTGAATCTGTTGGATTTTGATTGATAACCCAATTTTACCAACTAATATCAGTACTTCCCTTATTTCTCAACGCAAAATTGTGGTTGTGACTTGTGGCTGTGAAAAAAGGAGACATCATTATTTTCCTTATTTCTTATTTCATGCATCAGATACATAACAGAGACACCACTATAATTAGGCTAATCGTACAGTTGATGTTCTAGTTTGAACTACAGGATTAACCGTGACTAAACATGAATCTGTAAGATTATATGGACTTGCATATATATAAATAACTGAATGTCAGTTGCTATCATTAAAAAGTTGATCCAGATTAAACGTGATCTACTAAGGTTTAAGTTATGTGGACCTAATTAGACACCTCGTAAAGTGTCGAGCCTATTTGTAGATACTTGGATGTAATTCTAGTTTAATGATGGGCTAAACTAGAATTACATAAATTATACTCGAGTATAAAAGAGGTTATGGTCCCAAATCAGACGTAGGTTTTTATTAACTGATATCTCATCATCAGTTGAAAGAGAGAACGGCTCACGTCTTGATTTGGAAGATCCAAAATTAAGACATTGAAGAATCACACCAATTGCTATGGATTCAGGTACGTTTCCGCTTTCAATTAAATTTTTGTTGATGATTTGACATAACGGGTCCTGAGGTAGATGTAGAATAATCTACAATTAAGTTATAACAAGTGGTATCGGAGTCTATATCGTGTCAGATCATTGAGATTTTTTTCTGTTAATTATATTTGAAAATAATATCAAGTTTGATGGCCTTTTGTGGTGTACTAAGTTTTGAGGCTGTTTCTGCCCTAGAAAGCCAACAAATCAAATGGCTTTTAGTTATTGATGTTAGTAGTCAAAAGAGAATTAAGAAGAATATTTGCAGATTATGGGTGACCTTGCGGCACTAAAAAGTTTAATTTCAGGGAATCTATTTTCTTTTGTATTTTCTGCAAGAAAAGTTTGAAAACTTGAAGTAATTTATTTAGGGTGAATTAATTCTCTTCTTGTATGTCAAATAAAAGAATTGATGAACTAGTATCGGCTTAATTTGCTTATGGTTGCCTATAATAATTATGATTGGCGGAATACCCATTTTTGAAGTTATAAAGTAATTTTTATTTACTTGAATGGTCTAAAACTTTATTAGTATTAAATAAATAAAGAATGGAAAAAGCCACTGCCAATTGAATCGGTCATGCATGTGCGGCAATTGAACTGCAGAAAGCTTTGGTTCTTTAACCATTTTGTTTAGTCCATTAATATTTTAGATTAATCATTAATCATTAAAAGTAGATAATGCAGCCATTCAAGTTTCTGGTTAATTTAGTTTTTGGGGCCCACCATTTTGGTTAGACTTCAGACTTTATATGTTTCAATATTGGTGAATTTAAATTTGACTATTGGTATATTGGTATATATATTTTGAGATAAATAAATTAAAATTTGATGTCGCCAAAATGACCTCTCTTGTGGAAATTTATTTGTTTTGAAATATAAAAGGTTTTATACGTGTAACCTATGTGAATACTGATCGGCCCAAAGGAAGGTCGATATTTAACAGAATTGCATGTGTATTCTTGTGGTAATAAACGTGTGATAATTATTTGGTTTTATGATAAATCGGCCCAAAGAAAGATTTATTATTCGACATGTTCTTTGTTAGAAGTGTTTGATTACTACGCCAAAATATCACCTACCAGTTAATATTTTGTCTAAAGATGAAATATTAATGGAGTTCCTGATATCTTGAGATGAGATTTACCTTTATTCAAATTTATTTTCAATTCAGTTTAAGTCTTATGTGAGCTTATTTTGTTATTGGTTGTCCTCTGATTTAGCTACAGTTACTTCTGAAAATACCATTGCCAACATCGCCTCAATCTTTAAATTAAATAGTTTTAACCTCAAATAATGACAAGAGAACTTTACAGAATTCTCGAGTCATGATCTTGACATGGCATTAAAGATGGATTCTCCAGCATTTTTTTAAGGATAAGAGTACCTTTGATAAAAGAGAGAGATGGAATTGTGGGAGATCAAATTGCATGTTTGTGATAGTCATGAAGTAAGTCATTCCAGAAATATATGGGGTACTATGTCTAATTAGATAAAGACAATTAAGAAATTCAAGGCCAAAACTAAAAAGGAATTTATCAAGAATGAAAAGATAGAAATTGCACACTATTGACAAATCATATTTCAATAAGGTTCATAAAGTAAGAAAGTTGCAGTTACGGTAATAATATGAAGAATTGACTGAGGGTTATTCCTTAAGTGGAGTTGCAAGTTATTAGGATATTCTTCTTAACTTTGTTTGTTATGGGATTGCCTTCACTCAACAACAAGACACATATGGTGGATAGATTCTAGTATAACACCTCACACTTGTATTTCTATGCAAGGATGTTTGAATTGTCGAAAGCCTAATGATGGTGAAAGATACATCTATAGTGGTGACGACAACTCGGTTAAGGTTGGAGCTATTGAAACTCTTAAATTATTGTTAAGAACTAGTTTATATTTGAATTTGAGTGAGACTTATGTTGTATGTCTATGATATATTTCTTGGTTCATACGATATAGGCTTGTTGCGTAAGATCAAGATACTTTTGATAAAGAATTTTGAGATAAAATATCTGGTGATGCAAGTTTTGAATAAGAATTCAGATACATCGAGATTACTCTCGAGGTACTTTTGGATTATCACAAAGGCCTATATTGAAAAGGTATTAAAGATTTGGTATGCAAGGTTGTAAATCAGACGATACCCCTATTGCTAAAGAAGAAAGATTCAGTCTCAAACAATGCTCTAAGAATGATTTTGTAATTAAGAAAATGCAAAAGATTTTTTGTGCTTTAGTTACAGACATATAATGCATACTTAGGTTTGTACGCATTCAAATATTGCGCGCATTATTGAGATGTTAGGCATATATTTGAGTAATTCTGAAATCGATAATTAAGGAGTAGCCAAAAGGTCTATATTGTAACTACAGAGAACAAAAGATTTTAAGCTCACATACAGAAAGTCGGAAAAGTTAAAGATAATCAAGTATTCAGATAGAGACTTCACTAGATGCCAAGATAATGCAAAATATACTCATGGTATATCGATATCCTTGGTGGAAGAGTTACATCAGAAAGAATGTGCAATATACATTGACAGCTCATTTCACCATGACAGTAAAGTTTATTGCGCATTATAAGGCATCAAAGTTATGGAATATTAATATAGAATCTTGTCACTGGGCTACGAATTAAGGATAAAGTTGAAAAACACTAAGGTTATTTTGTGACAATAAGTTAGCAGTCTCATATTCCAATAACAACAGGAGTTCAGTAAAGTCAAAGCACATTGACATAAAGTTCCCGGTTGTTAAAGTTAGAGTTCAGAGTGGCCAGGTGTCTATAGAACACATTGATACAAACTCCATTTTGTGGATCCACATACTAAGGGACAACCACCGAAGACCATGGGTGGCATGTCATTTAAGGATATTCAGTTTCAGTGGGAGTTTGTAACGTTTCAATATTCTTTTATATAGACACACTTCAGTTTTGGTTTACGGTTTCAAGTTAAGAATATTTTACGGATATTTCTGCAGAAATAAAGTATTCGGTAAATTTTTCACTCAGGCTTGTTTTTCGGTTGGACCAGTTGGACATAGGCATGTTTAGATCACATTACATGTAATTTTCATGCTACGCATCCATGCTTGATCTATGTCATTTGGTTATGTTGGTATACGTGATCAAGGAAGGTTTAGTTACGATATAAATGTAGCGAAAGCCGCCTTGGTTCTATGCTGGTATGATTGATGGACGAGATTGTTTAGAGGTATTTTAGTTTATGATAGCAAATATTTGGAGCTCATAAGGTGACATAAAATCATAAGGTTATGTGTTTGTATCTATGTGTAGTCCAAGTGGGAGATTGTAAGATTATATGGACTTGCACATATATATAAATATATAAATAACTGAATGTCAGTTGCTATTATTAAAAGATTGATCCAGATTAAACGTGATATATTAAGGTTTAAGTTATGTGGACCTAATTAGACACCTCGTAAAGTGTGGGGCCTATGTGTAGATACTCGGATGTAATTCTAGTTTAATGATGAGCTAAACTAGAATTACATAAACTATACTCTAGTATAAAAGGGGTTATGGTCCCCAAATCAGATGTAGGTTTTATTGACTAATAGCCCATCATCAGTTGAAAGAGAGAACGGCTCACGTCTTGATTTGGAAGACCCAAAACCAAGACATTGAAGAATCACACCAATTGCTATGGATTCAGGTAAGTTTTTGCTTTCAGTTAAATTTTTGTTGATGATTTGACATAACGGGTCCTGAGATAGAGGTAGAATAACCTACAATAAAGTTATAACATAATATCCTTTCACTCTTACGTGAGGCCGTGAGCTCACCTAGTAATTGCATGAGAGACCACAAGCTAAGTGTTAGCGCTCTCTCTATAAAATCTTCCCATTTCCTCCAAGTAATCACAAAGTGCAAGCTCTCTTCTAAAAAAAAAAAATAGCTTCATATAAAGGTAGGAGCAAGATGGCTGATAGATAGTGGTAATGAAGCTAAAGGAAAAGGAAAAGGAAAAGGAAAAGAAACGATGGATGAATTATTAAATAGGAAGGAAATGAATAGAAAAGAACAGAAAGGTCTTCAACCGAATTCTAAACCACGAAAACCCGTTGATGTCTCCAAAACTCACTTGATCAGGGACTGAGTTTAGAGATGCCTTTATTAATTCAAATGAAATTTATAAAGTTTCAGTTTACATGATGTATATAAGTGTAAAAATAAAAATTAAAATGAACTCATCTATCCACAAGGAGAGTTGAGATTTGAGAGTAGCAATTTGATAGCTACTTTCCGACAACAACAAGAGTATGCACGACAGTGAGACGAATTTCATAACGTGAAGGCATGAAAGAAAAATCACAACAATAAAAACGAAAAGGCAAGAAAACAGGGTGAAATTTCTTGCCCGGCAAAGCAATAAACACGAAAAGGCAAGAAAACGGGGTGAAACTCCTTGCTCAGCAAATATTTGTATTAGTTAAGTATGCATAATAGTAAGCCAATAAATCGAGAGGTATATGTCTCATTTTGGCCTCTTTCATTCTTTTATTTGGTATTTTCTTTGGAATTTTGTGGTCGAACCTCTATGTAGGTCGAATTATTCATGTGAGTCTAGCCTTATCATGGCCTCTGTTTTAAAAAGCAGAATTGAGACTCGCATGGGGCCTGCCCTGGGGCGAGGCACTCGTAAAACGCCCTTAGGCTTTCGTGGAGGCTTTTGTCTCGTGAGGCTTACGCCTCAGACGCACCGAACGCCTTACGCACGAGGCTCGCCCTACAGTTCTCCATGCAATTATGTCTAATTAGACTTACAATCCCCAAAAAAAAAAAAAAAAAAAAAAACTCATATATTTAGGGTGTGTTTGGCATGAACGAATATACTATCTTTTACAAAAATATTTTCATGAAAATGGTGATTCTCTTGTATATTTTCTCTCAAGCAAAAAAATAAGTACAAAACAAATGCCAAATACGATCAATAGATCGTAAATACGCCATTCTTTGATTGCATACCTATAGACTCAGCTAATCCTATCACAGCACCAAAGTCCGGAAAACCTCTAGCATCAACTCACAAGTAATCATAT
This sequence comes from Petunia x hybrida, assembly GCA_037355625.1. Lineage (NCBI taxonomy): Eukaryota > Viridiplantae > Streptophyta > Magnoliopsida > Solanales > Solanaceae > Petunia > Petunia x hybrida. The sequence continues at coordinate 4,499,404 of JBBBVM010000063.1, read as the reverse complement.
TTTCTTGTTACACTTTTCTTATATTCCAATGCTCATTATCTACAATAGAGACCCGTTCTATGCAATTTTGATTCAGAGAAATCCAATAAGGGACTTCTCTCTGTTAATTTTGCATCCTAGTGAGATTTCTTTGAACTTCTTCAATCATCAATAAATTGAGCTCTTAAGTGAGAAAATAAGCAGATGATTAGAATGCAAGAATTACATATTACAATTTGTTCAAATAAATCTGGAAATTAGGTCTCAATTTATAATTTTCAACTGTGTTATCAGAATCCGTAAAAAATACGATAAATCACAATTTTTACTAAATGAACCCGCACATGAACATTTTTATACCTCGTATGAACCCTAAATGGATTTGCGAGAGTGAAATGAATACATGCCTTAATCTGCCTCGAGTGAAATAGAGAAATTATTTTCGATAGATCCTCAATATTTTCACTATTAAAATATGTTTACAAATAGTAATCATATCGTATTCATATCTAACTATTCTAAAAGAGCCTATCTCAAAAGCAAAATGTAAAAGACCGTTTTGCCCCTGTAGCACAAAAATAGTTATTAATAGAAGTAAATGGAAATAGGAAAAGACCCAAAATCTCATAAAGAAACATGTACAGCTAACGTGCCTAACTCCTCAGCTGCACACACAATTCATCTGCATTACCTCTGCCACTTCAGCTGCCTCACTAACACTTCTGCTGCCTCTCTATCCAATCGACTAAACCTTCCAGCTTCCACTGATCCTCTCCTCTGCTGCATAATAACCAAGCAAACTCTACAACTTCCACAGCTCCATTCTTTGCATGTAGCCACGCAGCCTAGGTGCAAAATCATTAACTATGGAGTTACTCCTCATTACTTCAATCTCATTGACAGGATACTTCATCCAAGTAAGCAGATCTGTTTGGCTTCCATTCTTGATTTTGGCCTCTGCAGGGGTCCTGCTGACTTTCCGTTTCCCACAATTAATGTAAGTTTTCATTCAAATTCTATTAGACATTAATATCAATTAGATTTTTTTGGTTTTATTTGGTAACATTACCAACAGTTGCAGCAGCAAGGTAACATTGTTAAACTCCCCAAAAGAACCGCCAATTTTGCTACGAATTGGACAAACTGTTATGATATTCAATTTGCTTCTCCTATTTTTCTTGCAGCCTCATTTGCTTTGTTTTTTGGAAATTGGGTACAAATTCTAAACCTTCACTTTTACTTCAGTACAAATTTTACTTATACTCATGTTGTCGTCGACCTTGCCAGCTAAAGTTGCATATAGATTAATCAAACCACTTATTTTCCATTAGTCTCTTAAGTGTCATCAGTTAGGTGAGCAAACAAGTTTATTATATTTGATTATACGCTTAAGACAAACAGGTTTATTATATCTGATTATACGCTTAAGACCTGTTTTATCTACAAGTACTTGCCCTATAATTTATGTATATATAGTGCTTAAACCTGCTTCGTAGAGAACATATATCCCAATAGCGAGTGAATTAGACGAGCACATACAATGCATACCTGTTAGCGAGTTGAAGCCGTTACAAACTGAATGGCTTATCAAGGTATTAGTGCTTCGCCGCGGCCCTATAAGAGACTATAAAACCTCAAATGGCGAGGGTGTTATCAGATTGGTGATATTCGTCGATGAAGAGGTAATATTGTTTCCCTTTTTTATACTGTTTACCAAAAAACAATCACCCTGCCAACCTCTGTAACTGTGTTGCATCTTCGTCTTATGACAGGGGACGAAAATACAAGGTACTCTGTTCAACGAACAAATCCAAACTTGGGAAGACTACTTTGAACCACTGCAGTCATACTACATCGAGGATGGGAAGATATTGACCCCAAAAGCTAATTACCTAACTGTGAATACTGAAGTTGAAATTTCATTCCGCCAGCACACCAAGGTTGCAAAATGTGACAGCGACTTCCTGACTGAAAACTTTGCCAATGGTTTCATATCTGTTGTTGAGGCTGCCAGGCTGCCAATGGGCAACTGTTTATACGTAGTTTCAGCTCTATTTATTAGTAGTTTCCTTCTACACTAATTAGTTAATTTGAACAGATGTCGTAGGCATTTTATTAGAAGTGAAAACGCTACTTGGAGAAGGCCGCAGGACACGGCGTGAAGTAAAAATCACAGATGACAGGTCATACATTTCATATCGTCTCTCCGATATCTATTATCACAGAATACAAATATCTGCATTCAATATGCTCTCTTAGCTTATTCTGATCAATAGCTTCAGTTTATTCTATCTACACAATCCTCTCATATTTTTCTAATAGTAGATATGACCGAAAAATATTGACATTGTAGGGAGACCTGGCTGAAATTGAGGGCGCAAAATTAGCTAGCATTCAACATGACAACCCTGTTGTTGCCTTTTGTGATATTAAAGCTTCCATTTACCAAGGTCTGTAAGATTCCATTCCCTACTCGACAACATTAACGTTACAGTTTTAACGGTCCTCCGTGCTGTGCAGGTGAATTTGGACTTTCAACGACCCCTGTCAGCAGTGTGCTCTTGGATCCAAAATTTGAAATAGCAGAAGATCTGCAGAAGTGGTACGTTGATTAATACCCCTGCTTCCACTTTTAGTACAATTATAAGTAACTACAACCCACTCCTTACCTTCGCCTGTATCTCTAGGTGTTGTCGTTGAATTAGAATAGCACTGCATAGAAGTAGCACATAAAATCGATAACATATGCTTTCCTTAGGACTGCTAAAATTTTTTCTGTAGTACACTGTTATAGTTTGGAGCACTCAATATAGCTTTTAGTATTTGCTTAGCTTTACCTTGCTGGTTACTTTTCCTGCTTTCTTCTGGCGATAATGCTACGCCTGTTGTTTTGTTTAAAAAAAAAAACAAAAACAAAAAAAACTTCAATAATCTGGTCATCGCCTATAAAAATACATAGTAGCTGTCTAAACCATTCCATACACCATAAGCGTGAAATTCTCTGTGTATTTCCATAGGATCTTAGTAAAAAAATATATGTATCTGAGACATCCATCAAAGTATATCACAAAGTAAGTACAAAATGCATCAATATTCAATGTGGTAATCAAAATTCATACCGTTGTTAATTCGAGGAGTTTTCAGCCCGTTCCGAATTTCGTACTATTTAGTCTCATAAGATTATTCTTGTGATTTTCCATCCCTAATTGATCTTCCAAGAATTACATATATGAGGAGTTGGAAACTCTTTGGAATAGAAAGTTCTGCTTACGATTTTGTTAGATATATGCATATCCTGAAATTTTAGCTTCTGTTGTGTTCGATCTGTCTGCTTCTGATTTTTTTGTATGCTACAGAACCAGTCGGCTCAAAAGTTTTAGTAAACTTATGGTCTTCATCAGTGTAGCCGTTAAGACACCCATTAACCATATGTTTTCTTGCACATACTCTGCACGGTACTTTTTCTCCTAGATGTACAAAAGTCAATCCAAGAGATCTGAGAACAACTGTTACCCCTCTAGGCAATGTTCGTTATTTAGAAAACGAAGGACATCGAAGTAACATTGGCTGGAATAAGTAATACACTGATACTGGCATACTGCAAAAGATGATGCAGCAATCTCCTAAGTACGTTAATTATTGAAATTTATAGTTGCAGGATATTTACATATATAGATGGAACTGGATTAGTCATTTGGTTGCATAATAAAATAGAAAACATTCTTTTAATAAGCTGCAACAACTATATTGCTGCCCCATATTACCTTAGAAGCTGCGAAGCTCAGTAATCTCATGTTCTTCTGCGGCTCCAACAATTCCAGAAGCAATCTTTGTTTGGACTTCCATTAACTTCTGTCCTGTTGCAGCTATGTATCTTTGCAGCTGAAATGTTTCTTCAAGAAAGAGCTCTAGCATCTTATTTTCTTACTTTGTTTTTCCGACGCTTGAGCCTCCATAGTTCACATTCAGGTCATTCTCATGCTGCATATCATATGAAAAGACCATTTGCTTTTGTGATTCAATTAACAAAATAGAGCATTTTCATAGTCAAGAACAACAATTAGTTGGGACTTACCATTCGCTTTCCTGTCAGCCTTTCGAGAATGATAAATTGCTGATTCAGCCTCTTGATCCTATATGAAACTCCTATAGCATGTAGATCCATTTTAACAACCACACACAGACAGAGTCCAGTAAATCAGTTTTTTTATTTGTTTTGTCCGTGAAGAAGCTGTCCACATTACTCAATTATATACATACTTCTGTAGCAAAACGACAAATAGATTGCCTGTTTTTTTCCTAACAGTTTTTTTTCCTCAGGCATACTGCCATGAAAGCTTGCGAGATAGACATAGGCTTCATGCCAAGCAGAATAATGCAACAAACCAAGAAGGTCGCACTCAGTGATATAATAAAAGGGACATCTGCCAATATGGAGGTATTTCCCACCGAATGAAAAGCAAAACCAACACCAGTACATGCTGAATTATATTCAAGTGTAACTTACATAAAACACCTGATTTTTTTATCCATAGGATTAGTACTGCAGATTCGATGCGAACTTAATAGACATTATCAACCTGGATGATTTGTGGTATGCTGCCTGCAACAAATGCTACAAGAAAGTAACTGTGAAAAAGAGCAGCGCAGGTTGCGACTACTGCAAAAAAAAAGGATATTGATTATGAGAACAGGTCAGCTATATTATGTTTTTAAATATGCGAAACCTTTCAGAATAGTCAGCTATGTAATTGATTATTAATTGCATTGTTCATTTATCAGATATAGGCTGAAGATTGCTGTTTCTGCTAAGTAAGTTGAAAACATTGTGCTGACACTGTTTCGGGGTGCACGATACTTTGTTGGGTGTGACGTACCGGAATATATTCACTCAACATCTGAAAAGGTTTACGCTCTCATAAGTTTAACAAACTTTCCTCTGAAACCTTCCTGGCTTGTGGTTACAAAATCTTTACACTGATTAAACTTGCTTATTAAATGTACAGAAAGAAGACTCACCGTACTACCGCAAGAAGGAGCAGAGCAAGGGGAAATTATTCAGTTTTCACATCAAGAATCCATTGAATGTTCCTGTAGGAGATAAGAACAAGGATCTGATAGTTGAGGAAATGCACGAAGCTGAGAAACTTCGTCTTGAAGATCTGGGTACTGAACCTTCATCAAGAAAGCAACTACCCAAGAGGGCTATTATCAGCGAAGATACCAAGGAAGAGGAGTTTCCACCGCTTGATAAGAAGCTTAAAGTCGAAAATAAGTAGTTTGTAGCTTCCAATTAAAATGTTCTTAACCTAAAATAGAGTCTGAACTAGAAAGTAACAGTCCTTACTTTACCTAAGAGAAACTTTAGCTGGCATGGCAACTACATTGTCATTTGCATTTCCATAATATTAAATTCAGTTTTCTAAACTGTGTTCGTTGTATATTCTGTTACAGTGCACCTATAGTTATTTATGGAAAAATACTTGGCTTCCTTCAATCCAACCCACCAATGCATCCTACTGTACAGGTAATAAATAATTTCAGTCGCTTACACATGAGCAAATACAGCTATGCCCCAACATTTTGCTGTAACATGTACTAATTCGTTACAGAAATATTGCAATATTATTTCCTAATATTTCACTATCTCATACAAGCCGTAACGCAAAATAAAGAAATGGCAAAACAAGGTGTGTAATCCTGATATAAATAGATATTACACCGTCTTCCAAACCTCATCTAATTAACTTCATCGCCTTAGACCATAGGATTAATTGAAAAGCCTCAGTGAAGACCTAAATCTATGTAAAAAAATGACAATAATATGACACCTTCTGGGTATTTATAATCTTCTTTACGATGTAGAAAATACACAAGCAGGACGAGCGTTGAGAAGGTTAAACAGATACTTAGCATGCAGCCAAGCAGTGACAAATATACAAAATGAGCAAACACCTGCAACTAAGAGGCCTCGAATAAACTGGCTGACTCGGGCTTTATCGGAAGAGATTCAACTGCCAGGTAAAAATGTTTCGCCCATCTTCTACAACGACTACAGCTGACAGAATACAGATATTCCACCAGTAAAGGTTCCAAGAAGATGAATGTAGGTAATCTGGATGATACAATCAATGAAATAAACACACATAGAGTTGAATAATCGAACGCGATAGAGTAGAAAAGCTGCTCTCAAGATACAAAAGAATATAAATGGATGAATACTCGGCATTTCGGTGGCCAATTTCATGAAAACCACTAGAAGGAACGATGAACACTCTTTCTTCCATGTCTTGCAAAAGTCGTGACATTACAGTAGTGCACCTACTGCATCTTCTTTAAGGGGATAACATGTTGAACCTATTATAAGATGACTAATAATGTGACATTTATAAGGAAGAAAGGCTTCAGGGATAAACTGAAATAACAAGTGCAGAAAAAATGATGTGCAAACTACTGCGATAAACCACCTGTAGATGTTGGAGGAAAGTGATTTGATACTAATTTATGTCGAGCCATTTATAACACAAAAATAACTACTACACTTGCACTTTTTTCCCACACTCTTCTTCATATGAATAATGTACTTTATGCTTTACTATCAACACTTTTCAAACATATAATGAATAATGTCAGACAGCAAATCAAAATGATGCTTATCACAAAGATTATTTGTTGCTTATTTTTTAATATTAGATATAAAGATACAAAAATGGAAACCTACTGATTTTCTCATTATTTGCCAATAGAGTCTGTGTACAGGTTTTACAAGTAGAGTAAATTTATTATTTGCCTGCTTTATAGCAAGAAACATCAACTTCAACAAGCACAAATATTGCATCAACTCATCAGGTACATCTGATTGAATCCCCAATTCCTCCTCCCTCCTTGACACAAAATAAATGATTGACAGCAGATATAGACAGTCAGAAAGCAAGAGCCGCACGAGCAAAAGAATTCAAAGTGTTAGCTTGGAAAGCTTGGAGTTTTGACTGATGACTGAGGAACGGATTCAAAGGACCTGTTCCTTTGAATTACTGAAGCAGAATAGATAATTCATGCAAAATCATTTAATTGAGATAGTATTATTTATCCTAATACTGACGTGTATCTTGATAATTATGCAGGCCTAATCAGATACGAAAAGATTGCATAATCCTAAGGGATAAAGGATTCGGATTCAAGAAGGTAGAATCCAATTAGGATTCAAAGTCAAGGGAGCTTTGGAATTCTAATTCATTGGGACTTCTTGGCTGCTGGAAACTATAAAACGTGAAGACTTTCAGCCATAGAAGTTGTACACAAATACTGAGAGCATCGAGCAAAAGCTGAGAAGAATTATTAGCTTATTTGTGTAATCAGTTAGCTACAGTAGAACTAAGTAAGAACCTGTTCCTTAGATTGAGTCTTGTAAAAGTTCAAGTCTTAGTTCAATTGTAGTAAGCAAAAATCAAGTTGTAAACTGTGTAGTTCAAGTCGTGGACTTGACACAACTTCACTGATCGTGAGAAAGATCACTATAGGATTAGAGTTAGTCCTAGGTTAGTAAGAGTGAGTCTTGTAACCAAGTGGGTCTTTTTACATAGTGAAGTTGAAATCCTACTTGAGAAGTAGGTCGTGGTTTTTTGATCCCGTGTCTAGGGGTTTTTCCACGCTAAAATCTGGTGTTCAATTACTTACAGTTTTTATTCCGCACATCGTAGAGTAAAGGAACACATTTTAAGGAACTGGTCCTTAAAACAGTAAAGTGGTGTATTCGTGGGAAATAACAATTGGTATCAGAGCAGGTTATCCTTGAAAAGGCTAACACCTAGGATTAGATGAGTACATCACGTGAGAACAGTGAGGGACAGTCAATGGTTAGGGCACCTTACTTCAATGGGAAATATTATTCATGGTGGAAAGAGAGGATGCGTGACCACCTTCAAGCTGAGGATTACGAACTGTGGGACATAGTTACTGAAGGTCCCATGATCCCAATGAAGAAGGATGCTGATGGGAAAGATGTTCCCAAAACCAGGAAGGAATGCAATGCTGAAGACATAAAGCAATGGGAAAAGAATGCTAAGGCAAGGAAGTGGCTGGTTGGTGGACTTAGTCCTGACGAATGCACAAGGATCAGAGGGTATGCCACTGCTAAGGAGATTTGGGATGCTCTACAAGTTGCACACGAAGGAACAAGTCAGGTAAAAAGGTCCAGAGGTACACTTCTTTATGCTGAATATGAAAGCTTTAAAATGAAAGAAGAAGAATCAATCTCTGAAATGTATACTAGATTCAATGCCATTGCCTCTGAACTTATCTCTTTGGGAAGGGTTTTAACTGTGGAAGATAGGGTAGAAAAGATTTTGACTAGGGTTCTCCCAGATTCATGGGAGATCAAAGCTTGTGCCATCATTGAAAGTAAAGATTTAACAACTTTATCCTTAGATGAGCTTATAGGTAATCTAAAGACTTATGAACTGAGGAAAAAGGTTAAAAACATAGGAGCACCAGTTAAAACTGAACCTAATCTAGCCTTGACTGCTGGTGATAAAATCATTGATGATAAGGAACTGGTCCTTATCGCTAAAAGTGTTCAGAAATATTTGAATAAGAAAAGGGAAATTAGTGGACAGGGTAGGTCTACTAACATGAAACAGGCTGGAGAATGCCACAAATGTGGAAGCTCGGAGCACTACATCAGCAAATGTCCAATCATGGAAGGAGAATGGAGGAAGAAATTCATTGATGAAAGGAAGAAGGCTAGGGAACAGGTCCATAGAAAAAGTGGAAATCCCAAAGCGCTGGTCGCAGGATGGCAAGACAGTGAAGATGAAATTACTGATGATGATCTGGATGAGGATCTTGCTTTAATGGCACTTGGAGATTCAGAAAATGAAGAGGATCCTGAGGTATTTGTTTCTAAACTTAAAGAAGATGTAAAAAGCATGTCTAGAGAAAAGTTGGTTAAAGTATTCCATATTGTGCTAAATGAATTTAAAACTCTGAGGGATGATAATCACCAACTGCATGATAAAGTTGACTGCTTAGAATCAGAATGCAAAGAGGAAATAATTAAAAATGATTTTCTGGAAAGGAAGATTAACATGCTTGAGGAACAGGTCCTCACACTTGAAACAACTGCTCAAGAATTAGAAAATGTTAAAACAGTTGTAAAAGGTAAAGGTATTGCCAACTCTCATCAGATCATTGCTGAAGAGAAACTGAAAAATACAGTTGATGAACTGTGTAAGAAAGATGAAAAGATAAGATCTTTAGAAGAAGACTTGATTAAAACAAAAATGGAACTAAGAAAAACTGTAGAATGGAACAAGTCTTCTGAAGCACTAGAATGGTTACAGGAAAATCATAGTAGTAATAGGAAAGGGATTGGATTCATGAAAGCACAGAGTTCATCCAAATGGGATCCAAAGAGTAAGTACCTATCATTTCCTGAAAACTGGCTATGTACTCATTGTGGGAACACTGGTCACCGGAAAGAAAATTGTCAATCTTTAAAAATGGCTGACCAGAGGAACAGGTCCTATAAACCTGTTCATAATTCTGTGAAACAGAAGAATAGGTCCTATAAACCTGTTCAGCAGTCTGTAAAAAGAAAAGTTGTTCACACAAAGAAACCATTACCATCTTGGGCTAAGAAAGATTTGATTCATCCTTTTTCCAAAGGAAAGGAACCCAAACTAGTTTGGGTTCTTAAAATTAACCCCTAGTTTTCTTTTGCAGGCTAGAGTGAAGGAGACAAACCACAAGTGGTACATGGACAGTGGATGCTCAAGACATATGACAGGGCATAAGGAACTGTTCCTTTCACTCTCAGCCTTCCAAGGAGGAAGTGTTTCCTTCGGTAATGGTAAGAAAGGGGAAATTATTGGAATTGGAAAAGTAGGTAAGTCTGACTCACACTGCATAGATAATGTATTTCTAGTAGATGGATTGAAGCATTGCCTATTGAGTATATCTCAATTGTGTGACAAAGGTAATAATGTTAATTTCTCATCTACTGGATGCACTGTGACTAATCAAGCTTCTGGAGAGGTTATTTTGCAGGGAAACAGACATGGAAACATCTACAAAGTAGACTTGCTAACTCTGTCTGATGGAAGCTTGAGCTGCTTAAGTGTGGTGCAAAATGATTCCCTCCTATGGCACAAGAGACTAGGACATGCTAGTCTTTCCCAACTGAACAAACTTGTGTCAAAGGACTTGGTGATAGGTCTGCCTAACATCAGGTTTAATGATGAAAAGGTATGTGAAGCTTGTGCCAGGGGGAAGCAGGTAAAATCCTCCTTCAAACCAAAGAAACAGGTAAGTACCACTAAGCCTTTGGAACTGGTCCATATGGATTTATGTGGTCCAATGAGAACAATGAGTCGTGGAGGTAAGAAGTATGTTATGGTATTGGTGGATGATTACTCTAGATTTACATGGACTATATTTCTTGCATCTAAAGAAGAAGCATTTAATGCATTTTCAATTTTTGCTAAGAAAGCTGAAAGAACTCTAGACAGTCATATTGTTGCCATTAGGTCAGATCATGGAACTGAATTTGAAAATCATATGTTTTTCAATTTTTGCAATGAAAATGGCATCAATCACAATTTTTCTTCACCTAGAACTCCACAACAAAATGGTGTAGTGGAAAGGAAAAATAGGACTCTAGAAGAAATGGCAAGAACTATGTTAATATCTGGAAATCTTCCACAAAACTTTTGGGCTGAGGCTATTAATACTGCATGCTACATAATAAATAGATGTATGACTAGGCCTTTAATAGAAAAGACCCCATATGAGTTGCTTAAAGGAAGAAAACCAAACATCTCTCATCTTAGGGCTTTTGGTTGCAAGTGTTTTATACACAACAATGGGAAAGATGCCTTAGGAAAATTTGAGCCTAGAAGTGATGAAGGAATCTTTGTTGGTTATTCTTCAAATAGTAAGTCATATAGGGTGTTTAACAAGAAAACTTTGAAAATTGAAGAAAGCATGCATGTGAAATTTGATGAAACTGACAGTCTCACTCAAGAACAGGTACTGGAGGATGAAGAAATTGGACTGCTGAAAGCTTATGAACTTGATCCACAAATGCAAGGTCTGGATATGAGAACTGAACTGCAAGGAACTGTTCCTCAGAACAGAACTGAGAACAGTGGCACAGATACAGGGGGAACAAATGCTGGTTCCACCTCACAAACTGGTAGTGCTACTCGATCAGGAACTGTTCCTCAGCAGAGGACTTCTGACAATGGATTGACACCCAAGCCTTACAAGTATCAAGGGTCACATCCTGTGGATCAAATAATCTCAGACAAGAATGCTGGGATTCAAACCAGATCAGCAGTCAAAAATCACAATCTGTGTGCCTTTAGTGCTTTCCTATCTCTTGTTGAACCCAAAAATGTGAAAGAAGCACTGAAGGATGCAGACTGGATTAATGCTATACAGGAAGAGTTGAATCAATTCCAAAGGAGTCAAGTTTGGCATCTGGAACCCAAGCCAAGGAACAGGTCCATAATTGGAACAAAATGGGTTTTTAGAAACAAACTTGATGAGGATGGCATGGTAACAAGAAACAAGGCCAGACTAGTCGTTCAGGGATATAGTCAAGAGGAGGGTATTGACTATGATGAGACTTTTGCCCCAGTTGCAAGATTGGAAGCAATAAGACTTCTTATAGCCTTTGCTACTTACATGGATTTCACTCTACATCAAATGGATGTCAAGAGTGCATTTCTGAATGGTTACTTGAAAGAAGAAGTATATGTCAAGCAACCTCCAGGTTTTGAAAGTGAACAGTTCCCTGAACATGTGTACAAGCTGGACAAGGCCTTGTATGGACTGAAGCAGGCACCAAGAGCATGGTATGAGAGGCTATCAAAATTTCTACTCCAGCATGGATACAAGAGAGGTAAAATTGATAGTACTTTGTTCTTAAAAGAAAAAGGTAAGGATCTTTTAATTGTTCAAATTTATGTAGATGATATAATTTTTGGTGCCACTTGTGAAAATTTAAGTAAGGAATTTGCACACTTGATGGGGAGTGAATTTGAGATGAGCATGATGGGTGAACTCAATTTCTTTTTGGGTTTACAAATTAAGCAAACCTCAAATGGAACTATGATCCATCAACAAAAGTATGTTAAGGAATTACTTAAAAGATTTGATATGGATAATGCTAAGGGAATTGACACACCTATTTCCACTGCCACAAAATTGGATCTTGATGAACATGGAATATCAGTTGATCAAAAATTGTATAGGGGCATGATAGGTTCCTTACTTTATCTAACTGCTAGTAGACCTGATATAGTATTCAGTGTTGGTTTGTGTGCTAGGTTCCAATCAGATCCTAAGGAATCTCACTTGAAAGCTGTTAAAAGAATATTGAGGTATCTGAAAGGAACAGGTCCTTTGGGACTTTGGTATCCAAAGAATGGTAACTTTAATCTTGTTGGATACACTGATGCTGACTATGCAGGTTTCCTTGTTGATAGAAAAAGCACCTCAGGTATGGCACATTTTCTTGGTGAGTGTTTGGTCTCTTGGGGAACTAAGAAACAAAATTCAGTAGCACTCTCTACTGCTGAGGCTGAATATGTGGCAGCTGCTTCATGTTGTTCACAGTTGTTATGGATCAAACAACAATTACAGGATTTTGGTGTTGATGTAGGAACTGTTCCTATCTATTGTGATAACACTAGTGCTATTAATATGACAAAAAATCCAGTGCATCACAAAAGGACTAAACACATTGACATAAGACATCATTTCCTAAGAGACAATTATGAAAAAGGTTTGATCACCATAGCATTTTGCCCAACTGAAAAGCAAATAGCTGACATTTTTACAAAAGCTCTAGGTAGAGATGATTTTGAAAGAAATAGATTGGAATTAGGGATGATTAAATTCACATAAAATCTTCAATGCTTTACTTCATAATTGGCTAGAAAATTGCTCTTGAAATGAATTTTATTCAAGTCATTATGAATTATTCAGTCCAGTCTTCATACTTAAATGTATACTCTCATGCTACATATCTTATTTGGAGTTGCTAAAATTGAATGATGTTACCCTTATGCTCTTAGAATTTCAGATGATCAAAAATTGCAAATTGGAAGGACACTGAATTGTGGTGTTAAAAACAAGTATGTACTCGTAATTATTCAATTAATTTAGGAGTATAAAGGCTATAGGTAACTTGTGTTTAGGATAAAATCCCACTAAGTTTCCTACCCATATCCAAATTGCAAAAGAGTCCCATCGGAGGAACAGTTCCTATTCTGAAAAGGTGTCTTGCAGCCTAACGGCTCTTTTTCTCCGGGAGACTCCCAAGAGTCCTTAGCCGTTGCATGTTGTGCTGAGGTAAGCTGATCGTTTCCTACTCTAATTGCACTACTTAATTCACTCTATAAATACCCTTCTTCTCCTACATTATTCTTTTACCTTGTTCATCAACTAAAATCTCAATATTTCAGAAAGAATTGTCAATTATCTTTTGATTAGAATTGCAAAAATGTCTCTCTCTTCTGATAACTCTCCATCTGCACCCACTGGTGAACAACCACAAAATCTCAACCCTCCTTCACCCATGGAAATCATCGACCCAAACCCTGAAGTTCCTGAACAAATTCCAGAAATACCTGAACCTGAAATTCAGGGGGAAGGATCAGTTCCCACGGCTAAATCCATTGCTGAGCAAGTTGAGGATCTATCTCATGCTATGGTGTTGTATCAGTTTAAGGTAAACTACACTCACCCTTTGAATGTTGTTATTGATGAGGAAGAAGAGGGAGAGGGTTCTGAGGCTGCTCTTGAGGGGGAACTTATTAGGAGTTTGGAAGCACCTGTGCATGGGGGGTCAGGGTCTCCAGAGGTTGCTTTTAGAGCACCCATGGAAGATGTTATAGATGTTGAAGAGGCTATGAGTGACAGTGATAGGCCATTGGTGGATTTGATAAATATTAGGAGCCTGAAAAGAAAATTGGCTAGAAAGGGACCCATTAATGATCATGAGACTGTTGAAATTGCTGCTAAATTGAAGAAGATTAGTGATAGTTATAAGCCTGGAAATAAGAAGAAAGTTGGAAGTTCCTCTAAGGCAAAAGGACCTGTTCCTTCTGCCTCAACCCCTGCTTCTGGGGGTAGGAGGACAAGAAGTGCTGCTAAAGCCGCTGAGGAACAACTGGCTGCTGCTTTGGAAAAGAGCAGAAAAGGAAAAGGAAAACAGGTAGTTGAGGAGGAAGAAGTGGATGACATTGATGATATTGATCTTGCTGATTTTTCTGAGGATGATGAGATGGTAGAGGCTGAGGAGGTGGTGCCTCAGTCAAAGAAAAGAAAGGTTCCTGAGAGAAGAGTGACAAGAAGTTCAGTTAAAGCTGCTGAGAAAGTTGCTAAGAGGACCAGGTCCTCTAAAAGAGTGGTGGTTTCTGAAGACTCTGCTAGTGACAGTGATGAGTTAGTTGCTGAAGATGAGAGTGATAGTGATGCTGAAGACAGTGAGACTGTGCACTGTGTTCATGATGACATGGTGACCAGAAAGGTGTTGAAAGGAAGGGTCATGACTGATGTTCAAGAAGAAGGAATGGTCTGGTTGCTGCAAAAGCTGCATGCTCAGGGTTGGAGGGACATGGTCCTTAAGATCTCTGGTAGGTGTGCAAAGGGAATGGTGCAGGATTTCTATAAAAATTGCTCCATCCGAGGTGATCAAATTACTACCTCTGTTAATGACAATGTTGTCATATTTGATACAAGGGAACTTGGTGAGTTGCTGGGGATTCCTGCCACTGGGTATGCTAGTTATGTCAAGACTGTGTGGCCTGACTTGACAAACTTGCCTACTGATCTGGAGATCACTAGGAAGTTTGCTGAGAATGATGGTGAAGAAAAACCCAGGGCAGTGCAGAAGAGTGAGATGCACCCATAGAATCAGGTTTTATTTGAGTTTGTGAACAAAGTTGTGATGCCAAGGCAGGAGAAAAGAGGAGTTGCCAGTTTCATGGACCTGGTCCTTATGGAACTGTTGGACACTGAAAAGCAGATCAATTGGCCCAGCTTTATGATCCACCTGATAAAAAGGGTGATTGCTGGGAAGAGAAAACACTTCTTGCCGTTTGGTTTCATTTTGACTGATATCTTTGCCAAGTTGAAGATTCCCTTGGAAGGGGTTGTGAAGGCTACAAAGAAGGAGAAATTTGGGTGTGCTACCCTGATAAACTGTGACTTGCCAGTTCAGGCTGATCCTCCACAGGCTGGTGTTGGGAGGCAGCCTCTGAACAACAAAGTGAGGGCACTTAGGCAACAAGTTGCTATGCAGGCTGCTGAGATTGCAAGGTTGGAAGAAGAGAGGAATTACTGGAAGGCAGAGGCCTCAAAAGCAAAGGAGACCAATGAGGGAATGCTCAAGCAGATGTTTGATCTGCTTAACAAGTCTCAGGGAACTGGTCCTTCCACCTCCTGACCACCTTAGTCCTAGCCTTTAGCCATCTTTTGTCTAGTGGGATCTAGCCTAGCCTAGTGCCTTAGCCTTTGGTTTCTTCTTTAGTAGTTGGATAATTCTGTAGTACTTGCTGTATCCCCTGATTTTAATATTTGGTTAAATGAATTGTCTTGGATGGCTAATATCATTGTTTTGCAGTTGCTTTATTTAATTTATGTTTGCATTTTGAGTTGCCTAAATGGCTATGTGCTGATTAACTCTAACACTTGGGTTATATTTTGATATGCAACCTTTTCAATGATGCCAAAAGGGGGAAGAGTAAGCTGATTTTGCATGATTTTATACCTAATACAAATCTGTTCCTTAATGATGAATTAATTCTCCACTGATTGATTGTCTTTTTGAGCTTACATTGTACTTCAGGACATTAAGGAGATGAAGCTATAAGTATGAATTTGTCATCATCAAAAAGGGGGAAATTGTTAGCTTGGAAAGCTTGGAGTTTTGACTGATGACTGAGGAACGGATTCAAAGGACCTGTTCCTTTGAATTACTGAAGCAGAATAGATAATTCATGCAAAATCATTTAATTGAGATAGTATTATTTATCCTAATACTGACGTGTATCTTGATAATTATGCAGGCCTAATCAGATACGAAAAGATTGCATAATCCTAAGGGATAAAGGATTCGGATTCAAGAAGGTAGAATCCAATTAGGATTCAAAGTCAAGGGAGCTTTGGAATTCTAATTCATTGGGACTTCTTGGCTGCTGGAAACTATAAAACGTGAAGACTTTCAGCCATAGAAGTTGTACACAAATACTGAGAGCATCGAGCAAAAGCTGAGAAGAATTATTAGCTTATTTGTGTAATCAGTTAGCTACAGTAGAACTAAGTAAGAACCTGTTCCTTAGATTGAGTCTTGTAAAAGTTCAAGTCTTAGTTCAATTGTAGTAAGCAAAAATCAAGTTGTAAACTGTGTAGTTCAAGTCGTGGACTTGACACAACTTCACTGATCGTGAGAAAGATCACTATAGGATTAGAGTTAGTCCTAGGTTAGTAAGAGTGAGTCTTGTAACCAAGTGGGTCTTTTTACATAGTGAAGTTGAAATCCTACTTGAGAAGTAGGTCGTGGTTTTTTGATCCCGTGTCTAGGGGTTTTTCCACGCTAAAATCTGGTGTTCAATTACTTACAGTTTTTATTCCGCACATCGTAGAGTAAAGGAACACATTTTAAGGAACTGGTCCTTAAAACAGTAAAGTGGTGTATTCGTGGGAAATAACACAAAGGAACCTCTAATCGATTATAGCTGATTGATCTCCAGTTCCTTCTCCCTACTGATCATGAAATGATGTTCTGAGCCAAAGTGGACATAAAGGAAGAAAGAACTGCACCAGCAAGAGGATTCATGGAAGTCTCGAAATCACAAAACTCCTCCTCAGCTTGCGCATCCAAAAAAGACTTCAAAGAAATCATCGATATCCCTGATTCTACTCTACTCCTACTCGCTGAACTACAAAAACTCCACCACCAATTGCAGAGCTCCAGAACAATAGCAACAACCTAGACCAACAAACTAAGGCCCCTGCAACACATAAAACTCCCTAATCAACTCACACTGCCTATAATTTACTTGAACCTCAGAACTGTCCCTACCACCTAACAGACTACTTGCTATTCCCTGAACAATCCAAAGACCAAATCACAGCCGCTGCACATAACCAAACTGGACCTTCCCTTACACTTCTTGAATACCTACAGACAACCTAACAGACCCCAGGCAACCTCTTGATGAACCTGCAGCACCCGAAAACTTGATATGAATCACTACAAATATTATGTCATAAACCAAACGAAAATGGATTCACCTAAATTAACCCAAAAATATTATGTCATAAACCAAACGAAAATGGATTCACCTAAATTAACCCAAAAAACAGAAAGTGAACAATGTAACTCTATTTAAAAAGCCTCTATCTAACCATAGAACCATTTTACCTGAATATATGATATATTAGGTAAAAGGGTCGATGCATTATTCATGTGAATATGCAATTATAAGAGTATCTTCTGTTCTATTCTCTAATATTGATTTTGTTGATTTGAGAAGGGAAAGAAACCAATAAAGAAATGGCCCGATTCATCAACAACAAGCTGTCCATGCATAATTCTTTTATATTCTCCAGAAGAAAACTATTTAACTCTAATTAAAAAGCATGTTAATGGTGCATATATACAAATTAAGATTCAAAGCTGAAAGTCACATACTTACAAAATAAATGATTTCTTTCTCAACTGCTATGGAGAGTTACTTTCAAGATTAACTTGGTAGATCTTGAAAGTAACTGCTGCTTTCAACAGCCAACACCAGGCTGCCACAATAACTCCTACTAACTTCTTCAGCTCCCTGAAAACTTCTCTATATACTTTGAACTGGCAACAACCACACTATACCACCTGAACTCCCTGAACAAACGATGCAGCTCCAGAACATCATAGCACACACACAAAAGCTTTCACTTCCTGAGCAATGTGTCCTGATCCAGCTTAAGTAATTCAGATACTTCCTTTTCTGCCGATTATTTAGGATGATCTAGATAGATTATCTACATTAATTCATTATGTGTAGAGAAACGTATTGGTGGAAGCAGTATTTGCAAAAATAAAATGATCTGAACTGTCAAGGCTGAAGTTTCTATAAGATGGAGGTTAGTCGTAGTAGAGCTGGAATTGCGATTGTGCTGGAAATCGGCCAAAAATAGGCTTTGTTAGTAGCAAGTAAATTTGTTCCTCACTGTTTATTCTGATGAATGTGCCCATGGCATGTCTATGGCCACCCTGCTTCCACTATAACAGAAGAAACAAGGCATGACACTTCTTTACTGTTACCATACCCTGAATGCCTCTTAAAAGGTTATTGTTCTTCTACCCTGAACACCCACTGAAAAGGATATTTTGTTCTTATAAAGTCACTGAATAGGGTATTATTATTTGTTTTTACTACATAAATGTTCAATTTGTTGAGATTCCAACCATAAAAGCTGCAAACACCTGAATATGGTTATTGTTTTACATCTGCACAATCTTACTGTTAATCATTAAAATCCTTGATAGATCCAAAATAAAATGAACCTGGACAATACTACCCACAACCATCAGATTTACTTGGAACCAGACAAGACCAGACACCCAACTCCCTGTATCTACTGCCTGAATCTACTACCTGTAAAGACTCTTCTATATAGATTTTAGGTCTGGAACTTACCTCCTAAAAAGGTTTATGATTATTTAAAATACTCTTAATATTCATGTATGTTAATCTTCAGGTGGCAGCACATACACCCTCGCACAATCGCCCCTACATAGGCTGAAGGAGGTCCCGCAATGTATCTATTGTAGTGCCAAAAGGTTCGAAGATGAACCTCCAAACTTTTGTTGTGAAAGCGGCTGTATCAAATTGGCTAGCACTCCAGCTCCAATTGAATTATATGAATTGTTCACAGCTCAAACGGAAGACGCTAAAGAATTTGGCAAATATGTTCGGGCTTACAATAGTATCTTTGCCTTTACATTATTTGGCGTTAAGCTTGATAAGGAACTGGCTTCTTCAAGGAAAGGGGTGTATACGTTCAGGGCACAAGGTCAAATTTATCATGATCTACCATCTCTTACGCCGCAGGATAATAAACCATGTTACTTTCAGTTGTACTTTTTTGACACCGAAAATGAGGTGTCCAACAGGTTATCAATACTCGATGATGGCGTCCTATCAGCTGACCTTGTGGCAAAGATAAAGCAAATTATGTCCGGAAATCCATATGCCCAATTTTTTCGCCAGTTGAAAGACCATACCAATTTTGAGAATTTGCAGATACGGATTGCTGCAAATGCAAAGCTTGATCAACGAGTGTATAACAGACCCTCCACTGAACAAGTTGCAGCTATTTGGATAGATGGGAATAATCCAAATGTTCCGTTTGAGCGACAGATTGTTGTGCATGAACACTCAGGAAACAGGCATAAAGTGAAGCACTACTTTGGTTGTTATGATCCACTGCAATATCTACTACTTTTTCCAAACGACGAAGCTGGTTGGCATCAAGGAATAAAGAAAGACAAAAATACACAACAAAGCATCCAGACTGCCGAAAGTAATATTCCAAATTTCGCGTCAGCAGATGCTGTATTTGCCAATGAGGACCAAGGTAACTGTATACAATACTTCAATACTCCACACATCTATTTATCTATTCACAATAGATTGACTGTTTTGAAATATAACCGCCATACCTTTTGCATAAGACAGTGAAAGTTTAATTTTATTGTAGAACACTGTCAAATAGTTGTTCTTCTTGGCTGCCTACTTGCAAACACCTGATGAATCCTGTTTTAACACATAAACTAATTCCGACAGCTAAGGTCCTGAAGCTACACTGATATTAAGAGTAGGAAAAAGAAGTAGGAAAAAGAAGCTTCAACCTTTTGCGCATTGACTCTCACATGTTACCCCACAGTTTGCTTCGTCGTATCCCAATTGTGATATCATTTCTTCTTAATTGATGCGACTAAACTATGCTTTATCCCACGAGAAATGGACATTTGACTTGACCCAACCGTCAACTCATTTAAAGAGAGGACAACTCATTTGCTGGACCAATATCGCAGAGCCTAACAATATATAACTCTTTTGTACGTTCATGTGCTTTTTCTGCAATATATATGCATATCCGCCTAGCAAAACAAAATTTTTACTCCCTTAAGTTGGGTTAGTAAAGATGCAACTTCTCTTCTTCTTTTTTCCCTCGCCTTCTGTGCAAAGGCATGTGGGTTGGCATGCTTGAATACTCAGATAGAACTGCTTATCCAAAATCTAAAAAGAAAAGGACAGATTACTTAGGTAGTACTTAATATGCAGTATGGATGTCCTTCTTGATTCCAGATCATACTCTGTCCTAGAGAATCAGAGATGGTATAATTCTGCAATCTGTGCAAAGCTGCTTTAGCTCTACTCTCTACACCATAATGAGAAGTCTTCTAGTTGTATATTGTATCCACTGTAAGCCCTTAGGAGTACTTTTTGGAAATGCCAAGTTCTTTAGTGACAGTCTGGTGTTCTTGACTTTACCATTATAGAATAATTTTTTCGCGGGACCTTTCATAAGAGTCTTCACATTTACGGTATTGCTGCGTGTCTACTATTCTAATTTTTATAATAACAATATTACTGTGCTTTCTTCAACATGTATTTCTAAACTTCAACAGCTGTGCAGCGCGAAACAAAAGCCGCAGTATCTTGCAGGAAATATTACTATTATAAATTGCAAGTCCGGGAGGAAGAAAGGTCCGTATTACTGCTGTGTGGAAGGTTACTACAACAATTTGTCGTGGACATGTACATCAAGCTAGAAACAACGAGGCTTGAATTTTATAGAAATGAACAATCAAATTTAAGAAGAGAGGTTTTACAAGGCATAGTTGACAGCATCATGGCCGGTGAATACAGAGGAGATAAAATTAGCCAAAGAGTTTTCCTACCCGCATCATTCATCGGTGGACCCAGAGATATGCGTAGATGACACATGGACGCAATGACTTTAGTCTAGCATTATGGGAAACCTGACCTATTCATAACCATTACATGTAATCCAGACTGGCCAGAAATTAAGGAAGCGTTATCTGCGGGTCAAACAGCTCAAGATAGACCTGATTTGGTAACAAGAGTATTTAGAGCAAAATTACAGGACCTGAAGGACCAAATCTTCAACAAGAAAATATTTGGGAATGTTGCAGCTCATGTCTTCGTCGTGGAGTTCCAGAAAAGAGGTCTTCCACACATACACCTCTTGCTCATCCTTAGGGAAAGCCACAAGATCAAAACAGTCAATCAGTATGACAAGTTCGTTTCTGCAGAGTTACCAAACAAACCTGATTATCCATTGTTATATGATATAGTTGTCAGGCACATGATGCACGGTCCTTGTGGTGCAAAACACCCATCAAATACATGTATGAAGGATGGTCAATGCAAGTATCACTATCCCCGACCATTCAGCAATAAGTCTACTCAAGCAAAGGACTACTATCCTATTTATAAAAGAAGGAATGACAACCGGTTTGAGAAAGTCCGGGGAGTGAACATGAATAACCAGTGGGTTGTCCCATATAACCCATACTTGCTAACCAGATACAATTGTCATATCAATGTGGAGGTTTGTTCAGGAGTTAAGGCTATAAAGTACCTTTACAAGTACGTCTACAAAGGCCATGATAGATGTGCCGTGTAAATTGAATCAGAAGATGGGGAAAAAGTCATTGATGAGATACAAAATTTCCAAGATGCACGTTGGGTTTCGGCTCCTGAGGCACTATGGAATTTATTAGTTCAACTTAAGTGAGATCCAGCTTGCTGTTATGAGTCTACAATTACATCTTCCAAACAAAAAAACATGTATAAATTACATAGGCTCCATATCTACAGCTCTTCGGTACCAACAATTTGACTAACTAACCATATGTCACCAACAGTGTGCTATTGAAGCAGGCGAAATTTGCAAAATGTCATTGCAGGAGAAAATGTCGGCCGCACAATGCTTACCGAATATTTCCACATGTGCTTCACCTATGCGGAGGCACGGAAGTACCTCTACAAGGAGTTTCCAGAGCACTATGTTTGGAAACCACAATCCAAGATCTGGACACCCCGAAAAAAAAACTGTACTCGGTCGAATTGCAACAGGTATGCATTGGACTAAAATATGAAATCATTGACGCAAGCGCTTATATTAATGCTGCATTTACTTTTTATAGAATATAGTCTTTTATGATTTGCCAAAACATTATGACTTTAAGTTAAAATTAATCGACTTTACTGTCATGTATGGTTTTGTACAGCAAATCCAAGAGAAGGAGAAAGATACTATGAGCGACTCTTACTAAATCATGTCAGAGGACCTACGTCTTTCCAAGACTTGCTCACTGTAAATGGAAGGCAGTGTGAAACATTCAAAGAAGCAGCCAAAGAACGAGGCCTACTAGAATCAGATAACAGCATTTCAGAATGCTTGAGTGAAGCTGTCCTTTTCAAAATGCCGTCTGCCCTACGGAGCTTATTTGCCACAATATTGGTTCACTGTAATCCCACAGATGTAAGGCAGCTCTGGGAAACATACTATAGAGATCTCTCTGAAGACTACACAAGAATCCATGATTCCTCATCTAATGTTCCGTTACAGTGTACGTTGAACATCATCAACTATTATTTGCAGAGCATGGGCAAAAGCATTGACAAATACGACCTCCCCAAAATTCAACTACAGGCTGAACATGGTCGTCAATCAGAATGTAGAGAAATAACTGAAGAATTGGCTGTTCAGGTAACCGCAGAAGACTTTGACACACAATCTAAGCTCAACACGGAACAGGAACACGCATTCAAAATAATTCTGGAACGTGTCAACTCTGCTAGGCCTGGATTATTCTTTGTCGACGGACCCGGTGGTACTGGTAAAACATTCTTATATAGAGCCTTGCTGGCAAACATCCGTTCCAGGGGTATGATTGCATTAGCAACTGCAACCAGTGGTGTAGCACCTTCTATCTTGCCCGGAGGTCGTACAGCTCACTCTAGATTTGACATCCCTCTTCAAACAGACGAAACAACCATAACAAAAATGTCAAAACAAAGTGGCGCAGCTAAATTAATTAGAAAAGCTCATTTAATCATATGGGATGAAGCGCCTATGGCAAAGCGGCAGACCATTGAAACTGTCGACAGAAGCTTTAGGGATATAATGGACAACGACTGTCCATTTGGTTGAAAAGTTATTATTTTTGAAGGAGATTTCCGTCAGGTCTTGCCAGTAGTTCCCAAATCTACAAGAGCAGAAACAGTAAATGCGTGCTTAGTCAAATCGTTTCTTTGGCCTTCGATGGAAAAGATTCAATTCACAACAAACATGCGAGCAATACCAGATCCAACATTCAGCGACTTCTTGCTCCGTGTGGGAAATGGAGATGAACCGTCTGTTGAAGATAATTTGATCTATCTTCCAAATGAACTGGTTGTCAAATATGACAGTGAAGAAACTGCCACTGATTCCTTGGTAAAAGAAATATTTCCGTCGCTTCAGGAAAATGCAACTTCGTCACAGTATGTAACAGAGCGTGCTATTTTGGCTAGCTGGAACGAACATGTTGATTACCTCAATGAAATATTGGTGGAAAAGTTTCCAGGTGAAAGCAAAACATTCATCAGTTTTGACTCAGCTGAAGATGACACAAACAACTACTATCAGGAAGAATATCTCAACACTTTGACACCAAACGGACTCCCACCCCACAGGTTCATCACCATACACATAAGCCTAAAACAATTTTTGATTTAGAGGCTTATCGTACAAAAAAATTTATTCTGCAAAAATATGTCTTTAATTTGTAGGTTAGTTCTGAAAAAAAATTCACCTATTATGCTGCTCAGAAATCTTGATTCATCAGATGGCTTATGCAATGGGACAACATTAAATTGCAGAGGCTTTGACAAGAACGTCATCCATGTGGAATTATGATAGGCCATTGTGCAGGTAAAAATGTCTTCCACCCAAGAATTCAACTATCCCCGCCAGATAATGAGGGATATCCTTTCAAATTCGTCCGGAAGCAATTTCCAGTGCGCTTATGTTTTGCAATGATAATAAACAAAGCACATGGTCAAACAATTTCAAATGTCGGATTATATTTACCCCAACATGTATTCTCTCATGGACAACTATATGTCGCACGAGGGACGTCTATGTCCACCTCAAGAGTGTTGGTGATGACGGAACAGCCCAAGCGTCGAAAGAGAACATACACAAAAAATATTGTCTACAAAGAAGTACTAGGTGAGAACAATAATATCGATTTACTCATTTTCTCCTATTGTTGCGAGTGTCCTAATATTTCACTCTTATTTGACCATTAACAACAATTCCTAAAACTCTAATTTAATTTAGCTTTCCATTCACCAATGCAGTTAGATTGACAATTATTTGTTTTGACTTTATATGAAGGTGAATAACAATTCTACCTCAGCTGATTAATGTACCAGTAAGACAGAGGTATTCCATGATCACTGCACACTTTTATTTCCTATTACTGTAGGCGGTTGTATACAATAGTTGTGGCTTCGTTGTAACACGAGCATCCTGATGGCATATACAGTTTCCTCATGGTTGTTCGACTAGAAACGTTATCGTTCCTGCTGGATAAACTCTATATCTATTGTTCTGTTTGTTGATTACTTAGTTTGCCTCTTCTCCTTTTGTGTGTGTTTTTTTCCTTTGAGGCTTCAAATATATTTATAATACGAGCATCCGATTCGATGAAATAAAGTCCCAGTAGGTGATTTGATTTCTCTACATTACTTCCCATCCTTGATTCATGAATATTTTTTATCTTTCTTCGCATAACTGTAACTTATTGTTATTACTATTCAATTTAGATCCTTTAGGCACCAATTGAATTATTTTTACTGAAGTTTTTTAAATTCCTTATAAACAGCTCATCATTTATTTAACATGCTTGGTGGATTGATAGGCACAAAGTAATATCTAGGACAATTGAGCTGAAGATATGCCGCATAGACACAAAAATTAAAAAAATACAATGAGACATGATTTGTCGACAAGTTTAAAAGGAACTATTTTTTCGTATCTTTACACTTATATCATCCATGGGCATATCAGTATAGCGGACGGATTTGAAAGATGACGAATATCAATTCTTTGAGGGATACTTCATGATCTCAAATCGTCTGCAGGAAGATTGTATCTTACATTAATTAGTTAGTGTTTTCTCATTATAACAAAGTGAGTTAAAGATATAACAAGGCAGTATTCACAATAAATACTTTACTGCTACAGTACAATAGTCAGTTTGTGCAGGTTTTAACGATCATCCTGCAGCCACTGACTTTGTCTAAATGGATTCCATTTACGAACAACATCTTTTCGCTGTAAATCGTTTTACTCACGTCATTAATTCTAATGTCATTATCCCCAATTTAACATCGATCACCTGAAACAACTGAATTATGTATAGAATACTAACTTCTACATTAACAAGTGCTGCACAAATTGAAGCACATTTCTGATTTGGGTTACATACTTTTTCATTGAATTCTAATACTCAACTAAATTGAAAAAATCTTCTAAACTATTAACACATCTATCCGAACGCGCAAAATTTGAATTCAACACTTCTCGACAATTTGTTTCTACGCACAGGTACTCCATAGTTATTTTACTAAAAAATCTGTTATACTCTTTAGCCATTTTCACTGCAACAAAATTTTCAATTATTACTCGATGGTCCAAATGTTTTCATATCATTTCTAACAAATATTCTTATAAAATATTCTTCATAGCTGCTTCTATTATACACGAGATTCCCCGTGCAGCAATAAAAATAGACAATTAGTATTCAATTTAAAAATTTAATTAAATAGGAAAATAGAAAACACATACGCATCTCAGGTTCGTAACTCCGCATCTCTCTAAACTTCACATCTACCTATCTGCCTAACTCTTTACTATACCTAAACTCTTCAGACCTAACTTCTTATCTCCCTAACTCTTCAAGTACCCTTAACTCATCAGCTGCATAAATCCTCTGTTGCATAACCAAGCTAACTTTATGTTTTCTCCATTCATTGAAGGTAGCCACGGAACCAAAGCTTATCAGATCTATTTGCCTTCTCTTCTCAGTTTTTGCCTCTGTGCAGCTCCTGCTGACCTTCCACATCCGACAATTAATGTCTGCCTTCTTTCAAATTCTAATACACATTATATAAGTTTGATAGGTTTTCGTTTATTCTCAGTAGTTACCAACAGCTGCAGCAGCCAGGTACCATTCTTCTCTATGTTTCAAATTGTCTGTTCACTGAAGATTGATTTTCTAATGAAACTTTTCTCATGACATCAACACTTAGCTTATAATAATCCTTAAGTGATAGTGCTTGATATGCTTGCGCATTGTGTTGACATGTTCGGGACTCTTCAATTTTTGGTTTTTAGTTTACAATCACTTGCGTACGTACTGTAATCATATTTTAGTTAAATTTTTTTTTCCATCAACCGCAAGTATGTATTCCTTGAAATGCATAGGCGCCAAATATTGAATCAAGTTACCATATATATCTGTTACATATTAGTTCGAATAAGGATGTGCCTTTGGTTTCCTTCCTTTGCTTTTCTTCAACAAACTTGAATATTGTAGTCTATGTTTCAACGGTACTAGATAGTTAGAAATTTGATTCCCTGGACGGATGATGCAATATATTTAAAGTAACACCACTTATTGATGTATAAATAAATTAAATATCGCTTGCAGTTATGATGATGGCTGAAGATTTGGGGCATGACATGTACATCAAACTTGAAGAGGCGAGACTTAATTTTTTCAGAAAAAAACATTCAACCTTGAGAAGAGAATTGTATCAACACACAACTGATATTTTTATATCTGAAGGATATATAGAAGACAAAGCTTATCAAAAAACTATGCTACCGAAAGTGATTATTGAACCAGTCAAATTTCACAAGGGAAGTGTAATGAAGTGCGATTAATAGTGTGATGCCTGGAAGAAAGGAGATAGAGTTGGGCAAAGTATATGTCATTAAGAAAGCAGATATAGTTGGTCAAAGTGTATGTCATTGGACTATTGCTCTGTGAAATTTATCTTCACCTTTTTCTTTCTCTTTCAATGAATACATGTCGACGAAATGAAGTCATGAAGATCGATTTTCAATAACTATAAGAAAGTCTAAGCCTGAAAAGGTAATTGTTCATTAATTTAATTAATTATGTGCTTAAAAGCGCTTTGTTAGAACTGCGAGATTATGAGGTTTTAAATATGGCCAAACACTAGGAAAAGTTTACTTTTACCGAAAATACGAGTAATGTTCTACAATAACCTGTATCCTATCCTGCTCAACTTCACCTAACTATGCTATAATTATTATTCTTAAAATTCAAATATTTTGTCTTTACAACAGTTGTATGTATGGAGTCTATGGAATAAGTTAATGCGTTGGCAAACTACCGACCATTACTGTATTTTAGATAGTCTGAGGATGCTTTTGACCATTTTGCGTAAAAATATTAGAGAACAAACGCTTCGAACTTATAAGCTAGCTTCTTCATTTGTTGGCTTTTGATTCAACTTATTCATCGATGCACACTGAGCTATCTCAGGCAACAATTTCACACAGTTGAACTCCCAAAAAGCTAAACCTTCATATGCGTACAAGGACTGATGAAATATACATGCACTTCATGTTTATTCAATTAAACAATCTTTCATACTCCGTCACCAATTTCTATTCTGCAACATTTTACAGTTATTACTCCTTGATCCAACTCCTTCCATATCATTCCCAACAATCTTAGCGCTACAATTAGGTTCCACGCGCAACGCGCGTTCCCGGTACTAGTTAATATAAAAGTGGGAATCTCCTAAGTTAAAAGTGAATGACCATTTTATCCTTTGTTATTTTTGTACAAAATAATAAATAAACATTATAATAATTTTATTATTTTTGTATTCTAAAAAAGAAAGATAACATTGTAAATACTATCGGTTAATCTAATCGTTGGAATTCTCAATGAGGTTTCAAAAGTGCATTAAATAATAGAAAGATGGTTTAAAAAAAAGAACTGAATCGGTTCACATTTACGTGAGCTCTTTTTGAGAATTGGAACGTACTAATATAATGATTCATTCGTTAGCTTTCTGGGTCTTTTCATATTCAGAAATCAATTTTAATATAATTGGTAAATACAATTAAATTTAGCAAATATAAATTAGCCAATATCAAGAATTGCGACAGTTGCATATTGAATTACTCGATGACTGCATTCACTTGACTAATTCATTAGGTAGTCATCAATTTCTTTCTTTAACACATAAGTACATGTGAAAGGAGTCATGCATGTCAATGTCTTTTCTTCTTCCCACTTTTTACTTTTACTTCCACTTATATTAGGCTCCAACTCTGAATATCAAGTATTATTATGAAGGTATCCCTTCTTTTTGGTTAGTGTGAAGGTATCTTTTGAAGAAAATCAGCCACTCCGTTATGAGACGGTAAAATACATTTTAATTTTTTATAGCATAAATTTTTTTTGGTAAGATTGAAGGTAATATGATCTGAGGCAAAGCTAAGGATTGAAGGTACTTGCAGAGGAAGGAGGCTATTATCAGTCATTATCAATGATTTTTTTGGTAAGCTTTATTTAGTCTGATATAGAAACAATGTTTTAATAAATATAAATACGTTTTGTAGGGAACACTATTTTTCCATCTTGCAATCTCCCTCAAGGCGCCTGACTATATCTTCATATACCTCGATACTCGATACACATAGCATTTCTAGCTGGAGTTTTAGTCAAATATTAGTTCGTCTTTTGGCTAGAAGAAGCGGTATATGACTCGCTGCTCCATGATACGGTAGCAGTGATGTTCAATTGCTATTTCCATTGGTTATGTTGGAGAAAAAATAAAATGTTGTGATTATATATTTAGTTTGTTTTCTTCTTTAATAAATTATATATAGTGCCTAGAAGAATTCTGCTAAATAAATTTATTCTTTTCTCATTGATCTCTTGAACACTGCCACCTGCAGATTGAACACTGCCACCTGCAGAGTACAACATTTTTTATGGTTTATGTCACTCCAGCTACTAGGCTAAAACCTTTACATAATAGTTTCTACCTTCTATATCAACTATATTATGTATATTGCATAAAATCATTACGGCCTATGGCACAGATGAACTTCTCTCCAGTTAATAGAGGCATCAAACATCTGAGGACTTCGGTAGCTACGACGAGATTTCTTCATCATTTATCTAGCTAAGAGCCTGTTTGGCCAAGCTGTCAAAATCAGCTTATTTTGAGATCGAAGTGCTTTTTTTTAAAAGTGTTTTTCAAAGAAGTGCTTTACGAGATAAGCAGTTTGTGTTTGGCCAAATTTTAGAGAAGTGTTTTTGCTATTAATTTGTGTTTGACCAATATTTAAAAAATTATCAAATTACGAAAATAGATATATAATAATATTAATTTGATTAAATATGGAAGTTTGAAATGAGTATTTTTGTCCCAAATAATCAAAAGCACTTATTTTTTTAAGAAGCTACTTTTTTCAGCTTCTTCCCCACAGCAGAAAAACAGCTTCTGTTGCCACTCAAAAGCAATTATTTTTCCCTGGAAGCTTGGCCAAACACCTCAAAATTTTAAAATAAGTATTTTTAGAGAAAAATAAGCACTTCTGGCTCCCCAGAAGCTTGGCCAAACAGGCTCTAGATATGATCAATATTCATCAGAATATGTAAAGTTTTCTTTGATTTTTTCTAACTTTAGAACTCAAACACATCGTTTAATATAAAACTTATATGATCCTTAAAGCGCAATCATATGGATACACGCGCAAAGCGCGTATCCAATACTAGTTAGTATAAAAGTGAGAACCTCCAAATTAAAAAGTAAAATACTAAAATACCCCTATACAAAAGTGAAATACAATTTTACCCTTCAAAAAATTGATCTTTGTTACTCATTAATAGATTATCTATTGGAAGTTTAAAGTTGTGTCAAAATTTTAACTACAAAATTTATTACATTTTCCATGCTGTTAAAGTCTTAAAAAGTGACGCTAGGAATAGTCTAAAAAAAATACATTTGTGTATGTCACTCTTAGATGATGTGTATTTACGTTGTTCTTTTGATGATTATAAAATCACGACGTTAGCTCTTCCTAGGAATATCAGTGTTTTTTCTTATAATATTGGACAATGCATATGACTTTGTCCAATAACGTATGCAATATTTGGGTAATTAAGAGTGAGGAACACCATTGGCCATTAGGGGACCTTGCTGAATCTTTTCACATACATTATTCATTATAAATATGCAATATTTGATTAGTGTAACATCTCATCTGCAGTGAAAGCATAGATTAATGGTGAAGCTTCAGCTGTCAAGAAGGAGCTGTAGCAATATTTTTGTCTATTAGTAGCCCATGGGGCCATCAACATAACGAGATAACCAGTAAGTGTGGATTAATCTAATTAAAGTTTCGAATGCATGAATTGATATTCTTTAATTAGTATTATGTTTGAACTCTTGTAATCGATTTTTCAAGGCTATTTTAGTATAGGTGATTTATCTATCCAAGTCTTGGTGGATAGTGTTATCCAATACCCGTGCTGGTGAAAGGTAGCAAGTATCTTGTGGAATTGGTCAAGGTACGGTCAAGCTGGCCTGATCACCATGACCCGATCACCACGGTGATCATGAAAAAAAAAAAACTTATTTTAGCATGGTGATAAAGAGATGTAACCACATATATATTTTTCATAATGTTAGGCAATAGCAGATAGATGTTCGACTTGTCTCTCACCCTGATGAGCTTACATATTTAAGAAATGCACTTACAAATAGTTGACGTTGCTATAGAGTAAATGTTCAACTAAGAGGCGCTTATTCGTCTAAGAGATGCACAGACAAATAGTTGTCGTTGCTATAGCCAGTCTCTCAAGAAAGTTTGAATATCTTATCGGCCTGTGCAATTGTCGTTGATATAGCCATTGTCTCTCCATAAACATTTTTATCAGCCTATGCAATTGTTGTTAGCAAATTATGTAGAGACTCCTACATAGAGTGGCGAGACGGCCTACTCCTCCTTGCTCTTTGACAAAACAAAGATTAAATCACTGTTTTTACTATGCAATGTTCATGATAATAGATAATTTTTAAAAATCTATATACTCATTGATATAAGGTTAAAAACTAGTTTAAAAAAAAACGTAAACTTCCCATATAATATATCATAAAAGAAGTTAAAAATATTTTTTTCTTCAGAATTATAAATTAAATTCTGTTGAGAAACAAAAGCAAAAACACCAAAAGCCTACAATGAAACAAAGTTTAATTATTCTCTGCACCGTCCTATTAATCTCCGTCACGTTAATCATTCCCTCCGCCGCTAAACACCGCCACGTCATCACTTTCCGATCACCAAACCTCTACCCTGAATCATTCACTTACGATCCTAACTCCCACAACTTCATCATCGGCGGCCAGAAACTCCTCTCCATCTCCGCCGCCAGCGACGGCGTAACCGAAACCCTAATCTCTGACACCACACTACCTTCAAACTCATCATTCCTCGGCCTCGCCGTAGACCGCCACAACCACCGCCTCCTCGCCTGCGTACACGCCGCCGGTTTCACCGCACTCGCCGCCTACGACCTCCGCACGCGCCAACGCATCTTCCTGACACCTCTCCTTCCCGATCAAAACCCGATCGCCTTCGTAACCGAGAAGCTCCGTCCAGCCGCCTCGAACGACGTCGCCGTCGATTCCTCCGGCAATGCTTATGTCACCAACCCCGACGGTGACGTCATCTGGAAAGTGAACATCACCGGTGACGCTTCGATTTTGTCAAAATCTGAAATTTTCGGCTTAAACGGCGTCGTATCAATACAAAACAGGGAATGCTTGCTTGCCGTACAGTCAAATACAGGGAAAATGTATAAAGTCAACGTTAATAATGGCAAGTCAAACAACGTTATGTTGACCAAGGATTTAACGGGGGCTGAAAAAATAGCTGTTAAAAAGAATGGCGTTATTGTGATCGAGTGTAAACACAAGATTTATTATGTAAAGAGTGAGGATAATAATAATTGGGAAAAGGGAGTTGTTTTCGACGAAATTGCCCTTGATCGAGAAGGAGGTGCTAATGATGTTACTGTGGGAGATGAGGATAAGGTGTATGTGTTGTATGAGAATTTAAAGGAGGGTATAATTGGAAATGGAGATGGAGATGAATTTAGTATTGTGGAAATTGAGGAGAATAAAGAAGATGATGATAATATTTGGTTGTTTGTATTAGTTGGATTTGGATTAGCTTATTTTTTGTTTTGGAGATTTCAAATGCGTCGACTTGTTCAAAACATGGATAAGAGGATTGCTTAGTTTTCCATTTTTTTTGGTCTCTTGTATTTGTTTTGGTACTTTATTTGCTATTGTCAAAATTATTCTCATTTTTTCCTCAGTAAAAGCATATTACATTTTTTTTGTAGATGTTATTTTAATTATATATTATTTAACAAGAGATTGTAAAGAAAATAACGTAAGTGACTTTTATAGGATCATTTACTTTTATTACAATCGTAAGACGTCATTTCCTACCATTATACTTTGTTGTTTTTCCCTTTTTATAGGATCATCTACTTCGTCGTCCTGCCTTTGTTCAAATTTCTTTTTTAATAGTTCTTGAGACGGTTATTGCAAATAGGATCTCAAGACACAAAGATAATGAATTTCTTAGGAAAATGCACCTTTTGTATGAGTAAATCTAGAAGGGCTTATTAGTACTATATTTCTTTTTGATGAGACGATCTAAGTTAGTGATAACTAGTCAATTTTGGACACTCTAAGTGAGTTTTATCTACTGTTTCAAAATTAATTAAGAAATAGCTAAAAATTTACGCGCGCGCACACTTACACTTTATTAGCATTGACAAAAATTCAGACTAGTCTCAGTAGTTTATACTGGGACTTTGAACTAACATGTTCAAAGTCCTATTATTTTATACTGGGATTCATGTTCAAAGTTACTGGAGTTTTATATATAAAGTCCCAATATTTTATACTAGAATTAGTGTTTAAGTGATCTCAATATATAATACTGGGACTTTGGACTTATCTGGAGCTGACTAGTTTTCAAATAGTTTTGCACCGCTGCTAATATTCATTTAGCGCGGTGCAAACAATCTACGGAGCCAATTTTTTACGATCCAACAGGGAGATTTGCACAGAATGATCCGAGGCCACTCTTTATATTTTGTCTCTATTTAACAAAATTTTCACAAATAACCTCTACTCCGATTAAAAAAAAAAATTATTGGCAAATTTTGACAAACGGTCAAAACTTGCTACTATAGAATTGGTCTCAATTTTAGTCGGATGGGCAAATGTTGCTGCATGCGTTTGTTTTCACAATTTGCTACTATCTCCATTCTACTTATTTTATTTAATTAATCATAACTTTTGTCCGATGAACAGATCTTGTATGTATTCTTTAACTGTTCACAGGTTTTACTAGACTGTCTTATTTTGTACGGAGTATTTATTAAGTTAAATTATTTACAGGTTTTACTAAACCGTCTTATTTTGTACTATATTCTGACTACCTATTTTATTAAATTAAATTGTTCACAAATTTTGCTGGATGAACAAAATTTGTCTGTGTTAGTTAATTGTTTTCAAGTGTCTGTGTTGGTTAATTGGTTAAGTTCTGAACTTCTGGCGAACAAGATAAACTTTATACTTCTTCTTTCACATATTCTAAGTTGTTTCCAAGTATAGCCGAATGAGCAAATCTTGGAAGTATTGTTCGATTGGTGATTCTACAATTCTTTCATACACATCAGCATAAAACTTTCAACTTTCTCGAATGGGTTTGTTACTTTTTTATCTTTAGCTTTACCTTTTAGTGATAATGCAAGTGCTAGCAATTAAAAGGAAGTTGTAGCTAGCTATAGCTTAGGTGAAACCGTGAAACGGAAAGCTATAGAGAGCCTAATGAGGATGATAAAGAACCACATGTGTTAGCCCGCAACTAAGGTGAATATAAGGCGGTTTGGTTCGATTTTGCCATTAATTAAAACAAACCAAATATATCGATTTTTCAAATCTATAAATCAAATCAAACCAACACTAAGTCGGTTTTCTCGGTTTTTTCGGTTTTCTCAATTTTTTTGATTTTTTTCGATTTTTCCGGTTTTTATTATATAAAGTCTCTACAACAAATATGCAAGTGTTGCTTTCAAATATTTCCTACAATCAATTATCGATGTATGATATTTATAGACAATTAGACATCAAGAATAATTACATATACATCTTAATAAGACAATAAAAAATAATGTACGTAAATTAGAAAACTAAAAATGGAGAGACGCGATATAAATGAGTTGAGTTAGTTTTTTTCCCCCCTTAATCAACCGTATAGTATGTTGCTGGTGTGCTAGTGTTTAGATGATAATTTAGTGATATTGATTCTTGATAATATATAGAAGATAATTACTTAAATTTTAATTAAGAGAGATAATGTAATTGATCACTCATTCCCATATAAATAGGCACATCTAATGCTTAAAGATTTCATTAAATATGTGGCTAGAAAATATGGAGTATAATTAGTTTAAGTTTATATAATATAATAAAAAGGGTATGTGTTTATTTAGTATTTAATACCCACTTGAGTGCTATGCCATGTAAAATTTCCTTAAAATCATATATAAAGAAGTTCACAATGAATATTTTTTATCTATAAATGTGTAAAAATAATATTTATAAAATATCGGTTCAGTTCGATTTTTTTTGATAAAATCAAACTAAACCAAATATGTTGGTTCTTATTTTTCCAAAACCAAACCAAATCAAACCAAACCACGAGTCGGTTTTTTTATTCGGTTCGATTTGGTTTACGGTTTGGTTCGGTTTGTACACCTCTACCCGCAACTCTATTTGAAAGTAACCTATATAGTGGTATGTAATGGCAATTATTCTCTCTTTCCGTTCTTTAATAAGTGTTCATTTTCCTTTTTATAGTTGTTAAAATCAAGTGTTATTTTAAAAAACTAATCCAAAGTTAATTATCTTTTCTACCTTACATTATGCAATATTAATTATTTTTTCTACCTTACCTTGCAATAAAAGAGGTACCAAATGATTAATATATTTAAGTTCGATTAGCGAGATTAGTAAATAAGTTCAATTAAGTAAAATATATATAGTAATTAAATATTTTATTAATGAAAGTGAAAAGAGAAAAATAAACACTCATACAGGGATGGAGGTAGTATTTATTGGTCTATGAACTGTATTCCCCATATTATCCCTTATCATTTCTACACATTTGGTGAAGCTTCATTTGCCTTATTTTTCAAAAAATTGTGTGGGCAAAAATACGTCACTTACTATTACGGGGATACGAGTCCAGCTGGCGAGATTTGACTTAGCCTATAAGTCACCGAGCACATAGGATACACGTCTGCTCCCTAAGCCACAGCCGCTAAGCCGGTACGGGGGTAGGATGCAAGGTATGCATCCTGCCACCTTAAGGTTTACAGTCTCCTAGTTAGGATTTTGTATATACTACCGCCTTGAGTTTATAGGCCCATGAGCCTTATTAGTCTTTGTATTTTACCATAATTAGGACTGGGTAAATCTCTACTATAAATACCCCTCCTCTCATTATATTGTACATCAAGCGATGCATATCGAATTCGGCTATTCTTAAGGAATAAGATTACTACTTTCTTGCTTATTACTTTTCTCTCAATATTTACTTACTTTCCCTGCGTAATTACTGTATTGCTTGTGGCCCTCTAACAAATTCAATTGTTTTACCTAAACGAACAAATTTAGGCCTAAACAGTTTGGCGCCCACCATGGGGCCTAGGCAATTGTAGGTTACTACAAGGAAAAGGCGCAGTCATGTCAGACGATAACGACAACGTTCCAAAGGACACCACCAACGCGGCAGACGATTCCACACGGAATCCAGTGATCTTAACGGTCAATCAAAGGACCCTGCCAAGGAACCAGTTCATGTAGCCAGGGACGGCGAGGATGATCAACTACGCGAAGGTAATTATGAGTTTAGAGGTTTCCTTGTTGATCTCCTCAAAACCCTGTAAGAACGGGGCAGAGTAGAAATCGGCCAACTTGGTCGAAGGAATGACCCAAAAATTAGGAGCAATGCTCGCTGGATCGTCTCAGAGCCCAGCATCCCCACGAGGACCAGCGCCCGTAAACGAGTCACCAGCATTCATTCCTAATCGCAGGCTCAACATGGATGTCACCCCTGAAGGCTCGATAACAGTCAATAATCAAGACCTCAAAGTATTTCCGCCTGCCGGGTGCTGCACCCCAGGTTACCACCATAGATGAGCAGAAGTTTTACAAGTATGCATACAAGGCGAGTGTTGCACCGGCCCGTGTACCAAAGTATTTCCGCCTGCCGGATAACCTTAAGTACGATGAGACTACTGATCCGGACGAGCATATTGCTGCTTACTATAAAGCCGTCAAACGCAACGAGATTTCTGAAGAAGAGACTCAATCTGCTTTGGTTAAGAGATTCGGCTCGACCTTGACTAAAAGTGCCCTTGCATGGTACACTCAGCTACACATGGGGTCAATCGAGTCATTCACTCAGATGCAACATTTGTTCAAAAAGGCATACTCTAGAGCCCGCAAGCGGGAGAAGCGCATGGAAGATATCTTCGAAATCCGACAGCGGGACGAAGAGTTGTTGAAGTGGCCGATTTCAACAGCTACCAGGACAGATTTCAGAGGGAACGCATAGAGTTCCCTCCAGTTCCCGATTCTATTTTTGTAGTGGCCTTTGGAAAAAGTCTGAACTCCAGAGGTTCGTTACCCACTAGGGAGTTGCAGTTGAGTTTAACTCAATACCCCATAACGACATGGAATGCTTTACACTAGAGATACACGGAGAAGCTCTGTCTGAAACCTGAACAAACCTTGACCTTCGATGGTGGAATTCGCCCAATCGCCGAAGACGCTAGCCGTCATGGGCAGAAGCGAGAATACACCAAAGAACCTCAAGCCGGAGATAGAGAAAAGCAGGGAGAAGAGATTACAGGACAGATTTCCCGAGGCCAGTCGAAAAACAAGAGGACAACAGAAAGGCATTGACGCCTCCTCACAAGGGGTCACTCTCCATAGACTGCATACCTGATATGTTCGAGGAATTAGGACTGCGCGTCAATACCGTATAGTTTGTGAAGGATCATCTGAAGATGCCCAAGTATGTTGGCCTAGCAACATGAGGGCGGAACCTGGAAAAACAAATGCCAACTTCTATTGTGATTTCCATAGGTATCACGGGCACGAGACTGCCGGCTGCCTGGCTCTGATCCTAGAAGTCATGAACCTAACAACAAAGGATATTTGAATGGTTTGCTGGCCAGCAGGGAAAAGCAAACGTATGCCAAGAACATAGGTTCAGAAGAACCGCCAGACCTGCCGGAACCAAAGAGGTTCATCAACATAATAGTTGGTGGCCTAATGCTATTCGGAAATTCGAGGCCCAACGAGGCAACGCCCGAAGAGGGACACACCCAAAAAGAGATGATTTTGTTCAGTGACGAGGATAACACTAGTTGCAATACTCCTCACCACGATGCTTTGGTCATAACACTCAGAATAGGGGATACAGATGTCAAACGTGTCCTGGTCGACGCTGGCAGTGCCGTAAATCTTATGAAATGGTATACCCTACAAGCAATGGGGGTTGAAGACAAAGTGACCCCAAGTGTCTATACACTGGCCGGCTTCAAAAACTCTTGCAAAAAGTCCATTGGAAAGATTAACCTCACCACGCGCATTCCGGGAGCAGATCACATTTCATCTTTTTAATTAATCAAATGAGGGGTCCCGTATAATGCAATCGTGGGACACCCATGGATTCATCAAGTCAAAGCAGTTCCCTCCACCTTATATAAG
The DNA here is from genome assembly GCA_037355625.1 of Petunia x hybrida. Classification (NCBI taxonomy): domain Eukaryota; kingdom Viridiplantae; phylum Streptophyta; class Magnoliopsida; order Solanales; family Solanaceae; genus Petunia; species Petunia x hybrida. The sequence continues at coordinate 4,461,407 of JBBBVM010000063.1, read as the reverse complement.
AAGTTCAAGTACCCTACCGATTGGGGGGGTGAAAGAAATCAATAGAGACCAAGAGGCGGCAAGAGAATGCTTCATGACAACGATCCTAGGAGTATCTGTCCCCGAAAAGGCGTCATAGGCAAACCTTCTTGAAGACGATGAAGACCTCAAAACTTCAATCAACCAAGACAGCGACTCTGGCTGTTTGGTGGATTAAAGGTTTTAGGGGGGGAGAAGGAGTATGACACTTGAAAGTACAATTCTTGTCAGCATTTACTTTTATTAAGTCTTTATCTTCTTTTCGAATTTTGATTAAAGTATTTTCATACTTATCAATCTGTTGTAGGTGTTCACCCCCAACATTTGTGGCCCAGCGCCCCTTTTTTATTTATAAAACTATTATTCTATTTAGTAAGCTTTGCAATCAGATCCATCTACGATCCAACTATTCATAGCCCCAACACAACTTAAGTTGAAGTAATACACTCTCTTTTTTGTGACAAAAGTAGGGTAAACTATTCTCTTAAAGTTTGATCACTTTTAGTTCAGCCACCAGACATTATTTCGTAAGTTGAAATCGTCAATTCAATAAAATTGCACAAACATGCCGGTGAGGATACCCGCTCGCATAGTGCTAGAAAGTCTTAAAATACTCGAGTAAACAAGCAACGACGTTCATATTTGGACGCAAAAATGCCCTGTTACATATCACGGGCTAAAGTCATCCCAATGTAGGTGCAGCATAAGCCGTCAACCACAGACGCACATACAATAAACGTAATTACTGTTGACACCCAATTTTGTCCCTCCTTTTTCTAAAATCGGCTATAATTTAACTTAAAGGTGCAATTTGACAATTTGTGCAAAATGTGCATTAGAAAGCATGCATTTACGTGTGTTATCCTCTACTTATATATTTAATACTTAAATGTGGCTATATTACGTAACTTTGCATCATTTAGGTTATTTGTCAAAATGTGTCTATTTGTACAATTTTAGTGCATTTGTAAGTATTTAGTAATTATTTGTGGCTATTTCCACTTAATAAATTTAATTTGCATTCCAAGTTCTTGTTATATGTGCATTTCGTTATTTGTTCATCCCATTTATACAATATATATACGTATATTTATATTTTTTTCGTTTATTCAGCACCTTTAAGTAAAATATTAGCCGAGTAAATAATCATTTCATTTCGATTCCCTAATTTGTCATATTTGAGTTCCTTTTGAATTTAAATATGTGCAAGTCCTCCTTTTTGAAATCTTTCCTACGAACCTGGATAAGAGTCCGTCTAGGTACGCCCATCCCGTTAGAAATCAATTGCTATTTTCTAATTCGAATTCTCTTGAATACTCTTATAATTATTTTATATTCCAAAATATTTCGTTTTAAAATCCTCATTTCTTTTGAACCTAGACATGTGTTCGTCTAGATTCATTCATTTGCACCATACATTTTTCTACATATTTCTTACACAAAATATATTTCTTACTTTATTTTGCACCTAGACTACATTTCTAACAAAATTCATGTTCTGAATATTTTGACGAAAATATTATTTTACCAAATCTTCCATATTTTTACAATCCGTCCAAGTTCATCTCCCCATAGCTTATCCCCCCCCCCCCCCCCCAAATCACTCTCTTGTCTTCCCTATTTTGGAAAAGAATTCAAAATTAAAACTCCAAATCCCTTCAATCGTGCCTAAAATTCCCAACGGTTAATTCCTAAAATTCTTCATATACATTCATCAGCACATATCAAAGAGGGAGAAATACATCGGCAAACACAGAAATTAGACAACGGGCAGAACCCCTATCCCCTTCTCTATACACGCACAATACAATCTCCCATCTCCAAAAATCCTCCACATACATACACTGTCACACGCATCCCATATACACAAACACAATACCAGAAATCAGAAACAGTAACCATCATCACCTCCCCATACCCAAAACAGAGATACATCACATACGTACACACCACCGCCATAGCCAAAATCAGTACACACACACCCTTTATCATCTTATCCACTTTTACACCTATAGTTCGAAACAAACAGAGCACACGCCACACACACCAAGAACTTCAATACAATTCAGTACACACGCATAGATCTAGAACCAGTGGAAAAGAGGAAATCGGAGAAAGGGGAAGCCACCATTAACACTGGTGGAAACAAATCGGGTCAGGAGAAAAAGGGCATCACCACCACCTGAGTCACAGTGACGCCGCTGCCTAGCCCGTGTCGCTCCTCCGCCATCCTCGAACGCCGCTCTGTTTGTGCGCTATTGTTTCACCAAAAATTTGGTTCAACAGCCGGCGGCGATTCGATCATTCCAGATTGATGTTTCTTATTAATTCCTTGAATAAATTTCACTTGCCTCTCCCTTGTATTTTCATTTTTTTGCAGAGATTGCGATGCCGGAGTTTGGCCTTGATTTTGTTTTGACTTGCTGGTTTATTATGTCGAAGATGATGTTAGTTTCGGGTGTCCTTCGACTCGTTTGTCACATTGCACTGTCCCTGTTTACTGTATATTATTTTGGACATGCAAATATTTGTGTTGAAGCCTTTTGACCTTAGTTGTTGGTCCTGTTGTAAATTTATCCTCTTATTCCTTTGGGTTGACTGATTTTCTGAGTTTTGCAGATTTAAACTGTATACAGCATGCACTGAATTTGGCCAAGTAAAATAATTATTTATTTGAGGCCTATTTGACTAAATTGAACATGATACTACACTTGAACGACCCATTCCCGTGTCCCTAAAACAAAACAAAAAAGGCTATGATGACGTGTATGAGCCGTGATTGCAAAACGAGCCAGTGATGGAGTGGTGGGACCGTTACTTGGCATGGCAACACGACCGGCCGGCGTGTTTGCAGCCGTACCGACGTCCCTAACCTCCACCCGATTCATAGACACCTGAGCCGACACTTTTATAAAATCCCTTTCCCCCTTATTTTAATAATAATTATTATTATTGTTATTATTATTATTGTTGTTGTTGTTGTTGTTGTTGTTGTTGTTGTTGTTGTTGTTGTTGTTGTTACCATTACTATTATTATTATTATTTTTACTAACTCATTCCCTTATATTTTTGCGAGGTAAAATTGGTTGATAGGCGATAATCCATTCTGGAAAAGAACCATTTGAAGAAAAATCTTTAATTATTATTATTATTAGTTATTATTATTCTTATTTATTTATTATTACCTTATTATTATTTACTAACTTGACTTCATTTGTTTTTGCGAGGTACTTTTGGACAAATATCTTCAAAACAACACTCCAAAAATGCTTCTAATCTTACTTGCTATTATTTACTCCTAATACTTATTTTTTATTATATACTAACTATTTTATTTTATTTTGCTAGGTGAAATTCTTTAAGGAGGAAGCCTATTAGTGAATTGGAGCTTTTTTGTCTAATCTTAATTATTATATGCATATCATAATAGTCGTTTAATTATTTGTCTAGTCCATTTGTTTAGTTACTTATTTTGAATCCCAATTATAAAGTCCGGCCGGTAACCATATTTGGTGGAGCTTGAGAGATGCCTAACCCCTTCCTCTCGAGTTAACTTGAACCTCTTACCTAGAATATCTGGTTCGTAGACTAAGTTTCGGAGTTAATTGTAAAATTAGCTAGAAACAAAATAGGTTCCCTAATACGCCTAGTTAAAAAATATGTTAGGTGGCGACTCCAACTCTTTACCCGTAAGTTTCCCACTAAGTCAAGTCCTATTTCGAACTTTAACCGGTTCGGATAAAAATAGGACGCGACAGAATGGCGGCTCCGCTGGGGATATTAAGGTTCAAACCATAACAGACTTTAAATTGGGATTTTTTATTTGCTTTATTCTCTTTTCATTTATTTCGATACTGACTTTGCTTCCTTTCCTTTTTTGCAGGACTAAGGTTTATTTTTGAAATTTCGAATTTTGGCGCTCTATTATTTAATTGCTTGGTTATATTTTCTTTGTCATTTCCTCCACTCCTGGAAGCTTTTTACACTTGCACGCACCATAAATGGTTACGTGGATCTCATGGCCGTTTCACTCTCAAAAAACCCTTTTGGGGGGAACGGTTTGGGATATAGTTGGTCCGTGGTACAACCAACAATTCCAAACGTTCCCACCCCTTGGTTGTCCGCCGGGGGGAACCATGTCCTTGTCTAGTAAACCCACTCTTGGAAGGTTCTTTAGGATAATACAACACGTCCCCACACTTCAACTATTTTCAAATCTTCTATAAATGGCTAAATCTTTTTCTATCAAACAATTTTACGTCATAATTCTTTTGTATTTTCTTTATTAGCTAGTTTCTATTATCCTATTTTTTTAAAACTAATTTGTTTGTTTCATTTTTTTCTTTTTACTCCTCCTTTTTAAAATCATTTTCGCAAAGTACCTCAATATGTGCATCCTTTCCATAAAATTGCTAAATTCCTTTTCTTTAAAACCATTTTACTTAATATTGTCTAGTTTCTATCAATTCTATTTTGCAAAACTAATGTGTGTTGTTTTGTTATCCTTTTTAAGACTTATTTTATGAAATATTCCTATGTGTGCATATTTACAGCACTTAAGCATTTTTAGGGAACATGTGCATTTCTTTCAAAATTTATACATTTTCAAACTTGTGCATATCATGCATACCTTCCGCTACTCCTGGCAACTTTCTAAATCGTGCATTGAAAATACGGTGGTTACAACCACCTCTTTCCTCACATAAAACTCTTTTAGAGGGAACGACTTGGAATCTATTTGGTCCGAGACATTCCTGCTCCCGAGTCGTCCGCTTGGGAGGATAATAAAACCAGGTCTAGCTAACTCCTTTCCTTAATAGCAGCGCTAGGAATCATGCATCATGACATGTCATTAGTCGACTTATTCTCAAGTCCGATAGGCCAACTTGTTCAAATAATCCGAACAGGTTTTTAACCCCCAAAGAGCGTTGAACATGATTTATTTGCATTTGCTTAAAAGATCGAACGTGCAAAATGTGGACCGTTCATTGGCGTTGTTCTGCATTTAGTGCTATTCAAAGGCATAAAGATCACTTAATAGGCGTCAAAAGCCCAAATTGAATCAGAAATGAGGGTTTATTCATAAACAGTCGGAATTATTCTGTATTCAATGCCATTCAAAGGCACGAAGGTAACCTACGGGGCATTAAAAGCCCAAATTGAATCAGAAACGACCGTTTATTCCCAAAGGATGGAAATCATTCTGTATTCAATACTATTCAAAGGCTTAAATGGTAACCGAAGAGGCATTAAAATCCCATTTCGAAGCAGAAATGACCGCTCGATAGATGGGGTGACACTTAATGCACATTTATCCTTTAAGCATTATATAAGGACTTGACATCCTTGGCATGTCAAAATTCCATTAACAACAGGTCTTAAAGTCTTGGCAATAGGCAAGAAGTCTCTCCTAGGTGCTTATTGCACCAGAGCTGCAAGTCTTGGGTATTGCCAAGACTTGCAGAGACTTTGTCTGTAAGGACCCCATTGCAACAGGGCTTTAAGTCTTGGCTGTTGACACCCAATTTTGGCCCGGTATTTTCAAAATTAATTTACGAGCGCTTTCTTTTTATATAACTCAAAATATAGCTTGTTGTGTGAATATAAAGCCAAAGATGTCCCTTTTACAAAAGAAATTGTTAAGTTTGAAGTTTTGCCGCCATATGGCTATTTTTTGCATAGTTTTTCTATATTTGCAATTTGACACTTTCGGCTTTGTATTACCTACAACATGCAAAATATTTATGAGCATTTATTTAATTAGAAAGGTCTTTGAATTAATTGCGAAATTAGTTAGAGCGATTAGCTATTTCTAAATAAAGGGCTACATATGAAATTTGGACTCGTTTCTGGCCTACCCTTGCAAAACATACATATACAAACGTTTAGATCTTCATTAACAAAGGGGGGAGCTCTCAGGTGATTTGGAGGTGGAGAGGAAAATATAGCCGTTAGGGGTACTGTGGTCTAAGAGGGTTCCATTTTCACACTGGGGAAACACTAATTTTGGACTATGAAAAACCCCTTTTTGAGATGGAGAAAGGGGAGGAATTTTGAATAAAGATTTAGAGACTTCAGTTCATGTGTGGTTTCTTGATAAGCCATCTCATTTCTCTTTTGCAATTATGTTATCATTTGATATTTCCTTTGCCGCAACGTTTTGGTTCAGCACTTGTTTCTCGACCTCAACTTATTTCTGAGCCTCGACAATGCAACGTACGACTCGTTGCTTCGGCTTCAAATTGTATTTCCAGGTTTGTTGGCCTATTATATTGTTAATATTGCGCCCACTTGTTGGTTGAAGCAATATTTTGGTGATCGTTTCACTCTTAGTGCTATCTATTGCTGCTGTTGTTCCTTTGAGAAATTGGTGGTACTGTGAGGAGCTGTTTCTGCTATTCTTCTTTAGCATTACTACACTTATTTGAACAATAATACTACACTTGATGTTTGGCTTGGGGAAAGCTCAGAAGGGAAACGAAAGAATGAGGCTACAGGGAGTTTAAGGATTTATGTTGAAAGGGTGGTTGCCTCTCCCTGCATTTTAGCCTATGATTTCTGCAATACGAAACCCAACAACCCTTTTATATTGAATTGTATACGGAGGGGGTATTATCGTTCATGATTCATACTTCATTCCCTTGCCTTGTTTCGCTGCTATTCTGCTTCGACTTGTCCTTGTGTGAGCTCCTGCTGGTTGTTTCCTCTGGTTGGTATTTTGCTTTTTGAACAGGAATTACACTCTTGGCCTATAAGAAATTCATACATTTTGAGGCTTTGCTAAGCTTGTTTTTGCTTTGGACAAAAACTGATTTGAACAGAGCACTATACTTAGCAAGTTATCCCAATCTTGTGAGGCTACCTTGCTGTCCACTATCCCTGTCCCTCTGCTATTGTTATAATATGTTGCTTTTCCTAAAATGAAAAGAGGCAATGATGAAATTTACACAAACACTACGGGGAAAATGAGCGACACGTACGTTTCTTGGCGAGGCGAGCTAGGATGGCCGGTGAACGCCGAGCAACCAGCCCGCAGCCATGGCGACGTCGTCATCAAATCCATTCTGAGCCTCCCCAATCTTGTATCAATGTTCTTTGCCTCAGCCCGCATTTTCCAGGACCTAAACTCTTGGCCTATAAGAAATTCATACATTCTGTGGCATTGCTAAGGTTGTTGCTGTGCTGGACGTAAACTGATTTCAGCAGATACTACATGGCCAAGGATCATGCGTGAGGCCACAACATTTTTGCTATTGCCATCCCTCAATGTGTTCTCCTGCTGCCCCTGTGCTGTTGTAATAAAGTATATTTGGGCGATGACGAGATTCCTAAAATGTCAAGTAAGGCGGAAACCTACGAGCTTTGTATCTTGGCGAGGCAATACTTCGCAGCCATGGCAAGCTCTATGGTTCTTTGCCTACATTCCTTTCTTTCCAAAACAAGAAATACCAACTTGATTATTCTTTGAGGCAATGACTATCCAGTCGCTACTGTTATGATGTTGTCTTGTAAAGAAAGAGGCGATGATGATAAAATTTCTTTTGCTAATTAAATTGGTAAGGCAAGGAAATAAAGACCTTTGCATCTTGGCACGGCGATTTTGAATGGCCGATAACCATCGTGCAACCACTCCGCAGCCATGGCGATATTGTCTTCAAGTTAATTCTGAGCCTCCATGACCAGCAGTGCAACTTGTTATTGTTTCTACTTCAGTTCATGGCTTTTCCCGGGCTGTTTCTGCTTGTACAAATTATGTAGTTCTTACTATTGTTTTTGCTAGTTTTTGCATCGGATACAAACTGATTTGAACAATCACTACACCCTTTGAGCAAAATTGAGTTTTGGTGATAGTTTCACCCTTTGAGCAAGATTGAGTTTTGGTGATAGTTTCACCCTTTCTGTAGTTTGCTGATGTTGCGTTGTTCATGTGTGAATTTCATAACACTTTGGGACTGTCATGTCGTGTTAAGCGAGGCTGATTTTTGGATAAATTGTTGTGCCTTTTGGTCCGTAGAAGATTTACATTTTTTAGGCTTCACAAGTGGTTTATAAGTTGATTTGAGCAGATACTACACTTGGCCTGCAATCTGGTTCTAAGGCCACGCCGTGATCAATAGTATGTGGGTTATTGTTTCACCCTTGATATTCTCCGCTGCTGTTCAGCTGTCGTCCCGGAAAGAAAAGGGCAATGATGAAAATATCCAGGAAAACAAGGCGAATAGGCGACAGATTTAGCCTTGGCGAGGCGACCTTTGGATGGCCGAATATCTCGAGCAACCGGTCCGCAGCCATGGCAACATCGTCGTCTGTCTCGCAACTTCTGAGCCTCTCCAATCTCGTACCTCAATCAGCCTGCATCATTCTTGCTGCCTAGATTCAGCTTGCCCAGGCTGATTAAGAACAGTGCTACACTTGACTTGCCTACAACCTGTGCATAATTGTGAGTCCTTCTTGTAGCTTAAGAGTGCCCCTACTATCGGGATTGCTTAACCTTTTGCTATATTGTTGTGAAGGATGGCTGTAGTTTCTCTTTACTAAAGCTACAGTTGTTTGGGGAAGATTGTTAACTAGTGATGACATCTCTCAAATTATTTTTGAAGACCTGATGACTTCAGTGATGTCCTGATGGTTCCTTTTGGTGCTAAACACAACTGATCTGAAAGATGCTACTTGGCCTATGATCGTATTGTGAGGCTACCCTTTAATCCAAATTGTGTCGCTGGTTGTTTCACTTGACTGCTCGCGATGGTGTTACAGCTGCTGCTGTCCGCTTATCGTTTTGATTCGAAACAAATATATTTTGGGCGATGACGAAAGTCCTAGAATGTCAAGTAAGATGGAGGACTTATGGGTCTTGTATCTTGGCGAGGCAAGTCATTGCAGCCATGGCAAGCTCGACGTTCTTTGGCTACGTTGATTACAGGCAGACGCTTAAGATCTCCTTTTCCTTTGGCTACTCCTTCTGGGTCTCACTAAATAAAATGGCATTGAGAGGTGTTTGGCAGCTCAAAAAGCTGCTAGTCATGCTATTGTGATTGTGGTGGTAGTAGCATGGGTCTAAGGTAAGGTTAAAATTAGTGTGTTTTTCTGTTTATGTTGCATATCTTTAGTAGTATGAGTTACAATCTCCGAAGCTCTCTTTTCCTAACTGTAAATTGTTAACGCCCACGTAAACTGTCCATGATCCTTTCTAGGTAGTACAAAGTTACTGGATTTTATCTGGATTTGCTTCTTCTGAACTTGTAGTAGAGTTTGAATAAGAGCATATTTGAATATCCTTTAATTTTTTTTTTGTTCCATAGCTTCGATCAGTGCATTGAGTAATTATTCTTTTCAGACATTAAAACCTCTCATTTCTTATCCCTCTATTTGGTTGCTACATTCTTTCATGATTTCAAAAAATTCTTAAAAAGAAAAGCGCCTGTGACAAATCAGTTCCTCAACACGCTTTTTTTTATACTAGCATTAGAGGAGGAAATCCAAAGGAAAAGGGGGGCTGAAGGAGGGAAAAAGAAGTTCTTTTTGTTTGTTATTAAGCTTCAGCTTTCATTTCTTGTTGTGCTCTATTTTTCTGTTGGCTTATAGTTGAATAAGAATAATTCCTTCGGCTTTAGTTCGAGAATCGATTCCGGACTCGACGCCTCATTTCGCTGCTCCAAAGAAGGTACTAATCCCTTCTCTTATTTAATATCAGATCTTCGATGTAATTTTGCTAGTAAACTTTTGGCTTTTGGAAAAATGTTGTATTAGTTCCAGTAAATTCAGAATCACCAGTAAAGTTCACCTCTTGTGTTTATAGTCTGTCTTGCTTCTCTATTAGATTATTCCCAAAATATGTATTCTTTTATTGGATGTTAGAAATTTATCTCACCTATATGTGGGAAGTTATTGTCTTAATTGAGTTTTACGATGCCCTGTTCTTGAAAGATTGCATTTTTCCCTTTCTTAAAATGGCTTTCTTTTAATATTATGATTTCCTGTTTACACTACTTGAAGAGAGGATGTGCTGTAAAAGTCTTGTAGAAGTTAAGTATAAGTTTATTGGTTAAGTATCCATTTCATTTGTCCCTCTCATTGGGATATATCGAAGTTAATATCGAGTAAAAATTTGTGCTCACGCGTTTTGCTATTCATGACTTCCTGTCTATGTCTTGGATTAAGTTAATTAATTTTTGCTCCAAATGTTATGATCAGTCATTAAAGGAAATCAAAATGTTCATGTGTATTTAAAAACAGAAACATGGGATTGCCCTCTGTAGTATGGAACCTGCTGAAACATATGCTTTTTTTAGCCAAGGGTATAGAGTTAGTTTAAAATATTGACTTGTAGGAATAAAGGTTTCAAGCGTGATTATGCTACTGCTATTTGTTGAATTTCATGCAACGATTCAATGTTTTATACATGCTTAATTATTAGACCTTGCTAATCCTTTTCTTCCATTTTGTATTTGTATGGCATGTGCTCGAGTTGCGTTCTCTTGGAACTCGACAACCTTTCCAGGTCTTTCAAGACTTGAGCTCGTTCGTCCTTGTCCGCCGATGCTGCTGCACTTAGTGCCAAGTCCAATAGGAATTGTTATTGCATTGTATCTTTGGGCTTACGCCCATGGGTGACACTTCTCAACTCCTAGTTAATTTTATACATTGTGCTTGCATTGTTATATAAAATTGTGTTGGTATCTATTTATTTGATATTGTGTTTATCTTTTATGGCATAGTTTAAGATCAATCTCTTTAGGCGACTTAACTTGGGAAATTAATGAGATAGTTCGGCCTAACTTAGGATTAGCTTCATAAGTCGACTTAATTATTTCAGGAGCGTAAGAGTTAGTCTATAATTGAGTTTAAATTAACTAATGGAAGAGCTCAAAACTTTCTTTTTCCCGAAAAGGTGATCATTATACCAAAATAATCAAATGAAGTTTTGTAATCCTAACTCTAAGAGATGTATTTTTTTTACGAGAAGAAATATTGAGAACTTTCCTTCACAATCAGTGTTGTTTTGGTTTAAATTTACCCATTTTGAACTCTGTGCAGATTCACACAAACTAACAATCTTATTATGTTAAGCGTTAATACCCTCATAAATATGTTTCTCTCTTGCACTATCTTTTGAGCTATCCTAATATTTATGGTTATTTTAAATCTCAATTTTATAACTCAACTCCTTGGCTCTAGTTTAATTAATCAACTTCAACAAATGCGTTCTAACATTTTGGCTTGGAAATTCTCTTTAATTAATAGGTATTTATAATCAGCGATTTCTTTTCTTGCTCTCCCTCAGTCCAAATCAAGTCCGACGTGGAACCACTTCTATAGTGGATCTTAAAGGGTGCCTAATACCTTCCCTTTAGATAACTTGAACCCTTGTCTAGAATCTCACATATTTCGCAGACCATAATAGGAGTTAAATATGCATTTTTTTTATTTAATTAGGTGTCCTAGCAGACCTTAGAATTGTTAGGTGGCGACTCCATTCTTTACCCAAAAGGAGTCCCGGAAGTTGTAAACTATTTTGACCTAGTGCCAAAATAGGGCGCAACAGCATGGCGACTCCGCTGGGGATTACTTAGGTTCTAACCACAATGGACTTGATTTAATATTGACACCTTGGGTTTGTGCGCTTTTCTTTATAAATTGTTATTCATATGCAATTTGTTTACTTACAGTTGCTTTACATTGTCAATAATTATTTATTTCTTTTCAGATTCTTTATATTGTTTGACACTTTCTGCAAGTTTTTATCTTCAGGTTCATGTATGTGATAAGGTAATGTTGACTTGTGTTGAACCAGTAATCTTGCCAAGCGCTCAAACCAATTTATAAGACCCATCCAGGTGCTACGCTACCGAGATGTGTCTACCTTTTGCTTAAGAGCTATCAATCTCCACCCATCCACCCAAGGATAACCATGGCAATGTTTGCAAAGAAAGTTGAAATTCTGAAGTACAATATGCAAGGATTAGTAACAGAGCAGAGATTTGATGTTTAGCATAAGTCAGCCAATGTTTATTTTTTTTTTGTTGTTCCTTTTATAACTGGGGTAGATTTTTAGTTCACGAAATATTGTCTATCTTCAAAGAGTGTTGCAGGTGCTTTCCCATCAGTTTTGCATGTGTGTTGCAATTATCAATACGCAAAACTTTGGCAATTGACCGGAGGAAACACATCTGCACGTTTGGGAATCGGCATGCAACTCATAAATTAGGATGGAAGGCTTCCTATCTTGGCTTTTTACCACCATAGGTCTGAACATCGCTATTTCTTCTACTTTCTGATTTTGCTATAATAGCTAAACGGTTCTGCCTACATTTTATTTGTCATTTCTTTAATGAACTTTTCATTATGTTTGACAAGAAGTGCAGCCTAAATGGAAGATAAGATGCATGATGAAGAACTACCCCTCAACAACCCAAACCGGGGCAGTTTTTAGATGTTTTCTCTAGTGCAAAGAGCAAATTTGGAGGCCTCAAGCATGTCTATTCATGCAAGCATAGCCCAGATTCGAAACCATATTTGGTGTTCACGGCAAATTAGCCATTTTCTCTTTAAAACTAACTAATTTCTTTTTAAGTAAACAGGAGCAGAATTTGATATCCAAAATGGTGTTCTATTAGAATAGCTTTAAGCATAAACTTAAACTACGAGCATATAACTTTAGCTTGCATTTGGCATACAATTTTAGCTCGCATTCGCTTCTTTTACTCTATTCTTGCTCGGGTGTGTGGATTTGGATCCCTCGCCTTTGTTCGCTGCATCGCAAAAGGTAATAGCTTACCCTTTTTTTTTTTTTTACATTTTCAGCGTCTTCTTTCTTGTGAAATAATGTCTGTTCTTATTTTGTATGTTTCGAATCATATTTCTGTGAATAGCATACTGTTAGTTGTAATGGAAACGGAATCTCAACATACTTTATTGCCCTTTATGATATGATAAAGATATATTCTTTCTTGCGTCTTCATAATACGAGTTTAGATAAAAGTTTAACCCCTTTGTCACTTTGGTGTGTTTGAGGTTGAATCAGTCCTCCTAATATCTCTTCATTAGCACAATACTGTTTTAAGTAAGTACGGTTGTTTTTAAGTGTCTGTAACTGAAAATTGCACCTTGAACTCAGTAGAACTCTGCTTTAGATCTATGAAGTAGTGGTTTTAAAAGATTCAACCTTTTGATTAAGTTTGGTCAAGTCTGCATCCTTGGTTTCCTTAGAGCAGTTCCTTTTCAAGCTTCTCTTGAGATAAAGTTTAGTTATTTCTACCTAGCATTGAATCTGTGAAGATAACATTCCAGTCACTACCTTTTGAAAAACTTGAAATGTGTCTGTGGGTTTATAGCTCTTTGATGTCTTAAAAGTTTTGGCCATCTTCGTTTGGCATCATTTAGCTTCATTTTATACCATATGGCGGAATTGATTCTCTGGTGACTGTATGAATGCATACATAGTCTCTTTCTTTCATGTTTTGAACATGATTCTGTTAAGTAAATTTTCAAGTGTAGTCTTTCCCTCGATAGTTAGCTCCTGGTTTGGCTTACCTCTCTAGAAAATATAAGAAGTTTTGGTCTTACCGTTTTGAAAGAAAGGAAAAGAAAACCAGTTGCCATAAAGTAGTGGTGGGTTAAAAGTTAATTGAATGCTAGCCTACTCTTTGGTATCTTAGAAATAATATTTCTCACATGTCTTAGAAGCACGCTTTGAAGTAAAGTTCTTAAACGGGCCTGTAGTTTAGAAAATGCTAACTGCTGTATTTTAAAGCCATCTTCTGTCATGGAATGTTCATACTGAAATGTTTCAACTTCAAAAGAATAATTTTTGGTCATGTTTAAGACTTGAGCCAAGTTTCTGAGGTGTTCCAGTTTAGTATAACCTGTTGGAGTGTTGGTTTTGGCTTCTATCATGTATTATCTTTTCAGTTTTGCACCAGTTTTCAAAAGTATATCTAGCTAAGTTCTGCTATTTCCCCAAGTAATGGCTGAAATTATGAGTTTTTTTAGGAGGGGTCTTTAAACACTTTCTTTTCATGTATGTGTGTTCTTTTCATGTATGTGTGTTCTAATCTGCCGTGTGATTATCTTCTTGGATGCGTAAACATGAAAGATCTTAGGCTGTTGTTTTTCTTTTGCAAATAAACTAGGTCCTGAACTGCTATGTCATATTGTAATTGATTTCTGGCTGCTTGTTTCATGCTCATGATGGTTTCTCTATTTACTTTTAGTTGAATCATTAACTATGCTTAGTATGTTAATTGATTTAAGTCGTCTCCTGAAGTAGTCTTGTTTTCTTAGGAACCATTTATCCTTTTGGCTGTAGCAAGTGTTTGGATTATTAACAAATGCTAATCTCGATTACTCTATGTCTTTAAGTTTTTCTTGGCCAATCCTAATCCTTACCTTTTTTTTTTTTTGTATATGGCAAACAACCTGAGAGAGTCTCATTTGAGACTCTGCGACTTCTAAGTCCAAACGCTGCACATGCCTTATTCCAAAGCCCAAGATTACCTGCTGGTCCATTTATCTCAAGTTGCTATGTCTTGCTAACACTCAGTCTTAGAAGATCTTGGTCTCTGATTTTCAATTGCATACATCCTCAGCTTCTAGCTTTCCGAGTTTCTGGCATAAACCACATGGATTAACAATCGTCGCACAATTCAGCAACAATGCAAGAAGATAGTACCAATAGCAATAAGCGGTGGCCCATGCAAACATCACATAATCCGGAGGCGTCACACAACTCCTTGCAATAAGCCAAATAGCTTTATTTAGCGCTATATCTTTTGCCTTATTCCTTGTCTTGTTGTAACTTTATTAACCGCTTTACCTTGAATTTTGCAGGAGTTAAAGCATTGAATCCAGTTGAGATCAATGATAACATTCAATTTATCACAGCTTCACTAGCAAAAGTTTCACAGTTGTAAGAACCTGCTCAACTTAAATTAAGTCTAGTTGACTCTAGTGCCACAGGCAGCAAGCCAACCTTTTAAACGTCATGAACCTGTTTTAGACAATAAATACTAGCAAGCAGGATATTTATATCATCATAAGTGCCAAACCGGCTTAAACATTCAAAACAACATTCAAATATTACAAACCAAAATATAAGATTGTCTTAAAAACAGGCCATAAAAGGAACCAGGAAGGGATTAAGGAAAGGAACTGGTTCAGAATTGGGGAATATCAAGGATGTTAAAGTGAGCAAGCAACATGGCAAGGCGACACGATTTTTCTTCTCGTTCACGCTCTAGCGCCGCATCCAGCCTAGTGTTTTCAGCATTCATCCAGGCCAGCTCATCATTTTGCCTTCCAAGCTGCCTCCTGAACCCCTCAATCCTTCTATCCATTCTAGCTGTTCCTCCTTTCCTCCACATCTTCCTCCACATGTTCTGGTTCATCAGCACATTCACCATCCAACAGATAGTCACACGACTTCAGAATGTTCCTCCCAAACTCTTAGTTCTAAAAAGATTAAATTGTGTTTGGATGTTAAAGATTCGACTTTCGCATATCAGTTAGGCATGCATGAGTTTGGGATGAGTCATCATTGGAACTCAGCTATTTCAAGTTCAAATATGGATTTTGCTGCTGCACTCCTTCCTAGCCCAGTTCGCCTCTATTCAGCCTAAGCTTCATTGCAGCGATTGAATGCCTATGCGTTGAAGAAGTATCAGTGTCAAGGCAGCTTTGAGAACACCCAACATCGTTCTAATATAAGCAATTGGAAGAGCAAGCACAACAAAAGATAGCAACATATAGAAAAAGCAGCAGCTTCTTGCAAATACGGCATAGCAAGCAGAAGGATGTTTTGGGCAAGCAATGTGGCAGGAAGCTCAACGACGCCTTCTCAACTCTTCTATCACTAATGCAATTTGAGCGTTATTGCAAAAATAGGGCATTTTCTATCATTAATATTCTTACCATGCTTGCTTTAATAATGCGTTGCTTTGCTAAATTAGTAATTAATGGTTTGCTTTCTCTTTTGCAGGGTCCTCCTTGCGTTTAGCCAAACTGCCTTTCCAAATTGCTTGGATTGCTTTATGGTTTCCCGCAGAGTTGCTTTACCAGTTGATGGGGCACCACACATAGTTTCTTTAAAACTGTTTTTTCATGACTTAAAGCGTTTGTTTTGTCATGAGTTATTGCCGAACAGGCGGAATTTCTATCTTTACAAGCTTACTTTATGCTTTAAATTATGATTCGACAAGTCAACTATGGGGCACCATGTGCGGTGTGTCCCGCCGGTTGGTTGTCCTGCAAAGCATTATATTATACTTGTTTAGAATAGAATCGACCAGTCAACTATGGGGCACCATGTGCGGTGTGTCCCGCCGGTTGGTTGTCCTGCAAAGCATTATATTATACTTGTTTAGAATAGATTCGACAAGTCAACTATGGGGCACCATGTGCAGTGTGTCCCGCCGGTTGGTTGTCCTGCAAAGCATTATATTATACTTGTTTAGAATAGAATCGACAAGTCAACTATGAGACACCATGAGCGGTGTGTCTCGCCGGTTGGTTGTCCTGCAACAGCTTTATATTCAGCACCTGCTTTAAATTATGAATTGACAAGTCAACTATGAGACACCATGTGCGGTGTGTCTCGCCGGTTGGTTGTCCTGCAACAGCTTTATATTTTGCACTTGTTTAGATTAGAATAGACAAGTCAACTATGAGACACCATGTGCGGTGTGTCTCGCCGGTTGGTTGTCCTGCAACAGCTTTATATTCTGCACCTGCTTTAAATTATGAATTGACAAGTCAACTATGAGACACCATGTGCGGTGTGTCTCGCCGGTTGGTTGTCCTGCAACAGCTTTATATTCTGCACCTGCTTTAAATTATAAATTGACAAGTCAACTATGAGACACCATGTGCGGTGTGTCTCGCCGGTTGGTTGTCCTGCAACAGCTTTATATTCTATACCTGCTTTAAATTATGAATTGACAAGTCAACTATGAGACACCATGTGCGGTGTGTCTCGCCGGTTGGTTGTCCTGCAACAGCTTTATATTCTGTACCTGCTTTAAATTATGAATTGACAATTCAACTATAAGACACCATGTGCGGTGTGTCTCGCCGGTTGGTTGTCCTGCAACAGCTTTATATTCTGCACCTGCTTTAAATTATGAATTGACAAGTCAACTTTGAGACACCATGTGCGGTGTGTCTCGCCGGTTGGTTGTCCTGCAACAACTTTATATTCTGTACCTGCTTTAAATTATGAATTGACAAGTCAACTATGAGACACCATGTGCGGTGTGTCTCGCCGGTTGGTTGTCCTGCAACAGCTTTATATTCTGCACCTGCTTTAAATTATGAATTGACAAGTCAACTATGAGACACCATGTGCGGTGTGTCTCGCTGGTTGGTTGTCCTGCAACAGCTTTATATTCTGCACCTGCTTTAAATTATGAATTGACAAGTCAACTATGAGACACCATGTGTGGTGTGTCTCGCCGGTTGGTTGTCCTGCAACAGCTTTATATTCTGCATCTGCTTTAATTATTATCCTGTTCTACTTTTCAGTTTGACAATCAGCCCCGAGGTCCTCCGGGCGGAGTATCTCGCGAGTTGATCTGTCCTGCACTGCTTTACATTCCACAGCAAAATTGCATCGCACTTACTTTACTTTATGTCTTTGCACCTGCTTTACTCTATGTCTTGTTCTACTTTTCACTTTGACAATCAGCCTCGAGATCCTCTGGGCGGAGCATCTCGCGAGTTGATTTGTCCTGCACTGCTTTACATTCCACAGAAAAATCGCATCGCACTTGCTTTACTTTATGCCTTTGCACCTGATTTAAATTATGTCTTGCTTTATCTTTTGCAGTTTGGCAATCAGCCCCGAGGCCCTCCTTGCTTCATGCCGGACCGTTTTGCCAGTTGATTGTCATTGTCATCGATACCCGGAGTCCTCCTTGCTTCGTGCCTGACCACTTCGCCGATTGAATGATTTAATAATGAAGTCTACCAATGGCCTCGAAGTTTTCCTGCCTCACAAGCCGGACTACTTCGCCAGTTGATTAGGAGACAACTTATCATTGATATCGCAACCAACACTTGCAAGCTTTATATTATTGTTTTATTCCTCAGTCCATTTATTTATTCCTTAATCCATTTATCAAGCATTATTTGCAGTTACTCGCTAACCGTTTATTGAGATTTTGCAGGAAATTTTAATAAAGTCGCAGCATTATTTGGAGCATAACGTGAGGCTTTTCTTACTATTCTACTCTTGCGTTCTTATCTTTAGTGCTTATCATTTTTGCCTATCTCTCATGTTGGATCGCTCCTTTACTTTGGCGTTATCTTTTCCTATATCCCCAGTGTCTATCCTCGACACTGGGGCAGCATTTTTAAAATTCGTGCAATGTCTAGTCTATAAGTTCATGCATCCCTAGGGAGTTGCAGAGCTATGCCTGTAGAGTTCTATTTATGAGTGTGTTGTGCACCACATTTCATAATTAGGAGGCTACAAGTGTATCTCTCCAAAACTTCATTCTAGCCCTGCTTTAGTTAAGCGCTATTCGTTCTACCGTGCCAAAATTGAGTTTCACGTCAACTTTCTTTACCCTGAAAACTCTTTCATCCTTTTCGGGTAAAGAGGGGCAGCTGTTGACACCCAATTTTGGCCCGGTATTTTCAAAATTAATTTACGAACGCTTTCTTTTTATATAATTCTCAAAATATAGCTTGTTGTGTGAATATAAAGCCAAAAATGTCCCTTTTACAAAAGAAATTGTTAAGTTTGAAGTTTTACCGCCATATGGCTATTTTTTGCACAGTTTTTCTATATTTGCAATTTGACACTTTCGGCTTTGTATTACCTACAACATGCAAAATATTTATGAGCATTTATTTAATTAGAAAGGTCTTTGAATTAATTGCAAAATTAGTTAGAGCGATTAGCTATTTCTAAATAAAGGGCTACATATGAAATTTGGACTCGTTTCTGGCCTACCCTTGCAAAACATACATATACAAACGTTTAGATCTTCATTAACAAAGGGGGGAGCTCTCAGGTGATTTGGAGGTGGAGAGGAAAATATAGCCGTTAGGGGTACTGTGGTCTAAGAGGGTTCCATTTTCACACTGGGGAAACACTAATTTTGGACTATGAAAAACCCCTTTTTGAGATGGAGAAAGGGGAGGAATTTTGAATAAAGATTTAGAGACTTCAGTTCATGTGTGGTTTCTTAATAAGCCATCTCATTTCTCTTTTGCAATTATGTTATCATTTGATATTTTCTTTTGCCGCAACGTTTTGGTTCAGCACTTGTTTCTCGACCTCAACTTATTTCTGAGCCTCGACAATGCAACGTACGACTCGTTGCTTCGGCTTCAAATTGTATTTCCAGGTTTGTTGGCCTATTATATTGTTAATATTGCGCCCACTTGTTGGTTGAAGCAATATTTTGGTGATCGTTTCACTCTTAGTGCTATCTATTGCTGCTGTTGTTCCTTTGAGAAATTGGTGGTACTGTGAGGAGCTGTTTCTGCTATTCTTCTTTAGCATTACTACACTTATTTGAACAATAATACTACACTTGATGTTTGGCTTGGGGAAAGCTCAGAAGGGAAACGAAAGAATGAGGCTACAGGGAGTTTAAGGATTTATGTTGAAAGGGTGGTTGCCTCTCCCTGCATTTTAGCCTATGATTTCTGCAATACGAAACCCAACAACCCTTTTATATTGAATTGTATACGGAGGGGGTATTATCGTTCATGATTCATACTTCATTCCCTTGCCTTGTTTCGCTGCTATTCTGCTTCGACTTGTCCTTGTGTGAGCTCCTGCTGGTTGTTTCCTCTGGTTGGTATTTTGCTTTTTGAACAGGAATTACACTCTTGGCCTATAAGAAATTCATACATTTTGAGGCTTTGCTAAGCTTGTTTTTGCTTTGGACAAAAACTGATTTGAACAGAGCACTATACTTAGAAAGTTATCCCAATCTTGTGAGGCTACCTTGCTGTCCACTATCCCTGTCCCTCTGCTGTTGTTATAATATGTTGCTTTTCCTAAAATGAAAAGAGGCAATGATGAAATTTACACAAACACGACGGGGCAAATGAGCGACACGTACGTTTCTTGGCGAGGCGAGCTAGGATGGCCGGTGAACGCCGAGCAACCAGCCCGCAGCCATGGCGACGTCGTCATCAAATCCATTCTGAGCCTCCCCAATCTTGCATCAATGTTCTTTGCCTCAGCCCGCATTTTCCAGGACCTAAACTCTTGGCCTATAAGAAATTCATATATTCTGTGGCATTGCTAAGGTTGTTGCTGTGCTGGACGTAAACTGATTTCAGCAGATACTACATGGCCAAGGATCATGCGTGAGGCCACAACATTTTTGCTATTGCCATCCCTCAATGTGTTCTCCTGCTGCCCCTGTGCCGGTTTAATAAAGTATATTTGGGCGATGACGAGATTCCTAAAATGTCAAGTAAGGCGGAAACCTACGAGCTTTGTATCTTGGCGAGGCAATACTTCGCAGCCATGGCAAGCTCTATGGTTCTTTGCCTACATTCCTTTCCTTCCAAAACAAGAAATACCAACTTGATTATTCTTTGAGGCAATGACTATCCAGTCGCTACTGTTATGATGTTGTCTTGTAAAGAAAGAGGCGATGATGATAAAATTTCTTTTGCTAATTAAATTGGTAAGGCAAGGAAATAAAGACCATTGCATCTTGGCACGGCGATTTTGGATGGCCGATAACCATCGTGCAACCACTCCGCAGCCATGGCGATATTGTCTTCAAGTCAATTCTGAGCCTCCATGACTAGCAGTGCAACTTGTTATTGTTTCTACTTCAGTTCATGGCTTTTCCCGGGCTGTTTCTGCTTGTACAAATTATGTAGTTCTTACTATTGTTTTTGCTAGTTTTTGCATCGGATACAAACTGATTTGAACAATCACTACACCCTTTGAGCAAAATTGAGTTTTGGTGATAGTTTCACCTTTTGAGCAAGATTGAGTTTTGGTGATAGTTTCACCCTTTCTGTAGTTTGCTGATGTTGCGTTGTTCATGTGTGAATTTCATAACACTTTGGGACTGTCATGTCGTGTTAAGCGAGGCTGATTTTTGGATAAATTGTTGTGCCTTTTGGTCCGTAGAAGATTTACATTTTTTAGGCTTCACAAGTGGTTTATAAGTTGATTTGAGCAGATACTACACTTGGCCTGCAATCTGGTTCTAAGGCCACACCGTGATCAATAGTATGTGGGTTATTGTTTCACCCTTGATATTCTCCGCTGCTGTTCAGCTGTCGTCCCGGAAAGAAAAGGGCAATGATGAAAATATCCAGGAAAACAAGGCGAATAGGCGACGGATTTAGCCTTGGCGAGGCGACCTTTGGATGGCCGAATATCTCGAGCAACCGGTCCGCAGCCATGGCAACATCGTCGTCTGTCTCGCAACTTCTGAGCCTCTCCAATCTCGTACCTCAATCAGCCTGCATCATTCCTGCTGCCTAGATTCAGCTTGCCCAGGCTGATTAAGAACAGTGCTACACTTGACTTGCCTACAACCTGTGCATAATTGTGAGGCCTTCTTGTAGCTTAAGAGTGCCCCTACTATCGGGATTGCTTAACCTTTTGCTATATTGTTGTGAAGGATGGCTGTAGTTTCTCTTTACTAAAGCTACAGTTGTTTGGGGAAGCTTGTTAACTAGTGATGACATCTCTCAAATTATTTTTGAAGACCTGATGACTTCAGTGATGTCCTGATGGTTCCTTTTGGTGCTAAACACAACTGATCTGAAAGATGCTACTTGGCCTATGATCGTATTGTGAGGCTACCCTTTAATCCAAATTGTGTCGCTGGTTGTTTCACTTGACTGCTCGCGATGGTGTTACAGCTGCTGCTGTCCGCTTATCGTTTTGATTCGAAACAAATATATTTTGGGCGATGACGAAAGTCCTATAATGTCAAGTAAGATGGAGGACTTATGGGTCTTGTATCTTGGCGAGGCAAGTCATTGCAGCCATGGCAAGCTCGACGTTCTTTGGCTACGTTGATTACAGGCAGACACTTAAGATCTCCTTTTCCTTTGGCTACTCCTTCTGGGTCTCACTAAATAAAATGGCATTGAGAGGTGTTTGGCAGCTCAAAAAGCTGCTAGTCATGCTATTGTGATTGTGGTGGTAGTAGCATGGGTCTAAGGTAAGGTTAAAATTAGTGTGTTTTTCTGTTTATGTTGCATATCTTTAGTAGTATGAGTTACAATCTCCGAAGCTCTCTTTTCCTAACTGTAAATTGTTAACGCCCACGTAAACTGTCCATGATCCTTTCTAGGTAGTACAAAGTTACTGGATTTTATCTGGATTTGCTTCTTCTGAACTTGTAGTAGAGTTTGAATAAGAACATATTTGAATATCCTTTAATTTTTTTTTTTTGTTCCATAGCTTCGATCAGTGCATTGAGTAATTATTCTTTTCAGACTTTAAAACCTCTCATTTCTTATCCCTCTATTTGGTTGCTACATTCTTTCATGATTTCAAAAAATTCTTAAAAAGAAAAGCGCCTGTGACAAATCACTTCCTCAACACGCTTTTTTTTATACTAGCATTAGAGGAGGAAATCCAAAGGAAAAGGGGGGCTGAAGGAGGGAAAAAGAAGTTCTTTTTGTTTGTTATTAAGCTTCAGCTTTCATTTCTTGTTGTGCTCTATTTTTCTGTTGGCTTATAGTTGAATAAGAATAATTCCTTCGGCTTTAGTTCGAGAATCGATTCCGGACTCGACGCCTCATTTCGCTGCTCCAAAGAAGGTACTAATCCCTTCTCTTATTTAATATCAGATCTTCGATGTAATTTTGCTAGTAAACTTTTGGCTTTTGGAAAAATGTTGTATTAGTTCCAGTAAATTCAGAATCACCAGTAAAGTTCACCTCTTGTGTTTATAGTCTGTCTTGCTTCTCTATTAGATTATTCCCAAAATATGTATTCTTTTATTGGATGTTAGAAATTTATCTCACCTATATGTGGGAAGTTATTGTCTTAATTGAGTTTTACGATGCCCTGTTCTTGAAAGATTGCATTTTCCCCTTTCTTAAAATGGCTTTCTTTTAATATTATGATTTCCTGTTTACACTACTTGAAGAGAGGATGTGCTGTAAAAGTCTTGTAGAAGTTAAGTATAAGTTTATTGGTTAAGTATCCATTTCATTTGTCCCTCTCATTGGGATATATTGAAGTTAATATCGAGTAAAAATTTGTGCTCACGCGTTTTGCTATTCATGACTTCCTGTCTATGTCTTGGATTAAGTTAATTAATTTTTGCTCCAAATGTTATGATCAGTCTTTAAAGGAAATCAAAATGTTCATGTGTATTTAAAAACAGAAACATGGGATTGCCCTCTGTAGTATGGAACCTGCTGAAACATATGCTTTTTTTAGCCAAGGGTATAGAGTTAGTTTAAAATATTGACTTGTAGGAATAAAGGTTTCAAGCGTGATTATGCTACTGCTATTTGTTGAGTTTCATGCAACGATTCAATGTTTTATACATGCTTAATTATTAGACCTTGCTAATCCTTTTCTTCCATTTTGTATTTGTATGGCATGTGCCCGAGTTGCGTTCTCTTGGAACTCGACAACCTTTCCAGGTCTTTCAAGACTTGAGCTCGTTCGTCCTTGTCCGCCGATGCCGCTGCACTTAGTGCCAAGTCCAATAGGAATTGTTATTGCATTGTATCTTTGGGCTTACGCCCATGGGTGACACTTCTCAACTCCTAGTTAATTTTATACATTGTGCTTGCATTGTTATATAAAATTGTGTTGGTATCTATTTATTTGATATTGTGTTTATCTTTTATGGCATAGTTTAAGATCAATCTCTTTAGGCAACTTAACTTGGGAAATTAATGAGATAGTTCGGCCTAACTTAGGATTAGCTTCATAAGTCGACTTAATTATTTCAGGAGCCTAAGAGTTAGTCTATAATTGAGTTTAAATTAACTAATGGAAGAGCTCAAAACTTTCTTTTTCCCGAAAAGGTGATCATTATACCAAAATAATCAAATGAAGTTTTGTAATCCTAACTCTAAGAGATGTATTTTTTTTACGAGAAGAAATATTGAGAACTTTCCTTCACAATCAGTGTTGTTTTGGTTTAAGTTTACCCATTTTGAACTCTGTGCAGATTCACACAAACTAACAATCTTATTATGTTAAGCGTTAATACCCTCATAAATATGTTTCTCTCTTGCACTATCTTTTGAGCTATCCTAATATTTATGGTTATTTTAAATCTCAATTTTATAACTCAACTCCTTGGCTCTAGTTTAATTAATCAACTTCAACAGATGCGTTCTAACATTTTGGCTTGGAAATTCTCTTTTAATTAATAGGTATTTATAATCAGCGATTTCTTTTCTTGCTCTCCCTCAGTCCAAATCAAGTCCGACGTGGAACCACTTCTATAGTGGATCTTAAAGGGTGCCTAATACCTTCCCTTTAGATAACTTGAACCCTTGCCTAGAATCTCACATATTTCGCAGACCATAATAGGAGTTAAATATGCATTTCTTTTATTTAATTAGGTGTCCTAGCAGACCTTAGAATTGTTAGGTGGCGACTCCATTCTTTACCCAAAAGGAGTCCCGGAAGTTGTAAACTATTTTGACCTAGTGCCAAAATAGGGCGCAACATTGGCAATAGGAAAGAAGTGTCTATAAGGCCCCCATTGCACCAGAACTGCAAGTCTTGGCTATTGCCAATACTTTAGAGATTTTCAGTGTAAGTTTCCCTTTGCAACAGAACTAATAGCCAAGACTTGCAGAGATTTTCTCCTGAAGTTGGCCACTGCAAGAGGGCTTAAAGTCTTGGCAATAGCCAAGAAGTCTCTCCCAGGTGCCCATCGCACCCAAGCTTAAACTCGTGGCTATATGCCAAGGGTTCCAGAGACTTTCTCTGCAAGTTGGCACTTGCAACAGGTCATAGAGTCTTGGCAATAGGCAAGAAGTGTATGTAGGGTGCTGATTGCACCAGAGCTTAAACTCTTGGCAATAAGCCAAGAGTTGCAGAGAACTTTATCCTTTCAACAGGGCTTAAAGTCTTGGCAATAACCAACAGTCTGTGACATGTGCTAATTGGAGCAGAACTGGAAGTCTTGGCAATGACCAAGACTTTTAGAGATTATCTCTGCAAGTCTGCAAGGCAAAGTCTTGGCAATAGGCAAGACTTTTCCAGAATTCATAGATGTTCTACAATTAATACAGATTAATTTTTTTTACAATTACTGTAATCAATTTAATACCATGTGTTTCTACACAATATGTTTTTTTTATTATTATGAATAAAAGTCATTGCTCGTTTGGTCTGTATAGAATTTTAAGCAAAGTTAAGCATAATACATATGAAATTATAAAGAAATTAATTGAAGTTTCAGTAAAATTCAATAGCAATTTGAAGAAATCTTACGTTGAATCTTCGCTTGAACGGAGCAATCTGTAAAAGGAATGGGTTTTTAGAGTTTTCTTGATCGTGTGAATGGAGAAAAGGAAGGGGAGGGACTAGGCAGGTCTTTTTATTGGTTGTGAGGGGTATTTTCATCCGGAATAAGTTTCATTAAACTAATGGAGGGCATTTTTGCTAAACCACTGTTATTGAGGGCATTTTGGCAAACCATTGCTTCCCGTGTCATATTTTTGCAAATCCTCATTAAATATGAGGGGTATATGGACCGGGTCAGGTGGTGGGCCGTGGGTAAAGGATAATTGGGCTACTTATTTTCTTTTGTTTTCTTCTGAAAATTATGGCCCAATGGCCTTAAACACAAAACTAAACACACTCTTTACATTCTAATTGAGTCCATTGCTACTAAACTAAATAAAAAAGGGAGATTTACAAAAATATACAAACCTAACATCAAATTTATGAAAAATACCGATACTTTTCCATTTTACATAACATAGCAATACTTTTTTTACAAAGCATATACAATTTTCAACAAAACAAGAGAAATGAAGTTTTCTTTCTCCCCAAGCCCACTGCTCCAGATTCAGGGTTTCTGCCGCCGGCCGGCGGTGGCAGGTGGCCGGATTTTTATTTTTTATTTTTTAAAAAATCTGGAAACACAAGCTAACACAAGCATAAAACATACAAAAAAATACACATTCATACTTTAAGAAAGAGCATATATAACCAGTGAAAATACATAAACATACATAAACTTTAAAACATACAAAACATACTCTTATATACACCCACACCATACAAAGACATACAAATAAATTTTTGGACATACAAAGACTTATTCACATACATATGAAGCGCCGATACACTTAAATACAACTATATACATAAATATACAAATACAAAATCAAAAGTATTCACAAACATACAAATGAAAATACAAAAATATACAATCATACAGTAAAAAATACAAAAAACACAATCATACAGTAAAAATCCAAAAAAATCAATTAGAGATTTCAAAAGATTTTAAAGTATTTTTTATGCACAAAAAAACACATACATATAAATACAAAAATATATATACGCATATATACATAAATACACATCCAAAACAAAAACAAAACGAAAAAAAAAGAAGGGAAGAAGAAGATTGGTGGCAGCAGATCCGGCCGCCGCCGCCGCCAAACACCAGCAACAACCAGATCTGGGGGAAGACGACAACATGAACAGTAACAGCCTCGCCGGAGATCGGAGATGGGGAAGGACGGCGGAGGGGTGGCTGTGGGTGGGTGGAGTGGAGAGAAAGAGAGAGAAAATTAGGGTTTTGTGTTAGGGAGGGAAATGAAGAAAATGGTATGTATTGTAATATATTTAAAAATATCGTTATTTAGGGTAAATATTTAAAAGTATCGGTATTTTTTGTAATTTAGCTATTAGCATTGTCATCTGGTGTAAGTTTTCCAATAAAGATTAACCAAACACATAATCATAATTAATAAAACTAGAAAATCGAGATTAACTACACTTAAACAAAAATTTCATGAGATTGTTTCAGCTAATTAATTGAATTAAAATTACTAGAACAATTATAAAAATCCTAAAAAATATTACCTAATAAAATTAACCTAGCCAAAATTAGGTGATTACGTTATGATACATTGCATTATTCTGTTCTTCAAGCAAAATGTTTGCTGACCAATGACTACCGATAAGGATTGCATACTTACATGGTAAGGTTTAAGGCGGCTAGAGTATTGTCTCCTTGTTAAGAGATTTCAAGGAAATTGGCAAACCCATATATTAGAAGCCATCTGCTTCCAAAGTTCGAAGGTATGTATTGTGTACAGAAAAATACCATGAGTTCCTTGTTAATAAGGAATTTGATGAGCCTATTGATTGGCTACTGCCACCAACTGTAATTATCTACATGAGTATGATTCTCTATAGTTCCATTTGTGATGTCAAGGACAACCTTTATTTTAAATTGAACGATGGTTAAAATCAAGTGTTGTCTTATATTTGTAGTATTTGAATTCCTCTATAAAATGGAATGAACCCAAATAATTTGTCTAGATGGTCAAGAAGTCACTAGAAGGATTTTCCGTTCTTAGTTCTGTGTCGCAACACATATGGTGAATTACTTTATTTTTCTTGCAAGATAGTCTCTATATTAACTAAGCGCATGTTGTCTTTTCCCCAGCGGAGAGTAGCTTCTGTTGGCTGGGGAAATATTACTTCTCACACTCTTATTTCACAGAACTTCATGGACTTAAAACTTATCACTGGAAGTTAACAAGACTAATAGATACTCATATCTAGCAATATCCAGCCACAAATGTAATCAACTACTGTAATTCTTATTTTAGAAGTTACGAATTTTGCATAACTTTGCTAATTTTTTGTTGCAACTGTT
Source organism: Petunia x hybrida (assembly GCA_037355625.1). Lineage (NCBI taxonomy): Eukaryota > Viridiplantae > Streptophyta > Magnoliopsida > Solanales > Solanaceae > Petunia > Petunia x hybrida. Next base: position 4,433,565 of record JBBBVM010000063.1, on the reverse strand, counting down.
GGATGAAGGAGGAGAGGAATGGGGAAATCGATATATGATTTATTATGTGTTTATTCTTCTTCAGTGGTTAGCATGTTCTGATTTTTTTTTTTTTTGGCTTACTAATGTTGGATATACTGAAAATTTGTGTTCTCAGTTTCTTTCAAATGACTAATTATGAAACTTTTCCGTGGTATATGTTCGACAGTGCTCTTATCTGTTGATTTGTTTGTTTAAGTTGATGTATTTGAATAGTTTATGAAAAGTTTCACTTTTGAAATCATCCTGAATATTCCTTTGTCATGTTTTCACCTATCGATGAACCAGAGGCGGATCTAGGATTTGAACCTTATGGGTTCTAAATTTTAGGGTAATAATATTAAGTACAAGTTACTGGGTTCTCCACTTGATTTTTGTACATATTTAATAATTTTTTTAACATAAATACACTGTCCGCGTAAAACCTACTGGGTTCTGCCGAACCCGGTCCTTGTACTCTACATCCGCCCCTGCGATGAACTTAGGAAGAAAAATCACTAAGCTAAAAATGACTGAACGAAACTTACTTGTAAATTGGATAGGTGTATTTGAAGGAGAAGTGTGAAACGATTTGACACATCTTACATCATTTGAATTTGTAAACTACAGGAACAAGTCTGCATAATACTATACATAACACTAAATCTCAGAATATGAAAAACTCAAAATGTTCAAGCTTTTTCGTACACATCTTAGCTCCACGGTAAAGGTTGGGCAGCCGTCACATTATGCAATACGCTTGAACAGATTTGAGTAGATTCTTGAAAGTTTCACCATCGTCGAGGAAGTAGCACAAAAATAATGAAAAAGAGACGATGTTCCATTTTTTTCTATACCAAAAATTATACAACATTATGACCACATTAAGAGTCACCATTTTAACTTATCTGGCAGTTGTAGTAAACTATAGTACAATATAATATCTCGATGAAGATAGAAGACATCAAGATGGTATGGTTTTAGGCGATAAGTATGTGATATATTAACATTGCTTTGCGTTACTTGGAAGTGCTGATCACTAATTTATTGCGCAATCAAGTAGAAGTTTGTAAAGACTAAATATGTACATGTCTAAGGGAACCAATAATTTGCTACATACTCCTATTAAAGTAATGCTAATTCTACAATTCATCTACAAAAGTCAGTTTCCAAAAGGCCAGACAATGTCTGGCGCACTAGTTGTTTTATCATATACCTGAGTACAAATGATGTTTGATTTACCTGAATGCTCAACACCTACAACCACTTTTGATAGAATCAATCACCTCTTTCAAGAAGATCATGTTAGGAATCTGATTTCGTAAGTGACCAAAACAGAAAAATAGATGAACATAAATATGCAGAGTTATATATCCCGAGCCCACAAATTTCTTGTGCGTCCTTAAAAAATCTTATCCCCTCACTGTTGCCCAAGGTTCACGGATAAATTCTTCCCAGAATAGAACAGAACGTTCAACTTAGCGGTAGCGGCATTTCAAACCACTAAGTTATCGGCGAACTGCAAATAATGGTGCAAATCACACGACTGACTTACTTTGTTTTTGAAAGTAATGATGCAGAAAGGAAGAGGAGATATATCAAAAAATTTCAGGGTGAAAAATTCTGAAGGAATGGCTATCTATTTATAGCCAACGAAATTCTAGATGAAAAGGTGTAAATGTGGCTGTTCACATTACAAGTGGCTGTTCACGAAATGCAACCCTTCATGTGGGTGGCTGTTCACATTGCAAGTGACTATTCATGAAAAGCAATCCTTCATGTGGGTGGCTGTTCACATTGCAAGTGACTATTCATGAAAAACATCCCTTCTAGAATACGCGGGAATTTTATTAAAGACAAATTACCGTTACGAAAACAGTCACATAAAATATTAATATTAAATAAATAATCTATAAGTTGCCTTTTCATCTTCTTCCCTCATTTTCCATTCACACTACCACACTTCAACCCCAACAGATCATAGTTCATCAGCAAAAGCTGCGTCGTCAAGCAAGAGAGCAAAAATTGAACCGACAACTCCAAAAAAGAAATAGTGAAGGTTATAATTCTCTCCAAATTACACTTGTTAGCATTTTCTTTTTTTTTTCGAACAATATATCTGTTATTTTGTAGAAATAGCTCTAGAACAAGAGCTTTAGTGGCCTGTACAGATATTTTTGGATACTCAGACCAACTCTAATGCTTGCGCTCCAACCAATTTTTGATATTGTTCGCTGAAATAACACGTTTAGGCACAGTTGAAGAGTGTGGCATGTATAAATGTTTGTTGATGGCCCATATCAGCTCTAACGCTCACGTTTAAAACTAATTTTTGGTCCAATTGGGTTAGGCCTTGTTTGGGTGATGGATATACTTTAAAATTCTTTAGGATGTTTGATTTAATATATGAAAGGTTAAAAAAAAAAGAAGCATGTCATGACCTTTTGAGCCAACTACCTAAAGTTAGATGACTTTTAAGCGACAAATAAAAGAAAGATGACTTTATTGGCCAATTACTCATAGTTGAGTGAACATTTGAGCCATCAACTCCTAGGAATTCGTGTTCGCTTTGAAATTGGACGAATCCAATATTGCGCCAAGAAGTCTTACTTTGGAGGTAAAGTGTCACTAACAAGACAATGTTTTTTATAGCTCAAAGAAATGCCAAAGACAAGAACTAATACTCCCTCCGATCCACAATGGATGCCCTAGTTTGACTTGGATCGGAGTTTAAGAAATGAGAAAAGACTTTTGAAACTTGTGGTCTAAAATAAGTCATAGGTAAATGTGTGGTTATAAACCATCTCATTAAAGGCAAAGTGATAATATTAAAAATAAATTATTTTCTAAAATAAAATTGTGTCATTCTTTTTGGAACGGATTAATAAAAAAATTGTGACAGATGGAGTATTAGGTAGTACAAGTCGCACATGCTTGAGATAATAAGTTTTGACAAACATTACTTTTGTCAAATTTTGATGAAAAGACACCGTTTTTATCAAAAAGTTTAAGGGTCTGTTTGGAAGGTACAAGTAATTATTAGGGTGGGTAATTATCAGGGTAGTAATTATACAACTTAGTAATTACATAGTATAGCAATTACAAAGTCATGTTTGTTTGTCACAATGTAATTATAGTATAATTTCATGTGTCATGTTTGATTAGACAAGTGTAACCACATGGTTAGATGTTTTCTATTTTAATGTTTATAAAGTTACTCATACATATGTCATATGACCATCTAAATGAATTTTAATTAATGACAAATACATGTCTAAATAAGTAATATATAGTATTCATTATTAGTTTTAAATTTCGTAAAAAAATAAAGAATATCTATAAATTAGTACTATTAATAGAAAATAAAGAGTAAAATATATATTTTTTTAAGAAGGTCCTCCCCATGATAGAAGGCGAAGACAAAAAATTTCTTATTAGTGAAACATAAGTAAATCAAGAGGACTTTGACATAAATTAAGCACATGGTGTTTTTTGCTTAAACAATAGTAAGAAAAATAAGAAAAACAATTATGATTACCTTATTCAAACTAAGACATTGTCCGTACCATAAAGAAAAACAAACCAGTATATTCAAATTGGGATCGAGAAAGATAGTAAAGTGAAGAGGAATAACCACTGCTTACATTAGAATGTGATTTTAACGCAGTTGCACAATATTCCGAAATAGAAAAGTGAACGAGAAAATGATTTTATTTGTAATATTGGGGGAAAGGATTAATAATGAATTTGAAAATTTGAGAGTGTAATTGGGGCTCCTCAATTACATACAATTACATGATACCTAAGTAATTATCTGGTCAAACAAACATACCAAACTATGTAATTACATTCAATTACACTCAGATCCAACTATATGGTAGTTTTTCGAACAAGCCCTAAATTTTGACAATTTTCTGTTCCAAGATGGACTAATGACGTATAAAAATTTCTTGACAAGGTTTAGGTTCGTATTTTAGCAGCAAAAGAGTCGCGAAAGTACTATGATCACTTTAATCTATGTTTGTCGTTTTCCAAAAAAAAAAAAAAAGGAATTAGAAGTAGTCATAAGCAGATTGTTAAACACATTTTCAATAAAATTCATTTAAGTGCAAGACGAAAGAATAGACAAATGTTATTTTATTGATCAAGAGAACATGGCGCGATTACAATTCCAGACACCTCTACTTACGGGGAATGTGTCTTTAGTCTTTACCTTCTAATTCGTTTTAGCACAAAAGCGCCCTCTTTGTCAGTCAACTAGTTAAAGAATACCACATACTAGCCAAGTAGCACAAAGATATCATCCCAATGCTAAAGGTTGCTTGCTTAAAGAAATACACATTCCAACAAATTTGGGATTTGTAAAATTGTTTAAAGAATTCTCGATACTTTTATAATTTAACGTTATTTAAATTATCTTATTTTATATCTGGTTTTGTAAATTATCTTCTTCCTTTTAAGAAAAAAAGATTCTAAGAGTAATTATATAAGGTGATGTTACCTGTAATTCAACAGCCACCTTGATGAATTCAATAATTGTTATCGATCACCTATGGTCTTGTATCCAAAGGAAAGGTTTTTGTAACATGCTAATTAAGAGTTATTGGTCCTTGAATTATTAATTAAAAAAAAATTGAATCGACCTTAATTTAACAAACTAAAAAAAGAAGAAAAAAGCTATATAATAAAAGAAATAAAACCTCAACAGGCGAGAATCTGGAATGGAAGCTAAACGAGCATGTATTATATATTAAGAAAAAGAATACAATCTTCAACAATAAAGAAAATGGTCCTCCACTCAAACAAATTGATCAGTTGCCTTTGTGAGGAAGCCAACAAAACCATGCCTGTTTCTTGCTAACATATGGGTATGGGATGGACACTGATATGCTCTGTGTTTTCAAATTGAAAACGTAAAGACGGTGGTCTTCACCCCGAATGAAGTAGATGGATTCTCTCTTGAGATTAGTGCCTTTTGTCGAGCAAGATGTCCCCCAACAACTACCTAAAAAAATTGCCATTTCACCAATTCTTTTCACCTTTACCCATTTTTTTTCTACAAAATCAAACTGAAACACTAGAAAACCATAGACCTCACTCATGCGCATTCCAAAATACAACACTTTAATGTATAACAAATCATTGTAACATGATTGAATGAGGTAAGACTTCGAGTGTGGCATGTCTAAGAATTCTCGACTATCATGCACAGGTTGGTCAGTCAATCGCGTAACTTGTATCCTTGAATCATGATCAAGATCCAAAATTATTAGAAGAGATCTTTGAAGTGTTAATGCATAAAATTTTCCTTTGAAAACTGTCCAGCATCGAAATTCATGATCTCCAATAAACTGCAAATCTTGTCTATGAAATTGTTGATCATAACCTGGCTTGCATAAGTAAAGTGACAGCTCCACATCCCGGTGTAGGAAGAGAACGTGACACTGAGGATCATGGGGTGGTGCGGACAAGAGGCATTCCATCATGTAATCCTCAGTATCAGGAAGGGGTGGGAGGTGAATTTTGTCCATTGAAATAGGATTCCAAACGTAATATTCTTTAGAATCATAGTTCAGTAATACCAACCACTCATGATCATAAGCAAGTATTAAATTGTTTCGAAGATCAGGTATTGTTTTTACATAGTAATGATTTTCTGAGATGCTAAAAAAGGTTTGCTTTTGAAAGTCATTTCCATGACAAATAACAAGCCAAGGATGTGGTTGGACAGAAAAGGGAGGCTTACTATATTCTGCTTTATTGCTCTTGTAATTTTCCAACCTCATCTCCTTTTTTTTTTTTTTTTGGAAAGCAAAGAATGTTTGCTTAAATGGATTACTTTTTTCTTTTTCTGCAAAACAATAGAGATTAAGAATGCATAGTTAATAACTACTAAGAATTGGATAAACTAAGAGGAAAGCGTTGTAAGCCAAATGCATCTTCAAGAAAGAGTTTGTTCTAACAAACAGTAATCTCATAACTTTTGGGGTATGTTAAGGAATGCAGTGCTGCAGTTAAACTGATCGAGGGGTAGTTTAGTAAATATCAAACAGTTTCGAAAGTTAGTTACAAGTTAGTTAAGCAGTTAGCTTAGTTGTTAGTTAGTTGAGCTAAGATAGTAGCTCTATAAATAGCTCCTATGCTATTCATTGTAATCAGTTTTTTTAGTAATCAATGTATTACATTTCCTCTCCTCTCTTCTTCTTCAATCAGTTCTTCTTCTTCTTTCAAGATCAGGGTTCATAGACACCCCTCTTAACATGGTATCAGAGCAATAACCAGAGAGTCTGGTTACTTCGTTTTTTAATCGATTCTGAAACTGTGAAGTTCTGTTCTCTACCCTCTACATATTCCGCTGCCAAACTTGGTAAAGATTTCTCAAGAACTCATCACAAATGGCTAACAATGGAGTCACAGCTGAAGGTTCAGGTTCTGCACAAATTCTGGATCACAATCATCCCCTTTATCTTCACTCGAATGATGTAAGTGGTATCTCACTCATCTCTACTCAATTGACTGGAACTGAGAACTATTCATTGTGGAGTATATCCTTAAGAATTGCCTTGCTAGGAAGAAATAAACTAGGCTTAGTTGATGGAACTTGTCGTAAGGAAAATTACCCAGAAAATCTGTGGACTCAATGGGAAAGGTGTAATGCCATTGTTCTATCTTGGTTAATGAATGCTGTGACTAGTAATCTGCTAGGAGGAATTGTATATGCGTCAAATGCTCAGGTTGTGTGGGAAGATCTAAAAGAAAGGTTTGACAAGATTAATGATTCAAGAACCTTTAGCATCCACAAAGAAATAGCTTCTTTAACTCAAGGGACCAATTCTGTTTCTGGCTATTACTCTAAGCTTAAAGATTTGTGGGATGAATTTGAAGCCCTTGTACCAGCTCCAGGCTGTGATTGTGTGAAATCTAAGGATTTTAAAATGTACCTTCAAAGACAAAAGTTGTATCAGTTCTTGATGGGGTTAAATGACACCTACCTGCAAGCTAGGAGTCAAATTCTGCTTATGAATCCTCTACCTACAGTGAATCAAGCTTATGCTATGATCATGAGTGATGAAAGCCAAAAGGGAGTGACAAGTATCTTGGGTGCTGCACCTGTGATTAGTAGTGTAGAAAATGCAGCTATGTACTCAAAAGCTGGTGGGAACCAGAAATGGCCTAAGAGGAAGTATCCCACCAAAGAAAGTATGTACTGTGATCTGTGTGACATGAAGAATCACAACAGGGAAAACTGTTTCAAAATAATTGGCTATCCAGACAAGAAAAGGAAAGGATATCATGGGAATTCCTCAGCACATAATGCAGCAACAGATCCTGAGACAGTACAGATGAAAACTGGTGAAGCAGGAAATCACTCACTCAATCTTACAAAGGAGCAGTATGATCAGATTTTGCAGGTGCTAGGAAACAACAATGCCTCATCCTTCTCTGCTGCAAACATTGCAGGTATCAGTAGTACATTGTTAGCTTCAACTAATCCACAAGATTGGATTATAGACACAGGGGCCACTAATCATATGATGGCTGATATTAGCCTGCTAGATAAGTCAAAATTAGTGAGAAGTGCAGTACCAAAGAAGGTGCATCTACCCAATGGTGATGTAGCCTGTGTTACTCACACCAGCTCTAGCTCTATCTCTGACAGGACAACTGTGGACAATGTGTTTCACTTACCTCAGTTTAAGTATAATCTACTTTCAGTCTCTAAGATCACCAAAGAATTAGGTTGCTCAGTTACCTTCTATCCAACCTTTTGTGTATTCCAGGATCTCTCCAGTGGGAAGGTGAAGGAGATTGGTAGAGAAAAGGATGGCCTATATCTGCTAGTGAATAAAGCAAGTCAAGGTAGCAAAGGGATCAGCTGTTCAGTCACAGAAGAAGTAGATGTAAACCTGTGGCACAGAAGACTTGGGCATGTGTCAACTACAGTACTAAAGAAGATCTTGATAGTAGAAACTGAATGTATCAGAAGTGTTGTTGATAAGTGTAGTGTATGTCCCTGTGCAAAGCAAACTAGAATTCCATTCTCTGCTAGTATAGTTAGAAGTACTAATTGTTTTGATTTGCTTCATGTTGATGTATGGGGTCCTTATAAACATGCTACATTTGCTGGACACAAGTATTTTCTCACTGTGGTTGATGACAAATCAAGGATGACTTGGATCTTTCTATTAAAACTTAAGTCTGATGCCTGTGTAGCTCTACAACAGTTTCTTGTCTATGTCTCCACTCAATTTGATAAAAGAGTCAAGATTATTAGGACAGACAATGGTGCAGAATTCATTAACTCAGTCTGTGATGCCTTGTTTAAAAGTCTGGGAATCATGCACCAAAGAACCTGTGTATACACTCCTCAGCAAAATGGGGTAGCTGAAAGGAAACACAGGCACATCCTAGAGGTGACAAGAGCCATTAGATTTCAAGCCAATATCCCTATCCAGTTCTGGGGACACTGTGTGTTAGCTGCTGTTTATCTCATCAACAGGATGCCATCAACAGTCTTGGCAAATGTCTCTCCCTATGAAATCCTGTATACTAAGAAACCTTCACTCACACACCTAAGAGTGATAGGCTGTCTAAGCTATGCTAAAATAGCAACAGCTACTGACAAACTAATGCCTAGATCAAGACCTGCAATCCTTATGGGGTTCTCAGAAACTCAGAAAGGATACATATTGTATGATCAAGTGAATAACACCTTCTTTGTGAACATAGATGTGACCTTTAGAGAGGATGTATTTCCTTTTAAAAACAAGTCATCCTCACCACCTATATTTGCAAGCACACCTGCTGAGTACACTCAAGAAGAATCAGCTGGTCCATACACTCAGAATGCAGAACATGTTCAATCACAAGAAATGAATGAAAACATGGTAGAACCAGGATCACCTGAAATGGTTCATGCAGAACAGCCCAACATGATACCTGATATAGTTCCTGCAGAACAACCCAACATAGTGGAAGAACAACTACAAGAACCTGAACCTATCATTCCAATAAACCAAGTACCACAACCACAAGTGGCCACAAACACCAGACCCTCCAGAACCAAGGCCCCACCAGTCTGGTTAAAAGACTTTATCTCTCTGTCAGTACACAAAGATGTACCCTATGCCATGAATCAATATCTCTCCTATGATCAGCTTAATCCTAAATACCAAGCCTACATTGCAGCTTTCTCCTCCATTACAGAACCTAAATCCTATGCTGAAGCTGCTGCAGATCCCAGATGGATAGAAGCAATGCAAGCAGAAGTGCAGGCACTTGAAGATAATCACACCTGCAAAATAGTGACTCTACCAAAAGGGAAGAAAGCAATTGGCTGCAAGTGGATATACAAGATAAAATACAAAGCCTCTGGAGAAATAGAAAGATTCAAAGCAAGGTTAGTGGCCAAAGGTTATAGCCAAAAGGAGGGGATTGACTATCAAGAAATATTTAGTCCTGTGGTCAAAATGGTCACTGTCAGGACTGTTCTCTCTATAGCAGCATCAAGACACTGGCATATCCATCAGATGGATGTCTATAATGCCTTCTTACAGGGTGATCTATATGATGAAATCTACATGCAGTTACCACAGGGATTCAAAAGTCAGGGGGAGAATCAAGTGTGCAGACTTGTTAAATCCCTGTATGGCTCAAACAGGCTCCCAGACAGTGGAACTTTAAGCTATCTCAAGCTCTGCTGAAGTTCAGATTTGTTCAAAGCAAACTGGATCACTCTCTTTACATCAGGAAGACTAGTGATGGAATGGTCATAATCCTAGTCTATGTTGATGATATGCTAATCACTGGTACTAGTCTACAATTGATCAAAGAGACCAAAGCTACTCTACAACAGGCCTTTAAGATGAAAGACTTAGGTGAGCTAAAGTACTTTCTAGGATTGGAATTTGCTAGATCAACTCAAGGAATCCTAGTGCATCAGAGAAAGTATGCATTAGAGCTTATATCTGAAACAGGTATTAGTGCTGCAAAACCAATGAGCACTCCTATGGAAATAAATCTGAAGCTGACTACCAAAGAATATGATGATCATGTGAGACACCAAAATTGATAAAATGACCAATGACAAGCTGTTATCTGATCCCAGCTCTTATCAGAGACTGATAGGAAAGTTACTTTACCTCACTATAACTAGACCAGACATTGCATACAGTGTTCAGACACTTAGTCAGTTTCTTCAACAACCAAAACAGTCACACATGGATGCTGCACTAAGAATTGTAAGATATGTGAAGACTCAACCTGGTCAAGGAGTTCTATTGTCAAGTCAGCCTATACATACAGTGAGTGCCTATTGTGATGCTGACTGGGCAGCATGCACATTCTCCAGAAGGTCTATAACTAGCTATATGATCAAAATAGGTCACTCACTTGTCTCTTGGAGGTCAAAGAAACAAACAACAGTATCCAGAAGTTCAGCTGAATCAGAATACAGGAGCCTTGCTACACTATCTGCAGAACTAACATGGCTTATAGGACTAATCAGAGAAATAGGAGTTCAAGTTGAATTCCCTGTAAGAGTACACACTGACAGCAAATCTGCCATTCAAATAGCTGCCAACCCAGTGTTCCATGAAAGAACAAAGCATATAGAAATAGACTGCCACTTTATCAGAGAGAAGATTCAACAAGGACTAATTCAGACAGACTATATTCCAACTCAGGAACAGCCAGCTGATATTCTAACCAAAACACTGAATAGAGTCCAGCATGCATATCTAAGCTCCAAACTAGGTATGCTCAACATCTTCACACCACCTAGCTTGAGGGGGAGTGTTAAGGAATGCAGTGCTGCAGTTAAACTGATCGAGGGGTAGTTTAGTAAATATCAAACAGTTCCGGAAGTTAGTTACAAGTTAGTTAAGCAGTTAGCTTAGTTGTTAGTTAGTTGAGCTAAGATAGTAGCTCTATAAATAGCTCCTATGCTATTCATTGTAATCAGCTTTTTAGTAATCAATGTATTACATTTCCTCTCCTCTCTTCTTCTTCAATCAGTTCTTCTTCTTCTTTCAAGATCAGGGTTCATAGACACCCCCTCTTAACCTCTCTTCTTCTTCAATCAGTTCTTCTTCTTCTTTCAAGATCAGGGTTCATAGACACCCCCTCTTAACAGGGTAAGAAGCCTAGAAGTGAGTATTAAAGTAACAAGTCTTTTTTTTTATTGATTTCGTTTTTTGACAGACATGGAAAACTACCTATGGCATTTTCCAATAGGAATCTGCAAGTCGCTTGGCTTTTAAATAAAATTTGATCGACTAGTCACGAACCCGCTAATTCAGAGTTGGAAAAAACGCCTACATTAGCTTTTACTTTTAAAGTAGAGGAATCACGTTCATTAAGAAAACTTATAATTACCTGATGTCTAAAAACTAAAGCAAATCACCACGTACTGAATCCTACATTCATAATTCAAAACTAAAGAGATAGAAGAAAGCAAAGAGAATAGACTCGATGTGCTTTTGATATTATGGGTTCACAACCTAATATGCCCTGAAAATATTAAGTAATCTATATATACTCGTGTCCTAAAAACTGGTACTAGTTATATTCTAGAAACACAGATAAAGGTATTGTTACGAAAAACATGAAAAAAGAAGATACCTTGTCGATCAGGACGTGCAACCGATCAATTGTGGCAAAGCTGAAGACTAACAAGAATATCTGTGTCCAAACAACCAGTTTAAATAAGATAATTAAGTCCTAATTCAAATAGAATAAGTAGTAATTAATGGGGCCACATGAATTATAATACCAAATACAAGGAAAGTAATTAATGGAGTACAAGTAAAATAAGTAAAGGAATTAGAATACCTCAAATACTAGGAAAGTAATTAATTGAGATTTTCCTTTCTCATATATGATTGGGCTTTCTAAGTATTGGACTACTTGGAGTTGTTGAACTTATATTTAAGCATATTTTCCCACACATCAAAAAGACTAGTTGTTGCTTCCGAAACCTGCCTTTCGAGGGACCAAGTATTTTTGGTGTGAATATAATGGAGCGTTTGTGGTCCGATTGTGTTCCCTCAGACATACTGAGATCAATTTTATCGCGTCTTGTTGCTGGTGAATACTTTGCTTTCCGTGCTGTTTGTAAAAGATGGCGCCAAATTGAGCCCCCAATACATGTTTCTGCTGCATCTTTACATAATGATGATACACCTTGTTTGATGACCTTAGATGAAGAAACTGGAATTTTAGAATGCTTTCATCCAGTGTACAATGCACCAATTCACAAGATGGATATTCCAGTATTAAAAGGTTGCCGACTTCGATGTTCAAAATATGGTTGGCTGCTCATGAGTCGGGACCATTATAGCATGTTCTTTTTCAATCCCTTTAGCAAGGTCAAAATTGAACTCCCTGATCAAGCTGACATAAGTAGATACCATACTTGGACATTTTCGTGTCCTCCAGATTCTTTATCATTTTATTGTTTGGTTGTTGGTTTAGATGCACTTGGTCATTCATCGCTAAACATCATCAAAGTTGGAGAAAGTACATGGACGTTTCATTCCTTAAGTAGAAAATTTAAGTTAACCGGGTGCAATAATCTAGTATTTATCAAAAATAATATTTATCTATTGGGAGACAACGAGAATTTGGGCATAATCAATATCAAGAAAAGTGCAGCAGAGACACCAACCTGGGAATATTTTGGGAAACCTTTTCCGCGACGAAAAGGAAACTCAATTCAACAGATACGCATGACAGAAGATGTCGATAATGGAGGATTATTAGTTGTGTTTCTGACTATTAAAGGAGCAAAGGAAGCAGAGGTATTAGAGGTTTGGAGGTACAAATACCACATGAATCAAAGTGATTTAGAGAGGGAGCAAATAACAAATTTGGGTAATAAGACTTTGTTTGTAGGATGGGGAGCATCCTTCTTGAAACCATGTGTTGCACAAGGATTAGAAAACAAGATATATGTTCCAATGTTTCACGATAACAACGGAGTTTTCTATTCTTTGATCAGTGAAACATATTTCTCTTTCGATTACTCTGTTAATGAAGCTTTCTCAAGTCCAAATTGTTTCAACATGGTCCAACCAAGAAACTGCATTTGGATTGAACGTGGTGTGGGACATCTGAAATGATTAATTTACAAAACTAATCCTACACTTTGGTTGGTTGTTTATTTTTTCATTAGGTACCAATGTGCTATTGGTGCAAAATTAGAGAGACTCCTTGATTTTCTTTAATTTTTTCTTCAATTTAGTTAACATCTTTGTTTTGTGATTTTTCTTTTACAATTACTAACATAAATATGGTCCAAAGTACAATTACTAATATGCTACGTACAAGATTCCATGGTATTTTTGCTGATTATAATGTAAAATCACCGATGCATTTGATAAAGTTTGTCAAGCTCTCTCTAAAATTACTCGAAATAATGTAACTTCATAATTGTATTGTTATGCATAGCTTCGTGTAGTTGATAAAGTTAATGACAGTTGTAATCACCTAATTTTGGCACCAAAATGCTTAAAATTGCTCAAAATAGCTTGGCTAATTTCATAGGATTTTTGTCAAATTTTCCTGGAATTCTAGTGTTTGTCTTAGCTAAAATTGTCGTTAATTAGGAAAAAGTGGAAATTACAAAAAAACTACTTGTTATGAGTTTAATTGTAATTCTACGTTTTAATTGTGATAGTATTGTAAATTATGTGATTGTAAAGTGATATAGACTTTTAATAGTCATTTGTAGAAGGGTTCTTTACATAAATAACAGCCTATATGCAAATATTTACTAAACTTTACCATTTTACTTTTTGTACCCATAACATTACCCTATATTAAATAAAAAAATCATGGTATTAATAAATATTAATAATATTTGATCTAAATATAAATTAGTGAAATAACTATTTCGCTTAATTAAAAGATATATATCACTTAAATAGAAGATATATATCAATGCCAACATTTTAACTGTAAACACTAAAATAGGGCATTAATAACAGAGTGGCGGAATTAAAGGCTTCAAAACATTATCCTAATTCGAATATATGTTAAACTGAAGATACACGTCTCTAACAATCTGTGTTTTCATCCAAAAACCGCTCTTTATTCTCCATAGTCAACTGATAAAAAGTTAGTGCAGATACAAAGGTATGTGATTTACAAGATATTTTTTCCTCATATGTGTTGTTGAAAATATTTAAGTTTTCTTGACTGAAATTTTCAGTAACAAACGTACTTTCTTTTTAGATTCAGCCATGAATGATATCCAAATATTGCTACAGTATAATGGTGAATGGGGCGTCGACTACAACTATCAAAATTACAGTTTGGATGGTATTGTAATACCTCAACATTGTTCATATAGTTCCTTAGTTCATACAATCAAAAATGTGCTTTCAAGGTTTAGTTTGGATGGTACAATGGAAATTGAGTATAAATTGAATGAAGGATTAAGGCCGATGTTGGTATACAATGACATGAGCGTTAAGTTTTACCTTGATATGCGGAGAATCAGTGACGATGTTACACGATATCCTCTTTGTGTGACCTTCAAAGAACAACGAAACACAATGGTTGTTGCAAATCCTGGGTCTGTAATACCTGTGCCAACAAACAGGCAGAATGCTATACATGAATCTGACTTGTATATGGCACCAAACGATTACATGTTGACTGGGAGCGACGGCAATGAATCTGATGATATTTCAATTGATGAAATCTACGTCATATGCGATCCAAATCATAATGATGTTGTTGTTGGACAAGTTTATAAGGATAAGGAAACATTAGTTAGTGTAATGAAGAATCTTGCACTACGAAATAGTTTCCAGTTTAGGGTGGATAGATCTTGTTCCAGAAGGTATCAACACTTGCTCTAAAAAACTTCAATATAACATTTATTTAGTATTGATGGTAAATATCACAAATGTTGTTTTTATCATTGTTAAAATGGTGATTATCACAGTAAGTCTAATTCAAATTTGTCATATGTAGATATTCACTGATTTGCGCTAGTAGGGAGTGCGATTGGAGTTTGCAATCGTCAAGTTTGAGTAACTCTAAGGTGTTCAAAATCAGACATTATAATAGCGAGCACACATGTCCAGAAAATGAGAGGCTTATTTCACAGCGTAATGCAAGTTATGCAATGATTGGGAAACTAATCAAGGAAAAGCTAAAAGATCCCAAGAGAATGTACACTCCTAATGATATCATCAAAGACATAAAAGACGATTACAGTTTTGAATTGAATTACATGAAGGCGTGGAGATCGAAGGAGAAAGCACATGAGTTGTTAAGGGAGAATCCATCAAAATCCTACGGAGTGCTGCCTAGTTATCTCTATATGCTGAAGCAAACAAATCCAGGAACAGTGACAAAATTGCACAAGACAGCAGATGGTCGGTTCATGTACGTCTATGTAGCACTATATGCATCAATCAAAAGTTGGGAATATTGCAAGCCTGTTGTCGTGGTGGATGGATTCTTTCTTTCAGCCACTTTTGGTGGAACATTGGTTACATCATCAACACAAGATGGAGATGGTAAAATATCTAATATATATTTATTACTAATATATAAGTAGAGTAACTGATTTGTATTAATTACATTATATTATATTGTATAGAGTTTTGTTCAAATTCTGTTTAATAACGAAGTTATGATCCTACAGGGAGCATTGTTCCACTTGCATATGCAGTTGTAGACTCGAAAAATGACAAGTCTTGGGAGTGGTTCTTTGAAGCCCTCAGAGCAACATATGGAGTAAGAGATGGAATGTGTATTGTATCTGACCAGTGTGCTAGTATAGCACGAGCTTGTTCGATTAACTATCCGGAAGTGCCACACTGCATATGCATATACCATTTGTGGAACAATGTAAAAGTTAAGTTTGCCCGTAGCCATAAGCTGATTGGTGATATATTTTTCAGCCTAGCAAAGGCATACACGGTTGAAGAGTTTGATTACTGGATGGGTAAGGTGGAGCAGATTGATAGGAGGGTGAAGAAATATCTTTTTGATGTTGGTTACCATAGGTGGTCTCGGGCGCATGCAGAAGCAAATAGATTTGATATAATGACGAGCAACATAGCAGAGTCTATCAATGGAATAAACAGACATGCACGGAAGAGCCTCCCTCTTGTGGCGTTGCTTGAGAACTTGAGAAGTATGGTTAGGAAGTGAAATTGCAAAAATAGGAAAGCAGCCGAGGGAACTTATAAGGTGCTAACCAATAAAAACCATGAAATAATGAAGCAAAACTTAAAGGCTTCGCTGCGGATGACGGTATGCTCCTAATTTTTACATGATAATATATGTACAAAATATTCATTTTTATATAATCTTAAAAGATATTATACATATCCATGGTGCATACAGGTCATTCCATCAACAGACTATTTATATGAGGAGCACGAGGGTGAAAAACAACATTCAGTTTGTCTTCATAACAGGACTTGTAGTTGTAGGAAGTTTCAGATGGATGAGATGCCCTGCTCGCACGCGCATGCTGTGCTGAAATACAACTATATTGAACCTAATGACTACTGCTCAACTTTCTACACAAAGGAAAACCTGGTGCGCACTTATGAAGTTCCTATTTACCCCATGATGGATCAAAGCTCGTGGTCAATCCCTGAAGAAATATTAGAGGAGGTTGTCCTGCCACCTAAAGGGAGTAAGCAAGCTGGAAGACCAAGGAAGAGAAGACGCAAATCAGCCTGGGAACTTGTTGGAAATAAATCAAAGATATCATGTGGACGCTGTGGTCAGCAAGGACACAATAGAAAGACATGTCGAAACCGTTCAGTTACTTCTTGAGATTCAATCTAGTTTTATAGTTATTCTGCTTATTTCTTATTGAAGTTTACATCCTTAGTTGCTACTGATTATGTTTGGTTTTATATGAATATTATTTCTAATAATAATGAATATATCTGATTATGGTCAGATATACGATCGTATTCATATTTAGTAGGCTTCATATATATTGACTATTTATTGCTTCTATAGTGTCCCGATCTTGCTGTCAATTACAAATTAGAGAGGTATTAGATGAATACTCAGCCAAGCAGGACTAATGAACTTGTATCTTGAGATTGTAGCTAATCTGTTTGTTGTGTAGCACCTGAAATACTTCACTAGTTCTGCTGCACAACATTTGATTTGAGGTTAGAACAACTAGCCGGTAAGATAAGTAACTCGAGGAAAAATGAAATATTCACAGGGTTCAGAGAACACTCTCCCACTGAGAATTAAAGTTCAATACAGTTTTGTACTACTTATATTGGTATGTATAACTCTAATTTTTAATCTTGTATCCAATATTTGAGGCATTGTATCTAATTTTGTATCTTGTATCCAGATTTGTACTCTAAGTAGTTGCAACTTTCTGCCTCCTTCAGTGTGTCAATTCTAATACCATATGACTATTTATCTGGTGTATATTCATCTAAGGAAAAGTTAGTATTCTGTTTGCTACTAGGAAGTATCCTGGGTGGGTGAAAGATAAGGGGATACAATTTTAAAAGCTCAGGATAATGAGTATAAAAAATGGATGTTTAACAAACTGCAATTTTGTACCATATCAAAGAAAGCATCATCAATCTACTTTGATGTAGTAATTGGAGAAGGATTGAATCTTGAACCTGAATTTGTTTATATTCAGTAAGTTGAATTGAATTTGATAACTATTCTCAATTTAGTACAATAATGACATTGATCTAGTTGAAGTAGTAACGACCGGTTATCTCACTTGGTTATCTATTAGAAATTATAAACTATTACTTCATTGCACCACATGCGGACTAGTGTGTGTGTATTGTGTTGTGTTTTGTGTATGCGGTATGTATACCATATTGTGGACATATTTCAGTTTGCCTATATATTTTTTGCTTGTATTATGGGTTGCACGCCGCAATGGTATAAACATATGGATCAGGTTGCACCCCGCAACGGTATAAACATATGGATCGGGTTGCACGCCGCAACAGTATAAACATATGGATCGGGTTGCACGCCGCAGCAGTATAAACATATGTATCGGGTTGCACGCCGTAACGATATAAACATATGGATCGGGTTGCACGCCGCAACGGTATAAACAAATGGATCGGGTTGCACAACGTAACAATATCTACATATAACAGGATGTATTTCTGATTGTTGATATGTTCGGGATACCTATATGTTCTGGCTATCTTACGTTCCTGGTTGTTAATGAGTTTTTGATTTCATACGTTTTTCTAGTTATTATCTGGCTCTGCCTTTTCATAATTTAAATAAGAGGAATTTGGTTTATCTGTTTCTTTTCTCCCTGGCTAGCTATCCTATTCTTTGAGGTGGCTAGTCTGCCCCACTTATTGAGTCCTTTTTACTCACCCTTGTTTGTTGTTTGTTTTTGTCTATCTACTTCGTTTCGGCAGGTTCGCTCCAGGATTGAGCTCGCCACGTTGTGAAGGAGCGAAGACGACTTCAGCTGTCAGGGTGAGCCAGCTTTTATTCCGGATGGCCACCAGTTTTATGTTTACTATTTCAGTTGCATTTTGCTCCCTTCAGGAGGTATTTGTCTTTTTATGTACTCTTAGATGTCTAGTCTGGATAGCCCTAAACCTAGTATGTTGGGTAGTCAGCTGTAATTTCTTTTGTACCGCTTAGAGGTATCAGTATGTCTGTGCTTCTTTTTCTAAGTCTTGTTCCTATTTATGAATTGAATTATATTTATTTTCCTAATTTAATTGGTAAGAGTTCGCCCGACGGGTCTAGGGGAGGATGTCGGGTGCCCGCACGGCCTAGCCGGATTCCGGGTCGTGTCAAAACCCCATCTTTCGGAACACCTTGGTCAACAATAACAAGGAAACTCCATCATACGTCTTCTCTATATCCAACTTGATCAGCACATTAGCCGGTTTCCCCCCTCTCAAATATCATGTAGAATTTCTTGTACCAGCAATATATTCTCTACAATACTCTTCCCTTTCACAAAATCCGACTGCTGAGGTGAAATGATATGAGGTAATAAAATAGCCAGCCTATCATGTATCACCCTGGATAAAACCTTATTAATAAAGTTAGTCAAACTAATCGGCCTCATATCTGAACAGATAGTAAAATCCTTCTTTTTAGGAAAGAGAACCATGTTAGCAAAAGTAACATATCAAGGCAAGTCATGCCCACCAAAGAAAGTCGTACCATTTTATAAATATCCAATGCAATAATGTCTCAGCAGCTCTAAAAGAAAGCCCCTGTAAAACCATCTGGACCACCTGCATTGTCTGCATTCAGGCCAAATACAACCTGTTTTACTTCCTCTATGATCGACATCATACAAATAATATCATTCTGATATGGAATAATCAAGTTAGGACTCTGATCCTGAATATGAAAAATAGTAGGAATAACCTTTGCTGAAAATTGGTCCTAAAAGAACCGTATATCCTCATGTGCAATAGTAGAGTTATCCTTAAGCCAAACCTGATTAGCATCCTGAATTCTTCGAAGCTGCAACACCTTCCTCCTCCCTGCAACATGTGCATGAAAGAATCTAGTATTCCTATCGCAATCCTTGAACCACTGCATGCCATATTTATGCTTTCAGAATTACTCCTCCAGAGCATAAAATCTAATCAACTCAGCCCGAACATTTTGGATCTTCTCCCTATGTTCTGGATTTTCCCTATTTTCACTAGTAGGATGTTGGAATGATGTACCTTACAGGCTTCTAAGAAATTGTAGGCATGGATTTGGGTGAATAGATGTATGCGTAGTTCATATGCAAAGTTCTATATGTCTGTATAAACAAAAGTCATATGTTGAATTATTTGAGTTTTGTATTCAAGGTACTTGTTGCTCTAGACGAGCAAAGGCTCAAGTGTGGGCTCAGATCTTCATCAAGATTCACATCCGAACACTAGGGGGTGGGAAAGATGATAGGACGCGATCCACTTCGACTCGACGCTCTGCGCACCGAAGATCAGCTATTTTAAAAACCCAGGACGGTCCGCCCATGGAATAGCTTAGTGCTTTGTACTTTACGCCCGATAGTGTTGTTGTTTTTTAAATTTGCCTAAGTCTCTTCATGACTAGATTTTATGTAAAAGCCAGTTTTGGCCAATTGTTATCATCTATAAAATGAAGTTGATTCAACATCTCTTTGTTTCTTGGATCCTATTTATCAAACACATCTTGACGGACCGAGTTCATCCTCTAATGCCTCGGCTCGGGGACGAGACGTCGTCCCAAGTTAGCATCGATTTATTACAAGTTATAAGCCTTGCAAGCAGAAATTATCCTAAATGTTCAACTTAAAAATTTACAAGACAAAATGAAAGTTAACACTTGAAAGTAAAAGCAAATTCATTTAATAAAAGGCCTGAAGGTCACAAAAGCTATTTACATTATAAGGCTCGAAAGCCTTAGCATAAGGCCCGAAGGCTACAAAAGATGTTTTCGGCTTGATGGCCACATCAAAAACAAAAAGCTAAGGCAAAGGTCCAAGAAGAAAAGCTAAGCTTGGGGATCCTCTTCCCCTTCGAAAGTCCCCTCCTCAGTGCTTTCTTCGCCATCCCCGCAATCTTCGGAGTCGTCATCCAAACACTCACTCGAGGAAAGCTCATGAATAATTTTTTGGGCCTGGGCAGCATCACTTTGCGCCTTAGCGATCTCCTCAGCCAACACAATCTTTCCGACTTTAACCTGCTCAAGGGTTTCAAGTCGAGTCTTGACTACAGCCCACGCTTCTTCAAACTTCGCCCTGGTGGCTTTAACTTTGGCTCGCCTCCCGAGGTCAGCGATCTTCTCCCAAAGCCGAGTAATCTTGTCTTCAAGTGCTGAAACTTGGCCCACGCGATTCTCTAATCCATGGAGCTTGGTCGTATATTCTTTCAGCTTGACATGATAGTCTTGGCCATTTTTTAGAAGTTCAGCCTTGACAAGAGTCACTTCGGCGTGAAGCCGTTCAATCTCCAAATTTAGCCCTGTGCGCTCAACTGCAAAGTTCTCATTCACCGCTAGAAACCGAGCCTCCGAAGCAGCTACTGCTTCGTGACGGTCCGATTCAGACTTAGCAACAGCTTCGTGAGCTTGGTTCAGCGCAAGGTTCGATGCAGCCAATTGGGATTGAAGCTCGGAGATCTGAGCCAAGTAGCCCCTCTTCTTGTCCTCATAAGTGTCCTTTGACTTTTTGGAGCTCCTCGGCCCTGGCACGCTCCATTTGCACAACTTTGAAGGAAAGGACAAGACTCTGAAAGGAAAGGTTGAAATTCAAACACTGCAAGTTCAGAGGAAGGGAAAATACAAGTTGGGTAAAAACTTACGCAAAGTGCAGAATCAGCCGAGGTAGACATCAACCTTATCGGGCTACGGCGCCCAAGTATTTCTCCTCCTTCGACCCAATCAATTCATCAAGTCCCATGAGGTCTTTTTTGGTGCAATCTAAAAAATTGGAGCTGGTGGAAACTTCCAACCTCCTTAGAGCTTGCGCCGAGGTCAGAGACTGTAAAGGCTCATTGCACGCCCGAACCACGCTAGAGACCAAACCCTCACCAACCTTGGCTTTGCCTTTGTCTTTGGGAGCTGATTGGTCCGGCTCCTCGAGGTTGATCACCTCGGTAATTTTAGGCACCTCAGAGACCACTTCGGGGGTAACCTCAAGATCAGCTTCGGGCATCTCCTTGCTGGGCTCGTCAATAAGACTCCGACATTTTTTAGCCACAACCGCAGAAGCTTGAGCGGTCGCACCTCAACTCGAGGATGCTTCGTCTTGGTAGGCCTCTTTGAGACATCTCTCTTCCTCTTCGAATCTATGGATGAAGGGGGAGAAAGCTTATAGGTAAAATGGAAGTAGGAGTTGAGATACTTTTAAACCGACCAAAAAGGATATCTTCACCTTTTGAAGTCTCTTGGCCCGGTGAACCCTTGGACTTCTTCTCCTCGGCGAGCTGCTTCGCAAAGCTCGCCATCTGGCTAACACCATCCTTGGCATCAACAATTGTCTTCTCCTTCTTCTCTTTCTTCTCTTTCTTCTTCTCCTTCTTCTTCTACTTCTTCTCTTCATCTTCCTTCTCATCCCCTTCGATATCCTTGGCAGCTTTGTTGGGGAAACCTAAAAGAGAAAAGAGGGAAAATATTAGAGATGTTGGTTTGGAGTATATGCTAAAAGGAAAAACTCAAACGTGACCAATAACTCACCATGCCTCTTGCATACCCAACGATTTTCCTTTTCGGTAGCCATAATCATCTATTTCCTAAGAGGGCACTTTTGCTTCGCCATCACCATTGTAATCCACTCAAGCACGTCTTTTGGTGGGTTAACAAAGACCTTGTTGGCTGTATACAAACGCGACAGTGTGTAAATGCAAGTTGAAATAACCGAAGTACGAAGTCAAGACAGGGATGCTTACTCTGGGCATTCCACTCCTCGGGGAAGTCAGGATCCGCTGATAATAGATTTATTGGGATAAGAATATAGCGATCACACCAACCTCAGTCGCCATGGTCTTCGCTTTTGCTCGGAATGGCATATTGTCCACGGGGTAAGAAAGCTATGACCCCAGCCTTGTGAAAGTAGGGATAATAGAGGGCGATCAAATGTTGAAACGTGAAAGGTAACCCAGCTTTTCGACTTAAAAATTCGAGGGCCTAAACAACCCTCCAAACCCCGAGGCCCAACTAAGCCAGACATAGATTGTATGCTCGACAAAAAGTGTCAATTATGCGATGAATAGGCAAAGTGAAACCTACAATGAAAGGATATGTGTAGACCGAAGAATACCCAGGAAAATGGTGAAAAACACAAGTGTTCGGGGCTAGAATTCTTATCTCCACCTTGGGCCCCTATCTGCAGTCTGCCCGAACAACTTCTATCAGATCTTCGGTTATCAAACTCGGTGTAACATACAATGGTATGTTCCTATTTAATCACGCTGAGCCTCAGATTGAGCTTGGACCTTCAGATCTTTATCATTGCTGAAATCTGAAGGGATAACCAACCGAGGGTCAATTTCCTCCTCAATGGGAATTTTCTTCCTAGATTTCTTGGAGGTACCAACCTCGGTCTTAGATCCATCTTTGCTGGCCTCGGCATCGCCTACTTGGCCACTAACCTCATTAACATTGGTGACATCATCAACATCAACATCATCCCTATCGCTGTCATACCCCATATTCAACTCAACTCGGAGCGAGTCAAGATTCGGGTTTGACTGGGTAACTCGTTTGAGTTAAAGATTGGAGTCGCCACGACACATCTCCTCATATCCTCTATTGCATTATTTTCAAAGTTTGTGCCACACGTCGATCATTTTGCTCACAATAAAGCAAATCCTAGGCATTTTCTTCTCCCTTTTCCTATCATCCTTCACCTTTTCCAAAAGATCATGGCCACTAGAACATTTGACATGGTTGTTGAAACCCCTCAGTTGCTTAGAGATTGGTGGGGAAACCTTAGCATAGATCAAAAGGACCAAGCCAAAATGGTGTTGGGGAATATGATTTCACTAATGGAGCACACTGCAGTGGAGGGGATGATAGAAGCAACAGTACATTATTGGGATGCAGACCAAGCAGTTTTTCACTTTGGGAGTGTAGAGTTGACACCATTACTGGAAGAAATAGGTGGGTTAACTCAATTACCATTTGAAAGTGAAGAAGTCTTGATGCCTAAGAGCATTACACCCGAGAGTTTCTTCGAAATGGTAGGGTTTAAGCCCGAATTATATACAGATAGTATACGGCAATCGGAAATTTCTCTAACTTTCCTCTACATCAAATTTGGGTATGGAGAAGCATTTCAAGAATCTAAAGGCTATTTCAACATTGACCAGGTAGATTGGCAAGAGTGAAGGGTACTTGTTTTTGTCACCAGCTTTTTAGGGACTGTCGTCTTTCCACAACCCAAAGGACGAGTTGATGTTTGCATGGTTTCTATTGCTGATGTCTTACTCAAAAACATTGACAAGAAATACACATTGGTACAGATGATTGTTGCAGAGATGTATCGAGCTTTAGAAAGATGCAAGAAGGGCGTTGGTTTCTTTGAAGGTTGCATTTTGCTTCTACAAATTTGCCTGTTGGAGCATTTGCAAATGATGGATAACACAGACCAAGCTTTCCATTCCATATCGAAAGAAAACTACATCTTGACTCATACCGCCCGCATGGATGATGATTTTGGGAAATGGGACCAACCAACAACTACCAATGGTTGGCACCACATGTTATGTCAACTGACACCTGAAAATATTCAATGGATTTTTTATTACTTTCCCAGTACAACACTAATCACACGGTCCGAAAAAGACTCATTTCTCATCTTAGTGGGCTTTAGAGGAGTTTATCCATACATTCAAAGAAGACAGTGCCCCAAATTGCAGACATCAGAAGTTTCAAAGCGAATATTTTTGGAGGAGTGATACCTTTTAAAGACAAGATAATAGAACTTTGGAAAGAAAGGCAACGAATGGGAATCGAGACTATTGGACGAGACAGGTTTGACGCTGGCTATGACGAAGATTACCCAGACTGGCTTAGGAAAGACGTAGTAAGGGCAATTCAACCAAGTGCAACAACAAAAAGGAAAAGAAATGTTGATGAGTTAGAATCTGAGTAAAAAACGTTACGCAAACAACTGGCAAGGGCACAAGGAAAAATAGCAAAGAAGCAAAGTTTGGTCGAAGCAAAGAACGAAGAAAAAGGCAAATGGCGCAGTAAGGCAGAACTCCTGACAAAGCGTATAGAGTCTATTGGAGTATGGGCTAGCGAAAGAATGAACTCTGTGGCAAACAAAGGAATAGAAGAGAAAGGAAGAAAGGCTTGGGAAATGTTGAAGAACTTCACATTTGACATATCCCGGCTCTTAACTGATGCAGA
The DNA here is from genome assembly GCA_037355625.1 of Petunia x hybrida. NCBI lineage: Eukaryota > Viridiplantae > Streptophyta > Magnoliopsida > Solanales > Solanaceae > Petunia > Petunia x hybrida. Next base: position 4,408,713 of record JBBBVM010000063.1, on the reverse strand, counting down.
CAACATTATTTTTCAAGGATACTCATCACAGACAAGTTTGTCCGAGGAAGACTCGTCTGACGAAGAAGAAGAAGAATCTTCTGGGGAAGGATCAGCATGAAAGACGTTCACCTAGCCATGATCTAATCCTCTATCATTGTTTTCCACCTTTGTACTATTTTAATATCAGCCAATGTAACAAAAGTTCTATAAATGCAATATTATCTTTTAGGCTCCGGAATTTGTTAAGCAAATGAAATGATGCATGTGGCACAAAGCGCTTTCCAAAATCATCGTGCGTAAAACGGTCCTTCATATTACAGGATGCATTTCTTATTTTATATGTGCGCATTGCATGAATTTGTCTATTGCTCTAGGTCTCTAAAGGAATTCTTTCTCCAAATTCAATCGCCTATCGAGGCACCTCCTCTCCCTACTCCATGATCAAATCCTAGTATCTAAAGTCTTTCGCATGTCCAAACTGTCTCTAATTCATTCAAAAGTCGGTTACCAAAAGGTTGGCTCGAGTTGAATACCAAGGCAAAGGACATGGTTAAGCGAGTGCACTTGTCAGGGATTTTCCGAAATAAGAGAGTTTTTCACAGCAATTCCCACCAGCTCTTTCCTCTCTCTACAAACTACTAATAAGGCTTGCCAGTCTATAAATGTGAGCATTTTCAAAAGAAGAAAGGTGAAGTCTCTTTTGTCGCAACCATTCAAGACCCTACCTTTAACCACTATTATCAAACATCGGCACCACTTTATCCGTACCCTCATATCCCGCTCGGCCCACTCGACATATATTCCACATCCCAGCACCAAATTATCCGCCATACCAGAAAAACACTCAATCCAACTACCAAAATACACTACCATACCCTCTTAGACCTCTCCCTGATGCCAACCAAAGACCGAAAAGAAACTACACTACTAGCCAAATCCCACACTCAAAGTTTCAAGAGATAAGAAACTGCTTGGCTTACTGTCCCAAGTACCTCAATTGTTCCAGCAAGCACTATGAACATGGAGAGAAAAATTGACAAAGCAAGAAAAATGTTGGTCAAACTCAAAGGCCCACATGACTCACCTTAAGACCTTTCAACACCAATATTCAAGGACCATTTTTGTGGCAACTGTCTACACAGTCACACCACTTACAATACATGACTGTGAGCCAAAGCACTTTCCAACTCGCTCCCAGCATTCAAAAGGCCAGTGAACGATAATATTGAAAAGACAGAGGTGTAGCAAATACTTGCGCATTACAACCAAAACAAGCAAGCCGATCCAACTTGCAAAGGAGAGAAAAAAACCCAATGACAAAGCCATCATTATATGACCAACCTGGAGACCTCAGGAGCATTTGGAAGCATATCTCTATTCACTAGCAAAGATAAAGCGAGACGGCGAAGTTATTCGAGACACTTACCATAGCAAGGGTTGAGCTGATATAAAAGCACATAAGAATAGACTTCTTGGAACAATTCTGGTCAAAGGCTTTCTTGGGGTGATACGAATTCTCATGACGACAACTACAAAAGGACGCAACAATGTAAGAGTACACATGATATGAGCAACTTACATTGAGTTCCGCAACTCAGCAATAAGATATTATCCGACAAGGAAAGTTGATGCAAGGACTATATTGCAGCAGTTGGTCGACGAGTATGAAAGGCATTGAGAACCTCTTTGAAAGACACATAGCCATTATGAAAGACAAATTTGCGAGGAAAGATGACAAATGCACCCAAGGTCCTGGTATTCGACAAAAGCCAACATCCTTTTCTGTCACACAACACAATCTATTCCTTACACAATGTCTTTATCACTTTTCATTGACAACCAAACTCCTCATCTCCCGTTTAAGCAAACATCGGTCGTATGACCAAAATTCTTGCCTTGACTGCTACATAAAGCACTTGGGAAATCTCTTGTGATATCTATACGATCTATCACAACCTTTGAATTCAAGCGCTAATCTGTCATCCACAGTCTAGACTTTCTCTTAAGCTTATGTGTCATTTTTGTGTCTAATCTTTGCTGATATGCCCACACTGTTCTGTGCATTTCACCACTTCGTTAAGGTTGCTTCGCGTTTGAACACTGAAATCGGTCAAGAATCTGCATTCGAAAAGCCGAAACGGCAAGCCAAGCTGAAAACACTTTCTCCTACCACAAAGTCCTTTGAACCATCAACATATGATACCAAGAGTGTTCAGACAATCCCAATACCGTACAACCTGCATTATACTCACACGAGAGTGACAACCAAGAAGTCCGATCACTATACAACCGAAGCTGACAAAACTCACAACCTCACATTGCACCCAAACTTACACAATAAAAAACTTCCCCTCTGTAAAGACTTTCAACTACAACCTTGTCGGGCTCAACACAATCAAGGATAGACCAAAGTAAAAAAACCTCACGCCTTTCTCCTTTAGCTTCGGTCAAAAGATATTGAATGCAACAAACAGACTACTCCTTGGATACCCATTCCTAAATTCGATTCAACAAGATCTACCCTCACCACTTACACATTTAATACCATGACACCATAAGACATCCAACACTGAAACATGAAGTTCAGAGTCTGATTGACCAAAGCAAGACAGTGGTACAACAAAAACCGACAAAGGGAAACTCTAAACCACAAACACACTTTCTACAAAGGCCTATCCATCAAAGTTAGCTCCATTACTTTCAAAAGCACAATCTAAGACAAATACAATTTTGGGCAATCTCCAAATCCAGAAAAATCCAAATATCAAATCCCAGTCAGAGTATGCAAATATCCACACACTCATAGTCATCAATACATCCAATCGCCACACTAAAAGAAAAATGCAGATTCTAGCCAATACATTGGTGTTCAGTGCAATGCAACCACCTCTTCTTGGTGATCTGTCATAAACAATAAATTGAGGCAGAATTTTTGAGGATCCTCTCAAAAATTCCAAAAGATGCAAACTTGACACTAAGGCACCCTAAAAAATTTCTAGATAGTCCTTATAAAATCAACACGATAGCCTCCTTAGACATAACAATAGCATTCTACTTGTTGCACTTCACTCTTGATGCATCGACTGAGGGTACATAACCCGATGTCGAATCTGTCATTTTAATTAGTTGAGGGTACACAGCCCAAAGCATCGACTGAGGGTACACAGCCCGATGTCAATTTGTCATTTAAATTTGCTGAGGGTGCACAACCCGAAACGTCGATTGAGGGTACACAGCCCGATATCGATTTGCATTCAAATTTGCTAAGGATACATAGCTCGAAGCGTCGATTGAGGGTACACAGCCCGATATCGATCTGCATTTAAATTTTCTAAGGCTATACAGCCCAAAGCGTCGATTGAGGGTACACAGCCCGATATCGATATGCATTTAAATCTGCTGAGGGTACACAGCCCCGAAGTGTCGATTGAGGGTACACAACCCGATACCGATATGCATTTAAATTTGCTGAGGGTACACAGCCCGAAGCGTCGATTGAGGGTACACAGCCCGATATCGATCTGCATTTAAATTTGCTGAGGGTACACAGCCCAAAGCATCGATTGAGGGTACACAGCCCGATATCGATGTGCATTTAAATTTGCTGAGGGTACATAGCCCGAAGCGTCGATTGAGGGTACACAGCCCGATATCGATTTGTTATTTAAATTTGCTGAGGGTACACAACCCGAAGCGTCGATTGAGGGTACACAGCCCGATATCGATTTGTCATTTAAATTTGCTGAGGGTACACAGCCTGATGCATCGACGGATGGTACACAGCCCGATGTCGAAACTGACACTGTAGAGGGTACAGAGCCCGATGCAAATTTTGACATTGTAACAGGAAGACAACCTGGGAGGTAGACAACCCGGTGAAAGGACAAAATGACAAAGGGAGTGCAACCAAGATGAAAGAATGATAGGCAACCCTGCATGAAGAGATACACAACTCAATACGAAAGGAGTATACAGCCCGACATGACAAACACACATTTAAAGGACGAAAAGCAATGGACATACAATTCGGCGTTACACTGGCAAGATGATCCAACAACAGTTCAGCACGACAAAGCAACTACCTCCTGACGAGAAGCACTTAGCAAATGGATACCCCCCAGATGAAAGGCACACATTCCCTAGCACTGAGCACCTGAAAGCGGACCAGACAAGGAAGAGCTCAACTCAACAGGGAAGTTTACTTTATCTTTATTTTTATCCAAATTTGCATTTGTCTTAATTTTGCTATAAGGACTCTCCAATCTCTCGACAAACCCCTGCGCCCTGCTCTCACACCTGCTTCCAAAATCACTACCAATCATGCAACCACAAAACCTCAAACACATACAAAGCATTATCCTAAAAGATCCAATTCGAGAAGCTTAATCCTACAGATAAATGCTTTTACTACACCCACAAGCTACTTATTTTGCCGAGTTCCAAAACGCTCAAAGCCACAATTCTATACTCGCACCAGTGATCTACCTAATCATTCCTTGCCGATTGGGTACCAGCTCCGCATTCCTTCATATTCGTGCCTATCTTTTTGAATCGTGCGTATTTATCGTGCTTTACTCCTCAATGTTCCTCAGTTCATTCAAGACAGTGTTGAGGCCAAGAATAATTCTCTATTGAGTTATAGTGGAAAATATACCCCTGTAAACCCCTCTTTATGGGTGTGTCGTGCACCACATCTTCATAACTAGGACGTTTACAAGCCTATTTCACCACACTCGATCTATCGATGTTATCTCGACTTCGGCAACGCCTTCGTCGCACCTGCAAATCACCTATTCTGTCAAATTTCGGCACGCCCGAAGCTAATCATCTCATACTCCCACAAGTAATCTGCCTAATCCATCGTTATGAATTAGGATGTCATTTTACATTTCCTTCCAACTAATGCCTACTCGGTCTATTCAAGCCTATCTGCGTCGATCACGCGTGCCTTTGTGCTTAATCGTGCCCATCTATTTGAATCGTGCGCATTTATAAAACTCGCTCCGCAAATATTTTCCAACTCAGCCAAAGCAATATTGAAGGCGAGATTGCTCATTTATCGAGATGAAGTGGAAACTATGTATGTATAAACTCCTCTTTATGGATGTGTAGCGTGCCACATTTTCATAACCACAATGATTATAAGACTCTTTTCCCACGCTCGATTCATCGATGTTATCTCATCTTCGATGGTACCTTTGCTTCATTCTTCATTTATTCCGCCAAACGGCAAAGCACACACGAATCTAAACTTTACATACTTGAATAAGTTTAGTCTTTGCATCCAAAATCGTGCGCCATAAACATCTCATACAGGTAACATGCCATTCTAGAACTACACACGGCCTGATTCTCGTGAAACCCGAGATATGTAGGCAACTCAGAGACCGGGGTTCGGCCGAAACACACCAAAACTCTCATTTTCCCTTTCTACCATTTCGCCTGCCAGTCGTGACAACGTTGGCTACTCCGTCAACTATCTTTGCCCGAAGACTCTTTCATCATCCCCGAGCAAAGAGGGGCAGCTGTTGACACCCAATTTTGTCCCTCCTTTTTCTAAAATCGGCTATAATTTAACTTAAAGGTGCAATTTGACTATTTGTGTAAAATGTGCATTAGAAAGCATGCATTTACGTGTGTTATCCTCTACTTATATATTTAATACTTAAATGTGGCTATATTACGTAATTTTACATTATTCAGGTTATTTGTCAAAATGTGGCTATTTGTACAATTTTAGTGCATTTGTAAGTATTTAGTAATTATTTGTGGCTATTTACACTTAATTAATTTAATTTGCATTCCAAGTTCTTGTTATATGTGCATTTCGTTATTTGTCCATCCCATTTATACAATATATATACGTATATTTATATTTTTTCGTTTATTCAGCACCTTTAAGTAAAATATTAGCCGAGTAAATAATCATTTCATTTCGATTCCCTAATTTGTCATATTTGAGTTCCTTTTGAATTTAAATATGTGCAAGTCCTCCTTTTTGAAATCTTTCCTACGAACCTGGACAAGAGTCCGTCTAGGTACGCCCATACCGTTAGAAATCAATTGTTATTTTCTAATTCGAATTCTCTTGAATACTCTTATAATTATTTTATATTCCAAAATATTTCATTTTAAAATCCTCATTTCTTTTGAACCTAGACATGTGTTCGTCTAGATTCATTCATTTGCACCATACATTTTTCTACATATTTTTACACAAAATATATTTCTTACTTTATTTTGCACCTAGACTACATTTCTAACAAAATTCATGTTCTGAATATTTTGACTAAAATATTATTTTACCAAATCTTCCATGTTTTTACAATCCGTCCAAGTTCATCTCCCCATATGTTATCCCTCCCAAATCACTCTCTTGTCTTCCCTATTTTGGAAAAGAATTCAAAATTGAAAATCCAAATCCCTTCAATCGTGCCTAAAATCCCCAACGGTTCATTCCTAAAAATCTTCATATACATTCATCAGCACATATCAAAGAGGGAGAAATACATCGGCATACACAGAAATCAGACAACGGACAGAACTCCTATCCCCTTCTCTATACACGCACAATACAATCTCCCATCTCCAAAAATCCTCCACATACACACACTGTCCCACGCATCCCATATACACCAACATAATACCAGAAATCAGAAACAGTAACCATCATCACCTCCCCATACCCAAAACAGAGATACATCACATACTTACACACCACCGCCATAACCAAAATAAGTACACACACACCCTTTATCATCTTCTCCACTTTTACACCTATAGTTCGAAACAAACAGAGCACACGCCACACACACCAAGAACTTCAATACAATTCAGTACACACGCATAGATCTGGAACCAGCGGAAAAGGGGAAATCGGAGAAAGGGGAAGCCACCATTAACACTGGTGGAAACAAATCGAGTCAGGAGAAAAAGGGCATCACCACCACCGGAGTCGCAGTGACGTCGCTGCCTAGCCCGTGTCGCTCCTCCGCCATCCTCGAACGCCGCTCTGTTTGTGTGCTATTGTTTCACTGAAAATTTGGTTCAACAGTCGGCGCCGATTCGATCATTCCAGATTGATGTTTCTTATTAATTCCTTGAATAAATTTCACTTGACTCTCCCTTGGATTTTCATTTTTTTTGCAGAGATTGCGATGCCGGAGTTTGGTCGTGATTTTGTTTCGACTTGTTGGTTTATTGTGTCGAAGATGATGTTGGTTTCGGGTGTCCTTTGACCCATTTGTCACATTGCACCGACCCAATTTACTGTATATTATTTTGGACATGCAAATATTTGTGTTGAAGCCTTTTGACCTTAGTTGTTGGTCCTGCTGTAAATTTATCCTCTTATTCCTTTGGGTTGACTGATTTTATGAGTTTTGCAGATTTAAACAGTACACAGCATGTATTGAATTCAGCCAAGAAAAATAATTATTTATTTGAGGCCTATTTGACTAAATTGAACATGATACTACACTTGAACGACCCATTCCCGTGTCCCTAAAATAAAACAAAAAAGGCTATAATGACGTGTATGAGCCGTGATTGCAAAACGAGCCGGTGATGGGGTGGTGGGACCGTTACTTGGCATGGCAACACGACCGGCCGGCGTGTTTGCAGTCATACCGACGTCCCTAACCTCCACCCGATTCATACTCACCTGAGCCGACACTTTTATAAAATCCCTTTCCCCCTTATTTTAATCATTGATATTATTATTATTATTATTATTATTATTATTATTATTGTTGTTGTTGTTGTTGTTGTTGTTGCTGCTGCTGCTGTTGTTGTTGTTATCATTACTATTATTATTATTATTATTATTATTATTATTATTATTATTATTATTATTATTATTATTATTATTATTATTATTATTATTTTTATTTTTATTACTAACTCATTCCCTTATATTTTTGCGAGATAAAATTGGTTGATAGACGACAATCCATTCTGGAAAAGAACCATTTGAAGAAAAATCTTTAATTATTATTATTATTAGTTGTTATTATTCTTATTTATTTATTTATTTATTATTACCTTATTATTATTTACTAACTTGACTTCATTTGTTTTTGCGAGGTACTTTTTGGACAAATATCTTCAAAACAACACTCCAAAAATTCTTCTAATCTTACTTGCTATTATTTACTCCTAATATTTATTTTTTATTATATATTAACTAATTTATTTTATTTTGCTAGGTGAAATTCTTTAAGGAGAAAGCCTATTAGTGAATTGAAACTTTTTTATCTAATCTTAATTATTATATGCATATCATAATAGTCGTTTAATTATTTGTCTAGTCCATTTTTTTAGTTACTTATTTTGAATCCCAATTATAAAGTCCGGCCGGTAACCACATTTTGTGGAGCTTGAGATATGACTAACCCCTTCCTCTCGAGTTAACTTGAACCTCTTACCTAGAATATATGGTTCGTAGACTAAGTTTCGGAGTTAATTGTAAATTAGCTAGTTAAAAAATATGTTAGGTGGCGACTCCAACTCTTTACCTGTGAGTTACCCACAAAGCCAAGCCCTATTTCGAACTTTAACCGGTTCGGGTAAAAATAGGATGCGACAATTACCCAGGTAGGCTCACTGGTAAAATATTCTAGACACTAGAATAAATACCGTTACTTAATCAAAAGCCAACTAAGTCATCGGCGCACACGTTCATGTATGCACGACCTTGCAAGATCATTATCTAACAAACTATTTACGGCTAAAATAAAATTATCACAAACAAAGTAATGAGAAATTCAAGTAAAAAAACCTCAAAACGGGCCAGAATATAATAATTACGCCCATAAATACGGGCGAATGTTCAGAACTAGAACAAAAAACTTGCATTGGGGGGGGGGGGGGGAGTTCTAACTCTCTCTCAAGGGACATCCTTCAGCGGCAAAACTCCGCGAATGTCCTGCTTCACCAACTGCAGGTTCCCCAGCCGGCACGACATCTTCTCCCTCACCGCTAGCCTCTTCGGATCCTTCCTCAAGGTCGGACCCCACTTGAGCATCTGCTTGAGCTACAAGCTCTGTCATCGAAGTAATCTCAACAGCTAGGTTCAAGCTAGGGTTGTCATGAACCCAGTGTAAGGTAGCAAGAGCGGCAGCCAAGTTTGTACGGTCTACTTCAGCCATATGACGAGTGTTCAGAGCATTCATCTTTCTCCCTATAATGGGCCTCATTGAAAAGCTTGTCACGATACTTCTCTAGGGTCGCCACTTTGCTTCTCAACGTGCCATTCTCATCTTGAAGGAAGACAGAGATGCCCCTAGCATCAGAGACACTCTTCTCGAAGACTTTTATTCTCTCGTCCACCTCTGACAACTTCTGTCGCAGAGCCTCTACAGTCGACTCCAGGTTAGTCACATTAGTACAGTGAAATTGCTCCGAAAGTTGGGCCTCCCAAAGGGAAGACTAAAGGGTCTCCACAGTCTGCCTGCGCTTGAAAATCTCATTACTCATCGCCTCATCAAGATTTTTGTTTTTCAGAAACTCCAAGTGATACGCTTTGCGCGTGGTCTGAAGCTCCTTTTTTAGCCGCTCAACCTCCTCCACAAAGGGCTGTAGGCTAGCAACTTGGCCTCGCAGGGCATCATTATCCTCCTTCTGACTCTCACCTGAGCCTCCTCAGCGAAGGATCTCATGATAAACCATCAGCCCCTAGATGGACATCAAAACGAATGTTAAGAGGATGAGAGCAAAGATTTCAATTACCGATACGGGAAACAGGGAAGAAAAGTTTATCCAAGGGGAACACCCCGCAGCGACCTCAAGCAGCTTTCGATGGATGTAGCCAGCAAGGTGCCTCTGCTCACAAGGTCCAATAAATTCAATAGTATGGTCTGTCACGGCCCCCGGACTCTCAAACAGGTTAACTCCCACAGCAATAGGAATGACGACCTCGCGGGCTCCATCTACGGGTTCTATAACAGTGGCCGCATCTACTGGCCACCTCTTTTCTAGGATGGTGCTCAAAAGGGACGGTCAGCTCAAGGGTAGACTTAGGTATGGTGGGCTCTATAGACGCACAAGGGAAATTCACTTGTGGAATGCATGAAGAAATTACATTAGTAAAATATGAAGTAGAGAACTGATATGATGATTGGGGCTCAAGAGGAATGGATGGAATTACCACTTTATCTCCCGCGACATTTTCTTCTTCAGCTTCAGGGGCCTCATCAATCAAGAGCCTGCGTTTTCGCAAAGATAGACCAACTTCGGGCATAGTAACAGTAGAAGGGGTAGCAATGACCTCAGTCTCAGGGACTCGAAGGACTTCTCCCTCGCTATAAAAAATAAACACGGGCTCACTGGCGACTTCCACATTGTCAGGCTTGGCAGGTCTTTTTCTCTTTGAAGAACGGGAGTCGCTAGCCCTCTCAGCAACCTTGCCGCCAGACGCCAGTACGTCGGGCAAGGGTGCGATGTATAGGGCAGCAATTTTGATTTCCTTCAATGAGGCATCTCACGATGGGAGAACCCTAAAAGACGAATAAAAGTTAATGAAGACAATTGAAGCAAGGTAGAAAGGGGAAATTCGGAAGAAATGACTTACCATGGTCCTTCGCTCGCCAGCCGCTCATGCCGGCTAGGGCTGTGAAAGTCATTGAGCTAGCAGGATTTCTCGCGAAGATCGTGATGATCCACATGGTTAACTCCTTATGAGTTAATGGAATGGCAGTCATAGAGTTCATTGAGAAAAATAGAAGTCAGTTTGAAAAGACAACGGGCGTAAAATATACAAAGATGAGAATGCGGTGACTTACACTTCCTGTTGAAGACTTCTGGAAAGGGACAAGATGATACTATGGTCAGCGTCCGTACTGCCACATACCAGTGGACCTAGCCACGATCTCTGGAGTCCTTACTATTGGGAACTATGTCTTTCTTCCCCCACTGGATAAATATCAATATACCCGCTTTATGAAGACGGGGAGAGTAGAAAGCAAGAAGATGCCAGAAGGAGAATTTTACTCTGGTGTGGTCCACTAGATGATCCAACATGACTACTAAGCGCCAGAAGGAGGGCCCGATTTGAACCAAGCAGATATTGTACTGGCGGCACATCTCTTCAATGATCGAATGAACACGTTCGTTGAGATGCAGAGTGAAAGGGTACGTATAGACCATCGAGTAACCAACACGATGGGAAGAAATTCTTTCATCAGCAGTAAGGATAATAATATCTACAAGTTCCGTCCATTTGTAATCAAGCCTGATGCGGGTTATGTCGTCTTTCACGACAATATTTGGGTAGAACTCGGTAGAAAGGTTTTTACTCTCGCCTTCATGTTTAGGCGTTTGGACCTGCATTCGGCCATCACCTTCAAAATTCAAGGTTGCAGGAAGATAGTCAGTGACTTTGAAGTTTCCGGGAAGAAAATTTGCTCATTGGCCATGTCGAAGAAGAGAACCTTTTGAAAAGGCTGGAAAAAGAGTTTCTTTTGAAATGAAGTTTTGGGATAGTTTGAAGATGAATAAAAGCCTCTGTAATTATGGTATATTTATACACGCCAAGGAGGAGTCTCGGATAGGAAGCGGATTATTTTTGAAGCATGAGATCGAGATCACGTAGGATCGTAATTATCGTAGCTTACGTGATACATCCCAATAACTACGGGATATGATAGAGTAGTTGCAGCATTGGAAAGACACACATAAAACCTCTCCAATCACAAGATTACACGTCATTGTACTTGAGTACTTGTATACAATACGATGCATGCGAAGAGACAGGGGACGAGTATCAAGTGCAGACACATCCCTACATTTTCTATCACGCCTCTTTCACTTCCTAACTGCTTACGACAACACTTAGCAAGTGGGGGGACTGACTGTGTGGACAAAAATACGCCACATATTATTACGGGGATACGAGTCCAGCTGGCGAGATTAGACTTAGCCTATAAGTCACCGGTCACATAGGATACACGTCTACTCAGCCACAGCCGCTAAGCTGGTACGGGGGTAGGATGCAAGGTATACATCCCGCCGCCTTAGGGTTTACAGAGTCCTAGTTAGGGTTTTGTATATACCACCGCCTTGAGTTTATAGGTCTATGAGCCTTATTAGTCTTTGTATTTTACCATAATTAGGACTAGGTGAATCTCTACTATAAAAAACCCTTCCTCTCATTGTATTGTACATCAAGCGATTCACACCGAATCCGGCTATTCTCAAGGAATAAGATTACTACTTTCTTGCTTATTACTTTTATCTCAATATTTACTTACTTTCCTTGCGTATTTACTGTATTACTTGTGATCCTCTAACAAATCCAATTGTTTTACCTAAACGACCAAATTTAGGCCTAAACAAGAACAAGGGAGAAGAAGTAAAAGAGGAGGAAGAAGAACAAGGGAGGAGGAAGATGTGAAAGGTTATATTAGCAAAAATTCATTAAAAATGGAGACAAAATGTAAAGAGTGACTTTGAAAGGGACATAAGGTATATCTTTTCTGGAGCCAAGCTTACTTTTGCATTTCCTTTAATAAATAACCGAATCAATTGGTATCCTTCATTAAATTTGGTTCTTCCTAAAGAGGAAAAAACAATATAGCTAAAGGTTTGTCTCATCTTCAAAGATATTAAAGTTTAATCATGTCATAGTAGCAAAATCATAGGCAAGACAAGCCCCTCAAGTTGCTCAATGGCCATTTCTAGCATTCATGGACATGACCATAAAACATCTAGCTAACTATTACCATAAAAACAAGGGCTTAAATCGACTAGACCATAAAGCAGGGCGAAGTGCATCAAAAGCCACTTTTGACCATGGTCTTTGGTTTGAGGCTACTTTTTTTATTGGTTTTATATGAGAGGCCATTTTTTGGAACTTCAATTCTTTTGGGTTGAACTTCACACAAGTTCAGCCCACAAGGATTGAAGTTCAACTTCAACCCACAAGGATTGAAGTTCAACTTCAGCCCACAAGGGTTGAAGTTTACGCATCTATACCTAAAAGTTCAGCCCTTACAGATTGAAGTTGAAACTTCATAATTTAGGCATGAAGTTCAACCCATAAGGTTTGAACTTCAGCCCACAAAGATTGAAGTTCCAAAAAATAGTCTCTCATGTAAGACCAATAAAATAAGTGGCTTCAAACTAAATACCAGTGACAAAAATGGCCTGTGGGTGAAAATTTTACCATAAACCATCTGATATTTAATTTGATGGGCATATTTTACTAAACAAACGCAATGGACCAAGTGAAATACAACTGTCTATAAAAGCAAAAGAAAGTTAGAGATATTCCATGTAATAAATAATCAATATAAGTACACAAAAGTATCGGATCTCTATTATCATAAATTCAATAATTCAACATGATAGCTAATTAATATAAGCTTTGGGTTCATCTATAACACATCAACATATATTCACATATTTATTCTAAGATCAGGAATTAGGTAATTTATACACAAGAGGGGATGCTGCAGGAGTAAATAAATGAATAAATAAAAATGTTCGATCACTTATAAATTGTACAGTACTATTTTAATTTAGATGAGACAGTTCATGCAAACAATCTAAAATTACTGTAGAATATTCATGTATACTAGAGCTCAATCCTACTTCCCGTCTTTCAGCTAAATCCCAAGGAAAACAAAAAGTCAAGGATGGATGTGCGACTTTGTTTTGAATTCTTTGTATGAATAATCAAAACAAACAACATTATATTAAATGATGTTTTCGAATGATCTAACATTATGGACATATGATATAATCTTGAGGAAAAGAAAAGTAGCTCTGATCTAAAGGATCAAGCTTGCTATGACATTGGGATGGACCAGAAGGTGGCACTGGTCCTCTTGGGAGCTGGTTTTGAAGCAAACTCTGATAATAAATCTTCTCTTGCATAGCTCTTATGCTTTCAACACTAGAAGCCATTGTTGTTAGTAGAAGAAGAAAAACCAAAGCCCTTCTATCAAATCTCTCACAAGCTGACATTTTCCTTTCTCCTTTTAGCTTCTGTTTGCTCTGAATGGACAAAAAAATTAAGAATGTATTGAAGCTTATATATATTGTTCCAAACAGGGAAGGGTTCATGGGGCTTGTCACTTGTGCAGACAATGAAGAAAAGATTTCACCGCCGCTTGTTTTAGAAGTCTAATATGTATAAAATCAAAAGTATTACTCGTATTTAATAATATTTGAAAGTTGTTATGGCCAATGTAGGTTTTAAGACGACTTTGAAATTCTTGTTTTAAGAAATCAATAAGTTGAATGATGCAGTGGTGGCCATTTTATTAGAAGTCCAAAAATAGTCTTCCTTTGGTTACGTACTTATGTAGTACTACTATATATTATCTCTCATAGTATATTAGGAATGGAGACCAATTCCATGTGTCAAAGAAACGTGACATTTGTAGCTTGATAACGGATCTGGACGGCTGATGTTAGGTAAATTGGATTTACAGTCTAAAAGTCTGCTCCTAATTTTCATTTTCTAGCATAGCATCTTGAATTCATGCCATAACACGCTACTGCGACATAGTTCAAGGACTGGAGTATACGCATGATATGGCACAGATTGTTATCACAGTTCGAGTAGTATGTGAGTTTGAATCTAAATACTGCTCGTTTTGAGATGTTAATTTCGATCTAAAGTTGATATTTACTGTAAATAATTTTTAAATGGTGCCAGCCAGAAGGATAAAATTATCTCAAAATAATAATCCAATTATAATCTCGTTATTCTCACCACATCATAATTCTCAACTGCATCACTACAACAATTTGTAGCCCTCATACTTATAATAATAGTTATAATAGTGCAAAACCAACTATTAAGTACGTACAGACTGGAAATCTATTTTAATATGACTTTGAATACAAAACATAACTAGATACATGAATTAAATAAATTACTAATAAGTATCAAATTCTAAGAAATTTAGGTTTTCTCAACCAATTTTGAGTTAACACAGCCCATTGTATTTGTGCATATTATATAGTATACTATTTACACAGATATGTATAAGAAGAAACATTTTGGAAAGCGATGTCGAATGACACTCTTCCCTTACAAAAGGGTATTGGGTGTAAATATCTATGGTTGATGGAAGAAAGGGCACTACAGTATGTGGGGCTTTTTGCTCCTTGACCTCCCCCAAGTCTTCAATTAAAAAAATAACCTCCAAGTTTTAAAAATTGGCTAGATTACCTTCTTTTTTTTAATCAGGATTATGACTTAATTATACCAAAAAAATGCCTACACGTCCCAACACCCCAAGTTCTAAATATTACACTTTGGCCCATTATCAAAAAAGGAAAATTTCCTCCCCCTTCCAAAATTTGCCGCCCTATCCCCCCTCCCCGCTCTCGTTCCAGCCGCCTCCATTGCCCTCTTCTTCAGCTGAACCTCGTTTCAGGGCCCAAATCCAGCCATTTTGTCCCATAGCTATCAGAAATCCAATTCCCATCTTCAGTTTGCTCTCATTTCTTGATTTATGGTTGTGGGAAGCTTTTAAAATTTCAATTTCAAAAGGTTCTAATCCGTCTATCGTGGTGGGTGCAATTACTTCGAATTGAGTTGATATCAACTTCATCGTGCTATACGAAGTGTTTTATTGAGCTCTCCTTCATCAGCCAGCAGAACCACTCCACTCAATAATCTCCCCGTGGCCATTCATGAAGT
Organism: Petunia x hybrida; assembly: GCA_037355625.1. Taxonomy (NCBI): domain Eukaryota; kingdom Viridiplantae; phylum Streptophyta; class Magnoliopsida; order Solanales; family Solanaceae; genus Petunia; species Petunia x hybrida. Next base: position 4,393,076 of record JBBBVM010000063.1, on the reverse strand, counting down.
GGGGAATGGACATAGTTGGACCTCTCCCCGCGGCGCCAAGAGGGGTACGTTTCTTGTTGATTATCACCGATTACTTCACCAAATGGGTCGAAGCAGCAGCATATGCGAAGATACGGCAAACGGAGGTTATTGACTTCCTTTGGCGTTTCGTCGTATGTCGCTTTGGAGCACCTAAGGAAATAGTCATGGACAACGGCCCGCAATTTATTGGCCAGAAAGTGACTAGGTTCCTCGACGACTTGCACATCAAAAGGATTATCATATCCGCCATTATTTTTTTCCATTAGAACAACTATGCTTCAGTTCCATCAGAACTCTATTTTTGTTCATTGACCTGTTTCAGTATATTATTGACTTGTTCATATATCAGTAAATAGAGCTGTTATGGGGCGCTATGCAGTAGTGGGTGCTGATTACAATGGGCAATGGGTAGAGACGCCTAAGTGGTGGTCTTGGCGTTCCAATACTATTTCAACAGTACCTATTGCATTGAAATTGGAGGGTACATTTGATGAGTTGATTGATAGCGTCATTGAACGCGGACAATTAACTTGTGATCGCGGCGACGATCCATTAGTTATATGCTTAGTGTTTTGCCTGCTATGGGGAAAATAACTCTTTCGTTCATTAGGAATGACAGTAATTTGCGCATATACCTCCTAGATATAGATGGTAATGGTAGTAGGCCTATTCTTTATATTTCCCAGGTCGAAAGGTCTGTCGCAACTTCAAATGCTGTTGCGGCATCTCCCATAGCAGCTGATGATCAAATGGTTGAGTCCAGCAATATTATTGGAGATGGTACTGGCAAATCACTCTTGTACAAGAATGATGAGAAGGCTACGAGCCACCTTCGTAGTGCCTTCGTGGGAGATAAAATAACATGTACATGTAAGACATTTATCAAAAGGGGCAGGAAAAGAGTTCAGCACATTCCATCCATCGGTGTATCATTTACGTCCAAGAAGAGAAGGAATAAATGTTCAAATTGTAAACGACCCGGCCATAAAAAAACAACTTGCCATCTGGCTCAAAATAGACAGTGATTTATTATTTATTGTTTTTCCCTAATGAGTGTAATAATTTATTTTTCTGAACATTTGTAATAACTTGTGAACTGAATAAGTTCTGTATCTTTGCTTCCAATATACCAGTGTTTAGTCTTGTTGTTTATTAGAATTAGATATGTTGATAATAGACCCTTTTTTGCTGCGGTTGAGGTTCTTAACTCTCGATTTTAACAAGTTGACAAAAAATCTTAACTAGCTTTATTGATATTTGTAGTAATTACTGTTGGTTGTAGACTTTTTGAACATAGACCAACTCAGCATAGACTGAAGACATCATTTCCAACAGTTAGCTTGCTAGTGGATTGTGTGGTTGATAATCGGCCAGTTGAAACGCGTGTCAGGTTCTTTAAAGGGTGCACTGCCCAAAGTATGAACTATCTCATCTGATACAATGACTCCAATAACTCATGTCTTTTGACCTTCTTCCCCTATAGAGTATAAATAGGGCCCTCATTTCCTAATTTTTTTAACACCCATCAACAAGTTAATTCATCTACCCCTACTTTTTACACCTCTTTGATCTCCTCCCAAGCCTCTTAAAACATACCAGAAGATGCAGGGGATGCAAGTAATGACTATGTCTGGCCGGATGGAATGTACATCATTACAAGAAACCGTACATGCTTCACTCTTACTGTAAATAGATATTCATGTATAAATGATGACCTAGTAAGTTTCGTACCTCGTTCTTTAATATTTGGATTTATTTACCTTAGTTATTTGATTTTATATTCATGTATAAATGATGACCTAGTAAGTTTCGTACCTCGTTCTTTAATATTTGGATTTGTTTACCTTAGTTATTTGATTTTTAACACATTAAATGATGTACTCTTTGATTATAGATTTTTCTATGGAACATAGCATATCTTTTACCCGACTACACGATGCAAGCTGTTATCTACAGTGGTGATGTTAGATACTTCATGGAACTACGTGTGACACCAACTCGCAAAACGCTTCAGCGAGGTTGGTTAAGGTTTATTAATGATCGTGATATCACTCAAGGCCAAGTTCTCCACTTTCAAATAATGCGCCGACATCCTGAATATGGTCTTTGTTTTCGTGTTCATATGATGCCACGAACAAGAGGATCTCTTTAATAGTTCAGTAAAGAAAGCTCTTTTTTTTTATTAATGTATTTATTAAAAATATTATCAATGAAAATGGGTGATATTTTGTCGGCGTATTGTTATCATAGTTCGAGTAGTATGTGAGTTTGAATCTAAATACTGCTCGTTTTGAGATGTTAATTTCTATCTAAAGTTGATATTTACTGTAAATAATTTTTAAATGGTGCCGGCCTGAAGGATAAAATTATCTCAAAATAATAATCCAATTATAATCTCGTTATTCTCACCACATCATAATTCTCAACTGCGCATCACTCCAGCAATTTTGTAGCCCTCATACTTATAATAACTAGTCTTTGTGTATGCGCATTGCGCATGTTCCACCTCGTGTTCCACAAATCAATGAGTATGATTTATATCACATAATAAAAATATAAAAAAATGTGTATGTTTATGCAAATACTTAATATCTATTCAAATTAGCTAACTCAATCAAGGAAACATCATTGAAGAGGAAAATTATAAACTGAAGAAACAGAATGTAAGTCCAAAAAAAGCGTTGAAGTTACATGCGGCTACTTGTTCAACATATTATTTGTCTTAAATTGCAAATAATTTTAAAAACTATACGATTAATCAAATCGGAATGGATGTGTACTAATGAAATATCAAGATATATCATCGAAAATTCTAACAACAAACCGGATCAAATGAATTATTAGCAACTCAAGTGATTAAAGCCTCATAAAACTTGAACTCAAAGATATTCATGTCCAAACACCTAAATAAATATCAAGAAAACTACCATGCTAATGTTAATTACGAACTCCTCTGAAATAGGAAAACAGTAGGAAGATATGGTCAAGATTCAAAATTAATTGGATCAAAAAGAAAACAAGGGTGTGTAATTTTGCATCATAGAGTATTTACACCAAATTAAATATTTATCCTCATCAGCTAAAATCAAAAGTAAAAATACATATATCATTTAATCAAAATTAATTGATAATTGTGTGTTTGAATAAAAACCCTAGTGCACTATCTATGGTCAATTGGAATCTTACATAATCCTTACACCTTCAAGCACAAGGAGAGCATTGATGTCAGCAATGGTGGAGGCAAGCATGCCTAGGTTTTAGTAAATATGCCTTTACTCCTACGGTATATGTGATTAATTGGTTTCAAAGTCCTAAAATTTAGTGTTATAATCGTAATTTATTAAGAAATTCACTGTTCAAATACAATCAAATTTCTCAAAACTTAATCGTGATTATAAATTACGCTTTCCAGTCCACATTATAAACTACGTCGATTAGTAATTACAAGATCAATAAATAGGTTGACTATTCAATAGAAGAAAATAACGAAATTTTAAAAGTAAATCATCCAACCAAAGTCAAAACAAACAGCCTTTACCCAATATAAATCCATTTGAAAAGTTTAGTGATTTTGATGTCTTATTTTTAATAAAATTAAAGGTGGAATACATGTGAGGAATCTAAAGCCATTAGGAAAACTGAAAGTAAATGAAAAATAGAATGTTTCACTAAAGAGGAAACAATATGCAAATAATCACGTATGCGATATAATGGAATTCAATAAGAATGCAAAAACAAAGTAACTTACTATAAGATTCCCAACAGCCATGTTGGAGCTAGGTTCCAGCACAAAAATTATTGCTTTAGAACAAGTAGTCATAAATGAGATGTACAATTGGTATTCCCCGAACAACAACGGAAAACAAATAATTTTGTGTTCTGCAAGATGCATGGAACAGATTGTTCAAAAAAAAAAAAAAAAGTAGCTTCAAGCAATTCTCAATTCTTTGGCATCTCTACCTGTAGAATTGAACCTTAAAATCGAGTATCGTAATATATTAAAAATCGAAATTATAAAACATACTTTCATATCAATAAGCATAATGGATAGAATTTTATCATCTTATTTGAAATCAAATATATCCCATACGGTTGTGATAGTTTGGAAGATCAAACAAAACAAAAAAAATAGATAGAAGCTAAGAAATAGCAATATGAGCAAAACCAAAAAAATTGGATATAAATTGAGAAATCAACAATATGAACTTCCAAAGTAGCAGCACTTACGACTTAATTGGGAAGAGCCTCATCTTGATTATTTGAATAGATGACTGACCTGTAGTAGGTTTTTTATGAAAACACAAAGCTGAATTCTTTTATAGATAGCTACGATTGTCTAACCCTAATAGGACTTTCGTTCTTTATTTGTGATTAGGAACATGAGGCGTACAAAAATTCGGAGTTTGTACTAAATTATAACTCTAAGGGGTCGTTTGGTTGGGTGTATAAAGGCTTAATACATGTACTAAAATCCACACTAAATTATTACCATGTTTGGTTGCTTTGGTTGGAATTTTAATACTTGCATAAAAATAGTACAATGTTTGGTTAGACTTTAAGATATAATACCCGCATAACTTAATGAGGAAATCTATGTATTATTTTATGCAGGGTAGAAGGTGGAATTAATAATGTGGGTATTAACAATGTAGGTATTAAAATTTAAAATGACAATATTAACCCTCATAATAATAAAGATAATTTTAAATTATATTTAAGGAGTAACTAAATATTTTAAATTATAACATTGTACATTAATTTGTAATATATTAGTGATTCAAGAAATAATTCCTATAGCTAATATCTACATTACTAATACCCACATTATTAATACCCGCATTACTAATACCCGCATTATTAATACCCACATTGCTAATACCCACATTGCTAATACATACATTACTAATACCCGCATAAACTCTATCTCAACCAAACGACCCGTAAGGGGTCGTTCGGTTTCACCCACCATAAATTAATACCCGCACAAAACTCCGCGCTAATTTAGCGCAGCGTTCGGTTGGTTTTCTGTGAAATTTTAATACCCGCATAAAATTAGTGCAACGTTTGGTTGCGTTTTTGTATATTCCGCATTATTAATACCCGCATTATTAATGCGGGAATCTACGTATTATTTTATGCGGGTAGAAGGTGGTATTAATAATGTGGGTATTAATAATGCAGGTATTAAAATTTAAAATGACAAAATTAACCCCATAATAATAAGGATATTTTAAAATTTTATTTAAGGAGTAAATAAATATTTTAAATAATAATATTGTTTGTTAATTTGTAATATATCAGTGATTCAACAAATAATCCCTATGTTATAATATATGCATGACTAATACCCACATTATTAAACCCCACATAACTAATACCCGCATTATCAATACCCACATTATTAATACACACATTATTAATACCTACATTACTAATACCCGCATTAATAGTTAATACCCGCGTAAAATACTCCAACAACCGAACGACCCCTAATGTATTTAGCAAGATATGTTTTTAACTTTGTATTATTAAAAATTATGTGTAATTACAATTTTATCTATGATTAAATGCACTTACGAAGGTTAAAAAAGTCGAGTGACATTTCACTAAGGCCTTCGTGCTTTTATAATTATATAATATAATAGTATCGATAGTTATAATAGTGCAAAACCAACTATTAAGTTCGGACAAGAAATCTATTTCAACATGACTTTGAATACAAAACATAACTAGATACATGAATTAAATAAATTACTAATAAGTATCAAATTCTAAGAAATTTAGGTTTTCTCAACCAATTTTGAGTTAACACAGCCCATTGTATTTGTGCATATTATATTAAAAGTATACTATTTATACAGATATGTATAAGAAGAAACATTTTGGAAAGCGATGTCGAATGACACTCTTCCCTTACAAAAAGGGTATTGGGAGTAAATATCTATGGTTGATGGAAGAAAGGGGACTACAGTATGTGCAGTGTAAATAACGGATGAAAATGAAAAACTCATGAACAGATATAAATTAAAATTATCAACAAAAAAAAAGTGCGTTGTATAATTAAAACATCTAATTCCACGATTGTACAGCCGTCTTGAGAGAATGTAAATACAATATGATGTTCTAAGAAAGCTTTATAGCAAAAGATAATAATAAAAAATGTATGAGTGGAATCCATCCTAACTTTGAACACAAGTCCATAAACATGTTTAAGACCTATTCATGGGTTCAGTTTCCAAAATAGACCGTAACAACGTAAAATCAACGATTCATTAAATGTCGGAATTAACCAAACGACCTAGTAATTCAATTCCTCACCTCATGAACCTAACAAAATCAACGACTTGCTAAATGGTGCTTGTTTACTCAAAACTATACCTGTCAATCGGGCCAGGACCGGCCCGGACCGGCTCGTTAAGAGTCAGCTCACCGGTCCCGGTACCGGTCCGGTCCGGTCCGGGCCATTACCGGTCCGGTCCGAATCGGTTTTCTTTCAAAAAATTGAAGCCCGGCTCGGACCTTAGCCCATTAAACACCGGTCCGGTCCGATTTTTTTTTCTTCTTTTTTCTTTTTCATATTTTAGCTAAGCCTATCACTTTGTACTTGCAATTGGAAGGACATATAATCCTATATAAAAAGAGAATGAAGGTGAAAGCATGAAAGAAAGGATCAAACATTTTGAGAATCATATACTTTGACTCATTGATGGAAACCAAGTTTAATCACTATGTTAATTTGATGCACTACTCATGAAGTAAAAGATCACTGTTATTATTTTAAGTAAGTACTATCTCATCATTACTATAGTACGCTTAGTCAAATAGATACAACTTTAATACTACAACTCAAGGGTGAGAAACTGAGACTATCAAATTCTCTTACAACCAAGACGATAAGTTGTATAAAATACTTAATTAATATATATATTCTTGATTAGCAATGAAAACATAGTAAATGAATATGTTCATTCGTTGTACTTAATGAAGCTAAAAATATCTTTGATACTATTGCATATTGAGGGATTCTAAAAGGGACTAAATGCTACATTATATTTGTATGATTCTTGGTAAAAGCATCTCTCAATTTTCCTCGATATATAGTATAATTTTTCTATGAAAAAACCGGTCCTGTCCGGTCCACCGGTGGGCCAAAGACTGGTCTTTTACCGGTCCGGGCTAACCGGTCTTTTTCCTTAAGCCCGACTCGGCCCGCAACCCGCTTCCTCCTTGTCCCGGACCGCTTATAATGGACCGGTCCGGTCCGGTCCGGTACCGGACTAGCCCGGCCCGATTGACAGGTATACTCAAAACGATGTATTATGTTCTTATTTTGCACCGAGCTAGAAACTAAAATTTCATTTCAAAACCTATCAAACCACCTCCAAATGACTTCAAATATTACAAGAAAGATTAAAAATATAACATGACCAAGCTTTTTGAACTGTCGTTTCTCAATATTGAGCTTAAAGTGAAATGCATGTTCAAACACAAATTTAACTTACAAATACAATTTTTTTAAACTCTAACTTAACATTTTTTTTTAAAAAAAAAAAAAAAAAAAACTTGGAACCTTTAGTCATACGCTTACCTAGCATACAATATAATGATTCATCTAATTCTAATAACTTAATTCGTCTCGAACTTTAGATATGTTAAGAATCACTAAATTATAAGTACAAATAGCTAGTATTAGATTCAAAATCTAGTAAGTCGGGTAGGTTGTGTAGAATTCCAATTTCGAATTCAGAATATTCAAATGTTGAGTCTATATCTAACAAAAGCGTAGGAGTAACATTACTAGCTAAGTGTATCCCCATTTCCGTGCATCAATAATGCCCTATATCTAGTAATTAGCCTATGCTATGAAGCTAAGTTGTAAATCAAGGGCATGTTTATGGAGAAAGGCAATATATTGGCAGTGGCGTAGTCAGAAAATTTTTCAAAGGTGTTTAAGCTTTAAAAAAAAATATTCCACAATGTATAAGCTCAGATTTGATACCGGTTGTTTAGCTAAATTTGACCACTCTACATCACAAAGCTAGCACTACTAGTTGTGTCAAGAATGTAAATGTAATATTTAGTTATAAATAATTAAATTTAACTCATGTACCTTGTGCGGCTCCACTACTGCATATGGGGGCTATCAGCAATCCCTATTTGTCAGAAAAAATATGTGTATTGGAGGAATACTGAAAGCTCTGAAATTTAATTATTTGGACGATGCAATGAGATTGCATGAGGTGTCTTACTAATACGCATATTCTAGCCTTTATTTCATGCCTTCACATACTTTACTTTGTTGTCCTAGACGTGCACAAGCTAGACCCAAGAAGCGCGAGTTTGAATTAGCTCTTGGCCGATTTTTGTTTAACCTATTCCTTCATTAGTTACTTAAAAACTACATAAGGAAACTTCATGTATTGTAGTTTGGTGGAAAAAACTCAAGTTCGGAAAATAAAGAACACCCAATTTTTAGTAGAAAACCACCTTGCCTCGACAAGTGTAAAAACCACAACATAATTTTATAAGATTTGCCTCAAAACTTCCACTAAATCAAAGCCAATAATTCATATTACTACAACACTTAGTATTCCAAAATAAACTCTAGCTCTATCCAGTGGCTTCTCCGCTGCCCCAAACCTAACAAGCAATCTCCAACTTGAAGATCATTATTATAACACCAAAGTACCTTTTATAATAGTCTTCTAATAAAGTTGATAAGGCATAACTCGATGATCTGTAACAGAGAGAATTAATCAGATACAAGCTGAACTAAGTTTTTAGACAAAGAAGCGAGCATCGAGTTGTTTCGGTAGTACTCCAAAACTTCAGAACTTATGCAATTTTGGATCTCTCAATCTTCTCTAAGTTTGCTTCAAATTTTTCTCTCTGAAAGTGCATACCAGTACCAGAATAACTTGAAACTATGTATATTAATGTTAGGGGTTAGGCATAACAGTTCTAAATAATTAAAGTAACACTAATAGTAAATATCAAAATCATCTCAACCAAGCCAACCAAGCCAAACTATTGAAGATCTTCCTCCAGTAAAAAACACAGTTTTTTTTTCAATAAAAGATCTCCCTAAGAAATATATTCCTACATTGAGATGGTAACTAAATATATGCCCAATCAATATGGTCTCTTTAAAGATTGTTTACATACTTTACCATAATATATTTTCCGATCAACCACAACCTGATTATCCAGTGAATTAGGAAAAAATTCAATTCACCACTTTTTTAATGATTCCTGCACTAATTTCTTTATAGATTTGTTAGTCATCAAAACCTCATAGCTCAACAACTTTCCTTTAGATCATGTGTAGGGAAAAAGAAACACAGAGATGAGAGAATGGTTGAAGGGATAAGTAATATTCACAACATACGTGGTGGATTATCTTGATTATAATGGGGAGAATAGAGATTGTATTTGAATTTATACGTAAGAAGATATATAAAAAAATACTGGCAAAATATTCAAACCAAAGATTTCTCAATGTTACTTAATTGTCTTCCTAAAAGAATACTGCCTCCGTTCCAAAATGATTGTCATAGTTTCCTTATTAGTCCGTTCCAAAAAGAATGGCACAATTTTAAATTTGGAAATATTTTTGAGTTGAAAGTACTACTTTACCCTTAATGAAATGATTTATAGCCACATATTTATGTATGGCTTACTTTGGACCACAAGTTTCAAAAGTCTTACCACATTTCTTAAACTCCGCTCCAAGTCAAACTATGACAACCATTTTGAAACGGGGGAGTACTATTTAGACACCAACACAGAAGATAGTAAAGCAAAAATCCATCATTAAGAAATACTCCATATAAGAGGACATTGATTTGAGAGCTTCTCTTTCTCATACTCCCTCCCGTCTAAAGTGATTGTTCATTTAAACTTTTCAAGATAGTTCAAAATAATTATGATTTATAAATATAAAAAAAAATCCTAGGACTTGTCCACTAATTAGACTGTTGCCTCAAACTGAACCATCATTTTGGACTGAATAAAGTATTATTATTGAGATTTGAGTGCACCTAAAACAAATGAACAATTATTTTGGATCGAATGAGGTATTACTATTCAGATTTGAGTGCACTTAGGAAACAGAGACACCACTTTCATTTCATATGAGTTGTCCACTAATTAGGTAGCTGCCTCAGATTGTCAAATTCTTTCTTCATATACCATCTTCGATTAGTAAAATTTCAAATCCACATATATGTTTCCTTCTTTTTTGACGTTCTTTTTAGTGTCTTATTTTCTTTTTTCTTTTTTCCTGGTGAGGCCTGCACTTCTATTCCAATATTGAGCAATTTACCCACTATTTGAAAGAACTCTGTATTTTCAAAAAAAAAAAAAAAAAAAAAAAGGAAGAAGAAGACTAAGAAGAAAACTAATTCCCACTTTTGCATTTTCAAATCATGGAAACAAATGTAGACCACCACTCGTTATAATATTTAATGCAACAAAATGACCCCAAAAAAATACTCTAATTTTTATCCCGTTCCGTATTTCTTACGCGAAATAATCGAATTCGTATATGTATCTTAAAACTTTCTTTTTACCATTAAGTGCATCATTGATAGCTGTGAAATATACAATGTTATACGTTTTTATACAAGGTAAATTACGACATTTATATAAATGTATAAATATTGTGTACAATTTATACACTTGTAAAAATAATACGACTATGCCATTGTAGTCGGAATCATGGCCACGTGGGTAAAAATTTGTGTGTTAAGTGGTATATCTTTGAAAATTTTCCAAAACTAAAAAGACAAAGGAAATAAATAAGTTAAGATTTTAAGAAATTGAGAATTCATTGATAGAAAATTATTGTTCTTCTACTTTTTGTCAACTATAGTAATAAATCACATTCTAGCACAGCTAGTAGAAAAAAAAAGAATACAGTAACTTAATAACGTGTGAAAGAAAGAGGCTTAGGACCTCTCAAGTTTTTAAAGAAGGAAAGGGGATTTCAATTTCTTTTCCATTTTCTTTTATTGTGTTTTCGTCACTAAGGGGTTAATTAAGAGGGGAGGGACTGTTTTGCAAATATTAAAAATTGAGAAAACAACAAGTGGGGCAAACAGGTGGCTAACGGAACAACAAGTGGGACATACACGTCAAAACATATATATACACTCTCTCTCTCTTCTGCAAAGCTCATTTCCCCAATTCTCAGAAAAGGCTCTTCAATTACACACATTTCTCTCTCTTCAGTTTTCAAAAGACCAACTGTTCATAGTCAAATTTGTTCCTTTTTTCTTTGATTCCGTCAAATTTGTGGTGGAACTAAACCCATTGTTGCATATTTCCGTTCATCAAGTAAAAACAGGTATTTTTTCAATTTTTTTAAAGAAAAAATAAGAATATAGTTCATTTAAAAATCTTGTTTCGTTTTCTGGTTTGAGTTCATTTTCTAAGTTTGTGTAGGGGTTTGGTGTAAGTTCGTTTGATAACCCAGAATACACTGAATTATATCGTGACTTCGATTCTAACGAAAAAATTATGTGTAAACATCAGAAATATGTGTAAACATATTTGCAAATGTGTACACATCTTTGCAGATGTGTAAACAAAAGATGAGAATATATCTGAAAAAATGGGCGTAGATCTGCAAGATCTGTACACATATTCTTGATGTGTACACATATTATTTTATGTGTACACATATTTTGTGTACATATATTCTTGATGTGCGTACACAAAAAAATTCAAAAAAGGGTTTATTATTTTTACACATATTCTAGATGTGTACACATATGGTTATATGTGTACACATATTCTTAACGTGCGTACGCAGAAGTTTAAAAAACGCACTACTATTTTTACACATATTCTTGATGTGTAATTCTCTTAGAAGCTGTTTTCATCTAATCTAACTATGTTATTCCTTTTATTTGCTATGTAGATATAATGGTTAGTACACGTCGTGAGGAGCCTAGTGGTATCAGTAACAGGGGTGGCAAGAGGAATGCTGATAGAAGAAGCGAGACGTCTGAAAATGCTAGCAAAAGAACTAGAACTGCTAGCGGTAAAGCACGATCAAATGAGGCCCAATCAGAGAGCCAAGCCAGCATAGATATGTGTGCACCTGTAAATGTTAATCAAATCATTGAAGAAGTTAATCAACAAGCGGCACTCATTGATAATGGATCGAAAAATGAGGACTCTACAATTCAGGTAGGTGAAAATAAGGAGGGCGATGTAGAATGCAATAAGGGAGAGAAGAATATAGTGGAGAAAGAAAATGATAGAGTTACTGGTGATAGAGAAGAAGAGGCTGCTGAAAAATTTGTTAGTGAGGTTATTGAAAAAGAAGGTGATGCTAGTGGAAGGGATGGAGTAGAAGAAGGAGATGCTAGTGGAAGGGATCGAGTAGAAAAAGATATTGGTGTTGGTGCTAGTGGAAGGGAAGAACAAGTAGAAGGTGTTGGTAGTGTTAGTGGAAGGGAAGAACAAGTAGATGTTGTTACCAGTGTTAGTGGAAGGGAAGAACAAGTAGAAGGTGTTAGTGTTAGTGGAAGGGAACAAGTAGAAGAACAAGAATGTGGAAGACAAGCAGAAAGTGGAGAATGTGTTGGTACTAAGGGTGGCTAACGGTCCGGTTTTGACCGGACCGGACCGGAACCGGGCCGGAAACCGGCTCGGACCGGTCCGGACCGGTTGAAACCGGACCGTTGGCCACTAACGGGCCCCGATCCCGGTACCGAACCGGTGCCTCGAAAAAAAAACCGGGAGGACCGGATAAAATTTGGACCGGAACCGGCCCGGACCGGTCAAAAAAATAAAAAAAAAAAAAAGAAAATCTGCCCGTTTCTAGCCGTTGGGCAACGGCTCTTTTGACCCCATAGCCGTTGTCCAACGGCCAAAAACAGCCAAATACACCCCTCTACCACCCATAACCACCCCTAACTATTTTTTTTCTATAAATACCCCATTATTTCATCATATTTTTCACACAAATCTTCCAATTCTCTCTAATTCTCTCAAATTTTCTACAATATTGCTATTGTTCTACTTTGGCTATTTGTTAAAAATTTATAATTTGGCTACTTTATCAAGTTCTATTTGGAGTTTCTATCAAAGTTATATTTGGATACTTGGTGAAGTTTATAAATATCAAGTATTGGGTTAATTGGAGGCGCTACGTGGTTGAAAATATCAATTTGGCTATTTTTGCAATTTTTCGATTATCAAGTATTCAACTAATTAATTGAAGTGGAGGCTCAAGTTTCAACTTCACCTCAATTATACGGTTATATTTTTGGTTGGTCGTTCCTACTTCTACTCTTTTATTATTTTTTTGTCATATATATTTATTTTATTTGCTATTATTATGTCTCAACGAGGTTCAATTGGAACTAGTAGTGGGGGGCGGGCACGTGGTCGTAGGGGAAATAGGGGTAAAGAAATTGCTGGTAGTTCTAGTCGGAATACCCACATAGATGATTCTCAATATTATCATGATGTTACCGCTGATACCATACTTGATCACGAAATGTTAGAAACACGATATGGGAATCAAAGCGGGGGGGTTAATTTAGAAGAAACACCTGAATTTCAAGCTAGTCCACCCGAAGTTCAGTCTGACTTGCCTCCTGAACCTCCTACTAGAATACCGGCTAAACGTAAGGATAGATCTGATGTGTGGGATTTTGCAACAAAGAATGTTTCAGCGCAGACGGCCTCCTGCGGGCTTTGTGATAAGGTGTGGGTTTTTAGAACTGGGGGTAATGAGGGTGGGACGGGTAAACTTAGGGCCCACTTACAAAAGAAACATCCTAAAGAATGGGCAACGCGGGCGGGTGGTATATATTTAGGGACCGAACATCAGGGAGTAGCGCATGATCAATCTTCGGGTACCCAAGCAAGAATTAACCATTTAACAGGAGGGCTTCTTACTTATGATAAACAAAAGGATAGGGAAGAAATTGCTAAACTAGTTGCCCTCGAGGGTTTACCTTATAGTTTTCCTTCTTCTACTGGTTTTGTTCGTTATGTTCAGGCTGTATATAATCCCTCTTTTAGAGGTTTTCCAAGAACTACTGTTAAAAATGATATTATTAAATTTAAGAACGAATATCAGGATTATTTGCGATATATGTTTGATAACTTTGATACTAGAGTATGTCTTACTACGGATATGGGTCGTTCTACTAATGGATGTGATTATATTACTGTGACTTGTCATTGGATAGATCCTGATTGGGTTTTTCAAAAACGTATTATTGCTTATAAAATTGTTGATGAACCACACACGGGAAATTATATTTGTAACAAAGTTTCATCAATTTGTCGTACGTACTGTTTGTCTAACAAAGTTTTTAGTATTACGGTAGATAATGCTACAAACAACACAGACGCACTTAGGAACTTGATACCTATTTTGAACCCTCCTTTTCCTGAATTTTTTCATGTTAGGTGTGCATGTCATATTTACAACTTAGTAGTCAGAGATGGTCTTACCTTGTTTAACGACATTATTAAAAAGGTGCAGATAGCTATTACTTATATTTTTAGAAATAAAAACCAAGATAGAAGACGAGAATGGGAAAGAAAATGTGTAGAATTAGGAATGCCAGTTAGGAGAGTCCCAAAGGAAGTTTGTACTAGGTGGAACACTTTATATGATGCATTGACTGTCGCTTATGACTATAGACTGCCTATTTCTCAAATGTATAATAAACATTTTATGGAAATCTATCACCTTAAAGATGAGGATTGGCAAGTTGTTCAACATCTTCTTCAGTTTTTACATAAATTTTATCAAGCTACTTTAGAATTTTCCGGTCAATATTATCCAACTACTCCTACCATGTTATATTATATAGCTGGAATATCGGAATTATTGAAAATGTATAAACAATATGCAGTTTACTTACCGGCTGTACAGTTAATGATTGAAAAGTTTAGAAAATATTTTTTTCCAATTCCTCCTCTTTTTTACATTGCTTCTGTGTTGCATCCTGCTTTTAAAATTAAGTTAACTGAACGACTTGTTAGAGAAGTATATGCAAATTTAGAAATTACTCCAGAGGAAATTGCTACTAACAAGTTTCCAAGTGTAGACGAGGCTGTTGCTAAAGTTTATGCAGATACCGTGGCTGTTTTTGCAAAGTATAGAGCTTGGGCAGACACTGCAGAGCCAACGGAACCAATACTATCCACCGGGCAAAGTTCTTCACAGGCAGGAGCAGGAATGCGCACTTTTGGGGGACTTGACGAAAAGTTGCTTTCAGAACAGGACGAGTACGGAGAGGAATACAGCGAGTTCCAAGTGTATTTAATTCAATATCCAAAGAAACTTAACAACTTTGGAACTGCGAATTTGTTGGATTATTGGAAGAATCAAGAATCGCAATTTCCAATTCTTGCAAAAATGGCCCGGGATATATTAACAATTCAAGCTTCATCAGTTGCATCGGAAAGCGCTTTCAGCCAAGGAAGATTTCAAATTGGAGATCACAGATATTCGTTGAGAGAGGAGGCAATGGAGACAGGAGTTTTATTCAGGGATTGGATAAGAGCAGAGCGAAGAAACTTTGGTCTACCAGAACTTACTAAGGAAAGGGGCAGAGCATATATCGATCAAATTTTGAGCGACGGAACAAGTGAAGGGAGTCAAACCGGCAATGAAGAAGAAGAAGAAGACGAAGAACCAGAAGGAGATGATGAACAAGATCAACAACGGCCAGTTCCAAAAGAAAAGCCTACAAGTGTCCTCAAGAAACTAGCTAATATGTTTAAAAGAATGTAATATTCTAATTTCTAAATAAGAATTTTGAATTTACAAGTTTTTGTTTAGATGTAATTTGCACTACTTATATCTTAAACAATTCAATAAAATTGCTCCAAGTCTTGGAATTCAATCACAACTATTGTCTTCATACTTTTTATTTTTAATTTATAGTTTGCGCAAAAAATACTACAATTAATTACTAGTTTGTAAATTAGTTCAAATATTCAATTTTGAACTTAAAGAATTAATTCAAAATTTGAATTTACTAAAATTAATTCAAAGTTTGAATATTGAACTTAACAAATTAATTCAAGACTACAAGTTCAAATTATAAAAAATACTACAATTTTTTTAATTCTAAGTTTAAACTTTAATATGTACAAGTAAAAACTAAATAATATTTTGTTGTAATATTTTTCAAAGTACTTTCCACTTTCCACCACTTTAAATAAAACTCAATGGAAAAACAAAAAAAAAAAAAAAAAAAAAAAACTTATTTGGGCCGAACTGCCGGACCGGACCGGACCGGACCGGCATTTTGGCCCAACGGCTCTCTTTCAAATATAGCCGTTGGCCAACGGCCAAAAACGGCTATATTTGCCTATCACCCCCCCTAAACGCCCCCATACCCCCCCTCCAACCTATTTTTATCTATATATACCCTATTATTTCATCATTATATCACACAATTTACCATTTTCTATCTATTTATCTCTCAAATTACTCTCAAAGGCTATTTTCTAAATTTCTTCCAAATTCAAAACAATTAGAATGGCTGAAAATCAAGCTCCCGCTGCTCCCGCTGCTCCCGCTCCTCCTGAACAAAGACGTCGTTCTATAGTGTGGGAACTTATTACGAAAGATACTGAATCTCAGAAAGCTAAATGTAGCATCTGTAACAAAGAGTGGCAAATTTACACTGGACCCAACAATGGAGGTACGGGAAAGTTTAGGCAACACTTAAAAAAAAACCACAGAACCGAATGGGATATAATAAATGGCTTTATTCCGCGTGATTGAAAATTTGAAGAGATGGCTGAGGGAATATCTATTTCAATTATGTATTTTCGAATTTCTAGTTTATTTAGTATCTTTGTAATTTTTCGATTTCTAGTTTGTTTTGTCATTTCAATTATCTATTTCTCATTCAATAAACGTTTGTTTTGTTTCATAAACTTTACACTGATAAAGTAACAAACTAGAAGACGTCGTTCAATTATTTATTTCTCATTCAATAAACTATACATTAATAAATTTTAAAATATAATTTACATAATTATTTTGTTAATTTGTTTTATTAAAAAATATAATTTACCTAATTATCACAAATGATGTTTAAATAAATTGTTAAGTTTTTCAAATTTTAGTTTTATTTGCCTAAAAAAAAAAAAAAATAACAAAAAAACCGTTAACCGGCCGGACCGGACCGGTACCGACCGGCCTAACGGTCGCCGGAACCGGTTCCGATCCGGCTCCAATATTTGAAACCGGCATGGACCGGACCGGTAAGACCGGACTTCCACCGGTTTGAATTTTTTTTGGCCCGGTTCCGGACCGGAACCGGACTCCGGTACCGGTTCCGGACCGGACCGGACCGCTGGCCACCCATAGTTGGTACTGCTAGTGGAGTACAAGAAGAAGGTGGAGAACTTGTTGGTACTGTTGCTGGAGAAAAAGAAAAATTGGCAAAACATGCTGCCTTGAGAAATTGGAGGTCGTTGTTGAGAAAGATAATACAGAATGATGACAATGCTGAGAAGGAAAAGGAGTTGGATAATGCTGAGAAGGATGCTGAGGACTTGGATAACAATGATGATGATGAGGAGGAGATGGTTGAAGAAGAAAGTGTTGGTGCAAAATCAGTCGGGGCAGCCCCAGAAGTGGTATGTGTTTATGTGCACACATATAAATAATGTATACACACAGATATTTTGTGTACAGATAAGATATATGTGTACACATATAAATTATGTGTACACATATATCTTTTGTGTACACAAAGAAATGATGTTTGAAAAAATGTAACTGATCAAGATCTCTTAATCATTTTCAGGTTGAGGAGGGCACAATGACTTTCCATCCTGATATGAATCTCAGGACCTCTATGGAGGAACATGGAGAGTTCACCGTGGCCAAGGTCACACAAAGATCCTCCCTTTCCGGGGATATGAAGAAATTTCGAGAGGCTTTGACTAATCTGGATGTGTTGGATGATTTTAAAAGTTCTGTGTTTGGGCACTTGTTGGGTCTGAGTGATAAAGCAATTATTCCTCCAAAATTAGTCCATGGGCTCCGATTGCGGACCATAAAATGCAAGAAGACAAAGGAGGTATGGGTCAAATTTAATAACCTTCCTGCTCAGTTTGGACTAAAGGAATTTGCATTAATGACGGGATTGTCCTGCCATGATTACCCTAGTGATGTTTTTCTGGATGATGTGAAAGCGAAGGGGCAACAGATGTGGGACACGTTAATCGAGGAGAATGGAGGAAAAAAGGTTGTTTCTGGAAGTGAGCTCTTTAGAGTGATCAGTGAAGGTGATCTAGATGCCAGGACGAAGTTTCGTCTTTCCCTTGCTTGGTTTGCGCACTCAATCTTATGTTCGAAGGATGCGCACACAAGTGTTGATCCTTTATTTGTCATGTTGGCTCATAGGCCTACCACATTCTTCGCCAAGTATCCTTGGGGGAGAAAAAGCTTTGAGATGACAATTCAGAGCCTAGTCAAGCCAATTTCTGTTGAAATGAAAGGATACAACCTGTATGGCTTCCCATGGGCATTCGTTGCATGGGCATATGAAGCCATTCCATCCCTTCGGCGCCCGGAAATTGATGACAAACCCACAGAACCAAGGATGATAAGATGGATCCCTACTAAGCAGGAGAGGGAATGTGATCATATCCTTCGCCATGTTGATAACCCGGTTAGTGATTTTTCAGTTATCGTCGATTTGGTGTTTACACATAGTTTATATGTGTACACATATTACTTATATGTGTACACACAAGTAAAATGTAAGAATATATATTACACATAGTTCTTTATGTGTACACATAACTTATATGTGTACACACAACTTTTATGTGTACACACAAGTAAAATGTAAGAATATATTACACACAGTTCTTTATGCGTACACATAACATATATGTGTACACATATAAGTTATATGTGTACACATAACTTTTATGTGTACACGTATGTTTTATTTCCTGATCTTTTTTTTCTTTTCTAATACAACTTTTTTTTTATGGGGTTGCAGGTGGTGAGTCCATTCCTTGTGCCTACTCCAAGGGAGAAGAGAAAGGTGTTCATGAAAAATTTGTTGCCACTTGTGGATGAGGAGGATGAGTTGATCGATCAATTGACGGAAAGACTTAAAGGTGCGCAAAATTTGAGGCTGGGGGATGTTGTTGGTGGTGACAGAGCACTTGCAATTGTTGGTGGTGACAGAGCACTTGCAATTGTTGGTGTTGATGCAGAGGTTGTTCCAAAGCATGTTGATACAAGAATGGATGATGTTCTATGAGGAAATGGAGCCTTAAGTGGTATTGGATGAACTAATTTGATTGGTCTGTATTTAAGGATGATTTTAATCTTTTTTTTGTTTTTGTTGTTATGTATGGATAATTTTAATCTTTTTTGATGTCGTGGTCAGACTAATTATGTTATGTATGGATAATTTAAGGATGCAGTACATAGGCTTTTATGTCTACACATGTTAACTATGTGCAAAAATTACTTGCGTATTTTCTCCTGTATAATTACTTATGTAATTTGCATAAGTCCATCATACACGTCAAAAATATGTGTACACGTAAAAAATATGTGTAGGTAATTACTTATGTAATTTACACAAGTCCATCATACACGTCAAAAATATGTGTTCACGTAAAAAATATAGGTAGGTAATTGCTTATGTAATTTGCACTAGTCCATCATACACGTCAAAAATATGTGTACACGTAAAAAATATGTGTAGGTAATTACTTATGTAATTTTCACAAGTACATCATACACGTCAAAAATACGTGTACACATAAATAAATATGTGTAGGTAATTACTTATGTGCGGACGGTTAAAAAGCATAAAAGGCGGATAATAAAACTAGGGCAGTTATAAAAACCATCGTTTCACTAAAAATAGCCTAATGCAACCCTTCAATAAACCGTCCATAACACATAAAGATGAAAGGACGCAATCCTCACATCCTTGCTCTATAAATAGTCGAAAATACTTTCTCATAATCACACAAGCAAAAACAATTCCAGTATCTATAGCAAAAACAACAAAGAAATCATGGCAAGACGTCCAATTATAAAGATGGAAGACTTGAAGAAAGATCTTGATGAAATGAAAGAAGCCCTAATCGAAGAAAGAGACCGTCAAATTATGGATATAAGGAGGATTAAAAGGATCTTCGAACTACTCCTAGCACCTTTGGGCAAGTCCCTAAAGGACATCTACTACACTCCACCCAACTCTCCACCTCGCTCCGGCTTTGAAAATTAGAATCTATAATGTTAAGTTTCCTTTTTATTGTGAAATCCGAGTTATGTCTTAATTTTAGTATATGTGAGGTCTATCATTATATGTATTTGAATCAATCTTAAAGTCCTCTATTAACATGTTCCTATGTTGAAATGAAAGTTATTTGAGTGTTCAAACGAGTTCTCATGCATTAATTGTGCTTTTGGCTGTTGATAATGATTGTATGTACTGACACATAACTTTACGTGTACACATAAATTTTATACGTGTACACACGTATATAATATGTGTACACATATAACATTTATGTGTACACATAATTAATATGCGTAAACGACTTTTAATTATTTTGGTTAATTGGAGTGCCTACAATGGGGAATCCATGTTCCTATGTTGAAATGAAAGTTATTTGAGTGTTCAAACGAGTTCTCATGCATTCCCTATCATTGGAGCATTAGAATCTTAAGATTTGGCCTTTTCATTAGACAGTAGTTGTCCTATTGATGGTCAAATATCTCAAATCTTGGTTAATTGGAGTGTCTACAGTGGCGAATCCATGTTTCTATGTTGAAATGGAAGTTATTTGAGTGTTCAAACGAGTTCTCATGCATTCCCTATCATTGGAGCATTAGAATCTTAGGATTTTGCCTCTTCAGAAGACAGTAGTTGTCCTATTGATGGTCAAATATCTCAAATCTTGGTTAATTGGAGTGCCTACAATGGTGAATCCATGTTCCCATGCTGAAATGAAAGTTATTTGAGTGTTCAAATGAGTTCTCATGCATTCCCTATCATTGGAGCATTAGAATCTTAGGATTTGGCCTTTTCATTAGACAATAGTTGTACTATTGATGGTCAAATATCTCAAATCTTGGTTAATTGGAGTGCCTACAATGGGGAATCCATGTTCCTATGTTGAAATTGAAGTTATTTGAGTGTTCAAACGAGTTCTCATGCAATCCCTATCATTGGAGCATTAGAATCTTAGGATTTGGCCTTTTCAGAAGACAGTAGTTGTACTATTGATGGTCAAATATCTCAAATCTTGGTTAATTGGAGTGCCTACAATGGGGAATCCATGTTCCTATGTTGAAATGGAAGTTATTTGAGTGTTCAAACGAGTTCTCATGCATTCCCTATCATTGGAGCATTAGAATCTTAGGATTTTGCCTTTTCAGAAGACAGTAGTTGTACTATTGATGGTCAAATATCTCAAATCTTAGTTAATTGGAGTGCCTAAAATGGGGAATCCATGTTCCTATATTGAAATGGAAGTTACTTGAGTGTTCAAACGAGTTCTCATACATTCCCTATGGAGCATTAGAATCTTAGGATTTGGTCTTTTCATTAGACAGTAGTTGTCCTATTGATGGTCAAATATCTCAAATCTTGGTTAATTGGAGTGCCTATAATGGTGAATCCATGTTCCTACATTAAAATGAAAGTTATTTGAGTGTTCAAACGAGTTCTCATGCATTCCCTACTATTGGAGCATTAGAATCTAAGGATTTGGCCTTTTCATTAGACAGTAGTTGTCATATTGATTCTCAAATATCTCAAATCTTAGTTGTTGGAGTGCCTATAATGGTGAATCCATATTCCTACATTAAAATGGAAGTTATTTGAGTGTTCAAACGAGTTCTCATGCATTCCCTACTATGCTTTTGGCTGTTGATAATGATTGAATGTACCCACACATAATAATTACGTGTTATTATGTGTACACATGTAACGTTTACGTGTACACATAATTAATATGTGTAAACGACTTTTAATTATTTTTTGTAATCTACCCACACATCGGCAAGATGTGTACACGTCAAACGAGATGTGTACACATATTATATTATGTGTATACATAAGTTATATGTGCACAGTACATTAATTTGTTTAGTGTTTCTAACTATCATGTTATGATTTTGTTTGTTCATTTTACGTTGAAGGATAAAGAAAGTATAGGTAATGTCTTCACAAAAGACATATTAAACAGAAAAATAGATAAAAACAAATAGGAACTATAGGTTTACAAATGGTTACAAATACAAGAAATGAACATATATGGTTCTATGAAACAACACTGGGGCCTCCGGAATCTACAACCCTCCGCTGGGGAAATGTTGTTTTCTTATGGCCAAGTCTCTTGCATATGCCACATCTATTCTTCCTACTTGTGAATGTTTCACCCACCGAAGGCATTCGCTTGGTCTTCCTTCTTCCTCGTGTCATTTTCACAAAAGGCGGCTTTATCTTCACCTCATAAAGCTCTGGTGGTGCATTCCACAACTCCTCTGCAATCATTGGATAGATTAAGCCGTCATACGCAAGAATGTATGCATTTGTAGAATAATACCCCGATGTATATTGGTATATCTCGTTCCCAAACTCAAATATTCCTCCATATCGACATCTTAAGGCTGCCATAGCATGTGTACAAGGTAGTTCGTCCAAATCAAACCTCCGACAAGAACAAGTCCTTTGAATTAGATCGACACTAACAACCTCATCCCCAGTATCGACATTGTAAACATCATTGCCAACTCAACAAACGTAAAGCTTGTTGCCCTCTGTGATATTTTTCCTTAATATTGTTCAATCGACGGAACACATGGCTTTGAGTGCTGTAAGAACATGGTACGCCTATGATGAAACTTTTCAGAAAAATTCCTCAAAATTCCATTGAACATTGTAACAATGGGATATTCTCTTTCATCCTTTAGCATTGCGTTAATTGACTCAGCGATGTTTGAGGTCATCACACCAAACCTACACATATATAACTGATTCTTACAACGTGTACATATGATTCTGCATTTATTTAAAATGACTACACATGAGACAGGCGTGTACACATAATATTATATGTGTACACAGAATTAATATGTGTACACGTATTTAATATGTGCACATAAGTCTACATTTTAAAAATTGAAAACACACGGACACACATAAGTTGTATGTGTACACATATTTAATATGTGTACACATATTAATTATGTGTACACATATACATTACGTGTACAAATATGGCTAATGTATAACATGACTACACATATAAAGGATGTGTACATATATAATATATGTGTACACATAAAAGCAGTATGTGTACAAATATTAAATATGTGTAGAAAGTATTACCTGCGGCCTGGAAAAAAAGCTCTGCTCCAGCGCTCAAACCCAACCAGCTCAAGATATGTGGCAACCCTTGGGCACAATTGTTACACCCCGTACGTCTAAATTGACGTATATCATTATAATATCATGTTAAGAATGATTTAAGTGAGTTTAAAGTAATAATATGACCATATATGATGTTTATATGTTGAATATAAAGTTTGGGAAAAATCAAATTTAAGTTGCGGAAAAACCGACTAAGGAATTACCTTGTAATGGAGCTTTTTCAGCAATTAATTTTATGTGTTATATGAAGTCTTTTGGGGACATATCATATACCAAATTGAAGGTCTTGGAGTGTAGTTTCCAACACTTTTAGCGGTTTACTCATATAACTTATAGATAAAAAGATATGAGCGTCAGAAGTTAGACCAGAAAAAGGGACATAAGCGCAAAAGAAGGCTAGAAATGAAATATTTTTATTATAAAAGAGAAATTTCTCTCTCTCTCTCGACATTTCCAGTAAAACCATGATATAAACAGAGCTTTTTCAGTTTGAATCCATTTTTTTATGATTTTGAAGATAGAACATCAATTTTGACACGAAACGGAAGATGGATTGCGTCAAAACGCTCTACGCGATTAGGGTAACATTATGCTACCTTCAATTTCGTCTATAGTTTGAGTTTTAGAATTACTTCATAGCTAAGTAAAGTATCTAAATTCTATTTTATAGCTTGTTTAAGCTTTAGAAGGTGTGGAATTCAAAGGAAACGAAGTTTAGAAGCTAGAAACATCAAAGGTATGTAAGGCTAAACCTTTCTTTTGGCAAGGCATGTATCTTTTAGATTTTGAAGCTTTTATTAGTTTTAAACTTAGTTTTTCTTGTGAGAAACTTGTATGGTACCAAGGAAACCTAGTATATACTTAATTTGGTACTAAAATCCAAGGTGAAAGACGTCCAAATCAGCAAGACAAAACGTTTCAAAATCTGAAAAATTGTTTTGATCTTTGGACAGTTGTTAGTATATCGATCATAACTCCTTATACAAAATTGATATTAAGATGACTTAAGAATCTCCAGAATCCTAATACATATATCTACAACTTTCATGAAGACCATGAGGTCTATAACTTTTATCTGCACCCTCAAAACTATGATGCAATACAGGACGCTGGTACTGTCTAGAAATTCTGTACATCCGTGGAATTGTTACGCCACTCTCATCTTGTTATCCAGTTAATTTGTTTATGTTATCAGTTTATCCGGGTATCCATTCCCGTGTATAGTATAGTGTTGGTTCTGTTTTGCGGATCATCCAGTTTTAGAGGAAACTCTGCCGAAATTTCTATAAAAAATCAAAGAGTTAGACAAATTCTAAGTTTCAGGTTGTGTCTACAATTCCATCCAGAGTTTTCTTATCATTCCTTTGAGTCCATATATATTGTCTCCACATGTGTTATGCCTCATACATGCTTATGCTTATATTGTGATCTTGTTATGTGTGATTTGGAGTCCCCCATAGAGGCTGGACATTGGACACACAGTCCGGTCGCGTGTGATACTACCTGTCTGGGGGATACAGCCCCTTTGGTTCAGGCGGGAGTTGAAACACCTAGTGTGACCGGGTGTCATTCACACACTCTGACCAGAGAGACTAGATATTACTGGCTGGGGGGGATATAGCCCATAACACCCACCAGGTTTGTTATATATGCGTATATAGCCACAGTATGTACTGCATGATTATACATGAGGCTAGTTCCGGTTTTCAGTTACCTGATTTGGGGGGATATAGCCCATAACGCCAGACAGGTACCAGTTCAGATAACAGTTCAGCTTTAGCTCGGTACCAGTTATCAGCTCTCAGTTATCAGCTCTCAGTTATCAGCCACCAGTTCTTAGCGTCAGTATCAGTTGACAGTTATCAGTTCTCAGTTATCAGCCACCAGTTCTTAGCGTCAGTATCAGTTGACAGTTATCAGTTCCAGTTTCTAGTAACCAGCTATCAGTCATATTACAGTTATTTATCTGTATAGTTCAGCTCAGTCTTCAGGTTCAGATTCAGCTAGACTTCAGCTTATATTCATATCATGTTTAGTACGTTCTTCAGATTTCCAGCTATATTGCTATGCTCCAGCTCATGTTTACATATTTATATTCCAGCCTACAGTTTCATTCAGCTATGACATATTATATGCTCATGCCTTACATACTTGGTACATATCGTACTCACGCCCTTTTCTGGGGCGCTGCGTTTCATGCCGCGCAGGTGCAGATAGATCAATGCTTGGACCATGTTAGTAGGCCATCTATCAGCTACTGGAGTCACTCCGCTTACTCCCGGAGTTACTTATCTTTTGGTATGTGTACAGTCAGCCAGCTTGGGTATGGCGGGGCCTTATCTCGTCCTTTGTATATTCAGTTCATCACTCTTAGAGGCCTGTAGATATGTCCCTGTGTGGTGCAGTCAGTATGTTATGTATGTCAGCTTATGTTAGCCTTGTCAGCTATTTGCATTGCATACTCCTTATCAGCTAGGTTTATGCTTATTCTGTTTATCAGTTATAATGGTTAGCATATTATCAGTAGGATTAGTGATGATCGACACTTAGTGTTGGTCATCCGTCGCGGCCCTAAGTTGGGTCGTGACAAAAGTGGTATCAGAGCCAGGTTCAGTCCTAGGGTGTCTACAGGCCGCGTCTAGTAGAGTCTTGTTTAGGAGTATGTTGCGCGCCATACTTTTGAACAGGAGGCTACAAGGCACTTCAGGACAGTTGTCTTTCTTTCTTCTCTAGATCGTGCGATAGAGCCATGATTATAGAATTCAGCCCTCTAACAATAGTAATTTCAGCAAAGCGATGCCGCCAAAGAAACTAACAGCTGCCCAGAAGGGCAAGGTTATTGCCGGCCAGGGTATTAGTAGAGTGCCACCTAAGGTGGATAAGAGTGAGGAGTCCAGACCTGAGGCTCCATCCGAGGCCTCACAGATCCTATCAGTTCAGGGTGATATTAGAGGTACTGCAGCTACTATACCTCCACCTTCTTAGCCTGATAGTCAGGGGCAGGAAATGAGAGATGCCATCAGATTATCGACTAGTGTTGTAGTTGCTCAGACTAGACAACACAGTGCAGATGCCCAGGGAGATGTTGGATCCAGGATCAATGATTTTATCAGGCTAGAGCCTATAGTCTTTACCGGATCCCGTACAGGAGAAGACCCTCAGGATTTTCTATTGAGGATAGCTAGAGTGTTGAGGGTTATGCACGTGTCAGACACAGAGTTAGTAGAGTTGGCTGCATTCAGATTGCATAACCTAGCAGCAGGGTGATACCAGACTTGGGAGCTATCTAGACGGCCTGATGCTACTCCCACGACTTGGAATGAATTCTCAGATACCTTCCTTTATCAGTATATGCCTATAGAGACATAGGGAGCCCGTGCTAATCAGTTCCTGACCTTGAGACAGGGAAGTTTGAGTGTAGAAGAGTATAATTATTGCTTTAGTTCTTTAGCATGGTTTGCCCCTACGGTGGTAGTGAGTATGGAGGATAGAATTCACAGGTATATAGTGGGACTAGCTCCACACCTAGTGAACGAGCGTATGACAGTTGCTATGCAGTCATGCATGAACATAACATTCAGGCATTTTCTTTGTTACTTGAGGAGAGGAAGCAGAAATAGAGAGCCGACAGGGATAAAGTGCTAGACAAGAGGGGCAGATTTTCTGGTTCGTTTGGAGAGACGTCTGGAGCGAGTAGATAGCAGAGTGTTAGACAACCACCAGCTAGTATACCTACATAGTCTCGTGGCTTTAGATCTGATAGACCTCCTCAGTCCAGATCTAGTCACACATCACTGACTTCAAGATTAAAGTGTCGTGGTACTTCTATACCGGCCAATCAGACATATCCCAGATGTTCGGATTGTGGTAGACGCCACTTGGGTCCATGTCAGTTAGGAGTTGATACTTGTTATATTTGTCGCGAGGCAGCTATTTCATGAAAGGTTGCCCGCCTAGGGGTGGCAGTTGTACAGCCCAGCCAGCTAGATCACCAGTTGCTTGCTCAGCATCAGCACGCCATCAGGGGCATGTTCTTCAGGATGGCACCTGTATAACAGAAAGAATTTAAGGAGCAATTGAAGGATTTGTTAGATAAAGGCCTCATCAGACCCAGCATTTCCCCGTGGGGAGCCTCGATGCTATTTGTAAAAAAAAAAAAAAAAAAAAAAGATGGCTCTCTACGCATGTGCATAGATTACAGACAGCTGAATAAAGTCATTATTAAGAATAAATACTCTCTGCCCAAGATTGATGTCTAGTTTGACAAGCTCCAGGGTGTCAAGTGCTTCTCGAATATAGATTTGCGATCAGGCTACCATCAGGTTAGAGTTAGAAAATCTGATATACCTAAGACTGCATTCAGGACTAGGAATGGCCATTATGAGTTTTTAGTGATGTTGTTTGGACTCACTAATGCCCTTGCAGTATTTATGGATCTAATGGACAGCTATTCAGGCCTTATTTAGATTTATTTGTGATTATATTTATTGATGATATTCTCATCTATTCAAAGTCTGAATCAGAGCATCCGGAGCACCTACGCACAGTATTGGGTACTCATCGGGACCAACAATTATATGCTAAGTTCTCAAAGTGTAAATTCTAGATAGATTCAGTGGCATTTCTTGGCCACATAGTTTCAGCAGAAAGAATTAAAATAGATGACCAGAAGATCTAGGCTGTGAAGAATTGGCCCATGCCTACGACGCCAACTGAAGTACGTAGTTTTCTGGGTTTGGCAGGTTATTACAGAAAGTTTATAGAGGGTTTTTCCTCCATTGCAGCTCCACTGAACAAATTGACAAAGAAATTAGCTAAATTTGAGTGGTCTGATTCTTGCGAGCACAGCTTCCAAGAACTAAAGAACAGGTTGATAACAGCTCCAGTACTTACACTTCCAGAGGGATCTGAGGGCTATGTCATTTACTGTGATGCTTCTCGAATTGGTATTCGTTGTGTTTGATGCAGCATGGATGAGTAATTGCTTATGCTTCTAGGCAGCTGAAAAAGCACGATCAGAACTACCTCATCCATGATCTTGAGCTTTCAGCAGTCATTCATGCATTGAAGATTTGGAGACATTATTTTTACGGTGTTCATGTTGATATTTATACGGATCACAAGAGCCTCCAGTACATATTTAAGCAAAAGGAGCTAACCCTATGATAGAGGCGGTGGCTAGAGTTGCTGAAGGACTATGACATGGACATTCTTTATCATCCGGGTAAAGCGAACGTTGTTGCTGATTCCCTTAGTCACAAGCCTATGGGTAGTCTATCTTATTTACAACCAGAGAAAATAAAGTTAGCTCATACACTCTACCAGTTGGCCAGCATGGATGTCAGATTAATAGATTCAGAGGACGCAAGAGTTACAGTTCAGAACGCAACCACTACTTGCCTAGTGACATAAGTAAAGCAGCGCCAGTATGAGGATCCAGTTCTAGTTCCATACAGGCAGATAGCCAGAAGAAAACCAAAATTATTATATAGGTTACTAGTGACGGGGTTCTTATATATAAAGATAGACTTTGTGTTCCTGATGTTGCAGATTTATGTGGACAGATTATGACAGATGCACATTATTCCAGATACACTGTTCATCCTAATTCGACTAAGATTTACCATGATCTTAAGCAGATTTATTGTTGAGACGAAATGAAGCGTGACATAGTAGAATTTGTGGCTCAGTGTGCTAACTGCCAGCAGGTTAAAGTCGAGCATAAAAAAAAAACCTAGTGGCTTGTTACAGGAAGTCGAGATTCCATCATAGAAATGGGAAGCAGTGAATATGGACTTCATTACAGGCTTTCCCCGTATGCGGAGCAGATATGACTCTATTTGGGTTATAGTTGACAGGCTTACTAAATGAGCTCATTTCTTTCCTGTTAGAACTACATATACAGCAGAGGATTATGCCAGACTTAATATCAGAGAGATAGTGCGCCTACATGGTATTCCAGTATTTATTATTTCAGACGGGGGTGCACCAGTTTACAGCTAATTTCTATAGATCGTTCCAGATAGGTTTAGGGACACAGGTGTATCTGAGTACAGTATTTCATCCATAGACAGACAGACAGGCTGAGCGGACCATTCAGACATTAGAAAATATGCTTAGAGCTTACGTGTTAGATTTTAGAAGCAGCTGGAATGGTCACCTACTATTGATAGAGTTTGCATATAATAATAGCTATCATTCTAGCATACAGATGGTGCCATATGAAGCTTTGTATGGGCACAAATGCAGGTTTTCTATATGATGGTTCAAGGTTGGCGAGTCTCAATTGATAGGTCCAGACTTAATCCAACAAGTAATTGATAAAGTCAAGTTGATCAGGGAAATATTATTAGCAGTGCAGAGCAGACAGAAGTCCTATGCAGATAATCGACATTGAGATTTAGAATTTCATATTGGCGTTTAGGTATTCCTGACAGTATCACCTATGAAAGGCATTATGAGATTTGGAAAGAAGGGAAAGCTTAGCCCTAGATTTATTAGTCCATATCAGATTATCAGGCGAGTTGGGCGTGTAGCCTACGAGTTAGACCTTCAAGCAGACCTTCAGGAGGTACATCCAGTATTCCATGTTTTCATGCTCAAAAAAATGTGTCAGAGATCCTTCTAGAGTTGTACCAGTAGAGGATGTACAGATTACAGAACAGTTGACTAATAAGGAGGTGCCAGTTGCAATTTAAAGAGGCAGATTCGTCGAGTAAGGACGAAAGACATTCCTTTAGTTAAGATGCTATATCAAAGCACTAATATAGAAGAAATAACTTGGGAAGCTGAAAATGACATGAGGGCCAAATATACACATCTCTTCATTACTTCGAGTATGTAACAGATCGTTGCTTAATGCTTCTACATACTTCATTTAACATTCGAGGACGAATGTTCCTAACGGGGGAATATTGTTACACCCCGTACGTCTAAATTGTTAAGAATGATTTAAGTGAGTTTAAAGTAATAATATGACCATATATGATGTTTATATGTTGAATATAAAGTTTGGGAAAAATCAGATTTAAGTTGCGGAAAAACCGACTAAGGAATTGCCTTGTAACGGAGCTTTTTCAGCAATTAATTTCATGTGTTATATGAAGTCTTTTGGGGACATATCATATACCAAATTGAAGGTCTTGGAGTGTAGTTTCCAACACTTTTAACGGTTTGCTCATATAACTTATAGATAAAAGATATGAGCATCAGAAGTTAGACCAGAAAAAGGGACATAAGCGCAAAAGAGGGCTAGAAATGAAATGTTTTTATTATAAAAGAGAAATTTCTCTCTCTCTCTCTCGACATTTCCAGTAAAACCATGATATAAACAGAGCTTTTTCAGTTTGAATCCATTTTTTTATGATTTTGAAGATAGAACATCAATTTTGACACGAAACGGAAGATGGATTGCGTCAAAACGCTCTACGCGATTAGGGTAACATTATGCTACCTTCAATTTCGTCTATAGTTTGAGTTTTAGAATTACTTCATAGCTAAGTAAAGTATCTAAATTCTATTTTATAGCTTGTTTAAGCTTTAGAAGGTGTGGAATTCAAAGGAAACGAAGTTTAGAAGCTAGAAACATCAAAGGTATGTAAGGCTAAACCTTTCTTTTGGCAAGGCATGTATCTTTTAGATTTTGAAGCTTTTATTAGTTTTAAACTTAGTTTTTCTTGTGAGAAACTTGTATGGTACCAAGGAAACCTAGTATATACTTAATTTGGTACTAAAATCCAAGGTGAAAGACGTCCAAATCAGCAAGACAAAACGTTTCAAAAACTGAAAAATTATTTTGATCTTTGGACAGTTGTTAGTATATCGATCATAACTCCTTATACAAAATTGATATTAAGATGACTTAAGAATCTCCAGAATCCTAATACATATATCTATAACTTTCATGAAGACCATGAGGTCTATAACTTTTATCTACACCCTCAAAACTATGATGCAATACAGGACGCTGGTACTGTCTAGAAATTCTGTACATCCGTGGAATTGTTACGCCACTCTCATCTTGTTATCCAGTTAATTTGTTTATGTTATCAGTTTATCCGGGTATCCATTCCTGTGTATAGTATAGTGTTGGTTCTGTTTTGCGGATCATCCAGTTTTAGAGGAAACTCTGCCGAAATTTCTATAAAAAATCAAAGAGTTAGACAAATTCTAAGTTTCAGGTTGTGTCTACAATTCCATCCAGAGTTTTCTTATCATTCCTTTGAGTCCATATATATTGTCTCCACATGTGTTATGCCTCATACATGCTTATGCTTATATTGTGATCTTGTTATGTGTGATTTGGAGTCCCCCATAGAGGCTGGACATTGGACACACAGTCCGGTCGCATGTGATACTACCCGTCTGGGGGATACAGCCCCTCTGGTTCAGGCGGGAGTTGAAACACCTAGTGTGACCGGGTGTCATTCACACACTCTGACCAGAGAGACTAGATATTACTGGCTGGGGGGGGGTATAGCCCATAACACCCACCAGGTTTGTTATATATGCAGTATATAGCCACAGTATGCACTGCATGATTATACATGAGGCTAGTTCCGGTTTTCAGTTACCTGATTTGGGGGGATATAGCCCATAACGCCAGACAGGTACCAGTTCAGATAACAGTTCAGCTTTAGCTCGGTACCAGTTATCAGCTCTCAGTTATCAGCCACCAGTTCTTAGCGTCAGTATCAGTTGACAGTTATCAGTTCTCAGTTATCAGCCACCAGTTCTTAGCGTCAGTATCAGTTGACAGTTATCAGTTCCAGTTTCTAGTAACCAGCTATCAGTCATATTACAGTTATTTATCAGTATAGTTCAGCTCAGTCTTCAGGTTCAGATTCAGCTAGACTTCAGCTTATATTCATATCATGTTTAGTACGTTCTTCAGATTTCCAGCTATATTGCTATGCTCCAGCTCATATTTACATATTTATATTCCAGCCTACAGTTTCATTCAGCTATGACATATTATATGCTCATGCCTTACATACTTGGTACATATCGTACTCACGCCCTTTTCTGGGGCGCTGCGTTTCATGCCGCGCAGGTGCAGATAGATCAATGCTTGGACCATGTTAGTAGGCCATCTATCAGCTACTGGAGTCACTCCGCTTACTCCCGGAGTTACTTATCTTTTGGTATGTGTACAGTCAGCCAGCTTGGGTATGGCGGGGCCTTATCTCGTCCTTTGTATATTCAGTTCATCACTCTTAGAGGCCTGTAGATATGTCCCTGTGTGGTGCAGTCAGTATGTTATGTATGTCAGCTTATGTTAGCCTTGTCAGCTATTTGCATTGCATACTCCTTATCAGCTAGGTTTATGCTTATTCTGTTTATCAGTTATAATGGTTAGCATATTATCAGTAGGATTAGTGATGATCGACACTTAGTGTTGGTCATCCGTCGCGGCCCTAAGTTGGGTCGTGACAACAATGAACGAATTTGCTGGAAATGTTCCTCGAACTCAGTGCGTGTTCGGCTGCTTTATAAAAATAGGATACAAATTCACCACAATGAAGCTTTGCACGAATGCTTTCAGCCAAGTGCCACTTGCAAACTCCATAATGAGCTTGTGGAAAATACTTTGAAACTGCTTTGGGGATGCTTGGATGCCTATCAGAAACAACACACAACTCATCGATGCTTGGGAGTATACCGACTAAATTTTCAAAGAAAAAATCATAGGAGGCATCACATTCCACATTTACAACACAAAATGCCACATGAAAAATATGCGTCTCCGAGTCTTGTGCCATGGGAGACAATAAAACTCCCCCATACTTCCCCGACAAATGAGTTCCGTCTACGGCGATGACTTTCCTCAAATGCACAAAACCCGTTATCCATGCACCAAGAGCTACAAAAAAATACATAAACCTTTGGTTGTCATCAACCTTCAACGTTGTATGTGTACCCTCATTTGTCGTCCTAAGCATATAACGGTACGCATCCAATATCGCATAACCGTGCTCCGGAGTCCCTCTCGTCAAAGCCTTTGCAATAACAGTCCCCATCCGGCACTTCCAATAACTAATGTTACAACCCAAATCCCTACGGTCTGCAGCTTTAACATCCTTTATTTATATACCTTTTCCTTTTCCCTCTTCATAACTACTTTTCAAGTATGAACCGATGAGTTCCGCAAAGGCATGTGGGTGATTACTTTAAAGATGCTCTAACCCGCACGAATGCTTGTTCCTTTACACAGTAATGATGAACCTATCACTGTCTACGTACTTTATGGCCCGAATCCACCACTTGCAGCTCTGATTTACACATCTCACACAAAAAACTTTTTTTGTATTCTTCACTTTCTTGAAACAATAATGCTTCTTCACTGCAGCAAGCTGCAAGGCATTTATTATGACGCGCTTGTTTTTTAAGGTTAAACCCTTATAAAAATCAGTGTCGTCGTCGTCCCCATCCCTTTGAACGCTGCAGCCTGCTTCAGAACCTCCAACCATAACCGTATTGCTCTCAACTACAGGAGTCGGACTAAACTCTATTTCTTTTTCTTCTTCTTGTTCTTCTTCTTTTTCTTCTTCTTCTTCTTCTTCTTCTTCTTCTTCTTCTGCTCTCTCCTCCTCCTCCACCTCCTTCGTGTGAAGCACCAACATTTTCTTCTTCTTCTCCTTGAGTTAGTGGAATTTCCATATTCAACGGGTCTGGTAGATCCATGTCATCCCATCCACTAGTAGAAGAATCATCACACATCCCATCATTACACACAGGTTGTTCATTTGAAACCTTTACAGACCTATCAGCCAAACATACCCTTAAAGTAGGCCTATTTTCAGATCCGTCGACATCGGCAAGGTAAACAAGGAGATCCTCGTCGTTCTTTATTTTACAAGGATGATCTTTCGCTTTGAACAGATGCTAAGCATGTATGTAATGCAAAGATCATTTGGATCATGACTTCCCCCACATCTAGTAATGATCTTGTTAACCAACTCAGAATACGTAACATCTTTATTCAAAATAACTGGTACCGTCTCCCTTGTCATCGAAATCCACGTGAAACATTCTGGGGTCTCAACCCATTCACCAAGAAAATCAACTGCTGACAGTAGTACAACCATTTATGGTGCAAAAATACCTGGATGCATCAGAAATTGATATGCATTAGAAGCTGAAAACACAATTGAGATGTTTTCACGTATAAAGTAAAAGATGTGTACACATATATTTTTGACGTGTACACATACTTTGAATGTGAAGAAAAAGATGCGACATCGTCGGATGTGTACACATATATGTTGATGTGTACACATGTTTATTATGTGTACACGTCAATATAATATGTGTACACATACACGTATATTTGATGTGTACGAACAAAAATGATGCAACGTCAGCTGATGTGTACACATTATATATTATGTGTACACATAAGTTTTATGTGTACACATATATTTGATGTGCAGGGTGCATCTTAATATGATGTGTAAACGTCTCTCATTATGTGTACACATATTATATATGTGTACACATAATCTTCGCATCCGTACACATCAGCGGCCCAGAATTTGCATTTTTCATAAAATGCAGAAACGAAACCCAAAAATCACAAAACAAACTGCATTATACAATGTACAACACTGAACACTTACCAGAGCTCTTTTCAAGCGAAAAAGTGACAGATCTTCAAGAAGGGTTGAAATCGCGGAAAATAATATTTGAAAAAAACTTTTCGATTTGAATTGGAATGGGTTTAAATCGGGTTTGGGATGAAGAAAAGCTTAAAATACCCTTTAATGGAGCTGTTGATTTGAAGCGAAATTGAAAAAAAAAAAGGTGGCGGGAACAAGCAGCAGCTACTGCAAAAAAATTGGGAAAGAAGAAGAAGAATGGAGGAGAGAGAAATGTAGGTTTTTTGCTTTTTTTGGCTATTGAATTTATATATATATATATATATATATATATATATATATATATATATATATATATATATATATATATGGAGGGCCATTTTGCACTTATTCAAACTTTAGGGGTTGTTTTAATGAGACCACATAACTATCATTAATTATGAATTAGAGGGGTGTCCCCCTTACCCAATTCTTTATAACTTTGTCCCCTTTTTTTCTTTTGGGGACTCAAAAGTCCCCTTCACCCAAAGGACCCTACTAACGTACAAGTAACATTAAGGGGCAGTATGCTTTGATGTATTAGTTATACAAAAATTGTAATACACAAATTCTTTATACAGAGATTAATAATATGGGAGTTATTATGCAGGGATTAAATGATACGGGGATTGTTATATATGATGAATAAATAATGCTGAAATTGTTTTAAGGAATTACCGTTTGTCTTTAGATACTCTTTTCCGTAAATTACTAATACACGTATTACTTATTCCACCTTATAACCCATATAAAAGAATACCTAGATTATTGTATAATTAATACCTATATTAGCTAATACCTATATTAGCTATACACCGTCTGATTTGCGGTATTAAAATGCGTATAACTGATATCTGTGTATAAGTAATACGTGTATTAATAATATCTAAATAGATTTTAATACCATCGACCTAACATGGTACAAAGTAATACCACATATTATACAATGATTATTTTCCCTTATACATCATATCAAATGACCCCTAAAATCAACACTTTGAATGTGATTAAAACATGTGACTCTTTCGTTTCAAGATGCTCATCCTGACTTGTTAACTAGTAGGTCGTCAAGTTGTCATTGTTTCTTGGATTCTTTG
The DNA here is from genome assembly GCA_037355625.1 of Petunia x hybrida. Classification (NCBI taxonomy): domain Eukaryota; kingdom Viridiplantae; phylum Streptophyta; class Magnoliopsida; order Solanales; family Solanaceae; genus Petunia; species Petunia x hybrida. The sequence continues at coordinate 4,356,899 of JBBBVM010000063.1, read as the reverse complement.
GTTGGAGGATCCTCTCCAAGTCCTATAATAAGAAAAAGGACTCCTAATTTTAAATATTAGGTGTAGTGGCTTTATTTAGGATTAGTGGTAATGGTTTAAAAGATGAGTTTAAAAACCCCCCCCCCCCAAGTTATTTAGTTTACACTTTACTCCCTCTCTACAAAAGCCCAAACCCACCCCAAAAGTAGTAAAAACATTTTCCTCCAAACACTCAAACATATCCGTGGGCCTTCCACCACCCTTTTTCGTTCTACCGTCGCTGGTGACCTGCCGGTCGTTTTTTTTCACTTTTTGATTCAATCTCAGCTCCCCGAAGAAGATAAACCAACCTTTCCAACTGCATTGGCCCGTTTCCATCGGATCTAGAATTTTCCAAATTTGACAAAATTGTGAAATTGTTTCACCATTTTCCACGACTATTCGACCCATTCCTTGCTCTCTGGTAAGTTTTCCTTAAGCTTTATGTTGTTTAAATGGAACTAGAAAAAGTATTTTATCGATTTTGCCGAATTTTTCACGTCTGAATTTTTTGGTGAAACATCCGTCGTTATGTTGCAGAGATGTTTAAATATTATTTATGATGTTTAAACAACATCTGTCATCATGTTGTATGGATGTTTAAACATTACATGTGATGTTTGAACAGCATCTGTAGTCAGGTTGCATATATGTTTAAACATTACTTATGATGTTTAAAGAACATCTGTCGTCATGTTGCATAGATGTTTAAATATTACTTATGATGTTTAAACAACATTCGTCGTCATACTTTTAAACATCTTGTGTTTTTTATTGGATGCTTAAATCATAAGGTTTTTTAACTTGAATTGCTTAATTCATCATCTGGCACATCAGATTAAACATCAGTAAGAATATTTAAACATATAGCTGATGTTTTGCGCACTCTGTTATATGTGTAAATATATTTGTGTTTTTAATAATGAGATGTTCCAAACATCAGTCATAGTTAGTGAAACATCTATCATGATGTTCACACATTATGAATTCCTGACATAATGTTTGAAACATCACTATAATATTTCATGTTCCTGGCTTTATATAAATATTTGTATGATGAATATAATGTTATAACGGCCTAATATATTTCCTTATTTGTATGTTTAGGACTCGTGACAATTAAATGGCGCCGGTATTAATAGGAGTGGATTATCTCGAGCAATGGGTGGAGAAGGCAAAATGTTATACTTGGGTTCCAGTGGTTAAAGAGTGTAGACCAATTCTTGTGAGTAGAGAGGTTACCTATGCTGATTTGGTAGAGAAAATAATTGAATGTTGGGAGATAAGTGAGGATCCGAGGGATCTTTATATTATGTACATGATGACCGTCGCAAAGCAAAAGACTGCCCCTTCTACAATAAGGAATGATAATAATGTATCTCTATTTATGGCTGACGTTGATGCCGCTGGTGCTAGGCCCACTCTTAGTGTAAATGTGGTTCCTCGGTCGGAAAAATTTTCAAATTCAAAACAAATGGAAAATCAGGGGTTGAAGACATTGGGGATGCTCCCTTGAACATGGATGTGCCTGGAAAAGAGGAAGCAGGAGAAGCAGAACAAGGTGAAAGTGAGGTAGGTAATTCTGGACCTGCCATGAGTTCACTTCCATCACAACTCAGCAATGATCGCAGAGACGGCACTGGTTTTTTCAATGGCCAAACATTGGCGAACAAGCGTGAGTTGGTTGTGTTGTTGAAGTTGGCGTCAGTGAAAAAGCCTTTTTATTTCGAGACAGTAAAGAATAAGAAAAAAGTCTTTTGTGCTCGATGAGTAGAAAAGAATTTCCCTTGGTGGTTGCGAGCCATTAAGTATAAAAGTGGGAATATTTTTTATATCACTATTTACAACAGTGAGCACACATGTGGATCCGAGCATGCTAAAAGCCACAATCCGCACGCCACGTGCGACGTCATTGGTAAGTACATGAAAAGTAGGTTTATTGATGGCAAAGCACCGAGCATAAGAGATATTAAGAGAATAATTCTTGCAGATTTGGGTTGTAATATAAGCTATTGGAAGTGTCTAAATGGAGGTAGTGATGCAAAGAGCTTGGCAAGAGGCACATACGAACATGGTTATGCTTGTCTGGATGCATATTGTTTCATGAATATGCATTAAATGAAAGAAGCAAGCCTGGATTAGTAACTGATCAGAGAGGGAGGTTTCTGTATATGTTTGTGTCTTACGGTGCCTGGATTAGGAGGTTTGCTAGTATAAGAAAAGTCTTTGTTTTTGATGAGACTTTTTAACTGGCCCATATGGGGGAGGGCTATTGTCTGATGTGGGACAGGATGCTGAGAATCACATTTATTCTATTGCATTTTATGTAGTTGAAAAAGAGTTTCCGCATATGAATACTTCTTTGAACAATTTCTCGGTGTGATCCCCGATAGTGATGAGTTGTGCATTGTTTCCGACATGCACAAAAGCATAAAAAGGTTGTGTCCATGTTTTTCCCTTCATCTCATTATGGTTATTGTATTAGGCACCTGGCTGAGCCTCCGCTCGACGTTTTATTGTGGAGATCTCCTTTCCAAATACTATTTTGCTGCAGAGGCATATCGTTTAAGTGAGTTTACAACTCACTTTAAAGAGATTGAAACATTGGATCCAATGGTTGCCAAATATCTAGTGGAGAAAGTTGGGCTTCATAAGTGGAGCAGATGTCATTCTACTGGAAACAGGTCAGTCTTACTGCTTAAAGCTGTTATGTTTTTGAAGAATTAGCTGCACTGTTTAAACACATGAAAGATGTTTACACTTTCTGATATATCTTTGGAACACCTGATTGATGTTTGAAACATTTATTGTATGTTTGGATCACCTGATTGATGTTTGGGACATTCTTAGTAATGTTTACATGTTTTGGCTTGTTGATTCCCAACATCTGTATACATGTTTCAACATTATGGGAGATATTTGGAACATATGTGTGATGTTTGAAACATTTTTGTTGATGTTTAAGTGTGCAGACTTATTTTTTGCAACATCTGAAGAAATGTTCAAACATTTTGTTAGATGTTTAAAACATTCTATAGTGATGTTTGAAACATTCTACTAGATGATACATTTTTAAGTTCTGATAATCGCAACATCTGATGTTCCAAACATTTTTGTATATGTTTTATACTTTCTGATAGATGCTTAATTTCTTATAGATGTTTAAAACCTTTATGTCGGCTTGTTTAAGAGTTTCTTTGCCAATACTGTAGGTATTCGGTGATGACTACAAACATTGTGGAGTCCGTTAATGCTATGTTTAGGGATGTGAAGGACTTTCCAATTGATGCCTTATTTACTGTTATCACCAAAAAACTATGCTGAAATATTTCATCATAGGCGCATGAAATTTTTGTAGAGTTCCAACACATGTGTCAAAATGATTGAAACCAAAATATCAATTAATAATTCACTGGGCAGCAAGCTTGTGGTCCATCAAAAGAATAGTTGTGAATTTGATGTTTCTGGTGTGGGAACAACTGATATTGATGCTACTGTGGATCAACATAACAAAACTTATACCCGTAGGGAGTTGATTTTGAAAAGATACCTTGTCGACATATTATGGCAGAAATTCGGATGAAGTTTGGTGCAGATTATGGGAGACAAATCTATGATTATAATTCTCCGTATTATTATATTGATTCTTACGTACTTGCCTATGCAGAAACTGTCCATGCAGTCCCAGATGAAGAATATTGGCAGGATTGTCCTACTGAGCTGGTTGAGAGAAAACTTCCATCCCTTATGTGAAGCCCAAGGGTGGACGAATGAGGATAAAGAGGATTACATCGATTGGGGAACTATTTGTTGGGAAAATTAATCCCACAAAAGAAATAACCCTCTTTTGATTTTTTCACCTTACTGTACAACTACTCACACTCTTTATTTTTCCTCAGAGAGTATTTTTTCTACATTGTGTATTCTCTCTTACATTACGTCTCTCTCTAACACTCAGTGAAACTGGATGCATACAATTGATGACAAACTGCTCTATTTATAGCAGTAAGATGCACCTCACTAACATCATTGCTTACATCATCAAAAAATGTAGTCATTCCGTTTCAAAAAGGATGAACCTATTTCCTTTTTAGTCTGTTTAAAAAAGAATGACCTCTTTCTAAATTTGGAAAGAAATATTCACTTTTACTCATCCCTAGATGATTTGTAGCCACACAAATATCTATAACTTATTTTAGACCACAAGTTTCAAAAGTCTTCTCTCTTTATTAAGCTCCGTGCAAAGTCAAATAGGTTCATCTAAAGTGGAACGGAGGGAGTAAGAGCCAACAAAGCAATGTGAATTAATCTAGTGTCTGCCGCCCAAATCTAGAACTGGTGCAGACATTTGAAATTGAGGGAATGTGTTCATTTCACATGTGGGTTTTATTTCTTCATTGGGACTGGACCCACAACACGATTTGCCTCGAGGAAGAATCGATGTGGTTGCAAAAGGCTTGGCCATAAAAGAACAACCTGCCCAACTGTTACAAGACCTCCAGTTGTGAATGTAGAAGGAACAAGTGATGTTTTTTCAGTTTAAGACAATGCTTTATTTGGTGGCATGCTTTGAGACCATCTTTTTAATTTGTAATGTTTGTTTAAGACAATGGTCTATGTGGCCTATGTTTTAATTTGTAATATTTGTTTAAGACAGTCATTTTATCTATGTGAACGTCTGTAGAAATTACACTGTCTCTCTTTTGCTCAAAAGTAAAAATACGACCTTATCTGTATAAACATCGTTAATATGTGCAAACATTTTAGGTAATGTTAACACTTTTCTACAAATGCTGAAACATCAGAGAAAATGTTTGAACATCTGACACGAGGCTGACTCAAAACACACACAACTTTAAACATTCATTATAATGCTTAAACATTTTATTTAATGTAACATCGCATAAATTGTGACACAGCTGATGCTATGCGCGGAACATCACTCAATATGCGTAACATCATGATATATGTTTAAACATATGTAAAAAAGTGTACACATATTAAGATATGCTGGAACATAATTAAGATGTTCCAACATATCACATGATGTTGAGTCAACCATCCTAAAATATCAAACATTTTTAGCAATGTTTACACATATTATGATATGCGCAAAACATCGTTAATTATGTGCAACATCACACAAGATGTGACACATCACTGTCTACGTTTAAACATATTTTCAAATGTTCCAAACATTGTGTTGTATGCTTACACATATTGACCGAATATTTAGTTTTTATGGTCAAACTATTAAACATCTATTGTGATGTTTAAACATTCAATTGGTGTTTAACCTTATTTGGAGAGTAAATGGCATATTTTGAGTGGTAAGACCTCCAAATGGAAATAATACTATGTATATATACATAATTGAGCATATTTTTAGTGATAAGACCCATAATCACTCATTCACTCATGTGTCTACTTGTTATCCAGCACAATAGGAGTGGTAATATTATGAACTACTCCACCACCAATAAAGATGTAGATAGTTCAACACAATTGGACTTAAAACTCTAATAAATGATAGTTAACAATGTATATCACCATAAATGAATATATTTGGAGTGACAACACTAATAATTAGTGGTAACTTATGTGTGAACATTACAATAAAATATATTTGTGTGATAATACTAATAACTAACCATTTACTTAGTTATATCACCATAATTGAACATATTTGGCGTAAAAACACTATTAAACAGACTTTAACTTTTGTATTTGTCGAAATCCGACCATATTTGAAGCAATTAAACTAATTTTTAATTAAACATCTATTAGGATGTTGCGAACACCACCAGTAATATTGAACCATCACAAAAAATATTATAAACACCTGTAGAATATGTAAACATATTGATTAATGCTGCAAACACCGAACTTAATGTTCGCATATATTTTACGATGTTTCCAACACTTGCCTGCGATGTGTACACGTTAAAGATGATGTTTGCAACATTCTTTTCGATTGTTTAAACATATATTAAGATGTTTCCAACATCAGAATTGGGGAAATAATAGAAACAATAGAAGAGAATAAATATAACTAGATAATCACTTCATTAATTGTCTGGAGAAGGTTACAAACATTCTGAAATAAGATTAACAAAGGCAAGGCATAAAACAACCTAAACTTAGAGATTTAATATAACATCAGAAAAATAGATAAAACATAAATTTTCTTAAAAATTCTTCTTCACATGTCTTGCGATGGAGAACATGGTGGTGTAGAAAAAATCAAGGGGTTAAGCTTGTGTTCAGCAAGAATAGCACGGATCATATGCTTCAGACGACACATATCCTTCCTATAATCCTCAAGAAAATCCTCGAACAATGCTCTTTGTTGCATCACTTGAAATTGCACATTACCAATATGTGTTGGTATCTGATCCACTTACACGCCCAAGGCTGCAATGTCTTCACGAACATGCTCAAATTCAGTAGTTCTTACATCTCTGCGGTCGTGTTCTGGTGCCCTTGAGTGCCTTCCTCTGCGAGGCATCTTTGCTCTTGTTGTTGCTTGCTGCAGATATTGTTTGGTTTAGATTTGGTTGTTGTTGTTTGCTTCAAAATTTTTTTGGTATACATGGAAGTAATTCTAGGACATATATATAGGCTAAAGTTGGTGCCTTTTTGCTTGGAAGTACCTATTCATACACTGAATTGGTGCTTATTCATGAGTAGTTAATCATGTGCCTATTCACATACTTCTGCCCACTCACACGTTAAAATAATTGCACATTCACACACATTGGCACCAAATATAACTGAACGTTGAAACATAATACATATGTTCCAACATCTTGCAATATGATTAAACATAATGAGTCATACTACAACTTGTTTAAACGGCCAGCTGACAGTTTTAACAGAGAAACATACACACTACCATTAATAAAATTAACAAAAGAATAGATTATCCTTACATCACACAAAAATAATAAGTACTAAATAAAGGTTAAACTATCCTTAATTACAACCCAAAAATAATTTAAATTGTTCAACAATCACAAATAATCATGGTACCAACCTACCATGAAACATGTCAATGGCCCATTTCACCATGAAAGCCACCATGTTATATTCATTAAGACTGTCCCAAGGAGTCTTCGTGAGAAGGTGTTCTATGAAAGCTAAGGCGTACCCACCAGATGCAGTGCGGGTCTGGGCTATCGGAAGATCTATCACACGCTCGTATGACCATGGGTTCTTGTTCAGGATCTCTTCCGACAAGTTTTGGAACATCCCACATTGTTTGATTTAAATGGGGACCATGCAAGTGATTGGCTGAATGAGTTTGGCAAAGGCATCATCACTGTTGTCACCATAGTTGGAGTCGTACACCAAAATCTTTGCTTCCTCCACTAGGAACTCCAATGTAACATAATGTTCTTCTTCCAACTTAAACACACTCATGATCCTCTTGGATCCAGCCCACTTTCTTGCCCCTGGGTTTGGCCTCTCGCCTTCTGCATACTCCATCAAGTCCTCTTTAAATAGGACATTCTTCAACTGTACATCCATTGGTGCAGCCAAGGCAACCGCTGTTGCTTTTTCCTTCTTGTACATCTCACACATCTTCCTTAAAAACTCCAAATCAATAATCACATCACTTTTGACATAGTGCTGGGAGTATGTTTAATTCTCACCCTCATCATACTCAAGATATCATCAACATGCTGGATAAAAATAGAAAAATAAAAATAAAAATCAAGGCAGAATAATGAAACATGACTTGAGATGTTTAAACACTACGTAAGATGTTTAAACAACATTCTTATGTTCAAACATAAATAGTGATGGTTATAAAAAAGGAACATATGAATACAATGTTGAAACATTTGTTTGTATGTTTACATTAAAATAAAATAAAAAAATAAGGCAGAATAAAGAAACATGACTTGAGATGTTTAAACACTACATAAGATGTTTAAACATCACTGTTATGTTTAACATAATTCTGATGTTTATTAAAAGGAAACATATGAACTCAATGTTGAAACATTTGTTTGTATGTTTACATAAAAATAAAAAATAAATCAAGGCAGAGTAAAGAAATATGACTTGAGATTTTTAAACACTACGTAAGATGTTTAAACATCACTGTTATGTTTAACTTAATTGTATTGTTTATAAAAAGGAAACATACGAACTCAATGTTGAAACATTTATTTGTATGTGTACATAAAAATAAAAAATAAATCAAGGCAGAGTAAACAAACATGACTTGAGATGTTTAAACACTACATGAGATGTTCAAACATCAACATATATTTAAACATAATTGTGATGTTTATAAAAATAGAAACATATAAACTCAATGTTGAAATATTTATTTGCATGTTTACATATCAGGTGCAAATTTAAAAATTGTAATGAGATGCTTACACATCTACTGATATGCCTACACATACAAATAAATGTTTAAACATATCGATAAATCTTAGCTTACAGGAAAAAAAACATTGAAATAAATTTCATATACCTGGTCCTCCAACTTGGTTTGCATACTCATCAACCCTTCCAAGTCTTTGTAGTAGTATTCGTGACCAAGATAGAGAGGTGTCTTTTCCTCTTCTCTTCCAAAAAGGCATCCAGCGCCTCTCTTCGCTTCTTCCCAACAACTTTGTAAATATCAACTTTTTTCAAAGGCAGCTTCCTCATTTCCCTCTTTCTTCCACTAGTAAATGGAATTTCAGAGCTCTCCCAGGGAACACAACTCTTTTGGAAGGCACCTGATGCTTTGTCCAGTCCCTCACCTCCACAAAAGCCTTCTCAATTGCATCTACCTTTTCCATCAACAGCTTCTTGTCTTTTTTACATTGGGAGCATTTGCAGCTTCACTCTCCTGTAGCATTACCCAATCCTTCTTCTCCTCTCCTTACTGTCCCTCCCATGCCACCTTCTTCTCTTCTTACTCCTTCACTCCTACCAACTTTTTCTCTTCTAACAACTGCAGCTATGGTATCTTCCCTTCTCCTGGCATATCCAAACAAATCACCTGCACTGCCTCTATACTGTCTTCCAATATCTCCAAATAGATCAACTCCACCTCCACCACTGTATGCATTCAACATTGACCCACGGTTGTGAACAACATGTTCAATAGGGGTATTAGGTTCAACATTTGCTTTCCTACGCATTGTAACCCCCTCCATTTGTTGCATCAACCCATCAACCAATGCGTCCTCTACATCATGGTATGACACAAAGCCATCAAGAACATCCCTCAACTCCAAGGGTGTATGAACAAGGTAAGGGTGCACCTCCTGCAAAGAACATATATGTTCATATATAAAGTAACATATTTCAGCATCACTTCAGATGTTTGAAACATATCTATTATGTGTAAACATATAGCACAATGTTTACACATACGAGCTATGTTCCAAACATATAGTAATATGTTAAACACATAATTTGATGTTGAAACATTAACACAAATATTTCAACATTCATTATGATGTGTTGAACATCTCATGATGTTTCAATATAATATCAGATGTGTGGATAATAAAAGACAAAAGGTAAAAGGGTGTCTTACTAGGGTCTCCACACGCTGAAACACTTGTTCAGGGTCTCTTTCAACTTTGTCACATAGCCAAAGATGCATCTTCGGTACAGTATTTTATTTTGGATATTGCCTTAGCCTAGCAGCAGGTATAGCCTCTAACACCCAGGCCATGAAGGGCCAGGGAAATCCGTAAAGGTTATAGCTATTTTATGGATTTCCAAGTGTTGCAAAATCCTTACCAAGATATGTCATCGTCAATTCAAAGCTTTTTCTACCCCAAGGGTACTTGTTAAATTACTCAGGTCTGCTTGCCAAGCAAACAACATCTTCTTCAACGTCACAACGCGTGTCCTTTGCACAAAACACACCATGCACAAACCAAACCAATCACAAATTGAACTTCACATCTTTATTTTTTATTTTATCTGACTTTATCAATGTCATGATATGGTCACTCGAGGCAGCTTTCTTTTTGTCTTTCCCTGTCACCAAATCGCACAACTCTTTACCCTTCTCACGGGCATCCTCTAAGTATTCTTTAGATGGAAACTCTGAACACCTCACCTTAGTCATAAGTGCAAATTCAAGAAGACAAAAGGGTAAAGACAGACCATGTAAATTGAACCATAACTCGTGCTTCTTCTCACAAATAACCCTACGGAGTAGGATGTTGTGAACGAGCTTCGGAGCAAACAGTCTCTTCGGCATACTAAGAAAGTGACAAAAACAGCTCTCTCTAAATCTGTCTTCAAGTTTCAAATCCTTTAAACATTCATGCAATTCAGCGAACTTTCCTGATATTGACGATCTTATAGTAATTTTCTTTGTAGTGAAAGCCGCATGCGTGTCCAACCAGGTAGGCAATACAATATCAGGTAGGTCAGTTTTTAAGATTGGGGAAACCCCATCAGCCAAAGCCACTTGTATAAAATATTTTATACGTTAGCAGATTCATGGGGGTAATTAAGAATGACAAGTGCTTGATTCAAACATCACTTATATGTTTAAACATATCCTAGTTATGTTTAGAACATTGAGGTGCATGTTTAAAACATTTTGTACTTATGTTTAAAACATTAAGATGTATGTGTGAAACATTTCATAGTTATGTTTAAACATCAATAATGATGTTTAAACATGTTGACGATGTGCCAGCATCTATATGTATGTTTTCACCACTATTCTTACCTCTATTGCATGTTCCACTTCACTATCATCTTCTGCACATATTGTACCAGGCCGCTGCTCCACTGGTGTCATACCAGCTCTGGATTTCCTCGTCCTCCTCTGTAGAGTAGGAACTTCATGTTGTTCTTCGTCCCCTTCATTCTGAGTACGAGTAGATGCTTCTCCTTCTTCGGCCGAGCCTCTTTGTTGATCTCCACCACTTCTATTTCCCTCTTCATATTCAGATTGGTCCCTACTTAGATCACGACTATTGTTTGGGCTCTTAAAAGGGACATGTACAAGCAAGGGTGCATCTCCAGCCCTGCCTCTCAGTCTTTTATTACGAGGAGATTCTTCATGTTCATCCATGTCAAGTCTTCTTTGCGTGTCAGCTGGTTTCTTAGTCACTGCCTTTACCAGCTTTCTTTTTTTTTGTCCCATAATTTAATACCTGCAAATGGTGAATATTTAAACTAGTTCAGCAAACACATAACTATTTTTAAAAAAAATACAAACCAAATCATTACGAATAAATTTACCATTTTAACATTATAATGGATGTTTAAACATCCAACGTGGTGTTTCAAAACATCATAAGTTATGTTTAAACATCACAGTTGAATGTTCAACAGTGAAATTGAAACATCTGAAGTGATGTTTAAACATTCATGTTAATGTTTAACAATAAATGTAGTGATGTTGCAAACATCTACATTAATGTTTAAGCCTCATTTTAATGTTCAAGTTTCAAATTATAAACATTTATGGTTATGTTTAAATATTAAATTTAGTGTTTAAAAATTTTAAAACTCAAATGAATAACGTCTTCTCCGGTTAAACAGCCGGTGACATGTACAAATACCTCATATGATGTTTAAAACACCATAAAAGATCTACAATAATATGCAAGATGTTTGAGAAATCAGTCGAGGTGTTTAAACATATCACCGGAAAAGTCAGTCCTTTCCACTCAAAATCAACACTTTACATGCTAAAAACAACTCATACATAAGCAAAATCCAAAAAGAAAGCACCAGAATCAAACCCAGATTTTACAATTTACATTCTAGGATTTTTATTCAAACACAAAGAGAGAAAACAAGAAAAGTTATGATTTTGTGCAATAAAATGCATTGCCGGTGTCGGAATATACTTACACTAGGTATCGGAGAAATTTCACGGCCGGAAAAGCGTAATCGACGGGTTTTTGTTCTTGGTTGCCGCTGGAAGGGTCGTTTGGAATTTAAAGTGTTGATATGTTTAGGGAGTTTTGGGATTAGTGTTAGGAGATGTTTGATTTTGAAAGGGGAGGGTAGTTGGGGTTGTGGGTGAGTGGGTGAGTGGGGGTGAGTGGGATAGTTTTGGGGTTTAATTATAACCCACAAGTTTTTAAAATATTAATCTGTCCCCCACTTATCCCTTAATCGCACTTTCAAAATAAAAGAAAATAATAAAGAAAGGAGCAAAAAAGAGAGGTCCCTTTACTTATTTCAAGACTTGAGGGGACCCTTTAGTGTATATTTCTCTTGTTTCTTTTCGTCATCTAATTTAGGTAAAAAGTAAAAAACAAAAAGTAAAAAAGCACCTCTATTCACAATTTAGTAAATGTGATTTTTTCCTTTGTTCCTTTATTCAATTTCCCAAGAACAGGATAAGTCTTAACCCTATTACTTTCCAGAAAGGAATCATTAGATTAGAAGATGAAAAAGTTCTTTAAGTTCCAACGAGCACTCCGTTAGAAACCCACCTCAACCATTCGATTTAACTATTTAGTTTTTATACCAATATTGTCAAAAGTAAAATGATGGCACATTCTTTAGTCCAAGTACATTCAGACTCTATTTGATGCTTTTTTATTATAATATTATTTTTTTGTCCATAAATTTTTTAACTCCATTCGGTCCAAAATAAATGGTCATTTAGTTATTCTTTCTTGATCCAAAATAAGTATTCATTTGGAAAAAAAAAGAAATTAATATCTTTTTTCTCAATATATCCTTGCTTCGTTTATTATTCCAATAGCCTTTTTAAAATAGTGTAAGAAAAAGTAAAGGACAACATAATAAAATCATCCTAAATAATTACACTTTTTCAACTTTCTTAACAAGTGTGCAAAAAGGTAAAATGACCACTTATTTTGAGCGGTGGAACCGAACGCGTAAGCTTTTTGCCTCGGTTACTTTTGAAAAATTGTTACTTCATCATTTTTTACTTCTAACTTTCAGCTTTGACCTTTTCCAGCCGAGTCGATTCCGATCACTCCTCTCGATGATCTGACTACTTGGGTGCAAGCCATTATCAAGGCAAAGCCAAGAGAAGAGAGATCATGGATGATCTTGACTACCTTGAATGAAAACCAATAGTCATGCAAGCGTCATGGTTAGTTATTCCGTCCCTCTGTTGACCTATCCTTCCAAGGTCTTTTTCTTACGAGTCTTTGCTTTCTACAGGTCTCCCCAGTAGGGTGGTTACCGCGCCGAAGGAGAAGAAAAAAGATAAATAGAAGAAAGTCCCAGAGACTAGGGAAGCTTTGAATGAACTCGAGGATTTGGTTGGATCTTACGGAAAAAAGAAATAAAAGAAAGAAGAAAAGTCTATTCCCGAGGGGCCAACGGACCTGGGTAAATATATCTTCTTTTTTTCTTTTTAACATCTAATCCCATCATTCTTTGCGGATTCTCTTTTCTTTTTCCCTTTTTTGAAGCTCCGAAAAAGAAGAGACACTCTTTAAAGAAACCTACCAGGGCCAAGCGGGACAGAGTAGAAGAGGATGTCAACTCCGAGGTGATCACTTCTCCTCGTAGAGGTTTAATTGACGAGCCCGAAGAGGTGGAGGCTCAAAAGGGGGTCGAGACTATCGACCTTGAGGCGTCGACTCGACCAGCTGATAAAATTGATAAAGCAATTCCTTCATCAGCAAACAAGGGGAAGAGTGTGGATGAGACCCCTCGCACCGAGGAAGGAGCCTCACGAGCTGCGTCTGAGCCTGTTCATGACTCAATTCCCTGAAGGCAAGTAAGGAGGGTTGAACTTCCCTCCGACCTCTGCCTCGTAGACAATGATGTGGCCGTTCCCATCAGCTGCAGGGGGCTCCTCGGGCCGTTAGAGCGAGAGCACCTCAGGAAATCACCCATAGCTGAGTTGATGGCTAATGCAGCCCAGCATGCCATTCAGGTATTTTTGCTTCTCTTATCTTTTCTTTAGATTCTATCGTCCCCCTTATTGTCTTAACTCCTTAGATAATCCTTTGTAGGGGTACATACACGTGATCAGGGCTGCCGAGATTGAGACCTATCGAGTCTCCATTCTAGAAGAAACCAAGGATGAATAGGACCGACTAAGGGATGACCTCCAATCTCGAATAGTCGACTTGAGAAGCAACTTCTTGATGCCAAGATCGAGTTGGATGATAGTCGAATAGTTGCTGACAAGTCTAACCACGAGGCAACCAATGCACGTGAAGCTGCCTCTGCTACCGAGGCTAGAATGGTTGCATTGCAGGAGACTTAGAAGACTAAGCCCGAAATTGAGCGAAAAAGGATAACCGATGAAGCCAAAGCTGCCCTTAGTAGAAATGCTGAGAAATATCGTTTTAAGATGAAGGAGAGCTCCTTCAAGATAAATGAGCTGACTGTAGAGAAGGAATGTCTCGAGGCTGAAATGGTGACCCTGTGGGGTAAGATAGCTTCTTCTTCATCGAGGAAGAAGATGAGAGCTACAAGAGCTAAGGTTGACAAGAACTGGGCTATCATCAAAACGAAGTAAACGACCCTCAAGCAATGCCAAGCCAGGGCGGATCTGGATGCGGAGATAGCCAAGGCTGAAAGTGATGCTGTTAAGGCCCAACAACTGTTGAACCAACTCCCCTCGAGCAGTGAAAGCTCGAGCGATGAGGAGGACGAGAACGAGGGTTCTGATGCTTCAACTTCTGGGGCAGAGGACTGATGTCTTATCAATGTACCTTTTGTTTTTGCTTAGGCCTTGAGCTGTTGTAAATACTTTTATGCTGGCCTTCGAGCCTTTTAATGAATTTGAGTGTTTCCTCACTGTTAATCTTTGCTTTGTTTTTTTAAAGCTTTTGATATGACGCTTGAATATTTGCTTGCAAGACTTGGATAAATTTGAATGTAAGCTAGCTTAGAACGACGTCTCATTCTCGAGCTGAGGCATAAAAATTGGCCTTCATGCATTGGCTAAAAAAGAAGTTGAATCAAGTTTTATTCCAAAGATGAGTTTCGAGGCGATTTTACATAAAACCTTAGTCATATTGAGACTTAGGCAAATTCTTATTACAAAGCCACTTCTGGCGACAAATAACTAGGCTAGCTCATAAGGGAACAGTTATCGGTGTACGAATAATTTGTCTTCAGGTTTCGTTCGAAGTCCCCGATTTGAAGGAATCAAGAGCTGGCTGAGCTAACTCCCCTTGCATCCCCCTAGTGGTCGGGTGTGAAGAATGAAGACCTGAGCACTGTATATCGTCCTCCTTGCTTCGTGAAAAGGCAAGCGAAGAAAAATGAGGGGTCAGTACCATTCGACCCAACCGTTGGAGTACTTACAACTCGATGCCGTGGGTGAAGGATTATGCTTGACGAAGGGTAATGCACCTCAACGTTAAAAACAATAACGATTTAAGTTAGAGATATTCCAATTTAAAGGCTCTTGATTGCCTCGAAGGTCTTCGAGTTGATAAGATCCTTTTCCCGTGGCCTTAATTCGATAAGGCCCTTCCCAATTAACAGCCAACTTACCTACTTTCTTTTCCCTTGTCGTTTGATTTGAAGCCCTCAAGACGTAATCACCAATCTTAAAGGTTATGAATTTAGTTTTTCTATTCAAGTAGGCTTCAATCTATCGCTTTTGCACAGCCAATCAAACCAAAGTCATTTCCCTTCGTCCTTCAAGCAAATCCAAATCTACGCGCATAGCTTGCTGATTCGAATCTTTGGATGCATGAGCATACCGAAGGGTGGGCTCACCAACCTCGACAGGAATCAATGAGTCGATCCTATAGGCGAGGGAAAATGGGGTTTCCCTAGTGCTATTTTTCTCAGTCGTTCTCAATGCCCACAACACCCCGGGCAACTCATCGGGCCACGAGCCTTTAACTTCATCCATTCTCTTCTTAAGATTGTCCACAATTATCCTGTTCGAGGGCTCAGCTTGCCCATTAGCACTGGGATGATAAGGCGTTGAGACCACCCTTTTGATCCCCCACTTGGCAAAGAAAGTGGTTACCTCTGAGCCTATGAACTGCTTGCCGTTATCACACGTTATCTCCCTCGGGACTCTAAATCTTCATATGATATTTTTCCAAATGAAATCGATGACTTCATTCTGCCGAACCCTAGCAAAGGATCCTGCCTCGACCCACTTGGTGAAATAGTCAGTGAGCACAAGAATAAATTTCACACTACCCTTCGTCTTTGGAAACGGGCCTACAATATCTATCCCCCATTTCATAAATGGCCATGGCGACACAATCAAATCCAATGGCTCCGCTTGTTGGTGAATCAATGAAGCATGTTTTTGATGCTTATCACATTTTCTAACAAATGCCTTGGCATCTTCACTCATCTCGGGCCAGTAGTAGCCAGCTTGATGGAGCTTTCGTACAAGGGCCTTCCCTCCGGAATGATTTTCATATTCGCCCTCATGCACTTCTCTCATTACATAGCTATACTCCCCCGGACCCAAGCATTTGGCCATCGGGCCGCAATAGAGCCTTTTGTACAATTTCCCATGCACGAGCGAGTACGAGACAACTTGCCTTCAGAGCTTTTTAGCTTCCCTTTTGTCCGCCGGTAAGATTCCTAAATCTAAATAAGAGATATATTTGGTCCGCCAATCCCAATGCCTATTTACTGCATTTACTTCCAACATCATTCTTCCTACCACAGATGCAAGTATCCGAACCTCTGTATCAATCCCCGGTTTCGATAACCGAGGCCAAGTTAGCTAACGCATCGGCTTCGCATTTTCTTCACGAGGAATTTGCTGGATTTTCTATTCTTGGAACTCTCCGAGAGCTTTTTGTGCTCGAATAACGAATTGCTTCATTCTGGGCTCCCGAGCCAAAAAATCACCGAGGATCTGATTCACGACTAACTGTGAGTCACTCTTTAACTCGATCTTTTTAGCCCCCATTTTCTTAGCCAACTCCAAACCCGCTATCGCAGCCTCATACTCAGCTTCATTGTTGGTCAATTTTCCAAATTTTACTAAGTGCTTCAGCCTTTCCCTAGTTGGAGTCACATGCATTATTCCGAGCCCCGAGCCGTTGGAATTAGTTGCACCATCAGGGAAAAAGTTTCCACACCCCGGGTGCTAAAACCTTTGAGAACATATTTTTCTTTTCTGCCTCGGGGAGTATCCTACCACTGAAATCAGCCACGAAGTCTGCCAACACTTGAGATTTTATGGCAGTTCAAGGCTGATATACAATGTCGTACCCACTCAGCTCAACTACCCACTTAGATAACCTCCCCAAAAATTCAGCCTTATATTGCCCTCAAGGGGAAGGTTGTGACTACAGCTATGGGATGGCATTGAAACTAAGGGCATAGTTTTCGAGCTGCCATAATTAATGCAAGAGCTAGTTTCTCTAAGTGAGGGTACTTTGTTTCAGCGTCGAGAAGAGTCTTACTGACATAGTATATCGGTTGTTGCATCCCATCTTCTTCCCGAACCAACACTGCACTGACAGCTACCTCAGAGACAACTAAATAGACCAACAACGTCTTCCCGTCCTTTGGATTGGCGAGTAGTAGGGTGTTCGTCAAGTAATTCTTTAACTCTTTCAGTGCCTCTCTACACTCGGAAGTCCACTCGAAGGTTGTGGTCTTTTTCAAGATAGAAAAGAACCTATGACATCGCTCAGATGACCTCGAGATAAATCTACTTAGAGCGGCAAGCCGGCCGGTGAAACGCTGAACTTCTTCTGGGCTCGTCACTTCTTCGGATATCCCTTGTATAGCCTTGATCTTAGGGTTTGCTCCAATGCCTCGTTCAGAGGCAATAAACCCTAAGAATTTGCCCGAGCCGACCCCAAAAGCACACTTCTCAGGCTTTAGCTTTATGCAATATTGCCTTAGGATTGCAAAAGCTTTTCTCAAATAATTCAAGTGCTCTTTCGACCAAATTGATTTCACTAGCATGTCATCTATGTAGGCCTCCATTATTTTTTCGATGTAATCTTTGAACATTCGAACACCAACCTATGGTAGGTCGTCTCTGTATTTTTGAGACCGAAGGGAATCACCTTGTAACAATATGTTCCTTCATCTATGATGAAAGAAGTTTTTTTTTCATCGCTTGGCTCTATTAGAATTTCATTATACCCCTAATACTTATCCAGAAAGGTCAACAACTTATGACCAGCCGTGGAGTCTATCAACCTACCTATCTGAGGTAAAGGATATGAATCCTATGGGCAAGCCTTATTCAAATCGGTGTAGTCAACACACATCCTCAACTAGCTATTTTTCTTTGGTACCACCACCATATTGGCGAGCCAATCGGGATATTTCACTTCTCTGATGAAGCCGTTATAGCAAACCTCTTCGTCTCATCTTGAATTGCCTTCTTCTTTACACCAGCGTACGACCTTGTTTCATCGGGGGTGGTTGGGATCCACGTTCAAATTATGTGTCATTATTTTTGGGTCAATCCCTACCATGTCCGCATGAGACCAGGCGAAGCAGTCATCATTAGCTTTCAGCAACTCAATAAGAGCTTTCTTTGTCTCGGTATCCAGCTCCGAGCCCACAAACACCTTTCTTTCTGGGAATTTCCTCCGATAGAACAAAGGATTCCAACTCGTCGATGGTGCAATCCTCAGATTTTTGCTTCCGAGGCTCTTGTATGAATACCGGAGCCTTCTCTATTTCTCCTTTAAATCTTACTTCAAGAACCGAGCCCTCTTTCTCGTCGGGCTTCGAGCCGATTAATTGCAATGTGGATGGCCCAGCCGGGGTGGTTCCTTTTTCGGCAACAATTGAATAGCACTCCTGAGCTGTTCGCTGCTAACCTCTGATGGCTCGAAGTCCCCATAGAGTTGGGAATTTAATAACTTGGTGCAAAGTAGACTGAACACCTTTCATTTCATGAATCCAATGTCTCCTGAGGATTGCATTATAAGCCATATCCTCGGCCATTACTTGAAAAATGGTCTCCTTATGAACCCCTTCGGCAGTTGTGGAAAGGATAATTTTCCCTAACATCTTTTCTTTGGAGTTGTTGAACCCCATTAATATGATTGCCTTCGGGACAACGAGGTCCTCCAACCACATTTTCTTAATAGCTCCATAATTGATGATATTTACCGATCTGTCAGGATCAATCAAGACTCGCTTGACGTCACAATCATTTATCCTTAACATGATTACTAGAGCATCATGGTGGGGAAACATCATCCCATCACAATTTTCCTCGTCAAAGGTTGTTTTGTTCTCTGACCTATTGGCTCAGGTCCTCCTTTCCATGGACTGACAATTTGGCAAATTTTTTCACAGTAGCGAAATTAACTCCATTCACCTCTGATCCGCCGGTTATAATATTCATAATTCTCTTAGGAGACTGTGCCCTTGTTGTTGTGTCTGTACGATAAATATTATCCGTCATCGAATGAAATTGACAAGGATTGTGTGCGAGGCAAGAACGCGGAACAAACGTTATTGCTAGTTCTCTACAGACGGCGCCAATTTGTGTTGGCCTAAATCTGATTAGAACAATAAATTAAATTTATTTTGGGTTAACTAGCAATTATTTGTATCAAAGCCATAAAAAGACAAGAAATTTGATAAAGAGAGTTAGACAAAAGATTGGCGACAAAGAATAAGTGTATTGGATATATTTGTGGATGTCTTTACATAATATTTTCATGACTATTTATAGTCTACAAGAGTGAGAATAGCAATTACTGCGCTTAATGACCATTACTTCACGTTCAATCGTGGTCTGACCATGATCTCCTTCTTAAATGTGTGGGCAACGGTTGTCAGTTACAAAAGATGTGGGCTCGTTCACCAAAGAACTAAACTTCACCGAGGGGTAAGTTACATGCCTCGTGTTGGTTGTCCTCTAATCGCCTCGAGGGATAACTTGTAGCCAAAGCCCGTTTCCTACCCGAGGCATCTAGCTTCAGGAGCTGAGTGAATCTCCTTGAGAGCTCGTTTCCAAAGGATTCAATCATACCATGTTTCGATCTCTATCGTCAAGGCTCGGTAAATTTTCACCCAATACAATATACTAATTCGATTTCTTAGTACTTTGATGTGTTATGATCTTTTGGAAATGTATTACATTTCTAACTTTCTGAATAATGATAATTGTGCATGGAAATAATTCCAAAATAAAATTCCACATCAAATAAATGTTGTAACGTATGTCTTGTAAATTGAAGTTCGAACGCAATCTCGCAATCAAAGTTCAACAACAAGAATCATCCTTCTCAAACCCAATGTTCAACAACCAAGGATAAAAAAATTTATAATATGGAGTAGACGAAAAGGGGATAAAAATTAAAAGTAAAGAAAATTAAATCTAAAAAAAATAATGATCAAAGTACAAGCAAATGTCACACTTTAGAGTACTACATCTAGAGTTGTGAGGAAATGGGGCAGGACCTTTTTAAGCATTCTGCGCATTAGTGAAAGAAGAAAAGTACACTTTGGTGGGAGCCAAATAACCCTAAATGACAAATGCATCTTAATGAAATGATTTATAATTATATAAATATTTATAATTTATTTTAAATTACAAAATTAAAAATCTTCATTTCGTTTTTAAATTTTGTGTAGATTATTATGACAGTGAAATGGAGGAATAGAAGTTAGATATTCCTCTCAACTTATAAATGACAATATATTTTCCACATGGAGATGAGTCATAAGTAATAATGATGACGATGATAATGATGATGATGATGGAGTAAATTATCGCACTAATCCAAGTCTATTCTCATCCTTTAATTCCCATATCTGTTATTGACGTAAAAGCTTGAAGAAATGACATGCAACCTTTTTGTTTAAATAAGACTTTTGTTTGGTGCACCTATTAACCTCGAAGACAAACTTAAACAATTTCTCTTACACTAGAAAAAGCCTTTTAAAGTCGCACAAAAGATATCGAGGCAAATTGAGAATCTCTTAGCTGTTTAATTCAAGTAAACTCCAAGAAGGAGAGGTAACAAAAAGGGATGGAATCCCTCAATTTGTGTCACAAAATCATTGGAAAAATTAAGGAATTTTATGAATTATTAATACAAGAAAAGGCTAAGAAGACAGAGTAAAATGTATTGAAGGGCTGAAAATTGAGGAAAAAGACAGACATATCTTTCGGCAAATATACATGAGGCATTTTGACAGAAAGCACAACATAACATGACAGTTGACACATAGATGTTGTCTTCTCACCAAACCTAAACCCTGAGTCTAAAGTTATCCCAAAAAGAATTGCTTTTCTATGTTCCACGTTTATTCCAAAATCTGCTCTAAATTTTGTAGACAATGGAGTACAGTATATTATTCAAGATTTTCAATGGAAGATTGTTCTTTCTCCCTCAAATGGAAGCAGCTATATTCTAAGCTTCCTTCATTGCCATGCATTTTCATGAAAAAGGGAAAATAGGAAAAGAAAGGAGAAAGGACATACTTTTTGACAGCTTTCAAACTAGTACTAGTTGATAAACAAGCCGGGCCACTCGGTCAAAATATAGTAGGGGTTTTTACATAAATAGCTACCTTTTAAAACTTAATTACTAGTTGATAGCAGTCTTTTTGTATATTCAATATACCAGCAGTAAAACAATTACCAATATGAGGGAAAACAATCCATCAAAAACTGATCCACCTCCCTCATTTCTCGCATCTCAATTCTCATCCCAAGTCTCTCTCTGCATTCACTTCAATCCATGACTATCCATATTCTTTTCTTTCATATACACCTAGTGCTTCTAAGAAGACACAAAAAAACTACTCACAGCCTCACAGGTACGTCTCTGTCATTTTTATTTGACGGAACCTGTGATAAAATTTACGCTTATTAGTCACTTGACCTGTAGGTATAACAGTACATTAATAAGATATATGGTATGTGTATTTTGCATTGGTTAAAGATTCAAACCTTAAAATTAAAATACACTAAAAATATATTTGTATATTAATCTTAAGTTGGAAGTACAAACATCTAAATGACAATACAGTTCAAATATATCTGGTATAATATACTGAAAATACGTCTGGTATATTAACCTTAAGTTGGAAGTACAAACAATTAAATGCAAATATACTGAAAATATATGTGGTATAAATTAAGACTGCTGGAAATTGTAAAAAAACCACTGAAAATACACCTGATATATTATCTTATGCTGAAAGTGCTAACATTCAATGAAAATACACTGAAAATATATGTGGTATAAATTAAGACTGATGAAAATCTTAAAATACATTTTAAAAACACTTAAAATATACTAAAAATACATATGGTATATTAACCTTATGTTCAAATTACTAACATTTAATGAAAATACACTGAAAATATAGATGGTATTAATTTGGAGCTGTTAGAATAATTTAAACTAAAATACACTTTCTGATATATTAACATTGACTTTCCACCAAAACACATTTACTTCGAAATGCACTATTCAAATCCATAGCAGGTTAACAATTGTTTCCACTCGTGTCTTTTAGCAGTGAGAGAAAATAAAACTTCGTCTATGTCGACTTTTTGCTAGTATTAACAAATAAGCAACCGATATAACAATGAAAAGTCAAAATATTCAAAAGGTAACATCTTATTT
The DNA here is from genome assembly GCA_037355625.1 of Petunia x hybrida. Taxonomy (NCBI): domain Eukaryota; kingdom Viridiplantae; phylum Streptophyta; class Magnoliopsida; order Solanales; family Solanaceae; genus Petunia; species Petunia x hybrida. Next base: position 4,334,388 of record JBBBVM010000063.1, on the reverse strand, counting down.
GAAAGCATAACTTGCTGAGAATTCCAAATAGCATTAAGTGTTCTGTTGAAAGATAAAGACTTACGGTTTTTAAAGTATATATTAGGTGTGAAAGAGAAAGATACCATGATTTACATAAATCCCTTAATTAGTGGATTCAAATAAATATTCTATTGCTAGTTAATTAGCATAAATCTGCTATTTATGTAAATAAAAATGTCATTTTTAAAATTAAGAGATAAACCTTCTATTATAGTAAATATACTATTTTAAAGTGCCTTACAGTGTAATTTTCCCAAAATAGTACTTATAGTAAAACCCAATACTTACAAATACTTTGTTTGGTTATGCGTATTTGAAATAGTGGTTTTATTTTAGTAACATAAACATAATTTTACATTTTATTCAATTCATTTAAAATTTTAATAGCTAAATACAATTTCAACTTTCAAATACTATTATTACCTTTTAATTTTAATTTAAATATTTTTTTAGCCTTACAAAATATTAGTTAAACGGCTTATCTTTTTTCTTGTGGTGGGGTGGTGCTTCTTGGTAAATGTTTCTACAAGGAAATGTCAAGAGATAGGAAAACGTGTAAGAGAAGCACTTTGAAAGTTGACGTTTCATTCTAACATTAATTTAGGGAAAAGTGATGTTCGGCAATATTTGCCTATTTTACCTTAATATTTTCTCATATTTTGATACGTTATTCGCCCATTGCACGAAATAATTGTGATTGTTGCGCTCACTTATTGTGTTTGTGATTGTAGGAATGATTTGGATGAATACGAGTGCAAACGGAGTGAAGATGGATAAGATCGAGCAAGAATTGATGAACTTAGCTAATTGCGGGATATGGCATTAGACGGAAAGCTATGGAGCAAGCTACGGATTTGTTATAGCTTCAGGCTTCCAAAAGCCATAGCCATGCGAGGCATGGCTGCAGCTTCAGACTCTCAGACGCCCTAACCATGCAAGGCATGGCTTGCAGCGCGCGACTTCCAAACGCCATAACCATGCGAGGCATTCCCCATGGCTTTCAGTTCTGCGACCCCAACTTTTCCAATTTCGTTTAGGCTTAGGATTAACTTATGGGAAGACTTTGTAAACACTATAAATAGTCTTTTAAATTCGTTTTTGGAGGAGGTTGGATTTCTGGAGCAAGTTTTGGAGTTCTTACACATTGAATCAAGGGTTTAATTCCTTTTCATCATTTATTACAATCTTTCATATTTCTTCCATGAATTCTTGTGTTTTTATTATGAATATGAGTAGCTAAACCTATCGTTCTAGGGTTAGAGCAAATACATGAAGGTTGATGTTTGAAAGTTGATTTCTCCCTATTGATTTACCATTACGGATTGTTTATTCTTTCTTGAGCCTAATTGTTTGGTTATTAGGGCCCGATAATTGAACACTATCTATGGTTTACAAGTTGAACTCGAAAGAGGGAACTTGTAAACGCACATAAGAAAGAATAGGGCTTGATTGTGAACCTGGCATCAGGGAATCGATTTGTGGGTAGGATAGACATATACCTACTCGCTTGGCTTAACTAAATACAGAGTTCGTTAATGCATGCATGTGATTTAACTCCATAGAAATATAGGCGTTAGAGTAGCTTGCATAGACTCGTGAAGAATCGACAGGTTTTCACGAATATAATTAACCTGTTAGTTAGTAATCTAGGAAATCAAGAAGTAGAATCAACTTGAAAACTCAACTGGATTGTTCGTAGCTCTGACCCTGGACCGTTCTCTCTTATTGATAACAACCTAGAATTTGCTCTATTACTTGACTTCAGTTACTTGCTTTTAATTATTGCATTTAGTTAGTAAAAATCTCAATCATTGGAAAAAGATCCCTAAATAGTTTTTAGGAAATTGTTTGCTAGGATTCAGTCGTAACATAAGTCCTCATGGGAACGATACTCGATTTATCACTTTATTACTTGTCGACCACGTATACTCGCGTGTGCGTTTGGGAGCAACAAAAAGCATAGTATATGATAGGCTAAATACATATACAGCCCCTTTTGACTTGTCAATTTTTCTTATTTAGACACCTCAACTTAAAATGTGACCTACTGAACACTTAAAGTGTATACATAATGGGCCAGTTAGACACTCACTCAGCAGTGAGCCCGAAACTCTAAGGGGTCGTTTGCTATGGTGTACAGTAGTAGCTAATCCATGTATAAGAGCTTGGATAAATTAATACATTGCTTGGTTGGCTGTATAAGAGTATGTACTAATAGTACATTGTTTGGTTTGATTAGTAAAAACTGGTATAAAACTAAGCCCAAACAATACATTGTTTGGTTACATTTTATCATTTTCGCATTAATAATACCGGTATAAGTTATACATCAATCTATGTATTATTTTATGCGGGCTAGAGGGTGGAATAAGAATACATGTATTAGCAATACATGGATTAAAATAAAAAATAACAAAAATACCTTCATCCATTTCTTTAAAACTCTATTTTAGTAAATGCCCTATTTTATTCTCTTAAAAAAATAACTATTTTAATAATTGTGTATTATAACTTTTAATTCAACTAACCAAATATCCAACTAGAAATCATTTCTACATTCTAATCCATGTATTATAATTCCTGCATAACTTATCCCTACATTGTTAATCCCTGCATAATTTATCCCGACATTGTTAATTCCCGCATAACTTGTCCATGCATTGTTAATCCCTGCATAATTAATTCCTGTATAACTAATCCCTGCATTGTTAATCTCAGCATAATTTGTCTTCTAACCAAACGACCCGTAAATGTGTTAACTTCACACCGCTGTGATGTGGCAATCTAGCTAATAAAACAAAGACAAATAAGAAATTTAAAAAAACTAAATATGAAAAAAGAAATACAAGCAGCCAAAATAAAATAAAAGAAAAAGAAAATGACAAAAACTCAAAAGTTCTTCTCTTCCAACAGAGAAACAGCCATGGCAAATGGAAGCTAAACATCAGGAATTCTCCACCCAAAACCAAAATTAACAACTTCATCTTCCAGCTTTCATTTAGCTTCTGAGGCTCCATCCCTACAAAATAAAATCGCTTCTCTTTATTCCTCTTTCTTTCTCTTCAAGAAACAAACTTTCATTTAGTTAAATGTATATTTTTGTAGAGGTACATGTCTGTGCGATTAGTGGAGGTGTTTTGTATTTTGCGAACGTAGGTGGTTATCTGGGTTTCAATTTTTAGTTGGACATGGTGACTGGGGAAGGTTTTTGATGTGTTCAAGACTTGACCTATGTTAGCTGGGTCTCTGTTTCTTGGTCGGATGAGGTCTGATCTAATGTTTCCTAAGATTTCTTTTCCAGTCACCAATCACTAGCAGCAGAGGTTGTTGTGGTGGCGACAATGACTGTGGTGGCTGGATTAATTAAATTGTAGCTGGAAGGAATCATCAACAAACTAATGGTGGACATGGTGAGTTTTTGGCGGTTCAAAAATGGTGGGGATAGTGGATAGTGGATATGGTAGTAGTGGTGGCGGTGGATAAAGAGATGGTGGAATAGTGGTGGCGGATAGGGGGTGAAGGAGAAAGATCTTCTTTTTATTTTTTATTTTTTAAAAAAGAAAAGAAAATTAGATCCTTCACTCGCTCAAAATAGGGTGTAACACACTTTCCATGCCATGTCACCAACTAGTGTCCAGCCGATATATTTTTAATTATCTTTAAGTGTTCAGTAGGTCATACCTTTAGTTGAAGTGTCTAAATGAAAAAAAACTTAGCAAGTTAAAAGGGTCACATATGTATACTGCCTATATGATATATAATGTGTTTTCACAAAGACCATCGATGTGTTTAGTAGAAGTTTTTTCATGAAAAATATTTTGTTGGAAAATAACTAATTTTTTACTTATTTTCTATTGTTTGGGGGTAAAATACTAAACTTTCTATCTTTACCCATAATTTACCCCAACCACCTTCTATCACATACCCAACCCCTTCACCCCACCCCATCCACACACTCCACCTCCAAAATCCTCACCCACCCCAACCACCACTTCCGACCTTGCCGCAGCACGAACGACGTAGACAACGACACCAACTTCATTTGGACTTGACTACAACCTGTCCTACACGATGACATAATTTCAAAAGTGACGGATCAACAAGCACTAAAATTCAAACATTTATTTTTTAAATGAGAATGTGTAAGCGAATTGAATTTTTATGAAATCAAATTGCTAGAGCAAACGACGATGTCGGAAGTGGGGTCCTAGCCGGTGACGCGTCGAAAGGTACGATTTCGGTGAAGGAAGGTGGTTGTTGCGGCGGTCGGCGGTGAGGCCGAGGAATCGAAGATAAGCGTTTCTTCGGCGCCAGTAACGGAGAAAACTTTTAGTTGGTATGGTCAGTGGCGGACGTAGAATTTTTGCCAAGGGACTCAAAAAATATAGTTGTTGTACATGAGACTCAAACTAATAACCTAAGTGATCTTAAACTTGATACCCCTTGGCTAGAGAAGCTTTTGTTGTTAAGAAAACTCAAAACTAGTCTGTATCTTTATAAAAGTAATTTTTGACCTATATTTACAGTGTACTTTGTCGCTGAAGGGATATCAATTGGTACCGCTTCCATAAATATGTGTCCGCCATTGGACGGGGCGGTGTGGTGGTTAGGGATTGGGAGGTAGGGTAGGGAGAAAGTGGAGGCAAGTTGGGACGTTTAAAGCTTGAGAAAAACTTTTCCTTTAATATTTAGGGAAAATATTTTTCTTTATTTGAAAGAAAATAAGTGGATATGAAAAATATTTTTCAAATAGCCTACAAAACATAATAAAATGAGAAAATATTTTTGGGTTCCCCATACCAAACATACCCATATCAGTGAACTTGTTTCGGAAACAGACATGTGCTTTTTCTCTCCTTTCATGATACATGAAGTTGTATCTATTTAGTGGTGTAGCCACCTTATGCCGAGGGTGGTCAGACAATCACCCTTCGCCGGAAAAGAATACCGTATATATAGGCCAAATATTAATTTTTATAAATATATATAATATGTTGAACACCCTTGAACTAATAGAGGGACACAACCCAACGGTCAAGGATGCTCACTTCAGAACAGGACTGCTCAAGTTCGAATTTAATTACACATTTTTTCTATCAGGTCTTTTAAGTTTGTTCGAAAACAAAGCAAATCAGACACTATTAATTATTAAGTTTGTTAAAAAGAAAGTAAATCAGACACGGTAAACTTGAGACTTTTCTGTTTGACTTTTTTTTTTTTTTAATTTCACTAAAGTATTTTGAAAGTGTATAAAAGAGCAACTCTTAAAAGTAACTTTTTACTTAAAAAAAATACAAAAAGCATAACAAATAGGTTTAAAATATAAAAGTCAATTAAACAATTTGATAAAAGATTTAGAAATTACTCCTGTCTCTTTTGGTTTAGCTAAATATTGTGGGGTATGGTCTAAAAATTTTCGTGCACCCCTACATCATCGATTTTACGCCACTGTCTCTATTGCAAGTTCTTAAAAAAAAGAACTTGAAGTCTCGTTCACAAAAATTGAAACTTAGCAATACGATAACTACCTGAAGATCGCTTTTATGTTTTATTTATTATCGCATGTTAAAATTAAAACTCGTTAACTTCTGTAATCTGACTTCTGTAATCTGACTTCTGTAAAGACACCAAATTGTAACAATTTCTTGGCGCGAATCAAGTGCAAAGGCACCTGATCCCAACGATTTGAGAGCCTTTCTTTTTTATTTATTGACAGTTTTATTTTTATCCTCCAAAGAAAAGATTATTTTGTTCCTCAATATAATTCTCCCCATTACATCTTCTATCACGTTCTTTCCTCCTTTGTTTTGGCTTTGCCTTTAACACTCACGTTATACCATTTTTGTAGATGTTAGTTTGTGAATGTGCTGCAGGGTGATATATTATAGTTTAACATGTGTTAATTTAGGAAGGCTCTTCTCCTTTCTTACTTAGTTATGCAGTTATTAGTTATACATGTATTATATTTTGGTTAATGAATGATTTGTTGTATTAAAAAATTAGTATACATTTCATAATTTAAATTATATTTTAATATTTTATTATTCAATAGATGTTTGTTTACAATTGAATAATAATGTAAAAAGATGTGAGGGTATATTTGTCTTCTCATAAATTAATACCCGCGTTATTAATACCCGCATTATTATTTCATCTTCTATGCCGCACAAAATATTACATAGATTCACTCACTAATTTATGAGGGTATTAATTAGTGCAGGTTTGTAAATTCAAACCAAACGTTGTATTATTAGTGCAGATTTTTATACTTTGTTACAAAACAAACCAAACGCTGCGTTATACTGCGAGGGATTTAGTGCAGGTATTAATTCTTTTGTACGCCCAACCAAACGAGCACTTAACACTTTAACTAAATTTTGGTCTTAAGTTAGATTTATAGCCTGTTTGGCGTTGCTTCTTCAAAGCCAAAAGTGATTTTTTTTTCCTTTCAAAAAAAGTTTCTTTTTTTTTTTTTGGAATTTTGAGGTGTTTGGCAACAAAAAAGAAAATACTTTTAGGTAGAAGCAGAAACATTTTTTCTGCTTTTGGAAAGAAGCTACAAATATCTGCTTCTTCCAAGAAGCAGAAGCAGAAACAGTTTATTAATTTTTTCAAGACAAAAATATCCTTACCAAAAATCCATATTTACCAAATTATTCCTCATTAATTAACCATATCTCTCAAAATAAACTCTTTTTCCTATTTTTTTTCCTACTTTATTTTTAGTTATTTCTATCAACCGTATGTAGGATCTCCTATTCTTTAAATCATCTTTTAAAAGTAAATAATTACAAGAAATTCCTAATTTCGTTATCACTTTGATTCAACTATATTTTATGTTGTTCAATAGCTTAAATTTATATCTTTTACTTTATGGTTTATATTTTAACTAAATAAATTTTTTTAATTAAAGTTTTTTATGATAAATATTTAAAATTATTATTTTTTTATTTTTATTAATCCAAATGTAAAATGAACTTGGATGTCCTTTTCGTAATTTGACACTCAAAATTACTTTTAGTAAAGATTAGCCAAACACAAATTATTTATCAAAAGTATTTCTCCAATAAATTGTCCAAACACAAACTGCTTATTATTTAAAAGTACTTCTTTTAAAAGTACTTATGCCAAAAGTACTTCTCAAAATAAGTTCGTTTTTGACAGCAATACCAAACAAGCTCTTACTGTTCAAGTTAGTATTTCTAATTTTAAAGTTGTTAATTTAAAGATTGCTACCAAAATTAGGTGAATTGCTCATCCTACTTATCACTTCATGGATCATCCATAGATGATTTACCAACCTAAAAGAAAAAGAAATTAGTCGTGGCAACACGTAAGCAGAGTGAGCTGGTGACAATATTCCATTCCAATATATAATACAATAAAAATTCCAAAATCTTTTTAGTACAACTTGCATAGTACACTGCAGCTGATCCAGCAGACAAAATACTTAATTCCATACGCTGTTTCTGACCAATAGCAGCTCAAGAACTTCAATTCCCTTTAATAATAACTTTTCAGACGAACAAATGATTTTTTAATAGCTTAATAATTCCCAAATCTAACCAATGGCTGACAAAAGATTACAGAACAAGTTGAGACGAATTTAACACTAGCAACCAAGAAAAGAAAACAACTTAATGAGGCTAACCTAACATAAAACAGTTAAATAATGTACAGTAACATACTTAATGACATATCCATGATTTGAGCTTTTATCATTACGGAATTCTGTTGAATTTATTGATTATTTGAGTTACTGGAGTTCCAAATTTAATATGCCTACATACGTAGAGTTTTATAACACACACATATAGTTTAAACCGGAGAGGTATAACCATCGCTGAACCCATAAATATTTCTGTTTCTTACCTAATTTATGCGACGCATTTTTTTTAATCTATTTGAGTAACTCATTTTTTTTAGATTTGACAACTAGAGTAGTATTTAATTAGTATCTTTACTACTTTACTTTTGTTGGGTCCCAATACCTTAAAAGCAACTTGAAATATTGTAAAGTCATAATCTTACTTTTTAAATTTCGTGTCGAGTCAAACTCCACCGCATATAAATTGAAATGGACGGAGTATTATTGTGTATTTGCAACTACAAATCAAATATGCGAAAGAAGATGCTGTCGTACTGAGGTAAACTCAAAAAGAAAAAAAAAATTGTCACTAGAAATCAAGAAAAGAAAAAAGAATACTTCATCAGTCACACTTTGTTTGTGATATATTCTTTATTAGTCTATTCCAAAAAGATTGTCATACTTCTAAATTATTTGTGATATATTCTTTATTAGTCTATTCCAAAAAGATTGTCATACTTCTAAATTTGAAAACAATTCAATTTCAAACTTACTTTTTGACGCATTTATAGTCACACAAATATCTATGACTTATTTTAGACCATAAATTATATAAGTATTTTTTTCTTTATTAAATTTTGTGTCAAGTCAAACTCCGACAAACAAAATAGAACAGAGGGAGAGGGAGTACATAACAGGTTGAAAAAGATTTCATTATCATGACATAAACCATAAGAAAGATAAAGTTAGATAGTGATAGAAAGCAAAGCTAGAAAGAGAAATATAAATACTACTACTATTAGTAGTAGTAGTAGTAGTATTGTACTGAAGTGGAGAATATATATGTATGCATCATGCATGTCAACTTGTATTTGTTAATTAGCTGCATATACAAAGACTATTATAATGTATAGTGTAGATACATGAAAATGAAAGCTAAAGCAATGCCGAGAAAAATGGGAGAAAATAATGTTAATGTTAATGTTGTTGTTGAAGAAGCAGAAGCAGCAAATTATGGTTTTGTTCATGGATATACGAGCCACTTGTAGTAAAGGAACCTTCTCTATACTCTTCCTTTTCCTCTTTTTCATTCTTCTACTCTTTCTTCTTTAAACCATTTACAATTCAACTTTTTCTTTACTAATATACACTCCACATCCTTTTCTTGATCTAGTTTCTCTTGTTATACACTTTTTTTAACTTCTTGATTTATTAGTAGGGTGCGGCCTTTTTCCGGACCCTCGCAAGATACTTTTTGTATCGAGTTGCCTTCTTTTAAGAATTTATGATAGAATATGATTTTGAGTCTTGTTCAGTAGTTTGTTTGGTAGTGTGGAATTTGTGTCTCTCTTGTTGTACACTTATTTTAACTTTTTTGATTCATTAGTGGGTTGCGGCCCTTTCCCGCACCCTGTACGATAGCGGAATGCTTTGTGAACGGGTTGCCTTCTTTCAAGAATTTATGATAGAGTATGATTTGAGTCTTGTTAATTAGTTTTTGTGTTACTTGTAATGAAAAATTCAATCTTGGGAAAAAATGTTGAAGATTCTGGGATTGGTTAAGTTGGTATTGTTTAGTTCTTGAGTTCTATAATTTGGTCAAAATCACTTAAAAATCTTTCCTTTTTTAGATTTTATACCATATTGGATATGTTTACTTGACTTTATGTCAATCTAATTACTGTAATCTGTTTTCCCTTTCCAATATTTATAGTGATTTCTGGGGGATTTTTTTTCCTTGTGAACCTCACAAATTCCTTATGCAAATATACTATATGTGACTTGCAGAAAGAAAAAGAAACCACCTTTTTTGTTGTGGGTTCAATAGTTTTTCTTTATCTGCACTGACCCACAGATTAGGAGAAAAAGTTATAAACTTTTGTTAATTGAGGCAGAATTGGAGGAGCATTCTTGGTGGGGTTACTGTCTTTCTATGTTGATTGAGAAGGTTAAGTCTTGGATTTTGTGGGGATTGAGTGATCAAACTTCTTTGGATTACAAATTCAACATGGATGTTAACAGTTGTAAAACTTGTTGGGAATGCAAGAGGAAGTTTACTGATTCTTGCAACAAGTACGCCTGCCAAAGTTGCAGTAGAGTTTTGTGTGGTGATTGTGCTGGTGTTGCATCTGGATCAGTGGTTGATTTGAAGTCTTGCAAATTTTGCTCAGAGAAAAAGACATGGCATAAAGCTGCAGGGAAGTATAGTGACAAAATTTATCCTTCTGAGTCTCCTAGAGAAAGCCCAGAACCAACATCACCAAACTGTAGTAGTGACAGATTTGATGGTTATTCTTCAAACACTGCAGTTAAGAGTAGTTTCACAACCTTTTCGAGTCATCCATCTCCAGGTCACTCGCCAAGCAGGTACTGAGCGGCGATATCATATTGTTGGATTGTCTTTCTTTTTCTTGTAACTTCTTTGTTATCAAGGTGATGTGTTTATCCAATCTGTTTGTATATTAGATGGAAGAACATATAGCCTTCATGACCATTAAATTATCTGATTCCGACATTGTTAGTATTAGAGCTTGCCATTATTGTTTTTTCAAGATTAGATTTGGATTAGTACTCAGAATTGCCTTGTCTTTAAGTAGCAGATGCTGCAAATATTTGATCTTTCATACATATACCTTCCAGGACATTCCGCTTATGATCACTAAATTATACTAATGTCTTTGTTCATTTACTGTTCAGTCAATACTCGCATTTGTTTCATTTTCTTGCGGAGTTCTGTCAAATTTGCATTTATAAGCTCTGCTTTTGGGGCTAAGAGATTGTTACTCTTTTGGTGATAATTTCAGGACTGATGAAGACGAAGGAGGGGATTCCACAAATCAATTCGTTAGCCCGTCGAGTAGCTATTTTCATGATACTTCAGATATAGATTCAAGTAGTGTTAGTACTAGACATGAATATCATAGTTTCAGGTCAGTTGGATCAAGTCCATCTGACAGCCCCTCTAGGATCCGTTTTACTTCCAATAGAGTTGGGCATTCTGTACAGCAAGACCATTCTGAGACCCCAAGGTCCCAGAATGGTGGTCCCTTTGATCAAGAAGCCTTACATATTTTAAGAAGGCTTGAGAAAGGGACGAAGGATCCAGAGACAGCTGATGAAAGTGTTGAAAGTTTGTCTCTGTATCGCAACCAGTTAGAGAACCAGCAAAAACCATTTGATTTTAAAAATGGTGGTCTCTTATGGTTTCCTCCTCCACCTGATGAAGATAATGAGTCAGAAAATAATTTCTTCACATATGATGATGATGACGATGAAATTGGAGAGTCAGGTGGAACATTCTTTTCAGATGCGAGCCTTACCACCATGTTCCCTGCAAAGGAGAAAGAGCATGTGGATCATAAAGAACCTTTAATAGACGTTGTACAGGGCCATTTTAGGGCTCTTGTCTTACAGCTATTGCAAGGTGAAGGTATAAAGTCAGCGAGGGAAAGCAGAGCTGATGACTGGGTTGACATAGTTACATCACTAGCATGGCAAGCTGCTAATTATGTGAAGCCAGATACCAGTGAAGGAGGCAGCATGGATCCTGTTTATTATGTAAAGGTTAAATGTATAGCTTCTGGAAGTCCAATTGACAGGTAAATTTGTCTCTTCTTAAACTTGTGGGTCTTAAGCTTGGTTTACTCATGTCTCATCATTCAGTGGGGTTTCAATGCAGCACGCTCGTTAAAGGAGTAGTCTGTACGAAGAATATTAAACACAAGCGCATGATTTCACACCACAAAAATGCTAGATTGCTTCTGTTAGGAGGAGCACTTGAGTATGAAAGAGTTCCCAATCAGTTGGCATCTTTTAACACATTATTGCAACAGGTTTGGTTTGATCTGTCTATCTTTTATATGGTTGAGGTAGAGAAATTAGAGACAAGCTTATGAGTTCTATTATCTGAACAGGAAAAGGAGCATTTGAAGATGATTGTTTCAAGAATTGAGGCCCACCATCCTAATGTGCTACTTGTGGAGAAAAGTGTATCTTCTCTTGCTCAGGAGCACCTACTGGCAAAAGAGATCTCTTTGGTGTTAAATATTAAAAGGCCGCTGCTGGAGCGTATAGCTAGGTGCACTGGTGCTGTTATAACCTCGTCCATCGATAACATAGCCACGACAAGATTAGGACATTGCGAGCTCTTTCACTTAGAAAAAGTTGCTGAACAGCATGAACCTTCAAACCAGTTCAACAAGAAGCCATCGAAAACTTTGATGTTTTTTGAAGGTTGTCCAAGACGGTTAGGTTGCACGGTAATATTCTCTGCCTCAAACTCCAACAATGGCATTTCTTCTGCTGAAACTATTAGATCTTTGAGCTCTATTTAAGAATTATATCATGTCTATCTCATAAGTAGATATTTATCTAACAAGTACCTAGTGTTAGAATTGTGAAGTTCTATGGCTTACTGTTGTCATATTTATTACCTATGCCTACTATTTAGGCAGAGTACCCTCACCCATTCTTAGTAAGAAACTGAAAGAAGCCTCGGAAATGGAAAAAAGGGTGGACTGGCTGGTTTACCATTCTTATGTTTCCTTCAATTGGTAAATTTCTAAATTCACGTGTTTTGTCATGTAATTTATTTGGAAGTGCTTTAAACCAGTCTCTCTGAGCATGACATGTCCACTTTTTCTCCACTCCTTTGAATCCACAATATATATTATTGATTATAATTGTGCTTGAAATTCAAAAGCAATCTGAATGCACAGACAACCTTTTACGCCTTGGACATCATATTGGCAATTCTGCAGTTTCCTGTTCCTAAACAAGGGCTATTATAACAGACATGCAATATAATGAAGGACAAAATTGAAAATGATCAGTGGTCATACTATGTTCTTTTGTCACTTGTACATTCTTAATTCTATGACATGGATATTAATATTATATAGGAAACTGGTGAAATATAAGTGATATAGTACAGCGTACGCCATCTGCTATAGTAGATTATGACAAAAATAAAACTTTGTAAGTTGCTTTGATCTGCTGAAGCTAATCATCAGGTCTAGTTTTAAATGCTGTATTGATTTGAAGTGCTCAATGAACATTTATCTCCATTCTCTAGCCATTGAATCGATGCCTTTCATGCTCCTTTCTGTCCAAAGAGGTTATGTGGGTTAAAAAGGAAAAAAAATTAAGAATAGGAAAAAAAGAATCCCATGCCTGTAATGCATTATCACAAACGATCAGCTGTAAATATCAAGAGGTTGAAGTTCTACAGAGAGGTTAGTTATCCTTTCATTTGACATTTTGCAGGTCTTGCTGAGGGGTTTGTGTTGTGAAGAGCTCAAGAAGGTGAAGAGGGTCGTCCAATATGCAGTCTTTGCAGCATACCATCTTTCCCTTGAGACATCATTCCTTGCTGATGAGGGTGCTAGTCTACCTGAAGTATCTGTAACACCTTCAATTGCCATACCAGACATGACATCTGCTGATAATGCTATTTCAGTGATTTCTGATACTACTGCCTCAGAAAGACAGCGGAGAGTTGCTAACGGCCCACATATTCGTGTTGGATCTGCAAACTGCAATGCCAAAGTTGGGTTACCAGCATCATTTTTGGAGCATCATTATCCTCCTAATGATCCAGCCACCCTAGATGATTGTGGAGACGGACATGTTCTCTCTACTGCATGTCTTGAAAATTTGGTGTTGCTTCGTGCACATGATACAAGACCTGTTGAATCTGTTGAAATCAAGGACAACACCAATGAAGGATCACTAGTAACTTTAGGTCAAGAGGAGAGTCAACCAGGAGATTTAACAAAGCTGTCAAAGCTTGAGAAATCAGATGAAACTGTTCCCTCTAATGAATTCTATTCAGCTGCTGACAGTCATGAAAGCATATTAGTATCATTTTCTAGTCGATGTATTCTAAATGGAAGTGTATGTGAACGTTCTCGGCTTCTTCGCATAAAGTTTTATGGCTCTTTTGATAAGCCACTTGGACAATATCTTCAGGATAATCTTTTTGGTCAGGTAACAGTTGTCCAGAGTCATCTTTTTATGTATAATTTTGGTATTTTCAAGCTATTTATCTATTACATTTCACACTCCAGATACGTTCCTGTCAATCATGCAAGGAGCCAGCTGAGGATCATGTCATTTGTTATACGCACCAGCAGGGAAACCTTACTATAAATGTTAGACACCAACCCTCAGTGAATCTTCCTGGTGAACGGGACAAAAAGATATGGATGTGGCATCGATGCCTCAAGTGTGCGCAAATAGGGGGAGTCCCACCAGCAACTCGTAGAGTAGTAATGTCGGATGCTGCTTGGGGACTCTCGTTTGGGAAGTTTTTGGAACTTAGTTTTTCAAACCATGCAACTGCCAACCGTGTTGCTACCTGTGGTCATTCTCTCCAAAGGGACTGCCTCCGGTATTATGGGTGCGTACAATTCCTTAAGATGTAGCTTGTATTCTGCCAGTTATGTGCAGTCACTCCCATTATTCATTATTTATCTACACTGCTTCTATATAAAGATTAGAGTTTACCATTTTCCTTAACAGGTGTGGAAGTATGATTGCGATCTTCCGCTATTCTCCTATTGATATTCTGTCAGTTTATCTTCCTCCATCAACTCTTCAGTCCAGTTGCTACACAGAGCAGGAGTGGTTACGGAAAGAAACAGCTGAGGTGCTATAAGTTCTACAAATATTTTCCTTTCTCTTGCAATGATGCTGTGTGTTTTGAATTTGTTTGGTTCTTTTTTGTGATTCTTTTATCTTTAATTTAGCTTAGCTTTCAAAAATTCTTTATAATACTATGTTATGTTTCCTGTAGCTATTCTGCAAAGCCAAAGCCTTGTATGCAGAGATATCCAGTGCTTTTCGCAGGATTGAAGAAAAAAGTTCCTCTTTGGAACATGAACCATCGGATAAAACTGAATTGCATGACTGCATCATGGTGTTAAAGGACTTACTTATGAAAGAAAAGAATGATTACCAAGTAAGTACCAGTGGACGTTAGTGCCCAGTACTTCGGCATTTTCCTTGTCATTCAAGTGCGTAAGATGAATGTTGTCTTCTTTCTTATCCCTATTGATTCTGCTTGTTTTCTACTATAGGATTTGCTTGAAACTGCTGATGCAGAAACTTCAGAAGGAGGGCAGGCAGCAGTTGACATTCTTGAACTTAATCGTTTGAGGCATTCCTTGGTGATTGCTTCACATGTTTGGGATCGTCGGCTTTTATCCGTGGAGTCCCTCCTCCAAGAGAGTTATGGCTCAGTGGGTTTAGAGGATTCTGGATCTTGTAGTGATCTGATAGATTGGAGAAATGACATGTTTCTGAAGAATGACCCTCTTGAGCATGTTTATGAAGAGGCCGTACTTGAGTTCTCAAACTTAGAGGAATATCCTGAGAAACCTTTTCAGTCTGAACAGGAGGAGACTCATGTGTCACCTTATGGGCTGGAAGGCTCAATTTTTACCTCATGCGAGTCCGAGAGACCACAGGACATGCGGATGGAAGGAGAGAATGCAGTTAATAGAACATCCTTGAAAAGAGCTCCCTCAGCTGCTTCTGTTCTTTCTGATAAGATAGATTCTGCTTGGGCTGGTATTGATCGATCTCCCAAAAAGGATCAGTTAAATATGACATTACAACGAAATGGATCTGAAGTTGCTCCTTTCAGGCAACTCAGTCAACTTGATTATCCTCCTTTTGCAAGGCTAAGATCACCAGCTAGAGTTAACTCCTTCGACTCTGCACTGAGACTTCAAGAAAGAAGCAGGAAGGGATTGCCGCCTTCTTCAATGCATCTATCAGCAATTAGATCTTTTCATGCTTCTGGAGACTATAGGAATATGATCAGAGATCCTGTTGCCAGTGTTCAGAGAACTTATTCTCAAATGTCACCCAACGAGGCTCAGAAGGTTAATTTCCTAATGAGTTCATCACCCTCATTTATTTCTTATGCATCTCTTGTACATGATGGAGCCAGGTTAATGGTTCCACACAACGGCTACAATGACATTGTAATAGTTGTTTATGATAGTGAACCTACTAGCATAATATCGTATGCTCTTAGTTCCAAGGAGTATAAAGACCTGGTCACTGATAAGCCAAATGTGTCTGAAAGGGGTTGGAACACAAGCGACATCAAGGAACATGGAGTGGCTTCTAATGTTTCAGCATGGCAGTCTTTTGGCTCTTTAGACATGGATTATGTCCATTATGTAAGCTATGGTTCTGAAGGTACTTCCAGTGCAATTACTTCCCTCTTTACTGATTCCAAGACTTCCCCTCACCTAAGGATCTCTTTTGAGGATGAATCTTCAAATGCTGGGGGAATGGTGAAATTTTCTGTCACTTGTTACTTTGCTAAGCAGTTTGATGCTCTCAGGAAGAAATACTGTCCTGATGAATTGGAATTTATACGGTCTCTAAGCCGTTGCAAGAGATGGAGTGCTCAAGGCGGAAAGAGCAATGTTTATTTCGCCAAGTCATTGGATGAGAGATTCATAATAAAACAAGTTCAGAAAACTGAGTTAGAATCATTTGAAGAGTTTGGACCCGAGTACTTCAAATATCTTACAGATTCTGTTAGCTCAGGAAGTCCAACTTCCCTTGCTAAAGTTCTGGGAATGTATCAGGTTGGATTCCCTTTTATCTCTTCCTGTTATCTCTTTGTGCCTGTTATGCAGCCTGGTTAACTGGTGACAGGAGTACGTCTCTTTTCATTTTGTAAATGTTTTAACTTGTTGCAAATTCCTTATTTGTTGTATATGTTAGGTTTCAGTCAAACACTTGAAAGGAGGCAGGGAAACAAAAATGGATTTGATTGTGATGGAGAATCTCTTTTTTGGAAGAACAATATCTAGGGTCTATGATCTTAAAGGTTCTTTACGATCCCGTTACAATGCAGACAAAAATGGGGCGAACAAAGTGTTGTTGGATATGAATCTTTTAGAAACATTGCGTACCGAACCTATATTTCTTGGAAGCAAAGCCAAAAGAAGCCTGGAGAGAGCTGTTTGGAACGATACATCCTTTTTGGCGGTAAGCTTCTTTATCTTCCAACTTTGTATCTCAAGATTTATTGTATATATAGCCCAGAGTTATATCGCAATGTGATAAAAGTGATACTAGGCTACTAGGAGGTACACTGCCTCCTTTGGTTTTAGTAAGCACTTCATCGAGGAGCACTGGAATCATTAATCTCTAATAAACAGAACCTGGGATGTCCAATTTGCTTATTTCAGTTTTATTTCCTATTAATGGATTTGCTAAAACGAGGCGGTGTGCGTGTGCAAATAGTGTAGAGAGACTGCAGGTCTTTTAGCAGAGATGAGAGACTGTACTCTAAGCACATGGTTTTTCTGTAAGAAACAGGTAGCAAGGAGCACATATAATTACTAAGCAATTAAGGAAATCCGGTAAATATTAGCCACTCCACGATAAGACAACATTCTTTTTGGACTGGAAGGCGCCAAATTGATTGAACATATCCCTTAGTGGTTATAGATGTTTATTTGTGCTGAAGAGAAATTCTTCATAGTCAAAACCTGCTCCATGGAGCGAGCGAGCTCAATTTATTTGCTGTTAATCTTCTCTTCTTTAAGTATATAGTTTCAGTGATGACTAATAAAGTTGCTCGTGTTGGCAGTCGGTTGATGTTATGGATTACTCTTTACTAGTTGGAGTGGACGAAGAGCGGAAGGAGCTAGTCTTAGGTATCATTGATTTCATGAGGCAATATACTTGGGACAAGCACTTGGAGACATGGGTGAAGGCATCTGGCATACTTGGGGGACCTAAGAATGCATCCCCAACTATTGTTTCTCCAAAACAATACAAGAAAAGATTCAGAAAAGCGATGACAAGCTATTTCCTAACAGTACCTGATCAATGGTCATCTTGAACATCTTATATTCATTGTTTTCATTCCAATAGCTTGGTGCCCATAAATAAGCAAACCAAAATGGTATTTTTACAGAGTATAGAAATTGATAGAGCATCTTAGTTACACCTTATATTCATTTGTACTGGCTTCATCCATAAAATTAATAAAGTTTCTTCTTGCAAACCAATTTTAATTACACTTCCCCATCTTTTGCAATCTCTTCTGGATATTACTGTTGTTAGTCATTGTATTATCAATGTTAACATAGTGTGTTAGGACTTTACTTCAGAATAAGGTTTTTCTTTTAGCTGTCTACTGTAGGTCTTGTGGGCACATTGTGTCAGTTAGTTGAGGCTTTGATGCTATAGGAATACAGTATCAAACTGGCATGAGGTAGGGGTGTATTCTCCTTGTGCTTTTGTGTTCGGGTTTGAGTCAAAGTAGACTGGAAAACATGATCTAGGCCAAAGTTATTGGGTTTCGCCGAACCCATACTCGGGCCCGTAGATCCGTCTCCGTCTGCATATGCTTTTATGCAAATCCATAAGTTTTTCTTTTTCAAGCAACCGTGATTTGCAAAAATATGACACGGGAAGCAATGGTTTGCATTTTTGCCCGCGCTAACATATGGTTTGCAAAAATGTCCCCATTAAGATTTAATGAAAAAAATCTGGGGCCAAGACTTGCCTTTATATTTTTCTGCTTTTCAACACTTATCCCTTCAAGTATTGGCAATAGGCAATACTTGCCGCACTTGGCTGTAAGTCTTGGCAAAAAGGCAAGACTTGCCGTTGACCCCTGCTCGATTTGTCAACACTTGAACGGCAAGTGTTGGCAAAAGGCAACACTTGCCGCACTTCGTCGTAAGACTTGCCCTCCCAGTTTTTCCTGCATTCTCGCCATATAACTTGAAGTATTGGCAAAACAACACTTGCCCTTGAAGTATAGCCAATTGCCAAGACTTACAAAATTTTTGCCTTGAAGTCTTGCTCCGGACTAAATAAGGGCATTTTGCTAAAACATTCCTTAGCGCGGGCAATTTTGTAAAACCACTCCTTATGGAGGGCATATGGTGAATTTTTTTGGTATTTTCCTCTCCACTTCACTTTGAAGTATAGTCAATTATTTAGTGGATCCTTGCAAGGTAAGTATAGCTTAATCTTGAACATGTGATAATTTCACGTCATGTTCCCTTTTGTTAACATCACTCAAGTCCAGAGAAGCAACTTGCTTAGCCATTAAAGGGAAGAATCGTGCACTGCTTTATTTTCCTCACTTCTAAAATTCTTAGATGGCCCCTTAAACTTGACACCATTTATAAGTTAGACACTTTAACTTACCAAGTGATCAAATAAACACTTCTACTTGACATAAGTGTGTCTGATGGACACTTGTATTTGCAAAACCCTGTGCGTGTAATACACTTGCTTCTGATTTGTTAAGTGAACAAATCAAATAATGACATGTGTGTTGAGAGCTGGTTTTGAAGCATGACAAACAGGAAGGACACTGAGGTTCATGCGAAGAACCTAGTCCTTGAGATGAAGGGCACGCTTGATCGAAAAGATTACGGGTTGCAAATCCCTGTGGAACTAGGAGTAGTGGCGCGTGGTTGTATATATATCCTAGTCAGACTAAAAGAGGCGGTGCCCAGGCTGTGTCTTCGAAGTGTGAACAAGAGTTAGACTTCAACATGGAAAAGAGTTACTGCGAATCTTAAGTTACCATAATTAAGAGGATTCCCAGTAGGACTCAACTAGGGTTGCAAGACTCGTATAAAAGCAAGTAGAAGAGACAGCCGAAGTCAGTTATTCACACATAGAGAGTTGAGAGCATACAAAGCCGATCAAAGAACTATCTACGTGAGGAAACTGAAGAAGACAACTTAGTTGCGTGCAGAGTATTGAGTCTAGAGTTTATGTCTAGGTTCATCAAGTTGTAAGTTGTCGTCTTATCAAGCTGTTATTGTTCTTTACCTATCTGCTTATTTCAGAAGCATATGTATTAGGTGAAAACCTTTGTGATAACTAGAAAAGCTAGAGTGTAGCTTTGTTTAGTGAATAGGGTCTAGAGTGTAGCCCCTTGGTTACAGAGTTTGTAATCAGAAACTTTGCTCTTGTGTTAGTGGATTCAGTTTCAAAATCCCAGAGTGTGGGTCGTGGTTTTTCTCCCTTGAGCAAGGAGTTTTCCACGTAAAAATCCTTGTGTTTTGGTGTGTTCTAAAAGTAGTAGGCAGCATAAAAGAGAACTGAAGAACACTGTTCTATTACAGAAGAACAAGGTTCTTGCAACGAAAATCGGGAGACACTATTCAACCCCCTCTTCTAGTGTCTCTAGGAGGTGCATAATGTACAACAAGTGGTATCAGAGCGGGTCTTCTCTTGTAAGGCTAACACCTTGAGAAGGATCAGAATGAGTGCACCGCCTACTATTACTGAAGGACAGTCGGTTCTGAGGCCTCCACAGTTTAATGGGCAATACTACGCATGGTGGAAGAATAGGATGGAGAATTACATATGTGCCGAAGACTATCAACTCTGGCTGATAGTCTCTGAAGGAAACCTGATCCCCACCAAAATTGTTGGTGAAGGAACCACTGCCACAAAAGAACCCAAGCTGAAAGAAGAGTTTGATGAGACGGATTATAAGATGATCGAAAAGAATCACAAGGCCAAGCGGTTGGTTATATGTGGTCTTGGTCCGGAAAAGTTCAATCGAGTATCATCATATAAGACGGCTAAGGAAATATGGGATGCCTTGCAGGTTGCACACGAAGGAACCACAGAAGTAAAAGACTCAAAAAGGAGAATGTTGAAGAGACAATTTGAGTTGTTTACTATGGGCGAGAAGGAGTCTATTCAGGATATGATGACCAGGTTGACCATGATTACAAATGAAATGAGATCCCTGGAGATGGAATTGCCTGAAGTAGAAATGGTTGACAAAATCCTGAATGTGCTGCCTGAAGCATGGGAACCAAAAATGACTGCCATCATTGAATCCAAACCCTTGAAATCCATCAAGCTTGAAGAACTGGTTGGAAGTCTGAAGACGCATGAGATGATGAAGGATTCAAAGGCTAAACCAGCAGCAAGGAAGGAAAAGACTCTTGCGCTGGAAGCAACAGAGGAAGCTGATGAATATGTTGATCTCCAGTCAGTGGAAGCTGCAATGGTTAGTGCCCTAAGACAAAAACTCAATCTGGGAAGGTTTAAAGGGTTTAAACGAGGGAACAAGGAAAGCTCTAGCAGGAAGAACATAGTTGATAGTCCTGACTACTCTGGATGCTTCAAATGCTTCAAAAAGGATCATGCAGTCATGGATTGCCCGATGTGGGAAATAGAGTGGATGAAGAACAGAGCTGCTAAGGAAAAGGAAAAGGAAAAAGAAACCACAAAGGAATATGATGCAGACAGAAAGAAGTCAAGGCGGCCCCCAAACTTCAGAGCGGAACGAAGGAAAAGGAAGGAAGCCTTCTATGCCACATGGGGACCAACTGATAGTGAGTCTGATCATGAAAAGGAGGCTGAGGATGACTCACCACTAGCACTAGCAGGTATGACAGAAGTCAGTTCTGATGAAGAAGATCCTCGAGAATTCAGAGGAGGAAGAGATCCGTCAAAGCCACCAGTGTTCAATGGGACTCATTACAATCACTGGAAGAAACAGATGAAAAACTATCTGCAGGCAACTGATTACAGCCTGTGGCTGATTGTGAAAAGAGGGCCTCATGTTCCTGTGAAGAGAGCAGTAAACGGAGTCCTGGTGCCAAAGAAAGTGGAAGAACTGGATCCTCAAGATCTGGACTGGCTACAAGCAAACTCCAAGGCTGAGGGGTGTCTAAGAAGAGGACTTACAGATGATGTGCTTGGACGGATACTGGAATGTAAATCAGCCAAGGAGATATGGAAGAAATTGAAGGAGTTGTACATAGCTGACAACACCAAGAAGGACTCCGCTCTCATGGCAACTGATGGAGAGGAAGCTGGCTGCTCAGCAGAGGTATGTTTATCTGATCTAAAGGAAACCTTACATACATACTCTTCTGAAAATTTAATTCTAATCACAACCACCTTGATTGAAGGATATGAAAAAGAAAAGCTTGAAAAAGATAAATTAACTGAAGAACTGAGTGATCTTAGAACTAAGCACAAGAGTCTCCTAGAATAGAACATTGAACTTGAAGAAACTAATGCCATTTTGAAAGGACAGACTCTTGTGTCAAACTCCAAGATCACTGAGCTTGAATTGGAATGTAATCAGTTAAGAGAGAGTAAGAATGGTAAGCAAGTTATGAGTGAAGTTCAAACCTTTCTAGAAGACGAGCTAAAAAGAGCAAATGAAATTCTGTATCAAGAAATTGAGAAAAACAGGATTTTAAATCAAAAGGTTGAAAACTCAAAACTTGAACTTACCAGACTAACAAAATGGAATAAATCTTCTGAGGCAATAAATTGGGTTCTTGAAAATCAAAACAAAGGAAAACAAGGATTAGGATTCAAGAAGCCCTTGCCTCCATATAATCCTAAAAGCAAATATGTGGGATTACCTTGTAACATGTTATGCACTTTTTGTGGTGAAACTGGTCATACTAAACAAAGGTGTGTTAACATTAGCAAGGCAAAGGCCAAAAATAAAAAATGTGTTTTACCCAAATGGGCCAAACAAGATCTGATTTATCCATTCTCTCATAAGAAGGGACCCAAGCTTGTCTGGGTTCCTAAGGTTAACCTCTAATTTGTTTTGCAGGCTGGAGTGAGGGAGAACAACTCAAGCTGGATTCTTGATAGCGGTTGTTCTAGGCACATGACAGGAGATAGAAGAAATTTTCTCTCACTCGCAGCATTTCAAGGAGGCTGTGTGGCCTTCGGAGGAGGAAAAAGTGGTCAGATTGTAGGAATTGGAAAGATTGGGAGATCTCTGGAGCATGCAATTGAAAATGTTTACTGTGTAGATGGTCTTAGACACAATTTACTAAGTATCTCCCAACTGTGTGACAGAGGAAACGAAGTGAGCTTCTCATCTGTAGGATGCATCATAAAGAATCTACAGAGTGGAGAAGTGGTGATGGAAGGAAAAAGGGTGAACAATGTATACAAGGCATCACTGAAGGCTTTACCTGAGAACAATCTGACATGCTTGAATGTAAAAGAAAGTGACTCTCAGCTGTGGCACAAAAGACTGGGTCATGCAAGTCTCTCTCAGTTAAATAAGCTAGTCTCGAAGGAACTGGTTCGCGGATTGCCAAGCAAGAAATTTGAAAATATAAAAATGTGTGATGCCTGTGTAAAAGGAAAGCATGTAAGAACTTCGTTCAAATCAAAGAAAGTGGTCAGCACAACAAAGCCACTGGAGCTGGTGCATATGGATCTGTGTGGACCTATGAGAGTCAAGAGCAGAGGAGGTAAGAGGTTTGTGTTCGTAATTGTTGACGACTACTCAAGGTATACATGGACACTGTTCTTGGCCTCTAAGGATGAAGCCTTTGAGAGTTTTAAAGACTGGGCTGGTGTGGTTCAGAAAAAGCTAAGTCTTGAACTCATCAGTATTCGATCTGATCATGGAACTGAGTTTGAAAACTCAAAATTCTCTGAGTACTGTGCAAGGAACAACATAGATCACAACTTTTCTGCACCAAGAACTCCCCAACAAAACGGGGTGGTCGAGAGGAAGAACAGGTCATTGGAGGATATGGCTAGAACCATGTTGCTGTCAAGTGGACTAGCAAGAAACTTCTGGGCTGAAGCTGTAAACACTGCATGTTACTTGCTGAATAGGTGTTCCATCAGAGCAATCCTTGACAAAACTCCATATGAGCTACTCAGAGGTAGAAAGCCAAGTATTGCCCACCTAAGGCCTTTTGGTTGCAAATGCTTTGTTCACAACAATGGCAAGGAACCCTTGGGAAAGTTTGATGCTAGGAGTGATGAGGCAATATTCTTGGGATATTCTACTCAAAGTAAGGCATACAAGGTACTCAACAGAAGAACACAAGTAGTAGAAGAAAGTATGCATGTTGTGTTTGATGAATCAGATAAGGAAATAGGAGAAACTGATGCAGATGATCAAGTGATTGGCTTAAGGAGAGAAGAAAGCATAGATGAACTGGAAGACTCAGATGAAAAGGAGAATACAGTTACATCAGATGAAGGAGTCAACCTGACAGGGGGAACTTCTGATGAAGCTGAAGATCAAGAAAGTCAAGAAGAATCTACCCATGACGATGCTGCAGGTTCTTCTAATCAGATTCAAATCAAGCCATGGAAATATCAAAGTTCTCACCCCTTGGAGAATGTTCTATCTGAATTGGACACAGGAATTATGACCAGGTCAGCATTAAAGAACTTCTGTGCATTCTTTGCCTTCCTCTCATCTTTGGAACCAAAGAATGTAAAAGAAGCTCTAGAAGATCCAGACTGGATTATGGCTATGCAGGAGGAACTTCATCAATTTGAAAGAAGCAAGGTGTGGCACCTGGTTCCTAAGCCGAAGGACAGATCCATAATTGGAACTAAATGGGTGTTCAGAAATAAGCTGGATGAACATGGCATAGTTACAAGAAACAAGGCAAGGTTGGTTGTCCAAGGGTACAGTCAGGAAGAAGGAATAGACTATGATGAAAACTTTGCACCAGTTGCAAGAATGGAAGCCATTAGAATGCTGATTGCTTTTACTACATACATGAAATTCACACTGTATCAGATGGATGTAAAGAGCGCCTTCTTGAATGGCTACCTGAATGAAGAAGTTTATGTGGTGCAGCCTCCAGGTTTTGTGAGCAATGAATTCCCTGATCATGTGTACAAACTGGATAAGGCTTTATATGGTTTGAAGCAAGCTCCTAGAGCCTGGTATGAAAGACTCTCAGGCTTCTTGATGAAAAATGGCTTTTCAAGAGGTAAAATTGACAACACACTATTTCTCAAGAAGCAAGGAAAGGATCTACTGGTAGTTCAAGTGTATGTCGATGATATCATCTTTGGAGCCACTGATGAGGAGCTGAGCAAAGGATTTGCTGACTTGATGGGAAGTGAGTTTGAGATGAGCATGATGGGTGAATTGAATTTCTTCCTTGGGTTGCAGATAAAGCAGACACCGGAAGGAACTATGATTCACCAGCAAAAATATGTCAAGGAATTGCTGAAGAAATTTAACATGGAAGGAGCAAAGGAGATGACTACCCCTATTGCTCCTGGAACAAAGCTGGATATGGATGAACTTGGTCCTTCGACAAATGAGACGAAGTATAGAGGAATCATTGGCTCACTTCTTTATCTCACAGCAAGTCGACCTGACATAGTATACAGCGTGGGACTGTGTGCCAGATTTCAGTCAAAACCTAATGAATCACACTTGATAGCTGTGAAGAGAATCCTGAGATACTTGAAAGGGACTCAGGATCTATGCCTTTGGTATCCCAGAGGAGGAACTTTTGAACTAATTGGTTTTGCTGATGCAGATTATGCAGGTCATTTGGTTGATAGGAAAAGCACTTCAGGGATGGCACACTTCTTAGGTCCCTGCTTGGTATCATGGGCTACAAAGAAACAAAACTCTGTTGCCTTGTCAACTGCTGAAGCTGAGTATGTGGCAGCTGCTTCATGCTGTTCACAATTGCTATGGATCAAGCAGCAACTGGAGGATTTTGGTATCAAGTGTGGGGCAGTGCCAATTTTCTGTGACAACACTAGTGCTGTGAATATTGCCAAGAACCCAGTCCAACACAAAAGGACCAAGCACATTGATATTAGACATCATTTCCTGAGAGACAATGTGGAAAAGGGTCTAATTACTATGAATTCATGCAGGACTGAAGATCAAATTGCTGACATATTTACCAAAGCTTTGAACAAGGTACAGTTCGAGAGGAACAGGTTGGAGTTAGGGATGACCAAAATACACGGATGACCCAGCAGGTAACCCCTTGTGATTGGCTAGTTTAGAATTCAATATGTCTGCTAAAGACTTGTCATTATTGTCTAGTCTAACCTGGTACTTGAATAAGTACACTCGTTCAGTTGTTTTGAGAACCAGGTACAAATAATGTGATCCCATGAAGAACCTACTGTGTACTGAGAAGGAACCAGTCTGAACATGAGGAATCGTGTCCAGGTACATTCAACCTACTCTGTATGATAGTATTCACAACTAAAACTAAAATTGTCTATTATACGTGCATCATGGGAGATTTTCCATATTCTCATAACCGTCCTAAATTATAGGAACACATTCCTTTTTAGGATAGAAATCTTTTTGAGTTGCTTGGACCCCACTTCTTGAAAAGGGCTTATTTAATCAAGTTCATAACCATCAAAACTCTTCCCGGTTCTCAAAAAGTTCAAAAGCTGCTTTTCACAATACTCATTACTTCTTGCCTTCCCTAGACATCGTCACATCACTAAAACCTTCTCCTTCTACAACACTCCTTCAATCTCTCACAACTCACCCACCACTCTTTGTTGAACATCAAAATCCTCTCAAGCCCTAAAACAGAAAACTCCTCAAAAACTCAGAAATCTCTCATAAAATCCCTCAAGATGTCTGAAAGACCACCTCCATCCACACTTGCTAAAATAATCGCAAGGGCCCGCATCAAATTTCTCAAAAAGGGGGACAAGAAACTGGCAAAGAAGTTAAGATCAAGAGCCGTTCTCTCGACACCCACTACGCAAAGTTCGTCACAATCATTGCATGAGGTAATTCCTGACCCTATTTCATCTACACCCGTTGGTTCAGTCAATATAACCAGTCCTGGTATCGTAGAAACTGAAACCCTAGTCGCGGAACTAGATAAAATAATGGGTGATGAGCAAAGAGACAAAATAGATAGGGGGAACTCATGTGAGGGGGAACAAGATAGTAAAAAGAATGAACTTAGGGAGGATGTGCAGGGCCTTGTAGTTGGTGGGTCTGAAGTTAAGTTAAATATAGCAGAAAGAATTGAAGAACAGTTTAGGGAACAAGACAATGTTGAAATTCTGAGGGAAGATGCAGTTGAGACAAGTAAAGATGTAAGTGGAACTGTTGAGTGTGTGAAGGATTCTGTGCCAAAAAGTCCTGAGGATGGTGGACTTAATATTGCTGAAGCTACAGGGGATGAGGGGCAAGAGCCCATAGTTTGTCCAAATCCTACTGAAGCTGATGATGCAGGGATTGATTGGACAGAATCTGAGGAGGAGGGAAACAAAGAAGGTGTGTCAGGAGTTGAAGAGTTAACCAAGGGGGTTAAAGAACCAAAAAGGAAGAGGAAGTTAGGAGAAGAGGATGAAAAATTAGCTGAGGAAGAAGAAGAGGAAGTGGTGTTTGTAAAAGAAAATAGAGTAGAGCCTGAAAAAAGAAGAAGGTTGGGGAGAGATGGGAAGCCAGTATTGAAATCTAGATTGGTAGATGAAGATAGTGAAGAAGGAGGTGACAAAGAGGCTAGTGAGCCTGTTGTCAGAAGAATTGGTACCAGGTCTGCATTAAAGATGCAGATGGAAAAAGTTGAAAAGCTGGGAAGGACAGTAACCAATGTGAAAGTAAGGGAAGAAAAGAAGAAGGAAGAAGAAGAGGAGAAGAGAGCTGGTGAAGAAGAGCAGGAGAGTGAGGCTGGGAGCTATGTGGAACCCAGTGATTCTGACACTGACAGTGAGATGGAGAGTAAGAAAAGAAGAAAAGAAGTGGATAGGGAAGCCTTCTTCTCTAGACATCAGGTGCTGCCAGGCAGCATTCTGTATGATGAAAAGGAGTTTCATATGAAATCCCTGTTGAGAATGATAGGTGATCAGGGTTGGCTGAGTTTGTTTGCCAACAAAGACAGGAAGCTGTTTGTGGATGAAGTTAGAGAATTCTATACAAATTGCAGGGTAGTAGCCAGGAGGGTGTTTACCACTGTAAGAGGAGTGGAGATTGAGTTTGGGAGACCTGAATTGGGAGTAATTCTGGACATACCTGCTGAAGGTTATTGCAGGTATGTCAAGCTGAAATGGCCAAAAAGAACAGATAGAGTCACTCCCTTAGATGTTGTTAGAAAGTTTTCAGGGAAACCCAGACTAAGGAAGGAGAGGAAGGTTGAGAAGAAGGAGATGGAGCCTACACATCAGCTGTTGTTTGAATTTGTGCATAGGTTTCTTCTGCCTAGGGGAGAAAGAAATTGTGAGGCTAGTGCTCTTGACCTGACATATATGGATCTGATGGACAGAGGGGTGAAAATTAATTTGCCTGGGCTCATTATTAGACACATAAAGAGAATCTGTGATACTGATCAGAAGCCACACTCTCTTGTGCATTCTTACATCATCCATCAGATTCTTGAGCATTTTGGAGTGCCTTTAGAAGCAGGGAAGAAGCCAACTATCCATCAACGGTTTGGGATTAATGTGCTTAAAAACTGTGACTTCTTCCAAGAAAGCAGAGCTTCCAAAAGGCCAATGCAGGTAAAGCAGGAGCAGTCAGAGGACAGTGAAGAATATGGACCTGATGAGGCCATTGGTGCTGTGCAGGAGCTGGAGAAAATGGTTCTTGAAGTTAATGAAGAAAATGCAGAGCTGCTCAGACAGTTGAAGGTGAAGGATCAAGAAATTGATCGTTTGAAGATAGACTGCCACAAGTATGAGGCCGAGCTGGTGATGGAAAGGGCCAAGAATACGAAGCAACTTGAGGCACTTGTCAAACACTTCAACCTTCAGCTGTGATTCTTCCAGTCCTGTCCTCCTATCTCTACCCCTTCCTACTCTACCTGATCTCTACCCCTTCCTACTCTCCTTTGATTGCATGTTGTGGATGATTAAGACAATTTAAATTTGGTTGTGTAACTATTAATGGAGTTGTGCTGATGTCACACTCTGGATGATGATTTTAAATTTCTTATGTTTATGACTGTTTCTTGCTTAAGTATTTGGGTTCCTTGTTGGGCCCTTATTTTGATATGCATGTGTTCTTGACACTGATGAGTTGCCTTGTGCTCTAGTCTAGATGAAACTGACAGGTTCCTGCAGGTTTTTTTTGAATCTTTTCGATGATGCCAAAAGGGGGAAGAAGGAATGTTGGGGTGTTTGTGACCTAACTCATCTGGTTTTATTGTTCTGTTACTTTTGTTTTTGTTTTTGGTTTATGTCTATTCAGGTTCTTGGGCAACATTTGTTTGTCATCATCAAAAAGGGGGAATCTGTTGAAAGCTGGTTTTGAAGCATGACAAAC
Organism: Petunia x hybrida; assembly: GCA_037355625.1. Lineage (NCBI taxonomy): Eukaryota > Viridiplantae > Streptophyta > Magnoliopsida > Solanales > Solanaceae > Petunia > Petunia x hybrida. The sequence continues at coordinate 4,305,523 of JBBBVM010000063.1, read as the reverse complement.
AGGAAGGACACTGAGGTTCATGCGAAGAACCTAGTCCTTGAGATGAAGGGCACGCTTGATCGAAAAGATTACGGGTTGCAAATCCCTGTGGAACTAGGAGTAGTGGCGCGTGGTTGTATATATATCCTAGTCAGACTAAAAGAGGCGGTGCCCAGGCTGTGTCTTCGAAGTGTGAACAAGAGTTAGACTTCAACATGGAAAAGAGTTACTGCGAATCTTAAGTTACCATAATTAAGAGGATTCCCAGTAGGACTCAACTAGGGTTGCAAGACTCGTATAAAAGCAAGTAGAAGAGACAGCCGAAGTCAGTTATTCACACATAGAGAGTTGAGAGCATACAAAGCCGATCAAAGAACTATCTACGTGAGGAAACTGAAGAAGACAACTTAGTTGCGTGCAGAGTATTGAGTCTAGAGTTTATGTCTAGGTTCATCAAGTTGTAAGTTGTCGTCTTATCAAGCTGTTATTGTTCTTTACCTATCTGCTTATTTCAGAAGCATATGTATTAGGTGAAAACCTTTGTGATAACTAGAAAAGCTAGAGTGTAGCTTTGTTTAGTGAATAGGGTCTAGAGTGTAGCCCCTTGGTTACAGAGTTTGTAATCAGAAACTTTGCTCTTGTGTTAGTGGATTCAGTTTCAAAATCCCAGAGTGTGGGTCGTGGTTTTTCTCCCTTGAGCAAGGAGTTTTCCACGTAAAAATCCTTGTGTTTTGGTGTGTTCTAAAAGTAGTAGGCAGCATAAAAGAGAACTGAAGAACACTGTTCTATTACAGAAGAACAAGGTTCTTGCAACGAAAATCGGGAGACACTATTCAACCCCCCCTTCTAGTGTCTCTAGGAGGTGCATAAAGTACAACAATGTGGATTTCTATTTATTCCCTTTTCTAAAACTCACATGTAATAATAATAAAAATAAATAAAAGGAAAAACAATGTAACAAGAAAGAAGAAAAGTCAAACTCTTTCTTCTTCCCTATCTCTTTCTTCTTCTCTACCCCGATCATCTATCCCCCCTCCCCCCCGGTCTCCCGTAGATTTTTCTTAGGTCCTCCATAAATTCTCCATTTTTACTGCTTGACTACCAACCACTGTCAATTGGTGGCAGTGGTGATAAACACGACGGCCGATGGCCTAACAGAACCCTCTAGTACTCCATCTTCCAACGAGAAAACGGGTTCTTGTGTTCTGGAATAAGAAGTGGATAAGTAATGAATTTAAATTTTTATGGTGGCTGCATATTTGGTGATTTTCGTGAAGAAGCCCAAGTGGGATTCTTTGGTGGTTTCTATTTTTTTTTTCTTTTTGGTGTCTGAAATGGTATAGAGGTGGTGGTTGAGTGAGATGATGTCTACCTCGCTGAGGGTTTAAGCTGAATTGCCAGTCGGTGTTTTGTTTTTTCCAGCTAGTGTCCATTATTTCCGGACAAATTTGCTCACCTGAGATGGTGACTGAAAATTTAATGTTTTTTCTTTTTAATATAAAATGGAAAATCAGGGTGAAAAATGAGTATTTTTACATGTCAACCAGTATCAAAAGACCCTCACGCGCTAAAATCTTACACTGAGACACACACCTTGCCAGTTGCCACATCAGATATTTGTGTTCAAAAGGTACATATCTATTAAATAGAAGTGTCTATTTGGTCACTTGCTAAGTTAGAGTGTTTAATTTACCGATGGTGCCAAGTTTAAGTGGCTATCAAAGAATTTTGCCAAAATAATATTTGTATAAAGAGATTGTGTAAACGACAATATTTACTCTGTGTTAGCACTAAACCACATAAAGCAACCTTAAGGGCTACAAATTAAAGTGTGATAATACATATCAACCAATCATATTGAATTGATAAAATAAAGAGATTATGCCAGTAAGGTACTGTAGAACCTCTTATTTATGTTGATCACATTCATTTATGGTGCACATGGATCCTAATGAATATGGAGGCCAGAACTAATTAAGCAGCCATCAGAGACTGACTTTACTTGGTATGAAGATCAAAGAGTTGGAACAGTTATTTTGTTAAGTATTTATTGATAGAACATGTAATGCCATTAATCACATATAGCTTTTTAGAAGGAGATTAATATAATTAAACAACTTAAGGCTAGAAAGTTGAAATAAATGAACTATTCGATTAATCCTTATCATAAACGAGTTTCCTGTATTTGTAGGTAGCATATAATTATCATGACAATGTATAATTAAAATATTAAACACACTATATCAGTTTGTGGACGTCACATAATTTATAATCTTTACACGCTCTATCAAAAAAGAAAATAAGCAAGAAAAAGATCAGAACAGAAATTAACGAGAAGTACTCGTGGACTATGGGTACGTAATTTGCCAAGGTAATCTAATCGGGTAATATCATTTGTTAGTTATATTCTCTCCATTCTAAAATGAATGAAATTTTTTTTATTAGTTCGTTTCAAAAAAACAATAAATTATATTTTTAATTTCGAAAACACACCACGAGATTCAAAAATTTTGTATAACACAAATGGTACTATGATTCCCTACCATAATTTTCAAAAGTCACCATTCCTCCTTAGGTATATGCAAAATCAAATTAAGATATAATCAAAACTGATATATAGAATAGCAATCAAACTAAGCTAATGAAAATTACGTGCGTGAGTCACGGTGAAGATCCGTGAATTGGTGAGAGATCTCATTCTTCATAATCATGTTCTTTTTGCTTTTTGACTAAGCATTGTTTGGAAATAGTTACTCAAGCCCATTTTTGTACCAAATCATACAGGAGCTCTAAAGGTAAAATTTTCACCTATAGACTATTTTTGTTACTAGTATTTAGTTTGAAGCCATTTTTTTAATGATCTTACATGAGAGGCCACTTTTTGAAACTTCAATCTTTGTGGGCTGAAGTTCAAACTTTGTGGGTTGAACTTCATGCCTAAATTATGAAGTTTCAACTTCAATCTGTAAGGGCTGAACTTTTAGGTATAGATGCGTAAATTTCAATCTTTGTGGGCTGAAGTTGAACTTCAATACTTGTGGTGGATTGAAGTTGAACTTTTGGGCTGAACTTATGTGAAGTTCAATCCAAAAGAATTGAAGTTCCAAAAAATAGTCTCTCATGTAAAATCAATAAAAAAAGTGGCCTCAAACTAAAGATCACTGCCAAAAGTGGCTTTTGGTGCACTTCGTCCGCTCTAGAGGGATGGGTAAATTGAAGTGAATACATACTCTTCCTTTTGCTGTTAGTGATTAATAAAAGTGTATATGTAATATACACGTATTTTGCCTTTATTGTTTTATTACAAATTCCAAGTGCGATTAGGAATGATCAACCTTTATCAACATGGACTTCTTCTAATTTGTGTTACTGGTTCTGATGAAAACTATACAAATAGGCTAACCAGAGTTATATTATTGATTATTTAATGCACTTAGAATATTTTAGCCACGAGTGGCATACTTGGAACTTTATAATAGCAAACATGATCATGGACTGTGAGTGTGTGACACACCACCAAATTAAGGTCTGCCTTTATGTTCTGATTTTGAAATTGTAAGAATTTTATTAATAAATAATAAATATGAAGTACGGCGACTGCTAATATATATTGGCTCAGAAGTTATCCCACATAAAAAATGTAAAGTTTCGTAGTCACAATGCAGAAAATTCAGTTTTGGATGTCGATATGTCAAATTTATTCTACCGAGCATATTGGAAACCAGTTAGTTATGAGTGTGTTAGGCATGAAGTAAAACGAAAAATATTTTCCTAAAAAATATGAAAAATATTTTCCTAGGAAAATAAGTATGATCTGATGTTTGGTTGTTAAAAAATAAAACAATTTTCTAATCATCTAATAAGGGTAGGATGAGGTGTTGGTGGGGTAGGAGGTAAGGTGTGCACTCCCGGGCAGATAAGTGGGTGCGGTGGGTGGTAGGGGGAAGGGGTAGGGGTGGGTTTAGGGGCTGGATAGGGGGTATAAGTGGGTTAGGATGGGATGGTGGGGGGGGGGTTGGGGTGGGTGGGATAGGTAAGGTGGAGGTAGGGTAGGGGGTGGAAAGGGTGGTGGAAGGAGACAACGAGTATGAATTGTCACATTTGAAAAATATTTTCCCTACTTTCACAAAGGAATATATTTTCCCACAATTGAAGGAAAATGAGTTGTTATGGAAAATATTTTCCAAAACTTTTAAACCAATCAAACATGGAAAAATTGAAAGATATTTTCCTTCATTCCAAATACACCCATAGTATAGAAAGCTAATTCCTTTATTATTATTATTATTATTATTATTATTATTATTATTGCTAATTTCTTGCTTTCTTTATATCGCAATCGATGATGTTAGTCTCCTTATCCTTAGTATAATTGTCATTGATTTCTCATCTCTCTGTATAAATTAATAATGCAAGCACTGTTTTACCGAAATGTTTGAGATTTCAATGGCTATTATATGTCAAACTATCAACCTTGATGCCTAAGGGTTCCATGTGAGCTGTTTGTACTATATATGAGCAAAGTCCTGACTATTAACGAACATGGTAATGTCCATTACAAAGCATAAAAAGCTGTGGCAAAGAAAAGCTTTTCCAGCCAAATTCCTCTTACTGTTTTTGATACTAATAATGAAGCAGTAAAACTTCATCCACACCCGAAATACTGACCAAATAATATAACCACATGATAGTTAAAAATTTATGTAAGAAAACATATCATCTGACCTTGATTAACTGAAAAACACTTCATTTGTGTCCCACCGGATGCAGGTAAAGGTTTGGAGCCTTTTCTAATGTGAACTTCTTTAATTTTTCAGGTTATAGGGCTCCTTTTCAAGGAAAGGGAAACAAGGAAAAACTTTATGATCTATTATTCATCTAATTCAAAATTGACAGCCATAAGTCAACAGATGTAGGTTTGTCAAAGAAAAAAATACAATGTCGATTATCAGTTTAATGTGATAACCAAATTATGAAGTTCAATAATTAAAGGTGTGAAAGCTTGACTAAGTAGGATACGTTTGTGAAAGAGGAGGGAACTTTCTATTGCGTGTCAATTCTTGCTAAGAAACTGATTTAAAATATATGCATCTTACTAGGTCAAATTTTTCTCATTTTTTTCTGATAAACCAAGTGAATCACTTCCCTTGAAGCTACCAAGTATCAACTGTGGAAAATGATACAGTACTGTAGTATTTAGAAACTTTACATACCAGCTATTATAAATTATGTTTTAACAGCTGAAGTAAAAGAAACCCACTTTCTTATCAAGTTAGTACCAGTTCATCAAGCTTTAAGCTAAAGTAAAGAAAATTGATATATAGTTTTGCAAAAGTGAAGAAAGGCTTGTTCCTTGATTTCTTTTCCACTTTTTTCAACCTTTTTTTTCAACTTTAGCTCTAGTGTTACAAAAGTTGGCCATGCAGATGTAGTTCATGTTCTATCTCAACTTACTAGCATTCAGTATTTGCATCAAACTAATACTCGTAAATTCAATTCCAAGAGCACCAATAACAAATTGATACATTAATTAACCATGATAAAGTCATAATTATATATAAAAATCACATACCATGCATCAATTGAGAGATCAAGGAGAAGAATTATTCCCTGTAATTGGATCTGCTGATCTTTTAACAGAACATGCAAATGAAGGAATCATCCTTGGACTTTTCTTAAAGATTAATCGAGGGATGTCAAGACATTGAGGCAAACATGTGGCCAGAAAAGCATCAAGACTTTTTCCTCTTTTTCTTTTTCAACTATTCATTTCATAGTACTTATAAATTTCAATGAAAGGAGCTACTGGTTTCATCTTGCAGTCTTGCTCCTACCACCACACATCATTAGTCCATGCCATTAGTACGATGGGATTCAAAGGGACTGACTAATAACGAAGGTTAATCCAGTCATATAACTCATTTATGTTTTTGAGAGAAGGGAGGAAACAGAATTCTTTAGAATAGTTATTATACAAGCTCTTTGGCAGAAATTAATACAGCTTCAGTTCACTTATAAATTTAACGAAGACTCACAAGCAGAAGGCTAGAATAAGGGTAAAGAAAGTGCAATTCTCCACATATCAAAATGTCTCATTTTATACAATGATAAATTTTTGCCACACCATAATGTGACAAACTGGATATTGATGAATTAGTAACAAATAATGAAAAGAAACAGGTCAAACGAATCAGTGACTCACTCGGACAATGACTAAATAGATACACTCATACGCTGAGCAATGAGAATGATTTATTTTCTCATGCTCATTTTCTCAGATTTTACCACACTCTAAATTGAATCATGTAATACTTCACGGTCAGGTAAGAATGAAAGAAGGAAATAATAGGCCCTTCAGTGAGAGATTTTCTGTTAAGACTGCTGGGATTTTCGTATGTGCTCCAACAATGAAGTAGCCTTCCTCTTGGCCCTCTCAGTGCCACTGTTAGAAAGCTCCGAGAGAGGTATAAGTGCACCGAGCCTACGAAGGCAAGATAAATTCTCAGGATCCCTCTTGCACAAGGAGAGTAAGATAGCAGCAGCATTCTCTTTATTACGAGGTAGACCTGTCCTGAGAAGATCTATCAATACAGGGATTGTGCTAGCTTTTGCTATGGCAGCCTTGGCCTCTTGGTGGTTGGCAAGAACTGAAAGAATGGTCAAAGCTTCATCAACCATACAGCTGCTTGAATCTGTCAGCATTGTTAACAGTGCTGGTATAATCCCTGCCCTAACGGCCCTGCCCTTATTTCCTTGATATATGCAGAGGTTAAATAATGCTGTTGCAGCATCTTTCTTCCCTCTGTTGCTTCCAGTCAGAAGCAACTCTACCAGAGCTGGTATAGCCCCCGATGCACCTATTATTATTTTATTCTCATCTCCAAGCGACAAACTAAAGATGGTTGCTGCTGCATTTTCTTTTGCTTCCATGCTTCCAGCTCTGAGAACTTGAACAATAGAAGGAACAGCACCGGCAAGCATTATAAGCCCCTTGTTGTTATCAAATATAGAAAGGTTAAGAACAGAAGTGACGGCATTTTCTTGGATCTGAGTGTCCTCAGATGTCAACATGTTAACTAACACTGGGATTGCTCCGGCTTCAGCAATCAAAACTCTATTGTCTGTGCTTCTTTTCGATAGCGAACGGATCTCCGCTACTGCAGCCCTCCGGTCCTCATCGGACCTGCTTGAAAGCTTGCGTACGATTGCCTCAATAGCTGCTATATCCCCACTAACATCACGAAATGATCCATCGCTTCTCTTTATTCTCCCATATGCTAATACAGTTGGTTGCTCTATATTGTTCCTTGCACACCAATCAGAAATGAGACTTCGCAAAGCAATATTTGGTGTCAGTGTAAGATCTTGGAGTATTTGCTGAGTTTTCGGGCATCTTGTGTTGCCACCGTCTATCCATCTTTGTATGAAAGATCTCTCGTAAGTCTGTAGGAATAAGAAAAGTGCACATAAATAAATGTTATTTTCACTATAAAGATCACATAGACAAGTTTTTGAGAGGAAGTAAAAACTAAAAGGATAACATTTTACATTTCGAGAACAGTTTCCATATATAAGACGAGACAAAAAGCACATATGCAGTCAAATGCTAAAGGCATCAGATTGACGAGCAGAATACCTGTCCAGTGGCCACAATTACAGGATCTCTCATGAGCTCAAGGGAGATAGGGCAAAGATACTCTTCAGGATATATTGGAGAATTGGGCTTCTTATTCTCCAAAAGATTCTTGCTAGGTGAGTCATCTTCCATAGCCAAATCAGGAATTTTTGGGAAAGCAACCTCAGATAATTTGGATGAATTCCTTAGATTTTCTGGTTCCTGAATTATCTGACTGCAATCATTGCCATTTGGAGCATTACCTAAGGGGATACGTCCAACTTTCGGCCTAACTGCATGATCAATATTTCCAATATTCTCTACATGTAAACTCCCAATTCCCCTACTGCCGGAGTGAAGTGGATCGATCTCCTTATCTAATGGCTGGGACAAGGCTCGAGATAATAGAGTTGAAGTCGCAGGTCCACCATACCTCTCCTTAGCTCGTCTCAACTGTGCTCTGACCAATTCAACCTGGAAAAAAATAGAAATTATTAGAGGAAGAATCCAAAGAAGAACACACATAAGCAGGAAAATGTAAAAGCTCAAAACTAACCTGCTCTTGTACTTCTTCTGATATGTCGAAATGTTCATAGGGTAAGCTGCCAAGGGATTTCTCCAATTTCCATGTCACACATTGAAATTGGAAATAAAATTTCTTCATTGCCGGGTCCTTAAACAAGAAATAACACACTTTGAGAGAGGCACATAATACTGTTCCCAAGAAATTTGCTACAAAGGAACTTTAGTGAACTATCAGAATTAAAGATCTCAATTAGGAGACTTTCTTTTAAATAAATGTCATTGCGATTCGCGAATAATAGTCATGAAGATCTGCTCTATATCTGCATATCTCAGCCACAAACTGGAAATATAACTAACACTAGCTACTGATGAATCCAGCAAAAGAATATCTTCAATACCTGGGGCATTAACAGTCATAATTATACAAAACTGACATAAAGTCATGTGTGATACCCTACGCAAATCCCACTACGACTAAATACAGGAAACATAAGCAAGCATGCTTTAGACTCTAGTCACACATTTTAAAGCCGTGCTGGCCTAGGCCCGAAGGTAATAATATCACTAACGGGCTGGACGGCTACATCCTTAGAGGGAAATGAATCTAAATTCTTTCTTGTCAAATCTTGCATCCAAATTTATCATATTTTGCCAATTCCTAACACAACAAAGTACATTGCTTACTTTCACAATTGTGGACTAAAAAACAGCTCAAATAACAAAGCATCACGCGTTCACGCAAGGTCCGATATCCAATGCAAATATAACATTTCAAAAAAGCAGTCTTTTTAAACACTTACATTAGAGATCTTGGGATCAAAGTGATTAGCAGCTAAAAGGAGTCTTTTTGAAGCCTTGAGAGCAATAACAAGATCAACAAAACAAGAACCCAAATGGGTATTTGAACAATCCCTTATTTCTTCAAGTAAATGAGCTAAAAGGGAAACTCTTCTAGCTAAATCAGTACAATCTTTCTTGAACAAGCCACCAAATCCTGCACTTGAAATCTTGCATACTTCTTGAACTAGCTGCAGTGGGGTGGCTACGGCGGTGGCTTCTCCGCCGGCCATGGTAGTGGTTGGTAGTGGTGGGGTGGGGTGGAGGGGGGTGTTGGATTCTTGTGTCTGCAACCACAATGTAAGGACTAGTATATTATGTGGAAGAAATGGGGGTCTTATGAGACTTTGGTTAAAAGAGTTGGGGGCTTGTTTATATTATTATTATCATTCATTTATTAGACTAAAGAAAAGGAACAATGTAGGAATGCAATCATTTTTTGGAAAGAGTAAATTAAGGGCCAAATCATATACTTATCCGTTTCACTTTATATGTTATAGTTTGAGTCTATACAAAATTTAAGAAATAAAGAAAAAAATTTAAACTTGTAGTTTAAATAAGGTTTACATATTTGTGTGATTGTGAATCATTTCATTAAAGGCAAAATAGTAATTTTAAAGTTAAATTGTTAGCAAATTTAGAATACTGCAATTTTTTTTAATTGACTAATAAGAAAATGTTGTCACGTAAACAAAAAAGAAAGAGTATTATACTATCTCCGTCCCAATTTATGTGAAGGTGATTGACTAGACATGAAATTAAAAAAATAAACATAGACGTTTGAAATTTATGATTTAAACAAAACTTAAAAATTCATATAATTATGAATTATCTCATAAAGTTAAATTGTTACTTAATTTAAAAATGTAACATTCTTTTGGAACTAAACAAAAAGAAAAGTCCTTCACATACAATGAGATGGAGGGAGTATGCATTAGCATTAAGGGAATATTCTTTTGTTACGTTTAAGTTTTATGCATTAGCGTTACACATAATTTTTTATACAATTCGATCTTCTAAGATATAATTACAGCTGAAATAGAAAGTGAAACTTGAGATATTAATAATTTATTATAACAGATAAATGTGATCATAATAATTTAAAAATTATACTATTTACCACTGTACACAACTTAAATCCTTATTCGTAAAGCATATTATGTGTATATACGGAGCTATGCATATTAATTTTGTGAAAAAGGAAGAGGTTAGGGGAATTGATAATTTCCAAGTGTAAATATTATTCCACTCATAGCTCTGACTTACAATCATTATAGTAGTACTATTTAATTAAGTAGGACCACACTAGTTTATTGCTTATTTGTTACTGAAAAACTCACATGAAAGAGAACCAAAAAGTATTTACGCAAAAAAATGAAAAGGAATAAACCTCTGCAATTGCATTAACCATATGTACCATTCTTTATTAACGTGCGTATGCAGTGAGACTCCTAATTAGTAAATTAATTTATACTTTCTTGTCTACTAGTATTTCTTTATTTGTAAGTTTATAGCTGGATCATATTTCCTGAAATCCTTTCTAAGTTAGTGCTGAATTGTGTCACACACCATGTGTTCTGCCAACAATTAAGCACACTTGTTGCAAATTGTAGGATTTTCAATCTTGGTAAAAGAAAAAGCAACATAACTCTTTTTTTGGGAAACTGATGTACAAATAACTACTCCAAAGAAAAAGAAGTAGCAAAAGAAGATAATATAGAAGAAAATAACATAACAAGAAAAAGATTATATAATCTTGGTGTAAAGCAAGTGGTGGAGAAAAGAGAGCCAGAGAGAGATTGTGGAAATGAGGTAGGGAAAAGTGTAAGAGAGAAAGAAACAAAAGAATACAGTTGTGAAGCAGAATATTTGAAGTTGATTGTTAGCTCATAAGAAGCTGTAAAGATATAAGTATTTTTTTAATATGGAGTAGTATCATTTTTAGCAATGATTGATCCAATAATATTTTATTATTTTGTGGGGTTGGGAAGTCATTGGTGTTATAGGCCTTCCTCTCCTAGCTCGCGGAATCTGGGAGAATAACAATGGGCGAATTGGAAGATAGCTGGAGAAGTCAGCCAGTCTATACCTGATTTGTCAATTTGACAATTGGGGTCCCCCATTTTGAGGATGTGAACTTCTTATGGTTAGGTTAAAGCAGAATCATGTGGCTGTATAATCTTTTTTTTTTTTTTTTTTTTGTGGTATAAATATTTAATCTCATCAAAAGAAGAAAAGTTACAAGTGTAATGATAAAAGGTGGTTAAAAAATTGCTCAAGTCACAAATCTAGAGCTAAATGACCCTCCCTCCGTTTCAGTTTACATAATCTAATTTAGGTGATCATAGAGTTCAAAAGAAAAAAAAAACTTTAAAAAATTGTGAGTATTTTATATGTTGACATGTCCTCAAATTATGGTGAAATATGATTGACATCTAACTTGAACTATTTGCCGAATAAATAAATATTGAATTATCTGTCCGAAATACTTATTTAATCTTAATTTATTATCAAGAGCGGGCAAGGGATTAGATTAACTAAAATTATATAAATAATACTATACTGAAATACATAATTACCAAATTAAATGTAACACGGATACTGTTTTGATATCCCACAAATTAGGTTGTGAGCCTCTACAACTAAGTATTGATATACAAGAGTCTTCATGGCATTTCTCGAGAATAAATGCCTAAAACATAATGTAAGCTAAAGTAGTCACTGCCACAAAAAGAAGCGGAGCTCACCAACTGAATCAACAAGGTTTGGGTTTAACCGAGCATCTCATCATCTATCGGTCACAATAGTGAGCAGGTCCAACAGGATAAGTATTACGCACATGGTACCCAGTAAGTCTCGTTGATAGCCCCCTAAATGGTGGTAAACTTTCGGAGCAAAATATAATATGAAATGCGGAAAGAAATACAAACATTTACAAATTTAATATTGAAAAAACTGAACTACAATCTGGTTCCGGAAACTAGTATTGACATTAATATTATCAACTGCTATTGAAAATTATAACTTGGAGACTGATAAACTGAAAGTTTGAACATTTACTAAAAATTGATTTTGAATTTTGATATATTTATGAATATGGTTTTATCTAAAACATATTCATACTAAAAACTATTACTACATGTAATTGCCCTGCACACTTGCTATCGGTGTTAAGTAAGAAGAGTGTCTGTATATCTCCTAAACAAACAATAGCACATGAAAATGTAGGGTGGCGAACCCTAACCTTATCAACACTCATACTTGAAGAGGTGGACTACGTTTTCATAACTGAATGAAGCGTACAATAGCACCTACAAGTGTGCGGTAGCGAACTTTAGCTTCTTGGCGCTTACACCGTGGAGAATTGGCTACTTCTACCAAGATGAACGTATCATATTCAATTTTAAGTCTCTTGAATATAAGGCAATGCAATTAATTACACATAGCAAGTAATGAAGTTAAATCATGCAATTTAATTACTGTATTGACCTAAATTAAATTAGGACTACAATCCAATTTGTTAAGGGGTTTACAAGCAATTTGATGTATCAAAGTTGGTAAAATAAGAGATTATCGAAAGCGAATGAATAACAAGAACGCAAAATAATGACTCCAATATAAACTGCTTTGAGATTACAAATTGATAGAGTTTTGCCTCTCTATTTGTGAATGCCTTTACAAGATAAATGAGATGTTATTTATAGACCATGAATCTGGGGACAATTAAGAGCATTAATTAACTAGCCACTTTCCAACATCTAAGTCGTGGTTTGCTCACGATTCTACCATTAAATGATGAGTTAATGGACGGAAATCATGGAGCGATTCTTCCGCTGGAGTTAAACTGCCTCCTTGAGGCTAAGATCATTCCGCCTCGGGGGATGTATTTTTCGTTCCCCGAAGTGATTCTCCCTTGTAGCTTGCAAAGGGTCTTTACCCCCGGGACTTTGCCTCGGGATCCATGTTGTTTACCTCTGGCTTGCTATTGAATTTTGTGAAAAATATCCCGAGTCCTGCACTCGAGGTGTCACGTGTGCGGTGTAAAATATGACCCACGTGGATAATACAATTATTTGGTTTAATAAATATTAATTAGCTAAATTCCTATTGGCTATTAAAGGAAGTTATTTTACATTAAAACTTCCCTCACCCACTTTGATGGAACGTGGGTTTTATGCCTAGAAACTGCTGGTCCTCTCTCTCTATCTTTATAAAGCAAAGAACAACACACTCCATCCAAGTAGTTCTGAAAGAAAGCAGATAAAGAAAAGAGGGAGAAACAAGTTTCTCAATAATAACCAAAGAATTGCTTCCGCTCAAGACTATTCAAGAAGACAACAATGGATTCAAGTAAGTCTTCTTGTTTAAAGTATTTATGTTTGTATATTATGTGAAAATCATTAAGTTCAAGTTCCTGAAATTATTGAAAACTATTACATGTGGTATCAGCGCCAGGTTTAAGAACTAATGATTTTCCATTAAAGCTAGTTTTATGTGAACCCTAGTTCCTAATTATGTAATTTATATTAGGAGATTTACAATTACTGAAATTGTCTAAAGTCTTGCGTTGACTTTATCTTTTGAAACACGGTATTGATGAAAGGTTCTGCTATTTGTTAAATTTATTTTATTCATGAATGTTAGCAACTCTGATCATGACGAATGACCATGAAATTGTTAGTGATAGTCCATCATTCAATAGAATCTGGACAATCCATAAAAAATTCACTTTCGGCCTCTTTCCTTGGATTAATTAATGATTTTTTTTTTTTATGAATTCACATTGCACTAAAAATTATTACTGACTACTTTGAAATATAGAGCTATATTGTTTATTAAAGTGAGATGCCAACTTAATTCAATCTATGTGTATTCAATTTCTCTCTTTGTTTCCATCTCATGGACTATAAAATTGATTATGTTAAGCATAGATATAACTCGTAGTAAGACTAAAAGCAGTTAATAAATCTTAAGTTCAACCCTTCAATGCTATATTATACTGTTAAGCCAAAACCTTGTGAATCGACCAGATTTTTTAATTTAATAAAATCTGGAATATTACTACTTACATTGTTTATTTGGAATTATTAAGATAGATTCATTAATCACCAAAGTGGTTGAATCTTTATGATTTATTAATTTCAAAAATAACGATTAAACTCAAATTCAATTACCCATTAAACCTGATGCTTATAAATGATGTAAAACACTTATGGGTAAATTGAAGTTCATGGTTATGGGACATTTATGGATCGCCCAAAGGTTGATTGTTTGTTCTTATAACAGTGAAACATTAAAGAGATAATTTAGATGTACCATTATTTTTATTTATTTATCCAAAGATAGTAAATATTATTAATAGGTACATTAAAAATTATCAAATTATGTTAAATTATATTAAGCATCATAAAGTTTAAATTAAAGTTTGTATTTTGGCGTTTTGCCCAAAGGTGAACATCAGGATACACTTCAAGTATTATTCTGAATCTAATAGTATATTTAGTTTATAACTCAAAGCGTTAACGAATGAGCATATTCTATTTGCAGCACTTGCTCTTCATTCGCACTCTGCTTCTGTTACTACCTATAACGGACTAAACTTCTCAGAGTGGTGCGAACAGATCAAATTCCATCTCGGAGTTTTAGATCTTGATGTTGCACTTTACACTGAGAAGCCAGCTGCTATTACTGCAACTAGCACTGCTGAAGAAAAGTCTTATTTTAAGCAGTGGGATAGGTCTAACAGATTAAGCCTAATGTTCATGCGAATGAGTATAGCGGGTAACATTAAATCTGCTCTTCCCAACACTGAAAGTGCCAAAGAGCTTCTAAGACTTGTAGAAGAACGCTCTCAAACTGCTGACAAGTCTCTTGATGGGACTCTAATGGGTACTTTGACCACCATGAAGTTTGATGGTTCACGTACTATGCATGAGCATGTCATAGAAATGACAAACATAACAGCAAGACTTAAGACTCTGGGAATGGAAGTGGATGAAAATTTCCTTGTGCAGTTCATCATCAACTCATTACCGTCTGAGTATGGTCCTTTCCAAATGAACTATAATACCATGAAAGACAAATGGAACGTGCATGAATTGCACGGAATGCTGGTTCAGGAGGAGACAAGGCTAAAGAACCAAGGAACCCACTCCATTAACCTTGTAGGCCATCAAGGAGCTGGAAAGAAAGGAAAGAAGCATGTTAAGGGCAAACAGAGAAACCATAATGTTAGTGAGTCCTCTCATCAAGTACGTAAGAAGGAACATAAGAATGACAAGTGTCGTTTCTGTGGAAAATCTGGACACTTTCAGAAAGACTGCCTGAAACGTAAGGCATGGTTTGAGAAGAAAGGTAAGCCTTGTGCTTTTACGTGTCTCGAATCAAATTTAACTGAAGTTTCTTATAATACTTGGTGGATTGACTCTGGTTGTACTGTTCATGTTTCTAATACGATGCAGGGATTCCTTACAACCCAAACCATAAATCAGAATGAAAGATTTGTGTACATGGGGAACAGAGTGAAGGCTCCAGTTCAAGCTATCGGGACGTATCGTTTAATCCTAGATACTGGGCGTCACTTAGACTTATTTGAAACTTACTATGTACCTTCTATTTCTAGAAATTTAGTTTCTTTGTCTAAGTTAGACAAGTCTGGATACTCTTTTAATTTCGGTAATGGATGTTTTAGTTTGTTTAAGTATAATCATCTCATTGGTTCTGGTATTCTTTGTGATGGTTTATACAAACTGAATCTTGATAATCTGTTTGCTGAAACCCTCTTAACTCTGCATCATAAAGTTGGAACCAAACGTAGTTTGGTGAATGAACACTCTGCTTACTTGTGGCATAGACGTTTAGGTCACATATCTAAAGAAAGACTGGAAAGATTAGTTAAGAATGAAATCCTTCCAGATTTAGATTTTACAGACCTAAATATTTGTATGGATTGTATTAAAGGAAAACAAACAAAACACACAAAGAAAGGAGCCACAAGAAGCACACAGCTTCTTGAAATTATACACACTGATATCTGTGGTCCTTTTGATATTCCATCTTTCAGTAAGGAAAAGTACTTTATCACCTTTATTGATGACTTTTCACGTTATGGTTATGTCTATTTGTTGCACGAAAAATCTCAAGCAGTAAATACCTTAGAGGTATTTATTAATGAGGTTGAAAGGCAATTAGACAGAAAGGTGAAAATAATTAGGTCAGATAGAGGTGGTGAGTATTATGGAAGATATGATGAAACTGGACAACACCCTGGTCCATTTGCTAAATTCCTCGAAAAGCGTGGCATATGTGCTCAATACACAATGCCTGGCACACCACAACAAAATGGTGTGGCAGAAAGGCGTAATCGTACACTAATTGAAATGGTTAGGAGTATGTTAAGTAATTCATCTTTACCCGCTTCATTGTGGATGTATGCTTTAAAAACTGCCGTGTACTTACTAAATAGGGTTCCTAGTAAGGCAGTTTCAAAGACACCTTTTGAACTTTGGACTGGTAGGAAACCTAGTTTAAGGCACCTGCATGTTTGGGGCTGCCCGGCAGAAGTAAGAATTTATAATCCACAAGAAAAGAAACTGGATCCACGAACAATCAGTGGTTTCTTTATTGGTTATCCAGAAAAATCAAAGGGTATAGATTTTATTGTCCTAACCATAGTACGAGAGTTGTTGAAACTGGAAATGCTAGGTTCATTGAGAATGGTGAAGTTAGTGGGAGTGAAGAACCACGTAATGTGGAAATTAGGGAAGTTAAGGTGCAAATTCCTTTACCCTGTACTTCTCCTAAAATTGTTGTTCCCGAAGTTGTTGTACCGCCTAACAACCAACAAGAACAACAAAATAATGATCCTGCTATTCATAATGAAAACATAATCAATGAACCTGTTGTAGACGTACCGCAAGAAGTAGCATTAAGAAAATCTCAAAGACAAAGGAGAAATGCTATTTCTGATGATTTTTTGGTATATCTACACGAGTCAGAAATTGATCCGGAAATTGATTTGGATGATTTGGAAATCAATGATGATCCAGTTTCATTTTCACAGGCCATTGAAAGTAATAATTCTGATAAGTGGTTAGATGCTATGAAGGATGAGTTGAAATCCATGCAACATAATGAAGTTTGGGACCTTGTTGAATTACCAGAAGGTTGCAAAAGAGTCGGGTGTAAATGGGTCTTTAAGACCAAACGTGACTCAAATGGTAATATTGAACGTCACAAGGCCAGACTTGTTGCAAAAGGTTTCACTCAGAAATATGGTGTTGACTATACAGAGACATTTTCACCTGTCTCTAAAAAGGATTCACTTAGAATTATAATGGCTTTAGTGACTCATTATGACTTAGAGCTACATCAAATGGATGTGAAAACTGCCTTTCTGAATGGAAATTTAGAGGAAGAAGTTTACATGAATCAACCAGAGGGTTTTGAAATTAAAGGAAAAGGAACACATGGTATGTAAACTGAAGAAGTCAATATACGGGCTTAAACAAGCTTCCCGACAATGGTATCTTAAGTTTCATGAAACTGTTGTCGCCTTTGGATTTAAGGAAAACATCGTTGACCGGTGTATATATCTGAAGGTCAGTGGGAGTAAGTTTATAATATTAGTCCTGTATGTTGATGACATCTTGCTTGCTACTAATGATCTTGGTATGATGCATGACACCAAGAAATTTCTCTCTAAGAACTTTGAAATGAAAGATATGGGAGAGGCAACCTATGTGATCGGGATAGAAATATTCCGGGATAGATCACAAGGTTTGTTGGGGTTGTCTCAAAAGGCCTATATTAATAAAGTTCTAGAGAGATTCAGAATGGAAAATTGCTCATCAAGTCCCGTTCCAATTCAGAAGGGAGATAAATTCAGTCTCAATCAATGTCCAAAGAATGAATTGGAACGTAAGCGAATGAAAGATATTCCTTATGCATCCGTAGTTGGGAGCTTAATGTATGCCCAGACATGTACCAGACCAGACATCAGTTTTGCTGTTGGAATGCTGGGCAGATATCAAAGCAATCCAGGAATGGATCATTGGAGGGCTGCAAAGAAAGTGTTGAGATACTTGCAAGGAACAAAAGATTATATGCTCACTTATAGAAAGTCTGACCATCTTGATGTGGTTGGATATTCAGATTCAGATTATGGTGGTTGTGAGGATACAAGAAAATCCACATTTGGTTATTTGTTCCTGTTAGCTAGAGGAGCAATATCGTGGAAGAGTGCAAAGCAATCTATCACAGCTGGATCTACCATGGAAGCTGAGTTTGTGGCATGCTTTGAGGCCGCAGTTCAGGCTAAGTGGCTGAGAAACTTTGTTTCAGGACTTGGACTAGTCGACAGTATTGCCAAGCCGCTGAAAATTTATTGTGATAATTCCTCAGCAGTCTTCTTCTCTAAGAATGATAGGTACACAAAGGGTGCTAAACCTATAGACTTGAAGTACCTTAAACTTAAGGAAGAAGTTCAGGAACAAAGAGTGTCAATTGAAGATATTAGCACCAAAATTATGATTGCTGATCCTTTGACGAAAGGATTACCGCCTAAAGCATTTATAGAACATGTTGAAAGAATGGGCATTATTGATAGCAATGTATGACTTTATGTAATGACTTTATGATGTTTATTGAATTGACACTTTGAGCTCATTAATGTAAATGTTTCTGTTTTACCTGTTTCTCTGGTATACATAATGTGAGAATGATAATGACAGGTTTTAGCTTAGATAAAGATATTCTAAGTATTATTGTTGGACCCATTATGTATTAAAGATTGTGTTGGGTAGTAGACTAATATTGTAGTACATGGAAGGAATTATGTCGAGTGGTGTATGACCGCCATGACTCATATTAGTTGATCTACTCAACAACAACAAATGATGTTGGAATTTAGCATTAACCGTGCACATAATGATTATTTATTAAACCATTAAGTGAATAAGGTCACGTGTGCCAAGTGGGAGAATGTAAAATATGACCCACGTGGATAATACAATTATTTGGTTTAATAAATATTAATTAGCTAAATTCCTATTGGCTATTAAAGGAAGTTATTTTACATTAAAACTTCCCTCACCCACTTTGATGGAACGTGGGTTTTATGCCTAGAAACTGCTGGTCCTCTCTCTCTATCTTTATAAAGCAAAGAACAACACACTCCATCCAAGTAGTTCTGAAAGAAAGCAGATAAAGAAAAGAGGGAGAAACAAGTTTCTCAATAATAACCAAAGAATTGCTTCCGCTCAAGACTATTCAAGAAGACAACAATGGATTCAAGTAAGTCTTCTTGTTTAAAGTATTTATGTTTGTATATTATGTGAAAATCATTAAGTTCAAGTTCCTGAAATTATTGAAAACTATTACATGCGGGACATATTTTTATCCAATACAATTACTTTTTTGAGATCAGTGCAAATCAGTTATGATTCTTTAGTTTCTTGTTTACCATTGAGTTTCAATTGTATTTTTTCTATCTCTAACACACCCAATAAAGCTATATGATTGTATCTAAAAGTCGGTTACCATCCTTACCTTTCTTATTATAACATTGAGTTTCAATTGTATCTTTTATGAAAAGTTTAATTTAGTTTTTAATATTCATTTAGTTAAAATGTAATAGTAAAGTTTTTAAGCTTTAGGAATAAAGTTAACCCAAAAGAAAAAAGAAGGAAATAAAGTTTTATTTAAATATGAGAGATATATCAGGTAAAATAATTAGGAATAGCAGGGTAAATAAAAGTTTAGGATATCGATATTTATGTTCAGAAAAATTAATAAACTGCTTCTCCCCGAAAGTAGCAAAACTGTTTTTGCTTCTTCAAAAAGCATTTTAGAATTTTAGCCAAACACCTCAAATTTTCAAAAACATATTTTTTTTAAGAAAATAGTAATTTAAGCTTCCTGGAAGCTTGACTGTTTAACCTAAAAAATAACTTAATAGATTAAGCAATAGAATTTGTTAATTTAGACCACAAGCAATATAATCGTATAGAGACTTTAACAAGAAAAGCGTGATAATAGTGTTGTGTAATCAAACTCAATCAAATAGAATGACTTATCTGTGTGCATGAGGAGCACTCCTTCTGGCTAAAGGATTTGAGAACAAAACAACACAGAGTATTTTAGAAAAAAGAGAGAGGGAGTGAGATATTATTGCCTTTGAGTAGTACAAATGATAGTAGAGATTATCAGATGATTAAATGAGGTGAAATAGTGGGTTTATGTTGCTATTGTGGATTGGTATTTTATTTTGCTAATTCTAACTGCTGGAGCCATGATTGTGTAAATAAATGATGGTAATAATTGTCTCATAATATTCTACCTTTAATGATTATTGAGTAGCCGTTTGAATTTGTCTCCAAGGCATGCAGTGGCCGTAGCCTGGCTGATTCGATTGTGCACCATTGTGGTCGGGGAGTGAATTCCCCGACTTCTACTAGTCCTTGTGAATCACCGAGTCTTTGCTAGTCTTTGTGAATAACTGAGTCTTTTATGCCACGTGTCATGATATGACGACTTTAAGACTTTACATTAGGGGTGCCCGTGGTACGGTACGGTATTTCACATTTCAGTTCGGTAATTTCGGTTTTCGATTTTTAAAAATGTCATACCATTACCATACCAAACTAATTCGGTATGGTTCGGTATTTTCATGTTCGGTTTCGGTAATTTATGTACGGTAAGTCGGTAACCGTAGTTTGTTCAACTTCGACTTACATATAATAGATATATATGTTGCAAAGAAATGTGAAAGGAACTAAGAAACTTTATCTGGCAATTAACAATAAACCTTCACAGTACATCAGCGCAAAATACAAAAATACCACAAAACATGTAGCAAAGCTCCAACGTACAAATAATACGAGCCGAAATCTAATTAAACCAACTTTACTACACAAGCTTATACAAAAAAATTCATTATTAAAATTTTAATTCTACTTATGATAAGCTAATATATTTTTTAAACATAAAACAACAAGCTTTTGAGTTTTGACGGTGCTTGAAAGACAACTCTCTAGTAAAGAATTAAAGTAGATTTGATGGTATTGATACTATTTTATTTGTTTTATTTATAAATATTTATAAGTTTTAATTAAATATATAATCATATCACAAGTTTTAGATATTCTATTTAGAATTTTGTTAGTTCATATGTAGATTAATTAAGCTATTATGATTTATATAAATATAATATATATAATTTGTATATGTAATTAAGTATTTCGATATTTTCTTTATATACCGAATACCATACCAAATATCAAAATTTTTAAAATTTCATACCAAATACCGTATCAAATACCAAAATATCGTTACCAAAGTAAAAAATATTTCGATTCGGTACGATAATTCGGTATTTATCATACTATGGGCAGCCCTACTTTACATAATACATTGGCCAAACAACCTATAAGTTGAATAGAGTCAGTGGAAAATCTGAAGTGGTGAAAAACAATAGAGGTCTTTTTTTTGTTCTCTCTCTCTCTTTGTATGTGCAACATATTTAATTATTTAAAAACAGAAAAATACTAGAAATATAAATTCTATTTGGCGTAATTTGACGTTCACGACACTTCTAAGAATCTTTTGTTTCAGCTTAACATTGCTCAAATGTATGCGCAATTGTCGTCAAAAAGTTCTGATAATGGTACATTTTGTCAAGAATGGATCTCGTCCAAGCTAAGTATGGACTTTGAATATATTTAGCATACGAAATGGTTACAAAATTTTATATATCTAATGTAAAACAAAGAGCTTGAAATCAAATTTGTTTTCTCACAAAAAGTAACTATAGAATGCATAAATTTCTACAGAGGTCAATATTTATTGTAAGTGTTGATTTATTGCAAAAAATTCACGAGAACAGGAAATGTCATGTACTAATTGTTATTCTCTTACAAACAAAGATACATAACATACATGTTGCACAGCTCCGCAGGTTTAATTCATATGTCATGGGTTGGAATCAGACCTCAAATTTCGTATTTAGATAGAGACAGCTAGATAAACTTGTAATCCATCAAATCTAGTAATTTAGATAGTTGGTTCTCGAAATTTCTTGGTCATTCCAAAAAGGATACATATCTTGTTGCAATGGACACGGGATGCAAAAGCTAAAAACAAGTAATGCCTGTTTCTACTTATGCATTGTTGGAAGGTAGTAATATAAATTACCAACATTTCTATTTTTCTACCATTTATTCACTTCCTTTCTTAATTTTCATCCTTTTGGCATATGTTTCGTGTATGTTTATACATTCCTTCTCAGTTCTCAGCTCTAGAGAAGAAGACTCCTCAAATTTTAACAGTCACTGTATCAGTAAATTTATTTATAAGTCTATGCTCTAATCTATCTTTCTCAGATTCCTTTTCTACTTCATATAGTATATATGGTCAAGGGACCATTAATTTCTTCTTCTTCTTTTTTGCACTTTTCATAAAAGAGGTGGATAACGAGTATGAAAAAAGAAACCTCTAAACTACCTCAACCAAGAAAAAGTTTTTGGGGTGTGAACTCTCAAAACTTATAGTCTAATGACATTTGTGAAAATTTCGACACAATATGTGTTCGATCTATTCTTAATCCCCTTCCGCATGTAACATAATAATAATAATAAGAATAATTTAAAAGGAACAGAAAGAAAAAGAAAAAAAAAAAAAAAAGAGTCCCTTGGGTGGTGTTAGGCGAGCTTGTGGGCGTAGATGGTGCACGGATTTTACCAAAAACAAAAATAAATAAATAGTAATAATAATAAGTTACTCGTTCCCTTGTTTACTTAGTTAAGACCACTTCTTTATGTCCTTTTTTCTCGAGGGATAATATGGCTTACAAATAAAATAGAACTACAGAGAATTTTTCTTTTTCTTTTTTTTCGTTTGGTTGAAATTTTTTTGGTTAGACTTATTCTTGCACCTATGTTAGATTCCAACATGATAATGTTGACAGTGCGGATATATTTGGCAGAAGTTGTTGTTCATTTCTCTTTGGTTCTTCTTTTTGGTGTAAAGACATAAGATATTCTTATTTATGTACTAGTTGAAATTATCTTATTTGCAATATATAATTATAAAAATTTGTTAAGCGAGTTTGGCAGGATGACTTTATTTCTGGTAGTAGATTACGTTATAAGAAAATCTAAACGTGGCATCGACAACTAAGACAGCTGATCATAGTTACAATGGACGGCCATTGGTCATGGCGGAATTTGTGGTTGTTATTAGCTTTCTTGTAGACCACTTCAAGGAAATAGAAGTCCAACAAACTTATGTTATTTTCTCATATAATTCCAATGCAAAGTAAGCCTAAGTCAAATTGCTAATCCTTATATCTAAAGAAGAAGATAAAATGATGGATCAATAGAATCCTATGTTTTTGTCGAATGGAAAGGGATGGAAAAGGAAGAAATAGAAGGATATATTGATGAAAAGCGTTTTTAATACAAAAATTAAGTGCTTGATTTTGTCTCTTATAAAATAATATGTCTAAGCAAAGCGTTTTGTTAAAATAGGTAGATTTTGTAATGCTTGGTATTTGATAAATCTCACTCGTTTCTTCTCAATTTGATTCAAGATTCCAGTAGTGCGGGTAGACACTGACACTCCAATAGTGCGTGTAGATTCATATCAAATGGCTTGAATCTTAAATTCAAGATATATCGGTTCAAATCAAATTATGGGTGAATGAAATTTGAATAATTACTTATGTTCAAATACATGAATCTAGTGAAACACGACTATATTTGAGTTAGGCAGTACAGTAGATTAGTTTCCATTAAAGGTGTATGTAAGTACTTCTAGCCAAACCTAACTCATGCCTATATAAAATGTTCACATATCTCATTGGAAGGCATTTTGGTAATTGGGAAGCGATAGAACAAATTAGGCATAGACTACATTATTTTCTCCAAAGTTTTCTGGCAAGAAGATGAAGAGAGAAGTCCTCACTCCTCAATTCCCAGTATAACCAACTCATCACGAAACTCATCTTTTCTCTTTCCTAAAAAAATGTAGCTTCTGCTTTCGAACAAAAGAAGATGATTTAATATAAGAATCAGGGGGTATAGAGTTGTGCTTGCATAATAATGATTAATAATATGGTTTTACTTACATCTGTTATTGATTCAGATATATATTTTCATACTAAAAATTTGTGGCAGGCAAAAGCTTAGTGAATTATGTATAAACTCATCTTTCATCAACAAGTTAAGATACACTAAGATAATTTAGTTATGTCTTCTTATCCTAGTTGTATACCATGTCCATGTTGGTCCTTGGGATTGAACGATATATTCACTTAGATTCTTGGTTAGAGGTGTCTTATGTAGCATCACTGGCTCAAAGGTAAGGCCTCTAGAGCTTCTGTTTTAGGTTTAAAGAGTGAAAGACCCCAAAGTTTGTTACTAATTATATTCATGGACTTGATTACATAATTATGCAGACATACATTTCATTTTACATAAAAAAATAACAATACGATGTCATTTTCAAAACATAACATTTTTTTTAAAATATAGCAAATATACATAAAAGGTATGAAAACCCCTAGATCCCCCTCCTACACCCCAAGCTGCCCCCAAAGCTTCCCACTGTAGTCTGCCGCTTCTGGCCACCGTCGGTGGAAATTTTTTTAATACTTCTTTTTTGTATATTCTTATATATGTAGTACATCTTCACCGTATGTACAATGATACACTGCACATACAATAAAGATGTGCTAGACATACATTAATATGATTATTGTATGTTATTTGTATATATTTTGTATGTCTATTGTATCTCTACGTATGTACATTCAATAGATAGGACATACACTATATATACAACGTACAATACAATGGGTAAACTAACCTACATTTTATATAATCATTATATACAATAACAACATACCTAGTGATATTCCACAAGTGGGGTCTGGAGAGGGTTAGATGTACGTAGACCTTACCCCTACCAAGGTGGAGAGGCTATTTCGGGTAGACCCTTAGCTAAAAAAAAAAATATTTTAGAAGACATAGTTGAAACAAAACAAGATGCAATATCATGGTAAAGGAAGTGCTGACATAAACTAAAGATTACCGAAGGTAAACAAAAAATACCAACAGTAACGACTAAGAATAATATAGATATAACATATAAAAACACCAACACTTTACAATTATTGTATGTAAAGTGTATATGCTTTGTATGTTTGTTGAATGTCCCATTTATATACAAGGATACAAAGGACATACAGTGAATATACATGTGACATACATTTTATTCCACCTTCAACCACAACAAAAAACCACCATAACCACCTTAGAGCAGGTGTAGCCACCGAAGAACCTCTAAGAAAAAATTGAAAAAGAGTAGCGACGTCGGAAAAAAGAAATAGCCTTGGCGACATCCTAGATCTGAAACAACGTATGCCAGATCACGCCTTATTCCTACTGATGCCGTTTCTGGAGGATGGAGAGGAGACGGAAGGAGCATCAAAGACGGTGAGCATGGAGCAATGAGGTAAAACAATGAAGAATGAGGGAAACAGGAGCAGCAGTAGGTCGAGAAAGAAGGGAAACAACGGCGGTGGTTGGTTGAGGAAGGAAGGAAAACGGTAAGATCTTGATAGAGACGGAGCAGCCTCACCGGAAAATCAAGCTCCGCCAGAAAAGAAGAAAAGTTGCACAACTGCTAGAGAGAGAAGGAGAATTAGGGCATATATACTTTTTTTTTTTGCTATGTTTTGTAGCATTTTTTAATATTGTTGTTATGTTTCTCAAAGTAGAGAAAATGTCTCTATATTTTGAAAATAAAACCCCTAAAATAACACCTGGCGTAATATGTTTTATATCTATTTATTAAAAATTTTGCACAGTGTGTCCATCAGCTCAAAACTTTTATATTTTTTACCCATTTTATTTTAGTTTACGACACATACCTATTGACCCAACTTTTCGGCCCAACGAATTACCTCTATGCCTATTTTTATTTTTTATATTTTGGGAAAAAAGAACACACGCCTCATAATCAAATTTCAAACCACGTTGCCCTACTTCCATCACGAACTCAAGCTTCTTCTTAGACAAACCAAACAAAATCCACCCACTAGTCTTGCAATTTTTTTTACTTCAAACCGTAATTTATACTCTAAATTTTATTTAGGTCACATTTTGCTATAGAAATCGAATTTGCGGTTTGATGGGAAGGTAATATATTGTTCCAAATTATACACAGTTGCACTATTTTGAAACAACAAATTATGATTCAAAAAGTATTGTCCTTGAATGTGTTTCATCAATATCTACGCCAAGTTTTAAATGGTTCGATGATACAGATTTTGATAGTCCATAATTAGCTAAAATGAATTTCCACATGGACAAGCAAGTGCGGAAGCAAGGCAGAGCACTATGGAGATCAGTACCAAGAAGGATAAAGTAAAAAAGAACAGTTATTGAGGGTGGAGCTGAAGATGATTCCTGTTGTGATACACCCTCGATAAAGAGGAAATTTTGGGAGGAATGTGTTGATGTAGATGTTTAGTATGAAGGCGTCAACGTTGAGGCAGGGATGAATACGATGCGGGTGATACAAATGCCCGAAGATATGAGGCGAGTGATGCAAATACGGGCATAATGAGGCAGTGAGTAAATGCACGCAAAAATGAGGCAGGTGATGCAAATACGCCTATAAACAACTGGGTGATTCAAATGCACATAAAAAACTAGGTGGATGATGCACAGGAGCCCAGAAATTTAAATGCAATTATAATTATTACCAAAGAAATTTGTATTTGAACATGTAGTTAAATTGCTACAATTGTAAGAAAAAATCGAAATACTTCGTTTTTACGAAGTTGCAACGATTCATTTCAAAGCAAAGAATTTCGTTCTTACAAGTAAATACTCAAGACCCAAATAGGCTTACAAAATCATGATATGATCAAATGCTTTCTGGGTCGTCTCAGACCTTCTAATTGGTATTTATCTCCAAAATATTTGGAGATATACATACAAGGTGTGATTGTTACTAATATATCTAGTCTCTATTCTTCTTTAGATCTCTTGTTTCAGTCCGATAGTAGTATTGATCGGTGATCCTATTACAGGAATAGTGTCAAGGACATCTATTATTATTTTCACTGCCCAATAACCAATTTGGTCCCAAGATAAGGATTAATCAGTTACACCAAAAGATGTGGTTAATACAGCGAGAACCACACCTGTAACGCAAATAAATACGTGAGGTTTTTTAATTTCGCTGATGAGATACACACGAAATACATGCAGGATCATCATACTTGTCGGCCATCAGTGAACTGGTCGAATTAACCAACCAAATTAAGTTGGCTTCAGTCGTTATGTATTGAACAGAAGCAAAAGCCTCAACAATAGTCTGACGAAAGTAAAAATTCATAGTAAATCCAGTAGCTACTTGTACTAAAAAAAAGGAGTAAGCGTAATTCCCCCAAAACAATAAAATAAATTGACGTGGGCAGAAGCGTATTTACTAGTTAGAGCATCCTCAATTGTATCAGTTGGGAGAGTTCCACTGTACATCTCTGTGTTAGGGAAAGAGTTTACTTCGTGACATAATGAATGATTTGGACAAAGAGCAAGTGAAGAATAACGAGGTCTTGAAATAATTAACAATTACCTGAGTCCTATGGTTGGCGTCAAACTATCTAAACAAAAAATTAACTTAATAAACTATCCAACTAAATTTGTTAATTAGGCCACAATCAATATAATCGTATCAAGACTTAGATAATAATGACGATTATATCATAGTAATAATAAAACAACTTAGAATAAACCAGCAGAACAATTTATCTAAGCGCCCAGGGATAAAGCCTTCGAGCAGAGAGCAAGAACTTGATAATATAAAAAAAAGATTCGGAGTATGTCAGAAAGAGAGAAAGAGAGAGATTTTTATTGCTTTTCAATAATACAAGTGGAAGTGATGATTGTCAAATATTTTACATGAGAGAAAATGAGGGTTTATATAGCTATTGTGAGCATTAATAGCGTACATTAAATGAGAACATGTACACATTTCCCCTACCCATAACTGATAGTGCCATGATTGTGTGAATAAATAACGACAACAGTTGTCTCATGATATTCTGCCTTTAATGATGTTAAGCAGCCGTTTAGATTTACTTCACGTGCCCGGGGATGCAATAACCTTATTTTGATTTATTCGGCTGCACATGCATTGTGATTAAGAGGTCAACCTTCGAACTCTTGCCTTTGTGAATTGCTAAATCTTTCATGCTGCATGTCATATTTTGAAGCCATGTAAAATTTTACCCAATACATTAACATATAGATCAAACCTCAGTAATCAATTTTAGTAAACAAAACAGAAATTTAACATGATTTGATAGCATGAAGATTGTATAAAAGTTTTGACCGCATGTCAAAATGAAGGCAATTTTGCGCAAATACTTTTAATGGGGACAAAAGCTAAATCGAGGTCTCTACCTACCCACCTGTATCGGTTTCGGGTACATGTACCCTTTTGCTCAAAGTCGTTCGAGCTTTTCCTGGGATAAGAAGATATTACTTGTGAAGATCACCTCTTTTAGGAACTGTTCATAGTTTGCTCCTCTTTAAAGAATTTGTGCAAAAATAGCCTCAATTTTAAAGTTCCGGCGGAAGCGCAAAAACTTCATCACCATTTTGATGGATCACCAAAAGTTTAATTGTTCACGAGTTTTGCGCAAAAATAGCCTCAATTTTAAAGTTCCAGCGGAAGCGCAAAAACTCCATCACCAGTTTGATGGATCACCAAAAGTTTAATTATTCACAAGTTTTGCAGATCCATTAGGCACTTTCTTGTAAGTTTAAGTAGAGTCACAAAGTGTTACCGAGTTTTTAAAATTTGGGAACAATTAAACTTTTGACGATCCATCAACGCTTGTTATAAGATTGTTCATAACTTTTGATATGCTCGTAGACTTCAAAATTTTGGTTATTTTTGCACAAATTCTTTAATAAAAGACAAAACTAAAACATCTAGGAAAAATAAAATCCTAGCCTCAGCAAACCCCGAGCCTCCTCTTTTCATTTCTCTCATTTTCACTCCCTCCACTCCCAATCCATCGTCTTTCATCAATACCGCTGTTGGACCCCTTTCCCCACTACCGCCGCCAGATACCTTCCCCACTGTCTCCACCGGAGGAATTGTCGCCGGAGCTACTTTGACTAAATTTATTTATTATTGTAGATATGTTGATTTTTGCTCAATTTTGCTTTTTTTTTTTTTCATTCAAATATGGTATTTTTTTAATCAAATTTTTCGTTCATATTTGATGTTTTTGGTTCAAAAATAAATTTTTTTCGACTAAAGTTTGGTGTTTTCCAGCCATGTCTAGTATTTTTTTTACTTTCAATATATCCCCTGTATATTTCCCTATATCTCACTATATCTGTATTCTTTCATTGTTTTTATACTATTTCTGCATTGTTTATGCCTTGTTTCTGGTATCTGCATATTTCTACAACGTCGCACTATTTTTGCACTATATCTTAGTTTCTGCATTTTTTCTATACAGTTTGCAAAATTTCTATACAGTTTCTCCTTGTATCTACATTATTTTCCACTGTTTTTATGTTTCGACACTTACTCCATATTTTTGCACTTTTCTGCAATTTTACTGACTAATTGTGCATTGATTCTAACTTTTTTTTTGTAGCGACGGCAAATCGACAGCGATAAAAGGGGAGATTACTAACAACTTGTATATAAAAATATTTTTATATTTTATAATACCAACAATATTGCATTTTTTTTTTTGAAATAAAAGGTATATTATTGTATATAAGTGCAAAAACCATGTTCATAAATCACATCCACTTACTTAAATTGTTTGGCCTCGCAATGGATAAAAATGTATTTTTTACCCAAACATACAAATGAAGGACATATTTAACAAAATATAAAGACACTTTCATAAAATTATAAGACACAAAGCATAACAACAACGGGATTTTTACATAAATAGCTAGGTTTTAAAACTTAATTACAAAATTATAGCAGACTTTTAAAAACTCATCAGAATAGCATATTAAAATTATCAAATATAGCAGAGAACCCTAGCAAAAACTAGATTCCTAAATACATGTATATCCATCCATGAAGTTAGCAAATAGGTAATACACGTTACAAGAAAGAAACTTCCGTCCATAACCCATGAAAGTTGCACTTCCCATAAGAGTTATACTCCTGCAAGGAATCCATTTCCTTATTTAAATTATATATTAAGCAAAGGACTAAATTATGAGCTTTCTATTAGAAATATATGTGTACAATTTTTTCTTTATGTGTTCTTAAATGTATATGTATATGTATAATTATATTAGAAATACACATGATATATTTTATACTAGAAATAAAAATGGTATATTTTATATTAAAAATACACATGGTAAATCTAATTATACTAGAAATATACATGGTATATTCAATAATGAGAATTTCCAAACAAATATTAAAAGTATATAAACAATGTGTGTGATATATGTGTGTGTGATATACACATTGTATATGTATATAAAACCACTAAAAGTGTACATAGCTAGATATATACATGGTATAAAAAAGTGGTGTATATATTTGTGTTTGTTTATTTATACGTGTATGTCTAATTATAGAGATAAATATACACACCACTTGTATATAATGTGAATATATATGTAAAACACATTGTTTAATACATGTAATATTTGTTATATATATTGTGTAATAATGGTATATTATGTGTAGTATATACATGGTGTAATAATGGTATATTATGTGTATCTACTTATATATACAACATAACTATCATTTCTATATCTCTGATTAGATATGAATGTGATGTTTGCTACTAATTCAATGGCTGTAATTAGAATTAGGGAAAACTAAAGTTTTATGAGAGAGAACGTGGAATAACTTCCTAATTTAATGGGCTAAAGAAATTGAACTAATACCGAATTGAACTAATTTCTAATTTAATATGTTGTTGCTAGTTAAGTAGCATAAACCTGCTATTTATGTAAAAAAATTGCTATTTTTAAAATTGAGAGATAAACATTCCGTTATAGTAAATACACTATTTTAAACTGCTTTAGAGTGTAATTTCCCCAACAATGTACTTACAAATATATAGTTAAAAAAGAAGAAAAAAACGTAGGCAGGATAAAATTATAGACAAGAAAAAATTCCATAGTATTGTCTTCCTATTTTTTCCAACAAGAACTAGAAATAGAATTGATAGCAAGAAAATACAGAAAGCATCCTACCTTAACAATTTCACAAACGAAGTGAAATTTTAAGAGGACCCTCTCCTCATCCCAGGCCATTACTCCAATTCCTTTAGCAGAAAATAAATACTGTAGAAATCCAGCCCCAGCCCCATAGAAAATTCCCAAAAGTTCATTACATAACTGAACAACTGCTGGTGTTAACATCACTCTACATATGTGTCGCAGTAGATTGATCAGGAGAAGTGAAACTAGGATAAACATAACTAGAAATGTATGGTGCTTGGCCAGAACTATAGTAGTAACCTGTGGCAGGAGGAACTAAAGGAGACATATTGTACATCATCTGGGGTTGTTGCATAACATGCCTGTTCTGTAAATTCATCCACATTGATGATGGATTGAACTGTTGGTTACTGCAATTATTCATGTTCATTAGCATAGCATTTGTAGGATTAACATGACCTGTTGTTGTAAATCCAGCTGAAGATCCTTGGACAACATTATTGTTTGGATGAACTTGAAAACCTCGAATTCCCAATAAGTTGGAAATATTGTTTCCTCCAGTACCCAAGATTGCAGCAACACTGTTGTTAGTCCCATTCCCACAAAAACCAGCAAGATTCATCATTGCATTAATATCATTTCCCATTTCCCCTGCTGCTTCACCAAGATTAAAATTTGCACCACCCGTTGGCTGAGCATTATTACTCATGTTCATTCTCAAGGCAGCCACTGTGTTGGGGTCAATAAATTTCATAGCCATGTTCTGATTTGGACTCACTTTCTTGCCAGCATTAATAGTTCCATTTACCTTACAATTGTCATGTGCAGCACTAGCACTGTTTGAACTTTTTTCTGTTTGTTGCCCAAGAAGTGCTAGTTGGTTTACTTTGTCTCTAATAACTTTCATCTCTTCCTCAGTATAATCATCATCCTCATCATCATCAAGATTACAATCATCTTCTTCTACGACAAAATCAAATTCTTGCTGGTTCTTGAGGGATTCAAGGCCCTTTATCTGACATTGCTTTGGAGTGTTGTTGTCCTTTGCATCTTTGATGCAGTTAGTGTTTTGTTTCTGATTTTGATTATTAGTTTCCTGAGACCATAGCTCAGCAGGCTTACCAGCTCTAACCAATTTTTTAATTAGAGTTCCTGAATGTACACTTCCAGAAACAGTGACCTTTTGCAGCTCAGCATCTATATTTACTTGGTAAACACCTGTGAGAATGGAGATAAAGCAACAAAACAAGATAAAATAAGGATAAAGGTAATAGAGATCAACTTTTGGACTGCATGGGAGATTCAGAGAGATGAGTATTCAAATATTATTAACATCCACAAGAAATTCTTAGGTAGAACACTATCATCTAATTTCATGTCTTTTCCATGGCAAAAAGTCCATAACTAAAGTTTCGAACTCAACACTTAGCTACCGTTTGGATATAGATTTCCAAATAGTTTTTGGAAAATATTTTTTGGATGAAGTTTGATATGAAAATGAAAAAGTGTTTGGACATATTTTTTGGCTCAAAAAGAGCCTTTGAGCTTTTATGAAAACGAAGATTGATGTCTAATAAACAGTTTTTGGCTAAAAAACAGCAAGACCACTTTTTGAATTTTTGAGATAAATTTTGCTCAAAAAGTGTAAACAAATACTTTTTTGCCCAAAAAATCCTCCCAAAAACTATGTCCAAACAGGAGCTTAAGTTATTACTCCTAAAGAGCTAAAGGTCCAAGAAAAAAGTTAATGATAAAGGTAG
Source organism: Petunia x hybrida (assembly GCA_037355625.1). NCBI lineage: Eukaryota > Viridiplantae > Streptophyta > Magnoliopsida > Solanales > Solanaceae > Petunia > Petunia x hybrida. Next base: position 4,272,563 of record JBBBVM010000063.1, on the reverse strand, counting down.
CACCTTCAATTCTTTGGAGAAGCTTCTTCACTTTGTGCTTGCAGGCATCATAATGTATGTTCACTCGGAGAACACATGTCTGCAGTAAGGAAACAGACAAAAGATATACCCAAATTAGGAGGGAAAAAGAGAAGGAAAAACAAATATAAAACCAACAAGATGATTAACAAGAAAGGACCAAACTCTAACTTTCAGGTACACTAATAAGTGTCGTGAGAGAGAAGTACCTGGATCTTTAGTAACTTGAAGTCCTCATCTTTAGTCATTTCTTCAGTGCAGTTTGAACTTTCAAATGTATGTTCCGCTACAAAAACAAGTAAATACTATGTTAACACATAGTAATAAAATGAGGTGATTGCTTCATGTAATTATGTTACACTTCCCTGTCGCAATTTAGGTTAAGATGGTTGACTGGTCATCAAATTTAACAAATAAAGAAAAGTTCTTAAAACTTAAAATAAATTTTAAAAATTTTTGTAGTTGTAAATGATCACGTGATAGTAAACTATTACAGTATCGGGTCGTTTGGTTGAGATAGAGTTTACGCGGGTATTAACAATGTACGTATTAGTAATGCGGGTATTAGCAATGTGAGTATTAATAATACGGGTATTAGTAATGGGGTATTAGTAATGTGGGTATTAATAATACGGGTATTAGTAATGCGGGTATTAACTATGCATATACTATAATGTAGGGATTATTTCTTGAATCACTAATATATTACAAATTAATATACAATGTTATAATTTAAAATAGTTAGTTACTCCTTAAATATAATTTTAAAATATTCTTACTATTATGAGGGTTAATTTTGTCATTTTAAATTTTAATACCTGCATTATTAATACCCGTATTATTAATACCACCTTCTACCCGCATAAAATAATACATAGATTCCCGCATTAATAATGCGGGTATTAGTTATGCGGAAATTAAAAAGTGAAACCAAACATTGCACAAAATAGTGCTATGTTTTATGCTATGAAGAAAAATGCAACCAAACATTGCACAAGTAATGCTAAGTTTTATGCGGGTAAAAAATGTGCAACCAAACATTGTATTAAGCAATGTAATGCTATGTGAGTTTTAGTGAGGGTATAAGCTTAACCCCATTGCAAACCAAACGACCCCTAAGTAATGTAGAACTATGTTATCTTTTTTTTTTGGACCGACAAAAAACAAAAGACATTTACATAAAATAGATGGATGAAATAATTAAAAGCGAAGCTATTTCTTTTCACCCTATATATAAAAGACAACGAGAAAAGTAACATTTGGAAGTGTCTTAAACAGGAAGAAAAAAGGGTTAAAAGATGACGAAAATCCAGATTATACTTGCAGAAAGAGAAGATACAAGGAAAGAAATTATGAAAAGTCAAGAGGAAAGAATACATTATAAATTTTGGGAGAGAGGAGAAAAGGGTAAAAAGTAGAGTGAAGAGCAGTGTAACTTTGCTCTGATTCTGAAACGATGTGATTTAACGTTAAATACTGTGACACAGTGTAAAAAAGAACAGCGATTTGACAGGCTAACTTCGATACACTGTCCTCTTTGTCACATGTTTGTAACAGAGTCCCACGAAGAATCTCCAACTCCAACACACTATTTTCTGGGGTTTTTATGTGTGGGTGTACTACACTACTACTGCTTCACTGCATGTGTATCTCTGAGCTCCACGGCTCTCTTTTTACAAGCTTCAGTACACAATTGCATGGAAGTGTAACTACTTCATTTGTCAAAATTTATATTATATATGCTCTTTTCGTTTTGTGCATTAAAAAAGAATGATAAAATTTCTATTAATATGATGGAACTTAACTTGTCACTACCCTCCCAGTCCCAGTACTCATTTAATTTTTTTTCTTTTTAAAAAAAAAACATGTGAATCTCTCAGAATTCCACTTAGTTAATATGATTATTTGGTGATTTGCATACATTTTAATTATGTCCAAAGTCTTTCCCTTTAATTTCTTAATAAACTTTGTGCTCATCAAATCATGTCATGTAAAATAGAACGGACTAAGTATGTATCAACTCAATTCCACAAACACTGGTTAGATATATTGATTGAAGAACAATACTAATACAACTGGAAATTGACAATAGGAAGAAGGGAAATACGGAAGGGAATTGCAGGAGAATACGATAATAGAGTAACTAGATAGAATAGGAAGGGGAATGAGGAGAATCAGAAGAACTTTGGGTGAGCAGCACAGACTTTGCCATAAGCATTTTTACTCTTATTATAATCCCTTGTTGTTGAAGCCTTGCCCTTTTTAAGTAGTTGCAACTTGGGCCTGGATCCCAAAGTGAAAATTTGATGACTAGCCAATTTTGCACACGTTAAATGAGTTCCATCCACGGTTTCAAAATTCATTGAGAAATAGCCAATAAATGACTCACGTACATTCAGGCTACTGCCGCTAACAACACCCCATATATTGAATTTACTGAAGTACCCTTAAAAACCTACAGCTCAACAATAAATACAAATCACGCGTGAAAAAAAACAGAGCAAAGCACACATTACTTCTCTCAACTCTCCAGATCATCATTGTCTCTCTCCGGAAGTTTCAAATTCAAACTGTAAAAGGTAATTTGAGCTGCGTTTTCACAGTTTCTGCGACGTTTCTGTGCTGAATTTCAGTTATTTTGCGTAAATATATCTGTTTTTGTGGCTGTAAATCAATGATTTGAAAATAAAAATTCGTGATTATGATCTGAATTTGTTTTTGTGAGACGCGAATTTACTGTTATATATAATTAATATGAATCTGAATTAAGTTCAAAAGGGTATGCATCACTAGGTGCTAGGGGTTTGTGTTACGTTGAAGCAAAGCCCCGTTATAATATCCTGTAGCTATGATTATATTTTAGCTTAGCACTTCAAAATGACCTGTTATCCCCAGGATATTGTGATGGGACCTTGCTTCAACGTAACACTAACCTCCAGCATTTAATGCTGGGGATTACTGTTGAAGCAAAGTCCCATTACAAATATCCTGTTGTCCAGCACTAAATGCTGGGGCTTAGTGTTACGTTGAAGCAAAGCCCCATTATAATATCCTGTAGCTATGGTATTTACTATAACGTCCCAGTGTAAAGACTGGGTGAAGTCTGCGAAGCATAACAAGACCAACAAACAAATAACACTTTAAAACAAAATGGTATGATTAACTTACAAACTGATCTAATTCAGCATCCAATTCATTCAACACTGCTTCAACGACTGTTCCCATCTTAAAAATACAAAAATATTTGCCTCTTCTATTCAGTAACAAAGTAGTCTATTTATATTAAAATAATTATACAAGAAATCTTCTCTATTATACTGTATTGTCCTTCTGCTTTTGGATGATATTAAAGATTCTTCCTTCTTTATATAAAAGCTGCACATTGCTTGTTCTTTTCCTTTACGATGCAGAACTGGGGCCAAGTATAAAGTGCATTGGAAAAATAAAAATAAAAACTCAAATGTCCATGTGCATTAATTTACTACCCACAGCAAAAACATCTGGGGAGTCCATGTGCCTTAAAATACTAGCCCCAGAATAAACATCTGGGAGGGAGTGTGATCCATGCGCCTTGTTTTACTACCCACAGCAAAAACATCAGGGGCGTCCATGTGCCTTAAAATACTAGCCCCAGAATAAACATCTGGGAGGGAGTGTGATCCATGCGCCTTGTTTTACTACCCACAGCAAAAACATCTTAGCCATCCCCAGCATATTAGATAACATTTTTCACACAAAACAAACGCAAACTTACAGGCATTTTAATTAAGATTAACATAAAAATTACAGAAAAGGATACTTCTAAAAATACAAAAGAAGTATCCTCAAAGTACAAGAAAAGATAAATTACACTTGCAGATGCAAGCATTAAAAACATAACATTGATGGAGACCCAATCCTTTTTCTATTATCAAGTTAATACAACATAAGTTTATTAAAAATAGTAAAATTAGTTCTCTGGTGACCCTGGTGGAGTATGTACTTCATTATAGTTTGGGATTTGTCTGATTGCCCTCATCATCCTTGCCATTTGTCGTTCTTTCCTTTCAATCTTCTGATCTTGCCGAATAATTAATAATCGGAGGTGATCTACAGTACGAGTCAACTGCTCAATGTCTCCCTGCAACCCTGCAATCTCCCAATACAAATCACGTCCTGTTTGATCTGTAGATTGCACATTTTGAAGTGCATGTCCATTCTCAACTACATGCCCATTTTGAAGTGCATGTCCATTCTCAACTACATGCCCATTTTCCTGTGGGAGAGACATTTTTTTTTTCCAAAAGACTGCAAGTAAAAAATTTGAGACAAATTTGAGTGATGATTCTATATTCAAAGACTCTTTATTTATAGACAGATACGCACAACTGCACCCCCTAAAAAACAGGAATGCTAGTAACCAACTCATAACTGCAGACCCCTAATTATTTTGGTGAAAATAATTATACTAAGTAATTATACCCAGTATGTTAACTGGGGCGCTGGTACTTCATAAGTAAACTCACAGTATTTTGGGCTGGGGGGGGGGGGTGGAAACGTATGCTAAAATGCTTTTATACAAAGTCGCATAATTTTTGAACTGGGGCACAAGTACTTAAAAATGCAGAGTCCCAGTATTTTATAATGGGCACGAAAAGATTTTTCCACTCGCGGTGCTGGATGTGCAAGTGCTTCATATATAAACTCACAGTATTTTGGGCTGGGGGAGGGGGGGTGGAAACATATGCTAAAATGCTTTTATACAAAGTCCCAGCATAATTTTTGAACTGGGGCACAAGTACTTAAAAATGCAGAGTCTCAGTATTTTATAATGGGCACGAAGGGATTTTTCCACCCGCTCACAGGCATTGGTGCTGGGGTGCAAGTGCTTCATATGTGAACTCACAGTATATAAAAAATACTACAATTAAAGTATTAGCATTCCTATTTATATACTTCACAAGCTAATAAATAATAACAAACAAACAACATATTAACTATACATACTTCAAAAAGTGTGTACATTGCATTGTTTATAAAAAAGATAAATAAAGATTCAAAGAAGAGGCAACCTTCCATGTTCACAAGCTAGCTTCTCATCATGCTCTCCATAATCATCATTCAATTTCTCTGGTGGAGTTTCATAGCCTTCATCTCTTTTTGATTTTCCATGCGTCAGTAGATTAGCAGCAACCATTCTCCTGTAAATAGTAATAGCTTCTACTCCCCATTCATATTTAAACAAATCCTGTTCAAGCATGAGTAGATCTGTAAACCTTGTTACAAAAAGACCACAGTCTGTCTCTCCTAATTGTTTTGGTGCTGTTTGATAAACAATATCAAGTTTCTTGTACGTCGTACCAAAATTAGGATATTTTGTATGAAAATCCATCTCTTTTAGTAGCTTAGGTATAGCAATTGCATACATTCCCATCTTGATCTTCATAAAATGTTCATCCCCATCAAAAACCGAATCATAGACATCTATTCTATGATCTTTTATAGAATAAACTCCCAACCAATAATGAGTGCAAGACATGTAATCATCAGGATCAACTGAAGTCTTCCTAATTGGCATAAACACTTTTTCGACTTGAGCCCATGCTATGCCACGTTGATTAGTAGACCCATTCACACACTCAAGTAGGTTATTCTGTGTAGTTTCTTCATACTGTGCTAGGTCAAAATCTAACTCAATCTTCTCTAAATCGTCCAATGTCAAGTCATGAATTCCAAAAACAACTTCTGCTGGAGGATTATATATTTTTTTCTTTTGTTGAGCACGAGTCCTTTTTGCTCATTTCTTTTGTTGGGCCTTCATTTCTTCAAAATCTTCTTTTTTCTTCCACTCTTCTTCCATTCTATCCTTCTTCTCTTTTATTCTCCTGGTCTTCTCTTCCTTTCCCATATTTTCAAAATAGGATTCAACCTTCGAAAAGAACAACGACTCTACAAAAAATCAAAATTCAAGTCTGTCGTTGTGAACAACGCTGAGTAGTTTGTGAAATGATATACATGTTTCTTCCTCAGATAGTACAATATAACATCAACATGCTGCATGACAAAAAAAATCACAAAACACAAAAAAAAAAAAAAAATTAGTTAACAAATATATATATAAAAGACTACAGAACCAATAATAAAAAAAAGCTGAAGAAAACCTCATTGGTAAGTGAATATCTTCTATCTGCAATCTCTCTAAACCACATTTTGCTCTTCACTGAAACACTATACAATCTAATTTTATTCTGTGAATTGATGTTTGCAATTTTGTCATCATAAAGATCATCACCCCTGAAAAAGTTAAACACAAACAATATAAACAATACAAATTTACTAATATAATCTACAACGCCCTGTAACTTAAAATACACAATAACTAAAAAAAATAAAATAAAATAACTTACACTTTAGAGACGCTGTTTTTATCAGTCACTTTCAAGCCTTGCTTCAACCATTTATCAAAAATTGCCAAACAATTAGACGTTGCATTGACAGTATGAAAAGGGCATACACGCTTATAAGAAGGCTTCCAATCACACTTTTCCTTTGGCTCAAAAGGCCTGAATGGAGATAATAAGTGGCGGCTAATCTTACGAACCCTATGTCCCCTGCCTAACAGCTCTCCTCCTTCTGGATCATTTGATGGTTTATCTGGCAAAACAGCTAAATCCATAACTTCCTCCTTTTTCACTGAACACTGCATTGCCGACTGTTGTTTAGATGAACACACATCTGCAAAAATTCCTTGCACAGACATCTGTTCCAGCAACCTTCCATTTCTCCACAAAAATTAACTGTTCAGGTATTTTCATGGCTGAATCCAAAGCAGACTCTTGCTCCAGTACTACAACAGATGCATCAGCAAGTGTCGTAAGTTTTGAATTATCTTTTCTCTATTAATGCCAATTCTGTACCACCCTTACTTTCTTAGCGATCGATATCCATAGAATCTGGCCTGACACTATCAATCACTGCTGCAGTCTCTTGCGATGGCTGTGTCAAGCCAATTGAAAATGAAGGTGCATCTATGCAACCAATATTCATGATGCTTTTGCTTGGTTCAGCCAAATTTTCACCAATTTTAGGTTTGAGGGGAGATGCAATTTCAGGAGAAGCATCATTATCACGTTTCTTCCTTTTCTTGCTGGAAAATGCTTTCAAAGCCTTTTTTGGAGACGAATGCTCAACACCTTTTTTAAGACCTTCTTTAGAACCTTCTTGGGAATCTTCTTGAGAACCTTTATAAATAAAGATAATATATCACACATTTGCGAACAATAAAAAACACAAAATAACTATAAAAAAAGACGATTACATACCTTTTGGTGTAAAAACAAGACCAGCTATGCAAAGCTCACTGACAGTCTTAACTTCAAGTCGAATCTCAGCACTGTGACTGCGTTGATTGACAACATCTTCATTATCAGCTTTAACATTTGTTGCTTCTGTAAATGGAACAAGACACACTATTCATTGACCAACCAACATGGTATTTTATGCTGGAGTGTGGACCATGCAAAATATGCAACATATTTTCGCGTACCAGGAGTCAAAAACATTTGGTTATCAGCATGCTTAATTGGTTGAGAACCTTCTTGAGAACTTTCTTGAGAGACTTCAAAACAAGATAATTTGTTACACATTTTCAACAACAAAAATAGGAACACTAATTATTATATAAAAATTACTTTTACATACCTATTGGTGTCCAAATACCAGTTTCAACAAGATGCTTTAATTCATTAATTTGTTCTTCAACCCCAGCACTTTTCCCAGATTCACCATTATTACCTTCTGTAAAAATAAATAAGCACAATACATTACATTTCTCTATAGAAAACAGAAGTGCCAAAACACATATATTTAAAATACATTTCCATTACTATAGACTTCCCAGACATTCGTGCTGGGGCACAAATACTTCATATGAAAAAGTCACAGTATTTGTGCTGTGGCTATAGTGCTTTGTTATAGAAAATCTCATAATTTAGAACTGGGACACAAGTACTTGTTAAACAAAGAGTCCCAGTATTTTATTATCTGGGACATTAGCATATCATAAAAACACAGTATTAGTGCATAATATGTTGGTTGAATCTACCAACAAATTTTTTTATTCTTACCATTAAGTGTGGAATAAATTTTTTCATCACGAAGCTGAACATCTGTTGGATTCAAACATACATCATCATCTTTAGATGGACACTTGTCCAATAAATCAGATGAAGGATTCTGTTTATCTGCATATACAATAAAAAAAATCATTACATTAAACAAAAAATTCCCTTTTACTTAGATTACGACTATATAGAATACTCTATTTGACTACCATGACTTTGTTGATGATGGTCTGAATTTGATGGCGCCTTTTCTAAACCATCTGTACCTTTTGCTTCATCAATAGGGTCACAGGTATCAGCGTTGTAATCCTCTAAAACATCCACAATCATTTGATCGCTTGTATCTATTAAAGCAGCTGGAATACCATGATCACTTTGTACACTACCAACAAGCTCTGGCCGATTATATGTTTCTTTGAAAAAACTATTGCGACCATCTGAATAAATCAAATTATCAACAAAATGACTCTTCTCATTTCTACTCCTGGTGTCTGATTTACTTACAGACACACCACAGTTTTCTCCGAGATCACTTGTCTTTGATTTTGCAACAAGAAGCAGTAATGAATCAAACTTTGCATTCAACTTATCTGTAATCCTCTTCTCCATGTCAGCAAGATCTTTCTTCATACTATTTTCTGAGGAATTGATCATATGTTGAATCTTGCTCTCAGTAGGTAAGTTTACTTTGAGATTAGCTGTCAATCTCTGATAAAAGAAAAAACATTAAAACCACATAAGAAAAAAAAATTAAAAGACAAAACCCACGAAGAATTTCACCTTTACAACTTCATTAATGTCAATAGATTCTGCTGTTGAACTAGTCTTTGAAGATGACTTTGAGGGTGACTTTGAAGTTGAAGCATGTTTAGATTTATACCTTATTGGTCTCACTGAGGCATTGGTGCCATGCAAACCCGAAGGTGTTGCTAAGCACAAACGCGGAAGAAGAACAAGAATGTAAAAGATAGAAGCAAGACAAAACTTGCGTCTTTCGAAAGAACAGTGAGGAACCTGTCTCAAAGCTCAATCGAAAGGGATACAAGAATCACCCTAACTATGCAACAATCCTCAAGAGAATATTGCCCCTTGCAAACTGAATGATCAAAGAGGATTGTTCAATCGGATTAACCGAAAGCCACAAGTCCATAAAAGCCCTCACCGGGGTTTGCTCACGACGGAGACAAGAAGAAATGTGCTCGGCACTTTCATTCAATTCATCAATGTTCAAAAAAACTTAGCTTCTTACAATGAAAGGAAATGAGGTTTATATAGGAATTACTAAGGGTAAACTAGTAATAAGGTCACAGGCGACCAATAGAATTAAGCCACGCAGGGCTGAACTAAAATGTGTTCGGCAGTCTTTGACTTCGGTCAGCCTTGGCTTCGGTTCTCGATTGTCTGCTCGAACACACACCTCATTGGGTGCTGACTTAGCTTCGAACACATGTTGTTGTGTTCGGTTCTGTGCTGCCCGGGGCCAAGAGCTGCTGTTCGGTAACCTTGTCCTCGGGCTCAATTTTGAAGATGTAGCCCTTGGTTTCAACACCTTGTAATTCCCCCTCCGAACACATGCTGCTTCTCATCATGGTCAGCTGTACGTGCATGTCATGGAGCAGCTTAGCTTGGCTTCGGGTGATTGGCCTCCCTGGTAGATCAGTCATTGCCTTCGGTGAAGGTCTCCTCGGTTGATTGTCATCGGGTCCTTGATCAGCACTTTGAGCTGCATCAGGCATCCTCCCAAAACTATTAAAAAGTACATTTCAAAAACCAACAAAAAAGTAAAAAAAAGAAATAACAAACAAAAGCAGGTACTCGTAAAACTCACCTGTTCATTATGAAAGTAGTCATCACACAAGACATTGTATTGAGGGGTAAAAGTACATGTGTAACGAAGCATCACAGGTTTGATCCTAGGGCGTACAGTAAAATACTGCCTGAACACAGGGAACACCTCTGCTACCCAGCAACAGAATAGGAAGGGCATACCAGGAAACAAATAAGTAGAAGAACCTGGCTTTATGATTGATTGCAAATGGTGTACCATTTGACGATAAATCTTAGTACCCCACTGATAACAGCTATGCACCTCTTCATTATCAATAATAATCATATGTTGATCATCCACTACTCTATGTAATGGCCGGCCCAATAAAACAGAATTAAGCAAATATACCTCAGCTAGTTTAACAGCATCATCTTGCTCTAATGGAACATCCAATCGTGCAGCTGACACTCTATTCACATTACCCTTGCTCTTTGGAGCCACTCTCACATAACTGGAATGATGTTCAATCAAATCAAACAAGTCATATAACTTTAAAGTCCACTTGCTGTCCTTTTTATTAACATCGTCTTCAGGATTCCTGAAATACTTCTCCTTTAATCTACTCTTTGAAAGCTTAAAAATACTTATATCTACAATACTGGAAATATTAAGACCACTAACTGCATGAAAATCATCAGCTGTGAAATCTACTATATCACCAAAAACTTTGAAGCTAAGCTTAGTGTTGTCTGAAGAAATTATTTGAGACTGGAGAAAACAATTTATAAGCCTCCCAGAATATTTAGCATCTTCCAAAAGCATAAACTTGCCGAATGGCCCTTTCTTCAGTTTCTCCAGGTAATCCACAGACAATAACCCTTCAAGTAATCCACGATACTCTGTGTCACCTTTCCACTGGCAATCACGATTTTTCCACTGCGCAAATGGAAGCAATATACCATCGTCGTTTGGCAGATTATCTATAACCTCATCACTTGGTATAATCTCCATTGCTGTAACATTAGCACATGTATTAAAATAAAACAAAGAAAAATTAACACCTATATGCTTGCACCTAAAAAACCCGCGGACATTGGTGCTGGGAGCACAAGTAGTTCATCTGCAAAGTCACAGTATTTTGGATGCTGGGGGTACAAGTAGTTCATGTGCAAGGTCACAGTGTTTGTGCTGGGGGAGAGCTTGGTGGCCCACCCCCTCCCCCCAGACATTGGTGCTGGGAGCACAAGTAGTTCGTGTGCATGGTCACAGTATTTTGTGCTGGCGCCTATGATGCTTTGTTATACAAAGTCCCGTGTTTTAGAACTGGGACACAAGCACTTGTTAACCAGGGGGATCACGGTATTTTGTGCTGGGGCCTATGACGCTTTGTTATACAAAGTCCCATGTTTTAGAACTGGGAGACAAACACTTGTTAAACAAAGGGGTCACAGTGTTTGTGCTGGGGGAGAGCTTGGTGGCCCACCCCCTCCCCCCAGACATTGGTGCTGGGAGCACAAGTAGTTCATGTGCATGGTCACAGTATTTTGTGCTGGCGCTTATGATGCTTTGTTATACAAAGTCCCATGTTTTAGAACTGGGACACAAGCACTTGTTAACCAGGGGGTCACGGTATTTTGTGCTGGGGCCTATGATGCTTTGTTATACAAAGTCCCATGTTTTAGAACTGGCACACAAGCACTTGTTAAACAAAGGGGTCACAGTGTTTGTGTAACGACCCTCAAATAGTCGTTACGGGATCTGGGATCTCGATTTGCGTGTTGACAGTCCCAAAAGCTCCGTTAGGTCATTTATGGCCCGTCTGTGAAATCTGAGTCGAAACGGAGTCCGTTTGATAGGTTTTCGAGAAAAGGATCCGTTTATGAAATTCCGGAAAGGAATTTGGGGTTTCGATAGGTCGTTTTGAGTAAACGAACCCCGATGGAAAATCCAAGCGCACCGTTAGGTCCGTCTCGTCATTTATGATATGTAGCAACCTTCAAAATTGAAAACGGACCTCGTTTGATAGGACTTTTGATAAAGTCCCCGTTTCGGAAGTTTAAAAGAGTTAGAAGAGGTTTCCGAGCTCGATTTGAGCAAATGAGCTCCGATGAGAGATCCGAAAGTTCCGTTAGGTTCGTATAGTCATTTGTGACTTGTAGCAACTTTCGGAATTGGATTCCGAGGTCGTTTGGTTAAATTTCGCTATTTTGGCGAAAGTCGAAAATTGAACCTTTGCCGTGGGACCCACTTTTTGAGTTCTGGAGGTCCGAATTGAGTTCCATCTTGACGAGCATGTCACCCAAGTATTTTATGACTTGTGTGCAAAATTTGGGATCATTCCGAGCTTCGTAGGGTCCCGTTTTGCCCCTAAAACAGTAGAAAATCTGGTGCGACTTTTCTGTTCTGTTTTGGCGCAAACAGCCGGATAAAAGCTGATTTTTCGGCCAATCCGTAAGGAATTAGGAAAATCTCAAAACATGAAAGTTGTAGCCCTTTGAGTCATTTGGACATTCCTATCAAAAGTTATGATTTTTTCAAAAGAAGCTGTCACAGAGGCAAAAAAAAAAGCTGCTATAAAAAGGCCATTTCGGGCCATTTCGGTTCATAACTTATAAAAATCATTTGGTGAGCTCTTGAGGCGATTTTTGGGTATTTCTTGAAGACCCAATCATACTTACACTTAAGGTAAGCCCTTTCAATCCATCTTTATGTTGATTAACACATGAATCAAAGGGTTGATTCTTGGAAATGGGTTAGAACCCTAGATTCTTAAGAATTGGGGAAAGACATCGAGCAAGGCTCGCATGTGGAATCTAAGTGTACTTTTGGACTCACGGGAGCGTGGGGAGTCCGGAAAAGTACATTTTGTAAATTTAGGGCTCGGCCCTACCCGGGGGCATTTTGGTAATTTTTACCCTAGGATGCCTATAGGCTTAAATAGCTATAATTGAGCACTCATATGTGCTATATCTTGTCTTAATAGACCTAGTGGAGAGTCCTTCGCGGACAAGGCGAGCGGGAAAGGAGATTCTTCCCGGCATTTGAGCCCGAATTTCGAGGTAAGTGAGACTTGACCTCTATTGTGCTTGTGGACTCTTCCTTCATGCTAGTATGCTTCATGTACGCATATATATACCTAACAATGGTTAGGATTAATGATGTGAATTACTTGCTATTATTGTTTGTTATAAATAGCGAGATTGTGACTCGACCGAGGTATGTGCCGGTCTAAACGCTACGTCGAGGTAGCTTAAATTTATATCGTAGTAACGCTTGCTACGCCATGCTTAGATAGCAAGAACTTGGGACATGGCCGAGGATGTTGCCGGCATGTCATGATAAATGTCTTGCCGAGGATTTTGCCGGCTTTTGTATGATAATTGTACTTGATTTGTTCACGTGCCGGGTTGGGTAGTGCTGTCTATACGTAACCTTGGGTTGGACGACATGGGAGTAGGGATTGTACCCCCAAACTGTGGTCGGGTTAACCTTCGCCTTACGTTCAGCTAGCATAACCAACCTGGGTTACGGTGACTGTGAAATATTATCGTTATTAATATTTCTGTTATTATTTCTGTTATTGTTATTAATGTCGTGGATATTAATACTGTTAGAGGGACACTTGACAGGGGGTGTGGTGTCGCCCATACTATGAGATGTGTCACACTTGACAGGGGGTGTGGTGTGGACACTTGATCTTTGAGATGTGACACACTTGACAGGGGGTGTGGAGTGGTCACTTGATTTATTGAGATACGACGCACTTGACAGGGGGTGTGGTGCGATCGTAGACAGATTTGAGATGAGCCAACGACTACGGGTCGTTGGTCTACTTATTCATGATTGTGATAGTGACTTCGGGTCACGGTATATGGTTGATACTTAGTAGTGGTGTTGCTAGTCCATCGTAGGTCTAGGATAGTCGGCACGGGAGTAGAGATTGGACCTCCAAACCGCCGCTGAGTTGACCTATGCCTTACGTTGGATGGGCATAATCCTTGAGACTTCTGGTTACTACTTGTGTGTATGGAATGTGTTACATCTATTTGTGATTTCACTACTTTATTGTATGATTACTATAGTATGTTGTTGCTTATGATGCATGTAGCGACTTGTCCCGCAAGGGTACCTTAGCGGGCCTGTCGGTGATCTTACTGGGCTTCGGCTCATAACTTACTCTGCTACGTGCGCAGGTCCTTCATCCAGTCAGCAGCCCGGACGTTAGCAGTTCCCGAGGCTTCTGAGACTTTTGATTGAGGTGAGCCGACCACACAGACCGTGGTGGCATACCGCCGGAGTCACTTAGAGATAGGACTCAGATTTCTTTGATGTATATTCATACTTTATTGAGTCACTCTTAGAATGCTCCAATTCTTTTGTGGATATATTCTTTTGGACTTCACACTTTTATATTTATATATCCATTTATGATCTTTTCACATTATTGTTCTTTCCGCATCTTGTTTCATTGGTTCGCCTAGGCAAATGTTGTTTAGGTGCCATCACGAGCCCTTGGAAATTGGGTCGTGACAGTTTGGTATCAGAGCCCTAGGTTCTAATTCGAGTCCTAGGAGTCTTGGAGCAGTGTCTGAGTAGAGTCTTGCTTATGGGTATGTTGTCGACCATACTTATGAGCGAGAGGCTACAAGGGCATGTTAGGAAATGTTTTCCCTTCGTTTCATCTCTATTCGTGCTGAGTAGCTTATATAGGTGCTGACCCTTTTTCGTGTATTGTATCAGATGGCGAGGACACGAGCATCCTCAGCCAGGAGGGCTGCATCTTCTACACCCGCGTCTGCGGGAGAGCCATCAGCACCTACGCAGCCGCCAGCTGCTAAGAAGACTCGGGCAGGTCGCCCGTCAGCCACTAGGCAGGACACAGCTATCCCTGCGGTGTCCGCAGCGACTCTGTCAGCATCTATTCCCCCTGTGCCTGCTGTTGTGCCAGGCACCGTTGTGATCTCTTCAGAGGAGTATATGAGACTGATGGCCTTGTCTAGCCATCAGGTCCCTGTCAGAGATGATGTTGCAGCTCCTGTTTCGGCTCCTCAGCCGACCACACCTGTTATGAGCACGCCTACTTCTGAGGCTGCTCCTGATCATATTGCCCAGCCTTCTGCTTCTGCTCCTCAGGCAGGTCCTGTTATTTCTACTCCTCCTATGGGCACTGAGGAGGTTGCCAAGAGGATAGAGTCATTCATGAAGCTTCAGCCTCCAGAGTTCGACGGTACCTCAGCTACATGTACTGCCCAGAGGTACATTCAGAAGTGTGAGAAGATTTTGACAGTTCTTGGTACTAGAGACACCTTAGGGGTGCAGTGTGCTTCTTTCAGATTATCGGGAGATGCGGAGACATGGTGGGTCTCCATGATGCGGCAGAGGTCTAGTGACCTCCCTCATTTGTCTTGGGCTGAGTTCGTGTCTATGTTCATGAGCAGGTTCGTGCCCCAGAGTCAGCACGATGCTCAGAGGCGCGAGTTTGAGGGGTTGAGGCAGGGAAACCTGACTGTTTCAGAGTATGACACCAGGTTCTTGTGGTTGTCTCAGTTTGCGCCGGCTATGGTGGCTCAGGAGAGGGACAAGGTCCTCCGGTTTGTTGAGGGTCTTCATCCCCGCTTGCAGGTAGCTGTTGCCCCTGATATGGGCAACAAGTCATATTTTGAGATAGTTGATGTGGCGCGGCGGATGGAGGATATCTTCGCCAGGGCTGACGCGGAGAGGGCGGCCAAGAGGTCGCGTCAGTCTGGTGGGTATAGTGGATCCGCTCAGAGGGGTCAGGGTCATCAAGGCCGTTCTCAGTCTAGGCCCCAGGCTGCTGCTTTGCCTGCCCAGGATTTTTCTTCAGAGACCCCGAGGCCTCAGTCATCCCAGAGGCGGGGTGGCTCTTCGCAGTCTGGTCCGCCGCAGTGCGGGAGGTGCCATCAGAGGCATCATGAGAGGTGTTCGTCTGGAGGTGGTCGTGGCAGAGGTGGTAGAGGCGGTAGAGGAGGTAGAGGTGATGGATGTTTTGAGTGTGGGTCTCCAGAGCACTATGTCAGGAGTTGCCCTTATGTTTCATCAGGTCGCCAGGGATCCGCAGCTATGGTACCATCTGGTCCTCAGGCCGCCAGGCCCGTTTCTCAGATTCCTCCTAGACGGCAGTCTCAGATAGCTCCGGGTTCAGGAGGCTCGGCGCAGGTCTATGCTATGACTCGTCAGGATGCTGAGGCATCCAATGATGTCATCACATGTATTATTTCTGTCTGTGGCCGCGATGCTTATGCTCTTATTGATCCGGGGTCTACCTATTCGTATGTGTCGCCGGGATTTGCCCCTTGCTTGGGCAGGGATCTGGTCTTCTTAGATGATCCCTTTATGGTTGCCACCCCTGTCGGGTCTTCTATATGTGTAGATAGGGGTTATCAGCAGTGTATGATCTCCATCTGTGGTGTAGAGTCCTTAGTGGACCTGATGCTGCTCGATATGTCTGATTTCGATGTCATTATGGGCATGGTTTGGCTGGCTTCCTGTCATGCGACTTTGGATTGCCATGCCAAGTCCGTGACGATCGGGGCAGAGGGTGAGTCTCGGGTTGTATGGAGAGGTTCCAGGCCTTCTCCGAAAAGTAGGATCATTTCTTTCTTGGAGGCGCAGAGGATGATATCTAGTGGGTGCGAGGGATATATTGCTTCAGTTCGGGATGTCCGGGCAGAGGAGTTATCCCTTGATAGAGTTCCGGTTGTTTGTGAGTATCCGGATGTGTTTCCTGATGATTTGCCGGGTTTGCCGCCTATGCGGGAGATAGAGTTTTGCATTGATCTATTGCCAGGCACTCAGCCTAAATCTATTCCCCCGTATCGTATGGCTCCTGTTGAGTTGAGGGAGCTGAAGGAGCAGATTCAGGATTTGCTCGATAAGGGCTTCATTAGGCCCAGTGTGTCTCCATGGGGTGCCCCGGTATTATTTGTGAAGAAGAAGGATGGCTCTATGCGGATGTGTATTGATTACCGGCAGCTGAACAAGGTTACTATCAAGAATAGGTATTCTTTGCCGCGTATTGATGATTTGTTTGATCAGCTTCAGGGTGCTACCTTCTTCTCGAAGATTGATTTGAGGTCGGGGTATCATCAGTTGAGGATTCGGTCCGAGGACGTTTCCAAGACTGCTTTTCGTACCCGATATGGCCACTATGAGTTTCTGGTGATGTCTTTCGGGCTTACGAATGCCCCAGCTGCTTTCATGGATCTGATGAACCGAGTGTTCAAGGCCTACCTTGACTCCTTCGTCATTGTGTTTATCGATGATATCTTGGTTTATTCGAGGAGCAGGGAGGAGCATGAGCAGCATTTGAGAGTTGTTCTTCGGACTCTGAGGGATCAGCAGTTGTATGCCAAATTCTCCAAGTGTGAATTTTGGCTCAGTTCTGTATCTTTCCTAGGTCACGTGGTGACCAAGGATGGGGTGTGTGTTGATCCAAAGAAGATAGAGGCCGTTCAGAGTTGGCCTAGGCCTACTTCTCCTACAGAGATTCGGAGTTTCTTAGGCTTGGCAGGTTATTATCGGCGGTTCGTCGAGGGGTTTTCTTCTATTTCAGCACCTCTGACGAAGTTGACCCAGAAGAATGTTCCTTTCCTGTGGTCCGATGCCTGTGAGTCTAGCTTTCAGAAGCTTAAGACTCTGTTGACTTCAGCGCCAGTGTTGGCCTTGCCTAGTGGATCCGGGGGATTCACCGTATATTGTGATGCTTCGGGTGTTGGCCTGGGTAGCGTTCTGATGCAGGAGGGTAAGGTGATAGCTTATGCCTCGAGACAGCTGAAGGTCCATGAGAAGAATTATCCTGTCCATGATTTGGAGCTGTTAGCTGTCGTGTTTGCACTGAAGTTGTGGAGGCACTATCTTTATGGCGAGCCATGTGAGATATTCACCGATCATAAGAGTCTCCAGTACTTGTTCACTCAGAAGGACTTGAACGGGAGACAGCGCCGCTGGTTAGAGCTGCTGAAGGATTATGATCTTTCTATCCGGTATCATCCCGGAAAGGCTAATGTTGTAGCCGATGCCTTGAGTAGGAAGTCCATGGGTAGCCTCGCCTATCTTGATGCTGATATGAGGCCGTTGGCCCGTGAGTTGCAGGCTTTGTCCATTAGTGGGGTTCGGTTTGATGATTCTATTCCAGGCCGGGTGCTTGCATATGTGGGGTCTCAGTCGTCTTTAGCTTCCCAGATTCGGGAAAGGCAGTTCGAGGATCCTTTTTTGAGAGATCTCCGGGACAGGGTCCTGAGTGGGGGAGTGTCCTCGTTCGTGATTGGTGATGATGGTGCTTTGCGGCTTAACGGCCGGGTATGTGTTCCAGCCATTGTTGAGCTGAGGCAGATGATTTTGGCAGAGGCTCACAGTTCGAGATATTCCATTCATCCGGGTACTGCGAAGATGTATCATGATCTTCGAGAGCTGTATTGGTGGAAAGGGATGAAGAGGGATGTTGCTGATTATGTATCTCGGTGTTTGAATTGCCAGCAGGTGAAGTATGAGCACCGGAGGCCAGCCGGGGTGACCCAGTCTATGCCCATTCCCGAGTGGAAGTGGGAGCAGATCACTATGGATTTCGTAGTTGGTTTGCCGCTGACCGTGGGTAAGCATGATTCAGTGTGGGTAGTAGTTGATCGACTGACGAAGTCGGCTCACTTCATTCCAGTGAGGACTAGTTATACCTCGGAGCGTCTGGCTCGTATCTTCATTGAGCAGATTGTGAGATTGCATGGTGCTCCTGTTTCTATCATTTCTGACCGAGGTGCTCAGTTCACAGCTCAGTTTTGGAGATCTTTTCAGAGAGAACTGGGTACTCGGGTCGATCTCAGCACTGCATTTCACCCGCAGACTGATGGCCAGTCTGAGCGGACCATTCAGATCCTCGAGGATATGTTGAGGGCGTGTGCTATTGATTTTGGAGGCCATTGGGATAGCCATTTGCCGCTAGCAGAGTTTGCGTATAATAATAGCTATCAGGCTTCTATCCAGATGGCTCCGTTTGAGGCATTGTATGGTCGGAGATGTCGCTCGCCTATCGGTTGGTTCGAGTCTGGTGAGGTCCAGGTGTTGGGGCCCGATTTGGTGCAGCAGACCTTAGATAAGGTCCGGGTTATTCAGGATCGACTCCGCATGGCTCAGAGGCGGCAGATATCGTATGCAGATCGGAGGCGGAGAGATCTTGAGTTCATGGTTGGGGACCGGGTATTCCTCAGAGTGTCGCCCATGAAGGGTGTTATGAGATTTGGGAAGAAAGGCAAGCTCAGTCCTAGGTTCATTGGGCCTTTTGAGATATTGGAGCGCGTTGGCGCCGTTGCTTATAGACTGGCTTTGCCTCCCTCTCTGTCTGTTCATCCGGTGTTCCATGTGTCCATGCTCCGGAAGTATGTTCACGATCTGTCTCATGTGATCGATATGGCTTTCGTGGAGGTAGATGGCGACTTAGCTTATTCGGAGGAGCCTATTGCTATTGTGGTAGAGAGGTCCGTAAGATGAGATCGAAGGTGATCCCGCTTGTGAGAGTTCAGTGGGGGCATCACTCCATTGCCGAGGCCACTTGGGAGCTTGAGTCCGAGATGCGTGAGAGGCATCCGCGCTTGTTCGATGATTCAGGTATGAAATCCTTGTATTTTCTAAGCCTGAATTTGCATTTTTAAGTTTTATTGATTTCGGGTGGTACCGAGGGGTCCTCGAAATCCGTGCCAGCTCCGTGGCTAGTGTGTGGATCCTACCTTAGACTTAGGCTCGTCCGAGGACGGCCAAGAGTCTAAGTGGGGGAGAATGTAACGACCCTCAAATAGTCGTTACGGGATCCGGGACCTCAATTTGCATGTCGACAGTCCCAAAAGCTCCGTTAGGTCATTTATGACCCGTCTGTGAAATCTGAGTCGAAACGGAGTCCGTTTGATAGGTTTTCGAGAAAAGGATCCGTTTATGAAATTCCGGAAAGGAATTTGGGGTTTCGATAGGTCGTTTTGAGTAAACGAACCCCGATGGAAAATCCGAGCGCACCGTTAGGTCCGTCTCGTCATTTATGATATGTAGCAACCTTCAAAATTGAAAACGGACCTCGTTTGATAGGACTTTTGATAAAGTCACCGTTTCGGAAGTTTAAAAGAGTTAAAAGAGGTTTCCGAGCTCGATTTGAGCGAATGAGCTCCGATGAGAGATCCGAAAGTTCCATTAGGTTCGTATAGTCATTTGTGACTTGTAGCAACTTTCGGAATTGGATTCCGAGGTCGTTTGGTTAAATTTCGCTATTTTGGCGAAAGTCTAAAATTGAACCTTTGCCGTGGGACCCACTTTTTGAGTTCTGGAGGTCCGAATTGAGTTCCGTCTTGACGAGCATGTCACCCAAGTATTTTATGACTTGTCCGAAAAATTTGGGATCATTCCGAGCTTCGTAGGGTCCCGTTTTGCCCCTAAAACAGTAGAAAATCTGGTGCGACTTTTCTGTTCTGTTTTGGCGCAAACAGCCGGATAAAAGCTGATTTTTCGGCCAATCCGTAAGGAATTAGGAAAATCTCAAAACAGAAAAGTTGTAGCCCTTTGAGTTGTGGTTCTAATGGCACCGGTTTCAGGTCATTTGGACATTTCTATCAAAAGTTATGATTTTTTCAAAAAAAGCTGTCACAGAGGCAAAAAAAAAAACTGCTATAAAAAGGCCATTTCGGGCCATTTCGGGCCATAACTTATAAAAATCATTTGGTGAGCTCTTGAGGCGATTTTTGGGTATTTCTTGAAGACCCAATCATACTTACACTTAAGGTAAGCCCTTTCAATCCATCTTTATGTTGATTAACACATGAATCAAAGGGTTGATTCTTGGAAATGGGTTAGAACCCTAGATTCTTAAGAATTGGGGAAAGACATCGAGCAAGGCTCGCATGTGGAATCTAAGTGTACTTTTGGACTCACGGGAGCGTGGGGAGTCCGGAAAAGTACATTTTGTAAATTTAGGGCTCGGCCCTACCTGGGGGCATTTTGGTAATTTTTACCCTAGGATGCCTATAGGCTTAAATAGCTATAATTGAGCACTCATATGTGCTATATCTTGTCTTAATAGACCTAGTGGAGAGTCCTTCGCGGACAAGGCGAGCGGGAAAGGAGATTCTTCCCGGCATTTGAGCCCGAATTTCGAGGTAAGTGAGACTTGACCTCTATTGTGCTTGTGGACTCTTCCTTCATGCTAGTATGCTTCATGTACGCATATATATACCTAACAATGGTTAGGATTAATGATGTGAATTACTTGCTATTATTGTTTGTTATAAATAGCGAGATTGTGACTCGACCGAGGTATGTGCCGGTCTAAACGCTACGTCGAGGTAGCTTAAATTTATATCGTAGTAACGCTTGCTACGCCAGCTTAGATAGCAAGAACTTGGGAAATGGCCGAGGATGTTGCCGGCATGTCATGATAAATGTCTTGCCGAGGATTTTGCCGGCTTTGTATGATATTGGTACTTGATTTGTTCACGTGCCGGGTTGGGTAGTGCTGTCTATACGTAACCTTGGGTTGGACGACATAGGAGTAGGGATTGTACCCCCAAACTGTGGTCGGGTTAACCTTCGCCTTACGTTCAGCTAGCATAACCAACCTGGGTTACGGTGACTGTGAAATATTATCGTTATTAATATTTCTGTTATTATTTCTGTTATTGTTATTAATGTCGTGGATATTAATACTGTTAGAGGGACACTTGACAGGGGGTGTGGTGTCGCCCATACTATGAGATGTGTCACACTTGACAGGGGGTGTGGTGTGGACACTTGATCTTTGAGATGTGACACACTTGACAGGGGGTGTGGTGTGGTCACTTGATTTATTGAGATACGACGCACTTGACAGGGGGTGTGGTGCGATCGTAGACAGATTTGAGATGAGCCAACGACTACGGGTCGTTGGTCTACTTATTCATGATTGTGATAGTGACTTCGGGTCACGGTATATGGTTGATACTTAGTAGTGGTGTTGCTAGTCCATCGTAGGTCTAGGATAGTCGGCACGGGAGTAGAGATTGGACCTCCAAACCGCTGCTGAGTTGACCTATGCCTTACGTTGGATGGGCATAATCCTTGAGACTTCTGGTTACTACTTGTGTGTATGGAATGTGTTACATCTATTTGTGATTTCACTACTTTATTGTATGATTACTATAGTATGTTGTTGCTTATGATGCATGTAGCGACTTGTCCCGCAAGGGTACCTTAGCGGGCCTGTCGGTGATCTTACTGGGCTTCGGCTCATAACTTACTCTGCTACGTGCGCAGGTCCTTCATCCAGTCAGCAGCCCGGACGTTAGCGGTTCCCGAGGCTTCTGAGACTTTTGATTGAGGTGAGCCAACCACACAAACCGTGGTGGCATACCGCCGGAGTCACTTAGCGATAGGACTCAGATTTCTTTGATGTATATTCATACTTTATTGAGTCACTCTTAGAATGCTCCAATTCTTTTGTTAATATATTCTTTTGGACTTCACACTTTTATATTTATATATCCATTTATGATCTTTTCATATTATTGTTCTTTCCGCATCTTGTTTCATTGGTTCGCCTAGGCAAATGTTGTTTAGGTGCCATCACGAGCCCTTGGAAATTGGGTCGTGACAGTTTGTGCTGGGGGAGAGCTTGGTGGCCCACCCCTTCCCCCCAGATATTGGTGCTGGGAGCACAAGTAGTTCATGTGCATGGTCACAGTATTTTGTGATGGCGCCTATGATGCTTTGTTATACAAAGTCCCATGTTTTAGAACTGGGACACAAGCACTTGTTAAACAGGGGGGTCACGGTATTTTGTGCTGGGGCCTATGATGCTTTGTTATACAAATTCCCATATTTTAGAACTGGGACACAAGCACTTGTTAAACAGAGGGGTCACAGTGTTTGTGCTGAGGGAGAGCTTGGTGGCCCACCCCCTCCCCTAGACATTAGTGCTGGGCGCACAAGTAGTTCATGTGCATGGTCACAGTATTTTAGAACTGGGATACAAGCACTTGTTAAACAAAGGGGTCTAGTATTTGTGATGGGGCAACAGTCTATCCCCCTACAGAGTCACAGTATATAGTTCTGGGGCAAAGGGTTTCACAAAAAAAACCGTTGCCCCCTTTAAAAATAACCCACCATTTACAATGGACAAGTACCCTGTTAAAAACACACAGTCCCAGTTTTTTATCATGGGGCAACAGCCTATCCCCAACAAAAGGTCACAGTATATAGTTCTGGGGAAATGGGTTTCACAGAAAAAAGCGTTCCCCTTAAAAAAACCCCACCATTTTAAAGGGAATCAAAAGCTTATACTGTACTCCAATAGAAAATCTAAACGTTTTTCGAAACAAAATCAAAACCTAATAACCCATATACACGTACAAAAATGAAAAAAAAAACAATACGAAGTAAACACAGTTACCTTAATATACGAAACAGCAAAATAAAGTTTTTTCCCAAACACAAAGCTTCAAAATCTCAAAAATAAGAAATTGGTGTATTTCGAAAGAGAGTTCGTATATTTTGATAGAATTCAAAAGTCACAGTATCAAAGAGAGAAACAAAAACCCACCGAATAAGTTAAAAATAAGGAAGGGTAAAACCGAAATTTCCAAAATGTGTAAAACGACATCGTGATACTATTATTTTTAAAAAATGCGTCTAGTGGCTAATTCTCAGCGAATTTGTAAATAGAGGCTACGCATCACAAAGCGGGTGCAAAAGTGGCTTCCCCGCGAAATTTTTACGATCCCAAATCATCCTTTTGTTGGGTCGTTTAATACTTGGGCTCCACCTCGTATTATTTGAAAGCACATCCCCTAAGCCCATCAATGAGTTCACAACAATACTCCCGCCCTCAATGAGAACCTTGTCCTCAAGGTTCAAGTAGATCAATAATGTTAATGAGGCAAGAATATTGACACTTGGCCGAATGATGATCATGTTAAGCATCGCTGGCACTATCTTCTCCATACTAAGCAACTCAAGGAAAGCCAGTAAAGTTATAAGGGACACTTTGCTGCACAACTTGCATGATGATATTCTGGTGTCATAGCTACTCCTCACAACGTCACTTAGTTTGGAAATAGCTGTATTGACAACATCCTTTAATGGCCACTGTATTTCCTTAAATCTTGTTCCAGATTCTTTAGAAAGCCTAACTAAATCCAGTGCCTCCCTAGTACTTATCTGGCCATGGTGAAAGTAAGAAGCAAAACAGCCAGCACCAAGGACAAACAAAATAGGACCATAAGTATTCATGAACAAGTCCTTGATTCTTCTCGCTTGAGAAAATATGCAACCACTTGTTACCTTCAGTCTACAATGCGAATAAGGTTTCAGCTTGATTGACATTTTTGTTCCATCCACAGTGATGCCGAAGAGTTTCTTTATAATTTCATCAGGAAGTGCTATATGGTGATCCCAATCAGCTGATGATATTATTATTCCAGAAGCGACTATAGAACCAAGACCATGTGCAACTCCAAGAAGGCTAGCTATAGTTTCCAATGGTTGATACCCCAACACTAGATCCCCGATCTGTTGCACCCTAATGAACCAGCTAAATACTGCCCGATAATTCAAGGAACAAGCATATCTTAAGCCAGAAGGGTTTTTTTCTCTCGCAGCCACTAAGCGAATAATAGCAGTATTAATATCTTTCTCATAGAGCTTGCTGTAATCATTAAGTTCCATAGAATATCGATGACTGTCTACCTTGACACAAGGTCTAAGGTACGGACACAGATCAAGCATAATATTCTCAAATAAGGTTAGAGAAAATGTACTAGCTGCAAGCACTTGACCAGTATCAAACCACTTGGCCAAATGGACACAAAATCCATGCTGCGAACATAATTTTGACACCTCTGGTTTCTTCCCCATATCTGTCTCAAACTCAATAATATTGACACATTGTAGAGCTACGACTTCAAGAGGTGAATTCAATTGTCTTATCCACAATGGTCCCACTAGATTGACATGATGGACTGCTAAGCTAATAACAAAATGGTCAGAAGCATCAGTGCTTACATATTTCAGCCCAAGGCTACAAACTTGCTCACCCCACAATGTAGTGATTAAAACATGACTAGAAAGAAAACTACAATATGTAGACATAGTCGTGTTGAGACATGCTGTAAGAATATGATGTGTACCAGGATCAAATGGCAGACTTGAAAATCTGAGATAATCGACGAAACCTCTAACATCCACCAGTGCATTAGTATGCGTGAGCATCTCAGATGCAAGCATTTTCTTTGCTCCTCCACCTTCGGATTCCTGAATTTGAAGCAATGGAGCAATATTGCTCTGTTTATTTTCTTGGGCATCCACTTGTTGTGCCTGAACACCAATTTGTTCTCGTAAGTCTTGAATATGTCCAGTCCATTTATAGGCAGTACGCGTACCTTGCATTAGGCCACAAGTTAGGCATGTGCTAATTAACTGCTCAACTCTCATGATTCCTTGCGCATCAATACCAATTCTCAGCTCTTCCTCCTGCTCAACAACTGCTACAGAAAATCCAAGAGGGACTATTTCTATTTCGGGAATAATTTCAGAAGATGCTTTAGTATCCATAGATTGTTCCATAGGAGCTAGCTTTATAATGGAACCCGTATAAGGTAAATCATTAGACCTGTAAGGTCGAAAGTGACTCACCACGGATAACAAACTAGGTGTCCCCTGTTGAGGCGAATTGTCAAACACCTTAGTTGTTTCACTAAGTGAATTGTCCTCAACAACAGTTTTAGTGTCGAGTGGAGTATCCACAGTTTCGGTGCAACTAATTGAAACCTCTAAGGAAGCAAATGGAAGTGAATGCAAAGAATGATGAACTGGAATTTCGAACCTTTCAGTAAGAACATCGGAATCGTCCATAGGGCTTGAGTTGCAATATACCAAAGTAGAATCAGTCGTAGAGTCTGCAAACTCCTTCTCGTAGCCTTTATCTTCTAAAGATGCAGGCACATCGAAACACGCTTGAGCTTCATTTATCCTTAGGGAGCACGCAGACATGGAGTTCTGGAGATTGTCGAATTGGCGAAGCATAAGCGAGTTATTGTCAGCCAATTTTTGTACCAAATCACGGAGGATTTTTAAATCATTGTGGATCCTGGGGTAAACTTGAGGGTAACAGTAATCCATGAAGAAATTGAGTACGATCGATGAAAGTGCCAATGTATCAACTCAATTCCACAAACACTGCTTAGATATATTGATTGAAGAACAATACTAATACAACTGAAAATTGACAATAGGAAGAAGGGAAATACGGAAGGGAATTGCAGGAGAATACGATAATAGAGTAACTAGATAGAATAGGAAGGGGGATGAGGAGAATCAGAAGAACTTTGGGTGAGAAGCACAGACTTTGCCATAAGCATTTTTACTCTTTTCATAATCCCTTGTTGTTGAAGCCTTGCCCTTTTTAAGTAGTTGCAACTTGGGTCTGGATCCCAAATCATCTTTTTGTTGGGTCGTTTAATACTTGGGCTCCACCTCGTATTATTTGAAAGCACATCCCCTAAGCCCATCAATGAGTTCACAACAAAGTAACATTTGATATTTGTTAGACTTGTTTAAACAACGACTTACCCTCGTAAAGATAACAATGTTTAAACTTTAAATCATCTGCTTTTAATCATGCTGTTATTTCAAAAGAAACACTTGTAATTCAATACTCACTCTCAAAGTGATTGTCGAAGCTGCTAAATTTCCGCGTGAATTCAAGCATATTAATGCGTCATGTTTTTCAATATAAAATTACATGTTTGTAAATTAATTTAAAAGTAATTATAAGTCAAAGTAGTTAATAAATTAAAAACAATTTAGAATTTTAGAGAAAATCATAAGTAAAGAAAAGAAAACACTAGGAGTATTTGACTTTTCAAGTGTATTTGCTTCAAGTTAATGGATAATCGCATGCGTTAATCTGTTGTTTTTGTAATGGAATTTATTTTACTTAACAATACTTTGGTTATTCTCTAATACTCTCTCTATATCAATTTATGTGGCATTATTCTTGTTTTAATCTGTTAAAAAAATATCACTTTTTATAAGCCGAAACAGTTTATTTTTATGAAATGATTTTCAGTTATGACTTGTTTTCAACTACAAATTTTAGAAGTCTTTTTTCTTTCTTAAACTACTTGTAAGTCAAAACACGTAACATAAATTGAAATGGAGAGAGTATAATTTACACATGATGTAGATCAGACAAGCAATACTAGAGCTAACAAGTAACAACTAGTTAAATTAGTAGTGTAAAAATTATTTACAAACTACTATTGAAATATTAGAGCACAATAGTGTGTACCTTAAATTCGATTATTTATGTTAAATTAATTTTTTATTTAGTAGGCCACAAACAATCATTTATATCAATATTTAAGGCTTAATAGATATGAATCTAAGTGTGATTGAGTGGACTAATCAATGATTATGTGATTGATTATTATCAATAAGTAAACAAACGATAAAGGATATGACATAATAATATAAATAAAGCAAGAGCCAGAAAGATCTTATTGATAATGATCGTGAACAGCTTCAAAGTTGGTAGCAATTCAATCAGCAGCAACAGTGATAATCAATAATAAAAATAGTAGAGTAATGAATCTTCTAGCGTATGATTGATCAGGGGTTACAAATGAGGAGGAGAAGGTGTATTTATAGCATAGAGTCCTAGCCTAGTGTAACAACCCATCCACCCATGTCTCTCAATAGTTGTATAATGTTGTTGAACATGATACCAATTATGGGGGCCTCTAAACGGTGCCCCATGACTCCTTGAGTGCACTCCGTGGTGCCCTGGCAAGCCTCAAAGTGTCTAATGTCACAGACGATCCTGTGGTTTTGCCCGCGCCAAGAACTATATACGTATTTGCGTATGTCACCCCACCGTTAAAGCATGCGTGCACGCAGCAAGCATACAACGCCCTCAAAGCATGCCCGCAGCCACCGCCCGTGTGCCCCGTACTTGAATGCGCCAATGTCATGCAACCTGTGCATGCACGTCCCAACGTTGATTGCCCCGCGTGTGCGTGCGCCAAAGCCTCGCGCCTTACGCGCGCCCCATGAAGATACAAACAAGGATGCGACCCCTCAAAGTACGCATACCATTGTAAATATAGATAGTTTACCTTTCTATATTTCTATTATGAATGTCTAAACTTTTTTTTATCAACTCCTAGGGCTTTGGTTTTTTTATTTAAGACATATATAGAGGGGATCAAATATTCGGATCTTTGTAAGCTGCTTTCATATTTCTACTCAGGTGTCTCTTTCCCTCGACACCACATTGGCTTTCTTGTAATCGGTTAGACTTCTTAATACAAGCAAGTTGGAACTACTCTATTTTCAATTACTCTCTTTATACACAATGTGATTGACATCAGTTTTCACGCACGACATTGACAATATAGTCTTGCATGTGGAGGGGACTATTGGCTGACATTACGTTGTCCTTCTAAGCAAACTCAAGAAGGCACCGCGTAACATAAATTTTGTACGAAGATAGCAGGATCAATTGAGCTCAACCATTCTTATCTGTTCGAGCGTCCGTTTTGGTCTGTCAAGAATTGTGAGTGTCCGTTTACCAATCCGAAGGGTCGATCCACTTCGATCTCCTATTGAGTTATATTCGTGTCATATGAAGATGCATTGGCTCCGTTTGTTAATCTGACTGTGCCATTTATCCGAACACCTAATAGCAACGTGTCTGGCCTAAATTTCACCAATGCAGAGTCCCCTACATTTCGAATAAGTTCTCTGGAGGCGTTCGAGAAGTAAAAACTTTTGAGCAAGAAAGAGACATGGCCATCTCTATGACCGCGTATTTCGAAAAGGTGTTTGTCACTTCAACTTCCCATCATGTCCACGGGCACAAACGCGAGTGGTCGAAACCTCTCGCCAGTTATTGAGGTCATTACGACCTATATACTTATAAAAGATCAGGATTTGCTTTGCTTCTACACTTTAATTTCTCAAATACTCAAACTTATCGAGAATTTCAAGAACTCTACTGAGAAATCTAGTTTGCTCCGCCATGCTTTTCATCGGAGCCTTTTTAGAAAGTCTCCCATAATGAAACCTTTGTTGCTTTCATTCATTAATAACTTAGAAATTTCAATAATTCAAAGTGACCTAGAAGTCGCCGCGACCAAACTCAGAGTCATTGCTTGTACTGTCGTCAATGCACCGCTGCTAGTTGTGGCAGAGAGAGAAATAGTTAGATCATCGGTACCAAAGGTTAAAAGGCAAACACAAAAAGTAAAATAGTTGGTCAAACTATAACATATTTTAAGCAAAATAGAAAAAATTAGGATTATTCTTAAACCTTTTGACTTTTTTCAGGCTTAAAAGTTAAGTATTTAAAAGTCAACCACTTTTAAGGAGTTTTTAGCTAGCCAAATACTTCTAACCGCTAAAAGGGGTGAATTGCAGAACTATGACACCATAGGTAATTGTTTGCCTTTTTGACCCCAAGTTACAGTTGTTTAGCAAAAATGCTCTCCGCTTGATTTAATGAATAAATTTCGTATGAAAATACCCCAGTGAATCTTATAATGACGTTTGTATCCCCGCTCTCCCTTTCGTTGTAAGTACTGCCTAAGAAGCAACACTTTCCTTTTACCCATCTTTCTTAGGCAACACTTGCCGTTGAATCTCACATTCTCTCAGATAAAGTATTGCTTGGGCAACACTTGCCACTCAAAATCTCTTCCCGCATTCTCACAGATAATATAAAGTATTACCTAGGCAACACTTGCTAGTTTACCTATTCTTAAAATGCAACACTTGCCAATTGATAACTTGAAATATTGCCTACGAGTCAAACGAAAGTTATTTTAATAAAACCATGTTAAACGGGGACAAACTCTTAGAACCAGTCAATTTTGGGGACAACTAGTGATATTTTTGAGCTAAAAGTGGCTTTAAATCCACCCCGCCCAGAAAACTTCTTAGAGGTCGTTTGGTTCGTGCTATAAGGATTATTAATCTCGAAATAAAATTTGGGATTAAGTTATCACACGTAGGGCTGTTCATTTTTCGGTTTAAACCGATAAACCGAACCGATAAAAAGTTAATGGTTTATAAATATTGGGTTATCGGGTTATCGGTTATTTAACGGTTTGCAAAAAAAATTTATTGGGTTATCGGTTCGGTTGTCGGTTTTGTACATTTTCTTATTGGTTAAACCGATAACCCGATAAGGTTTTCAAATTTACTATATTGCACTTATTTGCATAAAAGTAGTATACTTAATTACTATTAGTTGGAACTTGGAAACCTCAAACTCTAGTCTTCTTTTACTTGTGTAACTTTCAAGTCTCCCCATCCATTTCAACCACTGATTTACTATTTCACTCCTTGCCTTCTCCATTAGTTTATAGAATAATGAAGTATATTTGAATCTATTTTTGGTTGCTTTTTTAAATATGGCGAATGCTATAGGAGGCATTTGAATTCGCTGTGAAAATAAAGCCGATTTTGTATTGGATGCAATCGTTTAAGAGGTTTTTTTTACACTTGTTAGGCTTAGGTTTCTTAATGGTTAAACCAAAAACCGAACCGATAAGAACCTAAAACCGATAATCTGAAAACCGATAACCGATAGCTTATTGGTTCGGTTATTGGTTTAGCACTTTTAAAAACCGAAAACCGATAGTCCAAACCGATAAGGTGCAAAACCGAACCGAACCGACCGATAAACACCCCTAATCACACGTTTGGTAGGAATTTTAAATTTGGGATTAATAATCTCTAAATAGCTTATACCACAGTTGTGTTATTTTTTCTGTCCCATACTCCAGGTGGGATACCAATCCCATTAAATGCAAAATAACGCATTTGCCCTTCTTCTAACCTCTTCTTCCAAAGGTCCTTAAGAAAGTCAAGATTAAATCCGTATATCACTTTTAATCCCATTATTAATCGAATGAATCAAACATATACCAATAAATGTATATCCACCAAAAAATTCTGTCATTATTAATCCCAATATTTTAATCTCATTATTATTAATGTCGGGATAACCCTTTTAACGTACCAAACGACCACTTAAAGTGGTAGTAAGAGTGAGGAAAATCCGGAAAGCTAGTTAGTCCATGCTTTAACCTTTTGTGGTTCACGGCCCCAAAACATGCTTCCTCAATATTTTACCTATTCTGTAAATGACATTTACCATTAGGTTTCTGGGTTTTTGGCATGTCGATGGGGTAGGGGGAGAATGCGGGGCCTAGTGACTTTAGTGACTTGGGGCTTTGGCATGGCAGGCCCTCTCAAGTTATTTTTGAATGGAAAAAGGCTCAAGTTTTAATCATGAAGTAGAGGGTCCTCTAATTATTAATGGTATTAAAAACTTTTAATTATCTAACCTTCTCACCCCCAAAGTTTTTTATGTTACACAATGGTCCAAGTATAAAAGGCCATTTTTTGCCAAATTTGACCATAAACCTAGATCTACAACAGCCCTTCCCTCTCCTCTCCTCCATTTTTCCCTCTCAAATCCTTATTCGTATCATTCTTCTTGTTTCTTCAACCTACACTTTATTTTATGATTGTTTCTTCAATCTAAGCAATCCTAAACGAAATATAACACATATCCATTTCTTATTCTTCGTTAAGAAGATTTGTGAATGTTCATCATTTTCAAATATTGAAGTTTTTGAAATGGGTTTTAAAAAATCAACCAAATTTTTGTACTTTTTTCAAGTGGGTGTTGTTTAGAATTGTTGGGAATAATAGTGAGAGGTTGAATATAAAATTTAAAATCATTTGGAGTTAATTTGGACTGGATTTGGTTAATTTTAGACTAAAAGCGATGTTGAAATTTTTTCTCAGCGCGATGAACATCTATTAGGATGTTCGGAACATCCTGACGGGGAGACGCTTAATACATCCTGACGGATGTTCCAAACATCTTGAACATCAATACAAATGTTCTGAACATCTTGATAGGCAAGATGCTTCGAATATCTAGAGAGACGTCGTGAACATCGAGAGATATGTTACTATTAATATCCCGCCAGATGTTTTGATTATCTCTCATGATGTTTAGCAAATCTATATTTTACCCGTCGAACTATTGTAGAAATGATGACAGTTATCAGTAGTAATGACCAATTATACTTGTTAGAGTGATAAATGTTGACAATAATCAGTAGTGATGACCAATTGACTAACAAGTGATGATCATCTATCGTAGGGTTGTTTTAAACAACCTATTGATGTTCGTCGCATTAAACGGTCGTTCGGATCGCACAATTTTTAATGTTGCTATCTTCATCGTATGATGATCCATACATACTGGTTTCGAACATCAAATAGATGTTTGTCACATGTTATGTGTCGTTCCGAGCGCCATGTTCAATTTTTTCTATGTTCATCATACTTTTTCACAATTAGAGTAGTTAGCGCGACAAATTATGATGATTGTATAGCTATAAGTGACCAATTATACTTGTAAGAGTGATAGACTCATCCACTTTCATCACAAAGACCACTTAGAGTAGTTGGTGTGACAAATGATGATCATTATGAGTAGAAATGGACAACTAGAGTTGTCAGAGTGACAAATGATGATTATTATACCTACAAATGACCAACTATACTTGTAAGAGTGACAAATGATGATCACTATCACTATAAATGACCCATTATACTTGTAAGAGTGACAAATGATGATCATTATCACTATAAATGACCCACTATACTTCTTATAGGGAGAAATGATGATCACTATCACTATAAATGACCCACTATACTTGTTATAGAGAGAAATGATGATCATTATACCTTCAAAAGACCCACTATACGTGTAAGAGTGACAAATGATGATTATTATGACTACAAATGACCCACTATGCTTGTAAGAGTGACAAATGATGATCACTATCACTATAAATGACAAACTATACTTCTTATAGGGAGAAATGATGATCATTATACGTACAAATGACCAACTATACTTGTAAGAGTGACAAATGATGATCACTATCACTATAAATAACCAACTATACTTGTTATAGGGAGAAATAATTATCCATACATATACTCTAGTTTCGAACATCTACTAGACGTTTGTCACATGTTATGTGTCGTTCCGAGCGCTATGTTCAATTTTTTCTATGTTCATCATACTTTTTCACAATTAAAGTAGTTAGCACGACAAATTATGATGATTGTATGGCTATAAGTGACCAATTATACTTGTAAGAGTGATAAACTCATCCACTTTCATCACAAAGACCACTTAGAGTAGTTTGTGTGACAAATGATGATCATTATGAGTAGAAATGGCCAACTAGAGTTGTTAGAGTGACAAATGATGATCAATATGATAAGAAATGACCCACTATACTTGTTAGAGTGATAAATAATGATCATTATGAGTAGAAATGACCTACTATCCTTGTAAGAGTTACAAATGATGATCATTATGAGTAGAAATGACCCACTATACTTGTAAGAGTTACAAATGATGATCATTATACCTACAAATGACCCACTATACTTGTTAGAGTGAGAAATGATGATCACTATCATTATAAATGACCAACTATACTTGTTAGAGTGATAAATGATGATCATTATACCTACAAATGACCCACTATACTTGTTAGAGTGAGAAATGATGATCACTATCACTATAAATGACCCACTATACGTGTAAGAGTGACAAATGATGATTATTATGACTACAAATGACCCACTATGCTTGTAAGAGTGACAAATGATGATCATTATACCTACAAATGACCCACTATACTTGTTAGAGTGAGAAATGATGATCACTATCATTATAAATGACCAACTATACTTGTTAGAGTGATAAATGATGATCATTATACCTACAAATGACCCACTATACTTGTTAGAGTGAGAAATGATGATCACTATCACTATAAATGACCCACTATACGTGTAAGAGTGACAAATGATGATTATTATGACTACAAATGACCCACTATGCTTGTAAGAGTGACAAATGATGATCACTATCACTATAAATGACCAACTATACTTCTTATAGGGAGAAATGATGATCATTATACGTACAAATGACCAACTATACTTGTAAGAGTGACAAATGATGATCACTATCACTATAAATGACCAGCTATACTTGTTAGAGTGACAAATGATGATCAATATGATAAGAAATGACCCACTATACTTGTAAGAGCGACAAATGATGATCACTATCACTATAAATGACCAATTTTACTTGTTATAGGGAGAAATGATGATCACTATCACTATAAATGACCAACTATACTTGTTAGAGTGACAAATGATGATCAATATGATAAGAAATGACCCACTATACTTGTAAGAGCGACAAATGATGATCACTATCACTATAAATGACCAATTATACTTGTTATAGGGAGAAATGATGATCCATACATATAGTCTTGTTTCGAACATCCAATAGATGTTTGTCACATTATATGTGATGTTCCGCGCGAAATGTTCTATTGTTTCTATTGTCACATTATAATTAAAGGGCGATGATCATTATCACTCTAAATTACCAAGTATACTTGTTAGAGTGACAGATGATTATCCATCTATCTTTGTTGTTTCGAACATGCTGTTGATGTTTGTCACATGAACATCATGTTCGGAGCGCCATTTTTCGATGTTGCTATCTTCATCGTATTGTCTTTGAAAATATTCAGAACATATAGCGATATGATTGAAACATGAAGTGAGTCGTTCGGAACGACTTAGGGTACAATGGTAATTTACAGGACAAAATAACAATTTCAAATGAAATTTCTTGATCATTAGTACACAAAACATAAGAATTGGAAATAAATAGAACCTAAAGTATGAACAAACACTCGATCCAACTTGTATTAAGTTATAATCATCTATATTTATCGCTCTAACTTGTATAATTGATTATTTTAAGTGATAATCTTTTACAATTATCACTTGAACATTATCAGTTGATCATATATTGTGCAGACGTTGGGAATATCTATGAGTTGTTTCAAATGTAGAAAAGTTATAACTGCTAATATTTAGCCATATACTATGAAAGATTATTCATATATTACATACCTACAAGAAAGATTAATTGATTTCCTCTACTTCTTTTTCATTCTCTTTTTCATGTCTCATAAATAAGTATCTAATTCATATGATAGTACATAAGATTTTAACATCAACAATCACTCTGGTAGATATTTAAACATCGGTGGAAAGTGAAATATCTCACAAGAAGTTTCAAACATCATGTAGGAAGTTCAGAACATACTTGTAGTCGTTCAAAACTTTCAATATGTTTGAAACATCTTGAGTATCTTTTTTTTTCTTCAGAAAAATGATAAATAAATACACAAGGATGGTTATGTATATTGTGTGATAATATTTGATCTGTTGTTGTTGTTGTTGAATGTGGAGGTTGTGTATACAAATGAAATTTATAAAATCTAGTGCATTTGTTAAGGGGTTGTGTATACAAAAAGGTATCTTGAGAATAATATGAGTGTAGATAGACGAGTTGGATAGCTCGAGTGTGAAAAAGTGTGAAAAACTTATTAGTTTTCTAAGTTTAGTTCTCTAAATTTAGTTAATGGTTGGAACATCACAAAGGATGTTTCGAACATCTTGAGTAATGGTAGGAACCTCCATCAAGACATTTCATCTTTAATATGTTGGTACTGTTTTTTTTGAGTTCATCGCTTAAAGATAAATAATTCTAAATAAGAAGAGAGGTTTCTGAAGTTAACTCTACCATATTTTCTTTTTTTTTAAAAAAAAGAAGAATGTTGAAAAAATTTATAGGTACATTAATTCTGTCTAATGATTGTCGCTTTCCTTATGTTTTCCATTTGTCACTCACCGATTGAGTCTTACTTATTTTTCTTTTTGAGGATCGAAAAATCAAATGATATTTTTACTTCAAATCTTATCTCAACGTCTAGATAAAAGATGCTTCCAACATCCAGACAGAGATGTTCCGAACATCATGATAGAAGATGTTCCGAACACCCTGGCAGTTGTTCTGAATTTCCTGATAGAAGATATTCCAAATACCGTAACAAATGTTCCGTACATTCTGACAGAAGATGTTCCGAACACCTAAAAAAAAAAATTTCAACCGCGAATTTTTATTCAAAATTCATCCAAAGCAACTCAAATCAACACCAGATTATCTCAAATTTTATACTTAAGATCCAAATACCATTTTCAAGCACCTCAAATAATACCCACTCCAAAATTACATAAAAATTATGTTTTGATTTTTAAACCCACTTCAAATTTTAAATTTTCTTTTTGCATAAGAAGAAGAAGAAGACAAAGAAGAATGAGAGCAAGAAGAAGAAGAAAATGACTATGTAAACAATAAAAAGTAGTTGAAGAGTATGACAAGAAAGATGAAGAAAATGAGAAGAATGTGAAGAAAAGAAAATAGAAGAGAAGGAAGATGAAGTAGATATGATGAACAAGAAGAGAAAAGAGAGAATTTTTATTCATTTGTTTTAAAAATTGTGGCATTTAATTTTGATCCCAAAAAGTTTAAAAGTTTTGTTACATTTAATTACAGCCCACAAAGTTTTAGTAATGCTAATTTGGTCCATGATTAGTCCTAATTGTACTTAGAATAAAATGAAAATAGAAAAGAAAAGGCGAGACCCTTTTCTGCCAAAAAAGACTTGAGGGGTTCTAGAACACCACATCTCACTAGTGACTTGTCTAAAGGACCTTTTGGCCCTCTGCCAGATGAGTTTGCTTCTGTGTCAGACTGTCAGTGGCTTTAAAGGACTTCTTGGAGGCAGCAGTCAGAACATATAGGTGCACGAAAATTCACAGAAGGCCTGAAAAGTAGACTAGTGTTAGTGATAGGGTCCATCATTTCTTGACCCCTGACCCCTGCATATTTTTCGGTTTCTTTGTCCCTGTAAAGAGTTTTATTGTTAAATAAGAACCCGATATCTTTACAAAGATCAAATTCAAAACATTAATCTTGATCAAATAAAAGAATTTAAGTAGTACGTATATGTTTTTCATTGTAAAAGAATTTTAATATGAATTTTGTAATACGTAATTAGCCTTATTCTTAAGATTACAAATTTATTTTTTAAAATTTTTTACAAATTACAAGTGACATGATGTATAAAAGATTTTTTACAATACAAATAAGCTCAAAAATAATAACATGTGCTTCAGCTTAGTCCTCGTTCAACCCTCCCAATTGTTTGCCGTTTGAGTCTTTATATGTAACCTCAAAATATGTGGTTCAACCACACCATCAATTTCTAAGGTGTTTGGCCATACAAACTTTTTATTTATTGAATTTTTTTTATCCAAAGCATGTTGTTCGTGAGAATTTGTATTTAGGAGATTCTTAAAAAAGAAAAAAAAAACTAAAAATGATTTTAACAGCTTTTTCAAAAAGAAAATTTTCAATTCACAAAATTATAATTTTCATTTTTTTAAAGTAAAATGCATATTCAAACACAACTTTAATTTCTAAATAATAGTCGCAACTCAATTTCAAAAGCTATTTTTCAGAATAAATTTTGGTATCTACAGTCAACACTCAAATAACTACTAACAGTGACTTATTTTTCTGTTCATTCTTACAATTCCCAAAAGTCAGACAAATGTGCTGTTCGATCGGTTTTGGCAGCCAGTATAAGTTGATTATTATGAATAGCTTCAACAAAGAGTAGCCTTTCAGTGATTGGAAGTAAAGAATCACCGCAATGCAATGGCCAATTAAGGTGTCTTCCTGTTGAGGATTAAGTTATACGAAAACTTTAATTAATCTTAGACGTGGTTTTTGTATTCAAGTAAGGTTTGGTACCTTAGGTCTGAAATATTATTGAGCTAGTTAAGATTTGAGTTCTTTGGTACATAACCAGCCAAATGTTTTGTGAGGATACCCTTTCACTCGGGAGAATTACACAACTATAACACCGACGACAATGATTTGTCTAACTGTCTCCATTTAAAATAATTTGTAAGCATGACATCCGCTAACTTTAAGCAAGCACTATCTCCGTTGTAGTACTTGACCTTTCATTTTTTTCAACATTCTCTTAGATACCTTGAAGTGTTACCCCGTGGACGAAAATACCTCTACAAAATCTTATATTGACGCCCGCTTCCCGCCATCCCTTTAAGTAAGTGTTGCCTCCAAGATAGCATTTGACATTTTATCTCTTTCAACATTCTCCCAGATTAATTGAAGTACTGCTCCGCCCTCCAAGATAACTTGAAGTGTTGCCCTCTTTAATCTCTTCACAGGTAGTACTTGTCTTTTATATTTCCCGAAGAGGCAATACTTGTCAAGTTATAACTTGAGTGCCGCTTCCAAGACCATTTTGCTAAACCATGTGGTGAAAATTTCTGCTTGCACTCTCAAGGTATGGGAAGGGGTGGGAAAATTAGGGTAATTTGCAAAACTATGACACCTTAGGCAATGGTTTGTCTTATTGACCTCGCTTAAATTGGTTTTACAAGAATGACCTCACTAATTTTAAGCAAGTGCTCCCTCGGGGGCAACACTTCAAGTTTTAAACTTGACAAGTGCACCTACGGGGGCAGCACTTCAAGTATAAAATGACAAGTGCTACAAGTGCTGCCCCCGTGACAACACTTGACCTTTTATCTCTGTCAACATTCTCCCCAGATAACTTGAAGTGCTGCCTTGCAGGCACCACTTACAATTTACACTTGAAGTGTTTCCCCCGAGGGAACACTTGTAAATTTATAATGTGAAGTGTTGCCAACCGAGACCATTTTGCTAAACCACTCTTAAATAGGGAATTTTTTGGAAAATTAGGGGCGAATTGCACCAATAGCCACTCTAGGGTTGCTATTTAGGAATTATTCACTGTTACAAATGTATTTAGCTAGAACTTAATAGAGAAAATAACATATCTAGCCAAAATCAAGCTTGGCCTTACATTCAAATAGACACAGGGACTCTTGAACAAAGGCTAGCCAAAAGTTATACTATATTAATATGTTTACAAAGATTTTTTCCTAAAATAGTGGAAGTAAAGGTCATAAGTTTAACTGATTTTTCTAAGCACGTTTTTTGCCTATTTTTTTGGGATATTAACACTAATTGAGATCTTATTCTCTACCATATATAACAGCCATCACACTGATGAACGCAATCTCTTTCCCTTGTTCTTTTATCTAATTTTATATCAATCAAAAGATCTTTTGAATATCTTTTATTAATTGTTCCTCTTCATTTATTTTATCTTCTATAAAGAATGCATATTGCATGTGTATTTTTGTTATTTAGCTTATAAATTTGGAATATTGATGCATATTCATAGTACTTGTATTATATTATATTTATGCACACGAATCTGTAATATATAAATGATAACCAATATATTTGGTGAATATTGGGAACAATGAGTGCATATTGATATATATCGTATAAGACTATATCCATGTTAAGATGTGCATATACCTTGCATAATACTCGTATATGTATAAAATATCAATGGGTATCCCTATAATGCATTGTCATGTGCGTGTGGTATGTATTAAATATACATTTTTATGAATCAGTAGCACCTCTATTATAAATAAAGACAAGATGTAAACAATTTCATATGCGTGTGGTATGTATTAAATATACATTTTTATGAATCAGTAGCACCTCTATTATAAATAAAGACAAGATGTAAACAATTTAATTTTTTTTTATAATATGCGGAATATATACATTAAATTATAAGTGAATATTCCAAGTTTGTTTTGGTAGAGCCATGCTGGAAGAGGAGATTAATAAGTTTTTCTGTATATTTGGGAAGCAATAATAGTTTAGGGAGAAAGATAAGGAAAATGACCAACCATCTCCTAGAAAATAGGATATATACAAAATTAATTAAAAAATATACTCTAAAAATTCAGTCATGACCTATCATCTCCCCTAAATAAAGGCATTTAATGTGGATGTATTACCTTAAAGTGAATGGCTATAAAAAGTAGGATACCTAAGATTAAATGTCTAAAAATCATAATAAAGATAAAATAGGTCTATTTTTTGTTATGCACTCCTCTGAATGTCTATACAATGTAAATCGAGGTGCACCAATAGCCACTATTGTAGTACTAAAGAATACAGTTTCTAAAAAGAACTATCCAAAGAATAGAGTTGCCTGAACCTGAAATTTTGAATTGAAAAAGTTAATTTCAATACACAATATCATGAACTTTCGAACAATCTGGAAAAGCTGAATTTAAGAGCACAGCTCAAAAAATTGAACTCAGGAAACAATGTCTTGAAGTTTCTGCCTGCGTTTCAAAAGTGTAAATAGCAGCCTTAGAGTGGCTATTTGTGTCGTTTCTGCCGAAATTAGGGCAGTGGCGTTTGGATGAAATGTGTACAAACTGAAATCCTGTTCTCGTGGTGTTTGATATCTTTTTTTCTATGTTGAATAGGAACTTCAAATAACTTTAAAACAATTTTTTTTGTTTTTGTTGAATCGCATTGCCTAAAAATGTAACTCCCTTCCGAAAAAGAGAAAATCATGAGATTCAGGAATATATGACATGACAGTAAAGTATCTGTGTGAATTCAAATAGTATCAGTCATCTTTGTTTTAGAATTGCACCAAAAATGCTACTGATATACTACGTCAATGTATTTATAATTAAAATTATTTAAAATTGTTTGAGAAAACCCATCAAAAAGGAAAAAAAAAATGACTCCTCAATAATGTTCATATAAAATAAGACAGAGTTAACACTTTATTCTCGGAAGATTTTGATACAGATATATATGTATTGGATAAAAACTGACTGGACTTTGGCGAGTGACACGTGTCATCCATGTGGCATGAGCTGACGTGTCACCGGACAGACATTCACCGGACAGACATTCACCGGACAGACATTTCCCACGGGCAGACCCAAGGAAGTTACCGGATTTATCAACAGTCTGCATAATTTGTACAAGCGGTTATCAGCAGTATTGGATGCGATCATTCATCAAACGGTCGCCCAGCGGTTACAACCTTTCTGGATAAGATGCCCAGCGGTTACTCATCTGAACGGTTCTATGCCCAACGGCTACTACTTCAACAGGCGCCACCCAAAGCCTATAAATAGCATTTGTCTTAACCAATTGTAGCAACTTTTTACTTCCTGTTTACTTGATCAATAAGAATACTCTCTCTCTTCATCTCATTAAGTCATATTCTTTGTTCTTACTTTAATCACTGCTTCAACGATTGGATCATCCAACGTAGCGGTTACCGACTATCAAAGAAGACGATACGTTTACTCTTCTTTATTTACATTCACGCTTTACTTTTTAAGCTCTACATTAGTGTTATTTGATTTATCACGTAGATCTTAATCTCAACTATTGATCGTGACTCCGCAAATATAAATTTAATTGTTAATTGGCCTAAAATCGGATTTAGGTTAAACAATTTGGCGACCACAGTGGGAGCCGGTCAATAGCTTTCGTAGGTTAAAAGGTCTACCTTCGATATTATATCTATCTCTGTTTATCTTCCTGCTTCGTAACTAACATGGCAGAAGAAACTCCCCCGCAAACCATTGTAGGCGGACAACAGGTAAACACCCCTTCACGCAGTCCCAGTTATTCTCCCAGATCTCCTAGATACTCTCCCGACTATTCGTCCGATGGGCAACAACAGTCTGCCCACAGACCGGTCAGGCAAAATCGGCGTGGGCGCTCTCAGAGCACTACTCCACCAAGGAGACGACGACATAGGAGTCTCTCCCCTGACTAAGGGAACCTGCAAAGAACTTTCCATGATTTTATGCAGCAGCAGACAGAAATAAACCGAGGAATCAACGAAGCACTAGCTTCTCTCCGGGCAAGCAATCCTTCAACTGCAAGGGCCAACATTGCAGCACCCAACGCCAATGCACCATCTTCCCACACTTCAAGGCGAGGAGAAGAACGCAACAACGGTAGCGGTACTGCAGATCCAGCGACTCAGGCAAATCAGAATCCGAACGTAGAGTTTACTGCGCCTACGGACATGAGCCTTGTCGTAGAAAATCTTACCAGACAATTCAAGGAAAGCCAAGAGGCACTTCAAAAATCTCTTCACGAGAGAATCGATCAGATACTAGGCGCCCCACCCACGTTGAAAAAAGTTGACGTCCAGCGTTACTCACAGCGGCCCTGGAAGAAGGAGGCAGCCCCAAAGGCGATACCTAAGACGTTCAAAATGCCGAACATTCCAAGGTATCACGGAACATCTGATCCCAACGATCATCTCATGATGTTCAGTAATTTCATAAAGGCCAGTGATCTCACCGATGAGGAGATCGAGTCTGTGTAATTGAAGAAGTTCGTAGAGACCCTGGCAGACGGAGCCCTGCGATGGTATTCAATGTTGTCACCAAACTCTATTGGATCCTTCGCAGAAATGGCTGAACTATTCGTGAAGGCGCACACGGGTGCTCAGAAGACGGAGACCCGAGTAGAAGACATCTTTGAAATCAAGCAGAGATCTGACGAGTCACTTCGCAAGTATGTGGATCGGTTCCAGAGAGAACGTATGATGC
Source organism: Petunia x hybrida (assembly GCA_037355625.1). Lineage (NCBI taxonomy): Eukaryota > Viridiplantae > Streptophyta > Magnoliopsida > Solanales > Solanaceae > Petunia > Petunia x hybrida. Next base: position 4,230,137 of record JBBBVM010000063.1, on the reverse strand, counting down.
TCCCCAAAGTACCAGATAGATGGGCAGCAATCGCGTTCACCAACAGCTTGGACGTCAGGAGTTCAGAGGCCACGCAAAGGCTCTACGAGTCTCTTCGCGAGTTCCCAGCAGCCAGTTGGTCAGACGTCTACAATCGTTACAACTCTAAGGTACGTATCGATGAGGATAAACTGATCGGAACAGGTGCTCGGGGAAGGCCTCAAGCACGCAGCAGCGGGTCCGGCGGAAAAGTGGAAACGGAGAGGTCAGGCACATGGTATGAACCGTACCCCGACCAATCGCGTAACAGTTCCAAAGGGCGCAACCGCAGTAGCAACAGCAATAGAGGGCTGTCCCGAGGGGAGAGTTCCAAGTCTGCCAGCCTGCCAAGCTTGCCAAGCTTCAACGTCGAAATGACGGAGGTCGTGGCAGTACTCAAAAATATGGGAGAAAAGGTCAGGTGGCCAAAAGACATGAAGACTGATCCCAGCAAGCGAAACCAAGACGTGTATTGCGAGTTCCACCGTGACCATGGGCACACTACCGAAGACTGCAAAGCCTTAAGGTACGAAATTGCTCATTTGTTGAAACAGGGATTCTTGAAGGAATTCCTGACGGAGAAAGGAAAGCAGACGCACGTGAAAGCTCAGCAAAATAAACCTGGTCCACCACGAGCATCCTCTCCGAAGCGAACGGTCAACGTTATTTCGGGCGGAATCGAGGTAGATTCAGTTACCTTCACAGCAAAGAAGTACGCAAAGGTGTCCATTACCAACAACAAGCGACCTCGGTCGGAAGCAGTAATCACCTTTGAGGAGTCCGACACTGATGGATTGCAGTTTCCACATGCTGATGCGTTAGTCATAACGTTACGCGTGGCAGAGTTCGACGTGAAGAGAGTGCTCGTTGATGCGGGCAGCTCTGCGAATATCATCCAGGCACGGGTTGTGAATGAGATGCAGTTAGCAGATAAGATTGTGCCGATATCTCGAGTCCTTTCTGGCTTCAACAATTCAAGCGAAAAGACTCTCGGGGAGATCACCTTGACTACTCTGGCCGAGGGGGTAGTGAAGGAGATGACCTTCCATGTTGTCGATGCGGATCTAGCCTACAACATCATTTTGGGCAGACCTTGGATCCACGACATGCAGGCTGTCCCTTCTACCTACCATCAAGTGGTGAAGTTCCCATCCGAATGGGGAGTACGTGAAGTCCGAGGAGAACAACGCACTGCACGATATTGTTACTCGGTAGCCCTCAAGCTACCCGAGGAGAGCAAATAGCAATTACAGCGCCCGGGACCAGATGCTACACCTGAGGAGATTTAGTACGACGTCCCGGAGTTCATCACCAAAATGGATGAAAAGGAGAACCACATGCCAACAGTAGAAGCCCTGGAACCTGAAGAGCTGTTCGCTGATATGCCAGAACGAAAGGTGTACCTGGGGACCGAATTGAGCGAACGCCTGCGGGGAGATATCCTGCGATTCCTCAAAGAGCGGCATACGACATTCGCCTGGTCCCATGCAGATATGACAGGTATTTCTCCTGACATCATTACTCACAGGTTGCACGTCGATCCGTACCACCGCCCGGTGAAACAGAAGACGCGCCAGCAAGGAGCTTTCCGGAATCAGATAATCAATGACGAGGTCGACCGGCTGTTGAAAATCGGTTCGGTACGTGAAGTCAAATACCCAGACTGGCTGGCAAGCGTGGTTGTCGTGCCTAAAAAGAACGGCAAGTGGCGAGTCTGCATTGACTTCACAGATCTGAACAAAGCCTGTCCGAAGGATTCATATCCCCTTCCCAGGATAGATCAGCTGATCGATGCAACAGCCGGACACGAAGTATTAACCTTCCTCGACGCATACTCTGGGTACAACCAGATACTGATGGACCCTGACGACCAGGAAAAGACGGCATTCATAACCTGTCGAGGTACGTATTGCTATAAAGTTATGCCATTTGGATTAAAAAATGCAGGTGCAACCTACCAGCGTCTAGTCAATCGAATGTTCCATGATCACATCGGAAAGACCATGGAAGTATACATTGACGATATGCTGATAAAATCCAAACGAGCAGAAGACCATCCGGCTCATTTGAAAGAGGCTTTCCGAATTCTGGATCAGTACAACATGAAACTGAATCCAGAGAAATGCGCTTTCGGAGTTGGTTCGGGAAAATTTCTGGGGTTCATTATTTCTCAGCGAGGCATTGAAGTCAATCCCGCTCAGATTAAGGCTATTGAATCAATCCCGGATGTACTTCGCGACAAGAAAGAGGTCATGAGACTAACGGGCAGAGTGGCGGCTCTACGAAGATTTATCTCCTGGTCATCTGATCGTTGCAAAAGTTTCTTCGATGTCTTAAAGCAAAATAAGGAGTTCGAATGGACTCCCGAATGTCAGCAGGCATTGAGGGATCTTAAGAAATATCTATCTAATCCTCCACTACTTACTACACCTGTGGAAGACGAGTAGCTGCTAATCTACCTGGCAGTCTCCGAATCGTCGGTAAGCGCAGTACTAGTTCGGGAAGAAAAAGGTAAACAACTTCCTATCTACTATGTTAGCAAAGCTTTAATTGATGCAGAAACTCGCTATCAACCTTTAGAAAAGTTAGCTTTAGCTCTAGTAACTGCTGCCCGAAAATTGCGCCCATACTTTCAAAGTCATTCTATAGTTGTAGTCACTACTTTTCCTTTACGAAATGTCCTGCACAAACCAGAATTTTCGGGGAGATTGGTAAAATGGGCTACAGAATTGTCCGAATTTGATATTACTTATCAGCCCAGGGTAGCAATAAAGTCGCAAGTCTTAGCAGACTTCGTGGCAGACTTCAGTATGAATGTATATCCTGAAGCAGAGAAGGAGGCCATTCTCTATGCCGGACAGGCTCCGGGTACCTGGGTCCTCCACACAGACGGCTCTTCAAGCGTGAAGGGATCAGGACTCGGGCTGGTCCTCGTTGCCCCATCCGGAGAGACGGTAAGGCAAGCTATCAAATGCCCCTTCATTACTAACAATGAGGCCGAATATGAGGCCGTTATTGCAGGATTAGAATTGGCACGAAGCTATGGGGCAACCATAGTCAAACTAAAAAGCGATTCCCAGTTGGTGATCAATCAGATCAATGGGGGTTTCATTGCACGAGAACCCAGGATGTTGGAGTACCTCGGCCGAGTGAAGGAACTCCTGGCGCAGTTCGACAATTGGGAAGCAATTCAAATTCCACGAGAAGAGAATCACGAAGCTGATGCTCTTGCAAACATGGGATCCGTTGCGGAGATGGGGGCGGCTAGCTCTTCAGCTATTGTTCAACATCTCTACACAACCATGGACAGAGAAAAATTTGAAGTCAACACCATCAGCACTACCTGGGATTGGAGGAATGAGATAACAAATTATCTCGTCCACGGGACTCTCCCTACAGATGCAAAGGCGGCTCGGAAACTCCGAATAAAAGCAGCCTGATACACCATTCTTAATGGCGAGTTGTACCGAAGAATGTTCGCAGGACCCCTCGCAAAATGTCTTGGGCCAAATCAGACTAATTATGTGATGAGAGAGGTCCACGAAGGATGTTGCGGTAATCACTCTGGTGGTAAGGCGTTGACTCGAAACTGATACGTGCAGGGTATTATTGCGATATAATGGAGAAGGATACAAATGAATTTGTCAAGAAATGTGACAAATGCCAGAGGTTTGCCCATCTTCTCCATCAGCCAGCCGAACCATTGCATTCAATAATCTTCCCGTGGCCCTTCATGAAGTGGGGAATAGACATCGTTGGTCCTCTTCCCACGGCACCAAGAGGAATGCGTTTCTTACTGATCATCACGGATTATTTTACAAAGTGGGTCGAAGCAGCAGCGTACTCAAAGGTACGGCAAACAGAAGTCGTCGACTTTCTCTGGCGTTTTGTCATATGTCGCTTTGGAGCGCCTAAGGAAATAGTCATGGACAATGGCCCGCAGTTCGTCGGCCAGAAAGTGACTAGGTTCCTCGATGATTTACACATTAAGAGAATCACCTCTTCTCCATATCACCCTGTCGCCAACGGGCAGGCTGAATCTACCAACAAAATCATTGTCGAGTCTCTCAAAAAGCGCCTCGAGCAGGCGAAGGGATGTTGGGTTGAAGAACTACCTGGAGTATTGTGGGCTTACCGCACCACAGTAAAAATGAGTACCGGAGAAACTCCCTACTCCTTGGTATATGGTGCAGACGCTCTGATCCCAGTCGAGATAGGGGAACCCAGTCTGAGATATGCGCATGCCACTGAAGAATCAAACTCAGTTAATCTATCCGAAGAACTGGATCTCCTCGAAGAACGCAGAGAATTGGCTCTCGTACGAGTGGTTGCGCAGAAGGAACTAGTCGAGAAATACTACAATCGGGGACTGCGCGTACGAAGCTTCCAAGTCGAGGACTTTGTACTCAGAAAAGTTTCCCAGAGCACACAAGAGACAAATTCGGGGAAGCTCGGCCCTAACCGGGAAGGACCCTACAAGGTGATCGCTTCAGCCGGCAAGGGGTCTTATCGCTTGGCACGGCCAGACGGTTCGATCATCCCGAACAGCGGGAATGTAGTTCATCTCAAAAGGTATCACTTCTAGGCGACAGGGACGGTTAGTCATTCTACGCTTACCTTTTTCTATCATTACATAAAAGTTCTTTCTTTTATCCTTGCATAAAAGTTTGTTACTTTTACCTGTACGTATAAGCTCTTACTTTTATAGAAGTTCTTACTTTTATCTTTACATAAAAGTTTTTACTTTTTGTTATACATTCTTCCTAAATGGTACTAACGGCCTGAACAAGGCCAGATCCGTTTAGCTTAACTGGTGGAGCTCGAAGTTCTTCAGCTTCGCAGCTGTGGGTTCAAATCCCACAACAGACACACTCCTCGTTTGGTTATATGTGTTCATTAGACAGCTCACCGAAAACTCTTTTCATATTGTCACTTTACGTGTTCCAACATGAAAACAAGGGGGGTGGTGAGGGCCCCATAGGCCAGAAAAGACCTTTATACAGGCAGAAGACCTTATTTAAAGGCAGCAAATTTTTCGATTTACGTGATAAGATTTCCACGGCAAATAAGAGAAGTCGTTCACAAAATAAAACCTTCATGTGACAAGGCTTCCACGAAAATAAGAGAAGTCGTTCACAAAGCTAAACAACTCGGCCAGAGCTCTAAACGACCACGGTTCGGTCAAACTACCTACAACTTGCGACCCTTGCCTAATAAAGGAGTAAGTTCAACACATTCGGGAAGACTCAAGAAAGTACGAACTTAATAAAGTTTGGAAAGCAGTTCCCAATCATAAGGCATGAAAGCCACAAGAATATGCATACAGAAGGATCAAAAATTCAAACTAAACATAGTCACTGAATGGGTCTAAAATTGCATATATACATTAAATTGTGAATTGGTAAAACGCCAAAAATGGCTGACAGAAGTTCGCAGAGTGTATAAAAAGGCCAAACGTACCGGCCAAGGATCAGAGAGTCTCTATTAGACTTCTGTCCATCCAACAAGAAGAACAAAAATACATCAGTTCAGAAAAGAAAATATTAACTTGAAGGGGCCGTGACCAGGACTCAACGCACCAGCTCCGTTAGTCCCGTCGTCACTCCCTGATTCTTCATCTTCTTCATCATCATCACCGCCGCCCGACTCTTCAGGAGAGAGACCCAATGCTTGTTGTACTCGTCGAACAACACTCTTCGTCGCCTGTAGCATCTCGTCGACGTCAACCTGCCCAGACCGGATTTGCGTTAACAATGTGCGCTTGGCCTCAAGGGCAGCAAGCTTGGCCTTAATTTCTGATTGATCACGCAAGTTCGCCAGATCCTTAGTCAATGTGGCCTGAACACCCATTAGCTGGGCAACCTGATCTTTGGCAGCTTGGAGATCAGAACGGGCTCTGGCTGACTCTTCATTTGCCCTCTACAGGTTCAGCTCAAGAGATGCACGGTCGTCATTAGCACTGTTCAAACTATCATGGCATTCCTCAAGAAGTCTCTCCAGACCCCGAACAGAGCGTGTGAACCCCTCTTTCTCTTCAGAAAGACGGTCCTTTTCCCTGGTGAGAGCATTGATCTGCTCAACGCGGCTATTGTTAACATCTGTTAACCGGTTAACCTCCCCACCAAGAAAACCACACTGCTCGATCAAGGTCTTGTTATCCTTCAGAGCCTCGAGCAATTCTTTCTTCACCTCTACCACTTGATTGGCATTATTCAGCCGGGAGCGGAACATGATTTCAGCGGCCAGCATGCTTGACTGAAACATGAAGTAAGTCATGGTTAAAAACCCTGGACTAGCAATTATTTCCAAAAAAATAAAGCAAAAAAAAAAAAAAAAAAAACTTACCCGGGCAGAATCGGAGGCAATTTGGAAAGCCAGTTCCTCATCGGTTAGTTCTCTTAGTACCCACTCCTCTCGAGGACCGATAAGCGAAGAAACTGCTTTCACCAAGCTGCGCGGCCTGGCCACAAAGTTGACCTCGGGAGCAAGTCTCAGGGTATGTTTCCTCTCACAGAGCTTGGGCTCCCTAGCCTGTTCTGAGGGGTAGTTCGGCCCGAACTTGTAGCGAACCCCTTTGATATCACTTAGCTCCGTCTGCCCCGCAATAGCTGACTGCCAAACAAGCCTTGAGGACGAAAGATTAGAATCACCTTCCGCCTCCGGGTCTATGGTATCACATTCGCGAAGAATGACCGAAGTTGCTCCCTCAGTAGCCACGTTTTCAAAGTCCTCAAAACGAAAAACTCGAGGACCCTGGCTACCCTCTTGGGAGGCTTTATCCCTGGCTTCTCCCCCGGCTTCTTCTCTTCTTTCCTCTCTCACTTCTTCCTCTTCTTCCTCTTCACCAACTTTCCTTTTGCTCTTGTCCGCACGAGAAGGACCTTCCTCCTCCCCGTCATCAACTCGGGGACTCCTCGGCGGAGATCAGACGGCCTCCTCCTCGGCCCTTCTTCTATCACTACGGAGATGAGGTCTCCGCCTAAGAGGAACATCTGCCTCGGTCTCAGTATCCGACAGATGGATAACCTCCTGGGCCGGACCCTCTCCCCGTACGGATTCAGGGACTTCAGCAGCGACTTCGGTGTCCGCTTCCATAGGTTCTGGGGCACTTGCCCTAGCTGAAGGATCGCCACCAGCCGACGAGGTTTGTCCAGCAGCAGCGGATGCCTTACGGGCAGACTTCTTCCGCGCTCCACCCTCGCCGTGGCTTTTTTTTTTCCTCTTCAAGGGGCTCAACCCCTCGGACAGAAGTGCTTCGCCTCCCTCCCTGCTGCGCAAGGCGCCGCCCGAAGCCAATATAGCCTCAGCTTCAGCAATGGGGTCGGCGACAGGTTCAGTGGGTCCGTCCTGAGGAGGGGCAGGAAAAAAGTTTCCCGAAGTACCCAAACCTGCAACAAAGGTAAAACGGTCAGTCATAAGAAGGGTTCAAGAAGAAAAGGCTATCAAAAGGATAGGGATATCCTCACCGTGGTGTTTCACGGTCAAACTCTTAAGAGAAGCAAAGTGTGACCACTCTCTCTTCTCTGGTTCAAATCTTGCCAAAATCGGCTCGACCCATGCCGTCAGTTCATCTATAGTTATGAACCTGTCGTAGGGTTGCTTGGCCGCTGCACGAAGAGATTTCGATTAGAAAAAGAAGGAAAGACGAAATACATACACAAAAACTCGGGGACTTACGTGTTTTGTTCCAAACTTCTGGAAGGTGCGCCTTGTCGTCAAACGTCAAGGCCGAGGAGCGCACAAATAGATACCGATGCACCCAGCCTCGGTCACTGGTATCCTCGGAGCTGCGCACCAAGCCCTTACTCCCGCGCATCCTGACGTTCACATAGCCGTCCTTAAAAATCTGGACGCTGTACAGAGAAATGAAATGCTTATACTCAAAAGATTGGTCAGTTTCAGCCGCAAACCAGTCTAAGAGTGTGACTATCCTATATACACTGGGGATCAGTTGCCCCGGGCAGAGAAGATACTCTCTGCAGAGTCTCTCCAGCACTGGGTGCAAAGGCAGCCTACATCCTACTGTGAAAGGATAAGTGCCCATGGCTGTCCACCCAGGTCTATGGGAGGTGATGTTCTCCCCGTCAGCAACTGGCAGTAGAGGGATTTTATCATCCCAGTCGCAGTCAATCCTCACACGAGGGATCACTTCCGTCGTGATCCCTGACTTGAACCTGTATGCTGGCCAGTTGCGCGTGTCACCTTCCCTATTATGGAAGGATTTAACGTTGCAATCTGCCTCAAGTTCGCCCCACTTTTTAGGGATTATCTCAGCGGCTGTTGCTTGAGTGGCCCGCGGCCTAGGAGTGGCCGACGAACTACCAGCAGCGTCGAAATTTAGATTCCTTCTGGATCTTGAAGACATATTTTCAGAAGAAGAATGAAATCGCCAAGAAAAATTCAAGAGTTAATTCAAAGGTTTTTTTTTTTTTTTTTCAAAGAGCAATGCAGAAGAAATAAGAGTAGGTAAAAGGTTTCTCGTCAAGTGAGTTCCTATTTATAGGAGTCTTGGTGCAGATCCCCAACTTCCCTCGAAGACACGTGGAGGCTATCAAATAATCCACACTCAGATCTGGCCGTCGATGAAGGGAATAGGGATTAATCAATGCTTTGTAGCGTCATCATTGTCCTAAAGAACTGCAGTCACTTCATAATCAGCAAGCGACGTGCGCACGTGGAAAGAGACGGTTAAAATTATTGCTTTTTACCCTCGGGGAACGTAGTAGTCATTTCAGAGTAAACTGCAGTGCCACAGACATGCAGGTCACAATTACTTTTTCATATGGCGCATTTAATGCGCACGTCATAGAAGCTTATCATCAATCGGATCAGAGTCGCACGTCATCAAGATTGCATCATTTGAAGGTGAAAAGTTCACAAGGATTTCCCGCCAAGCCAAAGATTCTTATCCACTCCTCGGACAGATACTCTGCCCGAGAAGTGCGGGGACTATCTGTATTGGATAAAAACTGACTGGACTTTGGCGAGTGACACGTGTCATCCACGTGGCATGAGCTGACGTGTCACCGGACAGACATTCACCGGACAGACATTTACTGGACAGACATTTCCCACGGGCAGACCCAAGGAAGTTACCGGATTTATCAACAGTCTGCATAATTTGAACAAGCGGTTATCAGCAGTATTGGATGCGATCATTCATCAAACGGTCGCCCAGCGGTTACAACCTTTCTGGATAAGATGCCCAGCGGTTACTCATCTGAACGGTTCTATGCCCAACGGCTACTACTTCAACAGGCGCCACCCAAAGCCTATAAATAGCATTTGTCTTAGCCAATTGTAGCAACTTTTTACTTCCTGTTTACTTGATCAATAAGAATACTCTCTCTCTTCATCTCATTAAGTCATATTCTTTGTTCTTACTTTAATCACTACTTCAACGATTGGATCATCCAACATAGCGGTTACCGACTATCAAAGAAGACGATACGTTTACTTCTTTATTTACATTCACGCTTTACTTTTTACGCTCTACATTAGTGTTATTTGATTTATCACGTAGATCTTTAATCTCAACTATTGATCGTGACTCCGCAAATATAAATTTAATTGTTAATTGGCCTAAAATCGGATTTAGGTTAAACAATATAGATAGATTATTAAAACCACATACTACTATAAGACAATCTTTTTTTATTTAGTTATAGATATTCAAAATTCACCAATTCAATTAATTCGAACTCATGCATAATTTACAGGTTAAATGATCCACCATGTCAGCACAATTCAAACTTTTAAAAGGCGAAGGTGCAAAGCGAGATGTTTTACTTACTATAAGGCGAGACGTAAGTCCCGAAAATATGCCCTACGGATCTTATTTTTTTAATTTTTAAATTAATAAAATAGCATAATGTCCAAAAAATAAAAATTACATAATAAAATTTAAGAAAAATTAAAAAATAACTAAAGAACCTAGAAATAGAAAATCCAACATTTTTCACTAGTATAATGAATTGTAACATTTAAAATTTTTATGAGATACAAATAAACTGTAAGGCCTTGACTTTCAAATAATTAAAATATCACAATTTGTTAAAATGAAAAGTGAAATATCAACAAATAATTTTGCTACTATAATTTAAAACATTAATTCTTCATGAATAAACATAAATTACTTCCAAATTGTAAAAATAATTTAAGTCTAATAGTAATTTTGAGAGACATAAATAAGACATGAAGACCAAAATAAGTGATGATATACCCTCGACTACGCATTTTTCAAATTAATTGTACCAATAGTATTCACCCTCATGATGTTCTCAATTATAATATATGCGATATTACGTCTTATTATTTCAGTTGTACTCAATTTCTATAGATGAATATAACTTGTATGGTTAATATTTTGGAGAATTTTGTGGGTGAACATTCTTAATTAGAGAATTTGACAGTTGATTTACGTAGGTTCTATTAGACGAACCCCGAGCGTTGAACGTTAGGTATGCCCTGGCTCACAATCGGACGCTTGAAGCGTGAGTATCATGGAACCAAGCACACTTACGAACCTCACGACATTTTTCAAGTGCCCGACGCGGAGCGAGTCTAAAATAAACCTTTTAAAACAAAAAAGATGTACAACTATATCACTTACTATTAAGAAATGGTGGAATAAGTTATTTTCTTCCTAAGCTTGTCCCAATATACCATTTATACACCTTAACTTTGCGGGGACCCCCTTTCCCCTCATAACAGCTTTCAAGTGATATATTGTCCCTCCTCGATGGCTCTTGACCGGCTGCATGGAAGAGAGTGTATTATATTTATACTACGTAAGCAACATGTAGTATCCACGTCATTAATACAATATTTGGCCTTAGTTTTTTATTTTTGGTACAATGTCTGTATTTCATAAGAAATTAAAGAAAAAAATATTATCCAAAAAATTTACTCCTCCACCACCCATCATCTGTGCTGCCACCATGAAACTCCACTTTCCACCATCACCCTTCTTTTTCCTTTTTTTTTTTTTTTTTTGTTTCTAATCTTTCTCCAGAATTGAACACCACAACCACCCAAGCCCCATCGTTTTAACATCAGCATCGTCAACTCCAGAATTGCATATCTTTTTCAAGAAAGCTTTCAAAATCAAAGATATGCATAAACCAAAAAATAGAAGTAATTTACAAATTCAATGGTTATAATACAATCTCAAAATCAAACAAATCTCTAATTTCAATATACGAAAAAAAAATCTGATATAAAAGGGGTAAAAATTAATTCCTCCCAAGAATAAAATAATTAGTAAGAGCGAAATGGAGGTGTTAGCGTCATATCTAAAATTTGATTTGGTGGCTTTCAAATTGATATAGAGCAGTTAGTAGGAGTAGTAATTTTAGAATTGGAATTAGGAGTACTTTCATCCTGATTCGAATTGGGATGTTTTAAGGTTGGGTTTGGTTTAAGTTTTAAATTACTTAGTGCTAATGAAGTAGTCTAATAAGAAAAGGCCATTTAATGGTATAATGAAGTGAATTAAGGTTCTGATGGGCGTAGGAAATGGTGGTTTGTGGGGAAAAGGAAGAGAGAAAGAAAAAAGAAAGAAGGAAAAGATAAAAGGAAAAACAAAAAAAAGATGGTCTACAGATAATAAGACTAATTAGTATATAATATCCAATTGAGAATTGACGCGTGTCCAATTTTGGTTTGGTTTAAACTATGTTTTGCTCTTCACTCTCTGTTTAATAAGATGATAATGGTCCCACGGTCACATCATCATTTGGGGGAGGGGTCAATATATCACTTGAAAGCTGTTAAGGGAGGTAAGGAGATCTCCATAAAGTTAAGATGTGCAAGTGGTAATTTGCGAAAATTTTAGAGGGAAGTAACCTATTTCACCGTGAAGAAATTCTTTCATTTTCTTAATTATCTCCTCACACGAATCTATGTAAAGAAAATAGCTTTGGTAGGTTATGGACAATATGACATGATTTAAAGGTAATATTTTTTGATGCACATTTCTAATTGTGTCGAAGAGATCTTTCCTTTTTCATTTTTTTTTTTTTGGTAATGTCAAAACTCAAAACTACCTAGGTCAAAACTATGGAAAATACAGTAAGTTTGACTCAATTTTATTATTGCATATGTAAATCATATTGCCTTTTTTTTTTTATAAAAAAAATTCTATCAACCACGTGTAAACTTTAGCCACTACTCTACCTGTTGCCACTCTACCGGTTGCCACCTCCAACTGCCATCAATCGGTGACCGGATCAGATAACTGAACTGTTTTTCTTTGCCAAAAGTACTTATTCCTTTACTGGAGTCATTTTTCTTCACCATTTTTTTTTAATTTTTTTTATACTATGAGTTCCACAAGTTATACAAACAGAAGAATCTATAAAAAATAATTTATACATATTTTTACATAGAAAAAATATACATCCAAAGAGAGAAGTATCAAAAATACACAAATTTAAAATTTATACACATCCAGAATAATACAAAATATTAAAATTTATACGCTTTTATGCATTATATATTTATATATATATATATATATGCACAATCTATAAATTTGTATAAACATAGATAAAAGTGTATAAACACATATTATATTCTCCACCAATCTAAGTAGAAAAATGGTAGACAATCATAAATCCATAAAAACATACTAGATCTACATAAAATCTTATAGATTTGAACGTAAAAGTGATAGATCTAATAAAATATGACCTGATTTACGTCGAATCTTTGAAAGGAATAGAAGAATACTGCACTAGCAGCATCGACAGTTGCACAACAGTAGAGGTATAAGAGAATAAGTAGTGAGGAATAAGAAGAAAAGAAGCAAGCAAAGGCGGCGAGGATTTTGGCCGGTCTTTCATCGGAGAAGCGCGACTGTGAGGTTCTTGGTCGGAAGAGGGAGGCGGCAGCACTAGGATTTTTAAAGAATTAGGGGGGAAGAGTTGAAGGCTAGAGTTTTTCATAAAGGAGGAAGAGTTAATAGGATTTGTAATTTTTTCTTTTCAATACATGCAAATATGAGCCCAACTAGGTAAATATTTGCAATATGAGCGCATATTGGTAATACGCTTGGCCAAGTATTTACTAGTATAATTTTTATTTTTTTCTCAAAAAAGATATGAAATTAACGTTATTTACCTCCTCCTCCTCCTCATTTATTTACACTATATTTTTATTTTGGTCGTGAAGATTTGTGGATAGGATTCGAGTAATAGGTATTTTTGAATCAATGAAGAAGATTCTAATGTAGATCCAACAAATTCAAAAGTTATTTCAATAACTACAAAAATTGTTGCAACAAATTGCAATATTTGTCGAAGTTATTGCCATAATTCCGCAACTACTGAAATTATTGTTGCTGTTGTGGAATTTTTGAAAGTGGTTTTGTAGATTAAGAGGAGGAGTAGGAGAAAGCAAAGAAGGAGGTGGAGATAAAGTAGGAGGAGACAACAGAGGAGGCGGAGGTGGAAAATAAGGAAGTAGAGGGGATGAGGAGACGGAGGAGGAGGCCAAGAAGAAAGTTGAGATGGAGGAGGACGGAGAGGTGGATGTAGGGGATGAGGGAGGTAGGAGTCTTTGTGTAAACAAGAAAAACTTTAGAGTTTTAAAATGTATCATTAACATTTTACACTTACCTTAAAAAAGAAACTTTTAACCAATAGCGAGACACTTTTTATACAATAAAAGACTCAAAACCCCTCACTATTTAATCTTGTACCAAAAACCCCATTTTATAATCCCGATATGATTTCAGTAACCAAGCAACTCCTAAAGAATTAGCAATAAAGGGGATGGGTTCGCGCACGAAATCGCTAACCTAAAATAAAAAATGTAGACACGCATACATGACTCAATCCAAGTCCCCTTTGACTTTAGCGACTCCATGATAAGTAATCCTCATTAAAATATTGTTATCAACGTACCTTGACTTCATAATGTTGTCCAAATTTAGCATTGAATATACTATATGTTCTACTTTGTTTGTCATATTTTGTCTTAATACAAAATTTTATAAAATAAAAAAAAAACTGTAACTTATAATCTTAAATATACAAACAAACCTCGTTATAGTGGCAGTATTTGTCTGAAAATTTCATGACTGCTATTGTGAGGTGTTGTTATATACCTATAACGACATTGTACGTTTAAATCTAATTTTGTTCTTATAGACATAATGTACGCAAAACATTATTCTTTTGTACTTTGTGTGTTATAAAAGAAATTAAAATATTTGTTAAATTTAAAATCTCAATTGATTTTCATATTTCATTAACTAGCTAGTTATAACGTACCAACAAAAAATTAAATCTAAGGAACATGTGCATTTAAAAGTAGATGAAAATTTTAAGATTTTCAAGTTTGGCATAAGAATCCTACAATTATAGGTTGTTTCGTAATTTTCAAACTCGTAGTGATAATATAACGTTTGAATTGACAAAGATTTTTTTTTCAAACTTCAGCAAAAGGGTATTCAATATCTTTCCCTTGAAGTGTGTTGAAGATCTTAATAATTGACTCTTCTACTTCAGCCTATAATATATTTCTTGCATAATATTATTTCAGTATACATAATATATTTATTACATAATATTATTATTACACAATATTTGAGTATGATTGTTATAGAAATGTAATTTTATAAAGAGTGTACCACTATTAAGAATGACATTGGTATATGTGGAATGCTGTTATAGAGAGGGTGCAATATAACATGAAAAGTCTATTTTGGAGAAAATCAGTCCATTTTAGTGAAATGTTGTTATAACGAGGTTTGACTGTACGGCATACACAAAGTTGTGTTGCTACAAAAATGTTGAAAGTTGTGAATATTAGAGTTAACTATTTCAAAGCGTTTATGTAGCTATAAAAGCTTCCGAATACGGAATATAGGAATATATATACTTTAAAAACAGACTAACAACAAAATAGTATCAGCCAAGTTGAAACAAGGGAATACTTTAAATTTTGCCTCAGAACTACACAAGAAGAGTACTTCCTATACAACTCAATATCAAAACACATATTCATTAAGTAACTAATCTAAGACCAAAATTATAGAACTGTCATGCTTTCTTCATGCCAAAATTTTAATGCATTTCCTCACATGATTGAACAAGCATTAGGATTTTCATCACTAAACATGGAGGTGAGTCTCTCTGTAGGAGTAGTTGGTACTTGAAAAGCTTGAGAAACATCCCTTTCATAGCCAGAGGGTGCCTTGTAGTCATAGGCGCCTGGTGCATAAGGATATGCAACCAAATTATATTGTACATATGGCCAAAATGCAGCTTTCTTTCCAGTGCTCTGCACTTTCTTCAACACCTTATTTGGTTCTACATAACCAATAACCAATAACCACTACCCTGGTTTGCTTTCTGCTTACCTCCACTGATTTCGCCCCTAAACAAAATGATATTAACCAATCAAATAATCAAACTCAACACAAAGATAAATGTTACTAGTACATATGTTTTATAGAGTTTAATTATGTATACTATTGTGTAAATTAAAAATTTTAGGCGCGCTAGTAGATTATTTAAAAGATACGTAACTACATCTAGTATATAAGGGAGAAATTTGGCAGAATAAAAATGTTCGAATCAAAGGAGGCGATTCTAACGAAGATCCAACAAATTCAATAGTTATTGCAACAACCACAAAAGTTGTTGCAATCAATTGTAAAAACAGTGGAACTTATGGCAACAATTGCAACAACTACTCAAATTGTTCTTGTTATAGAATTTTTGAAAGATCAGTTTCTACACTTGGTAAGGAGGACGCCAAGAAGGATGAGGATACAGTGGTGGAAATGGAGATGGAGGAGGAGGATGGAGGTTTGGGTGAGGAGGCATAGATAAAGGTGGATGAGGAGGCGAAGAAGGAAGTGGAGATGGAGGAGTACGGAGTGATGGAATTGGTGGGTTAAGTAGGGGCTGTGTCAATAAGTAAATTTTTGGAGATTCCAAAATATGTGTCATTACACTAATCATATCATATCATATTAAAAGTAAGAACTCCCTAAGTGTAAATTAGATTACTAAAATACCCCTAAAATTTAAGTGAAATACTATTTTACCCTTTAGTAAAACACTATTCTTAAAATAATTTTGTACCAAAAATGAAAAACATCTCATGATCAATCTTTCTGTATCCCTAACCAAGTTCATCTAACCAGTTTACGCCTTATTATATTATTTCCACTTGTAAATCTGTATTGGGTAAAAATCGGCTCGCGATGATTCGCCCCGGCCATACGATCCGGCAGCAACCGAACACTTAGTGCCAAGCCAAGGACCGAAGCAAATAAGTGGATCGCCGAAGTCATACATCGAGGTCGTCACCGAAGGCAAGCTGTAAGCTGAGCCTCGGTGACGTCTACCTCGGTCGAACAGCAAGGCCTCACCAGGCCACACATATGCACCTCGGTGAATCGCCTCGGTTCCAGCGGCTTTGCAGCCCACTACTTCAGCCCGCTAACTCCTTCCATTAATGCCAAGAACGTGGGACAAAGCACAACTGATAGTGGAGAACGTGGGTAAGGCTTCTAGGCCTATAAATAGTACTTCATTTTGTATTGAAGGCATCCAGAAATATATACTGAAACTCTGCCCAAATTTGTACTCACTACAATATATTGAAATCAAGTTATTCCCTTGCAATTACGATTATTTCTCACATTTTTGTTAGCTTTGATACGAAGTTTTGCTTATATTCTAACCCAAATTCGATTTGTGATCCTAAAACTGATTTAGGCTCATACAAATTGGCGTCGTCTGTGGGGATATAAGCAGGATCGCTTTGTTCCAAAGTTCAACGTTCTTTTTCGTTTAAGCCAACAGTTCAGCGACTCGACGACGATATGGCTGACAACGCTAGAGATCTAGGTGACCAGACTAACGTTCCGTCGAACCAACAGTCTCAACCTCCAATGACAACTGAAGCTTTTCAAACCTTCGTTATTAATTCACTAAGAGCCCTCCAAGAGCGGCAGGATGAGCAGGCACACATTAACGCCGAATTTCGCGCCTCGTTGGAGGCGAGGAACAGTTCAACACCAAGCGGTACCCAGCTTTCGGCTCCAGGTGGAGGCATCCGGACCTTCGCTCCTACGGGCGCGATAATAGGGGGACCTCCCAACGGGGCCACGTCTGGGGGTTCGGGTAATGTACCGAATGCAATGCCACACTTTGAGACGATTCCCACCGTGGCCGAAACTACATCCTCGGTCGATTTCGAAAGGTTGACCAGAGAAATTGAGGCACGCGTCGAGGCTCGCGTTGAGGCTCGCATCGAGGCACGCGTAGTAAAGCGCCTCGAAAGCGTGTCGGGGATAATAAAGACCGAAAATGAACTCGACATAGATCAATACAGGGAGTTGCCATTCAAGCCCGAAGCGGCTCCAGCCCCGACCCCAGCCCCGACCCCTAAGAACTTTAAGCTTATGTTCTTAAAAAAATATGATGGGACCACCGATCCCAAAGAGCATGTAAGGGAATACATGGCAATGGTGAAGAGCAATGACCTAACGGCGATTGAACTCGAGTCAACGTTCTTGAAAAAGTTTCGCGAGTCCTTGGAGAAGGGTGCGCTGCGTTGGTACATGTGTCTAACAGGGGGTCGATCTCCACCTTCAAGGAAATGACCAACGCCTTCGTAAAGGCCCACACCGGAGCTCAAAAAATCCTCCAAAGGAAGGAAGATATCTGCGAGGTCAAGCAGAAGCTCGGTGAGCCACTTAAGGAGTTCCTTGAGCGCTTTCATGCCGAGCGCATGGAACTGCCTCGGATGGATGATACTCTAGCCATCATGGCATTTGAAAAGGGTATCAATGTGCACAACTCTGATGTCACTGCCGAGTTGCGAAAAGAGCTTCAGCAATACCAAGTGCTAACATGGGAGGACTTGCACAAGCGAGCCTACTCCAAGATAAGATTGGAGGAGGCTGAATTTAAAAGCCGAGGTTACAACAACAAAAATCGAGGCGAATCCTCGCACCTCGCCGAAGCGTCGCGAGGAAACTCGAAGGGGAGGTACGAGCCATACACCTCCACGAGGCAGCCTATTAGCCAAAGGTTGGGAAATTCCTTTGGAAGTTCGTTTACGAGCCCGCATATAAGCCAACGGCTCGGGGGAAAGGTTCACTCCAACTCGAACCAAAAAAATTCCTCGGGCCCGGCTTCGACTCCGAAGAAAGATTTGCCTCGGATCCCTGACTATAATTTTAATATATCGACCTCGGAGTTGGTCCACGTAGTCAAGGGAACTGCGGGGGTGAGAGTGCCCAAAGACATGAGAACTCCAGCGGACAAGAGAGACCAAAACTTGCACTGTGAGTTCCATGCTGATTATGGCCACCGAACCGAGGATTGCAAAGCATTGCGTCTCGAGGTGGCTCATTTGTTGAAGAAAGGAGTGTTGGCTGAATTCCTTACTGACAAGGGGAAGGACAACTACTCCAAGAACCGAGGTGATGGGCAGCCACCTCGGGCGCCACCCCCAGAGAGAGTTGTGAATGTCATCATTGGGGGATCAGAGGTGAATGAGGTGAATTTCGCGGCTGCAAAGAAATTCGCCAAATTATCGATTACGATGGAGAAGAGGACCCGAGTGGGAGGCTCGAGTAAAGAGATCGTGTTTGATGACGATGACTGTGATGGGATGATGTTCCCTCATCACGATGCATTGGTCATCATGTTAAGAATCAACGATTCCGACATTAAGCGAGTCTTGATCGACCCCGGTAGCTCAGTCAATATAATCAGCTACGGGGCCATTAAGAAGATGTGGCTTAAAGGGGACGTTGTCCCCAAAGCAACAGTGTTGACTGGCTTCAACAACTCCACAGAAAAAACTTTGGGTGAAATTACGCTCAAAACATTCGCTGAAGGGGTTAGCAAAGAAACACTGTTCCAAGTGTTGCCCGAGGACATGGCATACAATGTGATCCTCGGCAGACCATGGATCCACTCTATGGAGGCTGTTCCCTCCACACTGCATCAGGTGATCAAATTCCCTATGCCTTGGGGGGTTCGATCAATCAAAGGAGAGCAACGAGTAGCGAGGGAGTGCTACTCGGTTGCGTTAAAAAGTGGAGTCGCCCCGACCGGGCTAAAACAATAGCAGCTAATGCAACCGGGGTCTAGTGAGGGGAACCACCGAGATGAAGTTGAAAAGATCCCGATTTGCATTCAAGAGCCTCGGAAGCAAAAAGCCGAGGACTCCACCATTGAGGAATTGGAATCTTTCACATTATTGAAAGATTTTTTCGATAGAAAGGTATTTGTCGGCTCGGAGTTGGACCCGGAGTCGGAAAAAGCAATCATTGAAGTTTTGAAGTCCAACAACAATTGCTTCGCTTGGTCTCATTCAGACATGATTGGTATCAATCCGGAGATCATGACCCACAAGCTGAATGTGGACCCAAAGTTCACCCTGGTGAAGCAAAAGAAGAGACCTCACGCCGAGGTTAAAAAGAAAGCAATCGAAGATGAAACCACGAAATTGCAGGAAAATGGTTTCATAAGGGAGGTAAAATACCCCGAATGGCTGGCTAATGTGGTCGTTGTACCGAAGAAAAATGGCAAGTGGAGGATGTGTGTAGATTACACCGACTTGAACAAGGCTTGCCCCAAAGACTCCTACCCATTGCCATAAATAGACAGGTTAATAGACTCCACGGCTGGACATAAACTATTAACCTTCTCGGATGCCTATTCGGGCTACAACCAGATCCTCATGGACCCGAAGGACGAAGAGAAGACCTCGTTCATCACTGACCGAGGCACCTTCTGCTATAAAGTGTTGTCCTTCGGTCTGAAAAACGCCGGGGCGACGTATCAAAGGTTGGTATGTCGCATGTTCAAGGAATATATTGGAAAGTCTATGGAGGTCTACATAGATGATATGTTCATCAAATCGGTTCGAATGGAGGATCATTTGAACCATCTAAGGGAAGCTTTCGCTGTTTTGAGGCAGTATGGCATGAAGTTGAACCCTGAGAAGTGTGCCTTCGGTGTTGGGTCAGGCAAATTCTTGGGATTCATTGTCTCCGAACGAGGCATCGAAGCAAACCCTGACAAGATTAGAGCGATCGAAGAAATCCCCAAAGAGCTGACCGGGGTGAAAGAAGTTACGCTTAACTGGCCGAATCGCTGCCTTGAGTCGCTTCATCTCAAGGTCCTCGGAGCGATGCCACAAATTCTTCTCCGTTTTGAGGAAAAACAACCACTTCGAGTGGACACCGGAGTGTAGAGAAGCGTTGAAAGATTTGAAACGATACTTGGCTAACGCGCCGTTGCTCGCCAAGCCAAAAGAAGGTGAAATATTGCTAGTTTTCTTGGCTGTGTCCGAGGTGTCCGTCAGCGCGGTGCTGGTTTGGGAGGAAGGTGGCAAGCAACAGCCCATCTACTATGTGAGCAAGACACTCCTCGACGCCGAAACCAGGTACCCACACTTGGAAAAACTAGCACTTGCTTTACTTGTTACCGCTCGAAAACTACGACCCTATTTCCAATGTCACCCAATAGCGGTAGTTTCAACCTTCCCTTTAAGGAGTATATTGCATAAACCTGAGTTATCAGGGAGGTTATCAAAATGGGCGGTAGAATTGAGCGAGTACGACATCACCTATCAACCCCGAACAACCATCAAATCCCAACTCTTGGCTGACTTCGTAGCTGATTTTAGTGTGGGGATTCTGCTCGAAGCGGAAAAGGAAAACTCAATGTCGAAGGGAACAGCTTCGGGGCTATGGGTACTACACACCGATGGGGAAACTAATTCCAAAGGTTCGAGATTAGGCATATTGTTGAAAGCACCCACCGGGGAGAAAATCAGGCACTCGGTTCGGTTCAGAAAAGTGACCAACAACGAGGCCGAGTACGAAGCGGCTCTAGCGGGCTTAGAGTTGGCTAAAGAAATGGGGGTGGAAAGAATCGAACTGAGATGTGATTCGCAGCTGGTGGTGAACCAAGTGCTCGGTGATTATACGGCTCGGGAGCCTAGAATGCAACTATATTTGGACCGAGCACAAAGAATTTTGGCCCAATTCCAAGAGTGGCAAGTTAAACAAGTGCCTCGGGAGGAAAATACCGAGGCTGACGCCCTGGCCAATTTGGGTTCGGCGGTCGATGAAGCCCACTCGGGGACTGATTCAGCAGTTCGGTTGTTGTCCGCACAAATGAGAGAGATGAAATTGCAAGTTAACTCGGTGGACAACAAATGGGATTGGCGAAGTAAGTTCATCTCTTATTTCGACTCGGGGACTGTCCCCCAAGATAAAAAGGAAGCCAAAAAGTTAAGGACCCAAGCAGCTTCATATCACTTGATCGAGGGTAATTTGTACAAGAGGTTATATTGCGGCCCGATGGCCAAGTGTTTCGGTCCCGATGAGGCTAGATATGTGATGGCCGAGGTGCATGAAGGCGAGTGTGGCAATCACTCGGGGGGAAATCCTTGGTGCGCAAATTGCTAAGAGCTGGGTATTATTGGCCCACCATCAGTGCAGATGCAAAGGCATTCGTGCAGAAATGCGATAAGTGCCAACGGCATGCATGGATGATCCATCAGCAGGCCGAACCCTTGCATTCGGTCGTGTCGCCATGGCCTTTAATGAAATGGGGGATGGATATCGTTGGTCCATTGCCAAAGGGAAAAGGTGGTGTTCGGTTCATTCTAGTGCTAACCGATTACTTTACGAAGTGGGTGGAAGCAGGAGCTCTCACCGAGGTTAAGCAAAAATAAGTGATCGATTTCATCAAGAAGAACATCATCTACAGGTTCGGTGTCCCGAGGGAGATTGCTTGCGATAATGGTAGACAATTCATGGGAGCAGCCATCACCGATTTCTTCAAACAATGGGGAATCAAGTGAATTGCTTCGACCCCATATCACCCAAGTGCCAATGGTCAAGCTGATCTTCAAATAGAATTATAATCGAAAATCTCAAGAAAAGGCTCGATGAAAAAAAGGGTCCCTGGCCCGAGGTGTTGCCAGGTGTGTTGTGGGCTATGCGAACAACGGAGAAGAACAGCACCGGTGAGACTCCCTTTTCACTTGCTTATGGCATAGACTCCCTCATCCCCGTGGAAATGGGCGAACCAAGTCTTCGGTATGCCCACACCACCGAGGATGCAAATCAACAGGCTATGCGCATATAATTGGATTTGCTCTAGGAGAAAAGAGAGCTGGCTTTGGTTCGGCTAGTAGCCCAAAAAAGGAAGATCGAGGCATACCTTAACAGGAAGACCAAGCTTAGAGATTTCAAAGTCGGCGATTATGTGCTAAAGGCTACAAACCAATCAATGAAGGAAGAAAACGGGGGAAAGCTTATTGCAAATTGGGAAGGACCCTACAGAGTCAAAGCAATTGTTGGAAAAGGATCTTATCAAATTGAGGATCTGCGAGGCGAACCCGAGCCTCTAAATTGGAACATTTCCAATTTAAAGCGGTACTATTTCTAATCGATTTAAATGTTACCCTAATCTTAATCTTTTAAAATTCACCCACAGCCTCGAGCCGAATAACGCTCCTATGGCTTCGGTCGAAATGTACTAACTTGCTCCTCGTTCCATTTTTGCTTGACCTTTTCAGGAAGCGAACCGAACGGTCTCCAGTGCTCAGATCTTCATCAAGATTCACACCCGAACACTTGGGGGGGGGGAGTGAGAGGCGAGTTGCAACCGAGGTCGACGTCGAGCCTCCTAACCGAAGCTTATCTATTCAACAACCGGGGACTGACACCCGAGGAATAGATTTAGTACATTGTAATTTAGCCCGGTTGTGGCACATTGTTAATTTTTTTTTACCCAAGGTCTGCTTCGATTTGGGTCCATGTAGATAGCCGATTTTTGGCTCGTTGATATTATCAATGAAATAAACCTGATTCCATAACTATTTGTTTCTATAATCTTACACTACGAAGTTGCACCCTAAATGCATCAACTCGAGAACGAGACGTCGTTCTAAGTTTGCATCGGTTTTATTAAGTCTTGCAAGCAAATTATTCGTTCCAAGTGTTCGGTACATGCAAAAACTAACACTTGAGATAAAGTACCAAGTCATTTCATTAATAAGCCCGAAGGCTGAAAGTATTTACAGCAAAAGGACCTGAAGGTCCGAAATATAAGCATAAAAAGCCCGAAGGCCGACACGAAAACAAAAAATGCTATCAGTAGTCTAAGCCTCGTGAGAATCACCTCCGTCCTCGAAGCCCCCCTCGGCATCTTCATCATCCTCTTCATCATCATCGCCGCTCGAGGCCTCACTTGATGGGAGGTCATCAATGATAGCTTGAGCTTCTGCTGCTTTTACCTCAGCCTTAGCTATTTCCTCCTCCAAGTTGAGCTCGCCGGCGCGGCATCGCTTGAGCAGCTTCAATCGAGACTTGATAATGGCCCATTGCTTATCCAGCTCAGCTCTCTTGACCTTGATCTTAGCCCTATTTTTACGATCAACGATTTCGTCTCGAAGAGCTTCGACCTCGGCCTCTTTAGCTGAAAGTTTGGAGTTCTCACCCTCCAACTTTTGGATGTGAAGCACATGCTTCCTCAACTGATCGTGATGTTTTTGGCCATCTCCTTGGCCTTGCCCTTTGCTTGAGTCAGCTCGACACGCAAACTCGTAGCCTCAGCTTCTAGCCTCGAGCGCACAGCTTGGAACTCAGCATCGAGGGCTTGAATCCTTGCCTCGGAGGAAGCTTCAGCCTCAAGAAAATCGGACTGGGACTTGGCTAAATCAACCTTCAATCCAGCCACTTGCGCCCTGAGATTGTCCTTCTGCTTGTCCCAAGATCGAGCCACACGCTGAAACTCCTTGGCCCTCGCGGTCTCGAGCTCGATGGCTCTCAACGACAGCACGAACCCCTGGGAGAAAGTGTCAAAAGTCAGTATGAAGGAACATCCCCAAAAAAGAAGTGAATTTAAGAGATCGAAGCTTACTCTGAGAGCATTGGCCGAGAGGGTGGTGAATAGCTTAGCTGGGGAGAATGGTTGCACCACTTTATCCTCTTCGGGGCCAAGCAGGGGCATTAGGCTCAATATGTCGCCTCGGGTGCAGGACAATAAATTTGAAGAAGTGGGTACCTCCAGCTTTCGAAAGGACCCAACCGAGGATGAAATCCTCGCGGGTTCGGATTGTGCTCGAATCGCACCAACTTCAGCTCTCCCCTCGGTGGCAGCAGCCTCAACTTCTCCAACTTTGGCCTTACCCTTGGCCTTGGCAACCATAGCCCCGGTATCCTGCTCCTGGCCCTCCAGATCCACAACCTCAACTGCCCCTCGAGCCACCAAGTCCTCGGGAGCGACTTCAGCAGGCTCGTCGATCAGCTTTTGGCGCGGTTCAGCTGCAACTTCGGGCCCAAGAGAAGTTGCCCCCTTGGTGCGAGGAACCACCGAACGAGAAGGCTTCTTTGAAACTGCCCTCTTCCTCTTCACACCTACAAAAGGCAACATAGAGGAATTTGAAACAAGGAAGCGGAGAAGAATGGAAACCGGCGAGTTGATCAAGGATGGTGGTTCCCTTTGGAGGACCCTTGACCGGGGGCCCCCTTTGAAACTTTTGAAGACTTTGCAGCCTTCAACTCCTTTAGGTCACCTGCCACCGAAGCCAGGTTGTCATCTGACTCGGTCTCCTCTCCATCTTTCTTCTTCTTCTTTTCTTCTTTCTTTTTCTTGCTTTTCTTTGTGTTGGCAGCACGGTTCGGGAAACCTAATGTCGAGGAAGAACAGTCAGTAGCCGAAGCAGAAGAGAAACACCACGAGACACTTACCGTGTCTCTTACACTGCCAACCGAAGTCAGTAGCCATCTTCATCCATGTTCGAATGGGGCGTTTTCGAGCCCCCATCACCACTCTAACCCACTCGGTTAACCCCTAGGGAGGTATGATGTCGACCTTGTTGGCTAAAATATAACAATGAAACAAGGTTAGCAAGTATGAACGAGTACCGAGGGTGAAGTAAAAAATGAAGAGACGCTTATGTGTGTTATTAAACCGCTCAGGAAAATTGGGTTCGGCGGATAAGACACTAGTCTCCAAAAGGACATAGCGATCGCTCCAGCCTCGATCCCCATGGTCCTCGCTCTTATGGAGGATTGCAAACTTGCCTCGGTTGTTTAAGGCCACAACCCCGGCCTTGTGAAAGTATGGATAGTAGAGGGAGATGAGATGTTGCAGGGTGAAGTCAACTCCAGCTTCCGTGCTCAGCCGATCCAGGCACTGAACAACTCTCCAAACGCCGGGGCCGAGTTGAGCCAAGCATAAATCGTATGCTCGGCAAAAGTCATCGATGACCCTATGAACAGGAAGGGAGAAACCGAGGGTGAAAGGGTATGTGTAAGCAAAAGAAAGCCTCTCAATGTGGTGGCAAACTCTGCTTGTTGGATCAGGGATGACCACTTTCACCTCGGGCCCAAACCCACACTCCCTCCGAACTCGCTCAATGTGAGCTTGCGTTATGCGAGTCGGTGTCGTGTTCACAGAAGGTAAAAGTGAGAAGAAGAATGTGGAGGAGAAGTATTTATAGGTATAGAAGAAGCAAGTGGTGAGGCATCATCATTGTAACGTTGGAAGAAACAAAAAATACGGCGTGACCGTTCGAAGAGCCAACAAATGGGTGACACGTGTCAGTGAGAAGTGACCTGAAGAGACGCGAACCGTTGACAAAATTTGAAACGCTTGGATAAGATTAAGCCACATCGCTTTCCCGCTTAATTTCACTCCACTCCTCGGTAACTTTGGTAAGTGACCGAAGAGTGGGGGGACTATATGTATTGGGTAAAAATCGGCTCGCGATGATTCGCCCCGGCCATACGATCCGGCTGCAACCAAACACTTAGTGCCAAGCCAAGGACCGAAGCAAATAAGTGGATCGCCGAAGTCATACATCGAGGTCGTCACCGAAGGCAAGCCGTAAGCTGAGCCTCGGTGACGTCTACCTCGGTCGAACAGCGAGGCCTCACCACCGAGGCCACACATATGCACCTCGGTGAATCGCCTCGGTTCCAGCGGCTTTGCAGCCCACTACTTCAGCCCACTAACTCCTTCCATTAATGCCAAGAACGTGGGACAAAGCACAACTGATAGTGGAGAACGTGGGCAAGGCTCCTAGGCCTATAAATAGTACTTCATTTTGTATTGAAGGCATCCAGAAATATATACTGAAACTCTGCCCAAATTTGTACTCACTACAATATATTCAAATCAAGTTGTTCCCTTGCAATTACAATTATTTCTCGCATTTTTGTTTGCTTTGATACGAAATTTTGCTTATATTCTAACCCAAATTCAATTTGTGATCCTAAAACCGATTTAGGCTCATACAAAATTTTTTCGTATTCCTTCAAACATTTAAATGTAGAGCTACTGAAAGTTTGATTTTTATAAGGTACTCCATATAGCTAAGGAAAGGTTTCAATCTATCTTGTGAAAATCAATGCTATATCTTCAAGAGAACTTTTTTCAAACAGCTGCACAACAATCACATAGTATTTTGGGCTGGTAGGTAACCGAATTTATGGTCTTCAACCCATGTTGCCACTAGAATGATGATGTCCTTCTTTTCGCTTCTCCTTTTGCAAAATGGTGATCTCCGTAACGTAAGTAGGCATATTCTTTGCTTATTATTTCACTTGTTTATCCAAAAGAGTAAGTGCATTTACATAAAATGTTATGCTATTTAGTTTTGTATACTGTACTTTCTATATACACACCACAGGTTACAATTGATTCTTTAAATAGTTTGTGCAGGTTACGTGAAAAAAAAAAACAAGAATAAAATTCGCCTAAAGTACATTATTTTCTGGTAGTTGGGTGTTTTCATATTTTGATTCAATTTAGAAGTCGAAGTTTTGGCTGATGAGGACAAAGAATGGTGGCCGCAGAAGAAGTAATATGACATTTCATTTTTTATGTAAACGAACTTTTTGATAATTGTTTTGGTTTTGGCTTGCAAATTAAATATGAAGGACATAACTAAATTAGACCTTTTTCTTCTTGTAGAAACATGGAATACAGTTTGCTTTTTGTTTGATTTTTAATGCTCGTGCTATGTATAGACAACTAACAACAGCTTTTTTGGATGGTTGTTCATCATCTATGTAACATTTTCTATCTCTATGAGTCCCCCTTTTTGTTTCTTGGTTTATATATGTTGTATCGATTTTTTTTAATTACATAAGGGATTGGAGAAGAAGAACGGGGTATGGGAATTTAAACCCTACCAACAAGGTGAAAATTTGGAATGCCCACCTTTAAATGGACTTCATTTCCTATAGCACCCATAATCAAACCTGAGTGACCACTCACAATAGGTTGGCGAAATATTTTCTACTTCCCTACTCTTGCTACAGATTGGATCAGGTTATGTTGGTGTGTATGTATGTGTTGCTTTTGTAGAAGTACTTCGTACAAAACTAAGAATTCTAGAAGAGACTACTCCTATTATTTTGTAAAAAGGCCACAAATGAACCGACATATCAGAAAATCATAGTTTATTGTCATTGAAGATGTAAGTTTTGTAGTTTGTAATTTCCTTTTTTCTCATTCTTTATGTAATTTTAGTTGAGTCATTGCATGTTGATAGGTTTGATATATTGAGTAGTATTTATTTAGTGTAAAGCTGAGATGATTTATTTGTACCTTTATAATTGACAGCGTATCTATGAAAATTGCTTCTTTTAAATTTAAATATTTTGTTTAAAATTTAGAAAATTAGATCTGAAAATAAAATTTAGAAAATTAGATCTGAAAATAAAATTTAGAGGTGTAACACATATTTAATTGAATTTCCTCCCATAAGCTTTTGTTAATTTTTATTTGGTTATTAGAATTACAAAAACTAAAAGATATTGTGTTCTTTGATCTAATAGCTTGTGAATTTGAATCAGGTAAAGGGTACTTGTACGTACAATTATAATGAAAAAGTAAGTCTTTACCACGTGTACTTTTGAAGAGAGATAGATATTGAAGGCTCTGTTCCATTGTTCATTTTTCAATCATGTTTAGAGAATATCTCAAAAAGTTGAGTTGAGTTATCAAGGCTCTATCATTTGTAGTTAGTTCTTTAATTTTTATTTTGTTACTCAGAAATATGTGTTAATCATCTTTTATAGCTTTCAAAATATTGTACTAACTAAGTGAGAATCCACGTGCAGCGCACGTGTCAAGAACTAGTCTTAGAAAAGACACCTAAAGTCAATACCGAGACATTATTCCTATAATATAAAATTCAAAAGACACTTCTAATAAAAAAAAATCTACCTACCTATGCATGTGAATTAAAACAAGGGTGAATTTACATGGTAGCGAGGCGGATCACTTAAATCATCTTTCCTAAATTTTATACGTATTAAACTAAACAAATCTTTTGTGGCTACATCCCCGTATATCTAATTTTTGATCTGTATCATATTATTCTAAAAGAGCTAATCCCTTAAGTAAAAAGTAAGTGACCATTTTGTCCTTCAATTAAAAACTACTACCTATAATTTTTGCACTAAAAAGTTAATTTAACTTTAAATAAAAAGTCATGAATTATTTGGTACAAAAGTAGTGGATATATTAAACATTTCTCTTGAATCTAAAAGTGCAGACTTTGAAGAGTTGCATAAATAATTATTCCTCCTTAAATGGGTACATTAACCAAATACTCTCTCTTAACTGTATTTAAATGAAGAATTTGAATAGCTGCAATTGATAATACCTGTACAAGTACCATATCTGTCAAATATAATTGCTACGTAGATGGCAATTTGGCCCATTTCTGTGATATCTATTCATTAATTCACTTACTCTCTTAAATGGATATTTATCAAAATTATGTGATTCGATACATACTTATGATATTCATACATCACTTTGGACATTTTAATCTTTACAACACGCTGGCCAGCCCGTAATTACTGAATAATGAAAGACATGGAATTGTTGGCTGTGAGTATATCTCATAATAGTTATTTACATTCAATTTATTTATTCATTTACATGTTTGATATGTCATATCCATGTTGCGTATACATCTTAATATAAAAAGTCATGACTTATTTGGTACAAAAGTAGTGGGCATATTAAATATTTCTCGTGAATCTAAAAGTGCAGACTTTGAAGAGTTGCATAAACAATTATTCCTTCTTAAATGGGTACATTAACCAAATACTCTCTCTTAACTGTATTTAAATGAAGAATTTGAATAGCTGCAATTGATAATACATGTACAAGTACCATATCTGTCAAATGCAATTGCTACGTAGATGGCAATTTGGCCTATTTCCGTGATATCTTTTCATTAATTCACTTACTCTCTTAAATGGATATTTATCAAAATTATGTGATTCGATACATACTTGTGATATTCATACATCACTTTGGACATTTTAATCTTTACAACACGCTGGCCAGCCCGTAATTACTGAATAATGAAAGACATGGAATTGTTGGCTGTGAGTATATCTCATAATGGTATTTACATTCAATTTATTTATTTATTTACATGTTTGATATGTCATATCCATTTTGCATATATATCTTAATATGCGTAAACCCCTACTATATTCTGAAGTACCTCTACTTGGCCATCTGGTAAGTATATATGTTGGGACAATTTCATCCCACTGTTTTGTCAACAACAATTATATTTTTACTTTTTCTGTGATATTCCTTTTTCCCGTTTTATTATCCTCAAAAGTTATATTTTATAAATGATATTCGATTTATACTACAATGAAATCATGGATTGATTTGTAAAATTCCCTCTATGGTACGTGGTGAAGGAGGAGGCAGTGAAGAAAATATAAGACAGTGAAGATGCTACTGTTGCATTGCTACTTTGTTATATTTTAGAATTTAATACTTTATTTGTTTTTGTCCGAGAAGAAAAGAATTTAATCAATAATACATGCAACATGATTTAAAGATGAGACAGATAGCTAATAACGAAAAGCGATCAACCTAAATTCATTCATGGAGGATGGACGAATTGAATATATAGACCAAAATATGTTATAATAAGTTACATCCAAATACCTTATCAAATATGTGGTGTTTGTATATATTAGTAACATGGGTAATGTACTGAGTCTTAACTCTTAATTGTGTGAAGATTTTGTCAGATTCAATTGTATGTGTTTTTCTTCTTTTTCATTTTCACTTAATACTAAAGTCTACTAAACAATCACAAACAGTCTTGAAATTCACCTTTCAAAATTTAGAAATATCATAACACATCAGTTAGTGGTGAACACAACCAGTAAATAACATATTTTTAATAAAATAATAAGTTTTTTTTTTACTTTTAAATTTTTAATACTCCTTAGTATGGGGTACACGCGCAACGTGCGTACTCAGAACTAGTATCTAAAAAGCACATATCACTATATAATCTTGTCGTATTATCTCGACACAATAATCTGGATATAATTTTACGGCTTGGATCCCCTCAAATACCAAATCCTTCAGTTTGATACCGGAGGGATCCAGACACTTAACTAACCAAACGACCCCTAGAGAGTTACCAATAAAAGGGTTGGGTTCAAGGTAGGAAAATGCTAATAACAATATTTGGTGTGTTTGATATGAAGGTGAACATATTTTCCAATTTCTCCATGTTTGGTTGACTTGAAAGTTTTGGAAACAACTTTACATAGCAACTCATTTTTCTTTAATGGGAGGAAATTACTTTCCTAGCGAGAGTAGGGAAAACAAGTTCCACATGTGATAATTCATCCTCATTGTCTCCTCCATACATCAAACACCACCCACCCCACACAATCCAACCCCACACTCATCCTCCTACTCCCGCCAACACCAAACCTCCACCTCTTATTAGATAATTAGAAAATTATTTTACTTTTTGATTATCAAATACTAAAAAATAAGTGTGAAAACCACTTATTTTTCAAGAATCTTTTTATAGGAAATGATTTGCCAAACACACCCATAGTATCAAACAAACTTAAATAGAAGGAATACTTTATACATTGTTTTTTTTTTTTTTGCTTAAACGTACACGAGAAAGTACTTCCTATACAACTGTTCAACATCCTAAACACAATTTCATTAAGTAACTAGTCTATGACCAAAATTTTAGAACTGCACATGCTCTCTTCAGACCAAAATATATTCTAGTGCATTTCCTCACATGATTGCACAAGCATTAGGATTTTCATCACTAAACATGGAGGTGAGTCTCTCAGTAGGAGTATTTGGTACTTGAAAAGCTTGCGGAACATCCCTTACATAGCCAGAGGGTGCCTTCTTGTCATAGGCTCCTGGTGCATAAGGATATGACACCAAATTGTATTGTACATATGGCCAAAATTCAGCTTTTTTTCCAGTGCTTTGCACTTTCTTTAACACCTTGTTTGGTTCAACATAACCAGTCACCTCTACCCTGCTTTGCTTTCTGCTTACATCCACTGATTTCACGCCTAAACCAAACGATGATTAAACAGCCAAACAATCAAATTCAATACAGAGAATGATGTTACGAGCACATATTTTTATAGAGTTTAATTCTATATACTTAATAGTGTGAAAATTTTACGCTATGAGGTTTAGATAACTATATGTAAAAAAATAAGAGATATAGTAATTAATATTCTGGACATAAAGACTACATGTTATAATAAGTTAAATTAGTATCTATAGAGTTGTCAAAATGATAAGGGCAGCTCTGTAGCCATCATGCGAAGTGACGTAAAATAAATATTATAAAGCCGGTTTTTTTTTAGAAAAAGAAAAAAATTGGACATGTCTACTTGCATGGTTTTGTTCGGAATTCCAGTTGCATTAAAGAACTTTATATACTGGGCTAATCAAAGAACATAGAGTTTATGATCTTGTTCAGATTTTGAAAAATGAAAACCTTGCAGATATTGGGAATGATAACATGTGTATCTCATTTTATAATCAGTTCTTATAATTTTCTTTTATGCATGACAGAGAGAGAGATGAGATGAACCTTTCATAGAGGTAACGGCATTTCTAACCCTCCTTTCACAGCCATCACAGTCCATTTTCACTTTGATTTCAACTGTCTGAAATTAATAATACATTAGTTTCAATAAACACCACATGAAGCTTCGAATAAGTAATAAACAAAACCAAATAGAAGAGGGGGGGGGGGGGGGGGGTCACTAAGAACTAAACGTTGCGTTAGCATGCAAACCTGCATGGGTTTGCGTTTGCTCTTCCTTGTACTTGTAACCTCAAACATGTCTGATATGTTATCAAGAAACCCCATTTTTGTTTCCTAACCTCTTTTTACTGATCTTTTTGTTGAATATGTTTTAGTGTGAGAGAAGGCAGTAAAAGGGAAGAAAGAGAGATCAATTAAATTAAAGTTCTTGGTTCGTATATAAAGTACTTGGTTCGTAGGCCTGTATTTATAACATTAGTTTTGTGAAAGAACCACATAAGGAGTTGTCAATAAGCTGTTTTTGAAGAAATTATATAACCAAAATGTTCAACTTAAGAAAGTGACTTATGTCGGCTAATCATAGCATAAACACCAAAACTATACTAAGCTAACCTGGACAACTGGACAAATTGAAGGGGTTTTGCTTGGACCCCAATTAATCAATAACCAAACGGAATTGCTGCAGGTAAAATCTTTTCTTTTTGTTGTTTATTTAATATTTTTGAAAACTGGTACAAACTTAACGTACTTAACATCATTTATTCAATCCTTTGTTTAATGTAATCTTCTCTGTTGCGTCTCACCTTAGATTCTTGGACATGGTTATTTGTGATTTATTTTTGTTTCAAAGATACAAGTTTACTTTTCATGCTATTTCTTTATTTATTGTTTTATAATTGTTGTATTCGAGTTACATTGCGTGTATCATATTATACTAGTATTTCATCTAGTGCGGTATTTGTTTTTGTTAAAATTTCAAAGTTGATGTCCCAAGATTTTTACCCTACTTTATTATTAATTATATCATTATCACTAATCCGAACTTATTAAAGTATGAAAGAATCAGAAGGCGTTTGGATTTAACTCGTCAACAATCATTCATTCATGTGTTGACTATCTGTCATTCTCTGTCAAGGACTAATTAACGCGGTTAGGCTACCCGGTTTATGATGATTGTAACAAATGTAGCAATAATTTTCTTTTCGTTCCCCCTAATTTCTGTTAGGTCCTTTCAAATTAAAATCTATTTTACGTCTACAAGAGCTACATATGAGCTGCACAATGAATAGGTTGTAAACAACTAGGTTTAATTTCAATTAAGCAGGAAAGGAATTGAACCAGCTAAATCAATGGTTGTAACATATTTAAAATTAGTAAATCGTTTGCCTTGCTTGTTAGTTGTTACTGGAAAGAGAAAGTTATATTCATTCTTTAATTAATTCGATAATCATCAGCACATGAATAAACTCTTCTATACGCTTACAAGGAAACACTAGAGATATTTACACAATTCTGAGAAGGCAAATGAGTCAAATTGAAGGAGCACTCTGTCGATAGAGAAACTTCTAGTCTGAAATAGTTACCTTTTAAAGAGTATTTTTGGATTAATCAAGCCATTCGAATTCTAATATCCGAATGATAATAAGAGAAGAAAAGGGAAGGAGCACTGATAGGCCAGATATTTGCTGTTCCACAAAGACACTCTTATCACCCAAGTGCCAAGTGTATTTTCTTCTCTGTTGAGTAGATCCACTTTGCATAGTTTCTGTTCACTAGTAATGTGATTGGGATTGTTAGATTTATTATACACTGGAGTCGAAATGGTTTCTACAATCAGTGTACTGGAGCCCATCCTTTTTGCATTATTTTCATGAAGAAATGGATGCTATGAATTTAAAATAGTTTCTTCTGCATGTCCAGAAACCGAAACACTTGCATTGTTGCAAACAGATGTGACATTCATGGACAACATAAACTTTACTACCCCACTTTGTCTATCAAACGCCAAAGCAGAAAAAAAAAGGAAGAATTATCTGCCACATTTGCTTTGCCCAACTTATAGGCTATTTTTTTTCCTCCTTTAATTATGTGGACGTACTCTGTACCCAAATGAAGTGTAGAATTGTACAATATGATGTGGCTATGTTTAATGGGCTAGCTGAATGAATTATTTGAAAGCTTAGATGTTGCTGCAAGAAATGGAGAAGATAGTTATCCACTTATACTATCCTCGTCTTTCCTCTTTAGTCATATCATTCTCATTGATCTCCAACGTCTCGATCTCTCACCAACTCATAAAAAATCTGTGCCTTAATTTATTAGCCTTGCATTCAGATTCAAAACTTTGTGAATCTTATC
This sequence comes from Petunia x hybrida, assembly GCA_037355625.1. Taxonomy (NCBI): domain Eukaryota; kingdom Viridiplantae; phylum Streptophyta; class Magnoliopsida; order Solanales; family Solanaceae; genus Petunia; species Petunia x hybrida. The sequence continues at coordinate 4,195,865 of JBBBVM010000063.1, read as the reverse complement.
AATTGAACTAATTCACGAATTAATATCAAGAGTAAATATGATGCATAGCCTTGCAAGATATCCATCAATAAAGGAATTCATTTTCGATGCTAAAATTTCTTATAAAAAATACCAATATCATTTTCTTCGCATTAGTGGAAAAGACGAAGAAAAGGTCACCGATGCCATCAGTGGTTCGCATTAGTGGGAAAATAACAAAGAAATGTCACCAATGACATTAGTAACCTCGCATTGGTGGAGCTATTTTGCTGTCAAATTTCTCTATAAATAGTGCATCGTTTGTTGAGAAGAGGTAATCCCATCTTCTGTGTTAAAAATAGACACCTCTCTATTAGCTTTATTTTGTTTTATAAGTTGTTTCTTCTTTGTAGGAATATTATTTTCTTTTCTCCATAATGGAGTAATTTTTTTTGGTTGGGATATTAGTTGAAGCTTGATAAAGCTTTTATAATGGAAGTCTTGATTTTATTATATTCTTATGTTGGGGTTTTCTCTTTATCGTCTTTATACACCAAGATTAACCATAATCTTTATCTTATTTCTTTCCATTCTAATTCTCACGAAGGAGTTGACTCAAATAAGATTATTGATTTAGTAAAAGCTAATCGAAAGAGGTTTTTGCTCACTTGGTGTACTCAACTAAGATACTTCCCGTTTAAATCATTACTTTAGTCGGTTAACTACACTAATCGAAAGAGGTGTTATTAATCAATTATTGTTTAATGTCACTGACTATCAATAAATTAATAGTATAAGCGCGAGTGGTGCTATTAGTATATTGTGGTTAAGTGAAGTGATTGTATTAGAAATAAATGATCATTCTTTGAACAAGGTCTCTGTTTTACTGTCAATCGATTAACTACATTAACCGAAAGAGATGTTATTAATTGGTTACTTTTATGTGATTTGGTTGTATTAGAAATAATAAAATTTTGATTTTATCATAATAGTTTTATCTTCCTGATTCAAAATATCCCAATATTTATCTTTATTATCTTTTATTTACTTTAAAAAATTCATAAAATATTTACCCTAATGTTATTAAAATTTTTAAGACTATTAAACAATTCTCATCACCAACTTGATTCTCTGAAATAGTGACAAAGACAATATAAATCTGTAGCCTAGGTGGTTTCAATCTCTGTGGGATGATATCTTAAACTATACTATAATTTGATAGAGTACGAACATAAAATCATATACGCCCAGAGCTCGTCAATGTGTTATTGTCAAAAGGAGGAGATTCCTATTTATTTTAGGATCTTGTTTACGTTAAAACTTGGGTCTGATTGAGCTATTTTTGGAAGGGACACCTAATAGTACCCTCTTTATTGTGGGAAGCAATATTTCTTTGCCTTCTTTAGCTTTTACCCGCTAGAACTAGGTCTCCCCATCACACCTATTTAAACCAATACCCTTCTCATTCACTAGGCAGTTCTAAGGCAACACACACACACTCTTACAAGCATACAACTATTTCACTAAAGAAAACTGAAAGAAAGAAGGCAAATGCACTGTGTTTTCATCTCTGGGGAATTCTTCTGGATATTTTTTGGAGGAAAAGTTTGACACTACCTGTACTGCTTCTCTTTGCTTGTCTCTGACCTAATAACAAGGTAAAAATATAGCATATATCCCTACTTATCCTTACACTTGAACTGTCTCTATTTATAAGTTTTCTGGTGTGAATTCTGCTTCTATGTGTTTCTGTTTGGGGCTCTGTTTTGCCCCTGCTAACCTTTATTTTGCAGCATATATGGACAGCCTTAGGGGCTATACCAAGACTTATTTTGCAGGTCTTTTGCATGCTTGTAAGAGCCTAGTAAAAGGCTTCTCTTATTTGGGAAAAACTAAGCCTAAACAGGCCATGCATGGGGGTGTACAGAGGGCACCATTCTCATCATTTTCTTTATTTTTTCTAGGCTCCCCTATGTGTTTGTATTTGGTAGGATCTCCCCTGTCTGTATTTGGCCATTTAACACAGGTTGCATAGTGGTGAACTGTGTATTTGGGCTACCTAGGGGCTATTTTGACCCTTCTCTCCTATGTGCTGCATTACTCATCCTAAAATCATGACCTTTTATTGCCTAAAACCTGCATGACAATTACTGGATAAGAAACAAAACCATATGTTAATCTGAAAGTTCAAATTCTGGATTTACCTGTTTTCGATTAGAGTCTAGACATGATAACATTACTTTATTACAACGTAACTAGTATATACAGGTCTTAAAACATAAATCATAACATTTGAAGTAGGTTATTCTATGTAAATATAAAATTTCAACGATAGGGGCTGAATGTGTAACCTTTGCCTATTCTGTGACTGCTTTTGCAAATTAAACTGTCCATTTGTTTGCTTAAATAATATGGGCCCAATACCTATTTCAAATCTGACCCCTTATGTGCTTAAACCAATCTTTAACAAACTTTAAGCTCCTATACACTAATCTAATAGTGTATAGGGGTGTATAAGTTATCGGGGTCAACTATATAAGCATACATATATATTTTTAAAAATCCTAACACATATTATCATGTATTTGCATGCATATATATGTATATGTTATGTGTGACAGCCTTTATGTGCATTCTTGTGTATTTTTCGTGACCCATTTCTAAAACAGCCTCCTCTATACATATTTTTGCAAAATTGACCCCTAAGTAAAATAGCCATTAAGGTTAGGGCTCGAAAATTAATGTCACGTCACACTGACCCTAAATGGCCAACATTTCGTTTAAAAAATAACCCCAACTTGGTTTGAAACAAATCTGAAACGTTTCCTTAGAAACTGGCTATTTCTGTAAAATTGGTTATTTCTGCAAAACTATATTAGACTCTGAAATTGCGTTAGATAAACTAAATTGAATCAGCCTTTGTGATATTAGCCCCATTGCATATGTGCTTGCAGATATGAGTAAAATGTGCGATTAGGCATAGGGCTTAGGCCGTGACTAATTGTGATTTTGACTTTCAAGTTAAAATATAATTTGTGAACATTTATTTACGACTTATTAGACATCTCAAAATTAATTGCTTGGGCAGGAACCACTTTTTGTGGGACTTGGGGAAGTGCCTCACACCTTTTTCCCCGAGTCACTTGGACTGCTTACCCTCGAATCTCTGGAATTAAACATGTTGAATAAAAGATCCGACCTTAAACATTTAGGTGACCTAATACACCTTAGAAAGTTATATTAGGTGGCGACTCCAATTTCTAACTCAAACGAGTTACCCAGTCAAACCTGAGTCTTGACTCGCTCCGAGTTAAGTAAAATGTGGGTATGAGATGGTGTTCATATGAAATTGAAGAACTGTCTCGACTCTCATATCTTCAAGCTTAGTTTAAGGAATATGAATAAAATAAAGGGGAACTTGTTACATGTAAAAGAATACACCAGATTTGCCTATAGAGACACAAGAATAACTTCAAATATTAAATTATATTAATTAGCATGAAATCAGTATTATATTTTTGAATATGTTATAGTTCAATGAGTCTTCTTTCCAACGGCGAAAATGGATTGCAATTCGGTTGCAGCTTTAAGGAGATATAATTTTTTTCGTCGGGTGGCCTAAAGCTATGACAAATTGAGTGCTAGAATACTGAACTGAATTCAAGTATTAACTATTTTAATCAGGATGGATTCTATATCTAGTTTTTGGATGTGTTGTAGTTTCAGGAGCCCTCTGTTGACACCCAATTTTGTCCCGAAATTTTAAAATTAATTTGCTGACACTTACTTTTTATTTTAATCTCAAAATATAGCATTTTGTGTTAATATAAAGCAAAAAATGTCCCTTTTCAAAAGAAATTATAAAATTTGATGTTTTGTCGCAATTTAGCTATTGTTTGTAAAGTTTTTCAATATTAGCAACTTGATATTTTCAGGCTTTATATTACCTACAACATGTAAAATATTGCGAGCATTTATCTAATTAGAAAGTTTTTTAAAATTAATTTACGAAATTAGTTAAAGCAATTAGTTTTTAGAAAATTGTTAGATATAGTACGGACTCAAGTCTAGCATAACCTTGCAAAGCATATTTTTCTTTTCTTCTCTAGCCCAATTTTAAATACCCTAATCATTTTACCCTTATATAACTACTTATCTATAACCCTAGCCTCTCACACCCCCACTCATTTTTTACCCTCACCCCTAACTATTCATTCATCATCTTCCTCACTTAAAAAACCCTCCTCTCCATATATACACCACACACATATCGGTACAGAAAGAACAGATCCATACAAATAGGTCCAAACACCTTATCTTCTTCCCCAAAAACAACACACGTCACACACTGATTTACACACAGAACCACCACCACAAAAAGGGTGGAACCACCAGTGAGGAAGAGAAACAGAGACAACGGTGGTATCATCACCACCATCACTGATCCAAGGCAGAAATAGGGAGACAAAGCTCCACCACCGGTGACAATCTCACCGGAAAACTCGACGTCGTTTGGGAACTTGATTTCTTCGTTTGTTACCAGATCTAAATCAAAATATGTGGGGTCGTAGCGACGCCGCCACTCGCTGGTGTCGCTCCGCTTCCTCCATGCCTGGTTGTCGTCGCCATTGCCTCGCCGGAAAATTTTAACGGCGACTGCTGGCTTTGTGGGGTTTCACTGATATTTAATGGTTCTTTTACTGTTGAGGCACACTGGTTTCAGTCGTCAATGGTTTGGCTCAGCTTTTCGTTTTTATTGCTTTGATTTGATCAGATTGTTGTTATGTTTGACCGGAAGACCCCATCGTCGTTTCGCTTGTCTCCTTCGGTTACTCTATTAGGTCGTTTGTTGCTTGTTGAAACTGAAAGTAAAAAAAAGGGGTGAAGACAGGCTCAGGGTAGCAGCGACAACCAGCAAGAGTCACCGGAATTTTGCCGAGACCGCTGGTCGTCGTTCCTCTGTTTCTTGTTATTGTTGTTACGTTTGTTTTTGAGATCGCGGGTGACCTGTTGTTGTTTCTGATGGACCTGTTTCGCCTATTGCATTACCATGGTTATTTTGGTGAAATTGTGGAAATTTGCTATGACTTTGATTGATCAATTTATGTTGTTGGACTGACTTATGCATTGACTGGATTTTCTGAGCGGAGGGATCCATTTTGGATAAATTTGCGGAACATTAGATTGATTTGGACAAATACTACGCTAATTAGCCTATGAAAATACTACATTTTGAGGCATACCACTGATTTCGAACGGATACTACACTTGAACAGTCCCGTCCCCATATCCCTAAAACAAATAGGCGATGATGAGTGTATGTACTTTAATACAAAGCAAGTCGAATAGAGTGGTGGATTTGGTACTTGGCATGGCAACCGGCCCGGGCTCCGTGTTTGCAGCCGTACCAAATTCCAAGCCTCTACTCGACACGCCATACAAACCTGAGCCTAAATTTTGCAAAATAAAACCCCTTACTATTATTATTATTATTATTATTATTATTATTTTTATTACTATTATATTTATTATTATTAATAATATATATATTTTATCATTATTATTATTATCACTTTATTACTTTATTATTATTATTTTAGTTATTACACTTTATTATCGTACTAATCCAATCCATTTTGTTTGTTTTGCGAGGTACATTTGATTGAATGAATATGCCGCTCCCGGGTTCTGCTTTTTTAACTTATTCTCATTAGTTATGTAGTTAGACTTAATAGAATTTGTACAATTTATTTGTAGAATGATTAGTCAATGAACCTTTGATTATATGATTATTTGATTGTTTGCTTTGGTTTTATGTTCATTATCCTTATTTTGGAGTTGTTATTTAAGTATCGCAAATTGGGGCCATCTTAGCAAATGCGTGCAAGTAAAAAATATTTTTGCAAATAAGCTTTTATTCGATTAATTATTCTTATTATTATTACTATTATTATTTATTACCATTTTTAAATAATTCTTTCGCCAGAAAAGCGCACTTGTAAATATTTGGAAACCTGTCGGATTAACCGTTGTTAACGGAATTTCGAAAGTGCCTTAAAAATCTTCTTTCGAAATTAACAAAACCTCTTACCTTTAGAATCTCTGAAAGAAAGACCGTCTTTTTATAAAAACGGAGTCTTGCACGCATTTGCTTATTTGGTTCCCTGTTTTTCTTAAATTGGGTGGCGACTCCAGAAACTCCAAAAGAGTTAGTCCATCCCATTGATATTCCGAAACACCTTTCGGGGTGTATTTTTGATATTCCGAAACACCTTTCGGGGTGTATTTTTGGGGTTCAGCAGCATGGCGACTCCGCTGGGGAGCAATAAAGGTTTTGACCATAAAGGTTTCTAATTATTTGCAACTAGCATGCCTAATTTATTTACTTTATTATATCTGTTTTTTTGGTTTGTTATAGAAAACATGTATTAGATTTTATTTGTGCATAGTCCGCATTCCATTCATATTTCCTCCCTCATGGAGCCTGTCAATTCTCTTCATATCCTCGCTTGACGGGCAGTTATACAGGAAGGGCATTGTCCTTCCTAACTCTTTGAATTTCTTTCGTGTCACCAAAAGTAGTTGGGGTATGATTTGTCTGGTTTGTCATGGCCGGTTTTACTGGTTTATGAAGCCAGGTTTATCTCGCATAGGTCGAATCAGCCTCAACCGTTAGCCCACTCTTAGAAGGAGATTAGTTCATGCATGCATATACACCTTAGTTTGGACCCGGTCCTTGTTACTGCCTCCTGGAATTAAGAAACCGCCCTTTTGTTGACGGGTTATTGAATCCCAACGACACTGCATATTATGTGATCGTGTGGATATTATAACGAATCACAAACCATTTGCCATGTCAAATTTGAGAAGTTGACAATTATGTCGGTTTATTTTTATCTTATATGTTGTATTGACAAATGGCTTGTGTCGTTATAATAACCACATGTGCGTGCAACTTGACGATTAGGCTTACCTCTAGCACAAAGAGGCACCTTACAGGGTAGGACGCGTTTGCATATTTATTTATGCTCAACTACTTGTGGTTGTCACATGTTAATTGCCTGCCTTGCTTTATTTGCTCTAAATGCGTTAAATACTAGGTGTTGTTTGCTTGAGTGCAATCTTATGAATGACATGCAAACTAACATAGTTACCCTTTGAGGTTTCTTTGTTTTGTTTATTTCTCTAGCAGAAGTTTGATTTGTAAAGTGGTTGACAATGCAAATCACACAAGAGATTCAAGATTTGATTGATGGTAGACGCTCTAGCTCGTGAACGATGCAGTACCAGAAACTAATGGCATTGTACGAAAGAACTTGGCGATTGAACTTAGTAGCATTATTTTCAATTTTAATTCAGATTGAGGCCCTGAATTGCATTGTACTTTAAATCTTATGTTAATCTGAATCAACTCATTTTGAATTTATGAAAGTTCAAATAGAATGCATCACATTCTTATTATATTATTTACGCTTGCATTTGTTTCTGTTTCAAAATTAAAATTGATAAACCTGCCAAAGCTTTGCTTGTGACGTATGGCAAAACAACTGAACAGTTTGAAAACTACGTATTAAAAAGTTATTGTCTGCGCTCTTTGGATATCGCACTATTTGTTAGAACTTCAACTGGGGCAGCTTTTATTTGTTGGTATATGGCGTTGAAGCGGTGTTATTCGTATAAATGAAATGCCCTTCTTTGAGAATCCTTCAAGAGGATGATTGGAAAGATGCATAATGCGTAAAGAGTATTTAATGCTTGTTGATAAGGCGCAGTCCATATGCAATTTTGTCAAAATATAATCAGCAATGCATTTAGCAAAAAATTCAAGTGGAGGGACTTTCAAACCGGGGCAATCTGCATGCAGAACTACGCACGGTCTGATTCCCAAGGAGGGATACGTAGGCTTTCCCATCGGGCTCGACCCTTTAGCATTTAAATTTTTATTTTTCCCTAAGAAGGACAACTGGGGAAATTTTTGCAAAACGAGTTGGAGATGCGAAAGATAATAACTGGGGCAAAATTTTGCAAGAAGCAGCATTGGTTATAAGAGGCAGAATCGGCAAGAATTTTGAAATTGGTTAAGCAAACAGTGCAAAGTCTAAGACAAAGGACGTTCAGTTTGTTTTAAAATATGTTACAAGTTTAAGTCAAGGCAAAATTTTCAAAATACATCTTTGACTTCATTTGCATGCTTATTTCACTCGCTATATTGCATTAAAATATTTTATCTTGCCTCTATTTTTCAAAATCTATGCTATTTGAGTTCATGAGCCAAGTTTTTGAAAGCAATTCGCAAATCCAAGTCCAATGAAGACGAGGAAGCAGCAGAAACAGCAAGATAAGGATGAAGTCTGCACAAATCAAACGCTTCCCCCTCCCTCCCTAAAACTAACAATTTTTCTTTGAGAGCAGGAACATGAAAGCTTGCAATGAAAGGGTCATTCGCATTATGGATGAAAAATTTATTGAACGCACATCCAAAGTTACCTTGCAGATTGCGTCACATTGCCCTTTTTCATAACTTAAAGCATTATGCTTTGTCATGAGTTATTGCCGAACAGGCGGCATTTCTACCCCTATGATTTTCATTCCTAATAGGCAACAAAGCCGAGGCTTGTTTTGTGTTTTCAAAACTAAGCCAAATAGGGCATCGCTTTGTTTCAGGTGATAATCCGCACAAGGCCATCCTTGCCGGATTGTCTCTCCAATTGATTTATCAATGGCTATCGCACTGACTACATTTGTGCACTACTTTGCTTTGCACTTGTTTTGAATTATGCCTTTGCACTTGCTTTAAAAAATTAACGCCTTGCTTTACTCTTTCAGGTAGACCATCGGCTACGAGGATTCCCTTTGTTTGACTATCTCGCCTATTTATTCGCCAAATGGCTCTTGCATTGCTCTACATTCCTGCACTGCTTTTCTTTGCACTTGCTTTAAATTATGCCTTTGCACTTGCTTTAAAATTGATGCCTTGCTCTACGTTTTTCTGGTTGACCACCAGGCGGGGCTTCTTTCTTGTTGGATTTTCACGCCTGTTGATTCGCTAAATCACTTTTGCGTTGCTTTACATTTCACGCTAAATTGCTTTGCACTTGCTTTCAATTATGCCTTTGCACTTGTTTTATATTATGACTTGCTTTACTTTTAGTTTAACAGGTTAACAGGTCAGCCCCGAGACCCTCCTTGCTTTGTGCCGGACCGGATTGCCAGCTGATTTGTCGACAATCAACCCCGAGACCCTTCTTGCTTCGTGCCCGACCGGCTTGCCAGTTGATTTGTCATGATTGTTGAAAATTCTTTGCATTATGCCTTCGCACTTGCTTTATTGTTTCGCCAGTTGATTGGAAGACAATTTGTCAAAGATATCGCAGCTTGCACTTACAAATTACTTCATGCCTACCGTAAGCAATCGGGGGCCTTATTATGAGTCCATCGTGAGCAAGCGAAGACGTCATTAGCATTGAAGCCTACCATAAGCAATTGGAGGCATTATTCTGAAGCCTATCATAGGCAATTGAAGGCTTTTTTATTATTGAAGCCTATCGTAGATAATCGAAGGCCTTATCATTTGAAGCCTACCATAGACAATTGGAGGCCTTATTTATGAAGTCTACCGTAAACAATCGGAGACATCACATTTACCAAGTCTACCATAGACAATCGGAGGCGTGGTTCTTTATCAAGTCTATCGTATACAATCGAAGACATTATTATTGAAGCCTATCGTAGACAATCGAAGGCCTTATCATTTGAAGCCTACCATAGACAATTGGAGGCCTTATTTATGAAGTCTACCATAAACAATCGGAGACATCACATTTACCAAGTCTACCGTAGACAATCAGAGGCGTAGTTCTTTATCAAGTCTATCGTATACAATCGAAGACATTATTATTGAAGCCTATCGTAGACAATCGAAGGCCTTATCATTTGAAGCCTACCATAGACAATTGGAGGCCCTATTATGAAGTCTACCATAAACAATCGGAGACATCACATTTACCAAGTCTACCATAGACAATCGGAGGCGTGGTTCTTTATCAAGTCTATCGTATACAATCGAAGACATTATTATTGAAGCCTATCGTAGACAATCGAAGGCCTTATCATTTGAAGCCTACCATAGACAATTGGAGGCCTTATTTATGAAGTCTACCGTAAACAATCGGAGACATCACATTTACCAAGTCTACCGTAGACAATCGGAGGCGTGGTTCTTTATCAAGTCTATCGTATACAATCGAAGACATTATTATTGAAGCCTATCGTAGACAATCGAAGGCCTTATCATTTGAAGCCTACCATAGAAAATTGGAGGCTCTATTATGAAGTCTACCATAAACAATCGGAGACATCACATTTACCAAGTCTACCGTAGACAATCGGAGGCGTGGTTCTTTATCAAGTCTATCGTATACAATCGAAGACATTATTATTGAAGCTTATCGTAGACAATCTAATGCCTTATCATTTGAAGCCTACCATAGACAATTGGAGGCCCTATTATGAAGTCTACCGTAAACAATCGGAGACATCATATTTACCAAGTCTACCGTAGACAATCGGAGGCGTGGTTCTTTATCAAGTCTATCGTATACAATCGAAGACATTATTATTGAAGCCTATCGTAGACAATCGAAGGCCTTATCATTTGAAGCCTACCATAGACAATTGGAGGCCTTATTATCAAGTCTATCGTGAGCAAGCGAATACATCATTATCATTTGAAGCCTACCATAAGCAATTGGAGGCATTATTATGAAGCCTATCATAGACAATCAAATGACGCTATTGTTATGGAGCCCACTGTAGGCTCGATCATGATTTATGACCGAAAGGCGGCATTTCTATCTCTTATAATTCTTGTAAATTTTAAACATATCCATTTCATTTCTATTTCTCTTTAAGAGAGCACTTACTAAATTTCATTATTGTGATTTGCAGATATTGCTAAATTTGGAGAAGTACATGCTCTAATGAGCTTTGTGCTTTTGCTTTACTTTAATTTTATTTGTTTAGTTCGTCTTGTAGATGAACATCTCGGGTCCTTCCACCCACAAATAGGATATTTCGGGTTCTTCCACCCACAAATAGGATATCTCGGGTCCTTCCACCCACAAATAGGATATCTCGGGTCCTTCCACCCACAAATAGGATATCTCGGGTCCTTCCACCCACAAATAGGATATGCAGGTTTCTTTCAAGCAGATGATAGCGATAGACAAGTCGGCTTGAGGCACCACTTTCGGAGTGTCTCGCGATGTCGGTTGTCTTGCAATATTGGCATGTTATATTTGAAGTAGATTGATAGTATAAGACAAGTCGGCTGAAGCACCACTTTCGGAGTGTTTCGTGATGTCGGTTGTCTTGCAACATTGACATATTATATTTGAAGTAGATGATAAAGATAGGCGATTCGACTTGGGACATTATGTCTCGTTAGTCGACTTACCGTATGAAAGCATCGTATTCTACAATTCATTCTCGCTTTACTTATTGTCTTACTTTACTGTTTCAGAATAATGATCAGCCTAGAGGTTCTCCGGGCGGAGCGCCTCGTCAGTTGATTGAAGGACGAACTTTTGATGATATCACCACCCACATTTACAATTTTTGTTATCGCTTTATTTATTTCTTATTCCAATTATTATAGTTTATTAGCAGTTGCTCGCTTACCGTTTGTCGAGATTGTTACAGAATTTTAGCAGTACCGCAGCAGCATTTGGAGCATAACGTGGAACTTTTTCTTAGTAGTGAACTGGGGCAATCGTTGATATGAGCTAGACTCGTCAACGAAGACCTGAAGAATCGCACCCGCATAAGTCATCAACCCTAGAGGTAAGTCTCTTGTTAACCCTGAGTCTGAGGTTTGAGATTGAAGACAAGATGGCTCGGTTATCGAGATGCAGTGGAAGCTATGTCCATATAAACCCCTCTTTATGGGTGTGTCGTCGACCATATTTTCATAACTTGGGTGATCACAAGCCTCTTTTCCCGCGCTTGAGTAGTCGTTACTATCTCGTCTTTGATTTTCAAATTGCGTCGAACTACATATGGCCTGATTCTCTTTCATCCCGAGATATGTAGGCAACTCGAAAACCGGAGTTTGGCCATGTCCATAAGCCTCGCATTTTGATCCCAGGAATCAGAGTCTCGGCTTTACCGTGACAAAATTGGCTTTCACGTCAACTTTCTTTACCCGGAAAACTCTTTCATCCTTTTCGGGTAAAGAGGGGCAGCTGTTGACACCCAATTTTGTCCCGAAATTTCGAAATTAATTTACTGACACTTACTTTTTATATAAATCTCAAAATATAGCATTTTGTGTTAATATAAAGCCAAAAATGTCCCTTTTCAAAAGAAATTATAAAATTTGATGTTTTGTCGCAATTTGGCTATTGTTTGCAAAGTTTTTCAATATTAGCAACTTGATATTTTCAGGCTTTATATTACCTACAACATGTAAAATATTGCGAGCATTTATCTAATTAGAAAGTTTTTTTAAATTAATTTACGAAATTAGTTAAAGCAATAAGTTTTTAGAAAATGGTTAGATATTGTACGGACTCAAGTCTAGCATATCCTTGCAAAGCATATTTTTCTTTTCTTCTCTAGCCCAATTTTAAATACCCTAATCATTTTACCCATATATAACTACTTATCTATAACCCTATCCTCTCACACCCCCACTCATTTTTAACCCTCACCCCTGACTATTCATCATTCATCATCTTCCTCGCTTAAAAAACCCTCCTCTCCATATATACACCACACATATATCGGTACAGAAAGAACAGATCCATACAAATAGGTCCAAACACCTTATCTTCTTCCCCAAAAACAACACACATCACACACTGATTTACACACAGATCCACCACCACAAAAAGGGTGGAACCACCAGTGAGGAAGAGAAAGAGAGACAACGGTGGTATCATCACCACCACCACTGATCCAAGGCAAAAATAGGGAGACAAAGCTCCACCACCGGTGACAATCTCACCGGAAAACTCGACGTCGTTTGGGAACTTGATTTCTTCGTTTGTTACCAGATCTAAATCAAAATATGTGGGGTCGTAGCGGTGCCGCCACTCGCTGGTGTCGCTCCTCTTCCTCCATGCCTGGTTGTCGTCGCCATCGCCTCGCCGGAAAATTTTAACGTCGACTGCTGCCTTTGTGGGGTTTCACTGATATTTAATGGTTCTTTTATTGTTGAGGCACACTGGTTTCAGTCGTCAATGGTTTGGCTCAGCTTTTCATTTTTATTGCTTTGATTTGATCAGATTGTTGTTATGTTTGATTGGAAGACCCCATCGTCGTTTCGTTTGTCTCTTTCGGTTACTCTGTTTGGTCGTTTGTTGCTTGTTGAAACTGAAAGTAAAAAAAAAGGGGGAAGACAGGCTCAGGGTAGCAGCGACAACCAGCAAGAGTCACCGGAATTTTGCCGAGACCGCTGGTCGTCGTTCCTCTGTTTCTTGTTATTGTTGTTACGTTTGTTTTCGAGATCGCGGGTGACCTATTGTTGTTTCTGATTGACCCGTTTCGCCTATTGCATTGCCATGGTTATTTTGGTGAAATTGTGGAAATTTGCTATGACTTTGCTTGATCAATTTATGTTGTTGGACTGACTTATGCATTGACTGGATTTTCTGAGTCCAGGGATCCATTTTGGGTAAATTTTGTCCATTGCAGAACATTAGATTGATTTGGACAAATACTACGCTAATTTGCTTATGAAAATACTACATTTTGAGGCATACCACTGATTTCGAACGGATACTACACTTGAACAGTCCCGTCCCCGTGTCCCTAAAACAAATAGGCGATGATGAGTGTATGCACTTTAATACAAAGCAAGTCGAATAGAGTGGTGGGTTTGGTACTTGGCATGGCAACCGGCCCGGGCTCCGTGTTTGCAGCCGTACCAAATTCCGAGCCTCTACTCAATACGCCATACAAACCTGAGCCTAAATTTTGCAAAATAAAACCCCTTACTATTATTATTATTATTATTTTTATTACTATTATATTTATTATTAATAATAATAATATATATATATATATATATATATATTTTATCATTATTATTATTATCACTTTATTACTTTATTATTATTATTTTAGTTATTACACTTTATTATCGTACTATTCCAATCCATTTTGTTTGTTTTGCGAGGTACATTTGATTGAATGAATATGCCGCTTCCGGGTTCTGCTTTTTTAACTTATTCTCATTATTTATGTAGTTAGACTTAATAGAATTTGTACAATTTATTTGTAGAATGATTAGTCAATGAACCTTTGCTTATATGATTATTTGATTGTTTGCTTTGCTTTTATGTTCATTATCCTTATTTTGGAGTTGTTATTTAAGTATCGCAAATAGGGGCCATCTTAGCAAATGAGTGCAAGTAAAAAATATTTTTGCAAATAAGCTTTTATTCGATTAATTATTCTTATTATTATTACTATTATTATTTATTACCATTTTTAAATAATTCTTTCGCCAGAAAAGCGCACTTGTAAATATTTGGAAACCTGTCGGATTAACCGTTGTTAACGGAATTTCGAAAGTGCCTTAAAAACCTTCTTTCGAAATTAACAAAACCTCTTACCTTTAGAATCTCTGAAAGAAAGACCGTCTTTTTATAAAAACGGAGTCTTGCACGCATTTGCTTATTTGGTTCCCTATTTTCCTTAAATTGGGTGGCGACTCTAGAAATTCCAAAACAGTTAGCCATCCCGTTGATATTCCAAAACACCTTTCGGGGTGTATTTTTGGGGTTCAACGCCCTCTTTCCAATGGTTAAAGCGGGTTGCGCTTTTGACGCGCCAAAAAAATTCCCTACTTACGCAAAAAGTTCCCTTCTTATAAAAAAAAATTCCTTTTCTTATTTTGCCTTAGGAGCTAGTGCTAGCCTTTGCTCGACCTCAATGCCCGGCGGTCCTACTTGAGTTGGACCTATAGGCTTCAGCTTTAAATGGGGAAATTTTCACAAGTATGACACGATAGGCTATGGTTTGCCTATTTGATCTCCATAAGAGAGGTTTAGAAAAAATGACCTCCTTTAGTTTAATGAATAATGTTTGAACGAAACTACCCCCACAAAATTTATAAATAGACTCGTGGTACCCCTTCACTCTGTTCTCCCTTCTCCATCTGATTTCAGCAGATTCTAACCCTAAAAATCTTTTACTTAAAATGAAGATTCAACGATAAATCTTCAAAATAATATTGATTCTACATAGATTTTACATTAAGTTTTGTATAATTAAATTTAAAATCCATCTAATTTGTTTCAAATTCTGTATAATTGCATATTAGGTAAACCTAGACATTAATTTGTTCATATTCATCAAATGTAGTGTGGCAGAGCGAACAATTGACATTATATCAGTTATTAAGTCGTAACAATAGGCAATCCAACAAAAAGAAGAAAATTTATACTATATTTATTTGTGTTTATTGTATAATTTAGCGATAAAAATGCGAGTATTGTTGTCTTGTTGCAAGGGCAATAGTTTGCCCTACATTGACTTGGAATAACTTGTCGAGAATCTCTGTAATGGTGATTGATGGGCAATACTTTAAGCTCTGGTGCAAGGGCATGCATTCACTTGGTATAACTTGCAGAGGAATCTCTACAAGTTGTGCCTTGTGGGCAACACTTGAAGGTCTGGTGCAAGAACAACTTGTTTTGAAATCTCTACATGTTATGCCTAACAGGCAGCACTTTAATCTCCCTAAATTGTGCCTTGTGAGAAAATCTTGAAGGTCTGGTACAAGAACAACTTGAAGAAAATTATTTAAATGTTGTGCCAAATAGACAGCACTTTAAGTTATGGAAAAAACACTGATAACCAACATAACTAAGCAATGGAGCTAAACATAAATTATATTATCAGTAAAAATCAACAAAAAAATGTAAAAAAAAAAAAAGAAGAAGAAGAAAGGAATATCGAGAAACACATACCAGTCCAAGGAAACCTAATTCTCAAAGAAGAGGGCAGCGTGACAAAGATAGAATATGATGTTATGTTAGTCAAAGGCTAAATAGTCTTTTCATATATTAAAAAAATGAGTTGGAGGTTATTTCGCTAAAACCATAGTAAGTGGAGGACAAACACCCACAACCAGTCAATTTGGAGCACGCGAAGTGGAATCTTTTGCTTCAAATGCACTTAGAATATCTAGTCCAACTCTATGAGTAATCACTTGTTAAGTCGTCTGAATTGTATAAATATGACACGGTAAACAATGGTTTGCATCTTGCCCTCAATAACAGTGGTTTAACAAAAATACCCTTCATTAGTTTAATGAAACTTATTCCGGCAAAAATACCCCCTCACAACTAATAAAAAGACCTACACTATCCTCCCCTTCCTTTTCTCCATTTAAAAAATCTCTAAACTCTAAAAACCTGCAACTTTTACAGATTCTTCCATTGAAACGAAGATTCAAGGTTAGATTCCTTCAATTGCCTATTGAGTTTTACTAAATGTTGCATTAAATTCTACATAATTTCATTTAACTTCTATAGTTTTGCTTAAAATTCTGTATAACTACATATTACCTTAAAGAGCTATGAATTTTGTTCATAATGATCCAAAAAACTTGTCGTATGGGCAGCAGATGACATTAGATCAATATTCAAGTAGTGAAAATACGAACAGCCAGTTGCCCATTGCTCTGGTACTATAGGCTAGTCTCTGCAAGTCTTGGCTATTGCCAAAAGTTTAAGCTCTGGCGAATGGGCAACTTACAGAGAAAGTCTCTAATTGTTTAAGCTCCGGTGCAATGCACAACTTGCAGAGAAAGTCTCTGCAAGTCTTACTAATAGCCAAGACATTAAACTTTGCTACAATAGGCATCACTGTAAGTCATGGCAATTGTCAATACTCTAACCTCAAGTGCAATGGGCAACAGCCAAGACTTTAAGCTCTGATGCAATGGGCAACTTGCAGAGAATGTCTCTGCCAGTCTTGGCAAAGCTAAGACTTTAAGGTCTGGTGCAATAGGCAATTTACAGAGAAAGTCTCTGCAAGTCTTGGCTATTGCTAAGTGTTTAAACTCTGGCGCAATGGATAACTTGTAGAGAAAGTCTCTAGAAGTCTTGGCTATTGCCAAGCGTTTAAGCTCTAGTGCAATGGGCAACTTGCAGATAAATTCTTTGCAAGTCTTAGTAATAGCCAAGACTTTAAGCTTTGCTGCAATGGGAAACTTGCAAAGAAAGTCCCTACAAGTCTTGGCAACAGCCAATACTTGAAGCTCTGGTGCAGTAGACAACTTGCAGAGAAAGTATCTGCAAGTCTTGGCAATAACAAAGACTTTAAGCTCTGTGTAATGAGCAACTTGCTGAAAATATCTCTGCAAGTCTTGGCAATAGCCAAGACTTTAAGCTCTGTGCAGTAGGCAACTTGTAGAGAAAGTCTATGCAAGTCTTGGCAACTGAAACCTCCTACTTGTTCCTTAAGAGAATTGAACATGCTGGCACTTACTTTAATTGAAGGAATTGAAAGCCGAAGAGCTGAGAAGGAACAGTTGCTTTCTCAGAAGGACCATCTGATCTTAGTTGTGTCTGATTATAAAAGTAAGAATAAAAACTTGGATGAAGCTAAAACTAAATTGAAAATTGAATCTGCTTCAACTAATAGGCAAGTTTTTCAACTTAAACAGAAAGTCCCAGCTCTTGAACTTGAGAAACTGAAATTAAATGAATAGGTGCTTGAGGAGCAAAAGAAAGCTTCAACTTTTGAACTTAATAATCTTAAACTGGAAAAATCTCTTGGTAAGCAAGCAGTTGGTGAGGCTCAAATCAACCTTGAATCTGAGCTTAAAAAGAAAGACAAGGTTCTGCATCAGGAAACTGAAAAGAACCGAGTTCTTCAAGCAAAGATTGATAAGGCCAACTATGAACTTACTAGTCTCACTAAATGGAATAAGTCTTCAGAAGCTTTAAAATGGTTGCATGAAAATCATAATAGAGGTAAGAATGGCGTAGGACATAGGGAACCTTTACCAGCCTGGAATCATAATAGTAAGTATGTAGGACTTCCTTGTAATAAACTTTGCTTCCTTTGTGGAAAACTGGGCATTATAGAAAAGATTGTAATATTGCATAAATGGTTGTTAAAAGGAACCTTAAGTCAGTTTTACCTTATTGGGCTAGAAAAGATTTGATTCATCCATTCTATCACAAAAGGAACCCAAGCTAGTCTGGGTTCCTGTTACTAACCCCTGATTCTGTCTTGAAGGCTGGAGTGAGACGGAACAACCCAAACTAGATTCTTGATAGTGGGTGTTCCAAGCACATGACAGGAGATAAAAGAAACTTTCTCTCACTCGCAGCGTTTCAAGGGGTAGTGTGGCTTTTGGAGGAGGTAAAAGTGGAGAAATTATTGGTATTGGAAAAGTTGGGAGGTCCCTCAATTATGCAATTGAAAATATACTTTGTGTTGATGGATTGAGGCATAACCTTTTGAGCATCTCCCAACTCTGTGATAAAGGGAATCAAGTTAGTTTCACGTCTGTAGCATGCACTGTGAAGAACCTGCAGACTGGTGAAATAGTATTGGAAGGGAAATGAGCTAATAATGTATACAAAGCTACGTTAGGTTCTCTTCCAGAAAATAATTTGACTTGTCTGAATGCACTTGAGAATGATGCACAACTGTGGCACAAGAGATTAGGACATGCAAGCTTGACTCAGCTGAATAAATTGGTGTTAAAGGACCTGGTTCGTGGATTCCCCAGCAAAAGGTTCGACGACATCTAGATATGTGATGCTTGTGTTAGGGGAAAACATGTAAGATCTTCATTCAAATCAAAGAACGTGGTTAGTACTTCAAAACCACTTGAGCTGGTTCACATGAATTTGTGTGGACCTATAAGGGTTAGGAGTAGAGGAGGTAAGAGATTCGTAATGGTGATCGTTGACGACTACTCAAGATATACTTGGACCTTGTTTCTCAGATCTAAGGATGAAGCTTATGATATGTTCGAAGACTGGGCAAAGGTTGTTCAGAAGAAACTAGGGCTTCAACTTGTGTGTATCAGGTCTGACCATGGAACTGAGTTTGAGAATGCAAAGTTTACTGAGTACTGCAATAAACATAGTGTGGACTATAACTTCTCTACACCAAGGACCCCTCAACTAAAAGGAGTAGTTGAAAGAAAGAACAGGTCCTTGGAGGATATGGCTAGAACAATGTCGTTATCAAGCGGTTTGGATAAAAAATTTTGGGCTGAAGCAGTTAACACCGCATGTTACTTATTGAACCGATGTACTATCTGTCCTTTGTTAGAGAAAACTCCCTATGAGCTGATAAGAGGTAGGAAACCCAATATTGCATATCTTAGAGCTTTTGGATGTAGGTGTTTTGTGCATAATAATGGGAAGGAACCTTTGGGAAAATTTGATGCTAGAAGTGACGAGGCCATCTTCTTGGGATATTCTTTACAAAGCAAAGCTTACAAGGTATTCAACAAAAGAACCTTGACTGTAGAAGAAAGTGAGCATGTAGTATTTGATGAATCTAGAGCGATTGCAAAGAGAGGAGAAGATGATGATCAAGAAATTGGCTTAGATAGAGATGAACCTGCTGAAGACACTGTGAGACTTGAAGAAGATAGATCTGATCAAAGCGATGATAAGGATCAGACTCAGGGGGAACAAGGAGATAATCAGACAGGGGGAACAGAAAAACTAGGAGAAGACAATGTTAATGCAGTTGGTCCCTCTGGTTCTACTACTCAGCAGATTCAACTCAGACCATGGAAACATCAAAGTTCCCACCCATTGGAGAATCTTATATCTGATCTGAATACTGGAATTGTGACAAGAAGAGCCCTGAAGAACTTCTGTACATTCTATGCGTTTCTATCGGCCGTAGAACCTAAGAATGTACGAGAAATACTTTAGGATCCAGATTGGGTGATTGCTATGCAGGAGGAACTTCATCAGTTTGAACGGATTAAGGTGTGGCACCTGGTCCCTCCACCTTCGGACAGGTCCATTATTGAAACTAAATGGGTATTTAGTAACAAACTGGATGAACATGGTATAGTGACACGGAACAAGGCAAGACTGGTAGTTCAAGGTTACAGTCAAGAAGAAGAGATAGATTATGATGAAACCTTTGCACCTGTTGCTAGAATGGAAGCCATTAGAATGCTGATAGCTTTTGCAGCTTACATAGAATTCAAGCTGTATCAGATGAACGTGAAAAGTGCATTCCTAAATGATTATTTGAATGAATAGGTGTATGTGATTCAACCACCTGGTTTTGAAAGTTTAGAGTTTCCTGATTATGTCTACAAACTTGATAAGGCACTTTATGGGTTGAAACATGCTCCTAGGGATTGGTATGAAAGGCTGTTTGGGTTCTTACTGAAGAATGGATTTACAAGAGGAAAAATTGACAACACTTTGTTTCTAAGGAAGAAAGCATAGGACTTGCTTATTGTACAAGTGTATGTAGACGATATCATCTTTGGAGTTACTAATGAGAACCTTTGCAAGGAGTTTGCCGACCTGATAGGAAACGAGTTTGAGATGAGTATGATGGGTGAGTTGAATTTCTTCTTAAGCTTACAAATCAAGCAAACTCAGATTGACACAATGATCCATCAGTAAAAGTACATCAAGGAACTTTTGAAGAAGTTTGATATGAAAACTACTAAGGACATGAGCACACCCATAGCTCCTGGAACTAAATTGGATCTTGTTGAATCTGGTGCTTCCATTTATGAAACAAAGTACAGAGGAATGATTGGTTCTTTACTGTACTTGACTGTAATCCGTCCTGATATTGTTTATAGTGTTGGTTTGTGCGCAAGGTTCCAGTCAAAACCAAAGGATTCACACTTAACAACAGTCAAGAGGATTCTAAGATATCTGAAAGGAACTCAAGATCTATGCTTATGGTACCCAAGAGGTGGAAGTTTTGATCTGATGGGTTTTGCTGATGCTGACTATGCAGGAAAAGTACATCTGGATGGCATACTTCCTAGGTCCTTATCTTATTTCAGGGACTACTAAGAAGCAAAATTCAGTGACATTGTCTACAGCTGAAGCTGAATATGTAACAGTTGCCCTGTGTTGTTCACAGCTCTTATGGATTAAGCAGCAGTTGGAGGACTTTGGAATTAAGTGTGGACCAGTTCCAATCTATTGTGACAATACCAGTGCAGTTAATATAGCCAAGAACCAGGTCCAGCATAAGAGAACAAAGCATATAGATATTAGGCATCACTTCTTAAGGGATAATGTTGAGAAAGGCCTAATCGCTATGAATTTTTGAAGGACTGAGGATCCGATTGCAAACATATTCACTAAAGCTTTGAACAGGATACAATTTGAGAAGAACATGCTTGAGTTAGGGATGACCAAGATACACTAATCGAGGCAGCACCTGGTTCTCCCAATGATTGGCTAGAGAAGTTTTTTTGTTTAACCTAACTTAACTTTTCTTAGTTGACTCTACTTTTAAAACTTAATTATTTTGCTTGCTAACCTGTTTGGAACCTGTTTTCATGACTTAGATACTGGCAAATAATTTTTGAGTAGAGGATAAACGCTTAAGAACCTAGTGCATGGACATTCAAGTACGCATCCAATTTTACTTACTGATTGTAAAAATTGTCGTATGTGGCCAATCAGTTACCAAGTTAACATATGTGACGCTAACTTATTGGGTAATTTTAAATTTCAAATCCATTAAAGTCCGCTGGCGTTAGCCCCCACATGTAATAATGGTAAAACATAGCTTTTTTGCATCACATCGCCCAGTCCTCCTTCCCGATACAAACTTTACACCCTTGTTATTCTCTTAAGTCATCTAAAAGGTTGTGTGCATTAGATACACTTTGTTTCCATTGTTTGTCAAAAACAATCAAAGCCGACCTCTCTCTAAAAACTCTCATCTTCTCTTTCAAGAAACTTTCTCAAATTTTCTCACTATGTCAACTACTTCTATAAATACTAAAAACCCTACTTCTCCAAAGTTCAAAATGTCCAAAATTAATTAGAAAGCAAAGCAACTGGCGGCGAGTAGGTCAGTGGCAATAGCGAAATAGTTTGTGAAGTTAAGACAAAGGAAGGTATTTGAAGAAGCCATAAGCAAGGGGAAGTAGTGTCAACTGCGGTGGTAGAACAAAGGGTTGAGGAGAATCAAGAAAAAGTCTAAGAAACTGAAGAGGTAAACCCTAGTTTCTTTGTCGTTACTGTTCTTGTAGCTAGTGTTGTGAATTCTGAGCCAGTAGGAGATTTAGAAGGGAATTCTATCGTTGAGTGTTCTGAGCAGGAAAATGAAGTAGTAATGAGTGATGATAGAGAAAAAATTGATCATGCAGTAGAGATTGTAGTGGAGAAGGCGATTGAGGAACTTGCTGGGGAACCTGTTCCCTCGGGAGTTCCTCTAGCTGATATTACTGTAGGAATAGAAGAATAAAAGGGGAAGTCTGCTGAACCTTCCAAGGAACCTGAGAAAGAATCTCATTCACTCTCTGGTTCTAAGGATGGTAATGATGCAGATTTGAAGGAGATTGATGACTATGAGAAAGATAAGGAAGAGGGAGTAGGTTACATTGAGCCTCTAATCACAGTGTCGCCTGAGGATGAGGAGGCAGACATGAAATTGAGAGTTCTGCTGAAACTGAGGTATTGGCTGAGTGTAAGTCTAAGAGAATAATTGAGAAAAAATTATAAGATAATATTCTGGTAAAGTCTATGAAAAGGAGAAGACTTGTGAAGGGAGAGAGCATGTGGGTAGCTCTAGAATTGGTAGTTCTGGACATGGTGATGATGAGGGTTGTGAGTTTAATAAGAAATTAAAGATGGTTCTGTAGAAAGAAGACCTGCTACTAGAGGTTCTATCAAGAGACATCAGAGCAGGGTTGGTGGTGAGCCAGAGGTGCGTGGCAAAACAAGGTTGAAATCGGTAGCTGAAAATGAAAAGGAAGAAAAATAGAAAAGAATTGAACACATTCGAAGGTTACCCCTGGTAAAGGGTAAAATTCTCACTGATCTAGAGCTGGAAGGAATAGTTCATCTTGGAGACAAGTTGAGTGCTCAGGGTTGGTTGAACCTGTTTAGTGATAATGCAAGAAGATTGTATGATCAGGAGCTTCGAGAATTTTACACAAATTTTACTATGAGTGAGGGGATTGTTACTACCATTGTGAAGGGATTAGTAATTCAGTTTAATTGCGTGATGAATTGGGTTCAATTTTGGGTGTTCCATCCCAAGACTACAGTGAGTATTTAAGAAACTCATGGCCTGCAAGAGGTGATGGAGTGTCTGCTTTGGAAGTTACAAGAAAATTTGCAGGGAAATCTAGACATGGAAGGGCAACGCAGGTGAAAAAGAAGACCGTGGAACCCTTCTATCAGTTGCTTTTTGAGTTCGTGCTGAAGAACCTACTGCAGAGGTCAGAAAGGCGCAGTGAGGAAAATTTCTGTGACATGACCTATATGGACCTGCTAGATAGAGAGGTTCGTATTAATCTGCCTGAGTTGATGATTTAGCACATGGCTAGAGTGGCTGATATAGGGTTGGGTAAGCATGCCTTAGTCTATGGGTTTCTGTTGGGCAAAGTATTTGAGTTCTTTGGAGTGTCTCAAGCAAAGTGGACTGAACCTGATCATAATGAGGTATTTGGAAGGAACATCTTGAAATCTTGTGACTATGTGTTAAATGGTGAACCTGCTGATGAACCAGTACATTTAGAGGAAGGGGCTGAGGAGAGACAAGATGCTCGTATAGATAGGAGGGTGGAATTTTACAGGAGGCAGCTTGAGAGGCATACAGATGAACTCGTCTGGTTGAATGCTGAGAACACTAGGCTTGATGCTGAGCTGGAACGGGAAAGACAAGAGAACTCTGCTCGCCTTGTCAAGTTGCTTGCTCACTTCAATATTCCTGATGCCCCTTAAATTATGAACCTGACCCTTCCTTTTGCTCTGTAGTTGGTTTTATTCTGGCCTGTTTTAAGACAATTATTACTCTTGGTTTGTAATATTTTGGATGTTATGCTTGGATGTTTAAGCCGAATTGGCACTTTTTAATGGTTAATTACCCTTTGCTATATTTGCCAGTATTTATTATCTGAAACAGGTTCCTTACTTGAAAGGTTGGCTAGCTGCCTATGGCACTAGAGTCAACTAGACTTAAATTAAGTTGAGCAGGTTCATACAACTGTGAACTTTTTGATGATGCCAAAAGGGGGAAGTTAGATGTTGTTTAGATCAGTTTATATTTGTAACTTAATTTTTGCCTAACTGTTTATTACCTTGGTTCATGTTTAGTGTTGATAGTATTCACAGGTTCTTGTGCTAATAACCCTCGGTGAGACAACATTGTTTGTCATCATCAAAAAGGGAGAATTTGTTGAAGGTTGGTTTTAAAGATGACAAAGGACCTGGTTCTATGTGGACTAGGAAAATATTCACAGTTGAAGTAGAAGACCTAGCTATTTGAGTGGATATTCGAGTCCGAGTCAAAGAAGCAAAAAGAGAACAGCTGGAGTTGAAGTCTCAATCCAAGAAGAAGAAGGAAAAGCTTTCTAGACGGTGCCGAAGGAGAAGTTGTTTCCTAGGCGAAGAAGGATTGACGACTTAGACAAAACAACTTAGGTTTCATATAAGGCAATATGGGTAAACCTTATTAGAAACGGATTCCAAACCGAAAAAAGAGTTCCAAGTTAATTATGAAAAAGGCTTTCCATGAGCTCTATAAATACAAGTTGTTTTGACCTAATTAGCTTACGCATTCAAGAAATCTCAATAGAGCAAATTGATCGTGAGAATTTTTGTGTGCAAGAACAGAGACGAGGCAGCAGAACCTGGAGGAGTTCGAGTTTCATAAGGTCTAGTCTGTTTGTCTTAGTTTTCTTTCATAGGCTATCGAGTTGTAATCATTCAGCTTATTTAGAAGCATTATTTTGAGATTACGTTTTGGTGAGGTAGTTTAACCTTACAAGTCATAGTGAGGCTTGGAAGGTTCTAGGTAATAGTCAGAGTGAGACTAGTTCCTTGATTGCATTGCGTTGTAATCTAAAACTTGCTCAGTTTCCTTGAGCGGAAAAGTTTAAATCCCAAGAGTGTTGGGTCGTGATTTTTGATCCCTTGAGCAAGAATTTTTCCATTAAAAATCTCTGTGTTCTTTACGTTTCCGCATTATGTTTAGTTTCAGAGATAGATGAAACTTGCAAGGAATCTGGTTCTTTGTGAGTTAGACTAACAAAGTAGAAGCAAATTTTAGGAATTCGAAAATCGGGTAAGGACATTATTCATCCTCTTTAGTGTCTTACGAAGGTGCAACAGGTGCAACACTGCAGGACAAACAAAAATTTTTGTTAGAGTTCCTACTCAGTTTGGCATCAGCATGACAAAACAAAAATGGATAATAGTGTGCAATTACCTTGTTTAGGGAATTTCGTGTCTCTTTCCATTGCAATGAGTATTTTCCAAGTTCCTAGGAAACATCCTCAAGATTCTTGCCTTTCCAGGTACTTTCCGAATCATGAATATTAAACAGAAAAATTAATTATTTAATGGTCATTTTAACCGTGAAAAGTAAACCTTACCTGAAGTAACGGTTGCGAGTTGCGACAATGCAAAGTGTACAATAAGTTCTTTAAGGTAACGCCTCCCTCAAAGCATGGAAGGCTATTTTTAGTGCAATTAATTGAGTTTAACGTGTTATCACTTTAGCTTTAGATTACCATATGAGGTCCATTAGGCAGAGCCATTAGTTGTTTTAGGTCAATTAGTGTAGAAAAACTTTATACTCTTTAATCGAGCATATAAGTTAAACTCACAATATATACTATTATAAAATAATGTGTTTGTATTAATTAATTAGAGGGCAAAACGCGGGAAAATTCACGCGGCTTAGCGTCATAACCTTAATGCTAAAGACTTGACACCCTCGTATGATACCAACATCTATAAATACATAGATCAAGATACATCTAAACCTCATTATTCCAAAGCAACTCCACAACTTAAAGACTCATATTCCTCAACTCAAAAAAAGCAACTAAAATGGCAACAACATTAACTTCTTCTATGTTTCTTTCTTCACCATTCTCACCAAAAAGAAGGTCTTCAAGAGCTTCAACAACTACAACGCTTGCAATGAAAAGAGAAGCTCATGATCAAAATTACAACAATGGTCGTCTTGTAGATGAGAACTTGATAGTTCTTAGAAAGAGAATTCATGAGATGAAGATGATTGAAAAGAATTACGAGCCCCCGGCTGAATGGACTGATTGGGAGAAGAGTGTTTACGCGAATTATGACTCAAATATTTGTGAAGCAATGGGATTATTGCAGTCCCAATTGATGGATACAAGGCCAAGTTTGGCTTTAGGCATGGTTGCACTCATTGCATTAAGTGTGCCCACCTCAACTGCTGTACTTTTGTTTCATTTGTTAGTGTTGGCCAAGGGGGTTATGGCTGGACTACATATTCCTTGAAATTCTCGTCGAAGTTTCTTCTTGGGACTTTCCGAGTTGAAGATCTTCATTCTTTTATATGTACATTGATATTACTAGCATTAGCACAACAATCGCTATTCTTTTCATTCTTTTTAGAATAATAGTGCTCCTGGATTTGTAGCTGTGCCTGGTTAGGGCAATGGTTCTCTTAGATTTATAATAATGAGAACGTTTTTTATCCTTTCACCAAATATACGGGTTGTATTGCTGGAGAACTATTTATTTAATTTCTTGAATAATCATTTGCAACAGATAAATAGCTAAAATCCGAGACTAAATACTCAAAATTTCAAATATACAATAAAGTTCGTATTTATGCCTAAAATTGGATGTCTAGGTTAAACACTTAAATTTATAAATTGGTCAAAAGTAATACAGTAGAATATGATGGAAATGTAAGTAAATAGAGAGGAAAATAATAGACCAGAAAGTGAAAAGTTTTATTCCTTGAGAATAGCCTGATTCAGTGGTGAATCGATTGATGTACAATGTAAGGAGGGATATTTATAGTAGAGATTACTCAGTCCTAATTATGGTAAAATACAAAGATTAATAAAAGTTGTGGGCCTATAAACTCAAGGCGGTGGTATATATGAAACCCTAACTAGGAGACTGTAACCCTAAGGCGGTGGGATGCATGTCTTGCGTTCTACGCCCGTACTGCTTGAACGGTCGTAATCTCTAGAACAGGAGTGTATCCTTTATGCCCGGTGACTTGTAGGATAAGTCTAGTCTCGCCAGCTGGACTCGTAATAATAGGTAGCATATTTTTGCCGACACAGTCATTCTCTCCCACTTGCTGAGTGCTGACGCAAGCAGTCAGGAAGTGAACGAAGCGTGATAGAAGACGTAAAGATGTGATTGTACCGATACTCATCCCTTGTCTCTTCTCATGTATTGCATTGAATGCAAATTCTTTAGTACAATGACGTGTACCTCTGTGATTGGAGGGGTTTTAACGTATCTTCCCAATGTTGCCACTATTCTGTTCATATCCCGTAATGATGGGGATCTAAATTACAATAATCACGATCTCTCATAATTATGATCCCACGTGACTAAGATCGTTCAGCTTCCTTTTCAAGAATCAGCTTAGGTGCGTATATATACGCTGCAATTGCAGAGGCTTTTTATCGATCTTTAAATAGTTTTGAAAGCTTTCCTTCAAAAGACAATCCTTCTTCCAGTCTTAACAATAATTATATCCTTAGTCATGGCCCAAGGACCAAAATTCCTCCCCGCAAACTTTAGAGCATTAGATTATCTTTCTGTAACTTTTAACTTTGAAGGTGATGGCCGATGCACGGTAAGATACCCAAGCAGGACGGTGAAAATAGCAATATTCCCATTGAATTTTATCTGTCTGCGGTTGTGAGGGATGACATAACTCGTATCAGGCTTGATTGTAAGTGGCCTAAAGTAATAGACATCATTGTCTTTTCTACTGAAGAGATAATTTCCTCTCATCATGCTGGTTACACGATGGTCCATTTGTACCCTTTCACTCTACGTCTCAACGAGCGTGTTCACTCTATCGTTAAAGAGATATGTCATCAATACAATATCTGCTTGGGTCAAGTAGGCCCCTCCGTATGGAGATTGGTAGTTGTATTAGATCACTTGGCGAACCATGCCAGGGTAAAGTTTTCCTTCTGGCACCTTCTTAGTTTATACTCTCCCCGTCACCACAAGACGGTTATGCTGATGTTTATCAAATGAGGAAAGAAAGGTGTGGTTCCCAACGGTGAAGATTCCAAGGATCGCGGTTGGGTCCACCAGTATGTGGCGGTGAGGACGCCGGATATTTTTTCCTCTCTTCCCTTTCCAGAGGTCTTCAATAGGAGATGTTATTTTTGTGCCCTCATTTTTGTATATTCTGTGTCTGATGCTTCTCTGTACTGACTTTTCATCTTCCTCAGTGAATTATGTGACTAATATAAAACTAACTCATGATGAGTTAACCATGTGGGCTACTGCGATCTTTGTGATAAAACCCCTCACTTTAATGACTTTCACATCTTTGACCAACACGAACAGTTAGCGTGCAAAGGACCATGGTAAATCATCTCATCCGAATGTCTCTTTTGATCCTCGGCTCCTATTGTCTTCATTACTTCCTCTTTATTTTAGGGTTCTCCCATCATGAGATGCCCCCGCTGAAGGAAATAAAATTTGTTGCCCCGTGTATTGCTCTCTTGCCTGATATGCGAGCGTTTGGAGGGAGAATTGTTGAGAGGGCAAGCAATTCCCGTTCTTCGAAGAGAAAAAAGTCTTCCAAGCTTGAAATTATGGTGGTTTCTAGTGAACCCTTGGTGATTTCTGATGGTGAGGGCGAAGTCCCCCAAGTGCATGAGCCTGAGGCTGTTGAGACCCCTTCTTCCGTTGTTGCTGAATCTGGCCTGTCTATGCAAAAGCATAGACACCTAATAGATGAGTCTCCTAAGGTCGGTGAAGAAGCTAACGTGGAAGATGAAGTGGTACTACCACCCATTCACCTTGAGCCTTAGTCATCAGGTTAGTTCTTCATTCCATACATCGCTAGTACAATTTCCTTTTGTGCCTCATAAGAAAATATCTTTTGTATACATGTAGAGCCCACTATTTCGACTCCGACCCCCGAGGTGACTGACTCTTTCCAGCGCCATCCTAGCAAGGAGGTGGCAGTGGATGTAGATGTTGTAGCTGAACCCATTGATGGTGCCCGTGAGGTTTTTATTCCAATTACTGCAGGAGTTAACCTGTTTAAGACCCCGAGGGTTGTGACATACCACACCGCTGAGTTGATCGGCTCTAATAAACAAAGGCATCTTGCTGGTTACAGTCGTCAAAAACTTCTTGAGGTCGCCGCTGGTTGCTCTCTTCGGGCAAATTTCCTTTTTCTATTTTTAAGCGTCTTACGAGTCGAGACTCCCTCCGCTAAATATCCGCTAAAACATTCATCCAGGGGCTGATGGTTTATCATGAAATACTCCGTCGAGGTAGCTCAGATGAGAACCTGAGAGAGGAGAACGAAGCCCTGCTAAGACAAGTCGCTAGCCTGCAGCCTTTCGTGGAGGAAGCTAAACAACTGAGAGGGGAACTTTATGCCACGCACAGAGCTTATCAAATGAAATTCCTAAGAGGTAAGAACCTTGATGAAGCTTTGGGCAATGAGATCCGCAAGCACAAACAGACTATGGAAACCCTTTAATCTTCTCTTACAGAGGCGAAGCATTCAGAGCAGCTTCAGCATAAGAATGTGGCCAAAGCAGATGCTCAGATAGGATCCGATCTTGAAGAAGGTTCTGAAGAGGTTAGTGGCGACAAAGGAGATGAAGCGTTGGTTGGGGGACCTGCAGCTGGTGAAGCAGGACTTTCATGGAGTGTTACCGCTGAAGGGAGTCCCTCGAGAGAGGAATAGAAATCCCCCACCCCCTTGATGCTTAAGATTTTTTTACATCTAAGTTTTGAACAACTGCCCATGTTTCGCGGGCGTTATAATAAGTTTTTGGCCCATTTTGAGGCTTTTAACTTGAATTACTTGTTAATTTATTTGTGACGATTTCAGTTTCCGCCGTAAAAAATTAAGTAATGTCCTTGCTAAATCGAGCCTTTATAAGCGTATGCGCCTAAAGGTCGGCTTTCGGACGTCCTGCATGTTCTAATGTCTAGAATGTTTGTTAGTGAGCCTGCTCGGGCAATTACGTCCGTTGTGTGCACCGGTGTTTGGCGGCTTGCGTTGCGTCCGTGGTAGATGGCTGTTTTAGGCCCACAATGGGATGACTTTAGCCCATGTAGAAACAGGGCATTTTTTGCGTTCCGATACAGAATGTCGTTGCTCGATTAATCGAGTATTTTAAGACTTTTTGACAATATGCGGGCGGGCGTCCCACCGACATGTAGGTACAAATTTATTGAATTGACGAGTTCAACTTACAAGTAATGCCTGGTGGCTGAGTTAGACGTGGTCTAGCTCCGAGCGAGTAGTTTACCCTACTTTTGTCACGAAAAGTGAGTGTATTACTTCAACTTGAGTTTGGCCAGAGCTATGAATATTTGGATCGTAGATGGATCTAAATTGTGATTGTAAAACTGACTAAATAAAATAGTAGTTTTATTAATAAATAGGGGCGCAGGGGCCTGAACTGTTGTGGGTGAAAACCCATAACATAACTGATGAGTATGTAAATATTGCGATCAAAATTAAAAGAAACTAAAGACTTAATAAAAGTAAATGCTGAAAAGAATTATACTTCCAGATGCCCTACTCCTTCTCCTCCCCCTCCCGAAAACACGTCAATCAACTAAACTATCGGATCATAGTCTTGGTTGATTGAGGTTTCGGAGTCTTCATCGGTTTTAGGGAAGCCATCCTTTGGTGCCTCTTCGGGGTCAAATACTCCTAGGACCGCTGTCGTGTAGAACTTCCTTACTGCCTCCTAATCTCCATTAATCTCCTTTATTCCCCACTTGGTGGGATACTTAAGTTTTTAATGCTAGGTAGAAGGCACTGCTTTAACCTGGTGAATCCACGGCTGCACTATGATTGTATTGTATGGGACACCTTCTTTTATAACCTGAAAAGAAGAAATATAATCCGCTCCCGGAATGTGTGTAGCAAGGCTGACTTCCCCAACAGACTTCTCACATGGTTGCTAAAGCCTGCCAGTGTGTAGATACTCTGAGTCGTTTTATCTTCAACTCACATCGCCTGTAGAGTGTCCCATTTAATAAGGTTCACGGCGCTGCCAACATCGACTAGGATGCGCTTGACATCCATATCCTCTATTTGGAGCATTATGATCGAGGCATCATGGTGAGGATTGTTGCAGCTAGTGTTGTCCTCGTCACTAAATAAGATCATCTCTTCTCGGGCGTGGTCCTCATTGGGCGCTGCCTTATCGTCTTTCGAGTCACCAAGCAACTTCGGGCCACCGACTATCACGTTGATAGACCTCTTAGGCTCTAGTAGGTCTAGGGGTCCCTCTGGGATTACGCTCTTAACATAGGTTTTCCTACCCCTATCAGTAAGCAGGTCCTTCAAATAACCTTTATCGAGCAGACTCATCACTTCCAAGATCAAGGACCTGCAGGCAGCGGTCTCATGTCCATGATCCCTATGAAAGTCGCAGTGCAGGTTTTTGTTTCTTCTTCCAGGTTCGGCCCTCATATTTTTGGGCCAACGCACTTGGGCGTCCTTCATATGATACCACACGAACTCCACGGTGTTGATGCGCAGTCCCAGCTCTTCAACCCTATTGGATACCCAATCTATGCTAAGCGACCCCTTGTGAGGTGGTGTCGGAGCCTTCCTGTTATCCTCCCGCTTTTCGACCGGCTTAGGGAAGTCATCCCTGTAGTCTCTCCTACTCCACTTTCCCTTGTCTCCAACTCTTGATTCTTCAACATATCCCCGCTTGTGTCCTGCCTTCGGCGATTGGGTGAGCTTCTACAATGGGGCTTAAGGATTGTTCGAGCTCCAAGCGCAACTTCTTGGTGTATCTTTGATGCAAAGCGTTCCATGTTATCACAGGGTGTTGAGTCAAACTCCACTGCAACTCCTTAGTAGCTAAGGACCCTTTGGAATTCAAGCTCTTGCCAAGGCTACCACAATAATATTATCGGGGACTGGAAGAAGCTCCATGTGTTCCCTCCGGAACCTTTCAAGGTAGTCTTTCAACAACTTATCGTCATGCTGCCGAATCTCAAAGATGTCCTTCATACGCTTTTCCCATTTACGGGCGCCAGAATACGCTTTCTTGAACAAATCTTGCATCTGGGTGAATGACTTAATGGAGCTCATCAGTAGCAGAGTATACCAAGCAAGGGCATCCTTAGTCAAGGTCGAGCCAAGCCTCTTCATAAGAGAAGACTGGACTTCTTCCTCTGAGATTTTGTTACTTTTGACGGCTGTATAGTACGTAGCAATATGCTCGTCTGGATCCGTTTTTCCATCGTACTTCAATTTATCCGGCAAGCGGAAGTGCTTTGGTATGCATACCGGTATTGCGCTTGCTTTATATGCCTGCTTATAAAACTTTTGCTCATCTATGGTAGTAACCTGAGGTGGTGCACCCAGTACGTTACCGATCTGATCGTGGATGGTCTTCATCTCCTTTAGGATGTCCTAAATGACAAGTGTTCCTTTGAGGTCTTGATTATTGACTATCGTTGAGCCTCCAGAAGTGACGTCCATGTTGAGTCTACGATTAAGAGCGGACGCTAGTGTATCGTTTATGGGCGTTGGTCCATGCGGGGATGCTGGCATCTGAGACGATCCAGCGAACATTGCTCCTAACTTTTGAGATATGCCCTCGACCATGTTGACCGAGTTCTGCTCTGCTCGTTCTGACACGGTTTTGAGGAGATTAACAAGGAAACCTCTAAACTCATAATTACCTTCGCGTGATTGATCGCCTTCGCCGTCGCTGGGCACATGGACTAGCTCCTTGCTGGGATCCTTTGGCTGCACGCTGGGATCGTCAGGATCCTGTATAGACTCGTCTACTGTATCGGCAGTGTTCTTTGTGGTGTTGTTGTTGTCGTCTGACATGACTGTGCCTTTTCCTCGTAGAATACCTACAATTGTCTGGTCCTCGCGGTGGGTGCCAAATTATTTATGCCTAAAATTGGACGTCTAGGTTAAGCACTTAAATTTATGAATGGATCACAAGCAATACAGTAAAATACGAAGGAAAAGTAAGTAAATAGAGAGGAAAATAATAGACAAGAAAGGAAAGAGTTTTATTCCTTTAGAATAGCTGGGTTCAGTGGTGAATCGCTTGATGTACAATGCAATGTAAGGAGTGGTATTTATAGTAGCGATTACACAGTCCTAATTATGGGTAAAATACAAAGACTAATAAAGGTTGTGGGCCTACAAACTCAAGGCGGTGGTATATACGAAACCCTAACTAGGAGACTGTAACCCTAAGACGGCGGGATGTATGCCTTGCGTTATACGCCTGCACCGCCTGAACGGTTGTAATCCGTAGAACATGAGTGTATTCTCTATGCACGGTGACTTGTAGGATAAATCTAATCTCACCAGCTGGACTCGTAATAATAGGTGGCGTATTTTTTCCCACACAGTTGGTATGTGTTAGTTGATTTAAAGTAACATAATATGTTGAAAATGACTGTTAGATGTTCGAAATTGATTTTATAAATAATTACGTAGTTAATTGTTTGGATAGAAATACCTAAAGCAGCAGTTTGGTGTGTTTTGTAATTTTTTGTTGAAATCATTATTGAGCTACTATTGTGCTATTCTGCTCTATAGTTATGTAATTGTAGGCCGTGGCCCTTTTTTACAATCTAGAATGATAAATTATTCAGAGTAACTAGAATTTGACCTATATGAGTAGATAGGTCTTTGATAAGGAATATTCCCTTCGTTTTTGTGACACAATTTCTTTATTTATTTGTTTAAAAAATAAATGATATTTTTTAATTTAAAAAACTTTATAGTCACACAAATTGATATGTTTACTCTAAATTTGAAAAGTCTTTAGTGCTTTCTTAAATTTTGTACTGAAGTAACTTATGTCACATAAATTAAACTAAAATAAAGAGAGTATATAAGTATTTGGACAGTAGAAATACTTGTTCCATTGATGCATGCACCTATATATTCAAATGTGAGACATGTTTACATAAACTCAGCTTGTAGCATAACCATTAGCTAATATGTTATAATTCAATTTATATTTAACTATGATAAATTGATATTGCCTAATATATGCATTGAGTGTTTAACCGTAATCTCGTTTATCAGGTTAATTCACAATTAAATTTATAATGCGGAGTTACGGTCAATAATCAAGATTAATCGCCTAAATGTGAACAGAAATAAGTGCGTATGGAGAATGTAAAGGAAATAAATGCTCAAAATAAATGATTGCAATAAAAGTAAGGAAATAAAGACACGACTAATGTAGCGCAATAAATGTAAATTAAATAGGAGGAACCGTATTCAGGTCGCGTGGATCTGATTAAATTCCTTCCTCGTACTCTTTATGATACTTGAACAGTAGAGTAATAAATGAGATCGTTTGATTGCGAGCAAGAGTAATCAGTATAGGCAGGAGATAAAGATTTGTATATTGATAATTGGAGTACAGATGTGTGTTCAGAGAGAGAGAGTAAAAAATTCCATACAATGCTTGTGACTAGAATTACAATATATAGAGGACTACATGTCCGTTCGCGAGCAGTTGCAACCCCTCAGGCGAGCAGTTACATCACTTGAGGATAAGACTTCTATTTTGAATGGGTTTGATGGGGAGTTGCATCCGCTCTGGCCGCTGCAACTGTTCATCTGCTCGTGGTAACTGTTCATCCTTGATTTTATCCGTTATCTTTATGCCTACTCATATCCACGTGTCGCCCATACGTCGTCCTACTTGGACGCTTAGTCATCAATTTTGGTGACGTCAGATTTGACCCAATACAGATAGTCCCCGCACTTCTCGAGCAGAGAATCTGGTCGAGGAGTGGAAAGCGAATTTTGAGCGGGAAAGAACTCTTTGAATCTTCCTCAGACGATACACTTGAGTCTTTACAGGAAGCGGCCCGTTGAGTTGATTGTCATCCCATCAGTGTATAAGCATTAAATGCTTTCTCAAAAGCTTTTGATTTAACTGGCATCATATTGGCGCAGGCATTAAATGCTCTGCTAAAGACAAAACGTGCGAGCTGTCAATTCCGCTCCGCTTTTTACTGAAAAGTGACGGTTGCGTGTTCCGAGACTGCAGGAATGATGATTATGTTGCACCTACTCACGTCTCACACGTTCCAAGGTGAAAAACCGTCGTCTTTATCATATTATATTCTAGTGGCTGGATTTACCCCTTGCACGAACGCTTGACACGTGTAGGTGCGGGTCGGGTCTGGCTAACCCTATAAATACAACTTTCATCTATCTTGAGAACTTTTTACTTCGTTCCAAATCTTATTTGTATCTTTCAGGACTTCATAACACCTTACTCAAATCTTTTAAAAACACAAAAACTCAGCCAATTTCTCAAATTAAATGTCTCCAAAAGCTAAGAAAAGCTTGAACATGGACGCCGCAGCTAGTACTTCTTCAGCGGCGGGTGGTCAATCCACAAGTTCCTCCACTTCTGTCGCCGATGTGATTCCAAAACTTTGGGGGAGTCTTGAAAATGATTGTTCGATTAGCCCCTCCAGTCATTACGGCAACATAAGGTCGTGGCCTTCAAGCCGTTTCAAAAGTTCAATCACCCCTGACCTTTTGCCTAGAGTTAGAACAGACTGTGGCTGGGAGGATGATGTTATGGTCACTTGCCCCTATCCAACAGAAAACATTACATCTGTGAGGCCTGGATGGACGGCCGTATCCACATATCCATTCACAATAGGCCATTCGCTCCCGCTTCATCCCGTTATAGAGGACATCTGTAAATACTACCTGATCTGCCCGGGGCAGTTGTGCCCAAGCGTTTATAGGATTATTTCTTTACTGCAGTGGTTCGCCGATGAGACCGAGCAGGATTTTGAGTTTAAACATTTTATTGCTATGTACAGCCTTCAGGTTGCTAGGGACGGGTATGTCAATGCCCGTATGAGAGGAAGAAAAGCTCTGGTGAGCAATTCTGGAGACTCAGGGGACAGGGGTTGGATGCATAGGTACGTTTATGTGGCCTCCAAACTCTTTACCCGCAATGACAAAACCAACCTCCGCGAGGTGTGGAACAAAACTCGTAAGTCCCCGAGTTATTCACGCAAAGTACTCTTTGAATTACGTTTTTGCATTCTCTGATTTTTCTCTTTGTTGGGCAGCCGACAAGATTCCCTATGACGGTTTGATTTCTGAGAGGGAGTTGACTGCTTGGGTTGAGCCTATCTTGGCAGGCTTTACATACGAGCAGAGGCAGTGGCCTCACTATGCCACTAAAAAGAGTTTGTCGAATCCTAGTACTCATGGTAAGTTGATAACCTGAGTTATTGTCGATTTAAGAGGAACTTTTTGCAGTATTAATGTGACTTTATTCCCAGGTTTAGGCACCAGCGGCGATTACTTCCCTGCTCCTCCTCATGTGGAGGAGACCATTAATCCCATGGATGAGATCAACGAGGAGGCAGCTGCCATCCTCCAGACCGTTGCTGCTGTCAAGGCCAGGGAAGGGGGCGAGGAGGTTCTTGCGAGTCTGAAGAGGAAACAAACTGACTCTGAAAAGAGTAATCCTAAGAAGAAGAAAAGGACTGCTCGCAAGACTCCTCAGTCCTCTGAGAAAACAGTTGAGGCCACCGTTGCTGCCGCTGAAACGCCCAAGGCTGGGCGAGAGAGTGTTAAAAGCTCGGCGGCTGCCCCTGAATCCGCTGAACCTGAATTGGTAGTCCTTTCAGATTCAGAGGCGCCCGAGGTGAGCTTAACTCGAAAGAAGAGGGCATCTTCTCGCGGCGATCAGAGGAAGGAGGTGGAGACCTCTTCCTATGCTTTCGAGGAGAGTCCTCGAGTTGAGGAGAAGGAAGGAGACAAGGCTGGGGAGATAGGGGAAGGAAGAGTGCACGAGAGTTTTGCATTCTTTCCTGAGGGAGAGCCTGTGCGGGCTGATGGTCAACAGGGCGAGCCTGAGCAGGCGGGCCATAGGCGCCCAGGCAAAGAGCCGATGAGGGAGGAGGATGAGGAGAAGGAGGAGGAGAAGGAGGAGGAGGTTGATGATCGGAGGAAGCCTGGGAGAGAGGCTGAACCCCAGGTTTTTTATTACAAGGATATGATGAACTTGGCTGCTGACGGGGTGGCGCCAGTTTATCTGCAAGAGTGCGATACTTTGGGCCTCGACGAGTCAGGGGACGTCGAGGTCTCTCGCACTAAGCTGACTAGGAGAGTATCCTTGGGAGGATCGGTTGGGGCGTACTCTGTTAAAGGCATTCGTCACAAATTTGGCCCCAACTATCCCTCTGAACAGGCGAGGGAGCCCAGGCCGTGCGAGAGGGAGTGTGACTTTATCATTCCACCAGGCACAGATTTTCTGTCGAAACCTGGCCATTTGGTCAAGGTGACGTCCAACCTGATTGGCCCTCGCGAGGAGTGGAACATGCGCAGCATGAACGATGAGCAATTGGCCTACGCCATTTCCGAAGACACTGCTCGGGTAATATTTCCTTCTTTATTCTCTTTATTTCTAACAAGAACCCTTAGTTCTAACTGCTTGTATGTTTTTCACTTGTTGCCAGGCGGGTATGATGGCTGTCGAGCTTATGCTTCGCTCCAGGTTGAATAATCAGGACCAAGTCCTTGGTCTGAAGAAAGACCTCTTGGAGGCTCTTCAGGTCAATCAAGCCTTGGAGGAGGAGAAACAGGCTCTGATTAAGGAGAAGCGGGTCCTGGAGGGGAAGCGTGGCTTTTTCGAGGACAAGATAGACAGGTTGGAGAAATCCAACACTGAAGCAAATGACAAGATAAGCACGCTCCTCGAGGAGAGGGACCGCCTCTTAGACGAGAAGGAAAGGTTCACGCTGTCTTTTGAAGAGCTGAAAATCAAGATGGATGAGCAGGGTCGTCAGATTTCTCAACTCGCCCACGAGCTTAACCTGAAAGAGTTTACTTTGGAAAGTATCCGCAGTGCCTCTGATCTAATGTTGAGGGAGTTACACAAAGCTGAGGCTGAATCCCGGGCTGCTCGAGGAGAACTCCAAGAAGCTAAAGACCGGGCTGAGGAATCTGCAAGGACCCAAGCACAACTGACGAAGGATTTGGCGAATTTGAGGGATCGTTATATGATCGACTCCAAACTGGAATCCCTCGAGGCCAAGAAGAAGCTGCTCATCCAACTACAACGTGGCCAAGTCAGTGTCGACTCAATCCTTGATCAGACTATAGCGGCCATCATCGACGTCAAGCAAGCCTTGGGCATGGAAGTGGGAGCTGACGACGATGACGATGAAGAGGATGATGAAGGCAGTGATGGCAACGAAGACGAAGATTTGGGCGGGGATCCGACTGATGAAGTTAGTGCATCAGGTCGAGATCCTGGCCCAAATGATGATTGAAGCCTTAACTGGTCCTTCTTGTAAATTTTTACTAATTGTTGTTACCTTTGAACATTTGCAAATGAATGCACATTTTGATTGTTTCTTTGTTTGATCTAGCAAAGCTTGATGATCATTTTTGACCTGAAGTCTTGCTTGGATGAATGATGTCGATGTCTTTTGTTTGGTAAGGTTTTCAGAGGTCAGGATTATATTTCAAATCCTAGTGTCTGAGTTCCCTCTTTGGCGTTAATCTGCGCAGATGTACGAAATAAACTTCGATCTCAACTAGGTTAAGTTGTCCTTAGTTAAGATGAATGAAGTCAGGTTTCCTTGGCTAGACAAGACTAGGCCGTTTAGGTAGACTGAAATGTGGCCGTATAGGATGGCCTTGCGATAAACTTTGCTTATCATATTTGACATTTGAAAGTTTTCGCAGAAGAAAAAATTTTGTTAGTTGAGTTCTACCCTGTTATTTCTATTGAAAAAATGATAAGTAACCCAACGACCAAGACACAGGATTGTTTGGTCGTAATGTTATAGAATTTGGGCGAATACTTGGCCGCAAAATATAAAAAACAACATAGTACAAGTAAAACAGTTCTATTGAACTTACTTGATTCTGTTCCAATTGTGGACTTGGCAAATGATTATGACCTTGCTCTGCTCGAAGATCACTCATGTTTAGCCGGGACTTTGGCCTACTGGGGCCCTCGCCGCCCCCCTGTTTTTATGTTGAAATTTCGTGATTTCAGACATAAAAAGACAATGGGTGAGACGCTGAATCAAGGAACACATATAACCACAAGAG
Source organism: Petunia x hybrida (assembly GCA_037355625.1). Classification (NCBI taxonomy): domain Eukaryota; kingdom Viridiplantae; phylum Streptophyta; class Magnoliopsida; order Solanales; family Solanaceae; genus Petunia; species Petunia x hybrida. The sequence continues at coordinate 4,156,613 of JBBBVM010000063.1, read as the reverse complement.
GAGTGTGTCCGTTGTGGGACTTGAACCCACAGCTGCGAAGTACGAGGACTTCGAGCTCTACCAGTTGAGCTAAACGGATCTGGTCTTTTTAAGACCGTTAGTACCATTTAGACAGAAATAAGAAAATAACTTAAAAGAAAACAGTAACAAGTAGACAACAAAGAATGGATAGAGACACTAACCCACGTACTACTTAGAAGTAGTACCTCTTTAAGTGAGTCACGTTCCAACTGCTGGGTAGAAGCGACCCATCTGGTCGTGCCAAACGATATGAGCCCTTGCTAACGGATGCAACTACCTTGTAGGGACCTTCCCAGTTTGGACCAAGTTTGCCGACATTTGCTTCTTGTGTATTCTGGGAAACTCTACGCAGTACAAAGTCCCCGACTTCAAAATTACGCAGCCTAAGTCCCCGATTATAATATTGTTCTATCCTTTCCTTCTGAGCTACTACTCGTATAAGGGCTAATTCTCTTCGTTCTTCTAGGAAATCCAACTCCTCGGAGAGGTTGACTGAATTAGACTCTTCGGTTGCGTGAGCATATCGCAGACTTGGCTCGCCGATTTCAACTGGAATCAATGCATCAGAACCATACACTAAGGAATAAGGCGTCTCCCCGGTACTCATTTTTGTAGTTGTTCTATATGCCCAAAGAACCCCAGGGAGCTCTTCTACCCAACACCCTTTGGCTTGCTCGAGGCGCTTTTTGAGAGAGTCCACTATTATCTTGTTGGTTGACTCTGCCTGCCCGTTCGCCACTGGGTGGTATGGGGACGAAGTGATCCTCTTGATATGCAAATCCTCAAGGAACCTTGTGACCTTCTGACCAACGAACTGAGGGCCATTGTCCATTACAATCTCTTTGGGTGCGCCAAAGCGACAAATGACATAACGCCAAAGGAAGTCAACTACTTCCGTCTGACGTATCTTTGAATATGCTGCAGCTTCGACCCACTTTGTAAAATAATCAGTAATAATTAACAAGAAGCGTACCCCTCTAGGTGCAGCGGGTAGTGGCCCAACAATGTCCATCCCCCATTTCATAAACGGCCACGGGGAGATGATTGAGTGCAAGGGTTCTGCTGGTTGATGCAGAAGATGTGCAAACCTTTGGCACTTGTCACATTTCTTGACAAACTCGTTGGTATCTTTTTCCATTTTGTCCCAATAATAGCCTGCTCGTATAAGCTTTCGCGCAAGCGCCTTGCCTCCCAAGTGGTTTCCACAGCAACCCTCGTGAACTTCTCTCATCACATACTCAGTTTGGCTGGGACCCAGACACTTGGCGAGTGGGCCTGCAAAAGTCTTACGATAGAGGATATCATCCAAAATTGTATACCTGGCAGCTTTTATTTTCAGTTTTTGAGCAGCTTTAGCGTCTGACGGCAGGGTTCCATGCAGTATGTAATTGATTATCTCATTCCTCCAATCCCAAGTCAGACTGGTTGTGTGAACCTCCATTGCATCTTTATCTATTGTTGTGCGCAGAAGGTGAGCCACGGCCACCGAACCTGTTGCTCCAATTTCTGCCACTGAACCCAAATTTGCTAGGGCGTCAGCTTCGTGATTCTCTTCTCGTGGGATCTGTGTGGCTTCCCAGTTGTCGAATTGCGCTAGCAAACCTGTGACTCGGGCAAGATACCTTTGCATACGAGACTCCCTTGCTACGAAGCCACCATTTATTTGATTGACAACCAAGGCAGAATCACTCTTAAGGTGGATTCTGTCCGCTCCGTACTCTCGAGCCAATTTTAACCCTGCAATTACGGCCTCATACTCGGCCTCATTATTCGTAATAAAAGGACATTTTATGGCCTGTCTAATAGTCTCCCCCGAGGGGGTGGTAAGAACTAAACCCAAGCCCGATCCTTTTACACTTGAGGACCCATCAGTGTATAAGGTCCATGCCCCTGACTCTGTCCCGGCGAAGAGGACCGCCTCACGTTGAGCATCGGGGTACATAGTAGCACTAAAATCAGCAATAAAATCTGCTAGGGCCTGAGATTTTATGGCCACCCGGGGTTGATAAGATATATCAAATTCACTTAATTCTACAGCCCATTTTACTAACCTGCCTGAGAACTCAGGTTTATGCAAGATATTCCGCAAAGGGAAGGTAGTAACTACAGCTATTGAGTGACTTTGAAAATAAGGTCTTAGTTTACGGGCAGTTATTACCAAGGCTAGTGCTAATTTTTCCAAAGGTTGATAGCGCGTCTCAGCATCTAATAAGGATTTTCTAATGTAATAAATTGGGAGTTGCTTACCTTTGTCTTCTCGAACCAGTACTGCACTTACCGCAGACTCAGACACGGCCAGGTAGAGTAATAGTTGTTCACCTGGCTGGGGCGTTGAAAGCAAAGGAGGGTTTGACAGGTACCGCTTCAAATCCTTAAGCGCCTGCTGACATTCAGGGGTCCAATCGAACTCCTTGTTCTGCTTTAGCACGTCGAAGAAGCTCTTGCACCGATCAGATGATCGAGAAATGAACCTCCTCAGCGCAGCTACTCTCCCAGTTAGCCGCATTACGTCTTTTCTGTTATGAAGTACGTCGGGGATGGCTTCTATAGCTTTTATCTGGGCGGGGTTTACCTCGATCCCTCGCTGGGAGACGATGAAACCGAGGAATTTCCCTGAACCCACTCCAAATGCGCATTTCTCCGGGTTGAGTTTCATGTTGTATTGATCCAGGATTCGAAAGGCCTCCCTCAAATGCGTTAAGTGATCTTCCGCCCGTTTGGACTTGATTAGCATGTCGTCGATGTAGACCTCCATGGTCTTCCCAATGTGGTCGTGGAACATCCGATTGACTAATCGTTGGTAAGTCGCACCTGCATTTTTAAGTCCAAAAGGCATTACTTTATAGCAATACGTACCTCGGCAAGTAATGAAGGAAGTTTTCTCCTGGTCGTTGGGATCCATTAAGATCTGGTTGTAGCCTGAATATGCGTCCAGGAATGTAAGCACTTCGTGCCCGGCCGTCGCATCGATCAGCTGGTCAATCTGGGGTAGTGGGTAAGAATCTTTAGGGCAGGCTTTATTTAGATCAGTGAAGTCGATGCAGACTCTCCACTTGCCGTTCTTTTTCGCCACTACGACCACATTGGCCAGCCAATCTGGATACTTGACTTCCCGGACGGAGCCAATCTTGAGCAAGCGGTCAACTTCGTCATTTATGATCTGATTCCTGAATGCTCCTTGTTGGCGCTTCTTTTGCTTTACCGGGCGATGATACGGATCCACGTTCAACCTATGACAAATAATCTCCGGAGAGATTCCTGTCATATCTGCGTGTGACCACGCAAAAGTGGTGTGCTGCTCCTTGAGGAAGTGCAAGATATCCTTGCGTAAGTCCTTGTTTACCTCTGCTCCCAAATATACTTTTCTTTCGGGCATGCTGTCGAAAAGTTCTTCTAGTTCTAGGGCTTCAATAGTTGGCGCGTACTCTCCTCGTGCGTCCAATTTTGATAGGAACTCCGGGACCTGGTAGTCTGATGTTTCGTCGTCTGGCTCTGATCCCGGGTTCTTTGATTGCTATTTTGCCTCCTCGGGGAGTTTGACTGCGACTGAGTAGCAATCCCTAGCGCAGCGTTGCTCTCCCCGAACTTCCCGTATCCCCCATTCTGAAGGGAATTTCATCACTTGGTGATATGTTGATGGGACTGCTTGCATGTCGTGTATCCATGGCCTCCCAAGGATTATGTTGTAGGCCATGTCCCCATCAACGACATGAAATGTTGTTCGTCTCTTGACGCCTTCGACCAGAGTCGTCAGAGTAATTTCCCCTAATGTCTTCTCGCTGGAATTGTTAAATCCTGAGAGAACGCGAGAAATTGGTATGATCTTGTCGTATAGCTTCAATTCCTGCACGACTCGAGATAGTATAATGTTTGCTGAGCTGCCTGGATCGACGAGTACTCTCTTGACATCGAACTCCTCCACTCGCAATGTGATCACCAAAGCGTCCATGTGAGGGAATTGCAAGCCATCTGCATCTGTTTCTTCAAAAGTTATTGTATCCTCGAGTCGTGGCCGTTTAGTCTTTGTAATTGACACTTTGGCGTATTTCTTTGATGTATATGTGACTGCATCAACCTCGATACCACCAGAGATGACGTTTACTGTCATCTTCGGGGATGATGCTCGGGGAGGCTCTGATCTACTTTGCTGGGCCTTTGCATGTGTTTGCTTCCCTTTCTCTGTCAAGTACTCCTTGAGGTAGCCCTGTCTCAATAAATTAGCGACCTCGTACCTTAGAGCCTTGCAGTCATCCGTTGTGTGGCCGTGATCGCGATGAAATTCGCACCACAAGTTTTTGCTGCGTTTGCTGGGGTCACCCTTCATGTCTTTAGGCCATTTGACTTTTTCGCTCATTCCTTCAAGCACTGCCACAAGCTCCACTGCTCCGATACTGAAAACAGGCAGGGTTGGAAGTCCACTAGAGGTTGAAGCGGGATCATTGCCCCTGGCGAGGCCTTTGTTGTTGCGACCACGTCCATTTGAGTTGTTGCGTGACCGATTGGGATACGGCTCGTGCCGCATGTCTGGTCTTTCTGTTTCGACCTTTCCCCCAGCGCCGCTGGTGCGAGCTTGGCTCCGTCCCCGGGCACCTGTGCCAATTAATTTATCTTCGTCTATACGTACCTTTGAATTATATCGATTGTAGACATCCGACCAGTTCGCTGCAGGGTATTCTCGCAAGGATTCATACAATCGTCTGGTCGCTTCAGAACTTTTGACGTCCAAGCTGTTGGTAAATGCAATAGCCGCCCATCGGTCTGGAACTTTGGGCAGCAGCATGCGTTCACGCTGAAAGCGATCCACGTATTTCCGGAGAGATTCCCCGGGCAGTTGTTTGATTTCAAAGATGTCTTCAACTCGTGTTTCCGTTTTCTGAGCGCCTGTGTGTGCTTTGACAAATAACTCTGCCATCTCGGCAAAGGATCCTATTGAATTTGGTGGTAGCATTGAATACCATCGTAGAGCGCCATCTGCTAACGTCTCCACGAACTTCTTCAATTGTACCGACTCGATCTCCTCGTCGGTGAGATCGCTTGCTTTTATGAAATTGCTAAACATCATCAAGTGGTCGTTGGGGTCAGTTGTTCCCCGGTATCTTGGTATGTTTGGCATTTTGAATGTTTTGGGTATAGCCTTAGGCGCTGCTTCTTTCTTCCAAGGCCTTTGAGTATACCGCTGAACATCAACTTTTTTCAGAGTGGGTGGTGCGCCAGGGATTTGATCAATCCTCTCATGGAGGGAACGCTGTAGGGCCTCCTGGCTTTCTTTGAACTGCTTGGTGAGGGTCTCCATGACCTCGCTCATTTCCGTTGGCACTGCCGATCCTGCATTCTGATTCTCAGCGCGCCTCGAGGCATGGGATGGTGAAGCATCTCTTGGGTTTCCTGCGTTTGGCAAGTTTTGTCCTCGCAGGCCGTCGATAGCTTCCCGTATCTGCCTGTTGATTTCAGCCTGTTGTCGTACGAATTCAAGGACAGCATCTCGAGAATTCCTTGAATTCCCAGGGTCGTTGGGTCTTCTGGGTCCTTGATCGGAGTTTCTACGGTTAGGAAGGTGGCTATGCCTGCTACTCCGCTGGCTGTGCGCGTCTTCTTGTTCCGCTGGGAGTGCGTCCTCGTCTTCTGCGATGGGGATCACGTTGTCATCTGCAGGAACGTCGTCTTGCTGTCCATCCACGGCCGGGTTCAAGTCTATTTGCTCCGCAGCGTTGTGTTGCCCATTAATGGCGTCGTTGTTGTGTGAGTTGTTATCTGCCATTTTAAGAAGAAAGCGAGGAGAACCAGCGAACAAACAGAAAGCGAATAAAGGATAAAATGCGATAAGCAATTAACCTATGGAAATTATTGACCGGCTCCCACTGTGGTCGCCAAATTGTTTAACCGTAATCTCGTTTATCAGGTTAATTCACAATTAAATTTATAATGCGGAGTCACGGTCAATAATCAAGATTAATCGCCTAAATGTGAACAGAAATAAGTGCGTATGGAGAATGTAAAGGAAATAAATGCTCAAAATAAATGATTGCAATAAAAGTAAGGAAATAAAGACACGACTAATGTAGCGCAATAAATGTAAATTAAATAGGAGGAACCGTATTCAGGTCGCGTGGATCTGATTAAATTCCTTCCTCGTACTCTTTATGATACTTGAACAGTAGAGTAATAAATGAGATCGTTTGATTGCGAGCAAGAGTAATCAGTATAGGCAGGAGATAAAGATTTGTATATTGATAATTGGAGTACAGATGTGTGTTCAGAGAGAGAGAGTAAAAAATTCCATACAATGCTTGTGACTAGAATTACAATATATAGAGGACTACATGTCCGTTCGCGAGCAGTTGTAACCCCTCAGGCGAGCAGTTACATCACTTGAGGATAAGACTTCTATTTTGAATGGGTTTGATGGGGAGTTGCATCCGCTCTGGCCGCTGCAACTGTTCATCTGCTCGTGGTAACTGTTCATCCTTGGTTTTATCCGTTATCTTTATGCCTACTCATATCCACGTGTCGCCCATACGTCGTCCTACTTGGACGCTTAGTCATCAATTTTGGTGACGTTGGATTTGACCCAATACATTGAGTTTATGTCAAAATTTAAAGATAACAATATTCTTCATAAGACGGAACATCCACTCAGCTTCCGCGTCTACTCGTTGAATTATTCATCGAATGTCACTAAAATATATATACACATGCATCATATCCAACTTTACCCTTCATTTTAATTACACTTTTTAAGTGAATCCATCTTTCAAATAACATACACAGTACCCTTACTTTCTTTGAAATGGTCAGTGATTCTACAGTTTAAACTTTAAAGTTTCTCAAGACAAATAAAATATCTCCTGAATATATAACTCTTTTCTTAGCATCAAACAAGCGCAAGGAACGATAGAGAAATCTCAGTGCTTATGCTAATCAATGAAAAGTTTCCTCCTTTTATCTTACTTTTAACAATGTTTCTTCCTAGGAAACATGATTTTAGTGTGATACAGCCATACAGCTCTTTCTTAGCAACATTCTAAAATACAATTAGTTAATTAATTACCCATATTATGAATTCATAATAAACTAGCAATATTCTTAAATTACACTAGCTAGCACATCATTCCAGAAATAATAATTCAGTTGGAAGTCACTAAGATTAAATAAAACAGCCATCCCCATCAAATCATCAAAAGTCAAGCCAAAGGTACAACAAACTGCGCATCCCACATGAGGAACCTTAGATCATCAACGTTTAATAAAAGGGAAAATAGCTGCTTTCGAAATACTATATAAAAACCTCGCGGTGTTGCTGTAGTAATAATTTCTCCTCATTTTCTTTGAAAAGTTCATAAAGAAACATTGTATATATAAGATTATGAGGAATAAGTCTATACCAGCGTATCCAGAAAAAATGCAATTATTTTGACTAAATCTAATATGACAAGAATGGCTTTTGAAAATAAAAGTGTTTTTTATGATGAGAAGTATTTCTAGAAGACTTTCCTATAATGATTTACATTAATGAAATATATATACTTAGGAGATTTTTTTGTTACTTACTATTGCTAGAAACTAATAGAGATGCTAATAGCTAGGAGGAGGATTTTCGTGCATGGAGTTTGGTGCAAATTAAGTGATCCAAGTGACGATTGTTTATTATATAAGTATTTACTAAGATAATTAAAAACCACAAAAGATAGATATACTAAGGAAGCTCTGTTTTAAAAGGCAGTTTTGGGACTCGTCCCGGGGCGGGGCACTTGCAAAACGCCCTGAGGCTCTTGGCCGGGGCTTAGATCTGTGAGGCTTACGTCTCAAGCGCCTGACGGTGTGCCCAGAGTACGCCCAACGCTCAATGCTCGGGACTCGCCTTATAGAACATATGCAAATAATCTGTCCAATTTCTTGATTAAGATTATTCATCCACGATTTTCTTTAAAAATGAAGTTATATTCATCGAAATTCAGAAATTGAATGTAGTTCAATCAACGAGGAATAATATTGCATGTATTATAATTTAGAATATCATGATGGTGAATATCATCTGTATACTTAATCTGAAAATGCGTAGTCGATGTTTATATCGTCACGTGTTATTGGCCTTCATGTCTTATTTCTGTCACTGAAAATTGTTGGACTTCAATTATTTTACAATTTAGAAGCAATATTATATTTATCAATGAAGAATTAATGTTTTAAATTATAATAGTAGTAAATTTTATTTTTTATTCACTTTTTATAGTAACAAATTTTTATTTTAATTATTTGAAAGTTACGGCTTTATAGTTTACTTGTATCTAATAAAAACTGTAACATTATTTAATTTCTTACAATTGTAAAAAAAAGGTTAGATATTTTGTTTCAATAATCTTTTTCTTATTTTTAATTTTCTTAAAATTTTTTAAGTATTTTCTATATTATTTTAGCTCATTATGCTATTTTATTAATTTTAAATTAATTAAAAAATAAGATTTATGGGGCTTTCGCCCCATATGTCGGGGCTTACGCCTCGCCCCATTATAAGTAAAACACCCCCTACGCCCCTGTCTTTTAAAACATTGTTAGGAAGAATTTACTTTCGTGGAGTAGCAATGTAAACTTTTTACATTATCGAGTTAACATAGACTTACAAACATCATATAACTTTTTATCCTGAACTATATTTACAAAAGGCAAAAAGATGACGTGGTATAACAAATTTAAATACATTGATCGAGTAAAGCCAATTATATACTATAGTGATATATAAATTAAAGGATTCAATTAAAACATTGTTAGAAGATGATCATGATTCATGAATAGAAATGAGATTATGATGCTTCTCCCTGCACGCAATCCATACTTCACGCTAAATCTTTAACATGTGATATAACTTGGTGCCACTTGCTCATTGCTAGTTGTTTCTTCTCCAGAAAATTGCAAATTAACACGTACAAGTGAGGTGTGCTGACACGGTTTTGCCTCAATTAATATTCCTTGATTATATCCTAAGACATTTCCAAAGAAAGTGACCTAACATTTCTAATGATCTTCTATAAAATATCAAACAACACATTCTCAAAGTGCACAACAAAAATGGCATCATCAACTTCTATTCTTTCAACCTCACTTCTTCCGTCCAAACCATTTTCTCGAACAAGAAGATCAAATACAAGAACGATGACTTTAACTATGAAAAGAGAAGCCCATGATCAAAACTATAATAATGGTAGGCATGTGGATGAAAACATGATTGTTCTTAGAAAAAGGATTCAAGAAATGAAGATGATAGAGAAGAATTACGAGCCACCAGCAGAATGGATGGATTGGGAGAAGAGCTTATATGTGAATTACAATTCGAGTATTTGTGAAGCAATGGGATTATTGCAATCTCTGTTGATGAATACAAGGCCAAGCTTGGCTTTAGGCATGGTTGCACTTATTACATTGAGTGTGCCTACATCAACTGCAGTTGTACTTTTTCATCTCATAGAGTTTACCAAAGGGGTTTTGGCTGGTGTTAATATTTGTTAAAAATAAAAAAGTATACCCATAACCGTAGTTGAAGTAGATGAAGAAGATGACGAGGAGGGTTTTTCTGTTTTTCGGTGTAGTATATGTATATAGTTTTAACGTTGATTCTTTTGATTTGTTATTATCTTTGGAAGATTCATTGACATGAATTAGAAAATGCTCATTTGTGTTTGTGGGTGTATTATATATGTACATGTACGGCTTAAGAATTGATTCTATTTTATTTGCTGTTAAATTGATAAAAGTTTCATTGGCATGAATTCTTTGATTCTAAATATTTTTTTATCTTTTGTGCGTGAGAGAGTTCGATATATAATCAATGAATCTTGGTGGAGCTAATTAAGTAATGGTGGCCACCAGGTGATGATTATGTTGAGGAGCTAATTAAGTAATGGTGGCCACCAGGTGATGATTATGTTGAGTTACGACTACCATATTGTAAATGGTCAAGGTGGCTATCCCAGTACAAGTAATATTTCTGTCCAAGTTAAGCTTTCCACGTGATCTCTGTATCAAGTCATCAAGAATTACAAGGAAAATTGGAACTCTTTTTTAGTACAAACTATAATAATAGAATAACTCTATATACACCCCCTCAATCTGGATGAGCGGGAGTAACAGACAGATTGTTTCATAGAAAACAAAAATGAGAAGAAGAGAGGCCCTTCATAAAAATATCCCCTAATTGTAAATGTGGGAGCATACTGTACCATAGCAACCATATCACAAACAACACACGAATAGGATCATGAAGGAAGATACCAAGTAAGGCTGTGCACCGGCCCGGTTCCGGCGCTCCTTGCCCGGTCTGGTCCGATCCGGCCTAAAACTTAAAAAAAAAAAAAACGTTAACGGTTCGGTACCGGTCCGATCTAGCAGTGCAAGTGCACCACTGCCGTGTCGGAACCAGTACCGGTGCTGGTTCGGTTTCGTATATATATTTTTTTTTACTTAATTTTTTGATTCTTTGAAATAAATTAAAAAATTATTGTAGACAAAATAAACAACACAAAAACACATTTTATTCAACAATACGAAAATACATTATGTTGAAAATACATAATTAAAGACTTAAAGTGACATATTGGAAAATAAAAACTAGAAAATAGACTAGAAACTAGAAAAATACATAAACCTTCAACGACTCAATTGTCGCGTTCGCGCAGATATATTCCACCATCACGAGCTGCCCATTCGAGGCTATGTTGGTTTTGCAAGTGAGTCCTAAACTTCCCTGTCCCTCCATGATTTGATCCGGATTGATAATTCCAAGTTCTCTTATAAAGAGTACACTGAGCATTGCCGGTATCGTTATTTTTCGTGATAAATTCCCAAACTTCGGATCTTCCAGTTCTTGGGTTGGAGGGACCTTCAGCAGTAGCACCTTGAGCTTGAGTAGGAGTATTTGCAGCCATTTTGATAGAAAATTTAGAAAATAGCCTTTGATAGAAAATTTTAGAAAGAAATGAATAGAAAATATTGAATTGTGATTAATTTGATGAAATATGGGAGTATTTATAAGAAAATTAGGTTGGGGGTGGCTGCTGGGGCGTTTATGGGGGTGGGGAAGGGAAAAATAGTCGTTTATGGCCGTTGCCAACGGCTATTTTTCAAAAGGGGTTGCTGAAAATTTTTGTTGGGCCGGTCCGGCCCGGTTTGGACGAAATATTTTTCTTTTTTGTTATCTTTCTGTTTTTATTTGAAAGTAGTTTTTGAATTTTAAATTAAGTATATGACTAAATAAAAAATAATAAACACTTATAAATTGATAGCAAGGCCTATAACTTGTTATTTTTTATGTAGTTATACTACTACTAAGTATTTAGTATTTAGTATTTAATATTTAGTACTTAAGTATTGAATTGCAAAAGTATAATTGAGAATATATAAAGAATGATAACTTAATAGCAAGGCATAACACTTGTTATTTTTTCAAAATAAATACTAAGTATTAAGTTAGTAGTATTTAGTATTTACTATTTAGTATTTAGTATTTAGTATTTAGTATTTAAGTATTGAATTGCAAAGAAGATATAACAAAGGATAATTGAGAATATATAAAGAATGATAACTTAATAGCAAGACATAACACTTGTTATTTTTTTCAAATTAAATAGTAAGTATTAAGTTAGTATTTAGTATTTAGTATTTACTATTTAGTATTTAAGTATTGAATTGCAAAAAGGTATAACAAAGGATAATTGAGAATATAACAAAGAATGATAACTTAATAGCAAGGCGTAACGCATTTTATTGAATAATTTTTTATTTTTTTTGCAAAGTACATAGATATTAAATTGCAAAACTACATATTAATAAAAAACTTCTCATTTTCTGAATAATTTCTTCTGGCACCTCAGGAGGAACCGGTGGCAAAGATTCATCTTCTTCATAATCATTTTCATTTTCCACACTTCCACCACCTGATAAGATTTTGGTTGAATATGATGCATCTGCTTCTTCATTTTCTTCAGCAAATCCAAAATTTCTTCGCTCCGATCTAATCCAATCTCTGAATAATACGGTCGTCTCCATTGCTTCTTCCTTCAATGAATGTCTATGATCTCCAATTTGTAATCTTCCTTGGCTAAACGCGCTTTCTGAATCAACTGATGATGCTTGAATTGTTAGAATATCCCGCGCCATTTTTTCTAAAACTGAAAACTGTGCTTGTTGATCCTTCCAAAATTGCAGTAGCTGAACACTTCCAAAATAATCAATTTCCTTGCAACCATGAAGTAAATACACATCAAGCTCGTTGAACCCTCCGCTACTCGATTGCCTGCTAGAAAGCTTTTGATTAAGGCTGGAAAAACTTTTCAATCCGACTGCAGCTCTTTTACTCGCCTGCGTTGAACTTGATCCAGCTCCACTTAGAATACTTGGAACAATATTATCAGCTGCACTCCTATACCTTTCATAAATCCATTGGCAATCTACAATTACCTGCATACAAGCTGTTTCTACACTTGGTGTTTCTTTATCAGTAATTTCCAAACTCCGATAAATTTCTCTAATAAGCATTTCGGTATTAAACCGTTTAAAAAAGGGATGTAATACAGAAGCAATGTAATAAAGTGGCGGAATATGAAAAAATATTTTTTAAATTTTTCAATCATTGCTTCTACGGCTTCTTTATAACCAAGCACTAATTTATATTCGTTAAGTAATTCTGCTATTCCAGCTATAAAATACAACATGGTAGTAACTGTAGGATAATATTGACCGAAAAATTCTTTAGTAGCATAAAAAAAAATTCTAAAAATATAAAAAGACTCTCAACAAGTTCCCAATCAGATTCATCTAGGTGATACTCTACAGCCACTTTGCCATTAAAATAACTAGTTATAGGCGCTCGTAAAGTGTAAGCAACAGACAAAGAGTCATATACAGTGTTCTACCTAGTTGAAACTTTCTTAGGAACTCTTCTAGGCTGCAAACCTTCTTTCATACACTCTACCTGAAAGTCCCTCCATCTATCCGGTTTTTTAGATCTAAAAATATAACTAATTGCGAGTCTAACTTTCACAATAGTAGGATCAAATAACTGAAGGACATCTTTTACAACTAAATTATATATATGACATGCACATCTAACATGAAACAATTCTTCAAAAGGGGGATGCAATACGGGTCTTAACTTACCAATAGCATAATCATTGTTTGCAGCATTATCAAGAGTTATACTTAAAATTTTGTCACTAATAAAAATACGCCTTACAAATATCAGTTATTTCTCTCTTAATAAATGTTCCCGTGTGTGGTTCATCGACAGCGCTATATGCTAATATTTTTTTTTACATTACCCAGTTAGGATCTATCCAATGACAAGTAAGTGTTAAATAGTCATACCCATTAACACCACGACCCAAATCAGTAGTAAGACAAACTCTACAATCAAAGTGATAAAATATATATCGTAAATATTGTCTATATTCATTTTTAAATTTTATAATATCACTTCTAACCGTAGTTTTTGGAAAACCTTGAAAAGATGGATTATATACGGTTTGAATATAATGAACAAAACCTTGACAAGAAGCAAATGTAAAAGGTAAGCACTCTACAACAATCATTTTTGCCATTTGTTCCCTATCTTTCTTCTTATCATAATGCATAAGCCCCCCGTCACTGGATTAATTTCCTGTTGAACTCCACTACCTTGAGATGGAGCCATTCTGTTCTCTGATCGAGTGTCACCCGGCCTCTTTTCCCATTCATCCTTATGATGGTTTTCTAAGTGTGTTCACAACTTTCCTGTCCCACCATGACGCTTGCCGGTTTTAAAATCCCAAACTTTTTTACAAAGATTACATTTAGCGATCTGAGCCGGAACATTTTTAGTCATAAATTTCCACACATCGGATCTTTTCGGTCGTACCGCTGGTTCTCTACTAGGAGGCATAGGTGGTAATTCAGATTCAGTTTCTTCAGGTTCACCATGAAATTGACTAGTAGGTGTTTCATCATCTAAATTAACCCCTTCGGTATTTTCTTGATATCGTGCCTGTAACATATCATTATCTAGTGGTTGATCAAAATCTATATCATGATAAAATTGCGTGTCATCTTCCTGAGTAAAATCATCTAGAAGAGAAGGAGCGCTAGAACTACCAATTGGTCTTTTACCTAGAGCACGACTACGTCTATCATCCCCCCATCGGTTAGTAGCACGTGATCTACGACCGCTACCCGTACGCCCAGTAATTGCTCTCCACACTCCAGACATTATTATAAGTAAAGCAAACAAATAAATTACTAAAATATGCTAAAAATAATATTGAACAAAAATTAAAATAGATAATAAGAAGTAAGAACGAGTTTACATGATGTCGCGTTAGAACTTAGAACGTAGAACTTAGAAGTGAAAGTTGAACTTGACCGGAACCGCACCGAACAATTTTTCACTTCACTCCAAATATTTTTTGTAATGCAATTTAGAACTTAAACCCTTTTTGCGAGAGCAATTTTGAATTATTTAGCAAATAGTCTTTGTAGAAATAAGAGAGATTGAGAGAGATTTAGAGAGAATATTATAGAAATTGTGAATAAATTGATGAAAAATTGTGGTATTTATAAAAAATATAGGTTGGGGGTATGGGGGCGCCTAGAGGGTGGGGGAGAAAAAAAGAGCCGTTTTTTTCCGTTGGCCAACGGCTGTGGGTGAAAAGAGTCATTGCCAACGGCTATTTTTGCACCAGCCCAACAGTTTTTTTTCCGGTCCGGGCCGGACCAGTTCCAGTCCAAATTGGTCTAGTTTGGCCGGTGAAGAATTGGGTTGACGGGTCAAAAAATGGATCGTTTCAGTTTTTTTTAATTGGTTCGGTTTGCGCCGGTCCGGTTGCCGGTCCAGTCCGGTGCAAACCGGACCGCTGGACACCCTTAATACCAAGCGAGTTAAGCCAGCAGTGATCACTAGTTAGTTAAGTTAAATAGTTAGGTTAGTTAGCAAAGCAGTTAGTTGCGACTAAGTCAGTTAGGATTAGGTGTATGCTAGCTCAGTATATATACAGTTGTATAGATTATACCTGTCAATCGGTCCCGGACCGACCCGTTAAGGATCGGCTCACCGGTCCTATTATCGGTCCGATCCGAACCGGTCTTTTTTTCAAGAATTTTGAGCCCGACTCGGCCCTAGCCCATTAAGAACCGGTCTGGTGCGGTCCCGGATTTATCCCCCCTTTTTCACGTTCTACTTTTAGCTAATTTGTACACTTTTCTATGTTGTATTTTGTGTAATTAATTCCAAGACTTTATAAAATCAATTAGTATATTGAAAATGAAGAGAGTAGAAACTTAAGTAATAAAGCTGGTAGTGCTCAATCTTAGCTTGTCATGTGTATTTAAATGAAGCAAAAAAGAAAGATTTCAAGACAAACCTGCAAATGACTAGCATGTGCATGTCTATGAGTTAAGTTAGGAACATTCATTATCTCTAACAGTGGCTCTGGAATATAGAAAAGATCAACACACTTGAAGCAGACAAAAATGCTTTGAATTAAGCCAAACTAAGAACGAGAAAAGTTGATTACTCATGTGAGATTTCATTATTTCATAAATAATGCATACTGTACTAGTGTGGCTTAATTATAACTATGTTTTTGAACTTTGGTTAGCAATTATACTGTTAAAGTGCGAGATCAACATCCTCTTTAACTTAACAAAATGGTTTTTGAATTAAAATAATCACCCATATCGGTCCGGTTTGGTCCAGTCGACCGGTGGGCTGGTTACCGATCTTTAACCGATCCAGTCTAACCGGTCTTTTCACTAAGTCCAGCTCGACCCACAGCCCACTTCCTCCTTACCCCAGACCATTTAATAAGAACCGGTAACGAGCCAGCCCGGCCCAATAAATAGGTATAGTATAGATTCATTAGAAGTAACTTGTACCATTTTTTCCATTTCAAGATAATGAGATTCAGTTAGTTTCTCTCTCTTCCTCTCTTAGCTTACTCACTAAGCTTTCCCTTTTCTTAGCTTCCGCTTTATCTTAGCTTATCCATGGCTGCTAACATGGTATCAGAGCACTAGGAGACGATCTCTGATCATTAAGAAACCGATCTACGAGTAGTTGTGATCATCTCACTTCACAGCTAAGATAAAATTTCTAGGGTTTACTTTTTTACAGTTCAATTTTTTTCAAAAATTCTTTGCTTTTTGCTCATTTTCTAGTCAGAAATGATGATTGTTGTTGAAAATAACAATGGGAGAACCACTTGATCATCAAGCTTCGGTGATATTGCTATCAACTACACTCATCCCCTGTTCATGCAGCCTAATGACACTCAGGTATCTCTCTGGTCTCAATTCAGTAAACTAGATCAGAAAATTATACCCTGTGGAGTCGCTCTATGCGTATTGGTTTGTTAGGGAAAAGTAAACCAGGGTTTGTTGATGAGAGATACACGAAGGATCAATTTGATGAATCTCTTCATGATCAGTGGGAAAAATGCAATGCTATTGTACTTTCATGGATCATAAATAATATTAGTAAAGATTTGCTTAGTAGCATAGTGTATGCCTCTAATGCACATAAAGTGTGGGTAGAAAGGTTTGATAAAGTTGATGGATCTAGGATTTTCCAACTGCATAAGGATATTGTGACCCTAAGTCAAGCAACAATGACTGTAGCTAATTACTTCTCTCGTCTGAGAGATTTGTGGGATGAGTTTGATGCCTTGATGTCGTTTCCTGGCTGTGCATGCCCTGAGTCTAAAAAGTATTATGAACACTTTGACTATCAGCGACTACTTCAATTCTTAATAGGACTTAATGAGTCTTATTCTCAATCTCGAAGCCATATTATGATGATGACGCATATGCCCTCAGTTAATAAGGCTTATTCCTTGATAGTTGCAACAGAAAGCCAAAGAGTTGTAGCAAACTTTAGCCAGGCATCACAGGATATTGCTCGACTAAGTGATATATTAGAAGCCAATGCACTGTATAGCCAGCGAGGTGGTAAAACAGGGACAAATTACAAAGGAAAGATGAACTCTCTAGTATGTGATCACTGTGGATAGAAAGGACACACTAGAGAAGGATGTTATAAACTCAATGGCTACCTTAATGACTACAAATTCAAGAAGAAAGGAGAAAAAAATGCACCTAGTAAGCAGCATGGTGGATGAGGCACTTATGCCAATTAAGTTGGTACTCCTGGCTTCTACTCTCAGAATGGTTGTAATGCGGGCAGCAATTATCCTTATAGATATTCTCCCAGATCACCTAGTTACAATGTTACTCCTGAGTTTATGCCCTATAGAGATCATCCACATGCTCACCAGTCTGGAATTATGGGGTGCTACCCACAAATGATGTCTCAATCAACTGGTCCATCTACCTCACTGTACTCTCAGTCACCTGCCACACCAGCTTCACAATAGCTATCAGTCATCTATTAAGATGGCTCCATTTGACGCCTTGTATCGCCATAGATGTCGTTCTCCTACCGGTTGGTTCGATCTTGATTTTTAAAACCTAAATGTTCTTATCATTGTTTATGATTCTTGTTCTGCAGTGGTGTTTTATAAATGTCATTAAAAATTGTATAAGCGATCTCATTAATTGTATGAAAT
Source organism: Petunia x hybrida (assembly GCA_037355625.1). Classification (NCBI taxonomy): domain Eukaryota; kingdom Viridiplantae; phylum Streptophyta; class Magnoliopsida; order Solanales; family Solanaceae; genus Petunia; species Petunia x hybrida. The sequence goes on along the minus strand of JBBBVM010000063.1, from coordinate 4,139,010 downwards.
CTACTCCAGACTCTAGCTCGTTTTAGGACAAACGAGAGTCTAAGTGGATGAGAATGAAACGACCTTAGGTAGTCGTTTCTGGAGTTAGGACTCCAATCGGCGTGCCGATTATCTTAAAAGCTGTGTAACGTCCATTAGAATATATGTCTGTAAAATTTAAGCTAAATCATACCTCATTTGGTAGGTCTTGGAAGAAGGTTTCAGTTTCCATTATCGGTAAATCTTAAAAAGAGGTTTTTGAGTTCGATTTTGGCGAATGAGCTCCGATTCAAAATTCAAAAGCGACGTTAGGTTTGTATGGTCATTTGTGACCTGTGTGAACTTTTAAAAGTGAATTCCAATGTCGCTCGGATAGTTTCCGCTAAAGTTCCGAAAATTAAGAATTTGATCTCTTTCCGTTTAATTCGCATCTTGAGTTTCGAGAATCCGATTCGAGATCCATCTAGTGAGTACGTCACATATATTTTGTATAGCTTGCTTGAGAAATTTGGGATCATTCCGAGTTTCGTAAGGTTCCGTTTTAATTTTCGTCACGATGGCAAATTTTCAGGAAAAAAAAAGAAAAAAGATTAAAAAACAAAAAGAAAGAAAAAGGAAAAGATGGGAGGCGGTGGCTAGATGAGGGATAAACCTTAGCTTAAGGTTAAAGTAAATAGAAACGAGGAAACAGAAACGAAAGAGAGAACGCAAATAAGGGGGGAAAAGATAGAAAAGAGAGAAAGGAAAGGAGAATAAGAAGGAAAAAATAGAATTTTCACCCGGAAACATCTAGGTAATGATGTTAATTCATTATTTCAGTTTAATGCGTGTGTTTGAATATATTTTAATGATAGAAATTAGGATATTAAACATCATTCTAATGGGTTAAATTGATAGTTTAAAGGGTTAATTGGACCCCAATAATGGAATTGATTATATATTCGAACTCAGAGAGTTATGGGCTACCCATAAATGTAATTTATTTAGGGTTTGATTATGTTATTTTGAACCATGTACGTAGGCCTAGACTGTGTATCGCATATGTGAATCAGGTATCGGGTTCCTGACTGGATTGTTCTAAAACGTAAGGAATGAAGCCTTTAGCCTTATTTGATATATTTTTCTGCTTATTGAATAGAGTAGGATCGTTTGGCAATGAATCCAAAGGAAAAAGTGGTTGTTGAGTAGCAGTGCTAACTATTGAATAAGGTAAGTGATTATGTTCATTTCTTTGGTAGCCTTTGGCCTTGTGGATATTCTACCACGTATTCCTTACGTGTATAGGTGCCGATAGGCGTACTTATTACGTCTTAGTTTTGGATGTATATTGTATATTATATGGTATGCCTTGTTGTTGGTATTGCATTGAGCATAGAAGTATTGTACTTTGGTTGTGAGCTTAACATATACTTCCCGGTAGTCGATGAGGGTCCCGCACCGGTGAAGGGTTATTGTTGCATATACTTCCTGGTAGTCGATGAGATTTCCGTGCCGGTGAAAGGTTATTATTGCATATACTTCCCGATAGTCGTTGAGGGTCCCACGCCAGTAAAGGGTTATTATTGCATATATCTCCTAGTAGACGATGAGGGTCCCACGCCGGAGATAGTGTTCGGGCACATGTGACCCCATTGCATCATGATACATTCTTTTCATATCTTTATATGTATTTTGTGAGCTGTATAGATTTGTTGCATTGATTATTTCTGAATGACTTATCTGGTTGACTGCCATGGCTTCTGTTTCCCTAGCTAGCATAGCTATTTTTCGAGGTCGCTAGTTTGTCCTCACTTATTGAGTCCTATCAATTCTTGTGTTTTCTTTTCATTTGGCAGATTCTGCTCCAGGATCTAGCCAGTCGCGTCGTGATTGAGGAGCAGTACATTCCCAGCTATCTATGGTGAGCCATCTTGTTCATTGCGGCCACCAGCTGTAGATATTGTAGTTTATCTTATTTTTGCTCCGTTCAGGAGATGTGTATATCTTTTTCACTTCTTAGATGTCTGATTTGGAAACCTCTAAACTTGTATATTTTGGGTAGTTAGCTGTATTATTCAGACAGTTTGTATATATGTACACCCTTGGGAGTTATCTTGTGTTGTTAAGGTTAGGTTCATTTTATTTTCAAGGTAATTCTACGTCATTTATATCGATTCAGTCAATGGAGTTTCAACCGACGGGTTTAGGGGAGGTGGTCGGGTGCCCGCACAGCCTAGTCGAGAATTCAGGTCGTGTCAGTTGGTATCAGAGCTCAGTTTAGATTCTTTCCAAATCATGACAATGTCTAATAGAGTCTCGCTGATCGGGCGAAGACGTCCGTACCTATCTACGAGAGGCTATGGTGGCATTTAGGCAGTTTTACGAGAGGCTATGGTGGCATTTAGGCAGTTTTCTTTCTTTCCGTTCTTCTCGTGCGTGGATCTTTTTACCTGAGGTTAAGTATCTTTGTTAATTCATTCGTATTAAATAGAGAGAACGCGTGCAATTGCTCAGCGAGAGATGGAGGAGTTAGAATGGGAGAGTAAGAGATTCCATGGTTTAGGGCATCCTAGTACCTCGTCTGGAGGTAAGAGTTATCAGCAGCAGAGCAGGCCACCTGTTAGGCAAGTTCAGCCTCCGTCGTGTGGTTTTCAGAATGCATCTGCTTCTTCTCAGGGTTAGTTTCGATTTCGCCCCTGAGATCAGTCTCTGTTTGATTAGCATAGATTTGCTCCAAGGTGCTTTATCTGTCAGGATTTAGGGCATCATAAGAAGAATTTCCCCTTATCTTCATTAGCATGATAGTTAATGTTTTTTCCCTCGCCCTCCGGCACCTATGCAGTAGCAGCCTTAGGTTGTTCCTTCTGGGTCTCGGCTAGCTAGAGGTGCCCCACCGTGCGGCAGAGGTTGTGGGCATGGTTCTGGTGGTTCCTCCAGAGGTGGTTCTCAGAGTGGTGGCTCAGCTCAACCGCAGAAACAGCTATATGCATTGCAAGCCAGGCAGAATGCCGAGGCATCCCCATGTGTTGTTACAGATATCTTATCTATTTGTGGTCGAGATGCATATTCTTTGGTAGATCCAGGATCCACATATTATATGCGTCTCTATGATCCATTCTGTGTTTCTACTCCTATCGGAGACATTATTGTTATGGATCGAGTTTATCCAGCTTGTACGATATTCTTTGGGAGTCGTGAGACCCTGGTAGACCTTCTGGTTTTGGATATGGTCGACTTTGATATCATTATTGACATGGATTTGTTGGCGACGTGCTACGCCACTCTGGATTGTCATGCCAAGTCTATCCGGTTATCTATTCCTGGCTTAGCGCCGGTAGTGTGGCGGGTTCTCCACCTACAGGGCGTGTTATCTCTTTCCTACAAGCGAGGTGGATGATGAATAAGGGGTGTTAAGCGTATCTTGCCATGATTCGGGATACCACTATGGAGATTCCATTTCTCGATTCTGTTCCTATTGTAAGGGAATTCTCTGATGTATTTCCAGATGATCTCCCAGGACTTTCTTCCAATCGGGAGATCGAGTTAGGCATTGATATAGTGCCAGGGACTCAGCCTATTTCTATTCCTCCTTATCGCATAGCTCCGTCAGAGTTGAAGGAGCTGAAGGAGCAGTTGCAGGCTTTGCTGGATAAGGGATTCATTAGGTCGAGTATTTCTCTGTGGGGTGCTCATGTTCTATTCATGAAGAAAAAAGATGGGACTATGTTGATGTGTATTGATTATTATCAGCTAAATAAGGTCACCATCAAGAATGAGTACCCCTTGCTTCGTATTGATGATTTGTTTGATCAGTTGTAGGGTGCCAAATTCTTTTTTAAGATCGATTTGCGATCTGGTTATCATCAACTGAAGATTCGGGAGTCAGATATCCCGAAGACTGCTTTCAGGACTCGTTACGGCCATTACGAGTTCCTAGTTATGTATTTTTGACTGACTAATGCTGCTTCAGCTTTTATGGATCTCATGAACCGGGTGTTTAAGCAGTTCCTCAATTCCTTTGTTATTATCTTCATTGATGACATTCTTATCTATTCTCATAGCCACAAAGAGCATGATTATCATTTGAGGGTGGTTCTTCAGACCCTCCGTGATCGTAAGTTGTATGCCAAGTTCTCGAAATGTGAGTTTTGGCTTGATTTTGTGGCATTTTTGGGTCACGTAGTATCTAGTGAGGGTATCAAGGTTGATTCGAAGAAGATTGAAGCAGTGTAGAAGTGGCCTCGTGCTACCACTCTGGTGGAGATTCGCAGCTTCCTTGGATTGGAAAGTTATTATCGAAGGTTTGTGGAGAATTTCTCCACTATTGCAGCTCCTCTGACTCGCCTGACCCAGAAGGCGGTTCAGTTCCGATGGTCCGATGAGTGCGAGGTGAGCTTTCAGAAGCTCAAGCCTTTATTGACTTCAGCTCCAGTGCTATCCCTTCCTTCTGGCGCTGGTGTATTTGTAGTCTATTGTGATGCATCCCATGTGGGTCTTAGATGTGTTCTTATGCAGTACGGAAAGGTAATTGCTTATGCTTCCAGGCAGCTGAAGCCGAATGAGAAGAATTATCTGACTCATGATCTAGAGTTGGCAGCTGTGGTCTTCGCTTTAAAGATTTGGAGGGATTATCTTTATGGCGAGCCTTGTGAGGTGCATACTGATTACAAGAGCTTGTAGTATTTTCTATCTAAAAAATATCTTAATGGCTGGCAGCGGAGGTGGCTTGAGTTAATTAAAGATTATGATTTCACCATCTGCTATCATCATGGGAAGGCAAATGTTGTAGCAGATGCCTTGAGCAGGAAGTCTATGGGCAGCATGGCTTTTCTTTATGCTGACATGAGACCTTTGCCCCAGGATATGCAGTCCCTTGGCGACTCCGAAGTGAAATTTCTTCGCCCAGACTCCAGCCGAGTCTTGGCATGTATTGTAGTTGAGTCTTCCTTAATTAGTTAGATTAAGGGAAGACAGTTTGAGGATCCTCATTAGCAGGAGTTGCGTGGTCGTGTCCTAAGTGGGGGATTTCCTTCCTTCAAACTTGACTCATATGGTATTCTTCGGTTTAATGGCTGACTTTGTGTCCCTGATATTGGAGATCTGAGATAGTCAGTACTCCGCGAGGCTCATAACTGGCGTTATTCTATTCATCCTAGCATTACTAAGATGTGTTAGGATCTCCGAGAGCTATAATGGTGAAAGGGGATGAAGAGAGATGTGTTTGATTATGTTCATTGCTTGAACTGTCAGCAAGTTAAGTTTGAGCACCGGAGATCGGCGGGGTTAGCTTAGGCATTGCCCATTCCCGAGTGGAAGTAGGAGCAGATCATAATGGATTTTGTAGTTGGTCTGCCGAAGACCCTGCGGCGCCATAATTCAATCTGGGTTATTGTGGACAGACTGACTAAATCAGCTCACTTCATCTCTGTGAAGACTACTGATTTAGCTCAGATACTGGCTTGGATTTTCATTGGTCAGGCAGTTAGGTTGCATGGTACTCATGTTACTATCATCTGAGATCGGGATTCCCAATTTACTTCCCAGTTCTGGCAATCTTTTCAGAAGGAGTTGGGGACATAGGTGCAGCTTAGCACGATATTCCATCCTCAGACTGATGGTCAGTCCGAGTGGGTTATTCAAGTTCTGGAAGATATTTTGAGATTTTTTGCATTAGACTTCGGAGGCTACTAGAATGATCATTTGGCCTTAGCGTAGTTTTCTTATAATAATAGCTATCAGTCCTCCGTTCAAATGGCTCCATTTGAGGCCTTGTATCCCCGTAGATGTCGTTCTCCTATCGGTTGGTTCTATCTTGATCTTTAAAGCCTACAAGTTCTTATCGTTGTTTATGATTCTGGTTCTGTAGTGGTTTTTGATAAATATCATTAAAAATTGGTGTAAGAGATCTCATTAATTGTATGAAATCTACTCTAGACTCTAGCCGGACGAACGAGAGTCTAAGGGGAGGAGAATGAAATGACCTTAGATAGTCGTTTCGGAAGTTAGGACTCCCATTAATGTGCCGAAAATCTTAAAAGCTCTACAACATCCACTAGGACCTGTCTGTAAAATTTGAGCTATATCAGACCTCGTTTGGTAGGTATCAGAAGAAGGTTTCAGTTTTCGTTATCGGTAAATCTTAAAAAGTTCGATCTCAATTTTGGTGAATGAGCTCCGATTCAAAATCTGAAAGCGCCGCTAGGTTTTTATGGTCATTTTTAACCTGTGTGAACTTTCGAAAGTGGATTCCGAGGTCGTTCAGATAGTTTTTGCTAAAGTTCCGAAAATTAAAATGGAACCTTACGAAACTCGGAATGATCCCAAATTTCTCAAGCAATCTATACACAATTTATGTGACGTAACTCACTAAGACGGATCTCGAATCGGATTCCCAAAACTCCAGCACCAATCATATGTCATATAATCTAAAACTGATAAGTGTCATCCTTTAGCTGAAACATATCAAAGCAAAGTTCAACTACCCACAGGCAGTGCAGTATCAGTGTCTCATGCTGGTAGCATTTATGTTCTTAAAGATCAGGAAATCACAAATGTGTTATATATTCCTGACTTTAAGTACAACTTACTATCAGTATCCCAACTCACCAAGAAATTAAAGTGTTCAGTGGTATTTTTCCTAATTTTTGTCTATTTTAGGACCTCTACAGTGGACTGGTAAGGGGGATTGGTAAAGAGACTCATACATTATATGTGCAGAAAGGACAACTAGTTGTTCCAACTACTAGTACTAGAATACCTAACATAAATAAGACTGTGAACTCTGGTAAATATCTCTGCATCTAGTTCACTTTGGCATAGAAGATTAGGGCATGCTCCTCTAGAAATCCTAACAAAACATGCTGAGCTGATGTGTCACATCATTGTACAGTGTGTCCTTTGGCAAAGCAAACATAACTTCCTTTTCAGCTCAGTACTATTCCACTAATTGTGCCTTTGACTTGCTTCACTGTGATATTTGGGGACCCTACAGAGTTCCTACCTATGATGGTAAGAGGTATTTCTTAATTATAGTTGATGATCACACCTGGTACACCTGTATCTTTTTAATGAATACCAAGCCAAATACTTTTGTAGTGCTGAATGATTTCCTTCTTAAAATTCAGAATTTGTTTTCAGTTACAGTGAAAGTCTTGAGAACAGACAATGGTTGTGAGTTCTTCAGTAATGAGTCTAAAAACATGATGTTTAATATAGGGATAGCACATCAGAGCACCTGCACTTATACTCCCCAGCATAATGGAGTGGCAGAAAGAAAGCAAAAGAGTATACTTAACATGGCTAGGTCACTGAGATTTCAAGCACTTGTGCCTCTCAGGTTTTGGGGTGAGTGTGTTCTAACAGCTGTTTTACCTTCTCAATATGCTGCCTTCTAGAGTAATTCAATATTAGACTCCATTTGAAATGTTGTATCACCATTCTCCATCTTTAGCTCAAATTAGAGTCTTTGGATGTTTGAGTTATCAGCCTGTCCAAAAAATCCAGATAAATTTTCATCTTGAGTCATTCCAGCAGTTCTACTAGGATATTCTGCTACACAAAAAGGCTACAAAATATATGATCTGTATTCTAAAACTCTATTTGTCAGCAGAAATATTATTTTTCAAGAAAATCAGTTCCCCTTCAGACAGTTGGGGTCTGTTGGATATTTCCTGTTCTGGAATTGCCTACTGAGTGTCCTCAGAATGATGTCACTCCACCTTCTAGCTCCACTACTACTCTTCCTCCTGCAGTTTTAATACATGAGAACACACATGATCACATATATGTTGCTGACAGTCATCCTGAGGCTCTTGTAGAACCTGCAACTGTATTACCTGATGAAGCAGATGTGCCTGATACTCTGGTGGCAAGAAAAACTCCTAGAGTCAGCAAAACACCTGCCTTGTTGCAAGAGTTTATTGTATCAAGGCCCAAGAGCTCACAGTGCTCCTATCCTCTATCCTCCTATGTTAGCTATGAGCATATGCCACTAGACTACAAGCAAGATTTAGCAGCATATTCAGGCCTCTCTGAGCCTAAGTCATTCAAAGAAGCAACTGAAGATCCTAGATGGGCTGAGGTTATGAAGAATGAGATTGCAGCTCTTGAAGAAAACCACACATGGAGTATTGTGGACATGCCTCCTGATAAGTCCCCTATAGGTTGCAAGTGGATATTTAAAATAAATTACAAAGCTTCTAGTGAGGTTGAAAAGTTTAAGGCCAGATTGGTGGCCAAAGGCTATAGCCACCAGGAGGGGTTGACTACAAAGAAACATTCCCTCCTGTGGCCAAAATGGTCACGGTGAGGTCTGTTATAGCCATTATAGCATCAAGACACTGGTACATCTATCAAATGGATGTACATAATGCCTTTCTAAATGGTGACTTACTGGAAGAGGTGTACATGACCATCCCTGATGGGTTTGCTAGACAGTGGGAGCATAGGAAAGTCTGCAAACTGCACAAGTCATTGTATGGCCTTAAGCAGGCCCCAGGCAATGGAGTATGAAACTTACAGAGGCACTACTTCAAACGAAGTTTGTGCAGAGTCACTTTGACTGCTCTCTATTCACCAGAAGAGCTGGTACTGATATAGTGGTGACACTTGTTTATGTTAATGATCTGCTGATAACAGGATACGATCAGACACTCCTGCACAATATAAGGGAAAAGCTACAACAGAGGTTCAAAATAAAGATCTAGGTGAGCTCAAGCTCTTCTTGGGAATTGAAGTAGCAAGGTCAAAAGAAGACATTATAATGAATCAGAGAAAGTATGCTCTTGAGTTAATTGTCGAATCTGGACTGAGTGGATCTAAACCAGTTAGAACTCCTCTTGAACTAAATCAAAAGTTAACATCTGTGGAGTATGATAAGGTGGTGCAAAACAAGTATACAATATGTGACAAAAGGCTCAAGGATCAAGGTGTATATCAAAGGTTTGTGGGGAAGTGTTGTATCTAACAATGACTAGACCTGATTTGTTCTTTGCAGTCTAAACACTGAGTCAGTTCATGTATTGTCCCAAACAATCTCATATGGATGCAGCTCTGAGAGTGGTAAGATATGTCAAAGAAGCCCCTGGCTTAGGATTGTTGATGCCTGCTAAACACACAAGTCAACTGATGGCCTTCTGTGATTCAGACAGGGGTACATACTTAGAAACCAGAAGGTCAGTTAAAGATTATTTAGTGAAGTTTGAGGATGCCTTAATATTGTATTGGATAAAAACCATTGTCACTTAAGGGTGACACGTGTCTGCCACGTGGCACGGACAGAGGTTTTCCCAGACAGACATCTAACGGATAGATGATCGGCTAGGCGGTTACCACGAGCAGGCCCAAGGCAGTTACGCGACGTCTCCCCAAATCGATGAGATTCGGATGAACAGTTACCTGTTTAGACGCAACTGCTCAATGAATGGTTACAAGGGCAACGGCTACCCAGCAGTTACATATCCAGCGGTTACGTACCCAGCGGTTACACACCCAACGGCTGCCTAGCAAAATCTATATAGCGTTTATTTTCGAATCATTGTAACATTACATTCTCCTCTCTATCTACAATATCAATAAAATACTCCCTCTACTCTCGCTCTCTACTGTTCATCATTTACGTTACTGCATACTTTGTTCTCAAGTCTTCAATATCAAGGGATCCTCACCGAGATCAAGCGATCTAATACGGTTCCTTCTATTTATTCAATTCATGCTTTAATCTTATTTATCTTCGATTATTTTGTATTATTTTCATATCATCATTAATTATCATCACACCTCCATTGAAAATCGTGCATACACTCGTAATCTCGCAATTAATGCAATCCTGTATTTAAATCGGTTAAACACTTAATCTAAACTATTGATCGTGACTCTGCAAATACAAATTTAATTGTTAATTGGCCTAAAATCGGATATAGGTTAAACAATTTGGTGACCACAGCGGGAGCCGGTCAATAGCCTCTATAGGTTAACAGTTTATCTTTTCCCTGCATTGTATTCTTTTTTGTCGATCTTTTGTTTGTAACTAACATGGCAGAAACCGCTTCACAAGGAACTATGGTGGGCGGAAGTCGAGAAAGTACTCCTCCATCAAGCCCTAATTACTCTCCAGATTACTCATCCGACGGGCAAGAACGTTCTTCCTAGGGACCAAGTAGGCAACGGAACAGGCGAGAATACTCTCAGAGTAGAACCCCACGTAGAAGACGACACCATAGAAGTATCTCCCCTAGCACACGCCGCAGTCCGCCACCCCGGGACCAAAGGAATCTCCAAGAAACAATCTTTGAGTTTATGCAACAACAAGCGAAGGTCAACAGGGGAATAAACGAGGCGATCAATTCTCTTCGAGGGCAAATCCCATCAGTTACGGGGACTAATCCTGCAGCTCAAGGTCGAGATGTTCCTTCTTCACACACTTAAAGGCAAGATGGAGAATAAAATGCGGTCAACAACGGAGGAACCATGGATCCAGAAGCCAATCAAAATCAAAATGGAGGATCTGTGGTATCCACTGAAATGAGCGTCGTCGTGGAGGCACTCACCAAGCAATTCAAAGAGAGCCAAGAAGCACTCCAAAAGTCCCTCCACGAGAGAATTGATCAAATACCCGGCGCTCCACCCACATTAAAGAATATTGACGTTCAACGCTACTCGCAAAGGCCTTGGAAGAAGGAAGCAGCGCCGAAGGCGATACCAAAAATGTTCAAGATACCAAACATTCCGAGATAGCGTGGAACAACCGATCCCAATGATCATCTCATGATGTTTAGCAATTTTATAAAAGCAAGTGATCTCACCGATGAGGAGATTAAATCAGTGCAATTGAAGAAATTCGTGGAGACCCTAGCGGATGAAGCTCTACGATGGTACTCAATGTTGCCACCAAACTCTATTGGGTCCTTCGCGGAGATGGCTGAATTGTTCGTAAAAGCCCACACAGGCGCTCAATGACGGAAACTCGCGTGGAAGACATCTTTGAGATCAAGCAAAAGCCCGGCGAATCTCTCCGAAGATATGTGGACCATTTCCAAAGGGAGCGCATGTTGTTGCCCAACGTACCGGACAGATGGGCGGCCATTGCATTCACAAACAGTTTGGATGTCAAAAGCTCAGAAGCCATGCGCAGGCTATACGAATCTCTTCGCGAATTCCCAGCAGCCAATTGGTCCGATGTCTACAATCGCTACAACTCCAAAGTACGCATTGATGAAGACAAGCTGATAGGAACTAATGCCCGAGGAAAGAGTCAATCACGAAGCGGTGGCTCTGGCGGGAAGATAGAGTCAGAAAGGTCGGATGTATGCTACGAACCGTACCCTGACCGATCACGCAACAATTCCAAAGGGCGCGGTCGCAATAACAAAGGGCTAGCACGAGGAGACGATTCAGAATCAAGTGCTCGCGGAGCCCCAAGTCTACCAAACTTCAATGTAGAAACGACGAAACTGATCGCAACCCTCAAAGATATGGGCAAAAAGGTCAAATGGCCAAAAAACATGAAGACCGATCCAAGTAAGAGAAATCAGGACCTTTGGTGCGAATTTCATCGCGACCACGATCACACCACTGAAGATTGCAAGGCCTTAAGATACGAGGTCGCGCATTTATTAAAACAGAGATTCCTAAAGGAACTTCTAACCGAAAAGGGAAAGCAAACTTATGTGAAGGCTCAGCAAAACAAATCTGGCCCTCCACGAGCATCTTCCCCGAAGAAGACAGTTAACATTATTTCAGGCGGGATCGAAGTTGACTCCGTTGTTTTCACAGCGAAGAAATACGCAAAGGTCTCTATTACAAACACCAAGCGTCCACGGCCAGAAGAAACAATAACGTTTGAAGATACGGACACGGATGGCTTGCAATTCCAACATGTTGATGCGCTGGTCATAACATTACGTGTAGCAGAGTTTGATATCAAAAGAGTGCTCATTGATGCGGGCATGACACGACCCGAAATCTGGTTAGGCCGTGCGGGCACCCGACATCCTCCCCTAGACCCGTCGGGCGAACCCTTACCAATTAAATCAGGAAAATAAATATAACAATTTACAAATAAGGACAAGACTTAAAATAAAAATACAGACATACTGATACCTCTAAGCTGTACCAAAGAAATTACAGCTGACTACCCAACATGCTAGGTTTAGGGCTATCCAGACCAGACATCTAAGAGTACAAAAGAAGACAGATACCTCCTGAAGGGAGCAAAATGCAACTGAAATAATGAACAATAAACTGGTGGCCATCCGGAATAAATCTGGCTCACCCTGACAGCTGAAGTCGTCTTCGCTCCTGAACAACGCGGCGAACTCAATTTTGGAGCGAACCTGCCGAAATGAAATAGATAGATAAGAAACAAACAACAAACAAGGGTGAGTCAAAAGGACTCAATAAGTGGGGCAGACTAGCCACCTCAAAGAATAGGATAGGTAGCCAGGGAGAAGAAACAGATAAACCAAATTCCTTTTATTTAAATTATAAAAAGGCAGAGCCAGATAACAACCGGAAACACGTAAGAAACTTCTAAACTCAACCAAGGGTGCGTGGCAGAAACATATCAACAAATAAGCGATGCACATATAAGCAGAACAGTAGTCATGTACCGCAAGTCTACACAATGGTATGAATTCAGATGAAATGAAATGAAGTGAGATGAAATGAAATGAAATATGATGCAAAGGGTCACATGTTCCCGTCGTCCCATCTCGAAGCGGAATACTCCTGCATTCGAGGGGAATCCAATCTGATAACCAACTGGAGCAGAATACTCCTGCTCCTGGGGCGGAATACTCCTGCACCCGATATAATATAAACCAGAGGCGGAATACTCCTGCACTCTCTTGGGGCGGAATACTCCTGCACCCGATATAATACAATGGAGCGGAATACTCCTGCTCCTGGGGCGGAATACTCCTACCCTCAATATGATACAATGGAGCGGAATACTCCTGCTCCTGGGGCGGAATACTCCTGCCCTCAATATGATACAATGGAGCGGAATACTCCTGCTCCTGGGGCGGAATACTCTTGCCCTCAATATGATATGCAATGTAATGCATATGAATGACATATAATGCATATGAATGCAATGTGATGCAATAATAACCCTTCACCGGCGCGGGACTCTCATCGACAACCGGGAAGTAGATGCCAACTCACAGCCAGGGTACAATGCTCAGATCTTCATTGCAATACCAACAATAGGACATAACATATAATATACAATGTAAATCCAAAGCTAAGGCGTAATGAGTACGCCTATCGGCAGCTACACACGTAAGGAACACGTGGTAGAAAATCCACGAGGCCAGGTGCCTCCAAAGAAATGGATATAAACACTTACGTCGTTCCAAAGTTAGTACAACCACTCAATAACCGCTTTGTCCTTTGGATTCATTGCCAAACGATCCCACTGTGTTCAATAACCAGAAAAATATATCAAATTAGGCTGAAGGCTTCATTCCTCACATCTTAGGACAATCCAGGTAGGAACCTGATACCCTATTCGCATACGCAATACGCAGGCCAGGCCTATATACAGGGTTTAAGGCCACATAACCAAACCCCAAATAAATTACATTTATATATTGCCCATAACTCACTGAGTACGAATATATAATCAATTTCGTTATCGGAGTCCATTTGACCCTTTAACTATTAATTGAACTTATTAAAACGGTGTCTAATATTCCAAATTTTACCGTTAGAACAGATTCAAACACACGTAATAAAATCAAATAATATATTAGGATCATTACCTGAATGTTCCAGGGTGAAAATTCTACTTTTCTCCGGCCCCTTTTCTCATTTTCTGGCATTTTTCTTCCTTACCGCGTTTTGTCATTCTCTCTGTTTCTGAATCTTCTTCTTCTTACTGAATACATAATCAGATATGCTCAATAGCATATATGTATGCCACCGCCCTTCATTAATCCATTTTGTCCTTTTTTGAATTTTGTCTTTTCCATTTTTTTTTTTTTATTTTTCTTTTCGCGACGAAAATTAAAATGGAACTCTACGATATTCGAAATAATTCCAACTTTTGCATACAAGTTATACAAAATATATGTAACATACTCGCGAAGGCGGATCTCAAATCGGACTCCCGAAACTCAAGATACGAATTTAAATGAAAAGAAGTCAAATTATTTAACTTTCGGCATTTTAGCGGAAACTTGCCGAACAACATCGAAATTCATTTTCGAAAGTTTACAAAAATCACAAATAATCATACGAACCTAACGGCGCTTTCGGATTTCGAATCGGAGCTCATTCGGCAAAAACCGAGCTCGAAAATCTCTTTTTAATATTTATCGCCAATAAAAACTGAAACCTTCTTCCGATGCCTACCAAACGAGGTCTGATTTAGCTCAAATTTTACAGACAGGTCCTAATGGACATTACGAATATTTTAAAATTATCGGCACGCCAATCGGATTCCTAACTTCCGAAACGACTGACCGAGGTCGTTTCATTCTCCTCCACTTAAACTCTCGTTCGTCCTCGAACGAGCCTAAATCTAAAGCAAAATTCACGCAGATAATAAGAGAACTTACACGACCTTCATAAGCTACTCCACGGGCCTTATCTCCTGATTACAGAATCAGAATCATAACACGCATATCGTACTTTTGGAATAAAATATAACTGGATAATATAATGATACCATTGCACAACTTATTCTGACTAAGCGGATCCTTCCTTGATTGCGAGAAGAGAGTTCTACATTTTTGAAACGAAGATACACAGAACTTTGAATGGGTTAACATGATTAAGTCGATAATCACCTCTTCGATATACCTTTCGATATAAAACAGGTCGATGGAACTAAGAATTAGCTCACTCTTGATACAATAGGGGAAGATTTTGAAGTACCTTGTCATTACACACTATAAAAGATTTGATGCAAGCTATACTATATTTTTACGAACGCACTATGCAACATCTCAGCTGATGTTAGTGTTGTTCCGCAAGCTCCTTGTGGGAATGTAGATACTCATATCCTAATGTATGTCAAAGGTTCATCTGAACAGGGTCTATCGTATAAGGATAAGGATCATGCAACTACTACTAGATAGTATGATGTAGACCAAGAATGATCTTCAGACTGAACATCTACTTCAGGGTATTGTCTTTGGATTGGAAATATTATAACTTGAAAAAGTGAATATAAAAGATACATGTAGTTGGACTTTCAGCTAAGGCAGAATACCAGCTTCAAAGTTGATTACATGAGCACTTACAACGCTAAAGTAACTTCTCAAAGAGTTGGGGTGTGAGAGAGATATATGATGGATTGTCGACAAGCTGCACTAGACCTTTAAATTTCCATGAAGTAAAACAGCGTCAGTATGGGGATCCAGTTCTACTTGAATACAGACAGATAACCAGAAGAAAACCGGAGTAGCCATACAGGGATACTACTGACGGTGTTCTCATGTATAAAGATAGACTTTGAGTTTCTGATGTTGCAGATTTACGCGGGTAGATTATGATAGAGGCACATTATTCCAAATACAGTATTCATCCAGGTTCGACTAAGATGTACCATGATCATAAGCAGATTTATTGGTAGGACGGAAAGAAGTGTGACATAGCAGAATTTGTGGCTCAGTGTTCTAATTGCTAGCTAGTTAAATTCGTGTCATCTTTCCAGAATTTATGCTTTCAGCAAATAGGTACGTATATATGATCAAGTTGCTAGCTTATCTCTGTTATTAATAGATTATTAGTGGGTTTAGGAATGATCGACACTCATTGTAGATTTTTGTCGTGGCCTTACTTTGGGTCGTGAGAAAAGTGGTATTAACACCTCAGAGATTTAATATTACCATTCAGTATTTGGAGGAAGACTCCTCCACTTAAAGCACAAACTCATGCAGCCATTTGAATAGGAATAACCATCCTCACACAGTCTGCTGGACCAAAGAAGATTTAGCTAAAAGCTGAATGTAGGCAGACCTAAGCTACCAACCACCCTTTCGAGTTGCCAAACAGCTGCAACTCTCAAGTTCACAACTCCATACCTTTGCTGTAAACACCACCGCCTGATGGATGGTACTTCGATATAAAAATTTCGGCAGAGTTTCCCCTAAAACTGGATGATCCGCAAAAACAGAACCAGCATTATACTATACATGGGAATGGATACCCGGATAAACTGATATCCAAAACAATAATATGCTTACCCGATTACAATAACACGTACTCTGGCTCACCACAGGGAGCATCACAAGCGGCTACCAACTGCCCAAGCTTGCCAGTGCCGAACAAAGAAGAGATGGCAATGGACCGAGGATAGAAATAATTAGAGCTTCAGGAAGTTCATCTTCTTATTTGCTTGGCTACCAAAGCTAGACTACTAACGAGTCAAAGTAGCCCAAGAATCTCAATTGAAGAAACAGATATTAAATGAGTTTTATGGAACAACATCCATGCCAATTTGACCTCCCAATAAGAAGGAAACTCTGACAATTTACCAGAAACCCTTTTATAACACAAACAAGCTCATAGGATAACATAACTTTACTAGCATTTTGAACCAAGAGGAGATACGTAGATCGAATATTACTTACTAATCACTTTGCACCGAAAGAAATGATAACACTTTCTGATGGTGACGAATTAGGATCTCATTATCCTACCAACACGAAATTCTGAGAAGAGAGGTAAACTCTTTTGAAATAATAACAGAAGGTGGAACAACAAAATGGCAGGCAGACTATACCGACACTTAATGCCAAATCTCTCACATTTAAACCAGATCAACTAGTAGGGTCTCATAAATGCCAGGAATAAATCGTATCAGAAACTCACCCCTCTACCGCAACCGATTCTTAATTACGACAATATCCATGGAAACCGTCGAAACATGATAAGACACACCATTTTCAGATCGATCGGAAAGATAAATCTTACTTACAGATAAGGGAAGAAGAAACACATGGGTCTACTACATCGGATACCTCAGCATCCTGCCAGACTAGCAGTTCATAGAACTGCCTCTGCAGCTGAGCTGAGCCACTACCCTGATAATCACCTTGTGAAAATAACTGCCACCACGCCTTGAACCTTTACTGGATCGTTGCATTTCTCTGGCTGATTGAGATCTAAATAAAATACTTGCGACTGTGCAGGTGCCTGATGACAAGAGAAAGGACGACTGCCTACTTACCGGAGTAAGGAAAAACTACTCAAAGGATAACCAGACTCACAACAATGGTAACACTTTTTCACTGAAAATAGAAGCTGGACAGAATGTTGATAGCTATAAAGAGAAAAACTGGGTCTGATCTTGACGAACTACTGACGCACTCTGAGAATTACATGGCACACGCTGAGATAACCTGGAAGGTGACCTCAAAAAAATACTCAGAACTCCTACCTCCAAATGAGGCACCATGGTTACCCACTAGGGCCACGGGATCTCTTGATCTCCCGCTCTAACTTATGATATGCCTAGTACCGCTGAACAATATCAACAAAGACATCAAATGAAGTTTCAACCTCAATTTCTTGAGCCATCCGGGATCTTAAGGAAGGAGAAGGTCAGTAATAAATTTTGAATCTCTCAAAAGGCTCATGGACTAGTTCTTATGCATATTCAGCCATTCTATAGAATTCAATCCCATATTCTAAAATACCAACAGGCTATCCGACAGACTACCCTGTCTAATCCACTCAAACTAGCGACACTCTTTATCTCGCTTGCTACTCGAAAGGAACTTTTCCACGAATCTAGAAGAAAAATCGAACCAAGTTAGCTAATAAAAGAGCGGCCCACCAATCCAAGGCTGGACCCTGAAACTGGAAAGTAGAATAATCAACACCATACTGCACGATATAATCAAGAGACAGAAAGATACGCTGACATCATTTTATTTTAAAAAAAAACTTACACCGGGATTATCTAATGCATTGCTTGGGAATATCGGAATGTTCAACCGCGTAAAATAATATATCCTCTTTAGGCACTCGGACCGAACTGATACCTCGGCTGGCTAACCAGCCGGAACAATTGGTAGCGCAACACATATTGCCTCTGGAACATAATTCACTGCAGCAATATTAAGAACTGGAATAGGAGCTCCCTGAGACCGAACATCTGTATCTGCGGAAACCTGCTAAGCTGCCTAGCGAATAATAGGTTATTGTGGTATCTGTGTCGCCAAAATTCACGTAAAAGCATCGTAGAGAGCCAAGGGAACCACAAGGCCCTGCTCCCTTGCCCATCGCGAGCTCGTACAGTTGGGACCTCCGTAACTAGATCGTCGGCACGATAAAAAACTCTCGGGGCTTCGTCAATGCTAACCCCAAGCCAAACTGCTTCGTCTTGAACTCATACCGTTTGCTGATTTATCGCGTAAGGGTTCACAATTACCACGAAGGAATTAACGAAAATACTTTTGCATCCTAGACCGACGCACGATCAGAAAAGAAGGAAGTGAAACTTCCTAAATGCCATCATAGCCTCTCGTAGATAAGCACGGACGTCTACGTACCCATCAGCGAGACTCTACTAGACACTGTCTTAGTCTGGATAGACACTAAACCTGGCTCTGATACCAACTGACACGATCCGAAATCCGGTTAGGCCGTGCGGGCACCCGACATCCTCCCCTAGACCCGTCGGGCGAACCCTTACCAATTAAATCAGGAAAATAAATATAACAATTTACAAATAAGGACAAGACTTAAAATAAAAATACAGACATACTGATACCTCTAAGCTGTACCAAAGAAATTACAGCTGACTACCCAACATGCTAGGTTTAGGGCTATCCAGACCAGACATCTAAGAGTACAAAAGAAGACAGATACCTCCTGAAGGGAGCAAAATGCAACTGAAATAATGAACAATAAACTGGTGGCCATCCGGAATAAATCTGGCTCACCCTGACAGCTGAAGTCGTCTTCGCTCCTGAACAACGCGGCGAACTCAATCCTGGAGCGAACCTGCCGAAATGAAATAGATAGATAAGAAACAAACAACAAACAAGGGTGAGTCAAAAGGACTCAATAAGTGGGGCAGACTAGCCACCTCAAAGAATAGGATAGGTAGCCAGGGAGAAGAAACAGATAAACCAAATTCCTTTTATTTAAATTATAAAAAGGCAGAGCCAGATAACAACCGGAAACACGTAAGAAACTTCTAAACTCAACCAAGGGTGCGTGGCAGAAACATATCAACAAATAAGCGATGCACATATAAGCAGAACAGTAGTCATGTACCGCAAGTCTACACAATGGTATGAATTCAGATGAAATGAAATGAAGTGAGATGAAATGAAATGAAATATGATGCAAAGGGTCACATGTTCCCGTCGTCCCATCTCGAAGCGGAATACTCCTGCATTCGAGGGGAATCCAATCTGATAACCAACTGGAGCAGAATACTCCTGCTCCTAGGGCGGAATACTCCTGCACCCGATATAATATAAACCAGAGGCGGAATACTCCTGCACTCTCTTGGGGTGGAATACTCCTGCACCCGATATAATACAATGGAGCGGAATACTCCTGCTCCTGGGGCGGAATACTCCTACCCTCAATATGATACAATGGAGCGGAATACTCCTGCTCCTGGGGCGGAATGCTCCTGCCCTCAATATGATACAATGGAGCGGAATACTCCTGCTCCTGGGGCGGAATACTCTTGCCCTCAATATGATATGCAATGTAATGCATATGAATGACATATAATGCATATGAATGCAATGTGATGCAATAATAACCCTTCACCGGCGCGGGACTCTCATCGACAACCGGGAAGTAGATGCCAACTCACAGCCAGGGTACAATGCTCAGATCTTCATTGCAATACCAACAATAGGACATAACATATAATATACAATGTAAATCCAAAGCTAAGGCGTAATGAGTACGCCTATCGGCAGCTACACACGTAAGGAACACGTGGTAGAAAATCCACGAGGCCAGGTGCCTCCAAAGAAATGGATATAAACACTTACCTCGTTCCAAAGTTAGTACAACCACTCAATAACCGCTTTGTCCTTTGGATTCATTGCCAAACGATCCCACTGTGTTCAATAACCAGAAAAATATATCAAATTAGGCTGAAGGCTTCATTCCTCACATCTTAGGACAATCCAGGTAGGAACCTGATACCCTATTCGCATACGCAATACGCAGGCCAGGCCTATATACAGGGTTTAAGGCCACATAACCAAACCCCAAATAAATTACATTTATATGTTGCCCATAACTCACTGAGTACGAATATATAATCAATTTCGTTATCGGAGTCCATTTGACCCTTTAACTATTAATTGAACTTATTAAAACGGTGTCTAATATTCCAAATTTTACCGTTAGAACAGATTCAAACACACGTAATAAAATCAAATAATATATTAGGATCATTACCTGAATGTTCCAGGGTGAAAATTCTACTTTTCTCCGGCCCCTTTTCTCATTTTCTGGCATTTTTCTTCCTTACCGCGTTTTGTCATTCTCTCTGTTTCTGAATCTTCTTCTTCTTACTGAATACATAATCAGATATGCTCAATAGCATATATGTATGCCACCGCCCTTCATTAATCCATTTTGTCCTTTTTTGAATTTTGTCTTTTCCATTTTTTTTTTTTTATTTTTCTTTTCGCGACGAAAATTAAAACGGAACCCTACGATATTCGAAATAATTCCAACTTTTGCATACAAGTTATAGAAAATATATGTAACATACTCGCGAAGGCGGATCTCAAATCGGACTCCCGAAACTCAAGATACGAATTTAAATGAAAAGAAGTCAAATTATTTAACTTTCGGCATTTTAGCGGAAACTTGCCGAACAACATCGAAATTCATTTTCGAAAGTTTACAAAAATCACAAATAATTATACGAACCTAACGGCGCTTTCGGATTTCGAATCGGAGCTCATTCGGCAAAAACCGAGCTCGAAAATCTCTTTTTAATATTTATCGCCAATAAAAACTGAAACCTTCTTCCGATGCCTACCAAACGAGGTCTGATTTAGCTCAAATTTTACAGACAGGTCCTAATGGATATTACGAATATTTTAAAATTATCGGCACGCCAATCGGATTCCTAACTTCCGAAACGACTGACCGAGGTCATTTCATTAGTTCTGCAAATATCATTCAATCACGAGTTGTCAAGGAGATGCAACTAATGGAGAAGATCGTGCCAGTGTCGCGAGTTCTCTCTGGCTTTAACAACTCAAGTGAGAAGACCCTTGGAGAGATTACTCTCACAACTCTTGTCGAGGGGGTAGCCAAGGAGACGGCGTTCCAAATTGTCAACGGAGACATGGCCTACAACATTATCCTTGGAAGACCATGGATTCATGAAATGCAGGCTGTTCCCTCCACATATCATCAGGTATTGAAATTCCCATCAGAATGGGGAATACGCAAGATACGAGGAGAGCAACGCTCTGCCCGAGACTGCTATTCGGTGGCCCTCAAGCTGCCCGAAAAAAATAAATAGCAATCACAGTAACCGGGATCTGACGCAGAGAATGAAGAAGCAGAATATGAGGTCCCAGAATTTATCACAAAGCTAGAGGCACGAGAAAGTTAAACACCGACCGTGGAAGCTTTGGAACTAGAAGAACTGTTCGCGGACATGCCGGAGCGGAAGGTCTACTTAGGGATAGAGTTAAATAAATGCCTACGAGGAGATATCCTTCAATTCTTCAAAGAGCAGCATACGACGTTCGCTTGGTCTCATGCAGACATGACGGGTATTTTCCAAGAAATTATATCTCACAAGTTGAACGTTGACCCATATCACCGTCCAGTGAAGCAGAAGAAGCACCCCCATGGAGCTTTTCGGAACCACATCATAAACAATGAGGTTGATCGACTGCTGAAGATTGGATCTGTACGCGAAGTTAAATATCCAGACTGGTTAGCCAACGTGGTCGTTGTGGCAAAGAAAAATGGGAAATGGCGAGTTTGCATTGACTTCACTGATTTGAACAAAGCCTGTCCGAAGGACTCATATCCTCTTCCCCGGATAGATCAGTTGATTGACGCAACCGCCGGGCACGAGGTGCTCACCTTCATTGATGCATATTCAGGGTACAATCAGATATTGATGGATCCCAACGATCAGGAAGAAACGTCATTCATAATGTGCAGAGGGACGTATTGCTACAAAGTCATGCCGTTTGGGTTAAAGAATGCAGGTGCAACGTATCAGCGATTGGTCAATCATATGTTCCACAACCATATCGGTAAGACCATGGAAGTGTACATTGATGACATGCTGATCAAGTCAAAACGGGCAGAAGATCATCCGGCACACTTGAGGGAAGCCTTCCGAATACTTGACCAATACAACATGAAGCTTAATCCAGAGAAGTGCGCATTTGGAGTTGGCTCAGGAAAGTTCCTAGGCTTCATCATTTCTCAGCGTGGAATTGAAGTCAATCCTGCTCAAATCAAAGCGATTGAGTCGATTCCAGACGTGCTCCACAATCGAAAAGACGTCATGAAATTGACTGGGAGGGTGGCAGACTTGCCCGTTCATCCGATCGGTGCAAAAGTTTCTTTGATGTCCTGAAGCAGAACAAGGAATTCGATTGGACTCCTGAATGTCAACAAGCGCTGAGAGATCTGAAGAAATATCTATCCAACCCACCACTACTCTCTACGCCTCAGCACGGGGAGCAGTTGTTGATCTATTTGGCGGTTTCAGAGTCTTTGGTAAGCGCAGTTTTGGTTCGAGAAGAAAAAGGTAAGCAACTTCCCATTTATTACATTAGTAAAGCTCTAATTGATGCGGAAACACGTTACCAACCCTTAGAAAAACTGGCTTTAGCACTCGTAACTGTTGCCCGTAAATTACGTCCTTACTTTCAAGGTCATTCAATAGCTGTAGTGACAACCTTTCCTTTACGCAATGTCTTGCATAAACCCGAATTTTCGGGAAGGTTGGTTAAATGGGCGGTAGAATTAAGCGAATTCGATATTACCTACCAGCCCCGGGTAGTGATTAAGTCACAAGCCCTAGCAGACTTCGTAGCAGACTTTAGCGCTAATATATATCCTGATGCGGAAAAAGATGCAATTCTCTACACTGTGCAGGCCCCTGGTGTATGGACCCTATTCACTGATGGCTCCTCGAGCGTCAAAGGGTCCGATCTTGGACTGGTTCTTATCACCCCATCCGGAGAGACCTTCAAGCAGGCCATCAAGTGCCCGTTTATTACTAACAATGAGGCCGAATATGAGGCCGTAATTGTAGGATTGGAGTTAGCCCGAAGCTATGGAGCACATATTATCAAACTCAAGAGTGACTCTCAACTAGTAGTCAACCAAGTGATCGGAGGTTTTATCGCACGAGAATCCAGAATGCAAGTGTACCTTGCCCGTGTAAAAGAACTTTTGGCCCAGTTCGACGAATGGGAAGCGCTCCAAATTCCACGAGAAGAAAACCATGAAGCAGACGCCCTGGCAAACTTAGGGTCAGTAGCGGAAATTGGGGCGGCCAGCTCCTCGGCTGTCGTTCAACTCCTCTGCACGACCATAGATCGAGAAAAGTTTGAAGTTAATACTATAAACGCAACTTGGGACTGGCGAAATGAAATCAAAAATTATATTCTTCATGGAACTCTGCCCGCTGATGCAAAAGTTGCTCGCAAACTCAGAATAAAGGTTGCTCCATATACAGTTGTCAACGGCGATCTTTATCGCATGATGTTCGCAGGACCCCTTGCCAAGTGCCTGGGACCAAACCAGATCAACTACGTGATGCGAGAGGTCCACGAAGGTTGTTGCGGTAATCATTCTGGAGGCAAAGCGTTAGCGCGCAAATTGATCCGCGCAGGATATTATTTAGATAAGATGGAGAAAGATACAAATGATTTCGTCAAGAAATGTGATAAATGTCAAAGGTTTGCGCATCTTCTCCATCAACCGGCAGAACCGCTCCACTCAATAATCTCCCCGTGGCCATTCTTAAAATGGGGAATAGACATAGTTGGTCATCTCCCTGCTGCACCAAGAGGGGTACGTTTCTTACTAATCGTCACCGATTACTTTACCAAGTAGGTCGAAGCGGCAGCATATGCAAAGATACGACAAACAGAGGTAATTGACTTCCTTTGGCGGTATGTCGTATGTCGCTTTGGAGCGCCTAAGGAAATAGTCATGGATAATGGCCCACAATTCATCGGCCAGAGAGTGACCAGGTTCCTCGACGACTTACACATCAAGAGGATTACCTCTTCTCCATACCATCCGATTGCCAATGGACAAGCAGAGTCAACAAACAAAATAATCATCGAGTCTCTCAACAAACGCCTTGAGCAGGCCAAAGGGTGTTGGGTAGAAGAGCTGCCCGGTGTACTATGGGCTTATCGCACGACAATAAAAATGAGTACAGGGGAGACATCTTACTCATTGGTGTACGGCGCAGATGCTCTAATCCCAGTTGAAATTGGAGAGCCAGATCTACGATACGCGCATGCTACCGAAGAATCCAACTCAACCAATCTTTCCGAAGAATTGGATCTCCTCGAAGAACGAAGGGAACTAGCACTTGTACGAGTAGTCGCCCAGAAGGAACGAATCAAGCAATACTATAATCGGGGACTACGCGTACGAAGTTTCCAGGTTGGAGATTTTGTATTAAGAAAAGTATCCCAAAATACATAAGCAGCAAACTCGAGAAAATTAGGCCCTAATTGGGAAGACCCCTACAAGGTAGTCGCGTCAGTCGGTAAGGGATCTTACCGTTTGGCACGACTAGATGGCTCAATCGTCCCAAACAATTGGAATGTGATTCACCTCAAAATGTATCACTTCTGAATGGTAAAACGGTCAGTTATTCTATTCCTACCTTTTACTTTTATGGCATTCTTACTTTTATTATATTTCTCCTAAATGGTACTAACGGCCTAAACAAGGCCAGATCCGTTTAGCTCAACTGGCAGAGCTCGAAGTTCTTCAACTTCCCGGCTGTGGGTTCGAATCCCTCAACGGACACACTCCTCATTTGGTTATATGTGTTCTTTTATCTACGACCAGCCTTAACTCTTTTTATGTTAAAACTTCCCGTATTTCAACATAAAAACAAGAAGGGTGGTAAGAGGTCCCTGTAGGCCAGATAAGACCTTCATAAAGGCAAAAGACCTTGTAAAAAGGCAAGTTTTTAAAACTTTTTATGTGACAAGCTTCCACGAAAATAAGAGAAGTCGTTCACAAGGCCAGCGACTCGGCCAGAGTTAAACTATAAACTTTTTGCGTCGACTTTCAACTATCAAAAATGATAAGCAAAGTTGTTCGCAAGGCCAACGATTCGGCCAGAACCTATTGACCGCGACTCGGCCAGAATGAAACATCTGCGCAGACCATTCACAACTTATGACCTCTTCCTAGAGAAAGGCTAAGTTAAAACATACGAACAGGCTTTTAAAGACCAGAACTTAGAAAGTTCAAACCTCCAAAAGCGTTTAAACAAAAGGCACAAAGGCCACAATGCATCCAAACGTAATTACAAAGATCAAAGATTCAAGCTATACACAGTCATTGAATTGAAAGATCTGAAAAATATACAAATTGTCTTGACGAAACAGTAAAAATGCCGAAGCGGCTGACAGAAGTTTTGTTGAGTGACAAAGGCCAATGAAACCGGCCAAACAAGGATCAGAAAGTCCCAAAGAGACCTCTATCCACAACCAATCATCCAGCTCTCGTCGGATACATAAACCTACAAACTTGATAAATTTGGGGGGCATTAATTTTGGGGACTTTGACCAGAACCCGATGCACCAGCTCCATCGGCTCCGTTATCATCACCCGAGCTCTCATCACCATCTTCATCACCATCTTCATCAGACTCTTCAGGAGAAAGGTTCAACACTTGCCTCACTTCGCGAACGGCACGCTTTGCTTTCAGCATTGCTTCCTCAACGTTGATCCGACCTGCATGGACCTGCTCGAGCAATGTTCGCTTGGTTTCAAGGGCTGTAAGCTTAGCCTTGATCTCGAACTGATCGCGCAAGTTGGCCAAGTCTTTGGATAACGAGTCTTGAATGCTCATGGACTGGGCAACTTAGTCCCTGGCGGCTTGAAGCTCAGCTCGAGCACTGACAGATTCTTCCTTAGCCTTCCGCAGGTACATCTCTAAAGATCCACGTTCGTCAAGTGCCTTGTTCAGCAAAGAATTGTTTTCTTCGAGTAGAACCTCCATGTCCCAGGCAGATTGTGCGAACCCTTCTTTCTCTTCAGAAAGAAGGTCCTTTTCCTCGGTGAGCTTGTTAATCTGTTCAACTTGGTTATTGTTGGTCTCAGCCAACCGGTTAACTTCGCCCTCGAGGAAACCACACCGCCCTACCAGAGCCTTGTTCTCCTTCAGAGTCTTCAGCAACTCTTTCTTCAGATCGAGCACTTCATCAGGATTGTTGATTCTGGAACGAAACATCAACTCGGCAGCCATCAAACTTGACTGAAACAACAAAAGAAATGAGGTTAGAAGTATAAATTCAAAATTACTTCCAATTTAAAAAGTGTTTTAAAATACTTACCCGGGCAGAGTAAGCGGCAATAGCAAAGTCCAGATCTTCATCACTCATCTCCCTCATTGTCCATTCTTCACGGGGACCAATGAGCGATGAAACTGCCTTGGCCAAACCACCAGGTCTAATCACGAAGTTGACATTGGGGGCTAGTTTCATAGTGCATTCCCTCTCACAGAGCTTAGGCTCCCTAGCCTGCTCAGAAGGAAAGTTTGGGCCGAATTTATAGCGCACGCCCCGAATGTTCCTTGAACCAGTCAGACCGCTGATGAAGGTCTGCCGAATAAGCCTTGTGCTTGACTCATCAGAATCACCTGCCCCTTCAGGATCCTTTGTGTCACAATCGTGCAAATAAACGGGCACTTCCCCCTCAACAGCCACGTACTCCAAGTCCTCGAAATAAAAAACGCGAGGACTCTGGCTGCCCTCTTGGGGGATCTCTTCCTTTTCTTCTTCTTCTTTGCCAACCTTTCTTTTACCCTTGTCTGCACGAGAAGGGCCTGCCTTTACCCCGTCATCAACTCGGGGACTCCCTTCCGGAGCACGGGCAGCCTTCTCCTCGGCCTTCTTCTTGTCACTTCGGAGATAGGGCTTTCTCATAAGATCTTCAATCGTTTCAGTGTCAGAAACGTCGATCACTTCCGTTTCAAAGCCCTCTCCCCGTGCAGACTCGGGGACTGCTGCAGAAGTCCTAGTACTCTCTCTCTCTCAGGCTCGGGCACACTGGCACCGAGCGGAGTCTCACCTCCAACAGCTGAGGTCTGCCCAGCAGCAACGGAAGCCTTACGAGCAGCCTTCTTCCGTGCTCCGCCCTCACCTTCGCTCTTCTTCTTCCTCTTCAGAGAGCTGATGCCGCTAGACAACAGCTCCTCTCCACCTTCCCTCCTGCGCATTGCCTCCGCCGCAACTCTTATGGCTGCAACTTCATCCTCAGGGTCAACAGCAGGTCCTGACGGCACAGCCTGAGGGGAAAGGGCAGGGAAGAAGTCTCCTTGTGCACCTAAACCTGTAAAAGGCGAAACGGTCAGGTACAACAAAGCCACGAAGAGAAGAAATAGCTGCAATAGCGAAAAGTTCTCACCGTGAGTTTTTACGGTCAGACCCTTTTGCGTGGCGAAGTACGTCCATTCCCTCTGCTCGACAGGGAACTTCTCCAAAATGGCCTCAACCCACGCTGTCAGCTCATCAACCGATATGAGCTTGTCGTAGGGCAACTTGGCAGCTGCAAGGCAGAATCAAAGGAATAAATAAACGAAAAGGGGAAATATAAAAATTCCAAAGGAGAACTCGGGGACTTACGCCTCTTATTCCAGATTTCGGAAAGAGGAGCCTTGGAATTGAGAGATAATGCCTGGGTGCGCACAAATATGAACCGGTGCAACCAACCCCGGTCATTGGTGTGCTCAGAACTGCGCATCAAGCCTTTGCTTCCACGCATTCTGGCATTGACGAATCTGTCCTTAAAAATTTGGATGTTGTACAAAGAAATAAAATGCTCGTACTCAAAACTTTGACCGGTCTCTTCAGCAAACCAGTCAATAAGTTTTACCATTCTATACATGATGGGGCTCAGTTGCCCCGGGCAGAGAAAATACTCCCTACAAAGCCTGTCGAGCACAGGATAGAGGGGTAACGTGCAACCAGTTATGAAAGGGTAGGTGGACATAGCCGTCCACCCTGCCCTATGAGAAGTAATGTTCTCACTTTCATATACCGGCAAAATGGGAACGCTCGTGTCCCAGCCACAGTCCGCTCTAACTCGAGGGATCATCTCGGACATGATCCCAGATTTGAATCTATACGCTGGCCATACGCGTACATCACCATAATTATTGAAGGCCTTAACGCTACAGTCCTTCTCCAGTTCACCCCAGTTCTTGGGGATAATTTCTGAAAAAGTGGCATGAGCGGTCCTAGATCTAGGGATAGCCGCGGAAGAACTACCGGCAGCGGTATCCATGTTCAAATTCTTCTTAGCTTTAGGAGACATAATTGGAAAGGAATCGAAAGTTAGAAGAAAGATTGAAGAAAATTCAAAGGTTTTCAAGATTCAGAAGTTGTAGAATGAAAGCAAGCAAAAAGGGTAAATTCAACAAACCCCTATGAGTGAAAGGCCCGGCCCATCAAGTTCCCACAAGACACGTGGAGATCATCGAAGAGATTACGATCAGATCCAACCGTCAAAAGAGAAAGTAGGTTTCGCCGAGTTTCGAAGCAACATCATTACTCTGAAGCGCAACGGTCACCTCGCAACTGACAGTGGACGTGCGCACGTGACTGAGGCAGTTAAAAATCATTGCTTTTACTCTGGGGATGCGCAGTAGTCATTTCGAAACTGATGGCGGATGTGTGAATGTGGCTGGCGCAGTTACTTTTTACTTCGCGCATTTAATGCGCACGTCACTGAAACTTATCATGTTGCAGATGAAGGTTGGACTTTCCAAATAAAATTTCCCGCCAAAATTCACATCCACTCCTCGAGCAAAAACTCTGCTCGAGAAGTGCGGGGACTATCTGTATTGGATAAAAACCATTGTCACTTAAGGGTGACATGTGTCTGCCACGTGGCACATGTAGAGGTTTCCCCGGACAAACATCTAACGGACAGATGATCGGCTAGGCGGTTACCACGGGCAGGCCCAAGGCAGTTACGTGACGTCTCCCCAAATCGATGCGATTCGGATGAACAGTTACCTGTTCAGACGCAACTGCTCAATGAATGGTTACAATGGCAACGGCTACCCAGCGGTTACATATCCAGCGGTTACGTACCCAGCGGTTACACACCCAACGGCTGCCTAGCAAAATCTATATATAGCATTTATTTTCGAATCATTGTAATATTACATTCTCCTCTCTACCTACAATATCAATAAAATACTCTCTCTACTCTCGCTCTCTACTGTTCATCATTTACGTTACTGCATACTTTGTTCTCAAGTTTTCAATATCAAGAGATCCTCACCGAGATCAAGCGATCTAATACGGTTCCTTCTATTTATTCAATTCACGCTTTAATCTTATTTATCTTCGATTATTTCGTATTATTTTCATATCATCATTAATTATCATCACACCTCCATTGGAAATCATGCATACACTCGTAATCTCGAAATTAATGCAATTATGTATTTAAATTGGTTAAACTCTTAATCTAAACTATTGATCGTGACTCCACAAATACAAATTTAATTGTTAATTGGCCTAAAATCGGATCTAGGTTAAACAATTTGGCGACCATAGTGGGAGCCGGTCAATAGCCTCTATAGGTTAAACAAATATCATGGAAGTCTAATAAGCAGGACACTGTCTCAAGAAGTTCAGCGGAAGCTGAATTCAGAAGTATGGCCTCATGTGCAGCAGAAGTAACTTGGTTAGTAGGGTTGTATAATGAGCTGGGAATAAGAGTGCAACTTCCAATAGAGCTTATGTGTGACAGTAAGGTAGCAATTCAGATAGCTGCCAACCTAATATTTCATGAAAGAGCAAAACATATTGACATTGATTGTCACTTTGTGAGAGAAAGAATTTGGAGTGGATTACTGAAGACTGATTACATTTCAACCAAAGTTCATCTAGCTGATATACTGACAAAAGGCTTAGGGAAGCATCAACATGATTTTATGTTGGCTTGACTTGGAGTGAAGAACATCTTTGGACCATCAGCTGGAGGAGGGATGTTGAGTTAAACTAGTTGTGGTTACTAGTTAGTTAAGTTAACTAGTTAGGTTAGTTAGCAAAGCAGTTAGTTGTGGTAAGTCAGTTAGGATTAGGTGTATGTTAGCTCAGTATATATACAGATGTATAGATTCATTAGGAGTAGCTTGTATCATTTTTCCATTTCAGATAATGAGATTCAATTAGTTTCTCTCTCTTCCTCTCTTAGCTTACTCACTAAGCTTTCCCTTTTCTTAGGTATCTTAGCTTCCGCGGTATCTTAGGTCATCCATGGCTGCTAACACCAAGCTCACAAAGAATATGGCCAATCCAACAAGTCTCTAACAGAGTATGTAATAGCTTTGTACTCAACCTCATTAAATGTTTCGATTCAGTATTAAGTTTTCATTTAGTGTGCGCCTCTTATTAGTATATATTTTTACAAATCGAAATTGAGAATATCGAACTAAAAATCTTTCAACCCAGTCGAGCTATAAAGAAAGAAACTCTTTATTTTATTTTATTTTATTTTATACAAATTAGTAAGAAAAGATGGAAGATCCAATTAAAACAATTTAAGTTGTAACCTATTCTTAATTAGGTTTGTTCTACCTAAACAATATCATGACTCCTTCCGGGAACAAATCCTTGCTCTCACCTCCGCGCTTTTCTAGCTGTACGTATGCTCCGTTTCCATGCCCCTCAATTTCCTCCAACTTTTTCTACAAATTATTTACTTCTTAACTCTTCACAAAATCCCTCAGCCACACGGCACACACCACAAAGATTCATACAATCTAATTATCTAACTCATACATTATCTTAAAATTTGTCTATTTCTACGTAGGTTCTTTTCTCTATAAGCATAAACACCCCCCTTCAATTTCACTATTTCTAAATTAGTTCACTTCTTTTTTTCTCTTTGGCTTTCCTATATATAGGTTTCTTGGTTGTCCTCACTTTACATCTCCTCTTAATCTCTCCTTGACAATTTCTAGTCTACATCAAAGGTGAAAGCTTTATCCTTTTTCATTATTAACCATTCTGGATTTTGCATTTGCAAATATAGCCCTAAATCTCCTCTTCTCTCTCCTTTCCAATATTCTAGCCTAAAATCAAATCTGCCCACTTTCCTTTTCCTCCTTGAGAACCCTTATATACGGTTTAAAGGTGAAAGCTATATTGTTTTTCATTATTAACCATTCTTGATTTTTGCAATTGCAAATATAGCCCTAAATCTCCTCTTATCTCTCCTTACCAAAATTCTAGCCTAAGATCAAACCTGCCCACTTTCCCTTTCTTCCTGAAGATCCCTTATTTACATTAAAGGTAAAAGCTTTTTATTCTTTTTCATTGTTAACCATTCTTTATAATGCAATTACAAATATAGCCCTAAATTACCATTCTTTTAGCCTAAAATCAAATTTGCCCACTTTTCCCTTCTTCCTGGAGAAACCCTTACAGGTGAAAGCTTTATCTTTTTTCCTTGTTAACCATTCTTGATTTTTGCAAATTACAAAATATGGCCATTGCATACCCACATTTTTTTGTATCTGAAAAGGCCAAAACTTTGAAAATTTCCACCACCCCACTATCCCCATCACCACCACCACCTGTCATTCTATCCCAGGATGATGACGTCGACAACAACATACCCAGTATTATTCAACAAGTGGGGTTTGAGGATGGGGCAGACTTTACCCCTACCTCGAGTGAGTTAGAGAGGTTGTTTCCAAAAGACCCTCGGCTCAAGATTCTATCCCAAGATGAGTTAAAGAAAATAGCTGCATATAAAGCTGTAGAGTTTGTTGAATCAGGCATGGTTGTTGGTTTAGGTACAGGTTCTACAGCTAAACATGCTGTAGAAAGAATAGCTGAATTATTAAAACTTGGAAAATTAAACAACATTGTAGGTATACCAACATCAAGAATCACTCATGAACAAGCTGTTTCATTAGGTATACCTTTATCTGATCTTAATAAACACCCTATTATTGATTTAGCAATTGATGGAGCTGATGAAGTTGACTCACAAATGAATTTAGTTAAAGGTAGAGGAGGGTCATTGTTGAGAGAAAAAATGGTCGAGGGGGCGTCGAAGAAATTCGTTGTTATTGTCGATGAGTCGAAGTTGGTTAGTTGTTTAGGTGGTAGTGGTCTTGCTATGCCTGTTGAGATTGTGCCATTTTGTTGGGAGTTTACTTTGAAAAGGCTGGAAATGTTGTTTATTGAAGCTGGTTGTGTTGGGAAGCTGAGGAGGGATGGTGAAGAGCCGTATGTTACTGATAATGGGAATTATATTATTGATTTGTATTTTAAAAGTGATATGGGTGATTTGAAGGCTGCAAGTGATGCAATTTTGAGGCTTGCTGGTGTCGTTGAACATGGCATGTTTATCGATATGGCAACTACTGTGATTGTGGCTGGAAAGCTTGGTGTTTCTGTGACTAATAAGTACTAGTATTTTGTTCTTTTAGGAATGTTAGTTTTTGATTCTTTTAGCTGAGATATTAGGTATTTTGGGGGGGTGGTGGTGTTTGGAGGATATTGTACCAATCCATATTGGGAAGGTCTTGCTGGACCATTTTTGTGGCAAGTAAAACTTTGATGTTTTTTTTCATCAACTAATATATTGATATATTGGGGTGTTAGCCTCAAATTTTGAGTGTTGATTGATTAATGTGCCTTTAGAGGATGAAAGTTTCATGCTATTCATTATCATATAGCATCATTTTTGCATGGCTTAGCATTTGGTTTTCTATAGTCCTTAGCATTTGTTTGAATATATGTGACCAGCTTTGAGATTCCACGAGTTCTTGGGCTCTTTCTGTTTCTTTGAGCGTAGTAGCTGACATTTTTATACTTGATTCTTCTGAGGTCTTCTGTTAACTATCTACTTTTATGATGGAAAAATATTAATCTACCTTGTCAAGTTCAAAGATCAGCCTTGACCAAAAAGTATTGTTCAATAGTGTTTACTTTGTTGTGCATCAGATAGCTTGTAAATATGTCAAGCTTGGTATTCAAGTGGTTGAAGTTTCAATGATTTTAGGGAATGCTGCGGTGAAGTAGGGATGGGGATCAATGCCTAAGCCCACAGTAAACGTATGATGATCCCAAACAAGAAATCCAAGAATACCTATACTAATCATGGCATAAACCATGCCTAGATACCCGAAAATAGCATATTTAAACTATAAGAAAGCCTATAGTCGTCGCAATTGCAGAATTTGCACCCCGCATAAACCTGAGGTGCTTGAATTCCTGTTAACATTTAGGTTTCTTCATGGCTTGATAACTGCAATTTGCTCAAGTTGCAGCCTTTGCCTACCAATACAGGGAAACTGATATTGATAGATGAGTTATGAGTATTATAGCTTTACTGCGAGGAAAGCCTAAGAATAAGGATTGTTTACAACAAATTAACAGCTGATGAAATGGATATGCTGCTCCTTGTGCAATCTTATTGGAAAATTGATTGATCAGCTACTTTAATTTGTTTGTCATGCTGCATCTTGTGAAGTGTTGCTTCGTAGTTGGGTATTGTCGTATTGAGCTCTGTATTCCAGGTTATCAGATGCATGAAGTTTTCCAATGAAACAACATTATTTATCCTTGTCTTTTGATGTTGTTCTCTGTTGATTGTGTCTCATGTTTATCACTCTTTTGTGGGGCGAAGAAGCTTTAGAATAGGATGCTTATGAAGGAACTTTTTGATGGCTATAAAACAATTCTTACTGCCTGGAGCTTGAACTCCGCAGATAGAAGGTTATCTTTTGTTACTAATACTTTCTAGGTACTAGCTCATATTTGGCTTCTTGAGTATAAATAAATTTTACATTGCTGTCTGGAGGTGGCTCTCCTTTTCTTTGGTTCTCTCTTCTGCACACGTGCTCATACCATGAAAACGTGACAATTACCTGAATTTTGCAATACTGATTAGGTAAATTTTTACCTATCGTCTCCTTGAGATATAATAAGAAAAGGAACTTGTCATCTGTAAGGTTTTTTCTTAAGGCCGTTCCCCTTTCCATTTTCTGGTATAATCCCACGGAACGAACAAACATAAACTTTACATCATGAACATCCTTTTTTTTTGGTTGATAAAGTAAGGTTATATCATGAACATCCTTCAATTAAGGATGTAATCGCGTTCAGCCTCCAAGGATATCCTTTTTCGAGCATCATCACTTATGATGAGTAACCTTACGATTAGACTGCAGTGGGTTGCTCAGCTGTGGATCACTGATACTCATAGGTGGGTCAGTGCTGGAACAATGCAAGTCGGTGCCTCAATTTCAGAAGGCAATGCTATGACTGAGAGATTCCAGCGTTGGCTACATTTTTGCATGATATAGATGGAGTCACCTCAAATATGGATGCTGCCGATTCTCTTTTTTGGAAGGGGACAAAGTCATGGTCCTTTCTCTGTCAAATCTTGCTATACTTGGCTGAATAACAGAGGCAACAACTTTCAGACCCGGCCATGGAAAATCATATGGGAATTTAAAGCACCATATTAAATACCATGTTTTCTTTGGGAAGTGATCCAGGATGCCTGTCTAACTAGTCCACTCGCAATAGCAGGGTATTACAATGTCTAATAGATGCCACCTATGTAAGAAACAGGAAGAGAATGGAAATCACTTGTTTTGCCCAGTTGGGTTGCAAAACAGCTTTGCGGTTTTGTTCTTTGGAATATTTGGACTGAAATAGGTCATACCTAACTCTATGAAGGACTTATATCTGTTTCTGCAGATTTGCAGTTTCTGGTATGTGAGAGCTGCATGTATTTTTAGCTCCTGGAACTTCAACAGTTTTGTTGCAGATGCAGAGGCAATGGTCAGCTTACCAGAATCTTTTTTTCTATTCTTTAAATTCGAGATTAGAAGTTGTGGGAAAAAAAGTTTGAAAAGGCTGAGAGAGCAAAGGCAACAGCAGACATCACTGATTATTCCGGAATTACACTAACGACAGCAAGCGTAAAGCTTACTTTAACACAAACAAGTGGGAAAAACAAAAAGCATGTGACTGAAACTTCAACTTTTTATTTGCAGTGAGTGCTCT
Organism: Petunia x hybrida; assembly: GCA_037355625.1. Taxonomy (NCBI): domain Eukaryota; kingdom Viridiplantae; phylum Streptophyta; class Magnoliopsida; order Solanales; family Solanaceae; genus Petunia; species Petunia x hybrida. The sequence goes on along the minus strand of JBBBVM010000063.1, from coordinate 4,103,815 downwards.
ACTACTAGAGCAAAACCTCACTCGCGCCTAAAATAGTAGTAAATTATTGAACAGATGATCAACAATCCGCAAGTTCAGTAATCTCTGCAGACTCAATGGCGACTAGTTCACCCCCAGCTTTTGGTACCAGAGTCACCACAATAGTGTCTTCATCTTCAACGCCAATTTCCTCAAGCAACTCTGTTATAGCCAACTGAAAATCTTCAGGTTCTTTAACAGGACCTCCATGAACATGAGGCAAGCTAGTATAACTTCCTGCAAATTCTGCCTTATCTAGCTCATGCCAATCGAATTTATTGTCCACATAAAGGAACACATCAAATCTTATATGCTTACTACTATCAAACTTGACCTTTGCCAGAGTTAACATCTCCTCCTTTTCATCTTTCTCCTGTTGAGTCCTACCTGAAGTTGGAATACGAATAGAAAACGAACTGACCTTGTCTAACTTTGAAATTGGGAACACTTAGCTTGTGTAGCTGGTGGAACTGAACCTGGACTGACAGTGGTCTTGCTCTTTTTCAATGGCTTAAAGTGTCTCCATGGAGTTGGCATTTGTTGGTAATCATACCCCATTTTCCTAGTGTCCAAACAATCTCGGACATTCACTCGAACAGGGTTCTTGTTTTCATCATGAAAGAAGAACTCAGTGTTCAAGTAATCTTGTTTATTGATGTCCTTACGTTTACCACCTAATATCTTCCATATTGTCCACATTCTATCAACATTTGCATGGTGACAATAGAACACAGGATCTAAACCAGCTGAATAGAAATTTCCCATGTCCTCATTATTTTGTTAGTCAGGATCACCAACCCAAACATGAACAGGAGTATGAGGGATATTTTCAATAGTACCCATCCCTGTAATTGTATCTGGATCACTTCCAACACAATATATGGCTTACCAAAAAAGAGCCGTGCACATGGAGCATTTGTTACCATTTGACGGTACATTAAAGTTAAGTTATTGCTCATCATTTGTAATTCAGTTGTTTTAACATCTTCACCAAAATGACCAAGATCAATGATAGTTCCACCTCTATGGTTTTGGTCGTTTTATATCATGAAGGTTAGGGTAAACATTTGGTTGATCAAACATAGGTGGCAAACGCATACCCTTTGGATGATCCCAGTTCCAATATGGCAAAGCAAGATTTGGATCATTAATGAGTGATCCCAAGATTTTCTCATAGAAGTATAAGTACCATCTATGGAATGGGAAAAAAAGCCAAGAGAAGTGAATTTGTAGTTCCTTGCCAGCTATTTTGTAAGCACCATTACAATAAGCACAATGTATGTTGGCTTGTTGTTTGAACCCATGTGGATTATTTGGTTCTTTGAGATCAAGCTCCTTCATTCTAGTAATGGCTAAGTTGTACTTATTGTTAGTTTTAATGTAAAAATGACAGCATAACACAACGTAGACAAGCTTTGCTTAACACAAAGAGAAGCAGCGAAGTATTAAGAAAATTTAGGAAGAAGATTGAGATACTAAAAATATGCAGAGAGTTCTATATTAAAAACTGAAGAAAGAACAAGTATTTAAAACATATGTTCGGGAGAATAACTGAAAGATAATGGTCCTACTTTTAAGCCATGACAACTACCTCCTAAAAAACTGAAATTACAACATACAGGAAAACACAGTTATGCAGTCCTAAAGCAACTAACTAACACTCCTCCTTGCATTAGGAGCTGCAAATTCCAAGTTGTTGTCTTAGTAACTCGAACTTGCTGACTGGAAGGGATTTTGTAAACACATCTGCTAGCTGATCTTCAGATTTGCAGTAGACAAGAATCACTTCTCCTTTTTTCTGCACATCCCTTAAGAAAAAGAGCTTAATGTTGAAGTGTTTAGTCTTCCCATGGAACACCGGATTATGCGAAATAGCAATTGCAGCTTGATTATCAACATGAATCTCAGTACTAACTTTTTGTTCCATATGCAGATCACAAAATATTTTTCTCAGCCATAAGGCTTGATTTACTGCTGTTGTTGCTGCAATAAATTCAGCCTCTGCTGTGGATTGTGCCACAGTTTCCTGCTTCTTAGAAGACCAAAAAAAAATCCCAGATCCTAGGCTGAAGCAATATCCTGATGTACTTTTCATATCATCAACCGATCCAGTCCAATCACTGTCGGAGAATCCATAAAACTCGAAATTCTGACACTTCTTGAATTTGACGCCATAATTGACAGTACCTTTGATGTATCTTATAATTCTTTTTGCTGCTCTCAAATGCATTTCAGTAGCACAATGCATGAACCTGGACAAAAGACTTACCGCAAATAGAATATCCGGCCTTGTAGCAGTGAGATACATCAAGCACTCAATTAAGCTTCTGAAGTTTCCTTCATCAACTTTAGCAGTTCCATCCTTTTTGCTTAACTTTTCCTTCGGATTCATTGGTGTGCTCATTGCCTTGCAATTTTCCATGTGAAATTTCTTAAGTATCTCTGTTGCATACTTCTTTTGGCAAATAAAAATCTCATCATAACCTTGCTTGATTTCCATTCCCAGAAAGTATGTCATTAGCCCAAGGTCTGTCATTTCAAAAACTTGCGTCATCTCCTTTTTAAACTCCTCAACCAGCCAAGCATTATTTCCTGTCACCAAGATATCGTCAACATAAAGGGAAACAATGAGAAGATCAGTTCCTTTATGTTTGACATAGAGAGTAACTTCAGACACACTTCTTACAAATCCCAAGCTCAACAAGTGATCATCTATCCTGCTATACCAAGCTCTTGGAGCTTGTTTTAATCCATAAAGAGCCTTTTTAAGCAAACAGACCTTTTCTTCTTGTCCTTGCTCGATAAAACCATCGGGCTGCTCTATATAGATTTCTTCCTGTAGAACACCATTTAAAAAAGCTGACTTGACATCTAGCTGGAACACTTTCCAGTTTTTTTGTGCCGCAATTGCCAGCAACAATCTTATGGTATCCAACCTGGCTACAGGAGCAAAGGTGTCCGAGTAATCAACACCAAAAATTTGGGCATATCCCTTGACAACCAGCCTAGCCTTGTGTTTGTTGATAGAACCATCAGAATTAAGTTTGGTTCGAAATACCCATTTTACTCCAATGACTTTCCTATCCTTCGGCCTGTCAACTAACTCCCAGGTTTTGTTCTTCTTGATCATTATCATCTCCTACTCCATAGCATTTCTCCAGTTTTCATGTTGAAGTGCTTCCTCGTGCCCAGCAGGTTCACAAATTGCCACATTACTTCGTTGATAGATGTCAGATAGTAGTCTTGTACCTCTGATTGGAGGATGATCTACTAGCTCATCTTCCCATCGATTGAATGTTTGCTCATCCGAAGCTTCAACAGGACTTTTCTTATTTTTCCAGTCCCACTTCTCTTCCTCATTAAAGTGCACATCTCTACTGACTATCATCTTTCCTGTTTGTGGGTTATATACTTTATAGGCTTTGGAGGATAAGCTATAACCCACAAAAATTCCAGGATCTGATTTCTTATCAAGTTTATCTCTTTTGACAGATGGCACATGACAAAAACAAACGCAACCGAATACTTTAATGAAGCTTAGTGAGGGTTTCAATCCATACCAAGCCTCAAATGGAGTTTTATTCTGCAATGCTTTAGTGGGAAGTCGGTTTTGGAGAAATACTGCTGTGTTAGCTGCCTCGGCCCAAAAACTTTTCGGCAAATCTTTTTCATGCAACATACACCGAGCCATCTCCATGATATACCGGTTCCTTCTTTCACTAACTCCATTTTGTTGTGGAGTGTATGGAATGGTGAGCTGATGATAGATACCTTCTTCCTCACAAAATTTGTTGAATTCTTCTGAATTGTATTCTTTTCCATTGTCAGACCTTAGGGATTGAATTCTGCAACCACTTTCAGTTTCCACCAACTTCTTAAACTTCCGAAAAATTCCAGCCACCTCTGATTTGTATTTCATGAAGAAAATCCAACAAAATCTTGTATAATCATCAATGAATATAACATAGTAAAGGCTACCTTTTAATGAAGGCGTTCTTTGAGGTCCTGCAACATCAGTGTGAATCAATTACAGCCTTTGAGAAGCCCGCCATGATGCTTTAGGAAATGACTTCCTATTTTGCTTACCAAATTGACAGGCTCGACAACTTGGTAAGTGATTAACTAAAAAGGGTAACCCTCTGGTCATATCATTCTTCTTCAGCAACAATAATGCGTTTAGATGACAATGACCAAGTCTCTTGTGCCAGATTTCAGTTACACTTTCTCCGGTGGAATAAGCAAGTTGCTCCTCCTCTGTTGGATCAAATGAAAAGCTCTTTCCTCTCATCTTCGCCTTGAAAATTTCATGTCCAGTTGCATCGCTGATTTGGCAATACTGATCTTCAAAGGAAACTCCCAATCCTTTTTCAATCAATTGTCCAACACTAAGCAAATTTTGATCAATGTCAGGTACATAAAGAACGTCTGAAATTCTTTTTGTGCCCGTGCTTGTCTTGATAGCTATGATCCCTTTTCCTTTAACAGGAATATGATCACCATTTCCTATCCGAACTTTAGAAATTTCAGTGGGCTTCAATTCTTTGAATAGGCTCTTGTCATGAGTCATGTGGTTAGTGCAACCACTATCAATCAACCAAGAATTAGTCGAGCTCTTACTTGAGAAGCATGTCGCAACAAAAAGTTGATCCTCTTCTTCTTCTTCTTGATCAACAACTTGAGCATCTACTTTCTGTTGTGGGGCCTTATTTTAGCAAATTACGGCTTCATGTCCAAGCTGATTGCATTTCTTGCACTTTGCGTCGGGTCTCCTCCAACATTTGAATGGAGGATGACCTTTTCTTCCACAGTGGTGGCAAGGGGGATAGTTTTTCTTCATACTTCCTCCCTTGTGCTTACTGTTGGAAGATTCTGCCTCAAATGATACTTGATTCTTCTTCTTCCTTATTTTATTTTTACCACCAACCTGGTGTTTAGCCGCAAGAGCCCCTTCTGTTGCAACGTCCTGTCTCATGAGTCTTCTTTGCTCTTGAGCTTTGAAGGAATTTAGCAACTCCGCCAAACTGATTTTTGACAAATCCTTAGTATTTTCTAAGGATGCGATTGTTGCTTCATACCTTTCAGGAACGGTTACAAGAATCTTCTCAACAATTCTTGAATCTGCTAATGTAGAGCCTAGTAGCCTCACCTTATTTGCAATATTTAGAAGTCTATCTGAATACTCCTTAACTGTTTCAGATTCCTTCATCTTTTGCAATTCAAACTCCCTGATTAAGTTTAAAACTTGCATACCTTTAATTCTCTCATCTCCAGCATACTCTTCCTTGAGATAGTCCCATACTTCCTTAGCAGTTTTTAGAGACATTATCCGGGTGAAAACTGTCGCGGATACAGCAGCAAATAAGCATGCCTTCGCCTTCGATTTCTTTGTTTTCTTTTCCTTGTGTGCTTTAATCTGAGCCATGGTGGGATTATTTGGTAAGGCTGGAACTTCATACTCTTCTTCCACAGCTTCCCAGAGATCCAAAGCATCCAAGTAAGTCTCCATGCGTACTACCCACATCTGATAGTTATCTCCATCAAAGATCGGCGGAGCGATTGGTGAGAAACTCGCTTCAGCGTCCATGACTCCTCTAACTCAATCACAGATCCCGTAAGAAGAATGCTCTGATACCAATTGTTAGTTTTAATGTAAAAATGACAGCATAACACAACGTAGACAAGCTTTGCTTAACACAAAGAGAAGCAGCGAAGTATTAAGAAAATTTAGGAAGAAGATTGAGATACTAAAAATATGCAGAGAGTTCTATATTAAAAACTGAAGAAAGAACAAGTATTTAAAACATATGTTCTGGAGAATAACTGAAAGATAATGGTCCTACTTTTAAGCCATGACAACTACCTCCTAAAAAACTGAAATTACAACATACAGGAAAACACAGTTATGCAGTCCTAAAGCAACTAACTAACACTTATCCATGTATTCTTCATCCACTGCATGAGCAGCTGGTCGAATACGGACCTTAGCACCCGTGGGAAACTTGTAATAATAAGGAAATATCATTTGGATTTGGTGGCATACCAGGGGGACAACTATAGGGTACAGGTGTATTTTCTTTTATTTCCACATGAATTAACAGTAGGAATTGGAAAAGGAGTTGCAGATGTTACTGATGGTACTGCAAGATTAGCAGCACCATAGAGTCCTAAACCTAGGAGGACATTTCTCCGATCAACGGATGATTCGGAGTTTGTTTCAATAATGGGTTATTGTTGTTGGACATATTGCATGAGACTTTGAAGCTATGGTTAAGTTTTGCATGGAGGAAAAGTTGAGAGGGTTTTGGAGAGGAAGCTAAAGAAGATGAATTAGTAGTGGATGAAAAATAGTGAGTTTTAATTTGAGGGTTGTGTTAATATTGCACAATGGTGGAGTAACAGAAGCCATATAGCCACATAACTAATAGGAGTATTATTCTTTTTTGTTCACTTTCACTTTGAAAATATTTAGGAGTTCAACCTTTCCTTTCGTTATATACCATGCATCAGAATAAAAAATATGGTTTTACAGGTTCACCTACCACTCTTATATTTTAGCACATGTTAGTTTGATACTAATTTAATAATGAAGGATGATTAGTGGGAAATTCTTTTATATATGTAGAATTTTCTGTTACACCGAGGGTTCAAGAAAGGAAGTGAAATGAGGATAATGATACTTAAAAGAAAATGCTAAATCAAATCTTAGAAACACAATCGAGTTTAACTTTAACCTTACATAAAATATAGTCGCATGAAATCACAAACAAAAAGAAACTCATTTTTCGATCCCAGTTTAAGAAAGTAAGAAACCTCTGATGATGTGTGTCACATGGTGAAAACCATCGGGTTATTAGATGGGATTACATAAGAAGTTTTGTATTACTGTCCCACAGGAATATTTTGCAATGTGAGTTGCTAAAGTAGCTTTAGTTTCACGAAAATTTCATATATGCGACCTACTTGCCCTTGATCAAATTTAGCAATTTCAAGCAATTAATCTTTTATTCTACTATGTAATACGACTATCTAGACAAAATTAAGTCATTTTTTTTGTTACAAAAATTAATTTTATGACTTTTATCATTAATAACTAATGTTAGATATGTGTAATCGCCCCATCAATGTTATATGAGGTGAGAACTGATTCAGTAGAGGCAAAATGGAGGGACAGAAAGTAAACATTAGTTAACTCCACGTTAAACTTTTTTTAAAAAAAAAAAATGAGTACCTATTATGGTATAGAATTGATGAACCCTCAGATATAGTGATTTTCAGAACATCGGATCAGGTTTAATTAAACTAACAATGCAATTAGTTTATGTGGCAACGAAATCAAAGCATAGAATAATGGAAGATAATAAGAAATAAAAAATAAGGGATTTTTACCCGGTATGTCAAGTGACTTTTATTTTGAATTAAAAATAGGGATAATTACACAAAAAGACAAGCAAAAAATAAAAATTACCAAAAATTATCCATATTTCTGAATCTTACCCGACATGTCACCCTTTTCACGAGATAGCAGTCTGCCGCAAGTTTATACAAGATTATACAAATTTATACACGTGTATAAAATTGTATAAATTTATATAAGTGTGTATATGCGAGTGAATAAATCTGTATATTAAAGATGTTTATATGAATTTTTACTTTTTTTGTATATATTTTTGTATTTCTCTCATTGCTACGCATTTATCTATGTATATTCATGTATAATTTATTTTTTGGGGGGAGATTTGTGTATATAAACTTGTCCAAAGCAATGATTTAGACGCAATAAACAACGTAAATTCAGTAAAATATAAAAAAGTAACGACACCATTGGCGGGGAAGGGTGTCTGCCGGCGGCTTAGTGGCTGGGGAGAGGGAGATTTGGTAGCTAGGGTGTTTTTTATGAATGAATGCTAAAATTTATAATTTTAGGGATGTGTGCTATGCATGAAAAAAAATAGGGGTAAATTTCATAACTAACCAAGTATCTTACATAGCCCTACTAGATAATAGACATATTAACATATATCAATGGCTAACCAAATTTGATGCTAAATAATAGGTACATGGATATTAAAACATCTAAAAGATCTGCGTGAATATCTCCTAAATACTAGCGTCGATTCCCTTAACACTCAGCAGCCGAAAAATCTGCCAAGTAAAAGCTGCGTAATTAACGTAAACACTGTGTGAATATTAAAACATCACGTCCATTAACTGATATGAAAAGAATCCCAGCATGCGAGGAATCAGGAATCCCACAAGGCACGTATAGAAGATCTTACCCACTATATGTATCCATATTTATAGTAATATTAACAGAAAAATAACGCAGATATACAGAGGTATCTTTTTAAACAGAGTCAATATCATCAGAATATGTCACGAATCAAGATTTTAATTCAATATGAAGGAGAATGGGTTGATGATTACAAATTTATCAACTACAAGGCTGATGGAATACTACTACAAGAAGACTGTTTGTATACAACATTTATGGGGGCGATAGTATCTCAACTAGCAGTAGATACATCTAAATTTACGCTTAATGTACAGTATCAAATTGAAGAAGGATTCCAACCAATCTCCATTAAGAATGATATGGGTGTTCAACTTTATGTGGAGCAAAAAAAAGGAACCAAGATGAGCGAATATCCACTTTGCATCACAGTAAATGAAAAACTCCATGAAGTTGGTTCAAGCACAAATGCAATGGTATTGGGTACGAATATTTGCAGGGATGAAGATCGATTCCAAGATATCAACATTGCAGATGTTGTCCAGCAGATATTTACCAGCAACAATGATGAAATTGATGGAGTACCAATTGAAGACATAGGAATCATTGAAAATCCTGAACATGACGACATACAGGAAAATCAGGTATATAAAAATAAGGAAACTCTCCAAAATGTGGTAAAGAAGTACGGTCTAAAAGAAAATTTGAAACAAAGGTTGATAGGTCTTCAACTAAGAGGTAATTTTTTTGTTTAGATATTCACTGCATATTACAGTATATTCTATTAATATTGTCTGTTTTTAATTTTTTATAAATGATACTCGAATGTTACTGACAGGTATTCAGTAGTATGCGTTAACAGTCCGTGTAGTTGGATGCTGCGATCATCAAGCTTGAATGGTTCAAGGGTATTCATGATAAGAAAATTTAACAAAGTACACACATGTCCAATAGAAGAAAGGTTGATTTCAGAGAGGCGTGTGAGTACTGATGTTATTGGAAATATAATGAAGGAAAGGTTTGCAGATCCAAAAACAATATACACACCAAAGGACATCATAATGGAGTTGAAAAAAACATACGGGATTACACTAAACTACATGAAAGCGTGGCGATGTAAGGAGAAGGCAATTGAATTATTGAGGGGTGAACCTAGTCAAGCGTATGGAAAAATTCCGAGTTATCTTTACGTCCTAAACAAGGCCAACCCTGGATCAATTACAAAGCTTAAAAAAGCGGATGATGATTCATTTTTGTATGTTTTCATTGCACTCAATGCATTTATACAGGGTTGGAAACATTGTAGGCCTGTAATGGTGGTGGATGGTAGTTTTTTGAGTGGCGTATACGGTGGGACAATGTTAATAGCCTACACTTTGGATGGTTCTGGTAAGAATCTTACTTTAGTTTTTTGTAAATATTTACTGCATATCAAATATATAATCTTTACATACCATCCTTACTTACAACTTATATATGTACTATACAGAATACAGAGTGAATATCTGCTATTATAAAACAAAATAAAACTGCATATTTAAAAACATAATTCCATTTATATAACAGTCCATAATTCCTATAATGTGTTTCGTATATAGGTCATATTCTACTATTAGCGTACGCAGTTGTTGATTCTGAAAACGATGCAGCTTGGGAGTGGTTTTTTAACTGCTTAAGGGAGGCATACGGTATAAAGGATGGCATGTGTGTGGTTTCTGATAGGCACGAAAGTATCACGTGCAGTGAAGACAATATATCCATAAATACCCCATTGTGTCTGCGTATTCCACTTATGGACAAATGTTAAGTTGAAGTTCCAAAAGGGTGAAGAAAAACTGAAAGACGCATATTTTCGAGTGGTAATGGCATACACAGAGGACGAATTTCAAAAAGCAATGGATGACCTTGAGAGTATCGACAGCAGAGTGAAGGATTACCTTTTCAAAATTGGATATCATAGGTGGTCGATAGCACACGCACAATGTAAGCGAACTTTCTTTATGACATCTAATATTGCAAAGTCAATGAATGCAGCGAATAAACAGGCAAGGAAACTCCCAATTGTAGCATTGATGGAGTACATGACCGATATGTTCCAGATGTGGACTGCTAAAAATAGACAATTTGCAATGGACACATTCACACCTCTTGGGGATAAATTTCAAGAAATCCTTAATGTTTACATAGTTGCTTCCAAAAAATGGAATGTAAGTACATTCAATAAATATACATATTGTTTGAATATTTTCTGTATACTGAAAACCCGTAAATTTCATTTTGAATCCCTTCCAAACATGAAGTAGTATAATGCAATTAAAATAGACAATCTGAATATTTCAATGTGAATGGAATTGAATGTGAATCCCTTAAAATTGCTGAATATGCAGGATTTACTCACAGAAATATGCATTATGTATGCAGTAGTATTGCAGACAGGTAAAAATATGCATAAATTATTTATGAAGTATTTCTAATATATGCAGGTAATACCATCAACTGATCTTCTATACAAAGTGGTGTATGGGAGGGTGAAACATGTTGTTGATTTACGGGAGAAAACATGCACTTGTGGTAGGTATCAACTTGATGAAATTACCTGCCAACACACAATAGCTGTCCTAGATCACATGCACCTTAAGCCAGCTGAATATTGTGTCGAATACTACAAAAAAGAATCAATGTTGAAAACATATGAGGTACCAGTGTATCCTATTCAAGGTGAGAGTGCCTGGAATGTACCTGAGGAGATAAGAGGTGAAATTGTACTACCGCCCCATGGTAAAAAACAAGCAGGCAGGCCAAAAACTTCAAGAATCAAGTCAGCATGGGAGAGCCCACTGAAGAGAGCTCGGATAACATGTGCACGTTGTGGCCAACAAGGTCACAACCGCAAGACTTGTAGAAATGCTCCAATTACATTTTAAAATAACAGTTAATTTAGTGAAGGATGCTAGTTTAATGTCTTATTTTAACAGTTTTAATTTCTTACTCTTGGTTAAATTCTAACCATTTGTTTTAATTTACTTGCTGTTAATTTATTACTTATTCTTATTAAAAATACATTTGTTTTAAAATTTGTAACTCTCAATGCAACATAGAACATTGCAGTGAAGTAATACAATGTAAATATTTAGCGTTCTTGTTGATGCACTAAGTAACACATATAGCTTTAAAAGATATACAGCATAAACCACACATGCTTAAAATATTAAACGAATATGCACTGTACAGTCTACCACAAAATTAAAGAAAGTCAAACTAAATCTTATAACACATGAATAAATATAAATTGTAATAACTCCTTGAAATAGATTTAAAAAATGAGTGAAGGTTATATGTATATGACATACAAGGAACATATGCTAACTAAATACCTTTTTATATATATTTATACAAGTTATTTAAAAAAAAAAAAAGGAAACAGAAGGTGCACAAATAGGACCAATTACAATCTATAATAAATTTATAAAAAATGTAATAACAACATAGCAGAAAAGAGAACCTGGAAAGAATTGATTATAAATTCAATATGTAGGATCAAAAAATGCAAAGTAATGTTGTAAACAAAATTATATTGCATCCGTAATCATAATTGTATTGTCATATTTATAATACAAAGCATCCACTAAATCTGAAATAACTTAAAAAACTACATGTCTAAAAGACATAGTTCATAAACTCAAAGCACAAAAAAATGCGACATCAGATAGTCAATTCTCCTCATCGCTAACAGCACATTCAAGTTGTTTGGTCTCCCCATAATGCCATAGATACATTGCATACCGACTGCGTACAACAGAAAGGTCATCTTCTGGTCTAGGCAGTGACTGGTATTGAATGTAGTACTCCGCAAACGTAGCAGCAAAGACACCATAATCACTGATTGCATAAAAGAGGAACAATAGTTAATTGGTAATACATTTTAATAAGCTGAGAATGGAAACGATAAAGGTACAACATACCGTTGCATCAGCGACGGTAGCCTCGGACTGAAACGTAAAATGAACGGATCAGCCATAGATTTTCCCTCATAAGGCGACCCACTGTAGAACAAATCAACTCTTCTTTGTACAAAATCAGTGGTAGATAAGAAGAGAGGTAACAGAGTGGCATAGGGATCAACAGCCTGGATAACTTCTGCATTATATGCTGCTGAATTTGGATTAGAGTCGTAGACATAAATAGACCGGTCCTTGATAGACAATCTGGCCAAAATCCAATGCCAATCATGAACAACCTTTACCGGGAAGAGGATATCATCTACAAGAACCCAAGGGATATTATACCGCAAACTACTACCAGAGATATAGTTTGATATCAATTTAGTATCATCAACAACCCTCAAGTCTTTCCCCGATCTGATGAACTCAGTATACACAGCTTTAATGATAGCATCGAACTGACAATCAGTGGTAGTGACTTTGACAGTAATGTCTGGATCATACTTTGCCTTCTTACGCAAATAGTAAAACAAGACATCAAGATGCTGAAAAGATAAATACACTTAAATTAGTAATGAATTTTGCAAAAGATAATCAGTACATATTGATAAAGTAAGAAAGGATTGGATAACAAATATATTACAACATATGATGATTTAGTTTGCAAATGTACCAGGAAAATAAATCAAATACATACAATGTTAGGTCTCAGATGTGGTTGAATATTCCAGTAATATCATGCATATATTTTGAATATCGCATGAATATATTTATAATATACCACATATGGCTATAATATTTTTAAATATACCATGAATACATGTTGCATATACTCATATGTGGTAGCATATCCCTGTTATATTGTCATATACACAGATGCATATACAATGCATATATTTTGAATATCCCATGAATATATTTAGAATCCACCACATATGGCTATAATATTGTTAAGTGTACCATGAATACATGTTGCATATACTCAGATATAGTATCATATCCCTGTTATATTGTCATATATGAAAAAAAATTCTAAATACAGCAAAAATATGCAGTGCATATACAATTAATACATACAAACAAAAGTACTGAATATGATAAAAATGAGAAGGACAGAATTAACAAATATCGTGGTGCTGAGGTCTTTAGATCCATAGTTAAGGATATGAAACCACTTCTTCTTATCAACCAAATGAACACCAAAATTGTTACTATTCAATTTGCATGTAGACCTAGTAACACGACTAGGTGTACCAGCGGCAATTTTCTTCGGAGAAGAAATATCAAAATCTTCAAAATCATCATCTACAGGTACATGCACCGGTTTTCTAGGATTCTTACCCCTCACTTAGCCATTAAAACTGCACAATTGTGCCAATAAATCAGAATAAAAAACGGAATAAAATTATAACGATCAATATAACAGAAATAGTAATGATAATTAATTTGTATTCAACAAAGAAAGACAAACTAAGAAAATAATATATGAAAAAAAGAAGAATTACCAAGAAGGTACAACCAGCGGCGAAGACGACGAAGATTACACAAAACTGTAATATAGTTGATTAAATTACAAATGAAATAATTAGAAGTTGGAGAAGATAATAAGGGAAGTTTGATTTTAACTTAAATTTCGAAATTTAAAAAATTTGGTTTACCGCTTAAGTTTTGATATCACCAAAATATTAGGAAAAAGTTCATAATCAGTGAGTAATTAATTGAGTAGTGGTAAAAAGTAATAAATGCACAGTTAAAAATATGCACATTCCCACGATAATAGGCACGCAGAAAGGGACTTAAAGAGTTTTTAAAAGTGGCTATTAAATGATTAGTAAATAAGTCTAAAAGTCTATTTGCAATAATATAGATAAAATGTATCTATTTTCTGATAAAGACCCTCTCAAATGTCTATACAGTGTAAAAATTCCAAAAAAATATGGCCTCTTATTTATAATTTTAGGTGGTGGACTGCCTATTTTTGAAATTTTCACAAAAATAGCCTTATTTAAAAATATTTACCCAAACTAGCCATTTGGCTAAAAATATTTTATTTTATAGCCGCATATACCTAAGCTTGTATACCCCATAGCCATAATATACCCCAATGGTATACGGTATTTTTTATTGTATGTCTTTCTAGTATACGCATACCCCAATGATGCAAAAGTTTGATACCCAATAGTATACTCCAATGTTGTGGCTGTATGGCTACATAATGTTTAAATAAAATTTGGGCCATGATCGGATAATATTTTAGTATGAACTGGCTAGTTTTGAAAATTCCCCTCAACAATTCCTTACAAAGATATGCAAGATCGAGCATCTTGTTTTTAATCCAGATAATTGCTCACGCATCTCCGCCTTTTGAGATTAAAATAACATTGTTTGAAATTTACAGTGTAAAGAAATAAACTTTTTACCTAACAAAGATAGCAAATTATTGAAGGACAGCGAGGTTAGCCACTGGCATTATGTCTCACAATCTAATTTATTACTAATATTTCATATTACATTAAATATTTAATCATAAGAGTCACAAATTGATTACATCAATAATCAACTCTGATGAACGATAAAAACATTCACTCTTTTGGTACCAAAATAACTAAAAAAAATTCTTTCATCATGCAGATTTTGAGTGATTTGCAGTACGTCAGACCAAATAATCTTTCGTATCCACTTACAATTCGAATAGAAGAAATTATCCTATTATAATTACATGAATTTAAAGCTTCATCGCAGATAACCACCACAATCATCGTGGATATAGTTAATGTGTTTGTTATCTAAGTATACTTATCCATGATTTGTTAACAGCTCGAGAACCATGTCCTAGTGAGGGGTTAATTTCATGGATTATTACTCAATTTTCACGTTATATATATAGGTCATGCAACATCACCTAAGTACAGAAAGTCGTCAATATGTCTGTAGATATGGATGAGTTGTGACTCTCCGAGCTCATGGATAGGAGTAGCATGCAACCTGCTTTCAAATAAAATGTGGGAGTATGATAAATTTATGATTGGCAGAAGTAGTGTATCATACACCTGGGAATCGATTTCGATTACCTGTGGGAATATTGTTACAGACAGAGACGCTTGTTGCCTCATTATAAGTTCAATGTTTTAAGAGTCAAAATACACTACACTTTTATCTCAAAGGTCAGAGAAAAAAAAAGTTCAAGATCAATATTAGTACTGATTATTGTTCTCCATTTCTATAAAGTTAAGAAATCTCATCCTATAAAACATGGCAATTTATAGTTCAAAGTTTAACTTTAACATATTTAATTTTCACATTAGATATTCCTTAAAAACTTGAGCAACTTGATAGAAGTTGAGCGGATATTAATCGAATATTTTCTTATAATTTCATCGATTGCTTCATTTTTCATGATGTATAGAACTTATTTGCCAAACTTTTTTTATATAGAACTAGATTAAAGGCGTGAGTACTACTATTAGATTACTTAGATTTTAGTAATTTTCTCCTACAAAATGGTTAGCAATGGAAGACGATTCAAAGAGATAAGATCCATACGTAGAGGAAGCATGAATCAAAAAGGAGGATTAACAGATAAGATGGAACATCAATCATGATCAATCCAATACGAGGAGCAAAATTATGAGTAAACATTATATATCACTGTCTTAAAAAGATTTTACACGTTTACCTTATGGAAAAAAATAATTGCAGGTAGGCAAATTAATGTCACTTTTATCAACAAAAGGAAAAAAAAAAAAAACAAGTTAACCCTCAACTTCTAGAGATTTCAAAAGAGTAAATATAGTGGGTCAAAGTTCAATTAAAATAATAATGCACTCAGCGACGATACGATGTACATGTGTTTGATGCATCGTGACTGACAATTTCCTTTGATGCAAATTCCCTTTTGAGACCATTGTCGGCATTGTTATATGAATAAAAGAAATCGACCATCCTATCATTTGTAGAGATTCTTTATATTTGATTTGTTTAGCTATAAGCTAAATCTAAGTTAATATTGAGAGTGAATTTTTCTTATATAGCTTGTCTTCGAGTGATTTTAGATTTGTCACACCTTTTATCGCATTAAATCGTTATATCGCTGTATTTACATATAGATTTGTCACACTAGGATTTTACTAGGTCATGCTGCTTCGCTAAATATCTCAGGATTATTTTCTTAGGTGGTATATGTGAAACTTAAGTAACCCATTATTTGCCTTAACAAATAAATTACCTAGAAATGTTGAGATGAATAGATCTAGTGGAGCAGAAGTTATCAGGTGATTTAGATCGCCAAAGGAAACTAGTATTGAAGCATTGACTACGAGAAATTCAATTACTCTATTAGTAAGAAGTCTAAATTTCTTAATATCTGATTCATCACTCGAATCACTGGCAACCGTGAGCTACAGAGAGGAACATTGATCAAAATTTGGAAATCAATCCCATTTAGTAGATAAATCCTAGTTTCAAAAGCTGCATTTAGATTTTTGAAGACAGGAAATTAGGTAATTGAACCCTGCTGTCACATGAAGCCTGTTCCAAACTCAGAACTCTAAATAAATCATAATATTGGTTTATGAATCTCGTTTGTAGTTAGAAAATAAAAATGACCTCAGTGAATAAATGAGCATTATTACCAATCGTTTCTTTTCATTTAAAAGTTCCAAAACACACTTAACGATTCTCGTCCATTCATCCAAACTGTTAGTAATTTATGCACAAAACACCAACAGGACAGGGACTGAAGACACATTGAAGAAATTGTAACCGGGCCTCAAATGAACCACTTGTGCTTCTCTGCCTACAAAATAAAATGATGTTACAACTCTGTTTCTCTTTCCTCATTTTTGAGTTCTGGAATAGAGGCTTGGTATGAATAGTAAATCCTTGTTTTAGCAAATATAATGTAACTGCCATCTGATGGAAGAACAAAATAAACAGGCAGATAGATTTAAACCTTGCTAAGCTTCGCGGCCCAGCTACATTAACATGGGCTGAAAATGCAGAGCAAGGGAAGTGTTAGCCCCTTAGAC
The DNA here is from genome assembly GCA_037355625.1 of Petunia x hybrida. Taxonomy (NCBI): domain Eukaryota; kingdom Viridiplantae; phylum Streptophyta; class Magnoliopsida; order Solanales; family Solanaceae; genus Petunia; species Petunia x hybrida. The sequence goes on along the minus strand of JBBBVM010000063.1, from coordinate 4,086,599 downwards.
TCGGCGGATTATGAAATGGTATGGCTATGACGGGATTTGGGGTGTTGCTCCTAGTTGTAGCTAAATGCGGGTTGAAAGCAACATGTATGTTGGCTGATTTGTCAAGGGCGAGCTTAAGATGACTTGGTGGGATCAAGGCATTGATGAGCTGATTGACAAGCAATGTTGGTGCAACGGCTAGGCAGCCTTGTGCATTTGTGAGTGATAAGATGGCAACCGGGCAGCTTGTTGGGTGGCAAGCGAGCCAAGGCGAGATAGACGATTATGTAGGCAACGGGGTGTCAAGACTTGGTGTCTTGATGCCAAGGCAAGCAAGGAAGCTGAACGTAGTGCATGGCGTTTGGCTAAGGTTAGGGCAAAGTGTGCTGAAGCTAGGCAAAGTCGGCTGTGTGGTGAGCTAAGTCAGCTGGACAAGAGGGCAAGTGTTGGGAACATGTGCTGGGCACATGACCGGTCAGTTGGGCACCTAAACATGGGCAGAAGTGGGCAAAAACGTGGGCTGAGCTGGCCTAAACAGGCGCTGAATAGGCTGGAACATGGCCTACATGGCCTGCCAAGTTGGAATAACTCCCCTATCCACTTGTAAAGCCTTTCGCTGATTTCCCCATTGTATATAAAGTCTATTTCGGCTATTTTGTTATTTTGACAGATTATATTTCGTTTTCTTAGGAGAGAAAACATTGGCCTTGGTGGCTTTCCTTTGTATTTGGTGTGAATAATATAAAGGTTGGGATTTTCCCGTACTTGGCTGTCTCGTTTTCTTTTATGCCTTTACGTTTCATTGTTGAGTGTGATCTTTACTTCAATATACTTCAATCATCTGCCTAAACAACTCAAACATCGCTGCCTATTTTCAAACCTAAGACAAACGATCCTAAATTATTCTAAGTGTGACAAACGGCTGAGCCTTGCGGGCGGGCTGTTTGGCTACCGCACGGGGCAAACCTCGGCGAGTTTAAGTGATCAAAATCACCCCTGTGACAACTTGGTATCAGAGCTTGAAGGATCTGGTTCGTTGCTTAGAGAAAAACCATGGCTGGTGGAACTAGTAGCGTTGAAATAAGGGAACGGTTGGCTAAACTTGAGGCGTTGGTGGGTGTAACTGACGAGGCTGTCGATTTGGTTGATGTGCTGACACAATTGGCTCGTCTTAAAGCCCATTGTGAACGTCTTGAGGCGGAGAGTCAAGCCTTCAAAGATGTTGCTGCGGCTGAAATTGAAAAACTCGCTAAGAACAACGAAAATCTGAACTTGGAAGTCGTTGTGCTTAGGAGGGCTGTTGGAACGGGTGTTCAACGAGTTGATGAACGTCCTAAGGTAAAGATCCCTGAACCTAAGGCATTTGAGGGCTCTCGTAACGCTGTTGTGCTTGAGAATTTTTTATGGGACATGGAGCAATATTTCGAGGCAGCCCATGTCCAAGACGGGGAGAAAGTGTCTTTGACAACACGTTACTTGGCTGGTGATGCTAAATTGTGGTGGCGTACTCGCGTGGCTGATGATGTGAGTGCGGGCAGACCTAAGATTGAGTCGTGGGAGCGGCTTAAGAAAGAGTTGAAGGATCAATTCTTGCCTAGTAACTATGCTTGGGTTGCTAGGGACAAACTGAAACGGTTGAAGCAAACCGGTTCATTGAGGGATTATGTCAAGGAATTTAGTTCTTTGATTTTGAGTATAACAAATATGTTCGAGGAGGACAAGCTGCATAACTTCATGTTTGGGCTGCAAGGGTGGGCTCAAATGGAACTAAGGAGGCAGAACGTGAAAGACCTCCCTAGTGCCATTGCGGATGCCGATGCATTGGGTGACTTTAGGCGTGAGGATGCTGAATTTTCTACTTCTAAGGCTAAAAACGGGAATGTTGACAAGGGAAAGGAGTGGAAAAATGCTGAAAAGTGCAATGCAACGGGTGAGGCTAGTGGCAAAGGGAAGGCAGCGTTTGATAAGTCAAAGGGTGAGCGAGGGAACAAGCTTCGTGGCTGCTTTATTTGTGATGGACCGCACCGGGCAGCGGACTGTCCAAAACGAGCTAAATTGAATGCTCTTCTTGCTAATGATAATGATGAGACTAAGGAAAGCAATGAAGAAGAGTATGTGGCTGCTGCGTTTTGTAGTCCATTGATGGTGAGTAAAGCTGAAATTGGTTCGACGAGGGCGTCGAATTCATCAAGTGGGGGTGGTTTGTTAGCCCCTTAGACTCGGCGGATTATGGCATGGCATGGCTATGACGGGATTTGATGTGTTGCTCCTAGTTGTAGCTAAATGCGGGTTGAAAGCAACATGTATGCTGGCTGATTTGTCAAGGGCGAGCTTAAGATGACTTGGTGGGATCAAGGCATTGATGAGCTGATTGACAAGCAATGTTGGTGCAACGGCTAGGCAGCCTTGTGCATTTGTGAGTGATAAGATGGCAACCGGGCAGCTTGTTGGGTGGCAAGCGAGCCAAGGCGAGATAGACGATTATGTAGGCAACGGGGTGTCAAGACTTGGTGTCTTGATGCCAAGGCAAGCAAGGAAGCTGAACGTAGTGCATGGCGTTTGGCTAAGGTTAGGGCAAAGTGTGCTGAAGCTAGGCAAAGTCGGCTGTGTGGTGAGCTAAGTCAGCTGGACAAGAGGGCAAGTGTTGGGAACATGTGCTGGGCACATGACCGGTCAGTTGGGCACCTAAACATGGGCAGAAGTGGGCAAAAACGTGGGCTGAGCTGGCCTAAACAGGCGCTGAATAGGCTGGAACATGGCCTACATGGCCTGCCAAGTTGGAATAACTCCCCTATCCACTTGTAAAGCCTTTCGCTGATTTCCCCATTGTATATAAAGTCTATTTCGGCTATTTTGTTATTTTGACAGATTATATTTCGTTTTCTTAGGAGAGAAAACATTGGCCTTGGTGGCTTTCCTTTGTATTTGGTGTGAATAATATAAAGGTTGGGATTTTCCCGTACTTGGCTGTCTCGTTTTCTTTTATGCCTTTACGTTTCATTGTTGAGTGTGATCTTTACTTCAATATACTTCAATCATCTGCCTAAACAACTCAAACATCGCTGCCTATTTTCAAACCTAAGACAAACGATCCTAAATTATTCTAAGTGTGACAAACGGCTGAGCCTTGCGGGCGGGCTGTTTGGCTACCGCACGGGGCAAACCTCGGCGAGTTTAAGTGATCAAAATCACCCCTGTGACAACTTGGTATCAGAGCTTGAAGGATCTGGTTCGTTGCTTAGAGAAAAACCATGGCTGGTGGAACTAGTAGCGTTGAAATAAGGGAACGGTTGGCTAAACTTGAGGCGTTGGTGGGTGTAACTGACGAGGCTGTCGATTTGGTTGATGTGCTGACACAATTGGCTCGTCTTAAAGCCCATTGTGAACGTCTTGAGGCGGAGAGTCAAGCCTTCAAAGATGTTGCTGCGGCTGAAATTGAAAAACTCGCTAAGAACAACGAAAATCTGAACTTGGAAGTCGTTGTGCTTAGGAGGGCTGTTGGAACGGGTGTTCAACGAGTTGATGAACGTCCTAAGGTAAAGATCCCTGAACCTAAGGCATTTGAGGGCTCTCGTAACGCTGTTGTGCTTGAGAATTTTTTATGGGACATGGAGCAATATTTCGAGGCAGCCCATGTCCAAGACGGGGAGAAAGTGTCTTTGACAACACGTTACTTGGCTGGTGATGCTAAATTGTGGTGGCGTACTCGCGTGGCTGATGATGTGAGTGCGGGCAGACCTAAGATTGAGTCGTGGGAGCGGCTTAAGAAAGAGTTGAAGGATCAATTCTTGCCTAGTAACTATGCTTGGGTTGCTAGGGACAAACTGAAACGGTTGAAGCAAACCGGTTCATTGAGGGATTATGTCAAGGAATTTAGTTCTTTGATTTTGAGTATAACAAATATGTTCGAGGAGGACAAGCTGCATAACTTCATGTTTGGGCTGCAAGGGTGGGCTCAAATGGAACTAAGGAGGCAGAACGTGAAAGACCTCCCTAGTGCCATTGCGGATGCCGATGCATTGGGTGACTTTAGGCGTGAGGATGCTGAATTTTCTACTTCTAAGGCTAAAAACGGGAATGTTGACAAGGGAAAGGAGTGGAAAAATGCTGAAAAGTGCAATGCAACGGGTGAGGCTAGTGGCAAAGGGAAGGCAGCGTTTGATAAATCTAAGGGTGAGCGAGGGAACAAGCTTCGTGGCTGCTTTATTTGTGATGGACCACACCGGACAGCGGACTGTCCAAAACGAGCTAAATTGAATGCTCTTCTTGCTAATGATAATGATGAGACTAAGGAAAGCAATGAAGAAGAGTATGTGGCTGCTGCGTTTTGTAGTCCATTGATGGCGAGTAAAGCTGAAATTGGTTCGACGAGGGCGTCGAATTCATCAAGTGGGGGTGGTTTGTTAGCCCCTTAGACTCGGCGGATTATGGCATGGCATGGCTATGACGGGATTTGGGATGTTGCTCCTAGTTGTAGCTAAATGCGGGTTGAAAGCAACATGTATGTTGGCTGATTTGTCAAGGGCGAGCTTAAGATGACTTGGTGGGATCAAGGCATTGATGAGCTGATTGACAAGCAATGTTGGTGCAACGGCTAGGCAGCCTTGTGCCTTTGTGAGTGATAAGATGGCAACCGGGCAGCTTGTTGGGTGGCAAGCGAGCCAAGGCGAGATAGACGATTATGTGGGCAACGGGGTATCAAGACTTGGTGTCTTGATGCCAAGGCAAGCAAGGAAGCTGAACGTAGTGCATGGCGTTTGGCTAAGGTTGGGGCAAAGTGTGCTGAAACTAGGCAAAGTCGGCTGTGTGGTGAGCTAAGTCAGCTGGACAAGAGGGCAAGTGTTAGGCACATGTGCTGGGCACATGACCGGTCAGTTGGGCACCTAAACATGGGCAGAAGTGGGCAAAAACGTGGGCTGAGCTGGCCTAAACAGGCGCTGAATAGGCTGGAACATGGCCTACATGGCCTGCCTAGTTGGAATAACTCCCCTATCCACTTGTAAAGCCTTTGGCTGATTTTTCCATTGTATATAAAGTCTATTTCGGCTATTTTGTTACTTAGACAGATTATATTTCTATTTCTTAGGAGAGAAAACATTGGCCTTGGTGGCTTTCCTTTGTATTTGGTGTGAATAATATAAAGGTTGGGATTTTCCCGTACTTGGCTGTTTCGTTTTCTTTTATGCCTTTACGTTTCATTGTTGAGTGTGATCTTTACTTCAATATACTTCAATCATCTGCCTAAACAACTCAAACATCGCTGCCTATTTTCAAACCTAAGACAAACGACCCTAAATTATTCTAAGTGTGACAAACGGCTGAGCCTTGCGGGCGGGCTGCTTGGCTGCCGCACGGGGCAAACATCGGCGGGTTTAAGTGATCAAAATCACTCCTTGTGACAGGAAGTACCATAATGATCCAAAACGAGAATGATCTTGAAAGTCAAAAGCTATAGGAAAAAGAGAACAAAGCAAACCTGAAAAGCACGAGCTGCTTCCGTGGTTGACTAACGGAAAAGCCTTGGCACTGATCCTCTTGGAATCTTGCCTTCAAGTTTTAGCCTTCTATACGCTTCTCTCATGTGACAAGGCCTGATTGGCCCTGAATCCTTTCTCTCCGCCATCACCATTCTAGCTGGACAAAAGAATTCCAAGTAAAGATAAAGAATACTAAATATTTGGGAAAGAATGATTCACTATATGCCCTTGACTTTTCTCAACATAGCACTTTTCACCTTGAACTAAAAAAAAATTGTTGCCAGCACCTTTCTGTTGACGAAACCATAAAGCTGGGTGAATCAATTTTGGGAAGAAGGCAGAGGAATGGTAGCTAAAGAGAGTGAAATTGAGGTTGTATTGAGAGAGGGTGTCCAAGAACGCATGCATCAAAGAGATGGTCGGATGCTTGGGTCCTTGCTTTAAAAGATCTATTTCTTCTTTACCCTAGATGATGCGTCGCTTTTTTTAATCAGCCAAACATGAAATGCTTACTTCAGACACGTTACAGATGCTAATAAGTGCAGACATCCATGGATTGTTCTAAGGTGGTTGTTGCATTACCCTTTAATCAATCTACCAATTTTGGCCTCTTCTTATTTTATCTAATATAAACAAAATGTCCACCAACCTGTTTCAACAAGCTCACCGACAAACAATTTTGCTATACCAGACACCACAATTGTCATTGGGACAGATATCTTTGCGCTTCCTGTTATACTTGTCAGTAACTGCATAGACAACATAGGCGAAGAGCGATGTCATGCATGACAAATTATGAGAGGGGACAAACAAACATCTCAATGGCGCAGAGGCTTGAACAATGTTCCAAATACATTCCCAAAATTTCACGTCTAAGTTTTGAGGCTCTGGAATCATATATAGTTCAAAAACACTAGTTGCTTTGATCGGCCAAGTGGTAGGGACATGTCAAATACTCCCTCCATCCCAATTTATATGACACACTTTCCTTTTTGGTCTGTCCCAAAAAGAATGACACAATTATTTGAAAACTAATTAATACCATCATCCCTATTTTAGCCTTGTTGAGCCCTACTCACATTAAAAGCTACCAACAACTTTTTTAATTATTCCAATCTTCTATCTCTTACTTTTTCTTTACATCTAACAACTAAAACTTTACAAGGTCAACCTTTATTTCTTAAACTCCGTGCAAAGTCAAACTATGTCACATAAATTGGGACGGAGGGAGTATCAGATAAGAAAGTCCGTAAACCTCAAAAAGATGGAAGCAGAAGTAGCATCAAGACTAAATGTCTGGCAAATAAGAGTCTTCCACAAAGGAGACTAGCATTTTCAACTTACTCTATGCCGGCTAATTTGTTGGTTGTGTTAACTGAACTGTTTACCCAGAATGTCTCGGCTTATATTAGTAAGATCAATAGACATAGAACAAGGAACTATTACGCAATTTTCTATATAGCCCATTTTGTCTAAACCCCCTCTCCTAGCTCAATATGAACAACACATATATGACTGGAGAGCAAAAGCCAGTCTGAACAAATCCTTTGGTACTTTTGGGCAATAACACAAATCACATCTAACACGTGCATAAAAGAAAACATAACAAGCTAAGAAGAGGAGATAGTGAGAGAGTCAGGGACATACCCGCTTCATGTTAGATTTCTGAAATCCGGATCTGCGAAAAGATTCATACCTACTCATTTGCTCCTCTGTGAATTGGGACAATATAGACCTGCAAAAAAAGAGAATAAATTCAAATACTACAGCATTCAAATTGGATGGACATGCCAAAAATAATGTTATCATTTGTTAGAAGTAATGTACTTATTCAGCAAGAAGCTAATAGGATTGGGGAACATGAAGAGGATTTGTTGCATTTGCTTTTGTGCATTGAGAAAAGCAAATTTGGTAAGAACTCTTCTACTCCGTAAAAGAAGAGCCTAAGGAATCTCAAACTGTTGGAATTTAATGTAAATTACAGAGATGATGAAAAAGGCAAAGGTAAAGGAAGGTATATTTCCAGCAAAAGAAAATGAAGGGCCTCAGCGATAGAGATAAATGAAGAGCTGTGAAGCTGCTGGTGAAAAAATGGAATGCCGATGTGTTCCCTTAATTGAAACAAGGTTCAAAAATTTCAATCGCTTACTTATAAGGTAGGTTGGGGTCACCAGGTGGATGGATTGGATGACATGGAATTCCAGGGCAATAGTGGAGGTAATTTAGTAATGTGGAACAGAATAAGACTGATCTACAACAACAACAACAACATACCCAATGTATGCCACAAGTGGGGTCTGGGGAGGGTGAGATGTACGCAGACCTTACCCCTACCAAGGTGGAGAGGCTGTTTCCGATAGACCCTCGGCTAGGAAAAGAAACATATTAGAAAACACATTGAAAAATCAAGCCACTGTTATCATGCTAAATTAAAGATAAAGCTAATGCATATCCAGCAAACAGATAAGGATAGCAGATATAAAGTCGGAAAGCAAAATGCAAATCAGCTACATAAGCATAATACTACATCTAATAAAGAAAAAGATGCTCGATTATCACCTAACCTTCTACCCTACTCCGTAAAAGAAGAGCCTAAGGAATCTCAAACTGTTGGAATTTAATGTAAATTACAGAGATGATGAAAAAGGCAAAGGTAAAGGAAGGTATATTTCCAGCAAAAGAAAATGAAAGGCCTCAGCGATAGAGATAAATGAAGAGCTGTGAAGGTGCTGGTGAAAAAATGGAATGCCGATGTGTTCCCTTAATTGAAACAAGGTTCAAAAATTTCAATTGCTTACTTATAAGGCACCGGGTGGATGGATTGGATGACATGGAATTCCAGGGCAATAGTGGAGGTAATTTAGTAATGTGGAACAGAATAAGACTGATCTACAACAACAACAACAACATACCCAATGTATCCCACAAGTGGGGTCTGGGGAGGGTGAGATGTACGCAGACCTTACCCCTACCAAGGTGGAAAGGCTGTTTCCGATAGACCCTCGGCTAGGAAAAGAAACATATTAGAAAACACATTGAAAAATCAAGCCACTGTTATCATGCTAAATTAAAGATAAAGCTAATGCATATCCAGCAAACAGATAAGGATAGCAGATATAAAGTCGGAAAGCAAAATGCAAATCAGCTACATAAGCATAATACTACATCTAATAAAGAAAAAGATGCTCGATTATCACCTAACCTTCTACCCTAATCTTCGACCTCCACGCCCCCTATCTAGAGTCATGTCCTCGGTGATCTGGATCTGGGCCATGTCCTCGGTGATCTGGATCTGGGCCATGTCCTGTCTAATCACCTCGGTCCAGTTCTTTTTCGGTCTACCTATACCTCTCCGTAGGCCCAACACAGCTAATCTCTCACACCTCCTCACCGGGGCATCTACACTTCTCCTTCTCACGTGGCCGAACCATCGCAGCCTCACTTCTCGCATCTTCTCGGCCACTGGAGCTACACCAACCTTGTCATGAATGACTTCATTCTTAATCCTATCCATCTTAGTGTGCCCCAGACATCCATCTAAGCATTCTCATTTCCGCAACGCTCATCTTCTGGGTGTGAGAATTCTTGACTGGCCAACACTCTGCTCCATATAGCATAGCTGGTCTGACGACCACTCTATAGAATTTGCCTTTAAGCTTAAGTGACACTCTCTTGTCACATAAAACACCGGAAGCGAGCCTCCACTTCATCCAACATACTCCTATACGATGTGTGACATCATCATCAATCTCACCATTGCCTTGGACGATTAAGCCCAGATATTTGAAGCTTTCTTTCTTGGGAATGACTTGAGAATCGAGCCTCACTTCCACATCTAGCTCATCAGGAGCGTCACTAAACTTGCATTCCATATATTCTGTCTTAGTCCTGCTTAGTCTAAAGCCTTTAGACTCTAGAGTCTGCTTCCAGACCTCTATCTTCTCATTGACACCCATGCGAGTCTCATTCACCAACATTATATCATCTGCAAATAGCATACACCACGACACCTCCCCCTGAATACTCCGAGTCAATACATCCATCACCAGCGCAAATAAAAATGGGCTAAGCGCTGACCCTTGATGAAGCCCCATCTCGACTGGGAAGTGGTCCGAGTCTCCTCTCACTGTTCTCACTCGGGTCTTGGCCAAGGTCAATGAACACCATAAGCAAGTCTCTTTTCCTATCCCTATACTGCTCGACCAGCCTCCTCAACCGATGAATGGCTTCCGTAGTCGATCTCCCAGGCATGAATCCAAACTGGTTCTCGGAAACAAACACATCCCTCCTCATCCTCATCTCCACCACCCTCTCCTAGACTTTCATAGTGTGGCTGAGAAGTTTGATGCCCCTATAATTGTTACAGTTCTCCCATTCGGCCACTGCTTTTTTTGGAAGAAATAAAACAGGTTTTTAATTCATCTTCATCGAAGCCTTTTTTTTCTTTTTTTTTTTGGGGGGGGGGGGGTTGGGGGGAGGGGTGTTGGGGTTTGACTGCGTTAATCCATGTAGCAAGACTTTATAGAAAAAAATCCCTTTAGTACTAGGCTCCCACCATAGAGAGTCAAGTTTTCTTCACGCGGAATCAATACCTTCGTTATGTTTAATAAGATTAGCAAAATTGTTTAGTTCCCAGCCAAAAATTTTAAAACTTAATGTTCCATCTAATCCAGTTATGTGATCAGCTATAGTAGCCTCTTGATTAAGTAACAAAGTGTACCGGTCAGGATAATCTCTCCTAGAAGTTCATGACCAAACAACTTGTCATGCCATAATCTAGTTTTTCGCTCCAAAATTAAGGTGCACCAACTATTTAAATTCCTCCAAATGTCAGCATAGTTGCTTCCATAAAGTAACTACATATAACATTGAGACTATGTTATTGCACTGATCCTCAATGATATTTAAACTCTAATAACTTCCCTCCATAGCCAACATGTTCTTCACCCTCGACAGCCATTTAAAGAGGAGGCTCTTATTTTCTAAATGCAAATCTTTGACAGTCCATCCAACCTTGGTGTATTGATATTGAACCACTGATTTTCTTTTGGATAGGTAAATCATAAATAAATGTTTGAATTTCTCATGGCCAATCCCAAGTGGTAATGGCAGACACACTGCTCCACTAAGGTGATAGGAAATGATATCGCCCTTCGAGTAAAACAGGATTCTTCTTTTCCCAAATGAAAAGAAAGCCTCAATAAAGAGCGCTTCACACTTGACAGGGTGGAACTTTCTTTTTTTTAGTTATCCCTTTCTTCAACAAAGAAAGTTATTCCTTAATGTATCCAGCTGTCATCCCCAAATTGAAGCATAGCATGAAATGATTTGTAAGAGGTTGAGATGTCATCTAGTAAACTGTTGAACAACGCAAGTCTACACCCCATGGATAGGTACTGTCTATTCCAAGTAGCCAGTCTTTTCTTTTTTTGGTTGCATTCTTTCACTACCCCCGCCATGTAGAAGCTTTTCTCATATTAGCACTCAAAGATAGCCCAAGGTAAGTTGTAGGAAATTCCTTTACAACTCAGAATGGTTGCCAGCCTTTCGAGGTTCCCAACTTTGTTCAGTCGAAAGATGCTATAGTTAGATAAATTCACATGAACCCACAAATTACTTTGAAGGTGAGCAAAATCAGTTTTAGAATGCAAACATTTCTTGTTCATCAGCACCACACAGAATTAACGTACCATCTGTGTAAAAATGTGTAACATCTCCATTGAGTTTCACTCATTTTACCCAATTATGGAACCCTTAATCCATCCCTTTTTGGTGGCCAAAGCTAGCATCAGACTCAAAGCTTCCATAATGGTGAAAGAAGAAAAATGAAGAGTGGATCACCCTGAGCCCCCTTATGGGGAAGAAACGCCCGCTAGGCTTCTATTATGAGTACAGAGAACTTTGGAGTTAGATATACATGCTCTAATCCGACTGACCCACGTCCTTCTAAATCGCACTGCCTCTAGTAGACTTAGTAAAACGCCCAACACACATGATCATAAGTTTTCTCTAAATCTAACTTGCATATACTTCTCAGTTCTCGTAGCCTTCTTCTGAATCTAAACATTTTACTTGCAATTAAGCTAGCATCTCTCAGTACAAGAAAATTTTAGTACTTTGCCGGGAACACAATATTTTCATTGCTAAAGGGAGGCACCTGACACACTTATGATAAAGCTAGTTTAAAAGATCAAACAGGTTTTTTTGTCTCTTAAAGTTATATTTACTTGCATCATATTAAGCAAGACACCTTATCACAGATCTTAATACAAGAACGCAACTATTCTTATGAACTTCAAGATATTATCCTAAAAGGTAGAAGCGTGTGGCAACATGCTAAAGACACTCATGAGATTAGAACTAGCAAATAGAGGGAAAGAAATGGGAAAGTGAGGGGACAATGATGTTGACTAAGAGAGCAGAGTTTCCGTTGTGTGCAAATAACATACCAGATTTTCGAAGAATGAAATCCATAAAGCATAATGCTAAAAGAAATTTCCAAAAGAAACAATTGGAAGACTTACTGCATTTTCACCACTTTATCAGGATCACTACTACTTGATGCAAACTTCCCTAACTCGACATCCATGTTTTCTTCCTCTTCCTCCTCATCTTCCTCCTTGGTTTTACCACTTGGACCAGCAGTACCAACAGAAATTGGTGCAGATGCCAAACGGTTTTCATGACCGGGATTCATATTACCATCATCACCACCATGAAAACTAACATTAAGTGCAGCTTGGTCTTCGGTTTCATTCTCGTCAAGGCCAACAGGAGATTCAGGAGGTGAGCCCTCTTGTTCCTCAATGGCAGCTTCAAATGGATCCTTGGACTGCTTCATAGTATTATCTGTAGCAAAAATTCAGATTAAGATGAATTATATGCCAAGCTTAGGACGTATCCATCTTAAGTAAGATTACCAGCATTCAAATCACAAACTTCAGTGTATCTTTGAACTTTTTGATGGAGCCAACCAGGTTAATTACTAGCTTAAAATAGTCTCAAAATCCTTCAAAATGACAGCAGTTTTCACCATTTCATATAAAGCCATTTTACTTCTTCCTTTTTAATTTATCGATCCTGCAAACAAGAACACCTATTTATACTATGTAATATGCTTATCAATGCCGAAAATATTCTTCTTGCTCAAAACAGGTATCAAGACTATGTGCAAAGATTAGGATTTAAGCAACAACATTCGTGCGGCACCCCACGGATACAACTCGTGATGTGTGGGTTACGTGCACATCACATGTTCTAATTATGCATCAGACAAAAGATTAGTACTCAAGTGAAGAAGGATAAAGGGGCGGGCTCATTATCCACGAGTCTAACTTCAAACTCACCAGGATTTATCTAAAAATCCAAATATGACAAGGCATACATTTGCATATATAGAGTACACAATTAGAGAATATGTGCAGAAAAAGAAGTGTATAAACATACGTAATTGACGAATAACCTGATATTAAAAGTAACTGTGCTGGCCTTAGACGAACAGATGCCTCAATTGGCAATTGTATTAGGCTGGGGTTTTATAGTTTGGGGAAAGTGCGCGAGGAACCCATTTTAGGCGTGCCATTTAAGATGTAGGCATTTAGTCCAAAAAATCACCATTCACCCTCAAAATTGACTAGTGTTGTCTTTTTGTCCTTATGTAAGATGATTTTAGCAAAATAGCTTCCATTTCATCTGTATACAATATTTTAAATTATCAATCGACAACTACTGTCTCTTACGAAGAGATTAAAGAGCAAGTGTTGCCTGTGATAATGTGGGAAGAGATTAAAGGGGCAAGTGTTGTCGAGGCATCACTTCAAATTATCTGGGAGAATGTAGAAAAAGATTAAAGGGCAAGTGTTGTCTATGCAAGAGGGGGTCAAAGACATGTGCTGCCTTTTAGGAAGTACTTATAAGAAAGGGATGGCGGGATACGTGCATCATCATAAGATTTTATCGGGGTATTTTCGTCCAAAATTTATCCATTAAATTTAGCAGAGGTCATTTTTACTAAATCACTGTTATAGGTATCAAAAAGACAAACCATTACCTATGGTGTCATAGTTTTGTAATTCTCCCCATTTAGTCAATAAGTTAAACTTCTGACCTTAGGGCATAAAGTTGGGACTCGCTTAATGATGCAATGCAAATTGGCTATTATCTGTTAAAGTCATCGAGGTCGTTCACATGGAGCGAGGCCGAGGAGTCACATGATGCCCACGACCAAATAGTGTGGCTGTAAGGGGATATAACGAAGACTGCCTCGCCGAATAACAATACTGGAAATCCATCGAGCAAGCTAACAAGTGATCGAGCTGATTCCGAAGCTGAAAAGCAACCGAACTGAAGAAGAATAATGCTGAGCAGTGAAACGACCAAAGGGTTACAAATGTGCCCGAGGCAGGAGAGCATCCGATCTCAAGTGTGTCGAGCTGAACAACCGAGCACCGAAGTTAAGAGTGTCGAGCACATGATTTACTTCGGCTTCATCTACCAGCTCGAGCCCAAAGAAGGGAGAGCGTCCGAATTCAAGTGTGTTCGAGTTCAAGTGCTCGATTTAAGTGTTCGGAACCCAAGGAGTGTCCGAGCCAGTGAAGCAGAGGAGTGTCTAAATACTTAAACTTACTCAGCCCTGCGTGGCTTATTCTTATTGGTCGTCTATGACCGTTTTACTATTTTTCCCTTAGTATTGTCTATATAAACTCCCTTCCATCTCATTTTGTAAGGACCTAGATTTTGATTATTGAATATTGAACGAGAGTAGCCGATGGCACTTTCTTTATTGTGTCAGACGTGAGCAAACCCGATGGGGTCCTTCGAAACTTATGGCTTTCGGTGAATCCGATTGACAATTCCTCTTTGATCATTCAGTTTGAAAGAGGCATTATTCTCTTGAGGATTGTTGCATAGCTTAGGTGCTCTTTCCTTCTACTTGAATCGTACCGAGACCAGTACCTCGGTGCCGTTCAAGCAAGAAAAACTGTGTCAAGCTTTTATCTTTACTTTTCGCTGTTCATTTGACCTTGGTTGCTAAGCTACCAAGTTAGCTTGCACCACTTAGCTTAACTTCAAACTCGAAGGTTTGAAATTCAACTTCATACTTGAAGGTTTCAAGTTAGGGATAGGAGCTGGAAGCATCAAATTTCAAATTTTCAGGTTTGAAGTTCAATAGAGAAGCTAAAAACTAAATAAGTTTTATAAATTGGCTAAAACATAAACTATACGCCTAGATTAGGTCATCATGCAATAATTTTACTGTTTACTTTCAAAATCAAGGGAAATTTTGATCACTAGCCATTTTTGGACGCGCTCAATGGGGACTATCCACCGTTTCAAAATTCATTGAAGAATAGCCAAAAATTCGCGCGCGCACATTTAAGCTCCATTAGCGTTGGAAAAACACCCCAGACTAGTCCCATAACAAAATGAAGGGGCTTTGAACAAGTTTTGTTCACAGCCCCAGCATTTTGTTATGGGTTATGAGACTTTATATATAAAGCTTCAGTCCCATAACAATGCTGGGGCTTTGAACAAGTTTTGTTCACAGCCCCAGCATTTTGTTATGGGACTGAAGCTTTATACAAAGTCCCATAACAAAATGCTGGGGCCTTGAACAAAACTTATTCAAAGCCCCAGTATTTTATACTGGGGTTAGTTTGCTGAAGCTTCCCAGTATAAATACTGGGGCTTTGAACAAGTTTTGTTCAAAGCCCCAGTATTTATACTGGGATTTGTCCGGAGGTGGCTATTTCTCAGCGAATTTGTTTTTGACGGCTACAAATCAATTAACGCGCGCCAAATAGGCCCCTGCACTAAATTTTTACCAAAATCAAGGGAACTTTTGACAAATAGCCACTTATAAAATTTCTGAACAAAGAATAGTCAATGTTTGCCGAAAATGATTGTAGTAGCCACTCCAAGGGGCTGCTTATTTGGGATTAGTAAATTTTTATAATGTACTTAATATTTAAACGCAACTTAAATGGAGACGCACTTTAAATTTAATGTTCTGAAGTTCTATATTGAAAAACTGAACTAAAGGACACGGAAAATTTTAATCATGTATAAAATGATATATAAATTCCACTATACCTTATGCAAGTATATTACTTATGAGAAAAACAAATATAGTAACCAAACATGATATAGAATAATGCTGAAAACTACATTGAGTAACCAAACATAGTATAAAATAGTGATGGATTTAATGCAGGAATTAAACCCATCCATACCTCAACCAAACGACAGCTAATCTACACCATATCTCTTGCTGATCTCTCAATCTTGGTAATCAACGGGTTTGCAAATGTAATGAATATCTTCCTATTTCAAGTCCAAAGGCAGAGGACTTTATTGGGAAAAATCTCATCAAGTATCCAAAATAGAAATACTTGTAATCTAAACTAATGTAAATAGCAAGAAAAAAATTATTTTTTCCGTTCAAGACTAATAGCATGTTTGGCATTACTTCTCCAAAGCCAAAAGTGCTTTTTTTTCAACAAAAGTACTTTTTTTGGAATTTTGTGGTGTTTGGCAACTAAAAAAAAGTACTTTTAGGTAGAAGCAGAAGCAGTTTTTCTGCTGTTGGGAAGAAGCTACAAATATCTGCTTCTTCCGAGAAGCAGTAGCAGAAGCAGTTTATTAATTTTTTCAAGACTGAAATATCCTTGCCAAGAATTCATATTTACCATATTATTCCTTATAAATTAACCATATCTCTCTCAAAATACAATTATATTTTTCTTTTTCCTATTTTTTTCTACTACGTACTTTTACAAATCTTCTTCCTCTAGGACGAATTTTTATTTTTAGGTATTACTATCAAGCGTATATAGGATGTCCTACTCTTTAAATCATCTTTTCAAAGCAAGTGATTACTAGAAATTCCTAATGTCGTTATCACTTTGATTTAACTATATTTTATGTTGTTCAATAGCTTAAATTTATATCTTTTACGTTATATTTTACATTTAACTAAATAAATTTTCTAATTAAAGTCTTTTATGATAAATATTCAATTTTTTTTTTTTTTTATTAATCCAAATGTAAAATGAACTTGGATGTCCTTTTCGTAATTTGACACTGAAAAGTACTTTTCGTAACGATTAACCAAACACAAATTATTTATCAAAAGTACTTCTCTAATGAGTTGTCCAAACACAAACTGCTTATTATCCAAAAGTACTTTTTTAAAAAGTACTTATGCCAAAAGTACTTCTCAAAATAAGCAGTTTTTGGCAGCAATCCCAAACAGACTATAACACATAGTTTAAGAAAGAATAAATTTTTTTTTGTGATTTATAGTATAAAATTAATAATATATATGTAGAAATTTTGAAGTTAAATTATTTCTAAGTCCTAATTTGTTAATTTTTTTGAATGATTTAATAAAAAAATAATATCATATAAAATAACGGAGCGAGTATGCAACAACAAAATCTATTCCTATATTATAAATGGGAATAAGCACCTCATGGTCGACATGCTTGCCGACCATGAGGGCAATATTGGTATTCCCTATTTTTGTTATTTCATGCTGTTGTACATGCGGGCTGTGTGTGTGTACCATTTCCTTCTTGGACCAATAAACCATCTTACTTTTCTTTAATGCCTTCTTGTCCCCAAGAAATCCATTACAACATTTACGAAATCTGGGCCCTCTGAACTTCTTGTCCCCATGGAGAATTAACACGTAACTCAATGCAGCCTTTTACTTTTCTTATTGGAGGACACGTGGGCATCTAATGACTGTTTTAGCTACCACTAAATAGTGAAAACTCTACTTCACTTTTATGTACTACTGTCTACTTGTAATTAACCAAAAGCCATTCCATCATTTTACTTTACAGTGAGAATTAAGTGCTCTAATAACCCAACTGGGTGTACGAGTTATCAGTTCCCAATTCCAGCTTGAACAACTTAAAAAGTTACTTATAAGGAATATGATAACGAAGGTACAAACTACACAGACAAGTTCTCTTTATAAATAATAACCAAAAGAAAAACAAGAAAGAAGCAACTGCTTCTTGTTAAATTTGTGATACAGTCTCTGTTCATCCAATTAAACTGTTTCATACATGGATAGTCTTATTTAGATTGCTAAGCAGAAAAAAGGTTATGGATTATGATAGATTTTTTTACTTGAACTTACCTACAAGTGATTCGACAGAAAACTAAAAACATGCATTAGAATTTTCCAGTTCCTATGATTGACTATAGATTGCACCCAAAAAAAAAACCCATATATAGAAACTACTTCTGATTTACTGTATTATTTACGTATTAAAAAAACCACTCCTCTCATTTAACTTTTAAAAGTTATTTTAATTAGCTTAAACTAACTATTAAATAAGGACCTGAAAATATAGAATATTTCTACATTTATTGGGTGATAAGCAATATCTCATTTATGTTTTAGGAAACAAATAAAAGAAGAGGTCGCATTACAAAAGGAATAAAGGGTTTCACCTAATTTATGTGATTGGTCTGTCAACAATATGCTAAATATCTATATATGAGTCTCAATCTTATTGGAAATATATTATGTTAAAAAAATTGTATAAAATTAAAAGGAGACATATATTTTCGGTGCATTTCATTTGTTTGAAGAAAATATAATGGTTAAAGTGGAGCAAATTTCTACGTGTTCATCACATTGTTGCCAAAAGAAATACTAAACTATTATATACTCCCTCCGTTTAAGTTTACTTGTCCAAATTTAGCAAAGTCAATTTCTTAATTTACTTGTCCTTTTAGCAATTCAAGATAAAATTAGCTGACATTAAATGGTCAAATTCTTCAAAATCTCTTTTTAATTAATTGGAAACTACAACAAAGTATAATAAATAAGGGTAGATTTGTCAAGTTTAATTTTTCTTATTTTGTCTTGGTTGTAGTGCAAGGTTGAATTTGGACAAGTAAACTTAAACAGAGAGAGTATTTCATAAATATGCATTACGTCCAATCCATGTTAAATGTAAGGGGCGTGCAAAAATTGAACATGATAAATAAAAAGGATAAATGTAAGGGGCGTGCAAAAGTTGAACATGATAAATAAAAAGGATCAGAGAAAGTAGTGTATTCAATTTTCTTTATTTTTCTTTACAAAATGTAAAGAGTATTTTACATTGAAATTACTACCTAATCAATAGGCAAACTTACCGAACACACGCCACCAGGATAAAAATGGATAGTATTTTCTATATGCATATGATTGATGGTCATTTCGGTAACGAAGTTGAAGAATGCGATCTGGTGATCATCTGAATTCTAAGAGAAGGTGTTTTTCAACTTAGTGGAAGTATTGAATTTAAATAAGGTAATAAATTAGTCACACTATTATTTTATTATCTTGAAATAAATAGGTTGAAGCAAGTGTTACAAATCAAGGAAAGACAGGAGAGCTAAGCGTGTATCGTAAACCATAAGAGATGTCAGTACTATGAGGCTAAGTAATTCAAGGAGATGTCTATAAATTTATTTTTTTGATTGATGTAGAAAAAAATAAAGTAAAACATTACACAGAAAATAATTATAGGCAAAAAGTACGTCAAATAATAATAATTACTTATATCAAAAGCATCATATATATATATATATATATATATATATATATATATATATATATATTTGCTAAGGAATGCATTCATATATATAATAAGTTACTGGTCATAATTATAAAAGTTCTTCTTTCTCTCACGTAGATGAGAAGAGGAGTCAAGATCCAGATTATACATAATAAAAGAAGGTGCGAGACTAAAACAAACTATAGAGTCATGGGAAGCTTTACAAGCATGTTTAGATAGCAAATCAGCAATAAAATTTGCTTCCTTTTAGATATGCTTTACTGCATTGCACCCTAAATCAGAAAGCAAGGACCTGCAATCATGTAAAATATTAGAATAGACTTCATTGGTTCCTTGGAGCATCAGTAATAGTAGCTGTGAATCAATTTCCACTTCCACAGACCTTAAATTTTTGGACTTTGCTTAGCGTAGTCCTTCATATAAGGCTAATAATTCAGCGTGAATAATAAAGCTTCTTGGTTGTTTCTTTGCAAACCCTGCTTGCCAAGTTCCATGACTGTTTGTAATTACTCCTTCTATTCCTCCAATGCCTTCTGATGGGTTATAAGCACCATCTCTATTTAGTTTGTAGCACAATTCATCTGGAGGCTTTCATTTGATGTATATTGAACCAACATCCTTCTTTTTCCCCAGAGATTCATTGATATACCAAAATTCAGATGTTTGCTTCAATGTGGAAGGAATACTAACATTGATGGATAAATTTTTAAAGATATTTTTATTCCTTGTTTTCCACATAATCCATAGCGCAAAAGGAATATAAGTTCCATATAGAATGCCACGCATGCTTGGTTGACTCTCTCTTTTTACAAATACTCTTAACTCATTTATCCAAGTTTTGAGAAGGTGTTTTCTGATGGTGGTTCCAAAAAGGTTTACCTTCTGACACAATCTTCTTCTTCCTCGACCTTACAATATCCAGCTCCAAAACTAAGAGCCTGTGTTGGGTAACAAGGTTTTAGTTTGGGATAACCTTGCAATCTCTACACACGCCCCTATCGCTCTTTCTTAGGAGAAGGAAATCAATCTGAATCTTAGTCCTGGAAAATATTTTATAAATATCGACCATAAAAGATTGTGCAAAGCAACTTACCGAAAAGAAATGAAAAAAGAACAAGTTTTATGCGTAATAGACAAATATGGTGCTCCTGTTACTGTTTTGGCCATCTTGGGCCTGTGCTTAGCACAGGCATACGTCACTAGTATTCTAATATTTCACAACTAAGGTTTGGAAAAAAGTCAAAAAGGACAAAGTGAGTTAGGTAGTTTGTCCCTCTGTTCTAACAATCTCTAAGCAATTTACCTAAATCAGATCGGCCCCCCACCCCCCCCCCACCCTTCCTTTTAAACCTCCTGAAACTTGTAACCTGTACACCCTTTTTCATTTTTTCTCAAATCTTGGTCATGTCTTCTTCTTCTTCAATATTTATTATGCTATGTTTGACTTTATTTATTTCAAGCACAAATGGATCTCAGCGTGCAATTCTTAGGGAACTTAGTAGCCAAGATGGTGACTTTGGTGTTGAATTAAATGCTACCAACTTTGATACTGTCCTTAAAGAGACTCCTGCCCCTTATGCCATTGTTGAATTCTTCGCCCACTGGTAACTTTGTCTCGGACTCTGTATATGTCTTTAAAAAATTCATTACATAAGTAGCTCTGGCTCGGACTCTATATATGTCTTAAAATATAAGTAGTTTTATATGTATTAACAAATTCATTAAATAAGTGCAAATAATAGATTGTGAACCCAGTAAATAAAATGGTTGAACTTGAATGCATAAAGTTAAAATCTTGGATCCGCCTGATCTTAACCAGCAAACGGGTTTACCCTGAATGTTGTAGTTGGAAGTTGAACCTGCACTGCAGGTTTTTGCCCCTATGCTAAAGGTAATTAAGAGTTTCTTGGCTGGTGCTCTAGAGAAACTTTGTTGATTGGTAGAGGGTAAATTATTGATGCCCCTTTTAAGTAAGGGCCTTATTTAGAGCCCTATTGAATCAGATAAAAAAGGGCATGAGTGGCGGGCCCTATGAATGTTGAGTTAGGGAGGGAGAAGGTGCCTCTTCTGCTAAGTTGGAGCTAGGCAAGTTAAAGCTGAACGTTTGGCGTGATGTCGTCCTGATGACTGTATTTCATTTCCTACTCGGAAAACCTTGGTAATACGAGTAGGATTCTACCTGCGTAGAGAGAACACCGATATAGTGATATATACGTATGCTTAGCACAGAGAAAAGTTACAATCACGATGGTTGTTTGGAAATGAAGGGGTCTAAGATGATTTGCTTCATTTCTTGGTTTAAGTAATTGAGAATCTTGTTGACTAGTTTATAACCTTTTATGGTATTGATGTATCGTGAAGAATATCTAGTATCTTAAATTTAGGAGTTCTGGAAATCAGGGATGCTTAAAGACGAGTGTTTGCTCTGTAAAAGTTATCTTTTTTCCTTTTCTTGGTCTTTGTCATTGGCCATGTTTAAGGATCTTTTCAAAGTTTGGAGGAGTGGGAGTGCAGAAAGGATTCTGACGGTGACGGGTTCACCAAGATTGTAGATTTTTGGATCTGGAGTTTGGATACTGTTTGTATCTCTAAATTTGATTAGACTGAATACGGACATCATAATGACTAAAATGTTTTATTTGATAGGAGTAAATGAAGCCTTTCGTGGTTAGTATAGTCCTTCAGTTTGATCAATGTTCAGAACATTTGGTCGTATTCTTTTATTTAACCAAAGCCACTTGTTTGCATGATCCGTGATTTTAATAGTTGTTCATTGTGTATTCTTTTTCTGGGTTATATAATTTGTTACACTCACTTGTGGATGTCATGTCAATGTTCTTAAGAGTAGGAAAAGGTGTGCAAATTTAGCACCACCCCAATGTCTGAGAAACAGTAAAGTGTTGCCTATACTTGTGTCGTTGGTGTGTGCTTATCAATAATTGATCAGCTTTTTGATGTCGTTCAAGTTCTATTTTAATTCTTAATGTATTACTTTGAACTGAGTTCGCAGCCATGTGATTCTCACTTTAAGCTCTTTTATTGATCTCGTAGGTGCCCTGCTTGCAGAAATTATAAGGTATCTATTTGCTACTTGTAATTATTTTTAGCTTTCATGCCGATGTTTCTAATGGATGAGGCGACATTTTTGCAGCCACATTATGAAAAGGTTGCGAGACTCTTCAATGGGGCAGATGCCAGTCATCCAGGAATCATATTAATGACACGGGTAGACTGTGCATTGACGGTATTACTCTATTCTTTATTTCTGCTGCGACGAAATTCCGTTTATCCTCTATCTGTATACATAGTCATCTTCCTTTTATGTACTTTTGTCAATAGCAGTAAGCTCATTTTGATATATGTTCCATTATTTATGGTTCAGGGATTTGTGAAATGTGTTCATCTTTTCTTAGAAGCTTTTTTTTTGGAAAAAATTGTTGTTTTGAGTTAACTGCAAACAGGATTATGCTCTCTTTTTTCCTCTAATTTCGCCATTTTGAATGTCTGAAAATTATAATTGGAAGTTACTTTGAGGGCAACTCTCTCTGCATCTTTCTCTAAGAGGACAGGTTCCCACCCTCCAGGAAGAAGAGAGTGTGCATGTTACCATTCTAAAAAAAAAATAGAAGAGAGCATGGATCAGTCTGCAAGGACTGATAATAAGACAATCCATAGCTATAGCACTGGTGGTTTAGAATTCAAATTAATATCTTATGCTAAAGACAAGTTTAAGCAGTTACTCTTTGTTTGTTTTTTTCTGCTCTTTCCATTTAAATTGGTTAGGTTAGTCAGCACAACTTTGGTTGGGCATTCTTCCTTTTCAATCATTTCATGTTGTCACACTTTTTTCCCTATAGTACAATTTTTAAAGGGCTTATCTCATGCTACCTCCCATTTATGAAGACACATTTTTTAAATATTTCTTTTGTCGTTAGCCTTTTTTTTTTTTTTTTTTGGACTCTGTTAAGAGACTTTTCTTCTTGCATAACCTGACTGATGTTTTCCTCTTCTTATTCACCTTTTTGGCAGCACAGATAAATACTAATCTTTGTGATAAGTTCTCTGTGAGGCATTACCCGATGCTTCTCTGGGGCCCTCCTAAGAAATTTCTTGGTGGCGGTTGGGATCCAAAACAAGAAAATAGTGAAATACGCTCCATAGAAAATGGACGCACAGCTGATATCTTGCTAGGCTGGATTAACAAACAACTAGGAAGGTATATATGATTCTCCTTCTTAGGTTCTTCTGATCATTGGCGAAGTCATGTCCTAAATTTAGTTTTCTTATGGTGTTTATAGCTTTAAAGTTGCTTGCATCTTTTGTTAGCTACTGTCACAAAGTAATAGTTTTGAGAATTAGATAATTTATCTTGCTCAATAATTCATCTAAGTCGCCTTCCTGCGGTCTTTGTGCTCTATAGGAATTTAAGAATGTATCAGTTGTTACAATTTGAGTGTACTATTTTAAGCTATTGTTGTTGTCAAAAAGCCGTTTACACTGTATTATTTTAATAGTGATTAGCATTAACATAATATGAGTATTCAGTCTATTTAGGAGGATTCCTCTAGTAGATGAAATAGAATCATAGAAATAAATGGAAGAGCCTGTATGGCTGATAAGTTACTATTGGGTTTTATGGATAAAAAGGTGATGAATTGTTTGAAAAGTATATAAGTCATTCCCATCCAGCCTGTGGTTAATAATATGCTAGACATATATATGCCGAGGGTCTATCGGAAAAACCTCTCCACCTTGGTGGGGATAAGGTCGGCATACATCTCACCCTCCCCAGACCCCACTTGTGAGATAATACTGGGTATGTTGTTGTTGCTGTTGTTGTACATATACTAGTATATTTTGTTGGATGGTCGATGTAGTTTTAGGACTTCCAGAAAAGGGTATATGGATGCTGACTTGGGTGAAGTATTTAGGAAGCTTCACATTGAGCTCAGCTGGTCTTTATGAATCATGTGCTGCATAAAAAAGTGTTTGACATGGTTAAACTTTTCTGGAAAAAGGCCTTCTCCCAGGATTGTGAATTCACCAAAAAAGAATGAAATCCATATTGTAAACGACTGCTTTCACACTGCTAAACACACCATAGGTTGATGTCCATGGGACTTAAGTTGGAGAAACTTTTAAAGATACAGCCTTCCTCCCACTTATTGGTAGTAATCATTCTTCAGTGGTAGAATTATATTTACACCATAAGAGAAGTTGTGCTTTGGTAGAATTAGACTTGTACTATAATAGTAGTGCAGCGGTAGAATTAGACGTGCATTATAGTGTAAGTAGAGCTTCTCCCTTCAATGATGAAAATCTGCAGTACATGCCTTTTTTCCATGATAAATGATTCCAGACATTATTCTGGGGCTATTGCCTACATAATTATCACATGTAGTATTACATAATGTAACCCGTTTTCCCTTCAAGTATGTTTTTGGGATCTGTGTCTTTCACAGGTTTAATACTTATCGGCTATTTCTTCTTTTCCATTGACTTTGAACTTTCAGCTCATATGGCTTGGATGATGGGAAGTATGAGAATGAAAATCTTCAGAGGAACATTTCAGATCCTGGCCAGGTTTCTAGGAGAACATGAACTAAATTCTTATCACTAGTTTTGCAAAAATAAGCTGCCTATTTTATGTGTCTCTTACGTCTGTAAAATTTTGCTTGTGAAGATTGCCAAAGCTATATATGATGTTGAGGAGGCAACATCTACTGCCTTTGGCATCATTCTAGACCACAAGGTAAAAAAGCTAAATTCTCACTGTCTCTCTCCCTATCATGAATTATTTTGTTCTGCATAACTTAGTTTTCTATGGCTTTGGTCCTCAATTAATGCAGATGATTAAATCAGGGACTCGGGCATCACTTATAAAATTCCTCCAACTTTTGGTGGCTCATCACCCTTCTAAGAGGTTAGCTCCTACATTTCAGGTATTGTGAATTGTAAAAGCATATCCTGCCTTTCCTTGACTTGTAAAAATTTGGATATTTGTGCTAGGTGCCGGAAGGGAAGTGCAGATGTACTTGTTGACTTTGACAATCTGTGTCCTTCAGAGACGTTGTCAGTTAATAACGAGGAAGCTGACAGTTGTAGCAAAAAGGGTGCACTGGGAAAATACCAGATATGTGGTAAAGAGGTTCCTCGTGGATATTGGGTGGGTACATAAGTTTGTTCCTTTATTATAGCTGCTGCATACTGAGTTCTTTAGTCACTTCTCTAGTTAGTTGATGTTGGACATTCCCCTATTCTGGCTGGAGGGGTTGATTGTCTAGTCTACGGTACATTACTGTGCTTACAATCAATCAATCATCTAGATCTCAAATATAAACGAAGTGTTCATATGAGGTACATATGAATCATATGACATGATCCACCTATTTTTTTGTCGGAGTTTTCTGTTTTAGTCCAATAGAGGGTTCTATTTGTAAATGACCTATAAGCATGTGATGATCTTGGTGTTTTTTTTTTTTTTTAAAAAAATGTAACTAACATAGATATTAAAACAATAATAACTGTAAGCAATGAAAAATGGAAGCTTTTGAGATAAAAACTTTCTACATTTATCATTGCTATTATTCCCATTATTCTGACTATGTCTGGTTTTTATGTGACGGTGTTTGAATGGAGACCGATTTTAAAATGTTAATTCGGCTTATGCAATTTCATTAGTGGTAGTAGAAGAAAATATAAACTGATGGTTGAAAATTAATTTGATTGATGAAGAATCATATTAGAAAAGGTGTAGAACTTGAATAGTTAAATGTATTTGAAGTCTTGCAATTATACAGTCTATTACTAGTGAAATGGAAAGAGTGCAATCAATTGAACAGAGGACATGTTACTTATTCATTTTTCTGCGTTGGACTATTATTATTTTTATATTCTAACTTTTGACTAGAATGCATGAGAACCTAAAATTAAATTCTTTATTTGCTTCCTTGAGTGTGCTTATGCCAATTGTTCATCAATGTAGCTGTAGTTCTCTGGGAAAATTCTCACATAAATTAAAAGGAACGGATATGAAGACACTTATAAGAAAAAGAAGAAAAAGAAAATGTTATGAAGCTTTCTCATGTATTGTTACTGGTTAATAGAAATCATGGTAAAACATCAAAGAGATAGTAAAATGTAATCTTTATTGTCCAGAAGTGGAGCAGGTAACAGGTAACGAATAAATAAATGAATTCGCATGAGTGTTAGGGGATACTTTTGTGGCTGGAAATACTAGCACAGTAAGAGTAGTATTTATTCTTTTCATAATGTTCTGTTGGCAACACTCGCCTTTTTCTTGTCCAACCGTATCCCTTTTTGGTGTATACAGTTAAGGCCTTGATCTTTGGTTGGTGTGGGAAGGGTGAGGTAGTGGGAGGGAGATGGGAGATGAGAGGTATTAGTGCTTATGTTTGATGAGATATGCATCATATCTTTATATAATAGATCTCTTTTGGTTTGAATTAGCTCCTTCATCTTCTGAGGCTGGACTGATAAACTTTTGTTGGAATTTTCTCGGTACCTATCTATTGGCAATACGAATGCTAACCTTTTGCTTCTCCAACCTTCTTTAATTTTTTTTTTTTTAAATGTGAATCTTTTTAAACTCGTTTTTCATTTCTCTTTTATTTTTCTTTTGGGGTGTGTTGGTGGATAGAGATAAGGGAAGGGTTTGTGTTCTGTTGGATGATCCCCCTCTTCTTTCTCATCCTAGTCCTGATTTTGACTTACACGGGGTCTTCGCTTGAGTGTTACTTCTAAACTACATAAACTGGAACAGTTGCGAAAGCTCGAAATGGGCCCTAACTTACTAATTTAGGTTTGTAAAATGGAATAGTCTTATTCATGACCCCCCCCCCCCCCCCTATATTTGATATTAATAGCTTGAAAGAGATTCTGCATTTTGCTTTGCCGTGCATTGCAACTAAAGATTTCTAATTTGTTTATGACAATTTGTTTAATGCAGATGCATTGTCGCGGCAGCAAGAATGACACTAGAGGTTTCAGGTAATGGATCATTCATGTATTCTTTCTTTATTAATAAATCTCTTTATGATTGTAAAAAAATGTTTGAATACATAGAGTGAGGCAGAAAAAATCGTAGCCAGATAATTCATTAGAGAGATGCTAAGCTGAAGGTTTGCATTCTATTGATGTCTCGAAGATGTTTCTTCGATGTCACTGTGTCAGAAGCAGTATGAGTGATGGCCTAAAGGGACCAGTGTGACAAACATTGCTAGGGTTACTTGCAGGAGGAAGGTTGTAATGGCAAAAGTTGAAAATTTGCAAATGGATCAGCAGTGTTAGAAAAAGGTTTTCTTTCAAAAAATGTAGAAGTTTATAAATATGCTTTTGTCATTCCGCTTAAAATGTTCTCTGTGGATTTCTTGAAACCCTGACCTGTTTACTACATGTTGACTTTTAAGTATGAAGGCTTCAACTATCTAAATAGCATACTGTTAAAGATGCGGATGACTTGAAAAGGTTAAGATAATTTACAGATGAAGCAGAAGAATGGGTTTGTTTTTCTAGTGGTGTAGAATCTGATAAATCAATAACCTTATAGAGGTGAAATGGACCCAAAACTCCAAAGTGCTTGTAACGGGAGATGGTGTGGTTCATTTACTTCTAACTGCCTAATTCTATGAATTCCGAGCACTTCCCTTCATTGATAGCCTTAATGTGTATGAAGTGAAGTTTTCCACCATCAAATGTTATTGTCCAGGTGTTTGATTGATATGCACAGAGATTATGAGGGCTTGTAAGGAGACAGATAATTAGGTCATAGGTGGGTGTGGTTACAGTCCCCCCCCCCCGGGGGGGGGGGGGTGTTAATTGCCTCTGTGGCCACTTGCTTGTCAGTTGTTCAAGTATTTTTTTTTATTAGATTGTTTATGCTCTCTGTCTGGCCTTTGCCCCTGTATTTTAAGCATCTTCTTTGGTAAGTAGCAGCACATAAATCAGCAACTCAAAGAAATTGTTCGAATTTTTTAGTTCAATGCTGCATGTTGTTGCTAAAAAGATACAGTAGCAAAGTTGATGGATATCAAAAGTTAAATCAGCTGATGTTATTATGTTAATTTGCTTTGGCAGTTTTCTTATGTACATGCTTATTATTTTTGCAGTTGCGGGTTGTGGGTGTTGTTACATTCACTCTCCGTCAGGGTTGAGGACGGAGAAAGTAACATGGCATTCAGAGCTACATGTGATTTTATACACAATTTTTTCATCTGTGAGGAATGTAGGCAACATTTTTATGACATGTGTTCAAGGTAAAATGTCAATGATGCTCTTTTTGTGTCTCAACTTATTCTTTCTGAACATTACCTTTTTTGTTATCTAACCATCCAAGTGTGGTCATTTAATTGTTATGTTTTAAATGTTTGCAATTCCAGTGTATCTAGTCCATTCAAGAAAACACGTGATTTTGCCCTTTGGTTGTGGAGTGCTCACAACAAAGTTAATGAGAGACTAATGAAAGATGAAGCATCACTAGGAACAGGTGATCCTGAATTTCCAAAAGTTATTTGGCCCCCAAAGCAGCTTTGTCCATTGTGCTATCTCAACCCAGGCAAGAAGAGTGACGAAAGTAGTAAGATTGATTGGAATGAGGATGGGGTCTTCAATTTTTTGGTTAGTTACTACGGGAAAGAGCTAGTGAATCTCTACAAGGACAAGGAACTGCAATCAGGTGTTGGGACTGAAAAAGCAGTTGCTGAGGAGTTGGTAGCCTCAACAAATGCAGTTGTAGTTCCGCTGGGAGCTGCATTGGCGATCGCAGTTGCAAGCTGTGCATTTGGAGCGCTCGCTTGCTTCTGGCGTTCTCAGCAAAAGAATCGGAAGTATAAATATCTACACTCTTTGAAGAATATATGACTATTAGTAATGACAGAAAATCCAATTTAATTTAAAAGCAAAAATTGAAATGTAGAAGGAACTTAAAAAGCTTGCAAGAATTTTTAGAGGTGGGAGGATAGAGGAGAGTAGGATTCTTGGAGGTTGACATTCTTGCTGTCTTACTCCTATTTTTTTCTCCAGGCCAAGGAGAAGCTGGAACTGAGTGTGTTAAATGAGACAGATGCACACATGGCTGTATGTATAATTCAGAAACAAGTCAAACGAGGCTCGAAATAGGAAACAAATTGAGAGGATTCTAACATGGATCCCTACTGCTAGAGATTTTCATACATCTTTTTAGTTTACCAGTTCTCCCATTTTTCCCAAATGGAGTGTACAGATGTACCTTAAAATTGTAACTCAGTAAGATTTTATTTTGAGAACCAAGTTATTCTTTCCATCTGGTCTTGAATGCTTGATTTTACAAGTGGAGAGACATTTGTGTGTCAGTGTCAAATATGCTAGTATCCTGCATACAGTGACTGATGTAGACTTGAATCATTGCGTAAGTTGAGAGAATGTTCTTAATTTAACCAACTCAATAGTACTTTGTTTTTTTTTTTTTAATTTTATTTTATTTGGCACATATGTAGGTTTTAACGTCGAAGAGGTTTTGCCGAAGTGGTGAACCTATGTTGGATCTGTCATTGCGTGTAGATACAATCTTTTTTGTTTGAGTTGAAGCTATTTACAAGCACATTATTCACACAATTTCACAAACACATCTCATCAATGAATCATTTCCCGTCTCTCGGTCACAAACTAGTCCCACAATTAACATGATTTAGAAGAGCTATAGTGTGTCTTTGATTATATAATCTAAACTATTTTTAGGCTGTCTGGCATTTCATTCTTCCATTTTTAATAATGGCTTGTTGTCCCTTATTTTCAGAAGGTTTCGCATTCTAGCTGCAAATATTTATTCGATTTAAGGAATTCTGAAATTTTTGCTGAAAAGCATCTTGTAACTATCATAAAAGATTTCCAAATATTTTCAACTTTGTATCTTCGGATTTACTTAAGTTTGTAGATGTATGGCTACCATTAGCTGGATTTGAAGTTCTATTTATGAATAAGTTCACATATAAGCGATATTGTTGTCTAGTTGTATTATTGTATATTTCAATGTCTTAGTGAAGAATGGAATTCAAATGTCAGAGCAGTAGTTAACTCTGCAATGGGAATTCTTGCTTTTTTTTTTTGTTTGATAACAGTAGCGTCTGTGCCAGCTTCCATGAGATACCCTGCTAGCTCCCACCAGGTAGAGTAACTTTGTCCTCCAAGGCTTAGACAGATGAGAATAAATCATCTAGTATTTATTGTCTCCGCCGATATTTGAACTGAGACCTCATGGTTCTTAATCCACTTCATTGACCACTAAGTCACTCTATATTGGGAATTCTACTCTTCACTACAGTCATAACTCACATGCTTAAAGGTATTGACTTACACAGAAGTATTTTAGGTGTATTTATCAAAGTTAGGCTGGCCATCTTTCTCCAACAATTCAATTCAGATCTCATAGCAGTAATACATTACTATGCTCGTACGCATCGGTTGTGCAGAAGTATCTGTTACAAGTATGTCAACCTTTTTGCTGATTCTTGGTGTATTTTAAAGAATCCAACACTACGTATCCACTCTTGTTGCACCAGTTGAACACAAGTATGTCAAGATAAATGGAAGTTTCACACAACATAGCCAAAAATAAAGAACTTTTGCTAGCTTTTATATTCCTCCAAAGTGTTTAAGTACATATGAACTAAACTGTACAAAATTTAATCTTCTTTGGACCTGTCTGGTTGTAAAATTGGATATCTTGGCTTCTTTTCATCTCTTTTGAGTCCTTTCTTTACCGTTATGCTTCTATTTTGAACATCTCTCACTTCTTGTCTAGTCATCATCCTTCATTAATTGAGGCAGGAAGAAACAATAAAGTAAATGAAAGATCGACAGTGCTATCAGACGTATATCCAGTATCTTGCAGAATAAACTCTTTTTTTTTTTTCAACAGCAAAAGCAACTCATTGGATATCAATTACGGGAGGCTCCTGCTGAAGAGTCACCACCCCAGCTTCTTCACGGGTTGAAGAGATGGGCAAAGTAGCCTGCAGTGAAGGTCAAACAAGGAGTCCTACTTAGGAGGCAAAGTATGTTAACATTAAACTTTAAGAGGACAAAAGTTGCTCCTACACACCTGTTGGTGTCGCCGGTGGTGGCAAGAGGTGACAGCTTTCATTATAATGTAGACAGGCAAAACAATGCCTGTAATTCTTAACAGTAGCAACTGCATGCAACAGGTAACAAGTATGAAGACATTCTGTGTTGTAGCAATCAACATTCCTGTTCCCTAGTCAGGAACCTTACCATAAACAAAGGGAGCGAGTAGTCTGCTGCTTGATTGATTATGATGGGAAGAGTATGACGTATAACTAGAAGCAGCATAACCTATTAATGGGGAAAAAAAAGGATAAGACTGCCACACGACTCGGCATATAGATTAGGAAATAGCCAAAACCTGGTTTCCCCAAATTGCAGAGTATAAAGAAATTCTTCCAGATTCAAAGTGGGTGAGTGATGGTATTACTTGTTTCAAATGTACCAAAATAATGCTATTAGTAGTTTGATATGCAGTTCAGCCAAGCACAGCAATTAGTGAATTGTACAATTTTATGTTTTTTGGTTGTGATCACTTTGGTGTCGCATGTCAATTTAATTATATTCCTGTTCGGCTATTGGTTACCTCACATTATATGTTATGCACGCAGGTAGAGAAAGTGAGACAGGGAGGTAGGAGAGAGAGATTACTATTATGGCAACTGCACGGCAACAGATCATGCTTCTTGATGTAGTAACTGCATCTTCTTCATAGTCAGAGTTAATCAGATTGCGATCAGTTGAAACCACTGCTATCAGATGTGAATTGTTCATGTTCCTTCTGACAATTCGCCAATTCCCCCTAATAGAAACACCATCCAGATATATACTCAAGTGATCAAATAGAAAAGCAACAGGAAATATGACATTTGAATATAATATATGTTACTATATAAATGAAAAGCATGTAAGAAAGAAATACACCTTAAATTCATAGGAATTCCACCAAGATGAAAAATAGAGGGTGGTGCAGTGTAACCAGGCCTGAAAGGCTACTTCACACGAATGCAAAAATAAGGAAATAAGCAATCAGCACTAACTGAATCAATTAAAGACACGCAAAACAACTAATGAACCAAATAATCAGACAACAAATTCTAACGATGATTTGATGCAGCAAAGGTGGTTGCTTTGCTGCAAATCGTGTTTAACATGTAAGGTAGACATAAACAAAATAAGAAACATATCTGACCTGGTGGCATATCTCACAAATGGTATCGCCCTTCTCATTACACCACCTTTGCACGCATCTCCGATGAGCATACTGGAAGAAAAAAGACAATCTAAGCAGTTGCAAAACACGTTTAAGTAGAAAATAATGTTATGACATTAGAAATTGAAGGGGAACAGAGTAATGCATTTAGGAAAGTATGGTACAGCTTAAGTGAGACGATCAAGTTTAAATCTGGATGTAAGCACCATACAAAAATCAATCAAGTTTAAATCTGGATGTAAGCACCATACAAAAATCAATCAAGTTTAAATCTGGATGTAAGCACCATACAAAAATCAGACATCCTATTATGTTTAACAGAATAAGGCTAGGACATCTAACTTCCCTTTTCTTTACTGCCCAAAGTTTGCTCCATTGGATATCAAATACCACAATAGATAGGAACATTCATGAAGAGAGAAACTAATCAGTGGACAGCATGGCAACAGAGCACAGTGCAAAACTGATCATGTAATTCAGCAGCAAATCCAACTTAGCTCACTCGCATCAACTTTACATTCACAAAAAGACTGGCAAGATATTGATCAACTTTAATAGAAGTTACCTACGATTGAAGCTATTTGGAACTGGGAGAAACACAGCAAAACACAGGATAATTAGACAGGAACAAGAAGACAGGTGAATAAGCAATTAACGAAGATGTGTGATCCAACCAAAGCCAAAAATGCACCATCACAGACAACTGTCACCTCCATTAAACATCTAAACATGCAAACCTATAAGAGTTCAAATGCCTGCTTGGATAGGCCAAGTTTGACACTTTGACTCTCTGATTGTTCACCTTGACCACTAATCCCAACAATCAGAAGGTTCAAGTCTCTTAAATTTCTTCTTCTTTTCTACTTGCTCCACCTTGTCTACTAAATGAGCCAATAAACAGGTGGGTGAGAAAAGCAAGAGAAGGTAAAAGAAGATCAATTTCAAAGCATATTCAATACCATTTCACAATTGATCCTCAAAAATCCACTCTGGACCTTTAAAAAAAGGGTAAGAAGACAAAAAACAGGATTAGAATCTTTGACATTTTCTGAGTGGACAGTTAAATTTGTAATAATAAACTGGCAAAACAAGGGAGAAACGGAAGAAGAACCAGGACGAGCCAACTTTCAAGATTAGACATACAAACAGACAGAACTTCTTTGGAAGGCAGTAAGCAAGTATAAACACAGCACACTCAAAACACGTTTGTACACAAATTCTTTCAGAAGCAAGAACTGATATGAAGTAGTATATCCTATACATCACCATATCTTATTTTTTTGGTTTACCACCCGCTGCCTGCACCTGAATTGAGGCCCGACTAATCAGGATTCATGCTGGGAAGTCCAACTTTTGGGTTTTGGGGTTGGGGGGGGGGGGGTGGGGGTGGGGTATAGCACTCCTACCAAAAGCGACTCCATTCTAGGCCTCAAACTCAACACCTCTGGTTATGGACGGAGGGATACTTACCAGCTCACCACAACCTTTGGTGGTATATATTGCCATATCCACTCTAAGACAGAATATTCTTTGTACTCAAAAATCAAAATAGATAGCTCATCAAGAGTATTTGGACATAGATTTGGTCGAAATTTGAAAAAGAAAACTATTTAATAAACAAGGGTCCACAAACCTTCAAGCTACCACAGCAGGAGCAAGGAGTCTCCATGTTTGAATCAAAATCCTCATCTTGGCATATCCTGCATTCAACCATTTTCCTTGGAGTCAAAACATCGTTAGAATCTTGGGAGGAGCAATCTGCTGTTGGGTCATTGGTTATCCATGATGCTAACTGATTTTGATTCCTGCTCTCAATTGCAGCCTCCAAAGTTGATTCAGTCAGCAAACGATCAACCAGAAAAACAAAGTGATCTCCCATCCTTTGGTGCCCAATTCAATTAAGTAACTACTTTGCAGACTAGATACTATAGGACAAGAAACTTATGCTTTGGACAATCTGTTCTCCACCAGAATTTTCTGAAATTAGAAACATAACAGAAGTAGCATTAAAACACAAAAAGCTGTTTCTATAGGAATTATCAAAAAAGCCAACATATTATGAAAAGAGCAGTAAAGGGCAGCCCGGTGCACAAAGCACCTTGCGTTCACAGAGAATCCGGGGAAGGGCCGCACCGCGGCTCGAACCCGTGACCTATAGGTCTCACGGAGACAACTTTACTGGTTGCTCCATGGCTCCCCTTCATTATAAAAAGAATAGTACTATCAAATAAAGGTAAGAGTCATAAAAACACCAAATACTCATTTAAGAATCGAAACTGCTGATTAGTTTCATCAGTATAAATACACAACTACATTCAAACCTCTCTATAACAACACCTCACTATAACAACCTAGTTTTCTTTGGAACTGATTTCTCATGTTATTGTATATTAAAAGATCTCTATAACACCACCTTGTTATAGAAACTAAACAATTTTCGAACAAATAACGCCATTACAGAGAGGTATGACCGTATAAGTTAACAAGCACTAGGAAATAAAGAAGGGAAAGGGGAAGAGTTGAACTTAGGACAATTAAGGAAACAACTTTAATCAACAACATAAGAGCTTAGCAGATTATTAAAACCTTAAAAGGGGACAAAACAACACTCAGCAATCCAACAAAATGACAAAAAAAAAAAAAGAAACTTGAGCCAACCCCAGATGGAAAAAGTAGCTTTTGAATCAATACAAAAACAAAGTAGAGAGAAAGATGAGAGGAAAACAGAGGAAATGAACTAAACCCAAATGCCAAAAAGTGATCTTTGGCATATATAATAGGTTATAACCAAAGAAACACCAAACTACTTTATTTTTCTTGAGCCGAGGGTCTAATGGAAACAACCTCTCTATCAGAAACACCTCTCTACCTCACTCGATGCAAAAATAAGGTGTGCATACACTTCACCCTCTCCAGATGCCACCTGTGAGATCACACTGGGTATGTCGTTGCTGTAACCAAAAAAACATCAAACTGTTTTTCTTGAGCCGAAGGACTATAAAAAACAGCCTCTCTATCTCACTCGAAGTACAAGTAAGGTGTGTCTATACCTCAACCATCCCTGACCTCACTTATAAGATCACACTCGCCATGTCGTTAATTCAAGAAAATTTATGGAAAGAAGAAGAAAGGAAAAAGAAACTTACAAGAAAGGGACTGCATATCCTTGAGCTTAGTAGAAAATAGAGGAGCGTACATATTGAGGTTTATGGCTATTTTTCAAACTTGTCACTTGCTATAATCACCATTTTTATACAATGATCAGCTGAGCTTATGTAGTATCAAAATTTGAAACCTCCCCCCACCCCCCCTACCCCACACCACGTCCCCCACTTTCTCCCCCAGGAACCGTACCACTTAAATTGGGGTACCACACACACATATATCAAATTAAATTAAATTTAAATTAATGAAAAATGTTCAAATTTACTTCTCATATATTCAAAAAATGTTTCCCCATTTGCATTAGCTAATTTAAAGTGACCGAAAAACATCAAATGCTAAAAGTACTTTTAGTGAATTTGATTTTATAAATAAGCAGTTACATAGAAGTGCTGAAATTAGTAATAAGCAGTTGGTGTGTAAAATAAGGTTGATAAGTACATTTTTTTACTAAAATAACAAAAATGTCCTTTAAGTTTTTTACAAAAAATATAAATTTAAAAGTATTTTTACATTAAAAAATACAAAATGACGAATAAAGAATGAGGATGAGGCTGAAAATTTTATTTTAGAAATGATATTTCATGGATTACAAAATGTTTCACGAATAATATAGTAAAATAATTAGTTAAACTAAAAGTCATTATAAGCTTAAAAGTAATAAGTTGGGAATGACCAACTTATGACTTACAATTGATTTTGGATTATAAACACTTTTGATACTTAACAAACACGTAAATAAATCAAAAAGTGCTTATAAGCTGGTTTGACTAGCTTATAAGCTTAGCCAAACACCCTCATATTTGAACTCTCTCCATCCAATTTTCTTTATTGTAGTTTGACTTAATACAAAATTTTGAAATTTGTGGTCTAAAATAAACTATCAATATTTGTGTGGCTAATGAATGAGTCAAAAAGTGAATTTTGAGTTAAATTATTTTCAAATTTAGAAGTATGATAATTTTTTTGGAACGAACTGATAAAGAAAATATGAAAAACGAAGTGAGATGAATAGAGTATTATTCATTTACCTTTCAGCCTATAAGAGTCCATTACTATCTTTATTCTTAGATATGCTGCTCTTACTAAATTGATGAAAATGGTCCTCTATTTTAAGAGTATAAGTTTAAAATAATTTCTTATATTTACTTCTGAGCAGCTTTAGTTCTTTAAGTTTACAAACTTACATTTTTTATAGTGACTTTTGACTATTTTAAATGATAGTTTAGTACACATAAATTTTAACACTTTAAAGGAAAAAAAATAATTTTCCTTATTAATGTGGTTGCAATACAAATATTAATATCAAACTACAAGTAATTAAGTATAAAAGAAGAAAACATGAGCAATTCAAACTCTGCTAAGCGAAAGCTGAACAGTAGAATTAACTTATATTTATTGTTTTGTTGGTAAAGTTAATGTTGATAATTAACGAAGGCAAATTTTCTCATTTTGAATATTTCAATAATAAAATTGGTCTTTATTCCTTATTCTAAAGTCGTTAGTGTGAAAGGACTTTTGAGCCTAGCTAGAGTGGGAGTCGCAGGCATTTTCGTATTCAAAATAAAACGCAGAGCAAATTAAAATTGTTCTATTTCGTATAGTTCAAGAGTATGTTTGGCCAATTTTGGTTATTATTACGATAATACCAACTTTATAGTTTATAGAGTGAAAGAGAGAATATGAAGTGGTGTAGGTTTGGGAAGAGGGACTCCTCGAGTTCCCAAGATGTTATGTAATCCAAATAATTTACTTCTTGTTAGATGTTTAATATAATTGACCAAATATGATACTATGAAGTTTAATTTAATAGTTCGATACAGCTCAACATATGATTTAACCAATCAATCAAGTTTAATAAGTGCCATTTCAGTACAACATCCATGATCAATGCAACTAGTCTTTTATACTTGGTTTCATTAATTTAATGATCATGTTATTTGTAGTGTACCCAAGATGCTGGTTAAATTGTACTTATGTATCGAGATGTTTGCCTTTATTACTTTATCTGTCAATAGATTTGCATTTTGCAGAAGCCTAATTGAATTAACAATATGAATCTCAAGAAAAAAAAAGTCAAATTAATACATAGCTCCAATGGTACCCCTCGTCAGTTTAGGTTTACCAATATCACTAATCATTATCATTATGTGAGTAACACTTTTGACTGACGTTATGACTGTTTGAAATTTCTACTAGTACGTTTTGAAAGTTATTTTTCGGTTAGGATAATATCTCAATATTTTCTTCTTTAGGAAATGCCTAATAATTTTGTCATTAGTCATTTCAAAAAAGATGAACAAAATAAACATGGAAATCTAAATGAAGAACATATGAGGAAGCACGTCATTTCCGTTCTATTTTTTTTGGTTGAGATGATGAATACGAATTTTGTTTCCCATGCAATGCGTTTTCTTCTTAACAAATTGCACCACCCCAAATCTTCTACACGATAATGGGAAGAACCTCAAATACGTTTAAAAAAGAGCGTGATACTCCTGTATCAGGCTGCATGCATTGAAGCCAAATAATGAAATAATTATTGTTGTTTCTTTCTAAACAAAAAAGAGAGATTAGTTGGGCTCACAAAACTTTTTTCAAGCGGGGATAAATTCGCAAAAAAAAAAAAAAAAAGCTGCTATCATGTTATGACGATTGAAAATTAATTCAAAAGTTGGAAAAGATATATAAGGGTAAAAGAGGGGAAGCGGAGAGCTCTATGCTTTGCGTTGATTCCTTGTTTTGACATAATATTTTCTTTGTATATATATTTGTAGTTTTTGTACAATAAAATATACTATAGTTGGATTATTGGAAGATAAATAGAAAGAAAGAAAGAAAGACTCTACTTTCATCGTTGAGTTTGACAGTAAAAGGACTTTTTTTTCTCTCTTTAATATTATTCTATTTATCAATTAAAGAAAAGTAAAGTAGAGAATCAATTGTTAATTCTAATTGCAAATAGGGAAGGCATAATTTTAAATCATGAAGTTTGTATTTGTATGGTTCATAGATAGCTGTATACTGAATGTCCTTTTTAGATAATCAGATATGAGGGCTTTGACTGACTGATGATCTTTCAAAAAGCCTATTTGTGTATCAATTGATTAGTTGGCTAACTTTTGTAGAGCTTTTCTATAATTCTATATCCTTTCTACATCTTGTTTTACGTGTTGAAAACTTTAAACGTTAAAGTCATAGCTCTTTCATTGGTTTGGTTGGTAATCCTCCGAACCCAATTTCCTCCCAATATATATCTCATTTCATGAAGTCATGATCATGCCTTCCCCTTTTTTTAAATAATCTGTTTTGCCATACTTCATTTCTATGCGGAGAGGATCAATTATTCTTATTATTATCAACTTTTTTGGCTTTTCAATTTTATTAGCATCTAATACACGGAAAAAAAGAAAAGAAAAGAAAAGAAAAGATAGCGAAAATTGAATCTACACCTATTTTGTGCGCCGTTACAATAATTAAAAGTGATAGACGCAGTTCAAAAACCACCTTCCTTCTTGAATATTTGAGCTTTTAGACCCCTCTTTTATGGGACAAAAAAAAAAAAGACTTAAACTATAGAGAAAAGATAAGTGAAACCAACCTCTATTAAAGGTACTGTCTTTGTTCCAAATTATGCGCATTATTTTTTTATTAGACTGTTCTAAAAAAAATAATATACATATTTTCAAAAATAATTTAACTTCAGCTTCCCAATTTCTCATTAATATTGAAAAAAACTTTTATAGCCACACGAACTTTGACTTCTTTAAATCCGCAAGTTTGAAAAGCATTGTAGTCGCACAAACGCTAAGATCTATTTAGGACCGTAAGTTAAAGTCTCCATTATTTTTTAAGATTTATGATGAGTTTAATTATTGTCACATAATTTGAAAAGAAAGAGTAATAACCAGAAAAATAGATGTTAGCTTTTCAATTTTTTATGCGAGATGAGGTCAGCTTTAAGCAAATTAGGTCTGGTTGACTAACTAGTTCAGATTTGCATGCATGTTATTGAGTCAGAGAACATCGGTCATAATGCTAATGATGATGTTATAGCTACTCTTCAGTTTGATCCTTTTTATTATATAATATTAGAATTTAATTAACAAAATACTGCATCTATAAGGCTAAAGAATACTGTCCTGCCACTTTGCCAAGATTCCTCTTAAGATTTGAGGTCTAACTGAATTTTATTAGAAGGTAAAGTGAGCAAATAAAAGTAAGGCACAACATCATTGATACTGTTCTCTCTCTAAAAATATCCTCTAACCTCTCTCTAAAAAAAAAAAACTTTTTGACCGTTGGACAATAACTAATTTTTTGAAAATCTGGCCTCATGCGCCTTTACCTTTTAGTCACCGTCATGCTGGCGGGGAGTACCGCTGACCCCGGTGAACCCCCAACTGGGGAAGCATCTTCAAAGGAACCCCAGCTGGGAAAGATACCATATAAGGCTTTCTCAACATAACTCCAACCTTGATTCAAAATCCAAGTGCTACGGTGATAGCAAGAACGATCATTCATGATGGGAAACCGGCAGCTATTTTCAAAGAAAGTGACTGCTATGGAGTCGTGGCTGAAGATTGCAAGTTAATGCTGGTTGGAAAATTCACTTATGGAAGGCCTAGGATCGAAGAAATTAGAGCACGATTCATTGAACAAACCCCTTTGAAAAGCAAGGTTAAAATTGGGGTTTTTGACCACAGGCATCTTTTCATTGACTTTCTGATAGAAGCTGATTTCAATGCTGGTATTTTAAAAAGTTTCTCAACATTTCTGGACACATGATGAGGCCCCAAAGATGGACTCCGGATTGGACCCCAGATGAAGAATTCCCACTTGCTCTAATTTGGGTTTTGTTACCAGAGCTTCCTTGGCATCTATATAGATGGGAGTATTTGAGACAAATTTTGTCTCAAATTGGCACTCCACTAGCAGGAGACCAAGCTACTAATGGGAAGTCCAGACCTCATATGGCTAAGGCTAGAGTAGAGGTGGACCTTACAAGACCACTTCCTAAATCTATTTGGATAGGTATTGAAGGAGAAGGAGCTCTAAGAGTCATAGAACAAAAGGTGGAATATGAGAATGTTCCTTATTATTGTAATGAATGCAAGCTGCAAGGTCATTCAGTTGAGGCATGTAGGGTTAGAAAGAAGGCAAAAGAAGTGGAAGAGAAGGATGATCAAACTAATGAAATGGAGATGAACAAAGAAGTGATAGGAGGTGATCAACCTGGTCCTTCAGGTACAAAAGGAAGGAGAAGAGGTAGAAGGAACAAAAAAGCTGCATCAGTTGTGGTACAAGAAGAAGGATATCATGATCAGAGCTCTAGTGATGAGAATGAGGAGTTTCTAGTAGCAACTGCAGATAGAGAGAATAAGGGAAAAGCAGTGCAGGAAGTACAGACAAATGAAGAAGAAAAAGAAGAGCAGGCAGTACTAGAATCAAAAGAGACTGAGAAGGGTCAGTCCATGAAAAAGAAGAAGAAGAAGAAGAAGAAGAAGAAGAAGAAGAAGAAGAAAAAGATTAAGAGAAAGGATCCTATAGTCCTAAATTTAAAAAATAGGACATGGTCAGGCCTTTCAACAATTCTAGAGCTAGTGTTCAAGCTGTGGAAACTAAACAAATAGTTCCAAAGCAAGACCATTCTGGATCCAATGGGAATGAAGTTAAGGAATTGGACTTAGCACAAGATGAACATGAAGTATCAGACACTAATAATATTAATGCCAAACTGATTCAGGAGGAAAAAGCTCAAATGGTGCATCATGTTGTGTGTCATCAGATTCAGCAAAAAGGAAGTACTGATCAGGGCCTTAACATGAGCATTGACAGCTCTCAATTCCCAGAAGGAGGTCATATCTCAATTCTTCTTGGAATAGAGAAAGGGCAGCCTGACACATCTGTTAATGATTATGATAAAGATACTGGAGGTAGTGAAAGCAATAATGACTCTGAAGAGGTTGTAGAGTCATTGTTAGAAGCTTTTGGTTCACAGTTAGAAGAAGGTGAAATTGAAGTGACCAAAGCTTTTGACAGAGTGACTGAACAAGAAGGTCTATCTCCAAGGGGCAGATCTGTAACAAGAATGAAGAACTCAAGCTCAGATAGGAATACTCTTAGAGCGGTGAGAGGCAGAAGTTGTGCTTAGTGAAGTCTCCTTGTTTCTAATGATTAGTACAATCATATGGAATATTAGGGGTGCAAAGTCCAATGCGGCTTTTGAAAGATTGAAGAAACTGGTAATATTACATAAAGTGGAGTTTGTAGCAATACAAGAGCCCTTTGTAAGTTCAACCAAAATAAACTCTTATAGAAGAAAGTTAGGATTTCAAAGTGCAGTAGCAAACAAAAATGGGAAAATTTGGTGTTTTTGGAAGGACTCCATAGATGGGGTTGTTATTGATGATCATTCACAACATCTGACTATTAAAATGAATCATCTCATAAATGGTCATGTCTTCTGGTTCTCTGTGGTTTATGCTAAATCATAAGCTGTGAAGAGAAAAAGGCTCTGGGATGGTATCAGGAACATCAGTGATCAGATTGATGGTCCATGGGCAATTGTAGGGGATTTTAACTGCATAACAGCACCAGAAGAGAAGAAGGGTGGCAGGCCACACAGATTAAGACATAGTTTGGATTTCATCAATTGTATGGATGATTGTGCAGTCTTTGATGCAGGGTATAGTGGACCAGTTTTTACATGGACTAATGGTAGGAGAAGGAGTAGAATGGTTTGTAAAAGGCTAGACAGAGTTCTAATTAATGATCAATGGTGTGACAAAGCTGAAAATACTATGGTTGCACATAAACCAAAGACTGGTTCTGACCATAGGTTGCTTCTGCTATCTTGCAAAGCAAAAAGGGAAAATGTGATCAGATATTTCAAGTTTCTCAACTTTTGGACTCTGCAGCAGGACTATCTTGAAGTAGTTCAGAATGTATAGGGGAGACAGTGTGATGGCAGTGCTATGACTAGGCTCCAGACTAAGCTGAAAGCTCTGTCAAAGGAGCTTAGTCAATGGTCTAAAAACAATATTGGAGATGTGTTCACCAAAGTAAAGGAGCATGAGAGACTGGTTGCTGATCAAAGAGGCCCTAGTGGAGCTGGATGATAGTGATGCTAACAGACAGGAGCTGAACAGGCTAAATACTGAATATATTAAGTGGCTAAGATGGAAGGACAACATCCTGCAGCAGAAAGCCAACATTCCGTGGAGAGAAGAAGGAGACTCTTGCTCAAAGTACTTCTTCAGCATCATAAGGCAAAAAAGAAGAAGGTCTTGCATTAACAGAATCAGAAATGACTCTGGAAGGTGGATCAAAGGCAATGATAAGATTAGTGAAGTTGCAGTTCAGAACTTCAGCAAACTCTTCACTCAACCTGATAGTGCACCTGATTATGGAGCTCTCAATGTCATTAGGAAGCTGGT
The DNA here is from genome assembly GCA_037355625.1 of Petunia x hybrida. Taxonomy (NCBI): domain Eukaryota; kingdom Viridiplantae; phylum Streptophyta; class Magnoliopsida; order Solanales; family Solanaceae; genus Petunia; species Petunia x hybrida. The sequence goes on along the minus strand of JBBBVM010000063.1, from coordinate 4,043,686 downwards.
TACAGAAGAAGACAATCAGAAGCTGACTCATTTCCCTGATGAGAAGGAAGTTAAATCTGTAGTTTGGTCATTGGATCAAAATAGTGCTGCTGGACCAGATGGTTATAATGGGCATTTCTACCAGAGCTGCTGGCACATCATAAAGGGAGGATGTTATCAGTTTTGTTCAGGAGTTTTTCAATGGCAAAGGCTTGACAAGGTACTTCTCTCATACTTGTTTAGCTCTTATCCCCAATGTAGAAGCTCCTGAAACCTTCTCCCAACTAAGACTTATAAGCTTGAGCAAATTCTCCAACAAGATAGTGTCTAAGATTATTGCAACTAGATTGTCATCTATTTTGCCAAAACTGGTATCTGAAATCCAATCTGGTTTCATTCCTGGGAGACTGATCACTGAAAATATTCTCCTAGCACAAGAAATTGTTCACAACATGAACAAGAAGTATGTGCATGGAAATGTAGTGATTAACCTTGATATGGCTAAGGCATATGATAGGATATCCTGGGTGTTCCTAATATCAGTTCTTAGGAGGCTTGGTTTCTCTGAAACTTTCATAGATTTGGTATGGAGACTGATCTCGGAAGTTTGGTACTCTATCATTATCAATAGAAATAGGAAAGGCTTTTTTCACTCTACAAGGGCACTTAAACAAGGTGACCCTCTGTCACCAGCTCTATTCATCCTAGCTGTAGAAGTCCTTACTCAGATGTTGAATAATCTGTTTCTAAAGAAGAAGTTCATTGGCTTCAAGATGAAAGATAAAGGGCCACAAATCAATCATCTTGCTTATGCAGATGATGTGGTAATTTTCTCACCTGCTGACAAAATATCACTGAAGATGATTGTCAGACAACTTAGAAGATATGAGCTGATGTCAGGGCAGCAGATCAATGTGGATAAAAGCTTCTTTCTGACAACAACACATTTTGAGGAAGTCATCAGGGAAAGGGTTCAAAAGATCACAGGGTATAGGCACCAGTGTTTCCCCTTTACATACTTAGGATGCCCTATATATGCAGGAAGGAAGAAAATCTCTTACTTATCAGATATTGCAACAAGAGTTCTTAAGAAAGCCAGTGCCTGCCAAGGGAATTTATTATCTCCTGGAGGTAAATTTATCATTATTCAACAGGTGCTGCAATCCCAAACATTGCACTTGTTAGCTGCTATTTCACCTCCAAAAGCTGTTATTCATCAAATTGAGAAGTATTTTGCTGATTTTTTCTGGGGGCAGAATGAAAAGAAGAAGCTTTATCACTGGAGTTCTTGGTCTAAGATGTGTTACACTAAAGAGGAGGGGGAATTGGTGTTAAGTCCTTATTTGACATTCAGACCTCTTTTATCATGAAAAGATGGTGGAGGTTGAGAACTCAGAACAATCTATGGACAAAATTTTTGATAGCAAAATACTGCCCAAGGCTCAATATGATAGCAAGGAAAGAAACTTCTGGACAATCTCAGTATTGGAAGGAACTCATGGAGATCAAGAAGGAAATGGAGACTAACATAGGATGGAGAATAAATGAAGGCAACGTACTTTTCTGGCAAGATAATTGGACAGGGCTAGGTCCTCTAGCTATATACATACAGTCAAACAGGAAGCCAGGCAACAACAAGTTGTAAGAATACATGAATGATCAGGGTTGGGATTTTCACAAGCTCAGAAAAGCAGTCCCACTAGTTCTTCAAAGGAAAATTGAAAAGATATCAATCAATGATAGGAGGAAAGAAGATGCACCTGTATGGAAGCTGACATCAAATGGAGATTTCACCATTGCATCTGCTTGGGATACCATCAGACAAAGGACAAACAAGAATGATACACTTGTAAATTTATGGCACAAGAGAGTTCGTTTCAAAGTATCTTTCCTTAATTGGAGAATACTTAAGAAGAAAATTCCCCTAGATGATAACTTGTCAAGATTCAGGCAGCATGTAGTCTCTAGGTGCCTGTGCTGCAGAGCCCCTCAAACTGAGACAACTTATCACATTTTCATATCAAGTGAGTTAGCTAAGAAAGGGTGGAAATATTTTGCAGAATCATTGGGGATGAAAGTCTTTGATCAAGACATCAGAATTGCATTATGGAGTTGGTGGACTGCTCATAGGGTCAATTCTCTGCAAACTCTGATTGCTAAAGTTCTCCCTATATTCATTAACTTTGAGTTATGGAAGGCTAAATGTGCAACAAGGTATGGTCAACAGAGGACATCAATATACAAAGTGATTCATCAGGTTGCAACTCATGTCAAACTCTCTATTATCAAAGAACACAGTCAGATCAGTCTATCATCTACCTGGAAAGAAGTATGTGAACTTACAGACAATTAAAAGGCCCATTTGACTAGTTTTCCAGTACTCTGGACAAGCCCACAGAGTGATTGGGTCAAGGTCAACACTGATGGAAGCTCAATGAAGAGGGAAAACAGGGCTGGAGCAGGTGGAGTCATTAGGGACCAATTAGGCTCTATGATATTAGCATTCTCCAACAACCTGGAATTTTGCACCAATAATCTAGCAGAGGCTCAAGCTGCTCTCCAGGGTTTACAATACTGCATTGACAGAGGTTATTAGAAGGTCATCCTGGAGATTGATTCAAAGTTGATAGTTGAAATGATCAAGGATAATGCTAAGGCTCCATGGCAGATTCGTGAGGCCATTGCACAAATAAAAAGACTTTTGTTTAGAGCTCAAGTAGAAGTAAGGCACTGTTTCAGAGAAGCAAACTCAGTAGCAGATGCCTTATCAAAGAATGCAGCTATTAAAGGAGGATCATCCGTATGGAGTACCATTGTTGAAATCCCAGCTTTGGCGAGAGGAGCTTTGAGAATGGACAAGCTTAGAATGCATGTCTTTAGGATTAGGAAGAAGAAGAAAGGAATAGGGTGATCAGTAATGAACATGCCAAGAGTTTCTACTATGTTTAGATTCTTTGCATGTTCAACATTGATATGGTACCCAATTTTTTTGAGAGCTAATTGGTGACCCAGCTGTAAGTAGAGTTCTAACTCTACGGGTTTTTTATTATGTTGCCTTTTCTTCTATGTTGTACAGGTTCTGAACAGTGTTCAGACCTTTGTGAACTCCTTTCAGATGATATATATATTGCCCCTTTGATTAAATAAAAAAAAGGCACAACATTGATTCATCAAACCTCACTAAGCATAATACAAAGCAAACAAGAAAATAACCTAAAATATATATAGTGTCCTTCTTTCATGTTTTTAAGTCAGCTCTTAATTAATGAATAGAGTAAATCTCAGATATGGTTATTTAAGTTGATCGAATTATTTAGTGAAGTCACTTTTCTTTATTTAGTTCTTAAAAAGTCACTTCAGTTATTGGAAAAAGTACCCCAAAAATAAGGCTAGTTGATGCAGAATAATTGGATCGAACAGCGAAAATAGTAACTTCTAGGAAAATAATTCGAAGAAGGGTCGACAGTTCAGGGAATTGGGGAAAACCGAGAACAAATCAATGAATTGAGTAATTTGTAAATGTAAATTGTGTTGATGATTAAAAGAATGAGATACAACCTATTTATACACTAATATTCAGCTAAGAATCCAGCTAAGAAGAGATAGGAAAAGGTGTAACTATTTGTAACAACTTTTTCCTCCAAAACCTAACTTTTAACAATCCTAACTAACTTGCCACGTCAGCTAACTGCCACGCCACGTCAGCTTCTTCTTGATCTGTATAATTCTGCATCAATACCCTCTCCTCGAAATAACCCTTGACCTCAAGGGTTGAAGGAAGGAAACCTGGTCTTGATGGCATTGTAAAACTCCCAAGTAGCTTGATCAGTGCCCAAGCCAGACCATTTTACCAAAATCTGAGCAACAACCTTGTTTCCTTTCTTGACCATTCTATGGTCTGAAACAGCTTCAGGTGTGGGACAGTGAGGATGGGCAATGTCCAAAACAGGAGGGTGATGAATTTCAGTAAGAAGTTGATGAAACTTTTTCAGTTGAGATACATGAAAGGTAGAGTGAATTTTGGCTTCAGCTGGTAACAATAACTTGTAGGCAACCTTACCCACCTTGAGCAACACCTGGTAAGGGCCATAGTATTTAGCTGCCAGTTTGTGATAAGGCTGTTGAGCAACACTGAGTTGTTTGTAGGGCTGCAGCTTAAGGTATACCAAATCTCCTACACTATACTCCCTGCCTGTCCTCCTCTTATTAGCTAGAACTTGCATCCTATGCTGAGCTCTTTGCAAGTGGAACTTAAGAAGTTGTAACTTAGTTTCCCTGTCAAGTAGGACTACATCAACTTCAGTATTAGCAGCTTCACCAGAGATATAGGGAAGATGCAAGGGTGGGGGCTGACCATACAGAGCCTCATATGGAGAAGTTTGTGTAGCACTGTGGAATGTGGTGTTGTACCACCATTCAGCTATGGCAAAATAAGCAGGCCACTTAGCAGGGGCATCAACACACAAACATCTCAAGTAGGTCTCCAAACACCTGTTGACTACCTCAGTTTGGCCATCAGACTGAGGGTGGTAAGCTGTTGAAGTTGCTAACTGAACTCCCTGGATCTCAAATAATCCCTGCCAGAACTGACTCATGAACATAGGGTCCCTATCACTCACCAACCTTTCTGGCAACCCATGTAGCTTAAAAATGTTGTCTAGGTACACTTGAGCTACCTCTTGTGCTGTATAAGGATGAGTCAAAGCCAGGAAGTGAGCATACTTGCTCAGCCTATCCACAACCACTAAAATAACCTGCTTACCTTGAGAGAGAGGCAATCCTTCAATGAAGTCAAGACTAGCATCAGTCCACAGGGCTTGAGGAATAGGGAGGGGTTGAATGAGACCTGGGTAAGCAGCAGCATCATATTTACACCTCTGGCAAACATCACACTGTGCAATGAACTGTTTAATATCCTTAGCCATTATTTTCCAATAAAAAAGGGCCTGCAGTCTTTTAAGAGTGACATCAATGCCAGAATGGCCACCCTGAGGAGTAGCATGCCAGCAGTTGATAATTTGGGTTCTCAGATCACCTGATTTACCCACCACCAGTTTGGCATTCTTCCTGAGTTGCTGGTTTATCCAGGTGTAACCCTTGTAGTAAGCTTGGGAATGTAACTTCTGAAGGAGATTTTGCAACTCAGGGTCAGTGTTCCAACTATCCTGAATCAGCTGATATAATTTAGTGGAATGAGGAGAGAAAATTAATGCCATGAGTTCTGCACCAGCTTGTCTTGTGAGAGCATCAGCTGCTCCATTTTCACTTCCCCTTCTATACTCTATGTCAAAATCAAAGGGCATTAACTTGGCTATCCAGGACAGTTAAGTATCAGTATGGAGCTGTTGTTGTAGTAGAAACTTTAAGGCTTTATGGTCTGTTTTGACTATGAAATGCCTACAGTAGGTACTAGGACCATTTGGTCACTGCAAACACTAAGACTAATAACTCCTTTTCATAGACTGAATAAGACATATGCCTCAATGCCAGGGATCTGCTGATAAATGCAATAGGCTGTCCTTCTTGGCTCAGCACAGCTCCAATGCCTGACTGACTTGCATCAGTCTCCACCACAAACTTTTTTGAAAAATCAGGAAGTGCCAACACAGGAACACTCACCATAGCTATTTTAAGATTCTCAAAAGCTTGAGTAGCAGCTGGACTCCATACAAAATTATCCTTCTTTAACAATTCAGTAAGAGGTTTACTTATAAGGCCATACCCTTTCACAAATTTTCTATAATAACCTGTGAGACCTAAAAATCCTCTTAATTGTTTAATATTCACTGGTACAGGCCAGTTCTTAACAACTTGAATTTTCTTTGGGTCTGTAGCCACACCTTGTGGAGAAATGAAGTGACCAAGGTATTCAATAAGTTGCACACCAAATGAACACTTGGAGTCTTTTGCATAGAGCTGATGTTGTTGCATAACTTCAAAAATAGACCTTAAATGTATGACATGCTCCCCCCAATTCTTGCTGTATACCAGAATGTCATCAAAGAAGACAAGTACAAACCTTCTAAGATAAGGTTGGAAGACAGAGTTCACGAGGCTTTGAAATGAAGAAGGAGCATTAGTAAGGCCAAAGGGCATTACTAAGAATTCATAATGTCCTGAATGGGTCTTGAATGCAGTCTTATGCACTGGCCATCCTCAATTGATGATAGCCTGCTCTCAGGTCAATTTTTGAGAACACCTTAGAACCCTCTAGTTCATCCAGTAAGTCTTCTACAATGGGAATAGAAAACTTATCCTTGATAGTGCTTTCGTTTAACTCCCTGTAATCCACACAAAGTCTCCAACTCCCATCCTTTTTCCCAACTAAAGCCACTGGTGATGCATAGGGGCTGTGACTGTTTTGAATGACTCCTTGTTCCATCATGTCAGTTATTAACTTCTCTATGATGTCCTTTTTCATGGCAGAGTATCTATAGGGTCTCTTGCTGATATGTTGTGCTCCAGTTTGCAGGGGAATATGGTGATCAAAGGGGCCTCTATGAGGTGGCAGAGATTTAGGAACAACAAAGATATCTGAGAACTCACTAATGAGCTTGATGATCTCAGGATGTTGCTCCTTTTCTTCTACTGCTTGTGGTGAACAAATCTTAGGACCTCCTTGCAGGTGCAGCATGAACAGCTAGGACTCAGAATCAATGAACTTATTCAACCCTTTACCATTCACAGCCTTCACCTTACCAGGGGAACCTCTCAACACATGCTTCTTACTATTGAATTGGAACTCCATAGTCAGCTTACTGAAATTCAGCTTGATGTCACCCAGCTTCAACATCTACTGTACCCCTAATACCATGTCACATGACTCCAAAGGAATGATATAAAAATCAGTAGTAAATGTGGCTCCTTGTAACATCCAAGAGAAGCCCTTACAACTTTCAGAAATCTGAATTTTCCTACCATCTGCAACACTCACAGAACCAGAACTAGTTGAAGTCACTTTGCATCCCAATTTCCTGGCAGTTTCTATATCCATAGAATTGTATGTACTTCCACTATCAATGAGGATATAGAGGAGCTTTTTCTCATGATATCCAGTCACTCTCGAGGTTTGGTAGCCTTTTGAACCAGTTAAGGCTTGTAAAGAAATAGAGGGAATATCCTCATCTTCTTCTATTTGGCAAATTTCTTCTTCATAGTCCCCAGGACAAACTTCTTCCTCCATTTCTAACACCAGAATCTATTTATTACCAGTACATTTATGTTCTCTTGTATACTTTTCATCACAGAAATAATATAGGCCTTTAGATCTTTTCTCATTCATTTCTTCAGGGGTGAGGGTTCTCATATATCTAGGTTTAAACTAGCCACAAGTTACTGGCTTAGTTTCTGTGTTTCTAAACCTGTTAGGTTGTGATTGTGGAACCCTTTGAGTTCTACTCTTGCCAAGGTAAGATTCTTCTAAAAGTCTAGCCAATTCATAAGCTTCTTGTAAATCTTTGGGTCTTAGGGCTGTCACATCTAACTTGAATTCAGGTTTCAGTCCACTGATGAAACAACTAATAGCATCAGAATTTGAGAGATTCACACGAGTCATTACCTTATCAAAAGCTGACTGATAATCATCCATGCCACCTGGTTGCCTCAGATTCATTAAATCTGCCATAGGATCATCATAAGTAAGGCCAAATCTCATGTGTAATGCTAGTACATACTCCTCCCATGATGGTAAGGTCTGATGCTTTCTTCCTCTCATGAAGGCTTGATGCCATTGGATTGCTTCCCTATCTAAGTGCACAATAGCAATTCTAACCCTCTGTTCTTCAGGTACATCATCGATCGAGAAGAATTGATCAACCTTATACAACCAAGACTTCAAATCTGATCCATTAAATCTGGGAAATTCCAGCTTAGACAATCTAGTGAAGTAACCTGATTGCCCAACATTTTTGTGTTGACTACCTGCTTCTACTTCAAGCACTGGCGGATCAGAAGATGATGGGTTCGAGCAACTCTTTTCCTTAAATCCCAGCTCCATTCTCTTTATCAAATCTAGAGTTGTTTGCTTATGTTGCAACTCCAATTCTTCTTGCCTTTTACACAAAACAGAAAATATTTTCTCCATTATATCCTTTAATTCCTTAATTTCTGATATAGTTCGAGTATCTGATGGCATGATGAAAGATTTTGGGCCAAGAATCAATGGCTCTGATACCAAATGATGCAGAATAATTGGATCGAACAGCGAAAATAGTAACTTCTAGGAAGATAATTTGAAGAAGGGTCGACAGTTCAGGGAATTGGGGAAAATCGAGAACAAATCAATGAATTGAGTAATTTGTAAATGTAAATTATGTTGATGATTAAAAGAATGATATACAACCTATTTATACACTAATATTCAGCTAAGAATCCAGCTAAGAAGAGATAGGAAAAGGTGTAACTGTTTGTAACAACTGTTCCCTCCAAAACCTAACTTTTAACAATCCTAACTAACTTGCCACGTCAGCTAACTGCCACGCCACGTCAGCTTCTTCTTAATCTGTATAATTCTGCATCACTAGTCAGATTGATCTCGACTAATAATGGTGATGTTGCTACACTCGAACTGTCTTGGCAGATGGGAGTTTCTTCTCCAACAGGTATAGTAAGACATAAGTGAGATAGGAGTACTTTTTTCTAATACCATTTCATTCACTAATCTAATGCAGATCACCCAGTGTCCCACACCTCCTGAGACATATTAAGGGGTTATTCACCACTATTTGTCACTTTTCAAGGATTTAAAATATTATGATCCTTAAGATTTTATATTTTATTTGCTTCTCAAGCAAAGTGGATTGCCAATCTAAATTTTGTAGTGCTAAACTTTTAGAATGACGAAATTCCCAGTAACAGAAGCATCAAGTGCTTGAGAATGAAAGAAACTAATGAAACATAACTTTCATATAGTAGACTATTGAACCAAAAATCAATTTACGCAACTTAACTTAAGAAAATATTTTAACAGGTCTTCAGAGGAGTTCTTTACACAGATAGGCTATTTTTTTTTATTTTGGTGTGAAGAAAATTCTTATTAGTTACCAGAACTATAACATCTTTGCATTACTTACTGGGCTACGCATGTCCTATTCTGCCCAGTAAGTCACCAAACAGTCACTAAAGCAACATGATAATAAACTGCATCCTACTTCTATAACTATACATTTTATTGTCTAATTATTGAGCTTTTCAAAGTATAGAACTTTTCAATCCAGTGCTTTTCTCTTTGTATCTACTTCCTTGGTCCCCCTTCATATACTCTGCATTTGCTTTCTTGCTTGCTTCACAATTGTTTGAGGTCTTGGTACTCTTTGTTACCAAAGTGATTCACTCCTAGCTCTCCAAATATGATAGACAAGTGCTGCAAGTATTCCCAGTGCAAAGGCTCTACATAGTTTCCCCTTTACGGCTCTTGTAACTCTGCTCCATCCCTTGTACTTATCTGTTTTGTGTGCCTAGCCTCATGCACGTCAGTATCTTCTTTAGGGGTACAATAGAAAATTGGCATTCAAAAAATAGGTGTTCTAGTGTCTCATTTTGGATCCCACATAACAGGCATGTCCTGTCTTGACTGACTCATATGAAGAATAATCTTTCTTTGGCCTGGAGTCTCCTATGCATAGCTATCTAGAAGATGATGCTATGCTTAGGGATATTGGGTTTGTTCCATACCCACCTCCTCCAGTTTTGACATTATTGCTAGAATAGCCTCATATTTCATGTTTTGATGGACGTCTCATTAATTGTGAACAATATCATCACATGTTTTAAGGGGTCCGCCAAAATTTACTTGTTCATAAATTTTTACGAATTGTCAAAACTTACAAATATAGGGTTATTCAACTTCATAATAAGGTCAAAACTTAAACATCAAAGCACCAAAAGGCCATCTAGTGAAATTTTCTGCAGTTCTGAGCCATGAAAAGTATCTAAAAATCAAGCCATATTAACATTGTCGTTGTGTTGCTCAAACATAATTTGTAGTTTCTCATCCACACAATCTTATTGGGTTCACAATTTTTTCCTAGCAACAATAGAGAGCTAAATTTCTATAAAGTGGATGTTAGACCTACTATGTTGTATAGGATGGAGTGTTGGTAAGCAAAGAACACACATGTTCAGAAGATGAAAGTAACATAAATGAGAATGCTTAGATGAATGTGTGTGCATACTAGGATGGATAAGATTAGGAATGAAGACATCCGAGACAAGGTGGGAGTGGCCTCAGTGGTGGACAAGATGCGAGAAGCAAGACTGAGATGGTTCACCTGTGTGAAAAGTAGGAGCATAGATCCCCAGTGAGGAGGTGTGAGAGCTTAGCAGTGTTGGTTCTACGAAGAGGTAGAGGTAGATAGCGGAAGAATTGTGGTGATGTGATTAGACATGACATGACACACATTCAGATCACTGACATGATCCTAGACATGAGAGCGTGGAGGTCAAGGATTAGAGTAGAAGGCTAGAAGATAGTCGGGCGTTTTCTGTCGTATAAGCATTAGTATTATTCTTATATATACTATTTTCTCTTATTCTGCATCTTTAGTTTTACTTTTGGTTCATTTACTTTTGGTTGTCTCTTTTTTTTTTGTTTTTTTTTGGGGTTAGTATATCTTTCTATACCATTATTGTTGATGTTAGTACTTTTCTATACCTTTGTATTTTCATCTTAGCTTTTTTCAAAATTTATTTTTTAAAATACTTTTTTGAGATGAGGATCTATCAAAAATAACCTCTCTACCTCACTCGAGGTAGGGGCAATGTTAGCGTACACACCATCTTTCCCAGAATTCATTAGTGAGATTACACTGGACATGTATTTATTTAACAACAGACTGCTAAATAAAAAAATTGAGCATTTGCACCTAACGAGTAGCATAGTTAAGAATTTTGTCAATGGTATTCAAACTTTGAAGAAGTATTTTTTTTAAAAAATTTCGATGAATAGATAAATTGAATAAAAAATCCAAATGCAGAGAAAATAGATTTTATTTTTAATTTGAGATTTTCTTCATAAAGTGTTATTTCATACGCAGACAATGAGATAAAACTAATATAAAATAAAAGGGTATAAGAAGTCGAGTTTAAACAAATAAAATTCCAATTCAACGTACAAAATTATATTAAATATTATAAATTTACATACACAACATCAAAAGAATGTGTAATTATTATCCATAGATATACGATAATTCTACTAATAGATTTATCTATTAAAAATAATGAATATGAGTTATTGTTAGTGGATTTTTTTTTCCAAATTGTATATCACCCCAAAGACTTTTTTAGTCATATTTAATAATGTTGCCATGTAGAAAAAAATATTAAGTTCAATTTTGATTTTCTATAAACTCGGACGTAAGTTAAACTTGTGGTTTAAAAGTATTCTGAAACTTAACTCAAAATCTTCTTATCTAATTTCAAGAACAAAGCCCATTAGTTGCCTATTCTTAGCTATTATTTGCTGACCATTAACATAAGCTATGAGATTTAATCTTTTTATTGAAGTACTTGTAAAAATTATTTATTTTCTGATTTTTACGTTTAAGTCATAATTCGATATGTTTTTAGAAAGAAAGAGATATTTGGGTAAAAATTTCGCTCAGAGGCCAGTTTTCCCACTGGTCTTAGCTTTTTGAGGCCACTTTTTTTTTATTGATTTTGCATGAGATGCCACTTTTTGAAACTTTAATCCTTGTGGGCTGAACTTCATACCACAAGGGTTGAAGTTCAACTTCATACCACAAGTATAGTTTACGCATCTATGCCTAAAAGTTCAGCCCTTGCAGGTTGAAATTGAACTTTATACCTTAGGCATGAAGTTCAGCCCACAGGGATTGAATTTCAGCCCACAAGGTTTGAGCTTCAGCCCACAAGAGTTGAATTTCCAAAAAGTGGCCTCTCAAGTAAAACAACTAAAAAAAGTGGCCTCAAACCCAAGACCACTGACAAAAGCGGCTATTCGTGCACTTTGCCTGATATTTGGGCTAAATGTTTTGGGGTTTGGGATCGATTTTGGATCAATTTACATAAATATAATACTTTTGGCGTCTCTTTTTAGATTGACCCCATGAGGAAAGTCTTACAAATTTGATTCCGTAAGAAAGTCTTCGGTGATCGCCAGATTTTTGCATGAGCAAAGACCTGGGGAAGTAAAGACCTGGTGATTTCCATCTCTGGCGTTGCCAGCAACTTTGCTTGAAAGGGGCCATTTTGTAAAATTTTTCTTATGGGGTTAAAATTGTAATGGCAACGCCAGATATGTCTATTTTGCAAAAACTTGTATTCTGTTGGGGAGATTTGCAGAAATAGGATACTTTAGTGCAAATGTTCAACGTGTTGACCCACTTAAAAAAACATTTAACTTTTAGCGCTGCATGTCAGAATGTAAAAGCAAATTCCTAACGACATAAGTCATGGCGAATCTTGGTGATTCGCCATTATTTGACACCGAAAGTCCCGCCATATCATGTCAAATCACTAGGATTTTAGTAAAATATAAAGTCATGACATTGATTTGCTATGACTTTTGTTACCAGGTACACATTTTGTTTTAAAAGGTTATGTCAATTTGCCATGATGCAACAACATTATTTGTAAAAATCTGGCGGAGGAGAAGGAATTCTAAGAGTACTAAAATATGATTTTTTTTTTAGGGACAATTACATTGAGAGACACCCCACTCATGAAAATTACCAAAAAAGACCCCTATTTTGCTACCTTACATGACATAGCACCCCCTCCCTTTTTTTAATTTTTTCTTTCACTCCATAGCACCCCCTTTATAAAGAAATAAAACCCTAGCCCCCCATTTTCCCACTCTTCTCCTTCTCTCCTTCACATTTTTCTCTCTTCTCTTCCCCCATAAACCCTAACGCCGCCGCCGCCACCCCCAACCCTTCCACCACTGCCCCACTGTCACCTCCTCTCCTCCAAGCCACTGAAGTCGTGGTCACCACCACCACCGCTGATGCTGCTTCTTCTTCGTCTCGTTTTCTTTTTGTTCTTTTTTTTTTTGTTTTTGTATAACAATGTCAATTTTGATTGTAAATCTCGGTTAAAACTCCGGTGAGTTTGTTTAAAAAAGTTGTTTATCATATTTCTTCTTCTTTTTACACAATTTTCATAAGTATCCATTGAGATCTACTAGTTTTTTCTAAAAACTTTTTAGATCTAGTGTTTTTCTTGTATAAAACTGTATAGATCTGGAATGTTTGTTAAGCTTTTGTGTAAAAGCTGCCCGAAGCACTGTTTAAAGTCAGTTTTGCAAACTTATACACGTTTATACATTTTTATACAAGTTTATACAATTCTGTAAACGTGTATAAAAATGTATAAATCTGTATAAGCCACTGAAGTCGTGGTCACCACCACCACCGCTGATGCTGCTTCTTCTTCGTCTCGTTTTCTTTTTTTTTTTTTTTTTTTTGTTTTTGTATAACAATGTCGATTTTGATTGCAAATTTATACACTTTTATACATTTTTATACAAGTTATACAATTCTGTAAACGTGTATAAAAATGTATAAATCTGTATAAGTACGTATTGACAGTGTATAAAACACATTCTATGTATTGTAAAATTTGTATAAAGTTGTATATGCGTGTATGAACAATGAATAAATTGTATAAATTTCAGATTTGTGCACTTTTTATGGATGTTTTGTATAAAATTTATGTTTTTTGTGTATATTTTTGTATTTTTCTTCTTGCATATACAATTTTATATGTATTTACATGTATAATTTATTATTTTGAAAGATTTAGGTGTATAAAATTATCAAAAATAATTATTTAAACAAATCCACAAATAAAATAAATAAATCCGGTGAACTTTTGGTTTTCCGGCCACCGCCGGCCGGCGGCGGCAGCGGTGGCAGGCCGGTTTCTGGTGGTGGGGCAGTGGTGGGGGAGGGTGGGGGAGTGGTTCCTAGGGTTTTAGTTTAAATGGGTGCTATGTTGTGTAATTTTGAAAATAAGGGGGTGATATGTTGTGTAATGTAAAAATAAAGGGGTGCTATGGATGAAATGTGGCCTCTCATTTGTAATTTTGTGTTGAGGGGTGCCTAGTTTTGAAAATTCCCCTTTTTTTTTAACGGGTCTAAAAATCTCGGGTTGTTTTGTTTGTTTTTACTACAGGTACAAAATATCTGAAATACTCGAGGATCATAACATCTCAAACTTGGGGCAGACTCTCACAAATTCTAGTGTGGTAAGTGATTTCCATACTTTTTGTTCAAAGTGCAATCCTTGAAGAACTGTAAGTGAGAATTATTATAGTAAACACTATTACTTCAATCAAATAATAAAAAGAAAACAGTGCACTTGTTTATATTGATAGATGAGAAGCGATTACAATACTAGAAGATTGACATCAAAACAAGAAATTAAGATAACAAAAACATGAATTAAAGATAGAGATAAGGGAAGAGGGATGAGAAGCTCATATGTAGAACAAGGATGAGAGGAATCAGAAGAACTGGAGGTGAGAAACATAGACTTTAGCCATAGCAAAATTCATATTAGGCATACCATGTTCCTCTCACAGACTAATAGTTATAATTATTGTATTTCCTCTTGCATAGTAACTCTTTGACACCTGTACTCAACCAGTGTCCCAATGATAGTCCAATAATTTAGTGTTGGGTTGTTTAATCTCTTGACCCAAGCATAAACTGCTCCCAGGCCCAAGTGCATCATTTTAGTATGGATGTTCATCACAATACTTCAGCTCTCAATGAGAACCTTGTCATCAAGATTCGAGTAGAGCAACACCAACTCACATCCACAACCTACATAGTCGTCTAGATGTTGTGCACATGATTTGGACGAAGGTTCCTCGAGCAGTAAACAACAAAACTCCCCAAGCAAGGTCAATTTCTAAACTAAAATGTTCATTCAATAAAGTAAAAGTGGTAAGTTTTTTCATGATAAGTTCTTCAAGCTTTCCAGAAAAATATGTAATCCATGTTGAGCCTTAATAACAAGTTTCTCGTATAGAATTTCGTATTAACATGGAATACTGCAAGCCCAAGCATTGAAACTCCAGCGACGTAACATCTTAATTAAGTCAGACCAGAATAATAGTGAAGAAATGTACTCAATAACTTGTTGAATTCTTTGTATTCCAGCACATAATTATGGTGCAATCAACAGTAACATGATATGGTACCGAACATGTCGTGCACAATCATGAAACCTGATCATACGAAAAGGCTTGTAAACTAGAGATCGAGAATTTACTACAACAAAGGATGTTATCTTCAGCAAATCAAGTATTCCTTTGATTAACGCAGTATTGTCATTCTGTGATGAACTTCCAACAAGAATTTGTCTCACATATTTAACCATATCAGATACCCCGATGGTAGATACATGATTTTCACCAGCTTTACCTACAAGTACTGGACAAATGGCTCTCTCGCTTTGACAGGCAGTGCGAATCCTCTCGTATCAACATAGTCCATAGCTGTAAATTCTTGCACAATAGCAAATTTTGTGCTTGAACTCATCAAGTTGGCAGTGAATATTTGGAAAAATGAACGAATAATTTCGTTACAAAATGGTTCCAATTCTCAAATTGATTGTTGTGATAAAGTTAACAGAACCACGCAAGGGCATCACCATCCAAATAAAATGATAATAGAGAAAGATTTACATGAATCAGAGATGGAGTAGAATTGAAAAGGCCGATCAGAACGTAAAACTCAACCTAGGGGATTCCCGCCACTGAAACGGCCCAGTACTTCCGGAGCTTGAGACAGGTCCGCTATTATAGATGGAGTCAATGAAAGCACCAATGTAATAAACACTACTTCACAGATCAATCAAATAGTGAAAGCAAACAGGGCACTTGTTTATATTAATAGATGAGAAACGATTACAGTACCAGAAGATTGAAATCAAAATTAGGAATAGAAAATTAAGATAACAACAACATGAATTAAAGATAGAAATTAGGGAAGGGGATGAGAAGCTCAGATTTAGAAGGGGGATGAGAAGAGTGGGGTGAGAAGAATAGACTTTAGCCGTGGCACAATTTATATTAGGCATACCATGTTCCTTGCACATACTGATAGTTATAATAAAAAGGCAGGTTTCTCTCTCTCAACGCAGGTTAAGCTAGGAGGGCTAATGTGCGCCTGATTGGAAAACATGCCCCGACGTAAAAAAGAACCAGATCAATTCCCTGATGATCCATTAGAGGACCAAGAAGACCTAGTTACATCGTTCCCTGCACAATATCCAACTCATCAACCTTTAACTTTTGAAAGCTTTCTACCCAAAATGCTTTCAATTCCAGAAGGTGAGATACTTGGGACTGATCGAGAGTTTCAGAAATTGACCCAACCAGTTGGAGTAGGCACTCAAATCAAAGCGGAATTAGCTGCCAGAAGACTTCAATTCTCTGAGGTGGAACATCTACAGAATCTACGCCAAAGGTAAAGAAGGAAGTCAACTAGATTCGAGGTAATCGTAGCTCCCAAATCGGTATGCATCTATCATATATTCCCCCAATAGTCAGGAATGGTAAAATTGTTGTTAAAATTGAGGAGGAAGATGTGCGACTACAAGAAGAATACTAGCAATCTGCTCTAATAGGCTATGCGTGAGGAGATACGCCTTAAGAGGGTCCGGATTTTGTCCAGTATAGTTTTGTCCAGTTTGCTCAATGCACCATTAGTTTTACGTCACCTGTCATGTAAAGCCTTGAATGGCTAAAATAACTTTTTGCAATTTTTACTTAAATGAGAAAATATCTTTTGGTAAAAAAATAATCTAAAAAAGGTAAAAGTGAAGTTGCCATTTGCTGCCAACGTTTGCTGCTTCTAAAAGCAGCTTTTTGTGGTAGTAGGACCCCCCATGTGATTCTATAAAACAATTTTTTCCTTTTAGAATTAAAGAAAAAATAAAAGTGATGTGGCGGGAATTGAACTTGAGTAGAATACTTTACCGAAAAAAGTTCACAAACACATGATCACATTCCTTTTGAAAAAAGATTGTGTATATCACTAAAGATATGTGGTCATTTTTTAAGTACCAATATATTATAAATTTATTCAAGTATTATTTTTTTATTCATTCCTAAAGATTCTGATAAAGCAAAAACTTTTTTACCGGTGAGATCAATTGCATAGCGGCGAACTAATATACTCTCGAGAGACCAGGTTTTATTACTTGTTTGCATTTTGATATATACCAACTATTTGACCTTATGTATTTACTTAGTTTTAATTTTATAATTTATGTAATTGTTTAACATTTTTGTTTAAGTTATGCATTGCGGCTATGTTAGAATTTGATTCATTATTCAAAATTAAGTTATGTTTTTATATAGGTAATCTCTTTTATTCATAGTAAAATGGACAAGTTCGGAAAGTATATGTACGAAAAGGAGCATGAAGAAGTTTTACATAATAACTCTGGAGGATCAATAGATTATGAACCTAAATTTGGTCTTGAGTTTGATAGCGATGACAATGCAATTAACTTTTATAATGAGTATGCTAGAAGAATTGGATTTAGTATTCGCAAATAGTATGTGAACACAGACAAGAAGTTGGGTTATGTAACGTCAAGGAAGATCACATGTTTCAAAGAAGGTTTTCGTGATGATGATAAACGAAAATATCAAGCTAAAAATCCACGAAAAGAAACCAGAACAGGATGCCAAGCTCATATTATTATTGCTCGTCAGCCATCGGGAAAGTACCGTATTACTAAGGTTGAATTGGAACACAATCATTCTCTTGTTCCATCGTCTATGGTTCACATGTTGCCATCCCATAAAAAAATAAACAATGTGCAGGCTTATGAAATAGAACTAGCAGAAAACGCTGGATTATTTTCCAAAGCAACATTTGATTTTATGAGTCTTCAGGCTGGTGGTTGAGAAAATCTGGGCTATACTAAATTAGATCAAAAGAATTACCTCCGGACCAAACGAAAAAATGCCTTGAGACGAGGGGAAGCAGGTAATTTTGTTTTACTTAGGAATGTAATTTTTCATATTAAAAAGTGTATATATTGTTATTATTTTGTTTTCTTTCAGGGATACTGTTAGAATATTTTGAGAAGAAGAGAAGTGAAGATTCATCTTTCTTTTTTGCGGTACAGTTGGATGTTGATGATATGATCACTAACATATTTTGGGCAGATGCAATGATGATAATAGATTATGAGATATTTGGAGATGTGCTCTCATTTGATACAACTTACCAAACAAATAAAGAGCACAGACCTTTGGCTAGTTTTGTCGGACTGAATAATCATAGAAAAATGGTGGTTTTTGGAGGTGCACTGATGTATGATGAGACTTTCGAGTTTTAATGGTTGTTTGAAACATTTCTTAGAGCGATGTCTGGGAAAAAAATAAAAACAATTTTTACTGATCAAGATGCTGCTATGAGTAAGGCTATCTCATTTGTCATACTTGAAGTTCATCATAAGTTGTGTGTCTGCTACATGGAGCAAAATGCAGCTAAACACCTCAATCAAGTGTATAAAAAGTACGCTTTTTTGTGTGGTGATTTTAAAAAATGCATTTATGAGTACGAAGATGAAGGAGAATTTATTGATGCTTGGAATGCTATGCTTGATGAATATAACCTTCGTGAAAATGAATGGTTGCGAGGAATATATGCTTTGAGAGAAAAAGTATTTGCAACATATAGGAAGAAAGTTTTTTCTGGTGGCATGAACAACACACAATTAAGTGAGAGCTTGAATAGTGATTTAAAGGATTACTTGCAATCTGATTATAATTTGGTATAATTTTTTAAGCATTATGATCGAGCAGTTGAGGATAAGAGATATAATGAGTTTCAAGATACTTTTGATGCATCACAACGAATGCCAGTATTGAAGGCAGAAGTGCCTATTTTGGCTCATGCTAAAGAGATCTATACAACAAATATATTTGTGCAATTCCAGGATGAGTATATGAAGTCTTTGTTAATCAGAGTGAATATATTTTTGGAGAATAATTTAATTTTGTATAAGGTTAGCAAGCATGGGAATGCTCGTGAGCATATTGTTAAGGAGACAGATTTAGGGAATTTGTCTTGTACTTGTATGAAGTTTGAGTCAATGGGTATACTTTGTTGTCATATAATAAGAATTCTTGATGTGATAAAAGGGGTTAGCTCAATTCCACCTGAGTATATTTTGAAAAGATGGACCAAAAATGCAAGGGACGAAAAAACTAATGAAATTGATGGGCAAGACATAAAGATTAAGGATCCTAAGTTGATCACTATGGATCGTTATAGAACCCTGTGTCCTAAATTTGTTCGAATGGTTGCAAAAGCTTGTGAAACAGATGAAGGCTATAAGGTAGCGGTAGCTTGTGCAAATGATTTAAGTTAAAAATTGAATCAAGTTATGGAGGTGACAACTCAATCTCTAAGTACTGGTGGTTCACCAAAAGAAAATAATGATAAAAATGTCCTTTTCTGAGCAAAAAATATAAAAAAGAAAGAAGGGCTTCATCATAGAAAAAGGAGAATAAAAGGTTCCCTTGAGGTGAACGCTGTTGACACCCAATTTTGTCCCTCCGTTTTTCGCAATTTGGCTATATTTAATTAAAATCGATAATATTAATTTTCAAAACAAAACTGCATTAGACAACATGCATTTACGTGTGTAATACTATTATTAATCCCCTATTTATATAATATTTATTTAATTGTGATTATAATTACGTAATTGCATTCATTTAGGCTATTTTCTAAAATGCGTATGCTATTTGTGCGATTTAATGCATTGTTGTACTATTTTAATAGTTATAGGTGACTACTTATATCTAATTAGTATTACTTATGATCATTTGAATTTATTTGGGTTTAAACATACTTATTTAAAATTATTTACAAAATTTCCTATTTTCATACTAATTATTTATATTCATAAGTATTTTAATTAAATACCAGCTAATTTTTTATTATACAATTCTATTTCTATTACATCTAGTCCTCGTCATACCCACGTGTACGCCACCTAAGGTCTACCTAAGCTTACACCTCACTAAATACACTTATAGCACAAAGTATACACTCCTAACACATATGTACAACTCACTCTAGCACGTGGTACAACTCCTCAAAACATAGTATCCCTTTCCATTCAGCTATACAATCACACACATATATACACGTGCCTGACGTGGCATGATCCCAGCCCTTTATCCCACAGATCCAACGGCTCAGAACATTTCTTACCTTTTAATATCCAAACACACCCCTTCTCCCCAAAACCCTAAAATCACTCTCACTCTCTCCTTCCCCTAAATCAGCCGACTCCCCTCATCTCCTCTTCTCCCATTTCCCTTTTCCCGTCCACATACATACACAATCCAAACGCCACCTCCTCCGCCATCAAATCTGCTGTGACCCTCTCCTCCTTCCTATCTCCGATTGCACGGGGACGAACCCCCTCTCTCTCCTTTGCCTTGTGAAATCCGAAATAGGAACAAGGAATTGGGTACGAATCACTGCAAATCCGGAGAACATAGAGCAACACTTACGATGATGGATACGTACAGGAAAATCACGAAAGATTTGAACTCAAATCGGGCCAACAGAAAATAGAAACGAACCGGGCCTAGCACGACCCGACCCGACGCCAAATCAGTGACATCTTTCCTTTTTCCGTTTTTCCTTGGTTTCTGTATCTGAAATTATGGATATGATTATCTTTTCATGCTAAGTATAATAGTCCAGATTATTGTTTGCCCCTAAAATCATTCATATTTCACCTTAGTCGATTATTAAGAGTTTAAAACCATGTCGTTATTATTAGTAAAACTCATGCTTCTCATTACACACTAATCGTTCATTAATTATGAAGTCATAAGTGTCTGCCTGTTTGATTGAGTTGTTGTTTAGAAATTCTGCTTCGGCTTCGTAATGTATATATTGGTTATGCTCTCTGTTAATCGCACATCTCTACGCATACATATGTCTTATTGGATTCCTAAAATTAGGAGTATATTACTTGGCTTGCTCTCTTCATCTTTTTTCTGTGTGGTCATTGCAAATCCTACTGACTAAGCCCTCTCTTTACATCAAGGTTATGTTCACATAGCCCTTTTTTCTGTTAAGAATAAGGATGAGATCCCTTATTTTTAGGTTGATTGCTTGGTACACATATCTCTCCTTGATTTACTGATTTTCAAAAGAAAAACACTTATGGACTTTGAAATTCCAACTGATAGTAATTTCTTGGAAGATTGATATGCTATTAATATCCTATTATCGTGGTCTTGATTAACAACTTTCCTTTTAAAACCTTTTACTGATTTTCCTTTCCTTTTACAAGCGGATTTTTAAATTCAAACAATCTTTAGTTACAACTATAAATACCAGCCCCTCCTACAAACTTTAGGACACTGAAGAGACATCTCTAAATACACAACTTACAAGCTGAATATACATCAGAACACTACACTACTCTCTTCTTCTCCTTTTCTAACACTTTTTCACACACTTTTCCACTTTCTGCACCCCTAATACAATGGAATATACACACTGAATACACAATCTTTTATACCTCTAGACAAACACGACATACACACTGGACACACATATCTGAATACCCTTCAACCTCTCGTCTTTACAGCTTTTCTACACTTTGAAATGCATTGAAAGCATATAAAGAAAAGTACTCTTGTAAAGCTCTGGGCTTCTGTCTGTTACTTGGTTACTGGACCTTATTTGGTTGCTAAAAGTGGATGTAAGATCCTGGGTATTTATCTCTCTTGGCTCAGATTCTCTTTGCTTCTCCTGCTCTTCCTATTTTATGTCAAATACTCTCAAGGTAATAATTCTTAGATGAGTAACTCCCTTATCTAAATCTCTGTGAATGTTATGTTGTGAGCATAAAGCTTTCTGTTGCATCCAAATTAGATAAAATGATCTTTTGCATTGCTTTGCCTAATTGCTTTGCTAGCAGACCACAAGTTGTTTGTGTATGTATCACTCTATTGGCTGTTTAGAGCAACCATCTAACCCTTTTGCAGGTTCTATTAGGATAGCTAACAAGCCATAACATTCTTGAGAATGTCCACAGGTGGTAATCAGTCCCCCCTAGTGGCTAGATTGATGCCCAATTCTGTCAAAAAGGACATATGATCCAGTATACCTTGGCTAGCTGAATAGTTCATTCAAAGTGCACTCAGGGCACTCATTTCTTTCCTCCTCCTATTTTCCCCTAGACCCCTTCTATGTATTTGCTAGGTGTTCCCCTTGGTGTGTATTTATTAACACAGGTTGTAGCTGCATGTTGTTGTTGAAAACAACCAATCGGCTACTCAGGGGCCATTTCTCTACTCTTAATTATGCTGCGAAATCTGAATATTATGTTAAACAGGACAGGTCTTAAAATTAGATGATATTAGGAGACTGTTTTCTGCAAAATCTGAAAATAGGCTAAAAATGCAAGACTACTTTAAAACTGGATTATTTCTGCAACTATGTGTTTTGATAACGTGGCAGTACATTTGGTTTCCTGAAACAAGTTAAAACTGAAAGCATATTTGAAAATAGGATTCTATATGCAATTTAAGATGTTAAATACGTACTAGTTTACCCTTGTTTGCCTAGAATTGGTTAAAGGCTGAAAACGGAACTGTTTCTGTAAATCACATATTCTGAAAACGTGAAAATATATTTTGAGTGGCTAAAACTAAAAATTAGTTTATCTACGCAAATACTGCATGTTCTAAGTACGTAACTGTTTATCCTTTTTAGAAGTGGCTAGAACTGAAATTAGCCTATTTCTGCAAATCTGAACATAACAGTAAGTAAAATTGTTAATCTCTATTACATTTCACTTGTTTTAATTAGGAGGCCTACTTTTGAAGCTTTTAAAATTATTTTGCTTACATGATATTATTTGACTTGTGTGATTAACATGACCGTTCACTATTTGGCGCCTAGGTGTCTAGATTTGGAGCACCCAATAAACTTAGAGGTCTAGATATCTATATTGGCAGTCTCAACGGCCTCCGAGACATTAAGTGGGACGTCAGTAAAACTTTTAGGGCGTTTTAAGATATTAGGAAACACTTTAGTTGAATACTTAAAGATGTATGGGGGTTAAGGGAATTAAGCCCCTCGGAAATGATGGAAATTACCCGAGCTATATATTGATAGTGGATTTTGAAACTATCGTCCCTTACGAAAGTCGGGTTCTGATCAGAATAGGATAATAAAACCTAGGGTTATTTATTCAAGTGATTAATTAGTTATTTGTTATTTTGTGGCTATTTGTGCAACATGACTACTATTCCAAATTATTTATGCAAATACATTAAATTGCCTATTGTACGTACTTTTCATTCCATATCTCTTTTGTCTATTCTATTTAGATTTTATCCTTTTCTAAGCAATATGTTAAACGCAATATAGAAATTGGTCGGGAACCACGTTTAGTCGAACCTAGGAGGTGCCTAATTCCTTCCTTCTAGGTTATTTCGAACACTTATCCGAATCTCTGACTCGTAGGCCAACCCGGAGTTAATTCTTTAAATGGAATTAGAAATTAATAGGTGACCTAATACGCCTAGGAAATTTATTAGGTGGCGACTCCAAAACTCTAACTCCAAACGAGTTATCCAGTCAAATCCGAAACCCGACTCACTTCGAGTTGAGTCTAAAATCGGGTATGGCAGAATGGCGACTCCGCTGGGGATTAAATGTTCTAACCATTACGATTTTTGTGTTGGGTTTATTATTTCTTTTATTATTTTGTATTCGATACTAATTTTTTTCTCTTTGCAGGTTGGTAACCTTTTATATTTTTTTTTAATTTGTGATAATATGATATTTAGTATATTACTGAACTATTTGTTGCATTTCGTTCGTACTCCTCCACTTCTGAAAAATTGACACTTACACACACACAAATGACTACGTGGATCTCAAGGTCGTTTCACTCTCAAAAAACCCTTTAAGAGGAACGGTTAGAATCTAGTTGGTCCGTGGTACAACCAACAATTCTAAACGTTCCTACCCCTTGGTTGTCTGCCTTGGGGAACCATGTCCTTGTCTAGATCAGCCAACTCTTAATGAAGACTCTTTCTTAGGGATCATTCATCATGTCATATCTAGGACCATTTTGACTTCGGCTCATGTCTAAGTCTTCTAGTTCACCATATTTGAATGAACGAAACGAGTTTTCAATCCTAAGGGGCATTTAAATGTGTTACGTGTGCATCTATTTAAAGTTGAACGTGTCTAATGTAGACCATTTGTTCTCAAAAGTGTGGATCATCCAATTATTTATTTTGTTAGAGGATGTCACAAGTCACGAAGATTTGAAAATCAAAGAAAACAGACTTTAAATTGATTTTTCTACTTTTGTGTAACAAAACCAATTATTTATTTCTATAAATGGAAATCGTTATAGAAATCAATTATTTATTTCTATTTACATGTGAAATTTTTTATGTCTACATTCATACAAAACCAATTATTTTATAAAAATTATTTTTTTTGGATTATGAACGAAATTAATTTTTCTACTTTTATGAAAATAAAATCATAGAATTTAAATTAATTTATGTTACTTTAATGTAACAAGATCACTTATTTATTCCTATTTACCTAAGAAGGAGAAACTGTATTATTTCTACATTTATTTAATAAAATTATTCTCCATTCATTTTTGGGGTTATGAGAACAATTTGGATGATACAAAATACACGTTCAATTTTAAATACCATAATCAAAATTAGGAAGGCTTGACATCCTTGGTATGTTAAAGTCCATTAGCCAACCTCGTCCAAAAGCGTCATCATGCGTGTTGATCTTGTTAGGCCTAACCTCCGGTACAAGAGAGGTCCCTTGCATTATAAGGAGCGATATGTTTTGCATTTCGTGATTATTACCTCGACACTAACTTATTGTTTTCATGTTTAAGTTTTACTTCCATTCCTGAGGTTGACTTGTGCATTCTGGCCGAGCACCGGTACCGGACGAGAGCCAAGGGACCAGTTACAACTCCTCCCCCTTCACAAACTAGAAGAAGAGGAAAGCGAAACATCATGTCTGAGTTGAATAATGCTGCTCTTAGTGACGATAACATTGGGAATAGTGGGACACCCCGCAAACTTGCCTTGGTTGGGTATGATGAACATGTTGCTACTTTAGAGCAAAGAATTAAAGAACTTGAAGAGAAACTGACAATGGCCAGTTTACCCGTTGGTAACTTCGCCCATTCAAGGGAATCAGTCGATCCAAGTGGGTCAGCCCACCCTAATGAAAAGGACCCTATACACCTAACTGATCCCCCTGTTGTTTACCAAACAATACCACCAGCCACATACCAAGCAGCGCTACCTGCTACTTGCCAAACAACACAGCCAGCTCCTTACCAAACAGCACCACCTGCTACCTACCAAAGCGCACCAACCGCCACATATCAAGCACCGCCTCCCTATCAAGCACCACCAGCTACTTATCAAGCACCACTTCCTGCATACACTACTTACCCAAACATAAGCCTACCTCACACTAATATCACAAATCTGCAACCTTACAATCCTATGTTCACTGCTGAAACCAAACAACTCACTTCACCCGTCAAAGACCATGAAAAATATGAATGGGCGGAGGATGAAACCAATGATGACGAGACAGTAGAGAAAGTTCGTAAGCTGGAGGCAGCCTTTAAGAAATTCGAGTTAGGAAAAACCACTAAAGGTTTAGCTTATGAAGATTTGTGTATCTATCCTACTTTAAAATTACTTGATGGGTACAAGATACCAAAGTTCGACTTGTTCAATGGCACTGGAGACCCTATGGTTCATTTGAGAACATATTGTGACAAGTTGATTGGAGCAGGGGAAGACGAGAAAGTACGAGTAAAGCTGTTCAGCCGAAGCCTGGCTGGAGATGCTTTAAGTTGGTTTTCTAAACAAAAACCAGGCACATGGCTCGGTTGGGAAGATATGGCAGCGGACTTTGTAGAAATATTTGGGTACAATACCAAAATGGTGCCAGATCGCTTCTATTTAGAAAAGTTGAAAAAGAAACCCACAGAGACGTTCAAGGAATATGCTACTAGGTGGAGGGCAGAAGCTGCCGAGGTGCAACCCACTATGAACGAGAAAGAAATAGTCAACATATTCATTCGCATACAAGAGGATGTATATTACGACAAGTTGTTGCATATGAAGAAACAAAAGTTTGCAAATGTAGTGTTGATGGGAGATGACATAGAAGAAGTGTTGAAAAGTGGAAATATTATTAGCTTAGCTGCACTACAAGCTGCTAATAAGGCTATCCAGGCTGGAAATATGAGTCTCTCCAAAAAAGAAGAAAGATGAAGTCTCTTTCGCTGCAAACATTCAAGATCCCGCTTTCAATCACTATTATCAAACACCACCATCATTCTATCCCTACTCTCACACACCATCTGAAAAATCCGTTTACAACACTCAACCCACTCAGCTTATATTCCACACCCCAGCACCAAGCCGTTCATCATACCAGCAAAATACTCAAACCAACTACCGAAATGCATCACCATACTCTCCTAGGCCTCGCCCTGAGGCAAACCAAAGACCCAAAAGAAACTACACTACATCAGCTGAATCCCGCACCCAATTGTTCGAGAGATTGAGAGCTGCTGGGCTTATTATCCCAATCCCTCAAAAGGTGCCAGACAATCCCTTACCACACTTTGATTACAGCAAAAGGTGCACATACCACTCAGGTGGGCCGGGGCATGAGACAAAGAGATATTTTGCATTGAAAGATAAGATTCAAGACCTAATAGATGAAAAGGTCATTCATTTGAAAACACCAAATGTGCACAATAATCCACTACCCAATCATGGAGATGAGAAGGTGAATATGATTGACTTCGGCGAAGAGCGCAATTTGGAAGGTACAATCATAAAGGCAAAACCAGTGTTTGATGAATACGAGTTTAGCATAGGGTACATCCTGGCTCACAAAGGAGAAAACACTACAAAGGACACAGGAGATTATCATTCACTAGAGCAGTTTATTCCAACTCTGAGATAGGCCTCGATCCTTTCAAGCTACATGAAAACTCTCGAGGAAGGAGGACATGCCAAAGGTGCTCGTGATGTAGAAAATGAGCTGACCGGTCTAAAGGAGCCATTCGTGGAAGAATGTGATGCAGTACCTAAAAAGCATATTGAAGCCCTAAACATCCAAAAGGCTAAAACTAGAGTTATGCCGAACAACTGAACCTGCAGCACATTCTGAGCATGCCGAGAACCTTATTGGAGTTGGGGCAATAGTTGTTTTTCTTAAATAAAACACAACTCCGAGTCGTTAGCTTTTGCTTTCTTTGTTTTTTAACTTTGTTTCATCGTCGTTTCCTTTCGAAGACTGTTTCTCAAGTCAAATAGTAAAAGCATTTTCTCAAGTCAAATAGTAAAAGCATTTCCTATTTTTCATTTTTTGTGTATGTATCATTTACTTTCTGCAAAATCATTTTAATTCCATTGAATCTATGACTGCAATGTTAGAAAGCAATCCAAAACGACGAGCACAAACCTGGCTATGGTGATTTTGACAAAAGACATTTGAGGAACTTCATGAAGAACTTATAGCAGACAACTGAGGCAAGAGCATATTTGAGGAAGATGACTTACAATTCAAGGCAAAACAGTAGGAATACATATAAGGAGCACGATTAGACAATCCCAAACGGACCAAAAACATACTTGAGCAAGTGACGCTTATGGATAGCAAAGAATGAGCACAACAAGCAATAGAATAACAAAGGCGTTTGCCAAGGATGTTAGAGCGAGATAGTTGATCCTAGAATAGAATTCTCTAAATTGAGACAAAATTAACGAGATCCTTCACTCAGATACAATCAAGAGATACTACAAATCAAGCAACATTCATCTTTATTGGATTCGAACTACGTAGCGACCTGATTCCCAAAAGGGGGATATGTAGGCAGCCTACTCAAGGCACGGTCACATCATAAAAGAATTTTATTCGACACTGGGGAAGAATTTTTTGAGTCACCCTCAAAAAATTCAGAGAGTACATCACAACACACTGGGGCAGAATTTTTGAGGGACCTCAAAAATTAAAGAAAAATAGAAGCAGTACACTGGGGTAGAAATTTTGAGCTTCCCTCAAAATTTCAAGAAGAAAGATCTTTGAACAACAAATGGATATAGAGGAGATTATGTCCAAACAACGCGTCGCAGTCTATGATTCAATGGAATAAATTCACATTACTCTTTAAACATTATTTTTTCTCAAAACATATGCATATTCCCTTTTGTTCTCCCTTTTGCCCACAACTCGACTAAGGTTTGACGCTCAAAAAGAGAGGTATTACAAGGAGGGGATTATACAAGATGCAGCAGCAGAGTACAGTACAACGAATGCGCAAGTCAACCTCCACCCAAAAACTCATAAATTTTCTTTGATTGCAGGTTTACACAGGTATCGAGCATACCTAACAACTCTCGCAATGCAAAACATGACATCAATTTGACAAACATAGAATCCATGTCGGTGGATATATAGGGTCCGCGTCGGTGGACATGACGTGCATAGAATCCATGTCCGTGGATATATAGGGTCCGCGTTAGTGGACATGACATGCGTAGAATCCATGTCGGTGGATATATAGGGTCCGCGTCGGTGGACATGACGTGCGTAGAATCCATGTCGGTGGATATATAGGGTCCACGTCGGTGGACATGACGTGCATAGAATCCATGTCGGTGGATATATGGGGTCCGCATCGGTGGACATGACGTGCATAGAATCCATGTCGGTGGATATATAGGGTCCGCGACGATGGGCATGACAAGCATAGAATCCATGTCGGTGGATATATAGGGTCCGCGTCGGTGTGCATGACATGTATAGAATCCATTTCGGTGGATATTTAGGGTCCGCGTCGGTGGACATGACATCATTTGAAGGAGCATAGAATCTGCATCGGCAGATATATAGGGTTCGCAGTGGTGAACATGACAACAATTTGCAGCTGAGTAAGGTCCACATCGGTGGGCATAGCATTGGAAAATACTTGGATGAGACATCAATCAAACAAGCATGAGACAAAACAACCCACTCGGCTCAACAGGGAAGTTTACTTTATCTTTATCTTTATATTTATTGCATTTATCATGATTTTGCTACAGGGTACTCCCCGATCTCTCGACAAACCCCTGTGCCATACTCTCACGCCTGCTACCAACATCACTACCCATTATGCAACCGCAAAACCTCAAACACACACAAAGCAGAGCCTAACCCTACACAAAGCTACACCCGCAAGCTACTTATTTTGCCGAGTTCCAAGCTACAAGTCCATATTCATACCTGTGATCTACCTAATCTCCCCTTGCCAATTGGGTTTCAGCTTCGTATTCCTTCCTAATTCGTGCCCATCTATGTCAATCGTGCGTGTTTTCGTGCTTAATCGCGCCCATCCATTTGAATCGTGCGCATTCATAAAACTCGCTCCTCAAATATTTCCCAGCTCAGTCAAGGCAATATTGAAGGCGAGATTGCTCATTTATCGAGATGAAGTGGAAACTATGTACATATAAACTCCTCTTTATGGGTGTGTAGCGCGCCACATTTTCATAACTAGGATGATTATAAGCCTCTTTTCCCACGCTCGATCTATCGATGTTATTTCATCTTCGACAATACCTTTGCTTAATTCTCCATTCATCTCGCCAAAAGACAAACCATACACGAATCTAAACTTTACATACTGGGATAAGTTTAGTCTTTACATCCAAAATCGTGCGTCATAAACATCTCATACAGGCAACATGCCGTTCTAGAACTACACACGGCCTGATTCTCGTGAAACCCGAGATACGTAGGCAACTCAGAAACCGGGGTTCGGCCAAAAACACCCCAAAACTCCCATTTTCCCCTTTCAATCATTTTGCCTACAGGTTGTGACAAAATTGGCTATTCCGTCAACTATCTTTGCCCGAAGACTCTTTCATCATTCCTGGACAAAGAGGGGTAGCTGTTGACACCCAATTTTGTCCCTCCGTTTTTCGCAATTTGGCTATATTTAATTAAAATCGATAATAGTAATTTTCCAAACAAAACTGCATTAGACAACATGCATTTACGTGTGTAATACTATTATTAATCCCCTATTTATATAATATTTATTTAATTGTGAATATAATTACGTAATTGCATTCATTTAGGTTATTTTCTAAAATGCGTATGCTATTTGTGCGATTTAATGCATTGTTGTACTATTTTAATAGCTATAGGTGACTACTTATATCTAATTAGTATTACTTATGATCATTTGTATTTATTTGGGTTTAAACATACTTATTTAAAATTATTTACAAAATTTCCTATTTTCATACTAATTATTTATATTCATAAGTATTTTAATTAAATACGAGCTAATTTTTTATTATACAATTCCATTTCTATTACATCTAGTCCTCGTCATACCCACGTGTACGCCACCTAAGGTCTACCTAAGCTTACACCTCACTAAATACACTTATAGCACAAAGTATACACTCCTAACACATATGTACAACTCACTCTAGCACGTGGTACAACTCCTCAAAACATAGTATCCCTTTCCATTCAGCTATACAATCACACACATATATACACACACGCCTGACGTGGCACGATCCCAGCCCCTTATCCCACAGATCCAACGGCTCAGAACATTTCTTACCTTTTAATATCCAAACAGACCCCTTCTCCCCAAAACCCTAAAATCACTCTCACTCTCTCCTTCCCCTAAATTAGCCGACTCCCCTCATCTCCTCTTCTCCCATTTCCCTTTTCCCGTCCACATACATACACAATCCAAACGCTACCTCCTCCGACATCAAATCCGTTATGACCCTCTCCTCCTTCCTATCTCCGATTGCACGGGGACAAACCCCCTCTCTCTCCTGTGCCTCGTGAAATCAAAAATAGGAACAAGGAATTGGGTACGAATCACTGCAAATTCGAAAAAAATATAGCAACACTTACGATGATGGATACGCACAGGAAAATCACGAAAGATTTGAACTCAAATCGGGCCAACAGAAAACAGAAATGAACCGGGTCAAGCACGACCCGACCCGATGCCAAATCAGTAACATCTTTCCTTTTTCTGTTTTTCCTTGGTTTCTGTAACTGAAATTATGGATATGATTATCTTTTCATGCTAAGTATAATAGTCCAGATTATTGTTTTCCCCTAAAATAATTCATATTTCACCTTAGTCTATTATTAAGAGTTTAAAACCATGTCGTTATTATTAGTAAAATGCATACTTCTCATTACACGCTAATCGTTCATTGATTATGAAGTCATAAGTGTCTGCCTGTTTGATTGAGTTGTTGTTTAGAAATTCTGATTCGGCTTGGTAATGTATACATTGGTTATGCTCTCTGTTAATCGCACATCTCTACGCATACATATGTCTTATTGGATTCCTGAAATTAGGAGTATATTACTTGGCTTGCTCTCTTCATCTCCTTTCTGTATGGTTATTGCAAATCCTACTGACTAAGGCCTCCCTTTACATCAAGGTTATGTTCACATAGCCCTTTTTTTCTGTTATGAATAAGGATGAGATCCCTTATTTTTAGGTTGATTGCTTGGTACACATATCTCTCCTTGATTTACTGATTTTCAAAAGGAAAACACTTCTGGACTTTGAAATTCCAACTGATAGTAATTTCTTGGAAGATTGATATGCTATTAATATCCTATTATCGTTGTCTTGATTTACAACTTTCCTTTTAAAACCTTTTATTGATTTTCCTTTCCTTTTACAAGTGGATTTTTAAATTCAAACAATCTTTAGTTACAACTATAAATACCAGCCCCTCCTACACACTTTAGGACACTGAAAAGACATCTCTGAATACACAACTTACAAGCTGAATATACAGCAGAACACTACACTACTCTCTTCTTCTCCTTTTCTAACACTTTTTCACACACTTTTCCACTTTCTGCACCCCTAATACAATGGAATATACACACTGAATACACAATCTTTTACACCTCTAGACAAACACGACATACACACTGGACACACATATCTGAATACCCTTCAACCTCTCGTCTTTACAGCTTTTCTACACTTTGAAATGCATTGAAAGCATATAAAGAAAAGTACTCTTGTAAAGCTCTGGGCTTCTGTCTGTTACTTGGTTACTGGACCTTATTTGGTTGCTAAAAGTGGATGTAAGATCCTGGGTATTTATCTCTCTTGGCTCAGATTCTCTTTGCTTCTCCTGCTCTTCCTATTTTATGTCAAATACTCTCAAGGTAATAATTCTTAGATGAGTGACTCCCTTCTCTAAATCTCTGTGAATGTTATGTTGTGAGCATAAAGCTTTCTGTTGCATCCAAATTGGATAAAATGATCTTTTGCATTGCTTTGCCTAATTGCTTTGCTAGCAGACCACAAGTTGTTTGTGTATGTATCACTCTATGGGCTGTTTAGAGCCACCATCTAACCCTTTGCAGGTTCTATTAGGATGGCTAACAAGCCATAACATTCTTGAGAATGTCCACAGGTTGTAATCAGCCCCCCCTAGTGGCTAGATTGATGCCCAATTCTGTCAAAAAGGACATATGATCCAGTATACCTTGGCTAGCTGAATAGTTCATTCAAAGTGCACTCAGGGCACTCATTTCTTTCCTCCTCCTATTTTTCCCTAGACCCCTTCTATGTATTTGCTAGGTGTTCCCCTTGGTGTGTATTTATTAACACAGGTTGTAGCTGCATGTTGTTGAAAACAACCAATCGGCTACTCAGGGGCCATTTCTCTACTCTTAATTATGCTGCAAAATCTGAATATTATGTTAAACAGGACAGGTCTTAAAATTAGATGATATTAGGAGACTGTTTTCTTCAAAATCTGAAAATAGGCTAAAATGCAAGACTACTTTAAATCTGGATTATTTCTGAAACTATGTGTTTTGATAACGTGGCAGTACATTTGGTTTCCTGAAACAAGTTAAAACTGAAAGCTTATTTGAAAATAGGATTCTATATGCAATTTAAGATGTTAAATACGTACTAGTTTACTCTTGTTTGCCTAGAATTGGTTAAAGGCTGAAAACGAGACTGTTTCTTTAAATCACATATTCTGAAAACGTGAAAATATATTTTGAGTGGCTAAAACTGAAAATTGGTTTATCTACGCAAATACTACATGTTCTAAGTATGTAACTGCTTATCCTTTTTAGAAGTGGCTAGAACTGATATTAGCCTATTTCTGCAAATCTGAAGATAACAGTAAGTAAACTTGTTAATCTCTATTACATTTCACTTGTTTTAATTTGAAGGCCTACTTTTAAAGCTTTTAAATTTTTTTTGCTTACATGATATTATTTTACTTGGGTGATTAACATGACCGTTCACTATTTGGCACCTAGATGTCTAGATTTAGGGCACCCAATAAACTTAGAGGTCTAGATATCTATATTAGCAGTCTCAACGGCCTCCGAGACATTAAGTGAGACGTCAGTAAAACTTTTAGGGCGTTTTAAGATATTAGGAAACACTTTAGTTGAATACTTAAAGATATATGGGGGTTAAGGAAATTAAGCCCATCAAAAATGATGAAAATTACCCGAGCTATATATTGATAGTGGATTTTAAAACTATCGTCCCTTACGAAAGTCGGGTTCTGATCCGAATAGGATAATAAAACCTAGGGTTATTTATTCAAGTGATTAATTAGTTATTTTTTATTTTGTGGCTATTTGTGCAACATGACTACTATTCCAAATTGTTTATGCAAATACATTTTACTGTGCATTCCATATCTCTTTCGTCTATTCTATTTAGATTTTATCCTTTTCTAAGCAATATGTTAAACTCAATATAGAAATCGGCCGGGAACCACGTTTAGTGGAACCTAGGAGGTGCCTAATCCCCTCCTTCTAGGTTATTTCGAACACTTACCCGAATCTTTGACTCGTAGACCAACCCGGAGTTAATTCATTAAATAGAATTAAAAATTAATAGGTGACCTAATACGCCTAGGAAATTTATTAGGTGGCGACTCCAAAACTCTAACTCCGAACGAGTTATCCAGTCAAATCCGAAACCCGACTCACTTCGAGTTGATTCTAAAATCGGGTATGACAAACGCAAAGCGCAAGAAAGCTCAAGGAAAGAAGTTGAATTATGTTAACCAAAATGGTTTGACATCTAATAATCGATCTCAATTCGATAATGTGAATCGTCTTAATTAGGTATTTAATAATTTACTTTTCAATTATGATTGGGATATTTTATATAGATCAATTACAATATTTTTCTTTTTTAAAATTTATTTGTAGGATTCGTCACCAAAGGAAAATATTTTTAGCAATTCTGAGACTTGTGCTGGTGTATCCCAGCAAGCCGAGATTTCTCTTTCAATGATATCTCCTACTTTTACTTAGATGCTGACGGTACGTTTAATGCACTTTTTTGTTTATGAAAATACTTTATCAAACTTAAAAGTCTTAGTTTTTATTCTTCTATCTATGCAAGAACCATTTTCTAGTAATGTGTTTGCACATGAGCGAAATTCTTATTTATTTGATCTGATGTAATGCCAAGCGTGCTTTCGTGCACTGGTCTGGAAGTGAGGGTATGGAGGACGGTGAGTTCAGTGTTCGCTAAGACCTGGTTGCTTTGGTAAAGGATTACTAGGAAGTTGGTGCTGAGTTGGATAAAGGAGAAGATGATGATCATGAAGAACTAAAAATGTGATGTCATTTGTGTTGGGTTGTTTTTTAGTTGATGCATTTTAGACATTTCAATACTAGTTTGTACTTTCAATGGTCTTTCATGGTAGAAATGAACTCCACTAGTATGAACTATGAAATCAAACATAATTATTTGTGTAAAAGAAAAAAATTATTTTATAGAATAACATGGGGGCCCTACTACTACAAAAAGCTGCTTTTAGAAGCAGCAAACGTTTGAGTACTATGTTGCTACTATATGGAATTTTGTAAATGCTCCTAAAGTACTATTTCATGATGCAGGATACTTTATCTTCAAATTCTCATCTGTTGAAGAGTGTGATATAGTTCTATGGTTAGGACTATACACCTTTCTTAACAGACCTTTCCTGCTACAGAAATGGGAGATTGATTTTAATTTGACCCTAAGTGTATGATCGTTATTCCTCTCTGGGTGTTTTTGCCCCAATTACCTATTGGATACTGGTCATGTGAGGCTTTAAGCAAAGTAGCAAGCACTGTTGGAAATACACGAACAAAGTCACTGCAAGCATAGATAGAATCTTTTATCCTAGAGTCCTTGTAGAAGTTGATGTATCTCAACCTATGCTTGAAAGTGTTGAGATTGACACACCCACAGGGACTCACTCTCAGCAAGTGGTGTATGAATGAAGACCTTTGTATTGCAAAACTTGTGCTAGATATGGTCATACTGAAGAGGACGGTTGGCAAAATGTTACTAAGGAAGAGTAAGTCCCACCAAAAAGAAGGAGAAGGGGAAGAAGGAGACAAGTACAACAACCAATAAAGCAAGCATGACAGATCAGAAATGATACTAATGAAACAGAGGAGAAAGACCCAACTAAAGCACTAGAACAAGAAAATACACAGGAGATAGAAAACCATGCACTGGTAGTTGTACAAGAAAAGCATGATGTTGTTGCTGTAGTTCCTGACAAGAACAATTAAAGGAAAATGTATGCTATATAGGGCATGCATCAGGAGTCTGGTATTTGTACTTCAAATAGATTTGTTGCTAAAGAGAGCCAAGGAGACAAAGAAGTGGCTCTTGACCAATACAGACCTCCATGACAATAGTACCTTGGAACAGTAGAGGGCTGAATAAGCCCTTCAAGCAAAAAGAGATGAGACTCTTTTTGACTAGAAATAAAGTGGATCTCATTGCTTGCATTGAGACCAGAGTTAAAGTCAGAAAATTCAATATATATATATATATATATATATATATATATATATATATATATATATAAGGGGCGGCAAGCATGTTGCAACTACCCTGAAGCTGTAAATGGCAGGATTTTTCTTATGTGGAGGAATCATGTTAGTGTCCAGATCATAAGGAAAACATATCAGTTTTTTCATTGTTTTGTTGAAGATACTACTAGCTTCATCACTTATTTTACTGCCGTATATGCATATAATAAAGAACAAGGTAGAAATATATTATAGAATAACTTGAACCAGTTGAGGCCTACTGTTCAATCATCTTGGTTGTTGAGTGGTGACTTTAACTGTGCTTACTACTGAAGATAGAATAAGATCACCAGTGACTCAGAATGAAGTGCAGGCATTTAAAAATTGTGTTGATGGGCTCCAGTTGACTCCATTGAGAGCCATTGGAAATCATTTCACATGGTGTAATAAGTACTCCAGTAGGCAAGTAGAAAAGTTTATAGTAAAATAAATTGGGCTCTTGGGAACTATCATTGGATTCAGAATCATAGAAATATTGAAGCATACTACCTTCCACCTGGAATGTCAGATCACTCACCAGTATTCATCCATTGTAGTACTTAAGCAAACCTGCATCCTAAACCATTTAAGATGTTCTCAAGTGTCATGGAACACCCTTCCTTTGAGGCTACAATTCAAGAAACTTGGCAGCAAACAACCACTGGAAATTCTATGAACAGGTTGTGGATGAAATTAAAAGCTCTGAAAAGTGGTGTAAAGGAGATAAACTCTTATATGGCATCTATAAGCTAAAACTTCACCTAGAAAGAGAATCACTTGAGAACTGTTGAAGTTTGTTCAATTGATGCAAAAATATCTAGAATAATTAGTTGAGAAAATCTTGAATAATTAGTTACTTAGTTCAAATTTTAAATTTTGAATATTGTTAAGTTGTTGAGCTTTTAAAGCTCTTTAGTTGCTGAATTTTTTATCAAGTTTGGCTATAAATAGCCATAAGTTGAATAAGAAAAGTAGAGACAATTTTAATCCCATTTTCAATCTTAGTTTTTGTTGCTCCATATTTTTAACAAAAACCAACAATTGGTATCAAGAGCCTCAACTGATCTTACGGGATCTGTGAGTCAAACAAATATTTTTAACCATTTTTAACCCATATCTATTTTTAACCTTATTTTCAAAATGGCAAGCAACAGTCTCTCTTTGAATGCTCCACAAATCTTCACTGGTGAAAACTATCAAATTTGGTCAGTGAAAATGAAATCTTATCTTGAAGCATATGATTTATGGGAAGTTGGAATGGCAGATACACCATTACCACCACTCCCTGAAAATCCCACTCTTGCTCAAATCAAAGCCCATTCAGAAGAAAAAACCAAAAAATGCAAAGCCAAAACTATTATTCAAAATTCAGTTGCAGATTCAATTTTTTCTAAAATCATTGCATGTGAGACTGCAAAAGAAGCATGGGAAAAACTCAAAAAAGAATATCAAGGAAGTGATCGAGTCAGACAAATGCAGATTTTGAATTTGAAGAGAGATTTTGAATCTCTTAGGATGCAAGAAGATGAGACTATCACTAAGTATTCTGACAGAATCTCTGTGATTGTTAATAAAATCAGAATGCTTGGTGATGATTTCTCAGATAACAGAATTGTTGAAAAAATTCTTGTGACAATTCCAGAAAGATTTGAGTCAAAAATTTCCTCTCTAGAAGAGTCAAAAGATCTTTCTACCATCTCTGTTGCAGAATTGATAAGTGCTCTTCAAGCACAAGAGCAAAGAAGAAGTTTTAGACATGACACAGTTATTGAAGGTGCTCTTTATGCACAAAATAAAAGAGAAAAAGTTAATTATCCTCTTTGCAAATATTGCAAAAAGAAAACACACCTAGAAAAGTTTTGTTGGTGGAGACCTGATGCAATATGTGGAAATTGTAAACAAACAGGTCATGTCACAAAAGTGTGCAAGTTCAAAGACAATCAAAACAATGTGCAAGCACAAATAACTGAGGCAGAAATTGAGGAGGAGCATCTGTTTTAGACTGCATCAACTGAACAAAGGAGGAGTGTTGAAGTTTGTTCAATTGATGCAAAAATATCTAGAATAATTAGTTGAGAAAATCTTGAATAATTAGTTACTTAGTTCAAATTTTAAATTTTGAATATTGTTAAGTTGTTGAGCTTTTAAAGCTCTTTAGTTGCTGAATTTTTTATCAAGTTTGGCTATAAATAGCCATAAGTTGAATAAGAAAAGTAGAGACAATTTTAATCCCATTTTCAATCTTAGTTTTTGTTGCTCCATATTTTTAACAAAAACCAACAAGAACTTTCAGCAACAACTGGTAGCAATGCCTTTTCAGCAATATTTGATATATTTAGAGAAGTGTTGGCTTGCAGAAATGAAAAAATGGAGTGTTGTTGAGGAACATACTATGAGGCAGAAATCAAGGGCCTACTAAATAATAAGTGGAATGCTAATTCTAAATATTTTCATACTCAATGGAAAATTAGAGTTAGCAGGAACAATATTAGCTCTGTATATGATTCAAATGGTATCAAGCTCACTGATCATGTGCTTGTGGAGAAAGAATTCACCTCGTCTTTTACTAGTCTGATGGGCACCAGTGCAGATGAAGTACCATTCCCAAATGCTGAAATTATCAAAACATGCCCTTGTCTGATCATGGAGTAGAAGAGCAAATTGATCCAACCAGTCATTGATGCAGAGATCTTACAGGCTATAAAAGACATGCCAGCTGACAAGGCCCCAGGTGTAGATGGGTACACTATTGAATTCTTCAAGCTTTATTGGAAAGTGGTGAAAGTCGTTGTGAAGTACTATTTCTTTGTAAGTGGAAAGCTACCCCAAGCTGTGAATTGTACTGCCATCACATTGGTTCCTAAAGTTCCTGCTCCTTCTCAAGTTAAGGATTATAAACCTATTGCTTGATGTACAACTTTATACAAGATAATTTCTAAAATCCTAACTATGAGAATAAAAGGTGTTATTGATCATATAATTGGTAGAGCTCAGTCTTCATTCATTGAAGGTAGGTGCATTGTAGACAATATTCTATTCAGCCATGAGATATTAAAGGGTTATACTCGAAAAGGAATCTCTCATAGATGTACTCAAGGTGGACTTGAGGAAAGCTTATGACTCTATTGAATTTAACTTTCTAAAAAGGATGCTAACAGATTTGAAATTCCCTTTTAAGTTTATACAGTAGGTCATGAAGTGTATCTCCATTGTTTCATACTCATTAGTCATTAATGAAGGACTCACTGCTCATTTTCCTAAAAGGAGAGACATTAGGCAAGGTGACCCAATGTCACCCTACCTATTTGTCATAGGTAGGGAATACTTAAACAGAGAAATGACTCAAGTTATGAAGAATGGAGACTTTAACTTCCACCCTAGATGTAGGAAGCTAAGAGTGACACATATGTGCTTTGCTGACGGCCTATTAATGTTCTGTAGTGCATATCATATTTCTTTTGGCATACTCTATTTTGTTTTTCAAAAAAATTCAGCACCTTTATGGCTTCAGGCAAATGCAAACAAGAGCTCTTTATATATTGCTGGGTTACCACTGGGTTACCGCTAGGTGTCAAGCAAGACATCCTGCATTTCTTGGGGTTTGTAGAAGGGGAGATACCTTTCTGGTGCTTGGGTATACCGTTGTCAACAAAAAAGTTAACAGTACATCAATGTCTTCCGCTTATTGAGACGATTACTGCAAAAATAACTTGCTGGTCCGCCAAACTGCTTTCCTATGCTGGTCGGCTGCAACTGATCAAAAAAGTTATTTTTGGGGTACAATCTTATTGGGCACAAATATTTTTTTTGCCTAAAAAGGTCATGAGAGCAATAGAAGCTGTCTGCAGGAGCTTCTTGTGGACAGGGGTCAACTCAATATCCAAAAAATCCCTAGTTGCTTGGGACAAAATCTGCCTGCCACAAGTAGTTGGAGGCCTCAACCTGTTAAACCTGAGCCTATGGAACAAGGTTGCAATAACAAAGCACCTTTGGGCAATTAACGTGAAGAAAGATGCCTTGTGGATCAAATGGGTTCATGCCTTTTATATCAAGAAGGCAACTATGGAAACATGCATTATTCCCAAGAGTGCAGCATGGGCTGTGAGAAAAATCTTGGAAACTAGGGAAATGATCATACAGGCCCCAGGTTTACAAGGTGATTTAACCTGCAGACTAAATCAAGTCCAAAAGCTTGGTAAATATAGCATTTAAAAGATGTATTTTACTCTGCTGCCTCAAATGCCAAGAGCTGTCTGGAAGAGTCTTATACTGCACCACAACATTCACCCTAGATACAAGTTCATCCTTTGGCCTGCCCGTATGAAGAGATTAGCTACCGTAGATAGATTGATGAAGTTTGGTGTACAAGTTCTAGCACAATGTGTGTTCTGTGGGGAGCAGTTGAAAGCTTTGATCACTTATTTTTTCAATGCAATGTTACTAGAGAGGTCTGGAAGAGAGTTCTTTCTTAGCTTGGCATTCACATAAACATTGGAAATTGGGAAGAGGAAGTGGACTGGGTAAATCAAATGGCAATAAAGAGATCTGGAATGGGACCTATTGTTACATGCTGCTTTGGAATGCTAGTCTACAACCTCTTCAGAGATAGAAAGAAGATGTGATTTCAACAAGGACAGATTGATAGTGATCAATGTTGCAGGGAGATTGCTATACATGTGCACATTAGAGGATCTATGTTTGGTGAATGGAAACCTATACTAGACTCTCTCAGCTGCTAAATGTAATAGCCTGAATGTTTGCTATCAGTAGCTTAGTTTACTAGTAGAACTGGTAGGTGTGTCATTTTGTATTAAATATAGAAGGTCAGCTTCTGTCTGGTTTTGTAATTCGCAATTTTTGGTGTTAATAAAACTTATTTCCAACCAAAAAAAGATACTCCATCCGTTCCACTTTGTTTGTCATAGTCCGGATTTCGAGAGTCAAACGAGTTTATCTTTGACCATAATTTTATATATATCTTTTTAATATTTTGAGTTGTAATTTATTGTGACTTATAGTACTTTTCATGTAGTTTTCAAATATGTAAATTTTACTAAAAGAAAGTTAAAGATTTTATATCCTAATCTACGGTCAAATTTTAGAAGTTTGACACTCGAAACAATAACTATGACAAACAAAATGAGATTGAAGGAGTAGTTATAATCATTATATTTCCTCTTGCACAGTAACTCTTTGACATGTGTACTCAACCAGGCCCCAATGATAGTCCAATAATTTAGTGCTGATTTTTCTTAATGGAAAGCAACACTAGGTGAACAATAAATAAAGATTTACTCAAATTCTAAACATATTTCCCCTAAATATAGTGATATGAACATACAACATATTTTATCTCTTTTTCTAGCCAATATGCTATACTATATAGAGGTAAATATTTAAGCCATTTAATAAAAGATGTTATCCCTCACTTTAAGGGATTAGGTACAATTTTAATTATTAATTGATTTAATATCCATGATATTTTTTCTCAACATTTCATATCCTTCACCTTAGGTTAGTCACTAGGAGTCCAATAATTTACAAATTATTTTATCTCTCTCTTGTTTACTTATCTATTTCCCTCTGATATATCATTCTTTTCACAATTTTTTATAATCATGTATGCATTGTTTATCTAATTTTTATTCAATTTTCATACACATTGGAGTATTGGTGTTCAAATTTAATATTAGGGAAAAAAATTGCACACTGATTTAGGAGATGTATCAAAATTTCACTAATTTTGCAAATGCACTTGATATGCAAATATTATTCACTATATTTTCACGATTGTTATTCAATAAGTAGGTACTTGATATGCATATATTATTCACTATAAAAAAATATAATTATCTGACAACATTCAGTAAGTTTGCAATTGGTATGCATATATTGTTTACTATGTTTTTATTATCGTTTTTCAATAAGTATGTATTTGATATGCATATGTTATTCACTACGAAAAATTATAATTATCCGACGATTTTCAGTAAGTATGAACTTAGTATGCATTTTAGGTGTATTTGGATAATAATTATACTATGACTGTTTGTTACGATGTTAGACTATATTAATGCAGCATATCGATTTACATGTTAATGCCCTTGATTTTACATAATGGACAATATCTCCCTT
The DNA here is from genome assembly GCA_037355625.1 of Petunia x hybrida. NCBI lineage: Eukaryota > Viridiplantae > Streptophyta > Magnoliopsida > Solanales > Solanaceae > Petunia > Petunia x hybrida. The sequence continues at coordinate 4,001,609 of JBBBVM010000063.1, read as the reverse complement.
TGTTTTTTGCCTTTAGAATTAAGAATATTATGGCTAGAATTAGATAGGTCTAACTAGATGCAAAATACAATTATGGGATGGCTATTTTCGTAGGGAAATTTACATAACTATAATAACTAACATTCTTTTTAACAAAAAAATGTTAATACTTTCCCATTTTTAAAATAGCAACATTTTTTAATACATATCAAATACATGAAGTAACGCTGTGATGATTCGACCATGTGAAAAGAAGGAGCGCAAATGCTCCAGTGAGGATGTGCGAGATGTTGACAGTGCTGGGTCTATGGAGAGGTAGAGGTAGACCAAAGAAGAATTGAGGTGAGGTAATTCGACAGAACATGGCTCACTTTCAGATCTCTGAGGACTTGAACCTTGATAGGAAAGCGTGGAGGTCGATGATTATGATAGAAGGTTAGGTAGTAGGTGAATGATTGCTGACATATTAGCTTTACAAATCTTTTTCATAGTAGCTTTATCTTGTTCTTCGTTTTTAATATTATTGGCGTTTTCTATATGCTCTTGTTGTTGTAGTTTAAATGTGAGTATTTGAGCTACCATGGTGTTTCTTACCTTGTTTGTTTCCAAACATGTTTTATAGAGTTTTTTTTAGCTGAGGGTCTATCGGAAACAGCCTCTCCACATATGTGGGGGTAAGGTCTGCGTATATCTCACTCTCCCCAGACCCCACTTGTGGGATAATACTGGGTATGTTATTGTTGTTGTTGTTGTTGTTGTTGTTGTTGTTATTGTACAGAAAATATATATAAAATGGTGACAAAAACCTAGACCCCTCTTCTACACTATCATGCAACCCCCCAGCCGTGCCTCCATGACTGCCACTTGTAGGCCGTCGCCTCCGGCTGCCGGAATAATTTTTTTAGTGCTTTTTTGGAATTTTTTTTATGTGTGTATTTTTATTGTAACGATAATGATACACTGTGCATACAATGAAAATACAGTAGGCATACACTCGTACAACTATTGTATGTTTGTATATTCTTTGTATGGTTAGTGTATGTACAGTGTATGCATGTCCATAAACCGGACATACACACCATATACAAATGGATAACCCAAAATATATTTTATACATTTATTGTATGTCAAGTGTATATCTATTGTATGCACAGGACATACAATGGATATACCCGTGACATACACTTTCTTTAGCCTCCAAACACCACCAACAACCACCGTAGCTACCGGAAAACACAAAAATAAAAAAAAGATGTTAGAACTGTCGGCGCCGGAAACGAAGCAGCGCCAACGACCGAGGGAAGGGGGACGGATCTGCTTGCATAATATCAGCACCAATGATGGGCCACTGGAGCTCCGTCGCCGGCTAATAGTGGCAACAAAAACAGCTATACACAATAGCTGACAACAAAGAAACAACGATAGTGACTGTCGCCGGCGATAACGAGGCATGGGGGAGAGAACACTGATGACGATGGGAGAAGGGACGCCGGCGATGGGGAAGAGAGAAGGGGCAGTGAAAGGAAAATAGTGGGGTGGGGTAGGAGAGAAGAGAGAGAAGAGAGAAGAGAAAAAAAGGATTAAGGTTTTTTTTTGCTATGTTTGGTAGCATGGTTAAAAATGTTGCTACATTTAGTAAAGTGGTAAAATATTACCATATTTTTTTTTAAAATATCCCCGGTGATACAGGGTGTGATTTTTCCTATTTTCTTATGCCTCCATTTAATCCCTTGACCCAAGCATAAACTGCTCCCAGGCCCATGTGCCTCATTTTGGATTGGCCCATTCATAACAATTACATTCCCATTAAAAAAAATGACAAGCAGACAAATATTGGATGAATATGTGGCCTTGTAAAGGAACTATGTCACGACAAATAATGCATGCGTAACTTAGTTAAAATTTGGACATAGTTGAGCATTGCCGAACTTATATCCTGAAGTTTGCATTGTCTAAAAATTTATCTTCCAATTAATTAAAGAGAAGTATTGTATTCAACTCTAACCTAACACAATGTTCTCTTTCGAGCAACTCTAGATCAAGCAACTAACGTAGTCATGCAGAATATCACAAGTAGATATATAGAAGAATAAATAAAATCATGAAAGAATGACGTGAATTATAATACTTGTTTATAGCATTCCACCCATAAAAAGGTACACCATAACCCTAAAAATAATATTAGTTACTTATGCTCAAACAAAAAAGCATAATAAAAACAAGAATCATAAGGTAGAGGGAGAAGATAACTCTTGGAATCTGTTGTCTTTCGACCTCTAGACTTGATGTTTTCACTCATGTGCCCCCAAAATCTTGTTCAATCTATTAAAAATATTTTGGGATGTATTTATACTGTTTTAGAACGACTTGAGACAACCCTAACTTGGAAAAATTCGTTTAAAATCAATATGAAATCGGAGCAGGAAAATATGTCTGCTGCATCACGCCATGCCTCGCCCCGCGGTATGTCACTTTTACTGCGACCTTACGTTTTCTTAGTTTTTCTCATTCTCTTAAGTTTTGGCATACCGCTTCGCATCTGATTTTTTTTGACGCGATGCGGAGTGTAATGCGGTAGGCCATTTCCACTATCGGTTCAAAATTTTTGTCTCCAACTCATTCCTCTCGTGTGTCGGACTTCTACTCAGACTTCAATGCACTGATTCTTCCTCTTTTAAGCTCCAGACTGACCATCCTTCGCTCATTTCATTCCTACACAATAAAACAAATCATATAAGTACAAAACACTTATAGTATTAATCAAACAATAAGTAAAGTAGCTAAATATGATGTGCAATGAAGGCTAAAAACGTACACTTTCGCCGAATAGCAAAATTTTTGATCACGCCCAACTATACCTTTAGAAAAGGTCTAAGGGGTCACTGCAAATATAACTCGATTTAACAAGTCCAGGGTTGAATCCCACAGAGAGCAGCGTATATTTGTAACCTTATTTTCACCAAGTTTTTGTTCAAACAACTTTAGAGGCAATTTATAATTATAATTGTGTGAAAGCTAGAACTAGATAACAATTAACTAAAAGTAAGTAGTAAAATGACTAGAAGAGATTTCAAGAATAAAAAGCCTAGGGCAGGACTTCCCCACTTGTCGGAATGATGTACCGAATACTACGCACTCAATCTCGCTTGACTATCCCTAATGATCGTGAGCTCCTAGTTTATCGCTAGTACTCTCCAATAACAAAGCAATAATTATCCTGAGTTACTTTTCTAAGTTAACACATGATGATAAGATGGACACCCATGTGACCACGATAAGAGTTCGTTGTTCCCGAACTCACCCCACTCTTCTTCCCTAAACAATTTCTTATTCGGGTTAAAGTATCACTATTCAACTGTGATACCCCGACTAAGGATTAAGTATCCCACATCGACATAACACAGGAGTGATCCTGGGTATTTCAGTAAGCATGCCTTAGACCCTAGTGACGCGTTTTAAAGCCGTGCGGGCCTAGGCCCAAAGCGGACAATATCACTAGCGGGCTTGGGCTGTTACACAAACCTATATCACTTTATTACGCATATGTAGGATCTAAAGAACGTTCAACGAAATCGAATCCACGTCTTTCACGACAACCATTCTACTATGGAATGTTTTAACACTAACAATAATCAAAACGACATCCCAAGATTGATTAAGGAGCAAAACACTAGATTCAAACGAACTAATGACTAAAATAAATTAAGGAGTAAATAATGGCCCACGGGAAGCAAATGCGGGGCTTACTGGATCAATCCTCAGCTCTGTCACTCGCCTTGACTCAAAGTATCAGCCTCAACTAGCTTACCTGTGAGTGGGAAGGGTTAGTCACATAGACTAAATGAGGACAATATTAATCATAGCATTTTTAACGGGGACAAGCATATATAAGAAGTCATGCATAAGTAAAATAATCAACAGTTATTCCATTGAAAGCATTAAACGGGGTTTTCAACCATTGTAGCACATATTTTTATATAGTGGGAGGTTCCTGAGCCAGAGTCGAATTTACTTTCTGACACCGTGAATTATTTCCACGGCCGTCTGACTACCCCGTCAGCTGGGTTCCCTTTTAGAGGGTGGATTAGTTCTTTCCTACTAGCGGAGGAGAAATACAGTACAAGGTGCGCCAGACCTAACGATCCCGATGTTAGATAATGGTGAACTGGCTAAGTTAATTCCCATATCAATATTTACTTTATAATACAATATCTCAATTTTTGTACTTTCTTTCTAACAAGATATCAAACAACATATATAGCAACTCTTGAATAAATCAAGGTTTCGAAACATACCAAATTGTATCAACAAAATAATATTTAGATATATCAACATACCATTTTATACTAGCGCTTGTCCCATGCAAATAAAACAATTTAATCAAAATAGTATTGATGCACAAAAATGAGTTTTAAACATGTTATAGTTGAAAACCAACTACGGGAGATATTTCACTCACAGTACTTTGTCGAATCACTCTGACATGCTTCCAACTGCCTCGTCCTTAAAGCGTCAAGAATCTAGAAGACAATATAATATTCAAGTATTAATTATCCCCGGATTCACGGAAATTAATTTATTGTAGCGGTAAACTTGTTAGATTGCAATACCAGCTCCAAAGTTGGACTAAATTAACTATCTTTCAAGTAGTTCAGGATCATTCATACCACCCTTTCTAATAGTTCAGTATATACATTATAGATGCTACTGCCTCATGATTTCTACACCAAGATTTTTCATCCTAAGGCTCAAATTAATTTCCAAGTCTAAGATGTTCATCAACTAGGGGCATCGGTCGTCTCTTCCCGTGATTCTTTACTGCTCCTAGATCTTGTATTAAATTAGCAAGAACTTCTACTTTAATTTACCTAAAAACAATTTATGTAATATTTAAAGAATCATGAATATACTCTTTCATACCTGTACGAATTGACAAAGAGAGATTTAAATTTCATTTCTGTTGTTTTTTCTGAACCCCACCAGAATGCCAATTTGAGCAGCGTTTATGGGGCTGCTTGGCAAGGATAAATGGCTGCTTCAATAGGAGTAGTAGTTTGTTAGGTATATGGTTGATTCGGTAGGAGTGGTAGTTGCTAAGTTTTTCCTTATTATTTTATTCTTTTGATTTCTTTCTTTCATTCTTTCTTTTACTTTATATATCTTGTTTGGTTTTCTCTTTTTCTTATTTCCCTTGCTAACAAGCCCACTAGTCAATTAATTAAATTTAAGAATTGGTCCTTGGGCCCACCGAAGTGGGTCATTACATTCTTCCCCTCCTTAAGAAATTCGGTCCCCGAATTTCAAAACACTTACATACCCGTAGTTTCAAATAGGTGAGGATACTTGGCTCGCATCTCCTCCTCATCTTCCCATGTTACCTCATTCACGGTGTGATTCTTCCATACAACCTTCATTGTTGCAATCTCTTTTGACCGCAACTTCCTTACTTGCCTATCAACTACGACAATAGATTGCTCCTCATATGCCAATTTCTCATCTAACTGAACATTCGGTGCCTTAAGCACGTGAGAAAGGTCGGGTATGTACTTCCGCAACATAGATACATGGAATACTGAGTGGACAGAAGACAACTCGGGAGGAAGTGCTAGATGATATGCAACATTTCCTATTCTTTCAAGTATCTCATATGGTCCAATATACCTCGGACTCAACTTTTCCTTTCTCCCAAATCTCAAGACACCTTTCATCGATGAAACTCGTAAGAACACATGATCTCCTATCGAAAATTCTAACTCATGATGTCTCTTATCCGCGTATGCTTTTTGCCTACTCTGAGCTGCCAGCAACCTTTGCTTTATCAATTGGACTTGTCCAGAGCTAACTGTACCAACTCTGGACCCAAAATCTTAACATCACCAGTCTCAAATCAGCCAATAGGAGACCAACATCGTCTTCCATATAAAGCCTCATACGGAGCCATTTGAATACTTGCTTGAAGCTGTTGTTGTAAGCAAACTCAGCCAAAGGTAAGTACTTATCCCATCTACCACCGAAATCAAGGACACAAGACCTCAACATGTCTTCCAAGGTCTGTATGGTCCGCTCCAACAGCCCATATGTCTGTGGGTAGAACGCAGTACTCAGATCCACTCGCGTTCCCAACTCTTGCTGCAGTTCTTTCCAAAAATGAGAGGTGAACTGGGACCCTCTATCAGAAATTATAGACATAGGAACTCCATGAAGCTTTACGATCTCATCTATATGTAACTGTGGATAATGTGCACCATTGTATGTGGTCTTGATTGGCAAAAAGTGTGCTGACTTCGTTTGTCGGTTCACAATCAGCCATATAGAGTCGTAACCTTTAGGTGTACGTGGCAACCTAGTCACAACGTCCATAGTGATTCATTTCATTTTCATTCCGGAATCTCAAGCCGCTGCATTAACCCTGCAGGTTGCTATGCTTTGCATTAACTCTGCTTTAACTTGAGTTCAAGACTGAGTCCATAAGCGGAGGTGTATGTGACACCCCAACTAAGGATTAAGTGTCCCACATCGGCATAACGCATGAGTGATCCTGAGTGTTTAAGTAAGCATGCCTTGGACCCTAGTGATGCATTTTAAAGCCGTGAGGGCCTAGGCCCAAAGCGGACAGTATCACTAGCGGGCTGGGCTGTTACATATGGTATCAGAACCACTCCGTGTCAGCCTTGTCGATGTGGGTCAAGAGTTCAATGTTGAGTCTAGGTGAATTTCGGGTAGGCGGGGCAAACCTTAGGGAGGACGCTGAGTCCATAAGAGGGGGTGTATGTGATAGCCCAGCTAAGGATCAAGTATCCCATATCGGCATAACACAGGAGTGATCCTGGGTATTTAAGTAAGCATGCCTTAGATCCTAGTGATGCGTTTTAAAGCCGTGCGGGCCTAGGCCCAAAGCGAACAATATCACTAGCGGGCTTGGGTTGTTACATCAACTAACCCTTACTCATAACACTCTTTTAAGGGTTTACAAGAATAAATAGCACATTCAATTGTGAGCTCTACAATCGAAAGCAATTAAAATATAGTTGAATAATTAGTAATAATAAGGTCAAGCTTGATAAATTCATAAAATATTCTACACATCATCCTATAATGGTTCAGTCAAGTCCTAGAAGGGGTAACTTAGCCAATCATGTTCATAACAGTCATGTCAAAACAAGTCAGGAATGAATAAATTATAAGAAGAAAGGAAGAATTTAAGAAACATTCTTCTACTTTTGAAGTTTCCAAAGTTCTAGCCTCCTTTTGCTCCTTTCAGATCAAAAGTTGTGTTTCGGGATATGTTTTAGGGCTTTTATATCGCCCCTGTAGACCCACATAAACCGGAAATCCAAAATGAACTCGGAGTCAAAATGTCAAGAAATTAAGCCTAACTCGTCGCGCAGTGCATCACATCGCACGACGCGGCAGGGCTTTTTCCTCAGAATTGTAAAATTTTTCACTCTCTGGATTTCGACTCTGCTATGTCAGGCTATGTGGCGCCCATCGCGGCACGACAGGCAAAAGTTACTGCTCCTCCATTTTTCATCATTTTTCGTCCACGCCTGATTTTCGATTAAGTCACGGGCTTCTACTCAAACTTCAAAACTCTGTTTCTTCTCATTTTAGCTCCAGATTCCTCCATTTCCGCTAAATGCCCTCCTAAATAATCAAATACATGTAATAAGCTCAAAAATACTAAGATATAGACTTAATAATGTATAAAGGTTACAAATATAAGGCGAAACAAGGATCTAAACATGCATTTCTCGCCGAATATCAATATCAGTCTTTTTGTTTACCATAATCTTTCTCGAGGGAAAAATAATGAAATTAAATGACACACTAAGTTGATTAATTGAGGTCGTATTTGTTTTAATGATCTTCCTACAAAATGCTATAAGTCATAGCGCATTGTAACAGGTGCTTGTGTAATTCAAATAGTCCTACCACTTCTTCTACAACATAAAACTGAAAGGTGCTGTGAGCATTTGCTTCTAGTCGACGATGTTATACAGTTGCCTTTTTATGCTACTCATGATTAGATGTTCTATTTTCCACTCTCATTAGTTCCTCGGGCCTAATAACTGCTGTTTGTAGCAGTAACTTGGTGGGTGAGGTCTTTTAAAATTGAGTTAAATTGCTATTGTATGATCCAGAACTTTATGTGGATTACTATTTTCTTACAATAGGTCCGAATTACTCGATATATAGTAAGGGACCAAAAAGCACCTTGTTAGGATATTTAAGTAAACGAAAAAATAAAGACAATGCTAGATCACTCTTTCTCTATATACATACGAAATTCGAGTTGAAAACAGTATAATGTATAGTATCTACTGCTGCAGAAAAAGCTTAATTTTAAGTTTTATAATTTAGACACAATGTCATGCATTTAGTTTATGCGAATTTCAGGATGCTTTGTCAGCATAGCTTCGTTTTGTCATGCTGCATGCAGGAATGCCAATGTCCCCTTTGTCTAATCTCCACCACCTTTGCTATATTCTGCTTCCAATATTTTAGTTACTCTGGACGAGCCTTGACTACTTTAATTTAATAACTTTATCATTTTTAAAGATTAATTTCCATAAAATTCTTCTTAAAATGCGTGGGTGCGAAATCTACACCGTACTATGCTAGAAAAGCATGTCTGACTACTGTTTAATTATAGTTCATTAATTCAGTGGCCATGATTATATTGTTGATTTTGAAAATGTTCAGTAATCATATCAATAGAAGAAAATATTCTCCATTGAAAAATAGAATCATGAGGCCATTCTTCTGCAACTAGACTTATTCTTCTTCAAACTTGATTCATTACAACTAATTGTTATTTTATTGATGGGGTGGGACTGGTGGATTTTTTTTTCTTTTTCTCTCTTTCAGAGTAGTATGTACAGCTGGAATTAGTAAACAAGATGAGCAAACGATCTATTAAAGATTGAAAAGCATATCGTATGAGTTCTCTAATTCAAAAGCTTGTTTGAGAACAATTAGAACTAAAAGAAGAAAAAGGTCTCCTGTTATTCAATTGTTTGACTAGGCAAAGCAACTTTGCCTTTGCATGAATTTTCTTTAATTAATTGCTCTAACCACTTTGTAGGTGGAAATTAATACTTTGGTCTTTTGTTTCATCCTACGTTGCATGAACATGAACATAAGAATACTTTAAGAATTACAATTAATTAAATACAACAAAACAATTCCCAATTAGTTCAATTCTAACATATCAAAGTATACTAGTGTGAGGAAATTCTAGAATAGGAATCGAACAACACTCAACATGTAGAGATTTACAAAGTGCTGTAAGCAACATGTTCATAGCAATCTAAATGAACCATCTAAGTATCAGAATGTTTTCTATTTGGGTAAGAATTGTCTGGTGAAATTTCGTTTTTATATGGCCAGTTCCTTGCAAATGGAAGCTGCCCTATCAGTAGTGGCGTACAAAGTTGCTCGAACTCTTCATTTTCGGTGTCGCACCAGTGTCGACATGACGCTGAAACTTGTATGGAGTACTTTGACAGCAAACTACATAAAATTTGATATGATTTGGCATTTTGATTCCTCAAGACAAAAGCTAGTGTACGTTTGAATTGAAGATACAAGAAAAGCTAGTGTAGATTTCTAGATGGCTACGTACAACATGAGAATAAAAGATTGAGTTAGTGCACTCTATAAGCTACATGTAAGTTTTCCACATAATGTCTCCGAAATTTAGGCATATTTTAATAGCTTCATCTTAGACATTTAAATTATTTTTAGTCGAATCCTTGCACCCGTATTCATAGACTATGTACTGCTGACTCTTAAAATTTAGTTCATATATAAAAAATCCGATCTACAGATCTGTACATGTATCGGATGTCTGCACCCGAGTCCAAGTAGCTTAGGTTGTACATGAGTTTGTATTGTGGGCTGTGTCGTTTTTGAGGCTTTACTTTATAGCCCACTGATGCGTATTATATATTATTTTTCAAGTGGTGTCAATCTATTATTTATATACATATTATTCTTTTAAATTACTTTTATTTAACATATAGTTGTGCATGTACGTATGCCAAATGGTGTAAGATGCCTCCACTTGAAGCAATGTGTCTCCGCCGTTGGTCCTATGCCAAATCTTGATCTTAGCTATGTGTTGGTTGATAACTGTGGCTTTTTCAAAGAAGGAAAAAGCATTTAGTATTGTGGATTTGTGGCCTTTGCACTTGCAGCAGGGGTTCATTATTAGCCCAAAATATCACAAGCAAAAAGAGGTTGAGAGTAAAACAGAAATTCCATTTCAAGTCTCTAAATAGCTTCAAACCAATAAAATTAGCTTTAAAGATTAGACAGATTGTTCTTCTCCCACTTTCCTAATATATTATAATAACATGAAAGTAGAGGAACTGGTTTTAGTTTCCAAAAGGAGAAGGACAAGATGCCCAAAGCGATGCTTAATTATTTCTGCATCCACTTTCTGATATGCTCACAATTTTCATTAGTACGATTTTACAATGCTTACAGAGGTTCTAGTCTTCAAGAGTCAAACTCATTACTCAAATGGAGAAATGAAAAGCATGAAACTTGCATAAAATTTCTGAGGTCATAAGATGATGATGTATAGAATATAAACAAAGTGATTCGAGCAATCTCCAATGGGAAAGATTCAATTAGAAGGTAGTAGAAAATAGCCTCAAGAACATTATAAACATGGAGATATTTGCTAAAAAAACAATGATGTGACTTGGGAGAATCAAATTAATATTCACTATGCTTCCTGATGTTTACTATATATGCTGAAGCTTATGTATCTATGCACAGATGTGGCTTACCAAGCAAAGAAAACTAGAATTACAAAAGGACAGGAGTTGTATAGCCTAACAAAGATCATCACATTGCAGCAATGAGTTGCTTTGAAAAATGGAAGCCAGTAGCTGCAATGATTTTTGTCGAATTTGCTCTGGCTGTTGTAAACGCGCTCTTCAAGAAAGTTCTCACTGGAGGAATGAACCAAATGGTGATAATTACATACAGGCTATCAATCTCCACGATTTTCTTAACCCCCATCGCATGTTTACTGGAGAGGTATGGCTGTTTTATACATCATGCAATTAGAAGAGTTTATTTTCAAAATCTATGACAATAAGATCTTATTCCCTTGCCTTGCAGGAATTTCATATCAAATTTAACAGCTCGCGTTGTCTGGTGTCTGTTTTTCAGTGCACTTCTAGGGTGAGTTTTCTTCTCATTCTATATGCTAAAGTATCTTGAATAAATCTTATGGTATGCTCTAGCCAATGACAACAAAGTCTGAGAAGATTGCTGCTTGCAGGGGTACGCTCACTCAGTATTTTTTCCTAATTGGGCTAAAGTACACCTCAACAACATTTAGTTGTGCTTTCATCAATATGGTGCCCATCAACACGTTCGCTATGGCATTGCTACTTGGGTAAGCACAAGCAACTATCGCTCAATTTTAATCCACCACTCTGCTGCAAAGTTGGTTCTTCAGACTCATAGAATATTACTTCTGCACCCTTACCTTGTAAAGAAAATTGTTGTACTAGCGAAATAGGAAGCTTGGCTGGTTTAATTTTTGAATTTTGAGTACTCAATCATTGTGTAATATTCATATCCACATGCATGAATAATTAACCTATATAATTCTTGCAGGCAAGAAAACATAAATATGAAATGCAAAACTGGGAGAGCTAAGGCATTAGGCACCTTATGCTGTCTTGGAGGAGCCTTAATACTTACTCTATACAAAGGAATGCCATTAATAAACCAGTCAGCATTAGAAGTTGAAGTGAACCACAGCACAAAGAGTTGGATTGTTGGTTCAGCATTTCTATTCGCGGGCAGCCTTGTATGGGCTTCATGGTTCCTCATACAAGCTAGAATTGGGAAAGACTTCCCTTATCAGTATGCTAGCACAGCAATAATGTCATTTTTTGGAGCCATTCAATCCGCCATATTGACCTTTGTCATTGACAGAAACACATCCACATGGTTGCTAAAAGGAACTTTAGAGATCTCAACTGTCATATATGCTGTGAGTAGTTAATTTTGTTTATTTTTGTGTCTTGTGATTGTTGATTATAGTGATAGTTTCATTCAAGAATGTGAAAATTAGAATAGACCGACTAAAACTGTTTATGAATGTACAGGGCATGGTGGGATCAGGGATATGCTATGTGGTTATGTCATGGTGTGTCAAGCAAAAGGGTGCAGTCTTCACATCTGCATTTAGTCCCTTCATTCAAATTTTTGCTGCTGTGATTGACATCTCCATACTCCATGAACAAATTCACCTTGGAAGGTGGGAACTTCATTTCGATAACAATTTTGACCCAAAAAAAAACACACACACACACACATACATGCACATACATACAAAAACAAAAAGAAAAGCAAACAGGAGGATAATAATATCACAAGAAGTAAATAATTTCCAAACCTTTATTGATGAAAATGGATGTCTCCATACTTTACCAACTTGCCAATAACAGTTGGATGTTACTATTACTAAAACACTTTTTTTCTTTAACAGCATTTTAGGATCCATTTTGGTTATTATTGGCTTGTACATTCTTCTATGGGGAAAAAGCAAGGAAGCAGAAATTATGAAGATTTCTCCAGCAACAGAAAAGAATGGACAAGCTACACTACCAGTTACTTCAAGTTCACCTCATACTTGAGCAGCGGAATTCCTCCTTGAAGCACTAATTAATGCAATTCCAGTACTTAAGCAACCACAAAAATGTTGTAATTCCAAAAGTGTATACCCAGCTTTGATGTTGCTGAAAGTTCTGGTGCATTATGTGTTATCCTAACATTTCAGATGAGATGAAAATATACACCCTCAAATTAGTTGTCCTAGAAGCTGGCAGATGCTTTCTAGTTTCATAAACTTAAGATCTTTTAGTCCAAACTTTTAATGTTCGTTGTAGCAAGCTTGAACCAAATTTGGCTGATTTTTCACAAGATTAAAGCATGAGTCTTGTGATAGTCACTACGCATAGCTAGTAACATGACTTATACAACGGCTATTATTGTAACAAGACCTTTAAATGACAAAACAAAATTATGTGACTTTGCTCCAAAAACCTACTATTGTAACAAGATCTTTAATTTAGTGATAAACGACTGTTCTATTCCTAGCTAACTGATGACCAAATTCTGACATTTAGGGCGGAGTCATAGTTCCACATACGGGTTCGGCACAATCTATTAAGTTCGCTCGAACTTTGTGTTTGCGTTAAGAATCCATTTAATATATTTAAATACTAATATATCTATAATTCAATAAGCTAGAATCCAGAAGCAATAAACTCTAACTTGCATTATTGTGGCTAGGAGTGGGCACAAACCAAACCAAACCGAAAAAACCGACCGAACCGAAATTTTTTTTAATTCGGTTTTCGGTTTACGGTTTGGTTTTGGTTTGGGGTGGACACAAACCGAAAAACCGAATTATATATATATATATATATATATATATATATATGTAGACACACACACACAGAGTCAGTAGTCCAAGCAACCAGGTCTAATATAGGCCTTCTAATTTTGTCAACTAAAATACCAGTACTTAATATTATGGATCTAAGTGTTTAATATTTTAGTTTGCACCAGTACGTACTAAGTTCGATGGTCATGTCATTAATCTGAACTACTACAAGATATGTTTAGCTATATTGTTTTTATTTTCAACTACTAACTTTGTTGTTTCTGTTGTACTTATTCTTCTTCGCACATACAATTGAAAAACACTAAGTATGCCATATTAGTTTATTTGTGAAAACCGAACTACTAAATCGAACTAAACCGATTTAAACCGAATCGAATTCTTAAAAATCGAACCAAGCCGAATTAATTTCGGTTTGGTTTTGGTTCCTAATATTACCAAACCGAAAACCGAAAAACCAAACCAAAATATCCTAAACCGAACCGAACCAACCGAATGCCCACCCCTAATTGTGGCTGGGATTGTCGATAAGAGTATGGAGTGACTATTGATTAATCTTAAACAACTACGGCGTTTTCTTTCATCTTATAGTCCTCGAGAGATTGTATATTGCTGCATGTACGTGTAACCTTTTCCTAACGATAACGGTGTCAATCGTATTTCCTTCTTGTCTTTGCACTTATCTCTTTTGATGATTTCCTCAATTATCTTGCTTAAAAAATGGATGAGTTGGCATGCACTAGTTGGAGAAGTATGACATGATTGACTAGAGAATATATCATAAAATAAATAAATTAATGGGAAATATGCTGGATAAATTTACCACATGGCATGATCATGTATCCGAATAATAACTTGTGTCCCCCTATAATTGGCTATAACATCTTCACCTGAGCCTAAAGTGCCACATTTCAATCTCTCTTCCTTTACTACTTAGTTACCAATATTTTACATTTCTACTACCAAATATAGAATGTCTTTGTCCAAGTAAATGCCGACCAATGGTTAGAGCCTATTCTTAGGTTTTCCTTAATTTAGAACTTTTTCATAACTAATCCTAACCCTAATAAGCTAACCTCATACCAACTTTTGTCCTTTCCATCATCCAGCATTTAGAAGATCATGCGATTATGGCACTTTTCTAGTTTATGTGATATGATCTTTTTTAGTAACTGCTTTAAAATGAATGGGGTTAATTTCACCCGTGGTCACTGAATTATTGTTTCATTACCACAAAGTCACTTTTGTTTCATTTGTTACCTAAAAGTCACTCAACTTTGCTCCGGTCCACAACAAAGTCACTCAAACCGGATTTTGTTTAAAACTTGTCGGAAAAATGATGTGGCATCATTACTTAAAAATAATTTTCTTAATTAATTTTTCATCTATTAATCTAATTCCTTAACCCATTATTCTTGTTCTACCCAACGCAAACCCATTTCACTACTTCTTATTCGCCACATTATGCCAGGGCGCCACATTAGAAATATATTTTAACTAACTGAAGATTAACAGGACAATCTAGTTTAACAGGATATTTCAAAGAAGTAATCTTTAGTTAGTTTCCAACTGAGACCTACTGAGTTGTTATTGTTATTGTATTAACGTCAGACACGTTATTTTTTAAGGCTTTATATCTGTGTGTCAATTATTTTCTAATGCAGTAATCAAAAGCAAGAACAGACCTATAAATTAGAGTGTCATATCTTACATGAAGATATACAAATAACTATTGTATCAGTGAAAATTTTGAAATTTGATAAATATTATCTACCATATAATCACTGGGTTACCAAGTAAAAATCGAATAACCTAGAAAAATTGAAAGAAAAAAAAAACTAAGAAAACTAAAAACAAAAATTTGACTTTGTTTGGTATCAGCCTGTTTGGATGGTTGTTATCAGTTGTACCGTATCATACTATTACTGTTACTATAAAATAATGTTTGTATTGTTACTTTAAACTTTTCTTGTATCGTATCGTTAGTCCGTCGTTACATAACGCTGAAGAGCCCATTTTATGTAACGATCGATTTGGTTTGATCACGTCGTTACCGTGTCTTTTTTCTCTCTTCTTCCCCTTAATATATTGCCATTTATCTTATCTTTTTTATAATAACTCTATCCCGTATCTTATTATTTTTTGGCAATATTGTAAATTCATTCTTCATTTACTAGTATGTTATATCATGAAACGACTGCAAACAATATAATCTATCAAAACATTGAACTCAACAAAACATAAAGTACAATACAATAGATACATTATGAAACCATATATAACAACAGTCCAAACGAGCTGTTATTTTGGTTTTAAAATTTTAAAAAATCGACATAACTAGTTTGATTTGATAAATGAAAAATCGAACCAAACCGATCTAAGCTCGTTCATTTTTATTCATTCCCCGTTCCTCATTTTCCCTTTTTGCATAACCAATTTGCCTAACGTAACTCAATTTGATTAATTAATTAATTCAATACGAAACAGAAGCAAAGAGAAATGGCATCTGTATGAAATGTTTATGCACGACGATGACATAGTGAAATATGTTTGGGTTAGGTAGAATAAGAATAATGGTTAAGAAATTAGATTAATAGATGAAAAATTAATTAAGAAAATTATTTTTAATTGATTATGCCACATCATTTTTCCGGCAAGTTTTAAACAAAATCCGGGTTGAGTGACTTTGTTGTATACCGGAGCAAAGTTGAGTGACTTTTGGGTAACAAATGAAATAAAAGTGACTTTGTGGTAATGAAACAATAGTTCAGTGACCACGGGTGAAATCAACCCAAATGAATGATATCGTTTTATAATTTTTCTAATTTTATTTAGACCACTCATTTTAATTTGAATGCATGCTTTTATATTCAGTAAAATATCAAGTCATGTTTAAGATGATAAGTTATTCGAGTTGTGGTTTTAAAGTATTCTACTGTAAATACTGGTTACAAAACACACGGATTTCTCTTTGCAGAAGTGGAGCTCTTTCAGTAATAACTCGGATAATCGTTCATGTGAAGTCCTCACAAAGATGGATGAACTTTCTATTTCCACAGTCTAAATATTCTCTTCTACTAATATGCATAGTTCTTTTTTTTTTTTTTTGGTAGAATCTATATTAGTGCAAAAAATATGCTTAAATTCTAACACTCATATTGATGTATTTAATTATATGTTATAAGTAGGGTCTAGGAGGAGGACAATCTAATGGAATCGGCTAATTGCACCAACCGAACAATATTTTATCAATTTTTAACTCTTTACGTCCAGTCAAACACTACTGCCATGTAAATTGAAACGCATAAAGCTAATAATCATGTTCTTTCTTGAGAATTAAAAGAATTGAATCAGATAATGTGAAAAAAATTAAATCAACGCTTTTGCTTTCAAAATTTCGAGGATATGTTTCATATATATGTGTTGTCATGCATATTAGCCATGCATATGGACGATGAGAGAAACAAGAATGATGCTGAAAGAACCACTTAGGACAACAAATCCTATGCTGCTGCTTATCAAACCTGTGACATCAATCAACTGCAGTGCCAAATCTTTCTTGTGTTTATAATTGTCGTACTCCGACTTGTAATTCCAACCATTTTCACGTTTGTAGACTGTGTTGATCAATTTCTCCTTCTTCCTTAGTAGCTCTATTCTCTGCCTTAGTGTATTTAAATTTGAATCAACAATATTAGCCGAGTTTCCTGCAATTTTTGAATAATAGATCAGAGAGAGCAAAAGTATAGTAGGCATCTGGACAATATACATCTTCTAAATGTTGATAAAAGAGTATTTGAATTGAAGTTTGAAGTTGAAATAGAGTATTTGAAAGTTGAAATTGTATTTCGACTTTTTTAAAAAAAAGGGTAAAAATCATTATTTCATTTAAAATACTCGGCAAACAAGTATTTCAATATTTCACTAATATTTCCAATAGTATAAATTGAAATTAATTACAAGTAATGATGTAGCAATTCATCATTTGCAAATACTGAACTTCTATTATTCGGTTATTCGGTTTCTTCTTCTATCAGTGTTCTAAATTCTGAGAAGTTGAAACCTTGGGCTTCCTCGTTGAACTCAAAAATAAGGAAACATAAAAGACGTGAACACAAAGTTAAATACGATAGTGATTCTAGATGTTGAAGAAAAGATAGACATAAAATTGAGGGAAGGTAATTAAAGAGAAGTACCTTCACCATAGAAGCTCCGAGACATGATTATCTGATAGTTTTGTACCTTATTAGGCACGTGCAATTTGCTTAATAAGAGAGATGGAGAGGCAGCAGCCATGTATGTTTCATACAAGAACACAGATCGATAGAATATTTGTTAAGAATATGGTACCACTGATCATATATATAGAGAGATCACCTTCCTCCAACTTATTATTCCTTTGTGTTGGTCGATATGGACTTAATGTCTTTATGTCCAAATATGTTTACTAACCAGCTACAGCTATGTGTCTACCTATAGCTCATGTAAATTAAAGAGCTATAGGTTGGTCCTTTTTTTTTTTCAAAGAAATTCTCCCATATCAAGAATTTAAACACAAAAATATTTAAAACGTGTAGTTTTAAACATACTATGAGATTTGTGTGACTATATAAAAACACAACATTAGGCTCAAGTGAAAATCTTAGATTAAATTATTTTTAAATATAAAAGTATATTATTAATTATACTTTTAACATATCATTACAAAAATCCGTCACATGAAATGGGATGGAGAGATGAAATATTGAGAGGGAGCCAAGAATCTTATTTGCAAGTTAAAGCTCCCGATACGTGTGTCAAACATATTTTTGTTCATGTTGACTGTCCATAGTGCAGAAAATTTGTTTGTTTAGAGTTGGAAATTTTTTATTTTTTTTAAGTTCTAGATATTGAAGCAAAATCTGTAATATTCATATATGAGAAGTTAATTTGTAGTATGAACACCGTAAACGCATTCTAGACTCATCACGGAGGAAATGAGCTAATTTAGGCAATTGAAAGGGCAATTTCCAATTTGTTCCATTTTGTGTTTGTTATCTAGTGTACTTCTCATTTGCTATGAATGAATTTGTCTTCTCATATCTGTCATGTGGATCGGAGAAGCCAATTTAGGTCGATAACCATATTGGCAAGAAACCCTCAATATATGCGTATTACGTTAAAAGATAACAAAGCATACCATCATTATTATGAACTTTACACTTTTATACTTATTGATACATCAGTTAGAATTTTGTTGAAATACTTAATTAAACAAGGATAAAAAGTTACCTTCATTCATGTTTGTATCAAAATTAAACAATTTAACCTAAGCAATTGAAAATTAAAGTGACAATACATATAAATAATAAATCATGTATGGATGGAAAACTCTAGTTTTTATTAGTTTAATAATTATATAAACATGAGTGTTTGTAAATTTTACCATCAAGCAAGTGATCCTCCCAAACTTTTGAAATATTACTTTCAATTCGCCACACCTCACCCCAAATGAAGAAGAGGTAATTAAAACAAAAAAAGTTTCGAAATCTTCCTCCTAAAGGTTGAAGTAATGATCAAAACGAACACGTAAAGAAAATAGAAAATTTAGTCACCAATCACCATGGCGGTGATTTATTTCATGGGAAGTTGACATCTCTACTTTTCTTTGTGATCTGTTTGTGCCATGCAAGCAAAAAGTGTCTACAGAGGCAACAACCATGCCAAAGTACAAAGATTTGTAATGTTGGATTACTAGGTAGTTTTTTAAATAATGTCTGATTGCTACCTGGTGCAAAGATATTGATGAGTTTGAGATTCATTACCACTAACCAATACCTAGCACATGCAAAGAGATCAGACCAAATCATGTCATGTAAAAATAAAATAGATATTACCAGTGGCATGTTAATCGTAGCATCATGATAAGTTTCCTTCGTCTTTCACAGTATTTATACAATTGAAATTACTTTTATATATAAATTTGAAACTACATGAACAATATTTCAATGTAATTAATATACAAAATACGAAAAACCAGTTTTAGAAAATTATAGCTAAATATAGAATTGTTTGATGCCTCTCCAATTAACAACACCTTCACATATATTATATATGGGATGAATGGATACTCTTTGTTGGTTGGGGGGGGGGGGGAGGGGGTAGAGGTAATAGATATAAAAATCTTTAGAAATGTTTTCAAAGATTTCGAGAGGGATATCTTTTTCGACATAAAATTTTCTTAATTATATATAGTTTCTATATTTTTATTCAAAAGACAATTCGTTCATCTTTGCTTCAGTATTAATTAAGAGAATATATTAAAATTTAGAATAGAAATTACAATTGCGCAAGTCATTTGCGTGCTATATGAAAAAATGTCTTTATAATACTAAAACATACGAAAAGAAAACCTTATCATAGATGTAATAAAATAAGGCAAAATACATAAACAGCCCCCTAAAATTGGCGCCAGTTGTCAGATTGACACTCTAACTTATCAAGTAATTTTTCAGACACCTAACTTAACATTTAAGTGAAACTTTTAAACACCCTAAGTCTGATGTGGCAATATGTGTGCATTCACTTCTTTTTAAGCGCGTGAACCGAAAAAAAAAAAAAGGCTTTTCATTTATTTTTTAACTTTTTGGTAAAAAAAAATATGGCACAATCCTTTCCAGCCGGAAATCCTCATTTCCGGCGACCCAATCTCCCCGCCATCTCTCACATTACACATTTTAACAAGGAACCCATCTCCATCAGCCTAGTTCCGGTGAAATCATCGCCAAAATAAGGTCTGGACAATTCCCCAAAACACATTTCTTTTTCAATTCCCTCGAAAGTCCAAAACACACCTTACTCCCATCAGTTATAAACTCCCTTCTCCTACCCATATACAGATTGAAGAGCTCCCTCCATTAGCGCCTTGCTCGCTGTCAATAAGTTTTATGGACCATATTTCTTTTCCTTTTCATTATTCAGTTTTACTTCAATTACTCAAATTTTTACATTTATTTCCGAAACCGCTAGCATCAATTTTCTGCTTAATTACTAATTTCCTATGGTACTCAACACTAATATATATATATATATATATATATATATATATATATATATATATATATATATTGGATATTTCCATTCCTTTAATTACGAGTTTATTACTAGCTTCTTCTTTTTTTAACAAAAAAGGGAGTCCTAAAATCTGGGTTTCCTCCTCATCTTTACCAAAAATTCTAAAGAAATTCATACTTCGAAAATGTCTTCAATTGGCGAAAATTTTCCATCACAAAGCATGTTTTTCGCCATTTTTAATGAAGCAGCCATGTTTCTCAAAGGATGAATCAAATTGCTACTCAATTTTCAGATATTCATTTGATTTTTGAAAAGTTTTGTTATATGTCCAGGAAAAATGAAGATGAAATGACAGGGGTGGTCGTCGGAGTATGTTTCAGTGAACAAGCTGAAGGGGAGTGTGGACAAAGAAAGAAAGAGCGAGGCAGATGGATGAGGGTGTGTTCGCCCTTTCTTTTTTTCTTTTAAAAATAACAAAGTTTGTCTTTTTCCTTTTAATTCAAAGTCTTTATTTATTTTATTTATTTCTCTTTTTTATAATACACCTGCCACATATGTGTTGCGTTCTTATTGGTACATTTTCCACGTCAGAGCGCTTGTAATTCACGTGTTAAATCTGCTGGACGGGAGTGTTTAAAATTTCACTTAAATGTTACATGAGGTGCCTAGAAAGTCATCTGGGAAGTTCGAGTGTCTATCTGACAGTTGGTGCCAACTATAGGGAGTTGTATATGTATTTTGCCTATAAGAGATGAGAATAACTGGATCGAAAGATTCCGTAAAATGACTGTAACTGTGAAGAAGGTAAATAAATGGCTTCACCACTTCTCCACTAACAAACCACCTCGACCAATGACTCAAGTATATATTAGTGTTTTCTAATAATATTGTGTTAACCTTTTTCTCGTTATCGATCATGAAAGTGAACAGGTGTAACAAAAAAAAGACCCCCCCCCCCCCCCCTATTATGAGAAACTAATGAGTTAGGTAAACAGAAAGTGAAATTACAGATAGCAAAAAGGCTTCACATGACATGTAATCAGCTAGTTCAATAGATGGTAGGCAAAAAAGTTCATTTTTGAGCAATCTATTCTCACCTATACCTGTACATTGGGTCAGGACCGGTCCAGATCGGCCTGTTAAGAGTCGATTCACCGATTTCGGTCCTGATCCGGTCCAGTTCGGTCCGGGCCGTTACCAGTTCGGTCCGAACTGATCTTTTTTTCAAATATTTTAAGCCCGACTCGGTCCTAGCCCATTAAGCACCGGTCCGGTCCGGTTCAATTTGTTTTCTTTTTTTTTCTTTCTCAATTTCCCTCGACAACAATTTGACCATGCCACTTTAACAAAATTTATCAATCGTGCAATTTAGCAACATGTTTGTACAAAATGTCCAAACAGTTCGAGTTGGAGGCAACCCATCACTTATAAATGTCCAAACAGATAGAGTTGGAACTGCATGCGGCATGCTTATGAAAATAAGTTGATGTACATATCATGCCAAGGTAGACCAATTTCTGCTATAAAATTTGCCAATTTTGGTGATACGTAAGGGACATATAGTGATTTCGAAAAAGGCAATTGTGAAAGCAACAAAGATTGTAATCGAAGGAGAATGTATTGGCAAGAAAAGTTGTTTCTATGAATGCATCTGAAAGTGTATTAGGATCAGCTGATTTTGGCAATAGTATTGCTAAGAGACTAGTTGTGGAGGCTATTTGCCAGAGCAGTATATGCAAAGACCTTATTTAGGACTATCAAATCGGTCCGGTCCGGTCCGGTTCACTGGTGGGTCAAAGACCGATCTTTTACCGGTCTGGGCTAACCAGTCTTTTCCTTAAGCCCAGCTCGGCTCACAGTCCGCTTCCTTCTTGTCCCAGACCGTTTATAACAAACCGGTCCGGTTCGGTCCGGTCTTTTACCGATCGGGTTCGGTCCTGTACCGAGCTAGCCCGGCCTGACTGACAGGTATATTCTCACCTCTACCAATGAACTCCACAACTACAATTTGTAAGCCCCTTTAATCTTATCATTTCTTGCTGACAAGTGGAGATTCATGATAACGACAAGTAAGCTGATTTCAACCTCTGTGATGTTGGGAGGGGTAACTGGTCAAGAATCAAACTTTGAGCCAATGAATTGAGCCGTCCGCCCATCCAAACTTGAGGGCGTAAAGTAATAGCTCCAACTTCGTGTCACGCCCTAAAATTTATTAAAAAAGGCACGTGAACTAGGTGTTTTAAAGGTACATAATTATTTAAGAGATTTTTCGAAGTCGCCACTTGACAAGTTAAAGGTGTGCTAAGTCACCAAAGTGGTACCTTGGAACACTTATGACTCATAAGTGGTCTGCGTCAGAGTTCCAGATAAGAGTCTCAGTTGACTCTCGGGAAGGTGTTAGGCACCCTCGAGTCCTGTGTCGAGCGCAGTTGCTTTATTGACGCGTTTCGACTCTTGTGAATTATGTTTGTTATTTAATGCCATTTTATTTTTTTACGCTTAATTTTTTAATTGAAATGTCACTTGTTCATTGATGGAAAACTCTATCAAAGATTATCCACAAATCTTTGTCCGTTCGAATCCCGATATAAGTGAGTTCCATATAAACATCGGATATTTGTTACACTTAAATTTAATTTGAATATCGCTCGTTCATTGATGAAAACTCTATTGAAGATTATCCGCGGACACATTGTCCATTCGAATCTCCAATATAACTAAATTTCCATGTAAACGTTTGACATTTAATTGTTGGTTAATAAGTTAGGTACGTTTGACAAATTGTAGTATGTACACGAGTATCATTTCCTTTGGATTAAGTACTGCATTATCCCTAGCGTGGCAAATTTACAAATGGGACTCGTAGCGCCTCTATCTGGTATTCCTTTATAGAGTAGCCTTTTTCCTTGGCAAAACATAACACTTGTAGCATTAATCCAAAGGCTAAAACAAGGCCTAACTTGCAAAAGAAAACTTTTAATTCTGTCCGTTTCTTATGTTTTGTGCCTTAAGTCTTTAATTCAAGAAACAATTTGCACTAAATGTCCTATTCATCCCACTTGTTTCAAATCTATCCGGCGATACAACAAAGTGTTGATTATTTTTTACTTGCAAATAAACTGATTTTTTTTTCTTGTTTAATCGTGAACTGGCAGGTTAGTCACTCCTCTAAAACTTCCTCTTACTCTTTCATACATATTTGCTCATGATACATAGATATGAAAATTCATGTGGATAACCATTTACTTCAAAACGTTGCAGCAGCTTTTGAGAGATTTTGATCAACAAACATACATGAGTAACAAGTCTACATAGCCATACATTCCACTTATAACTGAAATACAAAGGCAAGTTTACAAAACTTAAAGAAAAGAAAATTTACCTAGATGATCCGAACTTCTAGTTCTGCAATGAAATCTCAAAGTCGAGCCCACGATATCAACAAAACAGCAACGTGCAACAGCCAAGCGGACTGTGAACAAACCTATACCAGACCTTCTAATGGAGCCAAAATTCCAAAGCTAGTGAAATGGTCCACAAGGCCCAAGCAAACAAGCAAACAACCAGCAACAACAGATCCCAAAAGATAACAACCGAACCCTTTAAATATGACCGCAACAACTCTAGCACTCAAGACTTCTTTTTTTTTCTTACTTTCTTTTACATTTTCTTACTGTTTTCTCTCCCAAAAAAATTCAGATCTGGAGTGTTTTTTCTAAAGTGTATGAAGTGTACAAGAGAGATCTTTTTTTCTGGGAAGTGAATCTGATGTTCCAGCCTGTTTTTTTTTAGATATATCAAGCCTCCTCTATAGAGAGTCCAAATACTTTCTTAAATAGACAAAGTGAAAGTGAAAAAGCTTGGGTAAAAAGGACAACCCATATGCCAACTTTTTACCCTTTTGAAAATTGCTTTTGGCATGCATGGCTTCTTCCATTAAAACACAAAAGAGGGCAGAACTTTTGCTGCCCCCGTTGTACTTTCCTTTGACTTTCTAACACACTTTTTACATTCAATTATTGACAAAAAAGACAAACTCTGAATTTTAAAACTAACAACCAAATGTATTTCTTAACTAAACTCAAAAACACATTATCTTAATCAATTCTAGTGACAACATTAAGCAAGAGGAGGTGACAAGCTACCAAGTGTGTATGCTCCATCAAAACTCATTATATAACTCCATAAAAAACTTCAGGAAGATTCACGGTTAACCAAACAAAAATATTCTTTAACAAATTCACTCTTTAAGCAGTTAACACACAAGGCTGCAAGTAGTTTCAATGCTTTGACACTTCCTTACGATATGACTTTAGACACTAATTGAACCAAAACAAGCTTGATAATCCCAGATCAAACTAAGCTGAAATAGAACATATGTTTAAATAAATTCCTCACACAACTTCAAACACTACCAATGTGAATAACAGAAACACATACATGATTTCTAACTAACAATGAGACAAACGAACAGAAAACTTAGTCATTTTGATTCATCAACATAGATATTCCAAGTTAAGATCAACTAAATTTTTATTTTATTGCTAAACAACCTGAAAATATATTTTCATAACTAAACATTACTAATTTTTACCACTAAACATGACCTAACCTAAACAAGAAAAGAAAGGTAAAGGGCTTATAGTTTTCAGTCTAAACCTAGGTGCAAAATGCCACAACTACTGTCGAGCCATCACAAAAGCATCACCTCTGCTGCCATCGTCTACGCCGACACTGCCTCACCAAGCCCTCGTCGCAGCCTCAGACCCCACCACTGCCTCACTATTGCATTCCCGAGCCATCTCATCATCACATCTATGTGAAACATCCCCTCTAAGTCATCTTCCCTACCTAAAGAAAATCACCGCCCCTAAGTGAAACGACCTCGGTCAGTCGTTTCGGAAGTTAGGACTCCGATTGGCGTGTCGATAATTTTAAAATATTCGTAATGTCCATTAGGACCTGTCTGTAAAATTTGAGCTAAATCAGACCTCGTTTGGTAGACATCGGAAGAAGATTTCAGTTTTTATTGGCGATAAATATTAAAAAGAGATTTTCGAGCTCGGTTTTGCCGAATGAGCTCCGATTCGAAATCCGAAAGCGCCGTTGGGTTCGTATGATTATTTATGACCATTATGAACTTTCGAAAGTGAATTTCGATGTTGTTCGGCTAGCTTCCGCTAAAATGCCGAAAGTTAAATAATTTGACTTTTTCCATTTAATTTGCATATTGAGTTTCGGGAGTCCGATTTGAGATCCGCCTTAGCAAGTGTGTTACATATATTTTGTATAACTTATATGCAAAAGTTGGAATTATTTCGAGTATAATAGGATACCGTTTTAATTTTCGAAAAGAAAAGAAATTATAAAAGGAAATAAAAAGAAAAAGGAAAAAGAAAAGAAAAAAAGGATAAAGAAAGGAAACATAGGATAGGCGGTGACGGGGATTTTGACCCCTTTGCCTAATCTTTCCAGCAACAACGCCATACAGAAAAGGTAAACGATTACAGAACGCATTAAATTAAAAAATGCCAGAAAATGAGAAAAGAGCCGGGAAAATAGTAGGATTTTTACCCCGAAACATTCAAGTAATGATCTTAATGCATTATTTGAGTTTATTACGTATGTTTGAATATATTTTTACGGTAAAAATAGGGATCTTAGACATCGCCCTAATGACGTAAATTGATAGTTTAAAGGGTCAAATGGACCCCGATAATGAAATTAATTATATATTCGTACTCAGTGAGTTATGGGCAACTTATAAATGTAATTTATTTGGGGTTTGGTCATGTGGCCTTAAACCCTGTATATAGGCATGGCCTGCGTATTGCGTATATGAATAGGGTATCAGGTTCCTACCTGGATTACCCTAAGATGTGAGGAATGAAGCCTTTAGCCTAATTTGATATATTTTTCTGCTTATTGAATAGAGTGGGATAGTTTGGCAAGGAAACCAAAGGATAAAGCGGTTGTTGATTAGCAGTGCTAATTTTTGGAAGAGGTAAGTGTTTATATCCATTTCTTTGGAGGCACCTGGCCTCGTGAATTTTCTACCACGTGTTTCCTTACGTGTGTAGCTGCCGATAGGCGTACTCATTACGCCTTAGCTTTGAATTTACATTGTATATTATATGTTATGCCCTGTAGTTGGTATTGCATTGAACATATGAGCATTGCACTCTGATTTTGAGCATTGCATACACTTCCCGGTTGGCGATGAGAGTCCCGCACCGGCGAAAGGTCATTATTGCATATACTTCCCGGTTGGCGATGAGAGTCCCGCACCGGCGAAAGGTCATTATTGCATATACTTCCCGGTTGGCGATGAGAGTCCCGCACCGGCGAAGGGTCATTATTGCATATACTTCCCGGTTTGCGATGAGAGTCCCGCACCGGCGAAGGGTCATTATTGCATATACTTTCCGGTTGGTGATGAGAGTCACGCGCCGGTGAAGGGTTATTATTGCATATACTTCCCGGTAATCGATGAGAGTCCCGAGCCGGTGAAGGGTCATCATTGCATATACTTCCCGGTAATCGATGAGAGTCCCGAGCCGGTGAAGGGTCATTACTGCATATACTTCAAGGTAATCGATGAGAGTCCCGAGCCGGTGAAGGGTCATTACTGCATATATCTCCTGGTAGACGATGAGAGTCCCGCGCCGGAGATAGGTACCAGGCATATGTGACTGCATTGCATAGTACCGCATTCATCCCATTTCATTGCACCGCACACTGACTATGGTGTGTATTGTATTGTGTTTTATATATGTGGTATGTATATTATGTCGTGGACATATCTCAATTTGTCTATATATTTCTGGCTCGTATTCTGGGTTGCGGGGATCGGGTTGTGCGCCGCGACAGTATAAACATATGGATCGGGTTGCACGCCGCAACTGTATAAATATATGGATCGGGTCGCACGCCGCGATAGTATGAATATATGGATCGGGTTGCACGCCGCAACAGGATGAATATATGGATCGGGTTGCACGCCGCAACATAATGTATTTCTGATTGTTGATGTGTTCGGGATACCTATATGTTCTAGCTATCTTACGTTCCTGGTTGTTGATGAGTTTGTGATTCCATACGTGGTTCTAGTTATTATCTGGTTCTGCCTTTTCATAATTTAAATAAGAGGAATTTTGGCTAGTCTGCCCCACTTATTGAGTCCTTTTGACTCACCCTTGTTTGTTGTTTGTTTCTTGTCTATCTATTTCGTTTCGGCAGGTTCGCTCCAGGATTGAGTTCGCCACGTTGTTCAGGAGCGAAGACGACTTCAGCTATCAGGGTGAGCCAGCTTTATTCCGGATGGCCACCAGTTTATTGTTTATTATTTCAGCTGCATTCTGCTCCCTTCAGGAGGTATCTGTCTTATTTTGTACTCTTAGATGTCTAGTCTGGATAGCCCTAAACCTAGCATGTTGGGTAGGCAGCTGTAATTTCTTTTATGCAGCTTAAAGGTATCAGTATGTCTGTATTTTTTTTAAGTCTTGTTATTATTTATGAATTGAATTATATTTATTTTCCTAATTTAACTAGTAAGGGTTCGCCCGACGGGTGTAGGGGAGGATGTCGGGTGCCCGCACGGCCTAGCCGGATTTCGGGTCGTGTCAGTTGGTATCAGAGCCCAGTTTAGAATCTATCTAGACTAAGACAGTGTCTAGTAGAGTCTCGGTGATGGGTACGTAGACGTCCGTACTTATCTACGAGAGGCTATGATGGCATTTAGGAAGTTTCACTTCCTTCATTTCTGATCGTGCGTCGGTTTAGGATGCAGAAGTATTTTCGTTAATTCCTTCGTGGTAATTGTGAACCCTCGTGTGACACAGCAAACGGTATGAGTTCAAGACGAAGCAGTCTAGCCTGGGTCTAGCACTGACGAAGCCCCGAGAGTTTTGATCGTGCTGACGATCTAGTTACAAAGGTCCCAGCTGTACGAGTTCGCGACGGGCAAGGGAGCAGGGCCTTGTGGTTCCCTTGGCTCTCTACGATGCTTTTACGAGAATCTTGGCGATGCAGATACCGTAAGAACATATTATTCGCTGGACAGCCTTTCAGGTTGCCGCATGTGCAGGTGTTCGATCTCAGGGAGCTCCTTTTTCCATTTCTTAATATTGCTGCAGTGAATTATATTCCGGAGACAGCATCTGTTGTACCTCTAGTCATTCTGGCTGGTTAGTTAGCCTGAGTAATGGCTCGGTCCGAGGGTCCGAAGAGGTTGCATTATTTTACGCGGTTGAACCTTCCGATATTCTTAAGCAATGCATCAGATAAACCTCGTGATTTTTTTTAAAATAAATGATGTCAGCGTATCCTTCAGACTCTTGATTATATCGAGCGATATGGTGTTGATTATTCTGCTTTCCAGTTTTAAGGTCCAGCCCTGGATTGGTGGACCGCACTCTTATAAACTAACTTTGTTCGATTTTTCTTCTAGATTCGTGGAAAAAAATTCCTTTCGAGTAGTGAACAAGATGAGTGTGTTTCCAGTTTGAGTGGACTGGACAGGGTAGCCTGTCGGTTAGCCTGTTGGTGTTTCAAAATATGAGATTGAATTCTATAGAATGGCTGAATATGCATTAGAACTAGTCCATGAGCCTTTCGAGAGATTCAGAGATTTATTGATGACCTTTATTTTTCCCTGAAATCCCAGATGGCTCGAGAAATTGAGGTCTGGATTTTATTTGATGTTGTTGTTAATATTGCCCGAAGGTTCAAGACATACCATAAGTTAGAGCGGGAAAGTAAGAGATCCCACGGCCCTGGTGGGTAACCATGGTACCTCATTTGTAGGTAAGAGTTTTGATTATTTTGGGAGGTCACCTTCCAAGTTATCTTAGCTTGTGTCACTTGATTCTTAGAGTGCGCCAGTAGCTCATCAAGATCAGATTCAGTTTTCTCTTTACATTTATCAACAATCTTTCCAGCTTCCATTTCTCAGCGAAAATGTGGTATCATTGTCGTGAGTCTGGCTATCCTTTAAAGAGTTTTCCGTTACTCCGGCGAGTAGGCAGTTATCTTTTCTCTCGTCAGGCACCTGCACAGTCGCAAGGATTTCATTTAGATCCCAATCAGCCAGAGAAACGCCACCATCCAGTAGAGGTCGAGAGTGTGGTGGCAGTGGTTCTTCAGGAGGTGATTATCAGGATAGTGGCTCAGCTCAGCAGCAAAGGCAGTTCTATGAACTGCCAGTCCGCCAGGATGCTGAGGTATCCGATGTAGTAGACACTGGGATTTCTTCTTCTCTTAAATGTGAGTAAGATTTGATTCTTTCGATCTGGAGATGGTCTGTCATATCATGTTCCATGGTTTCCTTGGATATTGTTTCTATTAAGAATCGGTTGCGGTAGAGGGGCGAGCTCCTGGTATGATTTATTCCTGGCATTTATGAGACCCTACTAGTTTATCTGATCTAAATATGAGAGATTTGACGGTGAGTATTGCTATTGCCTGCTTGGCATCCTGTTATGCCACCTTGTGTTATTATGTCAAGTCATTTTACCTCTCTCCTCAGAAATCAGTGTTGGTAGGATGATGGGATTCTAATTCGTTACCTTCAGAAAGTGTTATTGTTTCTTCCGGTGTAAAGTGGTTAGTAAGTAATACTTGATCTACGTGTCTCCTCTTGGTTCGAGATTGTAGTAGAGTCATATTATTCTATGAGCTGGTCTTAGTTATAAAAGGGTTTTCTGGTAAATTGTCAGAGTTTTCTTCTTATTGGGAGATTAAATTGGCATAGATGTTGTTCTATAAAGCTCATTTAATGTCTATCTCTTCAATTGTGATTCTTTGGTTAGCCTGATTCGGATGTAGTGTAGCTCTGGGAGCCAAGCAAATAAAAGGATGAGCTTCCTGAAGCTCTAATTATTTCTATCATCGGTCCATTTCCATTTCTTCTTCGTCCGGCACTGGTGAGCTTAAGCGGTCAGTAGCCTCTTATGATGTTCCCTGTGTGGAGCCAGAGTGCGTGTCAAGGTAGCTGGGTAAGTGCATTGTTGTTTTTCAAAGCTACTAAGGGTATTGAGAGGCGTTATTTGACCTTTGATTTGATCCATCAGGCGATGGTGCTTATAGAAAATGTATGGAGTTGTAACTCGAGAGTTGCAGCTGTTTGGCAACTCGAGAGAGTAATTTGGTAGCTCAGGTCTGAGCCGCGTTCTCTATTTAACTAAGTCTTCCTTAATCCAGCAGGTTGTGCGAGGATGACTATTTCTATTCAAATTCGTTGTATGAGTTAATGCTCTAAGTGGAGGAGTCTTCCTCCAATTGATACCGAATCATAATATTAAATCTCTAAGGCGTTGCTGAAGCGTAAGCTAATTCTTAGTTCCATCGACTTGTTCAATATCGTAAAGTATATCGACGAGGTGATTAGCCGGCAAAATTCTGTTAATCCATCCAGAGTTTCGTGTATCTTTGTTTCGAAAATATAAGAACTCTCCTCTCGTGATCGAGAAAGGATCAGCTTAGTCAGAATAAGCTGGGCAACGATGTGAGGATATTATCAAGATATATTTTATTCCAAGAGTTCGGTGTGCGTGTATTCTATAATCAGGAAATAATGCCCGTGGAGTAGCTCACGAAGGTCGTGTAAATTCTCTTGTTATCTGCATGAATCTTGCTTTAGACTTAGGCTCGTTCGAGGATGAACGAGAGTTTAAGTGGAGGAGAATGAAACGACCTCGGTCAGTCGTTTCAGAAGTTAGGACTCCGATTGGCGTGTCGATAATTTTAAAATATTCGTAATGTCCATTAGGACCTGTCTGTAAAATTTGAGCTAAATCAGACCTCGTTTGGTAGACATCGGAAGAAGGTTTCAGTTTTTATTGGCGATAAATATTAAAAAGATATTTTCGAGCTCGGTTTTGCCGAATGAGCTCCGATTCGAAATCCGAAAGCGCCGTTGGGTTCGTATGATTATTTATGACCATGTGAACTTTCGAATGTGAATTTCGATGTTGTTCGGCTAGCTTCCGCTAAAATGCCGAAAGTTAAATAATTTGACTTTTTTCCATTTAATTTGCATATTGAGTTTCGGGAGTCCGATTTGAGATCCGCCTTAGCAAGTGTGTTACATATATTTTGTATAACTTATATGCAAAAGTTGGAATTATTTCGAGTATAATAGGATACCGTTTTAATTTTCGAAAAGAAAAGAAATTATAAAAAGAAATAAAAAGAAAAAGGAAAAAGAAAAGAAAAAAAGGATAAAGAAAGGAAACATAGGATAGGCGGTGACGGGGATTTTGACCCCTTTGCCTAATCTTTCCAGCAAACAACGCCATACAGAAAAGGTAAACGATTACAGAACGCAGTAAATTAAAAAATGCCAGAAAATGAGAAAAGAGCCGGAAAAATAGTAGGATTTTTACCCCGAAACATTCAGGTAATGATCTTAATGCATTATTTGAGTTTATTACGTATGTTTGAATATATTTTTACGGTAAAAATAGGGATCTTAGACATCGCCCTAATGACGTAAATTGATAGTTTAAAGGGTCAAATGGACCCCGATAATGAAATTGATTATATATTCGTACTCAGTGACTTATGGGCAACTTATAAATGTAATTTATTTGGGGTTTGGTTATGTGGCCTTAAACCCTGTATATAGGCCTGGCCTGCGTATTGCGTATACGAATAGGGTATCAGGTTCCTACCTGGATTACCCTAAGATGTGAGGAATGAAGCCTTTAGCCTAATTTGATATATTTTTCTTCTTATTGAATAGAGTGGGATCGTTTGGCAAGGAAACCAAAGGATAAAGCGGTTGTTGATTAGCAGTGCTAATTTTTGGAAGAGGTAAGTGTTTATATCCATTTCTTTGGAGGCACCTGGCCTCGTGGATTTTCTACCACGTGTTTCCTTACGTGTGTAGCTGCCGATAGGCGTACTCATTACGCCTTAGCTTTGAATTTACATTGTATATTATATGTTATGCCCTGTAGTTGGTATTGCATTGAACATATGAGCATTGCACTCTGATTTTGAGCATTGCATACACTTCTCGGTTGGCGATGAGAGTCCCGCACCGGCGAAAGGTCATTATTGCATATACTTCCCGATTGGCGATGAGAGTCCAGCACCGGCGAAGGGTCATTATTGCATATACTTCCCGGTTGGCGATGAGAGTCCCGCACCGGCGAAGGTTCATTATTGCATATACTTTCCGGTTGGCGATGAGAGTCCCGCGCCGGTGAAGGGTTATTATTGCATATACTTTCCGGTAATCGATGAGAGTCCCGAGCCGGTGAAGGGTCATCATTGCATATACTTCCCGGTAATCGATGAGAGTCCCGAGCCGGTGAAGGGTCATTACTGCATATACTTCCCGGTAATCGATGAGAGTCCCGAGCCGGTGAAGGGTCATTACTGCATATATCTCCTGGTAGATGATGAGAGTCCCGCGCCGGAGATAGGTACCAGGCATATGTGACTGCATGCAAGTACCGCATTCATCCCATTTCATTGCACCGCATACTGACTATGGTGTGTATTGTATTGTGTTTTATGTATGCGGTATGTATATTATGTCGTGGACATATCTCAATTTGTCTATATATTTCTGGCTCGTATTCTGGGTTGCGGGGATCGGGTTGCGCGCCGCGACAGTATAAACATATGGATCGGGTTGCACGCCGCGACAGTATAAACATATGGATCGGGTCGCACGCCGCGATAGTATGAATATATGGATCGGGTTGCACGCCGCAACAGGATGAATATATGGATCGGGTTGCACGCCGCAACAGGATGTATTTCTGATTGTTGATGTGTACGGGATACCTATATGTTCTAGCTATCTTACGTTCCTGGTTGTTGATGAGTTTGTGATTCCATACGTGGTTCTAGTTATTATCTGGTTCTGCCTTTTCATAATTTAAATAAGAGGAATTTTGTTTATCTGTTTCTTCTCCCTGGCTAGCTATCCTATTCTTTGAGGTGGCTAGTCTGCCCCACTTATTGAGTCCTTTTGACTCACCCTTGTTTGTTGTTTGTTTCTTATCTATCTATTTCGTTTCGGCAGGTTCGCTCCAGGATTGAGTTCGCCACGTTGTTCAGGAGCGAAGACGACTTCAGCTATCAGGGTGAGCCAGCTTTATTCCGGATGGCCACCAGTTTATTGTTTATTATTTTAGCTGCATTCTGCTCCCTTCAGGAGGTATCTGTCTTATTTTGTACTCTTAGATGTCTAGTCTGGATAGCCCTAAACCTAGCATGTTGGGTAGGCAGCTGTAATTTCTTTTATGCAGCTTAAAGGTATCAGTATGTCTGTATTTTTTTTAAGTCTTGTTATTATTTATGAATTGAATTATATTTATTTTCCTAATTTAACTAGTAAGGGTTCGCCCGACGGGTGTAGGGGAGGATGTCGGGTGCCCGCACGGCCTAGCCGGATTTCGGGTCGTATCACTAAGGCCTCACCACTGCCTCTACGTCACCATAAATGCCATAAAGCCAAACTGTTATCACATACACGCCCACCCCCAAGCACGCTGAAACACCATCACATACGCCACTGCCACCCTACCGCTGTATTGCCACCACCGCCAAAACATCGCAGCCAAAAGCCGAATCACAGCCTCCATTTTCATACACTAAACTCGGATCCATACCCTCATCTTCTAACTGAAACGATCCCATTAGGAATCGTTTCACCTAGAAAAAGAAGGAAACGGAAAGAGGAACACGAGAGAAGGGACAAGAAACACTCACAGGCTGCTATATGAATTTAAACACGAGAGAGGTTTACACCGGCGATTCAAATACAAAGGATTAAAGAGGAGGATGAGACGGAGCCATTGATATGATATTTGGTCGAAAAACTCATCGGAGTTAGGGTTTTGTCTCATTTTTCGAACTCCGATCTATGACGAACCGTTGAGAATTTTGAGAAATTGACTTCGAAAATAAAGAGGGGAGGTGAAGAAGATTCCGATGATGTAGTTTTTAGCTGGAGATGGGGTGTTCCGCCGTCGCCATTGGCGGAGCTCCACTGGTGGCGAACAAATCACCATGGCTTCGTCTGTGTCTTGAGGAATTGGGTGAAAATTATAACATAAAATAGAAACATTTGGTTTATATACCAAGGATTTGGGCCGGGTCACCGAAATGGGCTGATTCTTCCTTTCCCTTTCCTGATTGGGTCAGCCCAAATGACTAGTTTAATCTAAAGTTAACTCAACTCTCCAAAGCCTACTTAGTTAACATAAATTCCTAATTAATCAATGATATAATATCACTCAAGAGCACAAATGCAAACTCAACAACATTAACTAAACTATTGATCACACATGTTTTTTTGCGACAATTTTTTCAATATTTCACTTAAAATATACCTAAGGTATAGGCAAAATTCTAGCAAAAATAGGTAAAAATTTAAGAAAAATTAGCACAAATATTTGACTAAATTTTAATTTGGTTCCAAAATTAGGTGATTATAGCTTCCCCTCTTTGTTTGGGAACACGAAGAGTTTTCGGACAAAGACGTAATCAACAGCTAATTTTGGCTTTTGGTAATCAAGAGAATGCTTTGCAAAATTGTGACCGTACCCTGACTACAAGGCTACCTTCATACCTCGGACTAAGGAATCAGGTCAGTGTAGTTCCTCATGAGCGGTAGCTAGGACTACCATATTCACACAGACACTAAATACTTCTAGACTCACGGGGACTTACACTTGACATTTCTAGACACTCAAAGACTAACTCTAGACACTTTCAGAGCTAACTGGGACTGACTCGACGACTAGAGTTACCCGAATTGACTCGAGACTCTTTTGACATACTAGAGCTATTGCTGCTGGTCACTGGTTGCTAGTTGCTGGTTGTTGGCTAGTGGTCATGGCTTTTACAAAGAAAAATAGAATTACAACATTAAAAAATGTAAAAGTTACAATTCCTAGACTAAATCTTTATGCTTCCAAAAGGTGGTGGATTGTTCACTTCTTCAAATTGGTTGGCCACATCTCAATTGTGAAACGACGCTCCCACTATCTAAGTGGGTCTTGACTTGAAAAATATCACTGCACCTATTTGTGTAGGTGAGTCTGATTTGTAACTTGAAATAGCCGCCTTAGTCTGAGGGGTCTTGACTTGAAACTGCCGCTTATGTCTAAGCAGATCTTGACTTGAAAATACAACTGTTGCTTATGTCTGGGCAGTCTTGTCTTGAAACTTGAAGCTGCCACTTATGTCTGAGCGAATCTTGGCTTTGAAAAGAAAATGGCCGCTTATGTTTGAGCAGATCTTGACTTGAAAATGAAATGGCCGCTTATGTTTGAGCGGGTCTTGACTTGAAAAGGAAATAGCCGCTTATATTTGAGCGGATCTTGACTTAAAAAGAAAATGGCCGCTTATATTTGAGCAGATCTTGACTTGAAAGGAAAATGATCGCTATCTTTTAGCAGATCTTGACTTGAAAAGAAAATGATCACTATCTTTAAGCGGAAACTGACTCGAAAAGAAAATAATCGCTATCTTTTAGCGGAGACTGACTATAAAAGGAAATGATCGCTATCTTTTAGCGGAAACTAGCTCGGAAATGAGCTTCTGATTATCATGGGAGGGCCCGACTATTGAAATTAAATTTTTACATTATATGGGAGTGCCCGACTACGTACTAAAATTTCTACATTATATGGGAGTGCCCGACTACGTACTAAAATTTCTACATTATATGGGAGTGCCCGACTTTTGAAGCTAAAACTTCTACATTATATGGGAGTGCCCGACTTTTGAACCTAAAACATCTACATTATATGGCAGTGCCCGACTTTTGAATCTAAAACTTCTACATTATATGGGAGTGCCCGACTTTTGAATCTAAAACTTCTACATTATATGGGAGTGCCCGAATTTTGAAACTAAAACCTCTACATTATATGGGAGTGCCCGACTTTTGAATCTCAAACTTTTACATTGTATGGGAGTGCCCGACTTTTGAATCTGAAACATCTACATTATATGGGAGTGCCCGACTATTGAAACTAAAACTTTTACATTATATGGGAGTACCCGATTTTGAGACTAAAACTTCTGATTGTTGAAACTATATATTTTTACATTGTCAAGGACGAGCCCTGTTTGCTGACTTCGACATCTTCCATTATAATAGGAGGGCCCGTTGTTGAGGCATGACATCTTTCTGGCGGGTCACATCTTATCTGGTTAGTAACCCATGGCGAACTCTTTTCTTGAAGGTGGGAATTCTACCAATTTCACACTTGTGGTCTTGACTTAAGAACTGGAAACTCTGACCCATTATCCTAAAGGGGTCTTGCCTGAAGATTGGAAAGCCCAACCATTATTTAAAATGGGATTTTGTCTGAAACTTAGAACAGTCGTTCCCGATTCGGGCGATCCTTGCTCTTGCTGACAATGTAGCAATTATCAAACTGGGATTTTTCACCGTGGCTACTGAGCCGCTGAATCATGTCCTTGCAAATAAGCTTGGAGGTTCTTGTTATACTCTTCACAGTAGTTTCAGATGAACAATGTCTTGATATTGTAGAGTAGAGAGGTCATTCAATGCCAAATGTTCCCCCGAATCTTCAGCCAAACACTTGTGGAAACAGTATGTCGTTCCATGGCGACTTATCTGGTACAATCTTTGCATGTTATTCTTGTTGCCGAGGTGTGGCATGGGAGCTGCCCATTTGGATCTTGACAATGATAGGGTACAACTTTGAAACCTATGAACAAATTTTGCCAAACTTTCTTTTTGCTTGTTTTATATTATCAAATGAAAGAAATAGTGAATGAAGGATGAATTGAAGAAATTTGACGAGGAGACATCGAACAAAAGATGTACCTAAAAGAAAGAAGGAAAACTATTTAGAGATGACATGATGACTTCAATGAACATGACATACATCTTGGAATAAGTTTTGACCTTTTCAGCACAGTCTGTCGTTGGTTTTGCCCCAGTTTGACAATCTAGAGGCAATTGCATGCTTGGTCCGATTATGATAAAAATCAGACATCCCTCATTCGACTAGTGGTGCCTTTTCGGATTTTCACCGACTAGCCTCTCTCTTTGTTCTTTTTCCTCACTGTTGTCTTTTGGCGCCCTTTCGGGTTTCACCAACAAGATTCTTTTTTTTTTCTTTTTCCATTTTTTTCAACGACCTCTTTGCACATTCTTTCTAGTCTATCTATCCTTATGGCCATTGTGCTCGCATCTCTTGATTGCTTTAATCGAAGATAAAAATGCATACTTCCCTGAGCCAACTTGTCTTAAAATGGCACACGTGGCGTGACATTCTTAAAGATCTGGACAGTTGAGATTTGGTTGGGTTTGAAAGAGTTAACCAAAAGGCTTAAAAAACATCTCATATGATGACTGGATGAACATTGCAACCATTGAAACCATCTCTTTAAAAATTAAAATAAACTTCTGCCCCAGTTTAGAATAAACTGGGGATCTCTTCGTTATGAAAGCATCTTATGAGATGTTTTAGGTATCTATACAACCTTTGGAATCAATTCTTGGAAAATAACAACAAAATATTGCCCCAGTTTAGTCGAATCTAGGGACCTTGATTTTCTTTGATTTGGCTGCAGACTCAAAGGCAAGTATTGCGTCGATTTCTGACCAAGAGACTTTTGAACTTTCATAGGATGAAACATAAAAGGAGCAAAACATTGAACTTCCTTTTTTTTTTTGATATGAAACTAAAAATTTGGGGAATATTGAATTTTTCCCTTGATATGACATGTAAAAGCAGGGCGACATTGAATGTTTCTCTTGGGATAAACACGAAGAAAAGAAAGAGGAATAGTGAATTTTCCCTTTTTCCTAAAAAATAAAAAAAAACTTCTGCCCCAGTTTAGGATAAACTGGGGCCTTTGATTTTTCTTTGTAGGGGCTGCAAACTTGGAGGTAAGTTTTGCGTCAATGTGAGACAGGGGAAAATAAACTTTTCTCTATTATGACCACACCCGAATGGTTGCCTACGTATCCTTTTGAGAGGAGTTCGGTCAGACGTAGCTCTAGCAACTTAATGCTAGATTTTGTATTGTAATTTTCTTTGTCTTTTCGATTTTTTTTCTCTTTTTTTTTTTAACAAGTATAATGATATTGATTCCAGAGGAGGGAAAAATAAAAAATACACAAGGCTCAAAAAGCTGACAAATTGGTATAGTGTTTGAGTAGCAGAAATGAAAGTCGTTCGTCATCCCGACCCGAGAATGTCTCACACAAAGATGAACCATAACAAGTCGAGCTAGTATCGTACAAAGACCAGACTAGATCCACTTAACATCCTTGATTTCTGCTTCAATGATGATCTTCAAAGAATGGCATTTCAAACTTCATCCGGAGTGATTATGCGTAATTTGAAAACTCTCACATATCTTTTATCACATTCGTCCTAACTGTCCAGCTGGTTCATTCAGAAAATTCTAGACTATGTGTTTAGATCAAGACATGAATTCCGTGCGATGTCATGTTATTAAAGCCGGCAAAAAGTGAAACTACCAAAAAGCTAAAGGAACGAAATAGGAAATAGAAGAGATTGAGTGTTTTGAAACGAGAGGTGGAACTCGCTTTTCATTGAATCAAAGACATAAGGGTTTGAATATTATAACAAGCAAAATAATGCACTTGAATTACAACCCTTAAATAAACAATTGCACATAAAGATTAGCAAAATAAGTTAACAAGTACCTTCTTAGAAGGGATGGGTGCTGCCCCTCAATTGTTCATTTTTCATATCAGGGCTGATGTATTGCACTCATGCCATATTGAGCCCTTC
This sequence comes from Petunia x hybrida, assembly GCA_037355625.1. NCBI lineage: Eukaryota > Viridiplantae > Streptophyta > Magnoliopsida > Solanales > Solanaceae > Petunia > Petunia x hybrida. Next base: position 3,962,369 of record JBBBVM010000063.1, on the reverse strand, counting down.
ATCAAATTGTGCCACGTTGGTGTCAATGGCATGCTTCAAACTTGACAACATCTTCTTCTGTGCCTCATTTTCTTGGAATACCAGTGGGATAGACATGTTTTCTTTGGAACTGATGAATGACTGAGTAAGGCACTGCATTGGCTCGACAACCATATCTTGCTTTGTCGCGTTGATAGTTGATGTATTTGGCCAACCGATTGATACAACAATAGATGACTCACGGCGTCTGGTGTCTGGGGAAGGACCAACTGCCACAATATGCTTGGCCACATTCCCTTTCAAGTCTTCTTTTGTGAATACTGTCCCAACCATACCTGTGTTATTTGGAATATTATGAACCGGCAAAGGAATTTAGTTCACATGTTGTATCTCATCCCATACCACCTTTATCTGATTGTTTTCTATCATCACTTCGATTGCTTTTTTGAGATCCCAACAGTTCTCTATGTCATGTCCAAGCGCTCCAGAATGATAAGCACAACGGCGCGAGCGATCCACTTTTCCAGTTTGATTCATGTTTCCTGAGATGGGTTTCAACATTTTAGCTTGTTGTAGCTTTTCAAACAGGTTGGTGTAAGATTCCTCGATTGGTGTGAACCTCATCATCCCCCCTCGTCACAACTTCTTATGACATGCACTCAGACGGGAGCATGGATTTTTCTTTTTTTTGGGAGGGAAGGTTAGGCGAAGCCTGGAAGTAATTGTGAGGAGCATTACATGTGGTTTCTGTGGCTAATTGTTGAACCCCAAAAAATTACCCTTTCTTTAGGAAAAGACAGGTTTCGGGTATATTCCAACAAAATGGGATTCCAAAGGGTTTCTTTGGAGTCGCCACCTAATTTAAGGATTATTAGGAACCTAAGTTAACTAAAGAGTGCAATTTTATTCCTTTAAAGGAAAATAATTCAGAGATTCTTAGGTAAGTGGTTCTATTAAATTCGAAAGAAGGTCCCTTGCAGGAGCACTTTCGAAAATCCGCTAAAAGCGGTTAATCCGGCGATTTTCACGAATTTTATTTAAAGATAATTAATTTAGAATAAATTTTAAATAAAATAAATAAATAATGAATAATATAAATAAGATAAAATTTGATTATGATGATACTTGAATGAATAATTAAGATTAATTAAATGGATAATGAGATAATGGTTGGTTGATTAATTAAATAAATAAGGGTTAAATAAAATTAAGTAAATAAGATAAATGATTAGATAAATAATGATAATTGATTAATTGATCGGTTGGATAGATAAATAATAAATAGATAATAACTTAATTTAATAGATAAATATTTATATGAATTTAATTAAATGAGGAAAACAATGAATAATAGTTGATTAAGTAAATAATAAGTGAATAAATAAGTAATTATAATTGATTAAACAAATGAATAATTAACTAAAATTAAATAATTGAATAAATTAATTAACTTATTTATAAATAAATACTCTTTAAATAATTCAATTAATGAGTAAAATTAATAATAGATGGATAAGTGATTAACTTAAATATATAAATAATGAATAAGTGAATACAATTTATTTTTTATTTTTTTTTTGCACTCGATAGTTAATCAAAGATTCCTATTATCTTAAACTAATTGCCGAGTCCCAAAGAATCGGGATAAGCAATTATATAATCAATTCTAAACATGCGATAAGATAACAGTTTAATAAAGTGGCTCCTAAAACATGCTTTTCTAAAGGGAACGGAAAAGTGGGAGTTTAGAAGATAGAACCCGGAATGCAAACTCGCGAACGAGCCTTGATAGCGACATATTAGAGGAATCTCAAAAATGACGCCAACGATATGTAATGACCCAAACAGACTTGATCCCGAGAAGGTGCATTGAGTTTTAAAACTCGTTGCAATTCCAATGGCATTCCATGTAAAGAAAGAAAATAACAAACATTAGCAAATGACCATAATGTAACAATGCAAAGTAACATAAAATTTGTATCGATAATCATCAGTTACAATTATATCTGAATAACTCCTAGTAGGGCTTAGCTAAGCATAATAACACTCATACAAACAAATAAAAATTAGGCCAACAGCTCACTTGATTATACTTTCTTAAATGGCCATGTCGACATCCATGAACAGATTACTAGGAAGAACCATTTCCTAATAAATAAAATCAATTTTATCCAAACTTCTCCGGTGGATAAACCATGGCTATTAGCACATATTTTCTATAAATTAGATATCAAATTTTAAACCAAATAACATTTCATGGATACACACCAACATATTGACGAAGTTACTTATGAAACATTTATTTCTTATAGCAAGGTTTTACATAAACAGCCACAATCCTATTACAACTACCATTTATAAAGCATGAAACTTTTAAAGATCACAACATTTTATTTCTGACCCTAAATAATTAGGCATACTTTGTCATCTCACTCAACAGAGACATGCCTGATTCTATTATAAAGATAAGGTTCTATTCAGAGAGAACTTCCTGCTAGATTGCAAATGTATATATCAACCTAAGCTAATTTTAGCTTAAACTCTTACTAACAGGGATAAAGAACTTAAAATTATGACCCGTGAATAAATCCAAACATTCCATGGTGCTTTTCTAACGAAGTTGAAATGGAACAAGTATACAAGACCATCAAGAGTACATTTTATATTCAATGCAAACTAAAAGTCAGACCTGAATGAGTAACAACTCTAAAGGTTTTGAAATTATTGTAACCCAACGTAAACTTATTGAACTTAGTTTTAACTACTGATGCTAATAGAAACAGGAATTCCTTAAACATCCATCTAGACAATTACACTTTAATAACAAAATTGACCCTTTTTCGTTTATAACCTTTCAAACATTCAGCTCTCAACATATAATAAAAAAAAGATAGGGACCTATAAGCTATGACTGGGAAAAAACAGGTTGGGATTCGAGTGAACAGCTTTGAACAAATAGACACTATGCCTACTGGACAACAAGAAACAAACTGGAATTGACAAAAACTTCCAGAAACACTTGCTGAAAAACTCAATCACTTATACCACAAATATTTGAAGCTTAGCAGAATCAACAAGGAAACTAACTCCCAAAGCCAGACTCTTTCTCCTATTTCCAGAAGCTAAGAACTGCATCTTGACTCTCCTTAAAACAGACCCCTCTACTTCTGCAATCAGCCTTCACATACCCCAAACAAACTCTCCTAAACACTAGAAATAAGCTAAGACCTGGCAGACCCTAGGCCAACCTGAACAACCACCTGATAAACAAACAAAGATCCAACTACCAGGTCCTCTTTCAACATCTACAAACACCAAACAGACATCCTTTTAACCCCAGCTAACACCTAAGCAAAACAGGAACACCCTCCCCAGCTATCCTAAATCACCCGACACCAGCACACCTTCCCACTGCCTCACAGCCTCCAAAAACTACTCAACAGGCCCTGAAAACAGCTGCAGCTTCTTCTTGCTAACTCACAGATACCTGCTCCCTCACTGCCCTGCACCAGCTCATCTAACCTGAACTCCTAGCTGCATATACATCCCTAAAACAGCTAAACATCCTGCACCACCTTGCACACACTAGCATAGCATCCTAGGACACCCTCTTGGACAAGCCTCTGAACCTGCAGCATCATACAGAGACCTAAAACCAACCCGCTCAACTGCCCAGAAACCCTTAGCAGACTGCTCTAAGAAAATGAGCAAAGAAATCAGGAAAGCCTGGAGCTTCTACCTACTGGAAATGATAAGATCTAAGGCTGAAGGAAACAAGCTCTAATACTCGAAATTAACGGAAGAACAAGAACCTGAAACAGAACTACAAAATACCAGCCTATATCTGGTCTAAACTTCATTTATTTTTCATTTTCATTCCCTCATCATCATTTATTCATTCATTATTCTTTTTAGACTAACAAAGAACCAGTTTTAAACTAATAACCTAGTTTTTTTCATAAAGTCATAAACTTTAAACCAAACTTACTATAACTTATAAATGATCTAAAACTCAAAGTATTATCATTTCCAGATTTACAAACAATAAAAGAAATAGACTAAGTTCACAAAGTTATCAACTTTGACAGTCACGAATATATAAAGAAACTGGAATTGAACTAAAGGTTGACATTCTAGCTAGATTGATTAACCTTAGACATTTATCGACTCTAAATATCAAACTCAAACTATTCCATTGCATAGCAGATTTTACAGTTTATGAATAACATAAGAATGAAGCTAAAATGTCAAGAGAATAGGTTTATTACCTTTTGCGACGCAGCGAGCTAGGGCATTGAATCTGAAGAAAGCGACTCGAACTAAAGCGACTCGAGCGAGGTCGATGACTCGACTAATGAAGCGATAACATAAAGCAAGAAATGACAGAAACAGTAACGCGATGAACTCAGCAAAATTGAGAAAACTTTTGGGTATAATATGTATGCTGCTGTTTTTTTTTTTTTTTTGTGTTCTCCAAAACCTCTAGAACCCTAGGCTCCCGAAAACTGCTTCGAAAATGAATTAAAAGAACAATATATACCTGAATTTAGGGTTTGGACTCCCGCTTGAAAATCCCAAATCGACCCTACTCACTTTTGCTTTTCCCTTTTTAAACCAGGGTCAAAATAGTATAATCCTTTGGATCGTACTAGTTTCACCTTGATTTTCAAAGGGGATCTGAACGTTATGGACATCTCATGGCTGAGATTTAAACCAATTCAAAATGAACGATTGAGATGCGAGTGTTGTACTGGAGAGAGGGTAAAAGGAATGGGACCAGATCGTGCTCTTTTTGGACTGATTCGATCAAGTTTGGGGGAAAAATCAGAATGGGAACCGGGTTGGGTAATTTAGGGTTCGAAATGGGAATTTGGGGGAGAAGAGGGTATCGGGTCGACTGAAATGTATATATGTTTTGCATGGATAGGCTAATTTGTAGTCTAAGAACGGCTTTAGCCCCTATTTTAGGTTTAATTGGAAATTGAAGGGTTACACAGGGTAGGCTGGGACTGGGCTGCACATTGCGATTTTAACCACTTTTTGCTTTTAAAATCAATCAATTACCCTTAATCTCAAAAAATCAATTTTAAAATAATTAGACTTTAGTTAACACGACCGGGACAAAACTGGGTGTCAACACTAGTGCTCGCCATTGCGGATAGGAAGATGTTGGAGCATATGGTTACACTTTGTGGAATGAAGGGATGGGATATTTCGGACTATGTGGAGAGTGGCAATGTTGATGATTCTTATTGACGCTCTCCGGGTTTGTGAATTATTGTTTGTTTGTTTAATTATAAAATTATTATTTGTTACGCTTTGATTTAGATGAAAGTCGCTAGTTCATTGACGAAAACTCTACCAGAGATTAACCGTGGACGCGTTGTCCATTCGAATCTTGATATAAATGAGTTTCGTGTAACCATTGGACCTTTATTACGCTTTAATTTTAAGTAACAATCGTCAATTTATACAAATGAAAACTCAATCGGATGTGATCGCACGAGCACCTTACTCGGACGAAATCTTCCAACTTAAATTGAGTTTTAAATGAACGACTAGTGATTGTTTAAATCATATTTCGGTTAACTATTAGCCTTTTCGATTAGAAATGCTAGTAAGGCATTACTGGTTTTATCAAATGAAACAAATAGTTTTCTTTTTAATATCTTTTACAAAGTGGCCAGATTTTGCTTCACAATTGTAGGCTTTCCTTAAAATACAACTTTAAATCTTAGTCGAATTTGAAAATCTTATTTCAGGGCCCATTTCTTCGTTTGACTTCTCCACAGTTTAAGTTTGCACCGTCAGTTTCATTTAAGAGGGATTTGCGCTAATTGTCCCAGCTTTCCTAATCATTTAATATTTGTTCCATTTTTACACAAATTATTTTACTTTTGCAGATCTGGTTCGTTTAAAACATGGCTAAACTTCAAACAGCATATGAAAATATCTCAACTTTTGCTAAGTTATATAGTAGTTGCTATTAACTTAAACATGATCCAGACGTTAACCATGGTCTCTCATTTTGTTCAAGTATACCAACCAGATTGCAAAATAAATACTAGAGCATGTATAACAAAACTACTTTGGGCTTAAATCAAGCTATCTCATTCATATTTAAGCGTAAAAGCAAGACTGAAAATTACATATAAGATACCAAAGCTTAAAGATAAATACCTATGAATTGAAAACCCCTAGCAAAAATAGCTAAGATGCCTTCAAAGCCCAACCCAACAAGTGAATCAACAACCAAGAAACAACTAGGAACTCAGCCAGGAAAAGCCACAATTAGACCCTTCTAACACCTCTAGAACTCACTTGACACTCCATTTTTCTCACTTCTTTTCTCTAGTATTTTTCTTTCCTAACTCTTATATTTTTTGCTCTACCAATTTTCAAATTTGAAGTAGTGGAAGAGTAGTATTTTTTTCAATGTATTCAGAGGAGTGAAGGGTATCTCCAGATCTGTCTAACATGAAAGACCAAGGGGTCTTAAATAAGTGAGAAAGGTGGAGTGTAAGGTGAATAAAGGACAAGGATCACATGTGATCCTTTGCTTTTTTCAGAACAAAGTACCACACACAATGTAGCTCTTTTAATGCAAATTTCCTTTTTCATGCTCCACTCTTACCAACCAAATAAAAAGAAAGACTCAAACCACTCTAATTTTGTGCAATTCTTGTCCTATTGTTTGACTACACTTTGAACTTTCGAATTTCAGATTTTACACCTAAATTTAATTGATGCAAACTTATCCATTAACTTCAAAACCTTGACCCTCTTATTTCTAAAACAAATCAGGCCCTGCTCCACTTACTGCCAAACACACACATATGCTAGCCACATTTCATACAACATTAACTTTGAACAACATACCAGAACTAAATTAGACTTGACAATGGACCCTCTTGGACTCTAAATCTAACTAGATCAAGTCTCAAGCTTTCAACAATAAACTAGAACTAAAGAACTACTCAATTCAAAAACTGAAAAACATGTTTCAAGCAAGCAAACTCAAAACCAAACATATCTCATGAACAAACTCAATGGCTTTCAACTCTCTTTCCTTACAGCAAATAAAAAGGACAGCAGGATATGCACATTACACTTGGACCTTATGCATCCCTCACCGGCTCAATCACACAAACATAAAATTTATTCATTAACAAACTGAGACCTTAATTGAAAGTTAAACGAAACAGGGGTTGATTCAAGCTATGGACAGAAAGTGAAGCTCGAGAACATATATAATTCTTATAAATTCACAAAGGCAATTTCTATGCGTATGATTCACATTCGAAGAGCTAAATGAGCTACCGTACTCAGCCATGGATTTTTATGCGACAAGGCTCGACAATTTTTCACACTTCTAGCATTTCAATATCTCAAGATTCAAATCATGCCCTCTCGGATTCACACTTAGACAATATCATTTTACATAACTTTCATGTTCCAAGAATTCAAATGACTCGTTCACACAGGCTGCAGAGTTACGAAAATTATCATAACACAACTCACATAGCAATCTCATGAGCAATTTGACGAGCTAACGATTTTAACCATTGATAAGCAATATAAACAGGTATGTACATGATCGCTTACTATCAATCAGAAGCTACAACATGACAGTACTAATTAATGACTAAACCTAATAGAGAAAGAAACAAGGAAAACAAACTGCAAGTTTCCTTTCTAACCCGTCACGAGCCACAACTACGTCGTGCCCTCGGATCAACTTTAGCACGTCGCCATGAACATCACCACGAGACTGTCTCCACGAGAAAACTCGCCATCGCTGCCTCCTCAATACTCCACTGTCCATCACGAAACGTCAATACAAAGTCAATCCGCTGCCTCTGAAGCATCACCCATCATTGCTGCCTCGCCTTCATCACTAATCTCAACTAGCTACTGTTGCTGGTTCCGTGCCAAAAACATCATTGAAATAGCCCCTCGTCACTGCCTCGCTATCGCTGCCATCGTAACAATTGTTTGCTCACACATCAGGCCGTAGCATCACAGCATCATCGTAACAAACATCACCGAAGCCACTTCCCTATACCATCGAGACACCACAGTCACCAACGCCAAATCGCCACTACGAGCAGGCTCGCAATCACCAATTCAATACAATCGACTTCTAGTCCCCTTACTTCCATTTTCTAATGGAAATGACCTTAAATAGGGTCGTTTCTATTAGGAAAAGGAACAAAGGAGACGGCAGTCACTAAATAATGAAAACAAGAGAGACACGCCGGAAAAGATGGTTCCAAAGTTAGAGTACTACCACTATCTAAGCCCGATCTACGGAGATCCAAGGTGTTTTTGGTGAAACTATTAGTAGAAACGGGATGAGGAAGATGAGACCGTTCTGGGGGTGCATTTTTGTGAATTTTCGATTGCTGGCCGGTGGTGGTTCACGGCGGCCAGACGGCTGTGTGGAGGCGGAGAGTGGGCGGTGGGATGTTCCCGTTGGCAGTGCAAAATTTGGCAAGGGCTTGCCTGCTTTTGAAGGATTGGGGAGAAATAAGCAAAAATAGCAAAAATTGTCTTTTAAATGAAGAACTGGGCCGGGTCAGCTATGTAGAAATGAGCTGGTCCATTTTTGTGCTCTAAAACATAGCCACTTAAGCTAAACAAAGTAGCACAATAAATTAAATAAACTACATATTTAACAAGAAAACACACAAAAATATTTCAACTAACACAATAAGGGCAACAAAACATTACTTGCAAATATGATTTTTTTGGGTAATTTTCAGCATTTTCTCTTAATTAATTATCCAAGAATGACTAAATAAAGTAGTAAAAATCTACAAAAATAGGTAAAATTCTAGATTGATTAGCATGATAATTTAAACTATTTTATGCATTTTGTGCCAAAATTAGGTGATTACTGCTGCCCCTCTTTGCCCGAAAACTTTGCTCGAGAACATGAAGAGTTTTCGGGCAAAGACGTAATCAACAACTAATTTTGGCTTTTCGGTTCTAGTCAGGAGCGCACTTTACAAAATGGTGACCGTACCTTGACTTTTTTGTCCTAACCAAGAACAAGGCTACCTACATATCCCCGGACTAAGGAATCAGGTCAATGTAGTTCCTCACGTGCAGTAGTTGGGACTACCGTATTTAGAGAGACACTGGACTCTTCTAGACAGACTAGGACTTACTTTAGACGCTACTAGACACAACTATGACTTACTTTGGACACTACTAGTCACTATGACTGGCGCTAGATACTTCTAATACACTAGGACTAAAAATAGACACTTGTAACACAGTGAGGCTGTTCTTGTTGGCCACTGGTTGCTAGTTGATGGTTGCTGGCTGGTGGTCATTGCTTTTACAAAGAAAAATGGAAATTACAACAGTGAAAAATGTACAAATTACAATTCCTAGACTAAATCTTCATGCTTCCAAAATGTGTTGGATTGTTCACTTCTTCATATTGGTTGGCCACATCTCAATTGTGAAATGAGGCTCCCACTATCCAAGTGGGTGTTGACTTGAAAAATATCACTGCACCTTATTGTGTAGGTGAGTCTGATTTGAAATGGTCGCCTTCGTCTGAGGGATCTTGACTTGAAACTGCCGCTTATGTCTGAGCAGATCTTGACTTGAAAATAGACCTTCCGCTTATGTCCGAGTGGATCTTGGCTCGAAAGGGAAATGACCGCTTATGCTTGAGCGGATCTTGACTTGAAAGGAAAATCGCCACTTATGTTTGAGCGGATCTTGACTTGCAAAAGAAATGATTGCTATCTTTTGGAAGATCTTGACTTGAGAAGGAAATGATCGCTATCTTTTAGTAGATCTGACTCGGAAAGGAAATGATCGCTTTCTTTTAGCAGAAACGGACTTGAAAAGGAAGTGGTCGCTATCTTTTAGCGAAGACTGACTCAAGAAGAAAGAATCTCCATCTTTTAGCAGAAATAAACTTATGCATTATCATGGGAGGACCCGACTATTGAAACTAAAACTTTTGCATTATATGGGAGTGCCCGACTACTAAGGTTTCTACATTATATGGGAGGGCTCGACTTTTGAATCTAAAACTTCTACATTATATGGGAGTGCCCGACTTTGAAACTAAAACTTTTACATTATATGAGAGTGCCCGATTTTTGAAACTAAAATTTCTACATTATATGGGAGTGCCCGACTTTGAATCTATTTTCTACATTATATGGGAGTGCCCGACTTTTGAAACTAAAACTTCTACATTATATGAGAGTGCCCGACTTTGAAACTAAAACTTTTACATTATATGAGAGTGCCCAACTTTTGAAACTAAAAATTTTACATGATATGGGAGTGCCCGACTTTGAAACTAAAACTTCTACAATATTTGGGAGCGCCCGATTTTTGAAACTAAACTTCTGATTGTTGAGACTATATCCTTTTACATTGTTAAGGGCGAGCCTGTTTGCTGAATTCGAAATCTTCCATTATAAGGGGAGGGCCCATTGTTGAGGCTGACATATTTCTGGTGGGTCATATCTTCTTGGTTATTAACCCATGGCGAACTCTTGTCTTGAAGGTGGGAATTCTGCCAATTTCACACCTGCAGTCGTGACTTGACAGTTGGAAACTCTGACCCATTATCCTAATGGGGTGTTGTCTGAAGATTGAAAGCCAAATCCATCTCCCAAATTAGGGTTCAGTTTGAAGCTTGAAGTTGCCACTCTCGATTCAGGCGGTCCTTGCTCTTGCCAACAGTGCACAAAATATCATTCTGGCATTCTTTCATTCTGGTTACACAATCCCTAAATCATGTTCTTGTAAAATGAGGTTGGTGGTTCTTGACTTGCCCTTCAGAGTAATTTCAGACAAACAGAATCTTGATGTTGTCAATCTGTTTCTGATATCCCAACAAAGGTCAATGATGCTAAATGTTACCCCCAAATCTTCAACCCAAACACTTGTAGAAAATAGCATGTTGTTCCATAGCGACTTATCTGGTATATTCTTGGCATGTTGTTTTTGTTGCCGAGGTGCGACATGGGAGTTGCCCATTTGGGTCTTGACAATGATGTGATACAACTTTGAAACCTGTGAACAAATTTTGCCAAACTTTCTTTTTGCTTGTTTCATATTATCAAATGAAAGAAATTGAAAGAATAATGAAGGAAGGTTGAATTGAAGAAATTTGAAGAGGAGACATCGAACAAAAGATGTCCCTGAAAGATAGAAGGAAAACTATTTAGAGGTGAAATGACGACTTCAATGAACATGACATACGTCTTGGAATAAAGTCTTGACCTTTTCAGCACAGTCTGTCCTTGATTTTGCCCCGGTTTGACAATCTAGAGGCAATTACATGCTTGGTCCGATCATGATGAAAAATCAGACACCCCTCATTCGACTAGAGGCGCCCTTTCAGGCTTTCACCGACTAGCCTCTCTCTTTTTTCTTTTTCCTCAGTGTTGTCTTTTGGCGACCTTTTGGGTTTTCACCAACAGGATTCATTTTTCTTTTCTCCTTTTTTTCTTTCTATTTTTTTTTCCAACGACCTCTTTGCACATTCTTTCGAGTCTATCTATCCTTATGGCCATCGTACTCGCATCTCTTGATTGCTTTGATCGAAGACAAAAATGCATACTTCCCTGAGCCAACTTGCCTTTAAATGGTACACGTGGCATGACATTCTCAAAGATCGGTCAGAAAGGTCTTTATTTGGATCGTTGGGATTGATTGGCTTTGAAAGAGTTAACCAAAAGGCCTACAAAAACATCTCATATGATGACTGGATGAACATTGCAACTATTGAAACCATCTCTAATTAAAATAAACTTCTGCCCCAATTTAGAATAAACTGGGGATCTCTTTGGTATGAAAGCATCTTATGAGATGTTTCGGGTTTCTGTACAACTTTTGGAATCAATTCTTGGAAAATAACAATAAAATATTGCCCCAGTTTAGTTGAATCTAGGGATCTTGATTTTATTTGATTTGGCTGCAAACTCAAAGGCAAGTCTTGCGTCGATTTTTGACCAAGGGACTTTTGAACTTTCATTAGATAAAACTGAAAAGGAGTGGAACATCGAACTTCCTTTTTTTTTTTAAGATATGAAACTAAAAAGCAGGGGGATATTGAATTTTCCCCTTGATATGAAACAGAAAAGCAGGGGGATATTGAACATTTCTCCTGGGATAAACACGAAGAAAACAAAGAGGAATATTGAATTTTCCCCTTTTCTTTAAAAATAAAAAAAAACTTCTGCCCCAGTTTATCCTACACTGGGGCCTTTGATTTTTCTTTGTAGGAGCCACAAACTTAGAGGCAAGTTTTGCGTCAATGTGAAATAAGGAAAAAATGAACTTTCCCCGATTATGACCACATCCGAATGGTTGCCTACGTATCCTTTTGAGAAGAATCAGGCCAGACGTAGCTCTAGCAACTTAATGCTAGCTTTGTTTTGTTGTCTTTGTCTTCTTTGATTTTCTTCTTCTTTTTTTTCTTCCCTTTCTCTTTTTTTTTTTTCAGAAGTACAATGACATTGATTCCATAGGAGGGTAACCAAAAGAAAAAATACACAAGGCTCAAAGGGTGGATAAGTTGGTATAGTGTTTGGGTAGCAGAAACGAAAGTCGTTTGTCATCTCGACCCGAGAATGTCTCGCGCAAACATGAACCATAATAAGTCAACCTAGTAACGTACAAAGACAAGACTAGATCCACTCAGCGTCCTTTATTTCTGCTTCAATAATGATCTTCAGATAATGGCATTTCAAACTTCATCCGGAGTGATTGTGCGCAATTTGGAAACTCTCACGTGTCTCGTTATCACATTCACCTATCTGTCCAGTTGGTTCATTTAGAAAATGCTAGACTATGTGTTTAGATCAAGACGTGAATTCTGCACGCATGTCATGTTATTAAAGCCGATAAAAAGTAAAACTACCAAAATCTAAAGGAACAAAATAGGAAATAGAAGAGATAAGAGTGTTTTGAGACGAGAAATGGAACTCGTTTTTCATTGAATCAAAGACATAAGGGTTTGAACATTAAAACAAGCAAAACAATGCACTTGGATTACAACCCTTAAATAAACAAGTGGACAGAAAGATTAGCAAAATAAGTTAATAAGTGTTTCTCAATTGTTTATTTTCATATCAGGGCTAATGTATTGCACTCATGCCATATTGAGCCCTTCATCAGATTGTGCCACGATGGTGTCAATGACGTGCTTCAAACTTGACAACATCTTCTTCTTTGCCTCATTTTCTTGAAATACCAGAGCTGTAGACATGTTTTCTTTGGAACAGATGAATGACCTGGTTAGACACTGAATTGGCTCAACGACCACATCTTGACTTGTTGCGTTGATAGTTGATGTATTTGGCCCACCGACTGATACAACAATAGATGACTCATGGCGTCTGGTGTCTGGAGAAGGACTAACTGCCACAATCTGCTTGGGCTCATTTTCTTTCAAGTCTTTTTTTGTGAACATTGTCCCAACCATACCTGTATCATTTGGAATATTTTGAACTGGCAAAGGAATTTGGTTCACATGTTGTGTCTCATCCCATACCACCCTTATTTGATTGTTGTCTATCATTGCTTCAATTGCTTTTTTGAGATTCCAACAGTTCTCTATGTCATGTCCAGGTGCTCCAGAATGAAAAGCGCAACGGCGCGAGCGATCTACCTTCCCAGTTGGATTCATGTTTCCTAAGATGGGTTTCAGCATGTTAGCTTGTTGTAGCTTTTCAAATAGGTTGGTGTAAGATTCTCCGATTGGTGTGAACCTAAGCAACCCCCCTTTTCGCAACTTCTTGTGACATGCACTCAGACGGGAGCGTGGATTTTTCCTTTTTTGGGAGGGAAGGTTATGTGAAGCCTGGAAGTGATTGTGATGAGTGTTATATATGGTTTGTGTGGCTAGTGCACGCTATTGCGGATAGGAATATGTTGGAGCATATGGCTGAATATTGTGGAGTGAAGAGGCGGTATATTTTGGACTATGTGGGGAATGACAATGTTGATGATTCTTATGTTGAGCTTGGGGGTGTGAGTGAGGTTGTTTGCACTGTCTCTCGCTCTGTTTTTTGGGACCCTCGTTCCATTTGTCTTTCATTCGTAAGTCTCTCTGGCCTAGTTAGGCAAATGAATTGTGGAGCAAAGGCCGAGGGTGGAGCAGGTGGAGGCGGTGGTGCCAGCGGACACATTGTGAAAGATTCTGCCTCTCTTTGTTGCACTGTAGTAGTGAGGAGAGTCGGGAGAATACTGAGAGTCCTCAACTGTTGTAGGCGGGCCATGTGCCTGATGAACGATACTCGTTGCAAGACCTATGAGACTGGCTGGCAGGGGAGGAGTTGTCTGTCCCGAAGTAATGGCAAGATACAAGTCAGCCACCAACTGTTTCAAATTTTTAACCACTTCAGTCAACGTCCCATTCTGTTCGGCCATCAACTGTTTCATAATTTTTGCCTCTCCGGTCAACCTATCAGTTCGCTCGGCCACCAACCATTTCAGATTTTTGACCTCTTCGATCAACCTCTCATTCAACTCAATCAAACGCTCGTGAGCGCCGAACTCAGAATTCCCACATTCAGACGTCATGATCACGGGTTGCGTTGATGTTGTTGTGTATGGGTGATATGATGCCAGAATGTCTGTCCAAGTTACCGCAGATGTCCAAACAACTAATGGCAAACAAATTGGGTTAGCACAAAAACATACACTGACAAGCTAAGGTAGTTATGTGTCATCCCAAAAAAAAGGTTCGCGGCGTATGCCACGTGTATCGAGTGTATCCCTGAAAGATTGTCTACGTGGCGCGTTGAGACAATGTCAAAACAAAAAGCAGAGACAAAATGTATCTCAAGATATGGGACAAGCTTGAGCTATTTTTTTTCCTTTTCTTTTATCCTTTTACTTTTAATCATTTCTCTCTAAACAACTGACATAATTTAAACAATGACCAGAGACAAGGTAAAAAACAAAAATATGACATCTGGGTATTTATAAAAAATCAGAGAAATACAAGGATACGAAATGACAGACATAAGACACATGAACAGTTAAGCCCCCCCCCCCCCTTTTTTTACCATTTTAATGGTGTAAAAAGACTGACAAATTATTCTCAAACAGAGGATAAAATTCAGACACAGACTCGGACACAAGAAGGTTCCAAAAATTGTCATTATAACGTAAAATGACGACAAAAAAATATTTTTCAGACTCGGGATGAAACACGAAGACAGACCTAGGCAAACATAAAGGGTTCCAAAAAAATTTCACTATCATAGTGACAACAAATTATTTTCAAAAACAAACTAGGGTCAATACCCGAATACGGAATTAAACACAAGATTCTAAAATTCGTCGTTACAATGGCTTAAATGACGACTAAAATATTTTTTGAGACTCGAAACTCAAACCCCCCATTCTTAATTAATTTATTTTTGATAACTCGGATAAAGGTATTAAATTGACATGAATCCCGAGAAATTTGTCATTACAACGGCATTAAAATGACAGTTTTATTTGACAACTTGGGACAAGATCCCAGACTCAAATTTGGATAATTTTTAAAAAATTTATCATCATAACAACGTAAAAATTGGACAAAATTAAGGAACCCTTTGACACACATTTAGATACAAAATTTCAAAAAAAAATTCGCCATTACAACGGCGTCAAAAATTATTTTCAACATTTTAGGCTAGACTGTGAGACTTGACTTAAACACGAATGGCCTAAATAAAATTCGGAATTATAGTGACACAAAGTTGAATATATACATATTTTACGACTCGAAAAACTCTTCTTATGGATTTTGACACAATGACTCTAAAAAATTTGCCATTATAACTGCGTAAAAATAACGACACACCATTTTTTTTTTTTTTTGAAAACCCAAACTATATGTTCCTTTTGTATCCATTTCAGTATACCCCGAACCCCCAAACCAATGACGGTCAGCATAACAATCTTACGTATGCAACACAGAAAATGCCACAAATGTGCCTTTCTGGGATGCAGGTCCCATCTTGACATGAAGGAGGTCAGCCTAGATATGTACAGTACCGGTGTACCGCACCTCACTAAGTTATCAAATGAAATGCAGATAAATCGGGCCTAAAGGTTTAACTCTAGGTGACACAACATGACTCGGTATCTAGACTGGCTTAGAACCCGATGGACAAACCGGCGGAAAGCGCATCGAGGTTGTTCGGCAACAGTGTCTCCGACTTAACCCCGACACACCATCCTCCTAAATCATGGGAAATTTTTTGTAAGAAGGTTTCCCAGATGCTGAAAGAAATACAGGTGTATATATATATATATCAGAGACTCAGAAGGTTTCATGAGAGGAGACAGTTTATATACAGTTCAGATAAATATTGAAGCAGTAACATTCAAAACATGGCAAATAAACAAATAAATATTCACAAGACTAAAAACGAAGTTGATTAAAGCCTGAGATTCTAATTTTTCCCAGCGGAGTCGCCAAGCTCTCACGCCATAAAATTTACTAAATAAGGCACGTGAACTAGGTGTTTTAAAGGTACACAATTATTTAAGAGATTTTTCGGAGTCGCCACTTGACAAGTTAAAGGTGTGCCAAGTCACCAAAGTGGTACCTTGGAACACCTATGACTCGTAAGTGGTCTGCGTCAGAGTTCCAAGTAAGGGTCTCGGTTGACACTCGGGAAGGTGTTAGGCACCCTCGAGTCCTGTGCTAAGCATAGTTGCTTTATTGACGCGTTTCGACTCTTGTGAATTATGTTTGTTGTTTAATGCCATTTTATTTTTGTTACGCTTAATTTTTTAATTGAAATGTCACTGTTCATTGATGGAAAACTCTATCAAATATTATCCACAAACCTTTGTCCGTTCGAATCCCGATATAAGTGAGTTCCATATGAACATCGGACATTTGTTACACTTAAATTTAATTTGAATATCACTCGTTCATTGATGAAAACGCTATTGAAGATTATCCGCGGACACATTGTATAATTCGAATCTCCAATATAACTAAATTTCCATGTAAACGTTTGACATTTAATTGTTGGTTAATAAGTTAGGTACGTTTGACAAATTGTAGTATGTACACGAGTATCATTTCCTTTGGATTAAGTACTGCATTATCCCTAGCGTGGTAAATTTACAAATGGGACTTGTAGTGCCTCTATCTGGTATTCCTTTATAGAGTAGCCTTTTGCCTTGGCAAAACATAACATTTGTGGCCTTAACTCAAAGGCTAAAACAAGGCCAAACTTGCAAAAGAAAACTTTTAATTCTGTCCGTTTCTTATGTTTCGCACCTTAAGTCCTTAAACCAAGAAATAATTTGCACTAAATGTCCTATCCATCCTACTTGTTTCAAATCTGTCCGGCGATACAACAAAGTGTTGATTATTTTTTACGTGCAAATAAACTGATTTTTTTTCTTGTTTAATCGTGAACTGGCAGGTTAGTCACTCCTCTAAAACTTCTTCTTACTCTTTCATTCATATTTGCTCATAATACATAGATATGAAAATTCATGTGGATAACCATTTACTTCAAAACATTGCAGCAGCTTTTGAGAGAGTTTGATCAACAAACATGCGTGAGTAACAAGTCTACATAGCCATACATTCCACTTATAACTGAAATACAAAGGCAAGTTTACAAAGCTTATAGAAAAGAAAATTTACCTAGATGATCCAAACTTCTAGTTCTGCAATGAAATCTCAAAGCCAAGCCCACAGCATCAACAAAACAGCAACGTGCAACAGCCAAGCGGACTGTAAACAAACCTATACCAGACCTTCTAATGGAGCCGAAAGTCCAAAGCTAGTGAAATGGTCTGCAAGGCCCAAGCAAACAAGCAAATAACCAGCAACAACAGATCCCAAGAGATAACAACCGAACCCTTTAAAAATTACTCGCAACAACTCTAGCACTCAAGACTTCTTTTTTTTTCTTACTTTCTTTTACATTTTTCTTACTGTTTTCTTTCCTAAAAAAAATCAGATCTGGAGTGTTTTTTCTAAAGTGTATGAAGTGTACAAGAGAGATCTTTTTTTCTGGGAAGTGAATATGATGTTCCAGCTTGTTTTTCAGATGTATCAAGCCTCCTCTAAAGAGAGTTCAAATACTCTCTTAAATAGACAAAGTGAAAGTGAAAAAGCTTGGGTAAAAAAGACAACCCATATGCCATTTTTTTACCCTTTTGAAAATTGCTTTTGGCATGCATGGCTTCTTCCACTAAAACACAAAAGAGGGCAGAAATTCTGCTGCCCCCGTTGTACTTTCCTTTGACTTTCTAACACACTTTTTACATTCAATTAATGACAAAAAAGACAAACTCTGAATTTTGAAACTAACAACCGAATGTATTTCTTAACCAAACTCAAAAACACATTATCTTAATCAATTCTAGTGACAACATTAAGCAAGAGGAGGTGACAAGCTGCCAAGTGTGTATGCTCCATCAAAACTCATTATCTAACTCCTTAACAAAGTTCAGGCAGATTCACGGTTAACTAAACCAACACATTCTTTAACGAATTCACTCTTTAAGCAGTTAACACACAAGGCTGCAAGTAGTTTTAATGCTTTGACACTTCCTTACGATATGACTTTAGACACTAATTGAACCAAAACAAGCTTGATAATCCTAGATCAAACTAAGCTGAAATAGAACATATGTTTAAACAAATTCCTCACACAACTTCAAACACTACCAATGTGAATAACAGAAACACATACATGATTTCTAACTAACAATGAGACAAACGAACAGAAAACTTAGTCATTTTGATTCATCAACATAGATATTCCAAGTTGAGATCAACTAAATATTTATTTTATTGCTAAACAACCTGAAAACACATTTTCATAACTAAACATTACTAATTTTTACCATTAAACATGACCTACACTAAACAGGAAAAGAAAGGTAAAGGGCTTATAGTTTTCAGTCTAACCCTTGGTGCTAAATGCCACAACTACTGTCGAGCCATCACAAAAGCATCACCTCTGCTGCCATCGTCCACACCGTCACTACCTCGCCAAGCCCTCGTCGCAGCCTCAGACCTCACCACCGCCTCACTATTGCATTCCCAAGCCATCTCATCATCACATCTATGTGAAACATCCCCTCTAAGTCATCTTCACTACCTAAAGAAAATCACCGCCCCTAAGGCCTCACCACTGCCTCTACGTCACCATAAACGCCATAAAGACAAACTGTTATCACATACACACCCGCCCCCAAGCACGCTGAAACGCCATGACATACGCCACTGCCACCCTACCGTTGTATCGCCACCATCACCAAAACATCACAGCCAAAAGCCGAATCATGGCCTCTATTTTCATACACTAAACTCGGATCCATACCCTCTTCTTCTAACTGAAACGATCCTATTAGGAATTGTTTCACCTAGAAAAAGAAGGAAACGGAAAGAGGAACACGAGAGAATGGACAAGAAACACTCACAGGCTGCTATGTGAATTTAAACACGAGAAAGGTTTACACCGGCGATTCAAATACAAAGGATTAAAGAGGAGGATGAGACGGAGCCATTGATATGATATTTGGTCGGAAAACTCATCGGAGTTAGGGTTTTGCCTCATTTTTCGAACTCCGATCTACGACGAACCGTTGAGAATTTTGAGAAATTGACTTCGAAAATAAAGAGGGGAGGTGAAGAAGATTCCGATGATGTATTTTTTAGCTGGAGATGGGGTGTTCCGCCGTCGCCATTGGCGGAGCTCCACTGGTGGCGAACAAATCACCATGGCTTCGTCTGTGTCTTGAGGAATTGGGTGAAAATTTTAACTTAAAATAGAAACATTTGGTTTATATACCAAGGATTTGGGCTGGGTCAATGAAATGGGCTGATTCTTCCTTTCCCTTTCCTGATTGGGTCAGCCCAAATGGCTAGTTTAATCTAAAGTTAACTCAACTCTCCAAAGCCTACTTAGTTAACATAAATTCCTAATTAATCAATGATATAATATCACTCAAGAGCAAAAATGCAAACTCAACAACATTAACTAAACTATTAATCACACATATTTTTTGCGACAGTTTTTTCAATATTTCACTTAAAATGTAGCTAAGATATAGACAAAATTCTAGCAAAAATAGGTAAAAATTTAAGAAAAATTAGCACAAGTATTTGACTAAATTTTAATTTGGTGCCAAAATTAGGTGATTACACTTCGAATGACACGTTAAAAGTTTTGACGATTCGAAATTTTTTTGCGAATGAATAAAACTTAGTAAGAGTATTCATTTTTTAAAAGAGTGTTATATTTCTCAATGAAAAAATGTTGCTCCCAAACGCACACGCAAGTATACGTGGTCGACAAGCAATAAAGTGATAAGTTGAGTATCGTTCCCATGAGGACTATTGTTCAGACTGAATCCTAGCAAACAATTTCCTAAAAACTATTCAGGGATCTTTTTCGATGATTGTAGATTTTACTAACTAAAGAGAACAATAATTAGAGACAAGAAATTGAAGTCAAGTAATAGAGAGTAAATTATGGGTTGTTATCAATAAAAGAGAAATGGTCCAGAGTTAGAGCCACAAACAATCCAGTTGACTTTTTCAGTTAATTCTACTTCTTGATTTCCTAGATTGCTAACTAACAGGTTAAATATATTCATGAAAACCGTCGATTCTTCACGACTCTATGCAAGCTACTCTAACGCCTATATGTCTATGGAATTAAATCGCATGTATGCATTAAAGAACTCTGTATTTAGCTAAGCAAGGTGAATGGGTATATGTCTATCCTACCCGCAAATCGATTCCCTGATGCCAAGGTTCACAATCAAGCCCTATTCTTTCTTATGTGCGTTCACAAGTTCCCTCTGTCGAGTTCAACTTATAAATAGTAGATAGTATTCAATTATTGGACCCTAATAACCAAACAATTAAGCTCAAGAAAGAATAAGCAATCCGTAATGGTAAACCAATAGGTAGAAATCGACTTTCAAACATCAACCTTCATGTAATTGCCCTAACTCTAGGACGATTAAACTATAAAATTAAAGAGAAGGATAAGAGTAAGAGAGAAAGAACTTGTTTAGAAGACATCTAGGGCTCCTCTGCTCTCTTCCACATCCAACCTCCTTAAAAATCTAAGTTATAATGTATTTATAATGTTTACAAAGTACTAGGATAAGTTAAACTAAATCCTAAACTAGTTGGGAAACTTTATTCTCGCCAGACTCAGAGCTTTCTTGGAAGCCTCGCTTCCAGTATAGCTCCCAAATTCAAAGCTATCTCTGAAGCTTTGCTCTCAAAACAGCTTCCGAATTCCAAGGCTTTCTTGGAAGCTTTGCCTTCAAAATAGCTTCCAACGCATCAGTTTGGTCCAAACCTTGCTTTCCAAAGTATTTTGCTCAATTTTGATTGTTCTTGCCTCGAATTAGTCCAAACCATTCCTAAAATCACAAACACGATAAGTGAGCGCAAGTAACACAATTATCACATATAATGAGCGCATAAAGTACCCAAAATGAGAGGAAATATTAAGGTAAACTAGACAAATATAGTCAACATCACCACCCCACACTTAGACCTTTGCTCGCCTTCGAGCAATCACCAAAACCAATTTCCCAACTAGATCCCAACACTCGATTGAAAAGGTGTACCTGTGATTATGGTTGATACCGACCATTAAACAAGAGCATAAGTACATACCATGTGGCCCACAACATGCCAAGAATCCATCATATTTTAAAATGCTAGAACAACCAACCCAAGACATCTCAATTTCAAAAAACCGACTCAATATAACCAAGCTTTCACAAAATCACACTCATTCGCTTAACCAAGAAGTCAATAACTTCACATATCTTTTGCAAACCATATGCCCTCACCCAAAAATAATGAATCAAGAGAGTGTCCCAAAAATCACACAAAGAATAAATTTCAAGAATCGATTAGGGACATAATATAGACAGAATTCACTCGCTCTCACAAAGAAGTTCACGTGCCACACACGACGTACCATAGGCTTGCCCGTAGTGCAGGACTCCACTAATTTAGGCTCACTCCAATTCGGGATTAACTAGGACTTTAAGGGTTGTAATGTAGGCTAAAGGATGGGTAGAATAAGAATGGAGAAAATAGTGACTACCTCCCTAAGCACTTTAATACATCACTTTCAATTTTTAGCTCAATTCTTCTCAAAACCAACCAAGCAACCGCACAAACATCACCCAAGAATTTTTCTCTCAACTTTAAGCATTTATTTTCACTTTTTGCACAACACTAGCAAAAATTAAGTTTTTTTTTCTTTCTTTTGTTTTCTTTACTTTTCTCTTTTTCCTTTTTTTTCAATTTTTTTTTCAACCTTGCCAATGATGTTTTCAAAGTGCACCATATTTTTCTTTCATTGTTTCCACTCAAAAATCACCCAATTTCTCCAAACACTACTCCACAAATAAAAGTATTTTTCAATTAAAGTGCTCTAAGGAGTATGGGCTCAAAAAGAAGATAATTAAGAATAAAAGGGATAAGGCTTGTAATGTGGGTGCTAATAAAAAGGTCAATAGGCTCAAAATGGCTTGCTAGGGATATATATGTACGGGTCGGCTAATCAAGCTAAAAGGCTTATCAAAGAAACGCTTGTATCATCTCCTGACTAGAGCGAACCTAGGATTTCGCTTTGAACACACACGAGGCAAGTTCTAGACATCAATATGCAAGCACGGAACATAAGAAAAAATACCTCACATCACACAGGGCACATAGTTCACTCAAGACGATTCCATTTTAACTCCTGGTTTAAGCAAACAAGGTGCAACTTTTGAAATTTAAGTACTAAGGCACAATGGTTCACAAAAGAGTCAAGTAGTTGAACTTAAGCGTCTCAAGAAGGTCATTCCAATTTTTCAAGGCATGCATCACAAAATTTAAGACAAAGGGATTTACAAACAACATATGCTAAAGTCTAAATCCACCGGTATCAAACAAACCAAAGGCACCTAAGCATTCTATCAATTTTTTCGAAAGGTACTCTACTAACTAATACTATACTACTCCTAAAAATAATAAATTACCTGGTTCAAAGGTCTACCCATGGAAAAGAACTGAGGCCATAAGAAAAACCACGGGCCGGAAGACATGTACCACTAACTAAAACTGAAAAGAAAATCTTTTTGGAATTTTTCATTAGTTTTATAATTTATTTTTATTTTTATATAATAAAGCAAGAAACAAATAAAAATAAAGTCAAGGGACAAAAATAAATTCCTAACATAAACTCCTAAGGTAAAGTCATCCATGACCTCAAAAAGAACAGAAGTTCCCCCACCCTACACTTAAAATCAAGCACTGTCCTCAGTACGAACAAGTAAATGAATTAAAATTGCAAGTGGGTAAGAGAAACTCCCTGAAAGCCAAATGGCCTAGCCCTTGGTGCTAGCATCCTCTAAGCTTCTGTATAGCATGAGGTACTCAGATTTCCCCCATGAGGTCATCACTATTAGGCAGGGTAAGGACACCCTACACTTAAACTCGACATTACATGAACCTGCAATCCAAAGAAGCACCCAAAATAATATACAGCCATAAAAAAAATTAAAGCATGAAAATTGGGTTGCCTCCCAAGAAGCGCTTGATTTAACGTCGCAGCACGACGAAACCAACTTCACCACTTTTTCCTCCACCTCGAGCTAATGAATTGTCTCCCCAACTTCGCCTCAAGCTAATGACTATGGTATTGGGGTGGTAGCAAAAATACAAAAGGACCAAGAAACCAATGTCGCATCTTGCACTTCTTGGCCTTTAAATGAGGGATGTCGTTTTGTCTCCTCGACATCACAAACTTTAAAATATAGGCACTTTGTTCCTCCTCCTTTGGTTTCTTCATAGACTCGGGTGGCTCAATTTCCATGTCACCATCCAAACATAATATTGAAAAATGATTGGAATGAGGTCCAATGCGCTTCAATTCTAAAATTGCATTACTTTTGACACCCTCACTTGCACAAATACTAGAGTCCTCAAATATGTTGTTTTCTTCTTCCTCACTTGACTCTAATGTAATTTTGTCAACCTCGGCATCATCAACTAATATTGGGTCGAATGGTATAAATTTCAGTATTTGCTCCTCGAATTGAATCCTAAGCTCTTCTATCTCAAATCTACTATCCATGACAATTGATAATTGGGCTTTAGACACCTCAATCATATCACTAAAATTTGCCTCTAGATCATGAATAGCTAAGCCAAATTGATCAATCTCTTGTATGAGCTCCACTCTTTCTTCCATAAACTGTCTCGTCATATTTGTAATTTCATTTAAGAAATCTCCATATTTTTCTAAAAGGTTGGCTTGCTCCGTTAGAAAAATTTTGGCTCACAACCTACACTTCTTCATTCCTGTCAGTCTCGCAAACACTGTTAGAATCATCACAAACATTGATGGAGCAAGGAGTATGACACTTAGGACAGGAATTCCACAGACCACCACACAGTTTACAAATGTTCCAGTCAAAGGTTGTAGAAAATTCACATAAACAATCTCGTAGGGTTGAAAGACTTGAACAATTTTCCCACAAGTGGGTTCCTCCACAAAGTAGACAGAGATTATCAAAGTTTGAGCAACTATCATTCGACCAATTTTCATTAAAACATGCTATATTAACAAATAATAATACAATAAACTAAACAAAAAAACTAAACCTGAATAGAAAAAAATAAATCGTTCAAAAAGAAAACAGTCAATTGTTTAGTACCCGGCAACGGCGCCAAAAACTTGTTGCTCCCAAATGCACACGCAAGTATATGTGGTCGACAAGTAATAAAGTGATAAGTTGAATATCGTTCCCACGAAGACTATTGTTCAGACTGAATCCTAGCAAACAATTTCCTAAAAACTATTCAGGGATCTTTTTCGATGATTGTAGATTTTGCTAACTAAAGAGAACAATAATTAAAGACAAGAAATTGAAGTCAAGTAATAGAGAGTAAATTATGGGTTGTTATCAATAAAAGAGAAATGGTCCAGGGTTAGAGCGACAAACAATCCAGTTGACTTTTTCAGTTAATTCTACTTCTTGATTTCCTAGATTGCTAACTAACAGGTTAAATATATTCGTGAAAACCGTCGATTCTTCACGACTCTATGCAAGCTACTCTAACGCCTATATGTCTATGGAATTAAATCACATGCATGCATTAAAGAACTCTGTATTTAGCTAAGCAAGGTGAATAGGTATATGTCTATCCTACCCGCAAACTGATTCCCTGACGCCCAGGTTCCAATCAAGCTCTATTCTTTCATATGTGCGTTCACAAGTTCCCTCTATCGAGTTCAACTTATAAACCGTAGATAGTGTTCAATTATTGGGCCCTAATAACCAAACAATTAAGCTCAAGAAAGAATAAACAATCCGTAATGGTAAACCAATAGGTAGAAATCAACTTTCAAACATCAACCTTCATGTAATTGCCCTAACTCTAGAACGATTAAATTATAAAATTAAAGAGAAGGATAAGAGTAAGAGAGAATGAACTTGTTTAGAAGACATCTAGGGCTCCTCTGCTCTCCGCCACATCCAACCTCCTTAAAAATCTAAATTATAATGTATTTATAATATTTACAAAGTGCTAGGATAAGTTAAACCAAAGCCTAAACTAGTTGGAAAACTTTATTCTCGCCAGACTCAGAGCTTTCTTGGAAGCCTCGCTTCCAGTATAGCTCCCAAATTCAAAGCTATCTCTGAAGCTTTGCTCTCAAAACAGCTTCCAAATTCCAAGGCTTTCTTGGAAGCTTTGCCTTCAAAATAGCTTCCAACGCATCAGTTTGATCTAAGCCTTGCTTTCCAAAGTATTTTGCTCCATTTTGATTGTTCTTGCCTCGAATTCATCCAAATCATTCCTAAAATTACAAACACGATAAGTGAGCGCAAGTAACACAATTATCACATATAATAAGCGCATAAAGTACCCAAAATACGAGGAAATATTAAGGTAAACTAGCCAAATATAGTCAACATCATAAAATAATTCAATCTAAATAGTTAATAGGTGAAGCATTTTGAAAGACAGCTTGCCTCCTTCCTTACAACAACAATAAAATACTCAGCGTTATTTAAGATTGTCTTAACGGTCCGATTAAAATCGGACCGATCTGACACCTAATACCCCCTTCCCTTCCCGATGTGGCCCTTGCATTTTGACCGCATAGATCAGAATAAGTAAACCATAACCGACCTAGATCGAGCCGGATTTTACAAAAAAAAAAATGAAACTAGCTGCTGACAATGGCTCTTTTACTTTTTAGACCCCGCCCCCACCCCCACCCCTCCTAACGCTCCATACCCCCTCTAAATATTTTTTACATATGAATACCCATTATTTCATCATTTTTTTACACCAATTTCTAATTTCTCTCTAATTCTCTCAAAATTTCTCTCTAATATTGCTACTTTGTTATAAAGTTGGTTATTTGCTCAAATTATTCAATTATCAAGAATTAAACGAATTACTTGGGATGAAGAATCAAATTTCAACTTCACCTTAATTATACGATTATATTTAGTAAATTTGTTCCAAATCTTTTTTAATATTATTTTTAGCATACGTTTTTTTTTTTAATTTGCTTTAACTATAATATCTCAATATATTAGAGGAATGATTGGGGGACGCAAAGCACGTGGTCGTAGGGAGCATAAGCGCAAAACACATGTTGGTAGTTCTAGTCAGCCTTATAGAGATAATTACACTCATGTAGATGATTCTCAATATTATCATGAAATTAGTGCAAATAATCTACTAGATAATGAAATGCTAGAAGCATAATACGAAGGTTTTGATAACACCTAAGAGGATAATCTAGATGAAATGCCCACTAGTCAATTCCAAGTTATTCCACCTAAAACTCAGCCTGAAATACCTCATATGCCTCCTACTAGAAAATTTGTACCACAAAAGAATAGATCAGAGGTGTGAGAATTTGCTAAAAAATATCGTGAAGCTTGAAAGGCTAAGTGTAATCTTTGTACACAAGATTTGGAATTTAAAATATGAGGGCATGATGGTGGGGCGAGGAAAATTAAAACACACTTGATGAAAAAACATCTTAGAGAATGGGGGAGCTGTCGACGCCCATTTTTCCCGAACCCTTAAGGGTTCGAAATTGGCTCGATTTATTGGGACTCGCGGGTAAAGACTTGGAGTCGCCACCTAACATATTTTTTAACTAGGCGTATTAGGGCACCTATTTTATTTCTAGCCAATTTTACAATTATCTCTGAAACTTAGTCTACAAACCAGAATTTCTAGGTAAGAGGTTCAGGTTAACTCGAGAGGAAGGGGTTAGGCACCTCTCGAGCCCCACCAAATGTGGTTACCGGCCGGACTTCATGTTGGGATTCAAAACAAGTAGTTAAGAAAATAAACTGATTAAAAGAAGATTTAAATACTATGTGTATTATACAAAAGATACGAGTTTGCTAATAGGCTACTTCTTTAGGGAATTAAATCTTGCAAAATAAAGCAAATTAATCAGTTTATAAAAATAAATATTAAGTGAAGATAATAGCAAGTAGAAGTATTTTTTGGAAAGTCATTTTGAAGACATTTATCCAAGTGTGCCTCGCAAAAAAAAAAAAAAAAAGATGAAGTTAAGTTAGTGAATAATAATAAAACAGTAATAGCAATAATAATGAATAAAAGGTCCTTTTCTTCTAAGTATTTTCTTCAAAACTATGCCGTCTTCTATCCGAATTTACCTTGCAAAATATAAGAAAAGAGTTAGTAAATAATAATATTGATAATAGTAGAAATACAATAATAATGCTAATAATAATAATATTAGTACATAATAATAATAATAATGAAAATAATGATAATAATAATAATTTAAATATAATAATAATAATAGTTTTAAAATAAAGGGGAAGGGGATTTTTAAAAGTGTCGGCTCAGAATATGTATTGCGTCAAGAAGAGGTTAGGGATGTCGGTACGGCTGCAAACACGGAGCCGGTCGTGTTGCCATGCCAAGCACTTTCGATCCCACTACTCCGCTATCGCTTACTTTGCAAAATGATATGCATCGTCATCGCCTATTTGTTTTTCGTAGGGGCAAAAATCGTAGGGGCATTTGTGTGGGATGGGACGTGTATTAGGCCTCCAAATTGTCATCGGCCTAAGTGTAGTATCGTGTTCAAATCAGTCCCGAGGCCTCAATATATATAAATATATTTTTTCATTGGCCTGTACTGACATAGTGTAGCACTTTCCAGCATGATAATGTAGTGTTTAAAGGGGATCTGCTGAAACTTATTCAAAAGAAAAAAAAACGTCAGTAGCACTTCAATAAAAGCAATAGGCATAAAGATATCAATAACACATTAATATAGGGAGTCATCACAGATAGAGCAAGAAACGAGTAAACCCAATAGGATAAATGGGTCCAAAACAAATCAGATAACCCATATCCTCTCAGTCGCCTGCGAGAGAATCAATAACAGTGCACACTGATACGGCGAAGCATGGTTCGCCGGCGATGGCAACGGAGAAGAAAAAATGAATTCTCCAGTGGGGAAACACAAGTGACAACGACGGGCCACCAGATTTAGCAAAAATAAATTGTCACAAATCAGAGCAGCGAGCAACAGAGAATTCCAGTCATGAACAGAACCATCGCCAGCTGGATCTCCGGTGAACGGGTCACTGGTGAAACGGGCGACGGAGGAGCGGCACCGACCAGACTGGTGGCGCCACTGCAACTCCACCACTCTTCTTCAAATCTGAAATCGACAAAAACAGAAAAGCGAGGGTCGCCAGTGATGGTGACTAGTGACGTCACTAGTCCCGATTTCCAAGTCCCAATCCCGATCTCCTTCCGTTTCTACTGTTTTGGTTCTGATTTTGTATGGGTTTGTGTATTATTGTGTGGTGTATATGTATATACTCTGTGCTTTTGTGGGTCTCGAAAATGGTGTTTGAAAAGGTTTTTGGTGGTGATGTATGTAATAGAGAGAGCTACTGATGAGGGTGTTTGGTGTGTAGTTGCAGGGTGTGTGTTGTGAGGAAGAAAGCAGGAGAAGGTGCCCCTGCCTGTGTGTCTCGGTTTGCATATATAACAAAATAGAGAAGAGAGTGACGTTGGTGATTGAGCAAAATTAAAGTAGAGCAAAATTGAAGGAGCAAAATCTGGTGGGACTGCTGATTGATTTGGAAATTAGGAAGACAAGATGTTGGAACTAATTTTAGGGAATTTTGTAATCTCTTTAAAGTTCTGAAGCTAAAATGATATTTGGACAAGAAAAGAAAAATGATACTTTGGGATTGTTTTATTCAAAATAAATAAGAGGAAAAAGAAAGTATATGACATAACTTAATTCAAAATTTAGGGAATATATTTAGTTAGGTATTTGGTTTAGGTTCAAAGGAATTATTTGTTTTAAAATACAATGTCTTAAAAGGGAGATTTAATAAAAGAATAATTGTAAAAATTCTAGTTTAAAAGAATTCTAACTCAATAAATATGGAACGGAAAATTGAACTGGATATTTAATTAAAGGTGCGGGGTAAAAAAATTAAAATAAGATATAAATAAATTATATATAGAAGAGAAAAAAAATGCACATATCAAACAATTGGGGTCAACTTAAGTTAAATACATATAAATATTCACAAATAATTATAAAACTTTATTTTTTGCAGTAAATTACACAAATAGCCACAGTTTCACAAATAACCTAAATGATGCAAGTTACATAATATAATCACAATTAAAAATATATAATGCATAAATAAGGATAACGCACGTAAATGCATGCCTTCTAATGCGAATTTGCTCAAACAGTTAAACTGCACCTTTAAGTTAAATTATGGCCAATTATACGAAAAGGAGGGACAAAATTGGGTGTCAACAGCTGCCCCTCTTTGCCCGGGGATGATGAAAGAATCTTCGGGCAAAGACAGGTTACGGAGTAGCCAATTTTGTCACGACGGACAGACAAAGTAAAAGGAAAATGAGAGTGTTGGAGGGTATTTTGGCCGAACCCCGGTCTCTGAGTTGCCTACATATCTCGGGTTTCACGAGAATCAGGCCGTGTGTAGTTCTGGAATGGCATGTTGCCTGTGTGAGATGTATATGACGCACGATTTGGGTGTTAAGAGTAAACTTGTAAGAGTATGTAAAGTTTACATTTGAACGTAACAGCCTTTTGCCGAGTTAAATGAGGAATAAAACAGAGACATTATCGAAGATGAGATAATATCAATAGATCGAGCGTGGGAAAAGAGGCTTGCAATCATCCTAGTTATGAAAATGTGGTGCACGACACACCCATAAAGAGGAGTTTACACGTACGTAATTTCCACTTCATCTCGATAATCGAGTCATCTTGTCTTTAATATTGTCTTTGAATGAGCTGGGGAATACTGAAGAGTAAAGCACAATAAGTATGCACGATTCAAACAGATGGGCACGATTAGGCACGAGAACACGCACGATTGACACAGATAGGCCTGAATAGGAAGGAATACAAAACTGACATCCAATCAGGATGAAAGATTAGGTGGATCACTGGCATGAGTATGGAATTGTAGCATGGAATTCGGAAAGATAGGTAGCTTGCGGGTGTAGCAAAAGGCATTGTATGTAGGATCAGGCTTTGCTTTGTATGTTTTTGAGGTTTTGCGTTTGCACAATTTCGTGTGCGATAGTGATTTTCTGGGGGGCAAGTGTAAGGATATGGAAATGGTGCGGGGTTCGTTGAGAGATCGGGGAATACCCTGCAGCAAAATCATGATAAATGCAATATATATAAAAATAAAGTAAAGTAAACTTCCCTGTAAAGTTGAGTTCTCCTTTGTTATGTAGTTGTCTAGTCTGTTTCCAGGTGCTTTGAGTGTTAGAAAGTATATGCTTCTCCTCTTTCATGAATATTGGGCCTTTGGTCAAGTTTTCTTCAGGGAACTCCCAGTTTCTGTACTTCGTCTCTCTTGAAATTTTTGAGGGGACCCCAGTGTCAGCTTGCGTCTTTTGGGAATTTTTGAGGGGATCCTCAAAAATTCTGCCCCAGTTTATTGCCTTCGATAGATCATCATATCATGATAGTGCCTGCAAAATAAACAAAAAATACGTGTGTATGTCCGATTCTAAGGCGGACGAGCCTATTGTAGTGATACCTGCAAAACAAAATAAGTGAGTTTGTCCTATTTTAAGCCGGATAAGGCTGATTATAGTAGTGCCTGCAAAACAGAAAGAATGAGTATTTCCAATTCTAAGGCGGACGAGCCTATTGTCATATTCTAAGTCTGACGGGGCTCATCGTCATATTTTAAACCTGACGTGGCTGATTGTCATATTATAAGCCTGTCATATTTTAAGCCTGACGGGGCTAGTCGTCATATTTTAAGCCTGACGAGGCTATTCGTCATATTTTAAGCCTGACGAGGCTAATCGTCATATTTTAAGCCTGACGTGGCTAGTCGTCATATTCTAAGCCTGACGTGGCTAGTCCTATTGTAGTGGTGCCTGCAAAAAATAAAATATATGAGTTTGTCCTATTTTAAGCCGGACAGAGCTGATCATCATATTTTAAGCCTGACGAGGCTAGTCGTCATATTTTAAGCCTGACGTGGCTAGTCGTCATATTTTAAGCCTGACGAGGCTAATCGTCATATTTTGAGCCTGACGTGGCTAGTCGTCATATTCTAAGCCTGACGTGGCTAGTCCTATTGTAGTGGTGCCTGCAAAAAATAAAATATATGAGTTTGTCCTATTTTAAGCCGGACAGAGCTGATTATAGTAGTGCCTGCAAAATAGAAAGAATGAGCATGTCCAACTCTAAGGCGGACGGGCCTATTGTCATATTCTAAGCCTGACGGGGCTCATCGTCATATTTTAAGCCTGACGTGGCTGATTGTCATATTATAAGCCTGTCATATTTTAAGCCTGACGGGGCTAGTCGTCATATTTTAAGCCTGACGTGGCTGATTGTCATATTATAAACCTGTCATATTTTAAGCCTGGCGGGGCTAGTCGTCATATTTTAAGCCTGACGTGGCTGATTGTCATATTATAAGCCTGTCATATTTTAAGCCTGACGGGGCTAGTCGTCATATTTTAAGCCTGACGAGGCTAATCGTCAT
Organism: Petunia x hybrida; assembly: GCA_037355625.1. Lineage (NCBI taxonomy): Eukaryota > Viridiplantae > Streptophyta > Magnoliopsida > Solanales > Solanaceae > Petunia > Petunia x hybrida. Next base: position 3,930,296 of record JBBBVM010000063.1, on the reverse strand, counting down.
ATTTTAAGCCTGACGTGGCTAGTCGTCATATTTTAAGCCTGACGTGGCTAAAGTGTTATCATGTCCATTGTGATTGCCTGCGAATTCTTGTGTTTGTGTTGAAAGATCTGTTGTCAAAGAAAGATTCGTTAGTTGAAACAAAGTGGTTGCATTGCACTGAACACCAATGTATTGGCTCGAATCTGCGATCGTCTTTTAGTATGATGATTAGGTATCTCGGTGACTCTGATTGTGTGGATACTTGTATCCTCAGACTGAGGTTGGATTTGTCGTATTTAAAGGCTTGTCCAAAAATTGTATTTGTCTTGGTCAATCAGACTCAGAATTTTGTCTCAGTGATGGGTATTTTGCGGTGTCATGGTCTCGAATGTTTGAGTGATGGGTGTAGATTTTTGTTGGATCAAAATCTGGAATGGGTATCCAGGGGATCATTTGTTTGTTGGTTGCGACACTTTTCGATTCAGCTATAGGAGTAGAGGCGTGTAGTTTTGTCCTTTTGTCTATTGGCAATTGTGTTAAGCTTGGTAAGATTGTAGTTTGAAAGTCTTGATTGAAAGGAGGTTGTTTATTGTGTAAGTTGGGTGCAATGTGGGGTTGTGGTTATGTAGTGATAGAATCTCTTTCTTGTGACACTTGTGTGGGTATACCGCCGGCTGATCTTGGTTCGTTCATACTACGAGTTGTACGGAAGTGGAATTGGGATTGTCTGGATTCTCTCGGTGTCCCATGCTGGCGGTTCGAAAGACTTTATTTCAGAAGTAAATGTTATCAGTTTGGCTTGCTGTTTCGGCTTTTCTGAATGCAGATTCTTGACCAATTTCAGTGTTCAGATGCAAAGCGACCGTAATAGAGTGATAAAATGCGCAAAACTGTGTTAGGACATTTAGCAAAAATTTGATGCAAAAACAACACATATAGCTTAAGAGAATGCCTAGACCGCGGATGATAAATTAGCACTTGAATTTTAGAGACTGACAAATTGTAACAGGTAAAGATTGCTTGGGTGCTTTATGTAGCAGTTAAGATAAGGATTCTTTTGTTAAATGACTGGTGCTCGCTTGAGCAGAAGATGGGTCTGGTTAGATCTCAATCAAAAGTTGAAAAGGATTCCGGGTAAGGGGTATATATATGACTGAAAAGGAAGTTGGCTTTTGTCGAACACCAAGACCTTAGTGCATTTGTCATCTCTTCTCGCAACTTTCTGTGTCATGATGCCCATGTGTCTTTGAGAAAGATTCTCAATGTCTCTCATACTTGTCAACCGACTGCTGCAATTCAATCTTTGCCTCAACTTTTGCTTGTCATGTAAATTTCGTTGCCAAGAGACTGATCCCGGTGCATCATGCATATTCTTAGATTGCTGCTTCAAGCAAGACCGTTTTAGAAGTTGACCATATTGTATTCCTTGATTACTGTATTTATTCAAATAAAACTTTCGACCAAAATCGCCCTAAGAAATCTGTCTGCCCCCATTTTGGTATCAATTCATGGTCTTGTAAGTGTCTCAAATAGCTTCATCTTGCGTTCATCGTCTCGTCCCACACTTGTTAGTTGGTAAGGATATGCTTTTAATACTCAGCAAGAGTTTCTAGCTCCGTCATATAATAGAATCTTAGCCGCTGCGCCTTTGCACTCTTTTCCTAATTGAATCATCATGCTGATATTGGTTGTTATGCATAAACCTTTGTATCATCAAGCGGGTTTCGATCATTTCTCACTTCCTTACTGCCTTGTGATAACCCTTTGAACGTCTTTTTGGTCATGAATAGGTGCAAGTTTGGAAATATTTTAGATTGCTTTAAATGTATTACAATATGGACTAGACCGACAAAATGATCCTCATACATTGTGTCAAAATAAAGTATTTTGGTAAGTCATGTGTGCCTTTGAGTTTGACCAACAAATCTCTTGTCTCGTCTATTTTCCGCTTTGTGTGTATAGTGCATGCTATTACAAACTCTTCTTGTTTTGAAAAATCCCTGATAAGCACACTTTGCTTAACCAAATCTTCTGTCTTGGTATTCAACTTAAGCCAACCTTTTGGATAATCAAGACATGTGAAAGACTTATGATATCAGGATTTGGGCATAGAGTAGGGAGATGAGGTGCCTTGGTAGGGGATTGAATTTGGGAAAGGATTGACTTAGGTAAAAAGAGACCTAGAGCAATAAAACAAATTCATGTAATGCACACTTGGCAAATGAAAATGTATCCTACGACCTGCTTTATGCATGATGATTTGGGAAACGTTTCGTGCCACATGTATCATTTCATTTGCTACAAAATGCGGAGTCTAAAAGAGAATATTGCATTTATTAAATATTGGTCTTTATTACATTGGCTGATATTGAAACAGTGTAAGAGAAGGAAAAGACTAAACATTTCCGGGGGATTAAATTATGGCCAGTTGAGCATCTTTCATGTTGATCCATCCCCAGAAGATTCATCTGCTTCCTCTTCGGACGAATCTTCGCTAGACGAACTTACCCTGACGAGTCTCCTTGGAAGATGATATTGTCTGCGTCAGTTAAGAGCCGGGATATGTCGAATGTGAAGTTTTTCAACATTTCCCAAGCCTTCCTGCCTTTCTCCTCTAATCCTTTGTCAGCCATAGAGCTCATCCCTTCGCTAGCCCATACACCGATAGACTCTATGCGTTTTGTCAGGAGCTCTGCCTTATTGCGCCATTTGTCTTTTTCTTTGTTCTTTGCTTCGACCAAACTTTGCTTCTTCACTATTTTCTCTCGTGCCTTTGCCAGTTGTTTGTGTAGCCTCTTGCACTCAGATTCTAATTCATCAGCATTTCTTTTCCTTTTTCTTGTTGCTTTTGGTTGAACCGCTTTTGCTATGTCTTTCCTGAGCCAGTCTGGGTAATCTTCATCATAGCCTGCGTCAAACCTGTCTCGTCCAATAGTCTCGATTCCCATTCGTTGCCTTTCTTTCCAAAGTTCTATTATCCAATCTTTGAATGGTATCACTCCTCCGAAAATATCCGCTTTGAAACTTCTGATGTCCGCAATTTGGGGTACAATCTGCTTTCTCCCCGCTTGTCTAAGTGCCCTTAAAGGAGTGTATGGGTAAACTCCTCTAAAGCCCACTAAGATGAGAAATGAGTCTCTTACGGATCGTGTGATTACTGTTGTGCCGGGAAAGTAATCAAACATCCATTGTATGTTTTCAGATGTCAATTGAGAGAGTTTGTGGTGCCAGCCTTCGGTTGTTATTGGTCGGCCCTACTTTTCAAGAGTAGTGTCCATGCGGGCGGTATGAGTCAAGATGTAGTTTTCTCTTGGTATGGAGTGGAAGCCTTGGTCTGTGAAGTTCTTCTTGTGCAAATGCTCCATCAACCAAATTTGTAAAAGCAGATTGCAACCTTCAAAGAAAACAGCTCCCTTCTTGCATCTTTCTAAAGCTCGGTACATCTCTGCAACAATCATCGGTACCAAAGTGTATGTCTTGTTAATGTCTTTGAGTAAGGTATCAGCAATTGAGACCATACAAACATCAACTCGTCCTTTGTGCTGTGGAAAGACGACGATCCCTAAAAAGCTGGTGACAAAAGCAAGTACCCTTCGTTCTTGCCAATCTGCCTGGTCAATGTTGAAATAGCCTTCCGATTTCTGAAATGCTTCTTCATACCCAAATTTGATGTAGAGGGAAGTCAGAGAAATTCCCGACTGCCTTATATTGTCTGTGCATAACTCGGGCTTAAACCCTACCATTTCGAAGAACTCCTCGGGTGCAATGTTCTTAGGCATCAAGATTTCTTCACTTTCAAATGGTAATTGGGTTAACCCGCCTATTTCTTCCAGTAATGGTGTCAGCTCTACGTTCCCAAAGTGAAAAATTGCTCGGTCCGCATCCCAATAGTGTACTGCTGCTTCTACTATCCCTTTTACTGCCGTGTGCTCCATTAGTGAAATCAGGTTCCCCAACACTACTTTAACTCGGTCTTGTTGATCTATGCTTAAGTTTCCCCACCAATCTCTTAGCAACTGAGGGACTTCAACAACCATGTCAAATGTTCTAGTGGCCATGATCTTTTGGAAAAGGTGAAGGACGATAGGAAAAGGAAGAAGAAAATGCCTAAATTTTGGTTGTAAGCAAACGATTAACGTATGGCACGAGCTTTTGAAAGTGATGCAGTATGAAATATGAAGAGAAGTGTCGTTATAGATTGAGAACCCTTTAGACACTTTAGAAGGAAATTGCTAATGGACTTTTAACAAACCACGGATGGCAAGTCTTTATATAATGCCTAAATGATAAATGCGCATTATGTGTCATCCCGTCTATCAAACGGTCATTTCTACTTCATATTGGGCCTTTAATGCCTTTTCGGTTACCCTTTGTGCGTTTGAATAGCATTGAATACAGAATGATTCCAACCGCTTAGGAATAAACAGTCGTTTCTGATTCAGTTTCGACTTTGATGCCTCTTGGGTTACTATTTGTGCCTTTGAATGGCATTGAATGCATAATAATTCCCATAAACGGTCTACATTTGCACGTTCAATCCTTTAAGTATATGCCAATGAATCATGTTTAACAGTTTTAAGGCCAAAACCCGTTCAAATTATTTGAACAAGTTGGCTTATTGGACTTGAGAATAAGTCGACTAATGATATGTCATGATGCATGATTCCTAGCATTACTACTAAAGAATGGAGTTAGCTAGACCGAGTTTTATTATCCTCCCAAGCGGACAACTCAGGAGCGGGAACGTCTTGGACCAAATAGGTTCCGAGTTGTTCCTCCTAAAAGGAGACTTTTGTGAGGGAAGAGGTGGTCGTAACCACCGCACGATTTAGAAACTTGCCAGGAGCGGCGGAAGGTATGCATGATATGTACAATTTTTTAAAAAAATGCACAAGTTTTGAAAGAAATGCATGTCTTGTAAAATGATGCACACATATTGAAGTATTTCGTAAAATGATTTTAGAAGGATAAGAACAAAACAAATGCGTTAGTTTCAAAAATAGGATTAATATAAACTAGACAATATTAAAAATCATGAAAAAGAAAAAATGCACATATTAATATTTTACAAAATAAGTTTTTAAAAGGGATAACAAAACGAACGCACATTAGTTTTGAAAAATAGAGTTAATAGAAACTAGACAATATTAAAATAAAAAAAATTAAATCAAGTGAAATTGTTTTTTAAAAAGATTTATCAATTTTATAGAAAGGGTGCACATATTGAAGCATTTCAAAAATGATTTTAAAAATGAGTAAAAAGAGAAAACGAAACAAACAAGTTAGTTTTAAAAAATAGGATCATGGAAACTAGACAAAAAGAATTATGAAGTAAAATTGTATAAAAGAAAAAGATTTTGCAAAATTTATGAAAGATTAGAAAATAGTAGAAGTGTTGGACGCTTTGTAAGAACCTTCCAAGAGTGGGTTTACTAGACAGGAACATGGTTCCCCCAGGCGGACAACCAAGGGGTGGGAACGTTTGGAATTGTTGGTTGTACCACGGACCAACTTATCCCAACCGTCCCTCCTAAAGGGTTTTTTGAGAGTGAAACGGCCGTGAGATCCACGTAACCGTTTATGGTGTGTGCAAGTGTAAAAATTTCCAGGAGTGGAGGAAATATAAACAAAATAACAATTACAGATAATAAAGAAAATGCAAACGAAGTAGAAAGCTAAACTTCAAACCTGCAAAAGAAAAAGAAAGAAATATTAGTTTTGAGAAATAACGAAAATAAATGCAAAGAATCCCAATTAAAAGTCCGTTATGGTTAGAACCTTGAAATTCCCCAGCGGAGTCGCCATTCTGTCGACGCCCATTTTTTCCGAACCCTTAAGGGTTCGAAATTGGCTCGATTTATTGGGACTCGCGGGTAAAAACTTGGAGTCGCCACCTAACATATTTTTTAACTAGGCGTATTAGGGCACCTATTTTATTTCTAGCCAATTTTACAATTATCTCTGAAACTTAGTCTACAAACCAGAATTTCTAGTTAAGAGGTTCAGGTTAACTCGAGAGGAAGGGGTTAGGCACCTCTCGAGCCCCACCAAATGTGGTTACCGGCCGGACTTCATGTTGGGATTCAAAACAAGTAGTTAAGCAAATAAACTGATTAAAAGAAGATTTAAATACTATGTGTATTATACAAAAGATACGAGTTTGCTAATAGGCTACTTCTTTAGGGAATTAAATCTTACAAAATAAAGCAAATTAATCAGTTTATAAAAATAAATATTAAGTGAAGATAATAGCAAGTAGAAGTAGAAGTATTTTTTGGAAAGTCATTTTGAAGACATTTATCCAAGTGTGCCTCGCAAAAAAAAAAAAAAAAGATGAAGTTAAGTTAGTGAATAATAATAAAACAGTAATAGCAATAATAATGAATAAAAGGTCCTTTTCTTCTAAGTATTTTCTTCAAAACTATGCCGTCTTCTATCCGAATTTACCTTGCAAAATATAAGAAAAGAGTTAGTAAATAATAATATTGATAATAGTAGAAATACAATAATAATGCTAATAATAATAATATTAGTACATAATAATAATAATATTAGTACATAATAATAATAATAATGAAAATAATGATAATAATAATAATTTAAATATAATAATAATAATAGTTTTAAAATAAAGGGGAAGGAGATTTTTAAAAGTGTCGGCTCAGAATATGTATTGCGTCAAGAAGAGGTTAGGGATGTCGGTACGGCTGCAAACACGGAGCCAGTCGTGTTGCCATGCCAAGCACTTTCGATCCCACTACTCCGCTATCGCTTACTTTGCAAAATGATATGCATCGTCATCGCCTATTTGTTTTTCGTAGGGGCAAAAATCGTAGGGGCATTTGTGTGGGATGGGACGTGTATTAGGCCTCCAAATTGTCATCGGCCTAAGTGTAGTATCGTGTTCAAATCAGTCCCGAGGCCTCAATATATATAAATATATTTTTTCATTGGCCTGTACTGACATAGTGTAGCACTTTCCAGCATGATAATGTAGTGTTTAAAGGGGATCTGCTGAAACTTATTCAAAAGAAAAAAAAACGTCAGTAGCACTTCAATAAAAGCAATAGGCATAAAGATATCAATAACACATTAATATAGGGAGTCATCACAGATAGAGCAAGAAACGAGTAAACCCAATAGGATAAATGGGTCCAAAACAAATTAGATAACCCATATCCTCTCAGTCGCCTGCGAGAGAATCAATAACAGTGCACACTGATACGGCGAAGCATGGTTCGCCGGCGATGGCAACGGAGAAGACAAAATGAATTCTCCAGTGGGGAAACACAAGTGACAACGACGGGCCACCAGATTTAGCAAAAATAAATTGTCACAAATCAGAGCAGCGAGCAACAGAGAATTCCAGTCATGAACAGAACCATCGCCAGCTGGATCTCCGGTGAACGGGTCACTGGTGAAACGGGCGACGGAGGAGTGGCACCGACCAGACTGGTGGCGCCACTGCAACTCCACCACTCTTCTTCAAATCTGAAATCGACAAAAACAGAAAAGCGAGGGTCGCCAGTGATGGTGACTAGTGACGTCACTAGTCCCGATTTCCAAGTCCCAATCCCGATCTCCTTCCGTTTCTACTGTTTTGGTTCTGATTTTGTATGGGTTTGTGTATTATTGTGTGGTGTATATGTATATACTCTGTGCTTTTGTGGGTCTCGAAAATGGTGTTTGAAAAGGTTTTTGGTGGTGATGTATGTAATAGAGAGAGCTACTGATGAGGGTGTTTGGTGTGTAGTTGCAGGGTGTGTGTTGTGAGGAAGAAAGCAGGAGAAGGTGCCCCTGCCTGTGTGTCTCGGTTTGCATATATAACAAAATAGAGAAGAGAGTGACGTTGGTGATTGAGCAAAATTAAAGGAGAGCAAAATTGAAGGAGCAAAATCTGGTGGGACTGCTGATTGATTTGGAAATTAGGAAGACAAGATGTTGGAACTAATTTTAGGGAATTTTGTAATCTCTTTAAAGTTCTGAAGCTAAAATGATATTTGGACAAGAAAAGAAAAATGATACTTTGGGATTGTTTTATTCAAAATAAATAAGAGGAAAAAGAAAGTATATGACATAACTTAATTCAAAATTTAGGGAATATATTTGGTTAGGTATTTGGTTTAGGTTCAAAGGAATTATTTGTTTTAAAATACAATGTCTTAAAAGGGAGATTTAATAAAAGAATAATTGTAAAAATTCTAGTTTAAAAGAATTCTAACTCAATAAATATGGAACGGAAAATTGAACTGGATATTTAATTAAAGGTGCGGGGTAAAAAAATTAAAATAAGATATAAATAAATTATATATAGAAGAGAAAAAAAATGCACATATCAAACAATTGGGGTCAACTTAAGTTAAATACATATAAATATTCACAAATAATTATAAAACTTTATTTTTTGCAGTAAATTACACAAATAGCCACAGTTTCACAAATAACCTAAATGATGCAAGTTACATAATATAATCACAATTAAAAATATATAATGCATAAATAAGGATAACGCACGTAAATGCATGCCTTCTAATGCGAATTTGCTCAAACAGTTAAACTGCACCTTTAAGTTAAATTATGGCCAATTATACGAAAAGGAGGGACAAAATTGGGTGTCAACAGGAGCCAGGTAATTAGGGACCGAAGGGGAATACCTGCTCCATCTCAGAGGTCAGATGTCCAACAAAAGGTTAACCCGACAACAATAGGGCTTTTCCATTATGATAAGAAAAAGATAGAATAAATTACGCAAAAATGATTGCGGTTGAGGCTTTACCCTTTATTTATTTTTATTGTATTGGTTTTGTTTGTTATATTCAAACAATATACAATCCATATTTAATGGTTTCCAAAAAATTATTGTTAGAAGTGATATTATTAAATTTAAATTTGAAACCATATTTGCATTATTTATTTTATCACTTTGATACAAGAGTTTGTCTTACTATTGATATTGGTCATTCAATTAATATTTATGATTATTTAACTATTACACGTCATTTGATAGCCCCTAATTGGGTAATGCAAAATGTATTTAGCATATAGATGCGTTGATGAACCACACAAGGAATTATTTATTTCTCAAAAAGTATAAAAAATTTATAGGATATATAGAATTAGTGATAAAATTTTAAGTATAATTGTAGATAATGCTACAAATAATGAAATTGCTATTAGAAATTAAAAACTATTATTTAATCCCCTTTTGATGAGTTATTTTATGTTAGATCTGCATGTCATAATTATATTTTAGTCGTACAAGATGACCTTAAATTATTTGACTTAATTATTAATAAACTAAAAGTAGCTATTGCTTATATTTTTAGAATCAAAAGCCAAGCTACAATAAGAGATTGGGATACGACGTGTACAAATTTAAATCTTCCTGTTTTGAGAGTTCCAACAACTAGGTGGAACACTTTATATAAAGTATTGTCTGTTGTTCACTAATATAGAGAACCTATTTCATCAATCGTTAATGCTCATGTTAGTAAGGACTATCATCTTAACGCTGGGATTGGGTACTTGTTGCTCATCTTTTTGCATTTTATAAAAAAAATTGGCTGGCTACTAAAGAATTTTTTGGTCAGTATTATCATACTTTTCCTATCATGTTATATTATATCGCTGGAATATTGAAGTAACTTAAAGAATATGAGGCATATCCTCCTTATGAAAAAACTGTGTTAGAAATGACAGACAAATTTTAAATTTTTTTTTTCTATTCCCTCTCATCATTACATAACTTCTGTGTGGTATCCTTCTTTTAAACATAAAGTAATTAAATCGCGTATTAGAGAGAACTATGCAAATTTAAAAGTTACTACTAATAGAATTCTAAGTGTAGATGAGGTATGTCTACAGGTATATACAGTTCTCTGTACATTTATGCAAAATATAAAGTTTGGTTAGACACTACTATACAACTGCACCCATACAATCTAGCTCTAGCATTTCAACTCAACTGGGTAAAAAGCCTGTGGAGATGAACACTTTTGCCTCCCCTAATGAAAGGTTAATTCATGGCCAGTTCGATTATGAGGAAATCAATGAGCTCCAAATTTATTTACTTCATGTTCCAAATAAACTTGCACAATTTGGAAGTGATCAGTTGTTGCAATACTGGAAGGATCAAGAACCACAATCTCCAACTCTTTGAAAAATAGTTCGAGATGTATTAACAATTCAAGCTTCATCAGTTAGCTCAGGAAGTATTTTTCGTCAAGGGAGATTACAAATTGATGACCACCACACTTATTGAAGGAAAAAGTATTAGAGACCGCAATTTTATTCAGAGAATGGATCAGATCGGAGTGAAGAAACTTTAAAATGCCAGAAGATTATGAAAAAAAATACATAATATCTTAACATAATTTTATCATGCGAAAGCGAAGGGAGTCAAGCTAACAAAGAAGAAGAATAAGAGCAATCAGTTCCTCAGGAAGAGCCTACTGAAGTCATAAAAAAATTGAGATTTAGAAGAATGTAATTTTCCAAGAAAAAATATTACAAGTTTGAAGTTTCAATCAAAATTTTACTATATAATTTGCAACACTTCAAATTTCTTCAAAAAAAATATCTTTATGCCTTGGATTTTTCCGTAAGTCTGTTTTTAATTTCCTTGATATTATCCCAAAAAAACAAAAAATCTCGATACCGCACCAGTTCAGACCAGAATGTTATCCGGCCTTAAGTGGAACCACTGCCGATTCCAATTTGGCATATAATTTTCCCACCGATATGACCGGATAGGCCGAATACACTGGGGGTTAATGTAAAATCTTCCACCAGAATCGGACCGGTAGACATCCTTAGTATTATTCCACTAGTGGAGTCTGGGGAGGATTGGGTGTAAGGAGACCTTACCCCTATCTTGAGTGAGATGGAGAGATGGAGAGATGGTTTCCGATATACCCTCAAATAAATGTTTAATCTATGTATCCTGACTAGAGCGACTAGAGCTGCTATTTTGCAAAGTTCTGATGATGATATTGGTTAACTTAGGTTGAATAAAGCCTGCAAGAGTAAAATTACATTGCATTTACTTTACCTTTAAGGATAATTTATAGCCATGCAAATATTTATGCTTATTTTAGATTATATATGTCAAAAGAATTCCTTTTATACCAAGTTAAATCATCTCATTCTTTTTGGAACAGAAAAGGTATATATTTTTTCCTCATACAAGTTAAAAACAATAATAATTTTCAAACTATATCTCTAAGAAAGGATATTGTTCAAGAGATTGGGCGGCATTTTGATTTTATTAGATTAATTCTTGGGTTTTCTTGGTGGATAATATGGAGATGACTTATATGTCAGAGTTTTGTGATGCCATCAATTGTTCTAGGACTTTACAATTAATGTCTTATTAGCATCATAAGGATATATTTTCAATTTTAATTTGTACAACGTAGAAAGAATCTTTACCCAAATTTTCTTTCAAACTTTATTTTTAGTTCAAACTTTAAAAAAGATTATTTAGTTTCATGAATGATCACTTAACTTTCACTTTATTACGCAATTGTTATTAAACCTTTTTTTTCAAACAAAAATGTCACTCACGATACAAAAGTATCAGGAAAAGTTGGAAAACTATATTTTCTATGATACTTGAGCCTGTTTGGTCAGATTGTCAAAATCAACTTAATTTGAAAAATAATTTAGAGCAAAAGTACCTTTGAAAAAAGTACTTTGATAGAATAGCAATTTGTGTTTGGTCAAATCATATAAAAAGTATTTTTGTTAGTAATTTGTATCAAATAAATATTTAAAATATATTTTTAACGTCAAATTACGAAAAAGAATAGGAATATAAGTTGCTTCCTTTCTTTTTACATGTTTATTCTTGTCCTTAAAACTCAAAAGCACTTTTTCTTTTTGTAGAGCTACATTTTTCAACTTCTTTTTAAAAGCTAAAAAATAGTTTTTGCTTCTATTCAAAAACACTTATTTTTTACCAAAAGCTTTGCCAAACATCTTCATTATTAAAAATAAATATTTTTTTATGAAAAATAAGCATTTTAACCTTTCAGAAGGTTGGCCAAACAGGTCAAAGTTGAGTGAGTTTTTTTATACAAAATATTTTTAAGTGTATTTCTCTGATACCTAAGCAAATTTAAGTGACTTTTTGTTACAAAAATCTGTTTAATTTTTATAACAATTAAGAAAATTTGAATATTTTTTTGGTTACAAAATATATTTAATAACTTTAATGAAATAAGATAAAAGTTGAATGACTATCAATGATATTAACTCAAAAAGTAATCCACACTGTTATCTGTTGCAACAATTGAATGTCCTCGGTACACCGATAAACAGCACCTATAGGCACTAGCAGAGTAAACAAGCTCATAGTACTTTTTTTACTTTTCTGGATTGAAATAATGTGCTTTCCTCATTCTTTCATTTCTTTCTCCCTTTTGGTAAGCGAAAATTAGGAAAAGCGACATAAAAGGTCGAGGTATATAACAAACTACTAACATTTTGAGGAAAAAGAATATAACAAACTATAGCATCTATAACAATGCGTACATGCTTTTCACCAATTCTTTAATCTTTTTGTTGGGTTGTTGTGATCTGTTATACTTTTGCCAAATAAAACCAATAGTCCAAAAATGGCATCATCGTCATCTAAAGTTTTAGAAGTGTGATAATTGTTGCAAAATTATCCATGTTATTTTTGACATAAAAGACAATCAACCACTTATCATTTGCTAATCAATGAAAAGATTCATCAACAATGTAATTGAAAAAGAAACGAAGGCTTATGTAATCTTAATGGTATTCATTTCAAAAGCGAAGTAGGTGTGCAGCTCCTTAAGATTGACAACAAAAATCGCTCGAGTACTTCAATTTAGACTTGTACGTATTGGCTCCTGTTCCTTGGGTAATCTTTCTCCATCATCTTTCTCATTTCTTAATTCAGGAGTCTACCTTGAAAAAGAACAAAAAGATAACCGCTTAAATAACTCATATATTTGGGAGAGATTATTAAATTGACACAAACTAATTATTCAAGGCTCTAACTTGAATGTTATCAATATTCCATTTACACAGGGAAAAAATTAACGGCTGTTTACATCAGGTAGCCCTTTTTTTGTAGACAGAATTTAAAAAATTATTGTATGCCTAGCCACCAAGAAAAAAATTAAGCTCCTCATCCTCCTTCTGTCCTTTAATTTATGATGATTTTCATTACCTAAAAATGGCTAAAGTTGTTTAAAGATCAGCCCTAAAAGTAGCTCTGATATCCATAATTCAAAGGGGAAAGTGCACGAAAGGCCATTTTTGCCACGGGTCTTTGGGCACAGGCCACCAAAACCAAAATATTTAGTTTGTAGCCACTTTTGCTTACAAGATAGAACTTCAGTCCAGAGGCTGAATTGAAGTTCAGTCCTTAAGAGATGGAATTTCAGTCCTGGGCCATATGGACTGAATTTCAATCCTTAAAGATGGAAGTTCAGTCCAGGGCCATATGGACTGAAGTTCAGTCCTTAAGAGATGGAACTTCAGTCCTTCAGTCCAGGGCCATATGGACTGAAGTTCAATCCTTAAAGATGGACTGAAGTTCCTCCTTAAGAGATAGGAACTTCAGTCTAGGGGCCGTATGGACTGAACTTCAGTCAATGAACAGAACTTAAGTCAATGTTTACTTAGTAAAAGGCCCAAAAGTGGCCTCTAGTGTAAGACCAAAGAAAATAGTGGCCTCAAACCAAATACCGGTGTTAAAAGTGGCTGCTGGGCGAAATTTTTACTAATTCAAAAAGGAATTTTTACACAAAAATACAATTTTAGAACTTAATTACCAAACATAGCAACATTTTAGCAAAATAACCCTATATAGAGGAAAACACAAGTTAATTACAAACATAGCGAAAACATAGCAATATTTTCCCATAACATACCAAACCCTTACATTCTTCCTCCTATTTCCCCCACTGTCACTTTTGCTCCTCCCATTTCCCCCTATTTCACTTTTCCTCCCACCATTTCCCCAATTTTACTTTTACTCCTTCTATTTTCCTCAATTTAACTTTTCCTCCCATCATTTCCCCTCAATTTCACTTTTACTCATCCTATTTCCCCCAATTTCACGTTTTCTCATCTCATCCTCACTGTATCTCGTTGTATCTCAGTGTATCTCGATGTTTCTCAACTACCAACTATCTCGTATCTCATTGTATCTCAACTACCAACTATCTCGTATCTAACCGTATCTCGCCTACCAACCACATCGTATCTCATTGTATCTCAACTACCAACAACATCGTATCTCGTTGTATCTCACCGTATCTCAACTACCAACTACCTCGTGTCTAACCGTATCTTGCCTCAACGACATCGTATCTCATTGTATCTCAACTACCTCGTATCTAACCGTATCTGCCTACCAACCACATCGTATTTCATTGTATCTCAACTACCAACCACCTCGTATGTAACCGTATCTCGCCTACCAACTACATCGTATCTCACTGTATCTCAACTACCAACCACATCGTATCTCGTTGTATCTCACCGTATCTCAACTACCAACCACCTCGTATAACCGTATCTCGCCTACCAACTACATCGTATCTCACTATATCTCAACTACCAACCACATCGTATCTCGTTGTATCTCACCGTATCTCAACTACCGACCACCTCGTATCTAACCGTATCTCGCCTACCAACTACATCGTATCTCACTGTATCTCAACTACCAACCACCTCGTATCCAACCGTATCTCGCCTACCAACCACATCGTATCTCATTGTATCTCACTGTATCTTAACTACCAATCACCTCGTATCTCACCTACCAACCACATCGTATCATTGTATCTCAACTACCAACCACCTCGTATCTAACTGTATCTCGTTGTATCTTACTGTATCTCGATGTTTCTAAACTATTCCACCTTTTTTGCAATGTTTCACATTATTTTTTACATTTTATTTCGGACTTTGTCACTAGCTATTTTAAACTGTTTTAGCGCTGTTTCTACACTATTTTTGCTCCGTATCGAACCGTATCAAACTGTCTCTACACCATTTCAGGTTGTGTTCAGCACTGTATCATACTGTTTCTGCACCGTTTCAGGTTGTGTTCAGCACTGTATCCAACTGTTTTTGCACCGTTTTCAGTGCCATTTCTGACTGTTTCAAACCCACATGAGCCGCGCGGATCAAAATCTCCTTATATAACTGGAGAGGTCGTGTTAGTATCAAAAAGTGAATGTGAAATAAAAAAGTATAAGTCTGACAACCACCCTATTTTGGAAAGGATAATTCGTTTCTTTTTCTATTGTACTTTTAAATATTAAATCAACTTAATATAAACATCTTTAGTGGATAAATACAAACCAAACCAATTAGTTTAACACTGAAGATTAGTATGGTCATTGCTCTGATCAAGCTTTCACAAGATGCCAAATGCTTTACTATGACAAACTCTTTCAGAGTAAAATGTTAATCTTGAAAACAAGTCATTTTTCCCTGTCCATAAGCTCATATGCTTAATAAACTTCACGAATTAAGTTTTGGCATGTTAAGGAATACACATTAAATTCATCACATCTACTGGCGCTTGAGGAAAGAAGCTAGTCTCTTGAGCCTGCCAATACGATTTTCTAAATCCACTAAATCTGAAAAGTTACTTTCAAAGGCAGAGCCAGTTCTTCCCTCTTTCAAATCTGCGCGAAGGTGTTGATGGAACATCTGATGCTAAAGAACGATGAAGCGATGGTAGTTCAGTGGTGAGAATGGTGATGGATAATACAGTGTGGCGACGGGGTTGGTGGTGGCGCCATTGATGAAACTAATCGTGGATGAAAAAGACGAAATAAATTTGACTTCGATTCAATAATTCACCTTGACATTTGTACTGTGTTTCCGCTGGTATAGAATTTAGAAGTGAAAAATCAAAGTGTCGGGTTGGGTAGTATGTTTGGATCTGAGAGATGGGAATGAGGGAGGCGGCTGGTTTGTTTGGGGAAGTGGAGAAAGTGTTTTAGGATTTTTCGGAAAGTGGGGTGTAAGTGTAATTGTAAAAAATAAAAATATGCTAAAAGAATATTGCAATGCCTTGTAATTTGAAAAGTATTGCTATGTTTTTGTAATTAAGGGGTCAATTTTGTATATTTATGTAAAAACCCCATTCAAAAAAAATTCACCGCATGCCCTCCATAAGGAGTGGTTTTACAAAATTACCCGCGCTAAGGAATGTTTTAGCAAAAAGCCCATATTTAGTTCGGAGCCAAGACTTCAAGGCAAAAATTTTGTAAGTCTTGGCAATTGGCTATACTTCAAGGGCAAGTATTGTTTTGCCAATACTTCAAGTTATATGGCGAGAATGCAGGGAAAACTGGAAGGGGCAAGTCTTGGCTTTTGTCAACACTTGCCGTTTAAGTGTTGGAAAATCGAGCAGGGGTCAATAGCAAGACTTGCCTATTGCCAATACTTGAAGGGATAAGTGTTGAAAAGCGAAAAAATATAACGGTAAGTCTTGGCCCCGGATTTTTTTCATTAAATCTTAACGGGGGCATTTTTGCAAACCATTTGTTAGCGCGGGAAAAAAGGCAAACCATTACTTCCCGTATCATATTTTTGCAAATGAGCCCATCCAAAGGAAATTTACACAAAAAGTACAATTTTGAAAAGTTTTTTTACAAAACATAGAGATATTTTTGCACAATTATTCAATATAGAGGAAAAGAGAATTTAATTACAAAACATAACAAATTAGGGTAAAACATAGCAAAAGATAAAAAAAAAAAAAAAAAAGAATTTTTACATAAAAGTACAAGTTTTAGAAGTTATTTACAAAACATAGCAATATTTTAATAAAATTACCCATTATAGAGGAAAGGAGAAGTTAATTACAAACATAGCAAAAACATAGCAATATTTTCCCATACCATACCAAATCATTACATTCTTCCTCCTATTTCCCCCACTATCACGTTTGCTCCTCCCATTTCCCCCTATTTTACTTTTCCTCCCACCATTTCTCCCTATTTCACTTTTCCTCCCACCATTTCTCCAATTTCACTTTTACTCCTTCCATTTCCCCAATTTTACTTTTCCTCATCCCATCATCACTGTATCTCGTTGTATCTCACTGTATCTCGATGTTTCTCAACTACCAACTACCTCGTATCTCATTGTATCTCAACTACCAACCACCTCGTATCTAACCGTATCTCCCCTACCAACCACATCGTATCTCAACTACCAACTACATCGTATCTCGATGTATCTCATTGTATCTCAACTACCAACCACATCGTATCTAACCGTATCTCGCCTATCAACCACATCGTATCTCATTGTATCTCAACTACCAACTACCTCGTATCTAACCGTATCTCGCCTATCAACCACATTGTATCTCATAGTATCTCAACTACTAACCACCTCGTATCTAACCGTATCTCGCCTACCAACCACATCGTATCTCATTGTATCTCACTGTATCTCAACTACCAACCACCTCGTATCTAACTGTATCTCGCCTACCAACCACATCATATCTCATTGTATCTCAACTACGAACCACCTCGTATCTAACTGTATCTCGCCTACCAACCACATCGTATCTCATTGTATCTAAACTACCAACCGCATCGTATCTCGTTATATCTCATTGTATCTCAACTACCAACCACCTCGTATCTCGCCTACCAACCACATCGTATCTCATTGTATCTCATTGTATCTCAACTACCAACCACCTTGTATCTAACCGTATCTCGCCTACCAACCACATCGTATCTCATTGTATCTCAACTAACAACCACCTTGTATCTAACCGTATCTCGCCTACCAACCACATCGTATCTCAACTACCAACTACCTCGTATCTAACTGTATCTCGCCTACCAACCACATCATATCTCATTGTATCTCAACTACAACCACCTCGTATCTAACCGTATCTCGCCTACCAACTACATCGTATCTCATTGTATCTCAACTACCAACCACATCGTATCTCATTGTATCTTACTGTATCCAACTACCAACCACCTCGTATCTATTTCTAAACTGTTTTAGCATTTGTTTCATCCCATTTGTGCATTGTTTCTCACTGTTTCTAAACTGTTTCAACCTTTTTGTGTTGTTTCACATTATTTTTTATATTTTGTTACGGACTTTTTAACTAGCTGTTCAGACTGTTTCAACGTTATATCTCACTATCTCTTCACTATTTTTGTTCCGTATCAAACTGTATCTCACTGTATCTACGCTGTTTCAGGACCGTTTCAGCATCGTTTCAGGTGGTTTTGCACCATATCTAACTATTCTAGACTGTATCTAGTTGTTTCTAGACTGTTTTAGCATTTGTTTCATCCCATTTGTGCGTTGTTTCACACTGTTTCTAAACTATTTCACCTTTTTTGCATTGTTTCACATTATTTTTTACATTTTATTTTAGACTTTTTTCACTAGCTATTTTACACTGTGTTTATCTCGCTGTATCTACACTATTTTACTCCGTATCTAATTGTACCTAACTGTATATCGCTGTATCTCAGCTTAAATTTGGTTAGAAGCTTTATCAATTTGGTATCTACTAAAAGAAAAGTCCAAAAAAGGAGCTATGTTGTGGCGAAACGGACCATCCGAAGCCGCACTTCTTTCTTTTTCATGTACACTAGTAGTAATAAAATATAATACTCTCTCTCTCTCTTCATATATTTTTTTTCTGCGAACTCAGTAAACTAGTTACATCACTCCTAATATTTTTAAAGATCCTATTGGTTCATATTTAAAAAAATCCCAGCTTGATAAAATTGGGAAAAAATGTACTAATCTTTTTTATTTTTACTTTTCACAGAACCCAAATTGGGAAATAAAGTTGAAGAAAAGGAGCAGGCTTGGACACTGTGATTGTAAACAATCATGGCCGTTGATGAGAATTGTTCGTGATGGGCGATGACTGGAATTCTGATACACCGGGTCGGGTTACCAAACGTGAGATGGTTCGTGATGGGCGTTGATGATACCGTCTTCTTTACAGACAACTTAGTCACTATGTTAGCAGAGTACGACCACCGGAAAATGTACTACATCAGCGAAAACGCCGAGAGCGTCGAGTAGAATGTGATACACGCTTACGATATGGCGTTTGGTGGCGGCGGATTTGCCATTAGTTATCCGCTCGCAGCGGAGTTCGTCCGAATAATGTACAACTTTTTCAACCGGTATTTCAATTTCTACGGGTCGAATCAGTGGGTATGGGCAGGCTAGGTGTCTCCCTCACAAGAGAAATGTGTCTGCAACAGTAAGAAGTGTCTTGATTGTTGTGAAATATGCTAGGAAAAGTATTTTTATCTCTTGTAATTTGAAAAATATTGCTATTTTTTTGTAATATAAGGGTGTATATTTGTATATATATGTAAAAACCCCTAAAAAAAATCTCAGCCTCCTTTTCCCATTTCACTCTCTCTTCTCCACCACCATCACTGCCACTACCACCACCGCCACCTCTCTTCTCCCAATCTTGTCGCCATCATCGTCTCCTTATAGAACCCTGATCATCTGTGTTAGATCCAAATTTTATAAGTAACCAAAAAAATGGATGAAGAGTATTACATAATAGTGTTAGGAACTGGCCTCAAGGAATGCATCCTTACTGGTCCTCTCTGTTGATGGTCTCAAGGTTCATTTCTTCATGTTTCACTTTTTTTATTAGCTTAATTATGATTTTTGATCTACTATTACGTTTTTCCGGATCAATTTCTTTCTTTTGCTGCAATTTTTCGTATCTTCAACCGTTTTATACTTTCAATGGATCTAGATTCCAGTATATTCCTAATTTACTGCAATACTAGCCTAATGAGTTTCACATGTGCTCAACATATTAGAAATTTATATTGCCCCTGCTTCATCCATTTTATAGTGAAGATATGGTTTTTAGGTTTAAAAATGATATTTCTCGATAAAGATAAAGATGTGGTATTTTTCAATAAGATTTGGTGTTTTCGATAAAGATGTGGCATTTTCCAATGAAGAAATTGTGTTTTTCGGTCAAATCTTCTACGTTTTAGTTCAGATCTATTATTTTTCTTCTTTTTTATTCTATTGTATCAACGTTGTATCAAAATCGTATCTGCATTGTATCTATTATTTCCAATGTATCATTTTTGTATCTTAGTGTATTATTTCAATTATTTCTTCGTCGTCTTCTTATTTTAATGTATCTACATGGTTTCTACAGTGTTTCTACACTGTTATTCCACACTATTTTCTAGTGTTATGTTGTAAACATTTTTACTAACATTTCTATAATATTTTTATATGTTTTCTAATTTGTTTCTACCTAATTCTACATCGTTTCTATTATTTTTGGTGTTTCTATCTATACTGTTTCACACTATTTTTGCACTTTTCACATTGTTTCAATATTGTTTCTGAAACGACCTCGGTCAGTCGTTTCGGAAGTTAGGACTCCGATTGGCGTGCCGATAATTTTAAAATATTCGTAATATCCATTATGACCTGTCTGTAAAATTTGAGCTAAATCAGACCTCGTTTGGTAGACATCGGAAGAAGGTTTCAGTTTTTATTGTCGATAAATATTAAAAAGAGATTTTCGAGCTCAGTTTTGGCGAATGAGCTCCGATTCGAAATTCGAAAGCATTTTTAGGTTCGTATGATTATTTGTGACTTTTGTGAACTTTCGAAAGTGAATTTCGATGTTGTTCGGCTAGTTTCTGCTAAAATGCCGAAAGTTAAATAATTTGACATTTTTCCATTTAATTTGCATATTGAGTTTCGGGAGTCCGATTTGAGATCTGTCTTAGCAATTATGCAATATATATTTTTTATAACTGGTATGCAAAAGTTGGAATTATTTCGAATATCGTAGGGTACCGTTTTAATTTTTACCGTAGCAGTAAATTTTAAAGGAAAAAGAAAAAAAATGAAGAAAAGACAAAAAAGGAAAAGAAGACAAAAGTGATGGCGGCTGGATGAGCTTAAAGCTCAATTATAAGCTCAAAATTGAGAGAAACAGAGAAAATGAACAGAAACAGAGAAACACGAGAAACAGAGATGACACAGCGAGAAAAATGCAAGAAAATAAGAAAAGAGCCGGGAAAATAGTAGAATTTTTACCCCAAAACATTCAGGTAATGATCTTAATGCATTATTTGAGTTTACTACGTGTGTTTGAATATATTTTAACGGTAAAACTTGAAATATTAGACATCGTTTTAATAAGTTCAATTAATAGTTTAAAGGGTCAAATGGACCCCGATAATGGAATTGATTATATATTCGTACTCAGAGAGTTATGGGCAACATATAAATGTAATTTATTTAGGGTTTGGTTATGCGACCTTAAACCCTGTACATAGACCTGGCCTGCGTATTGCGTATGCGAATAGGGTATCAGGTTCCTAACCGGATTGCCCTAAGATATGAGGAATGAAGCCTTTAGCCTAAATTGATATATTTTTCTGCTTATTGAATAGAGTGGGATCGTTTGGCAAGGAAACCAAAGGATAAAGCGGTTGTTGATTAGCCGTACTAACTTTTGGAAGAGGTAAGTGTTTATATCCATTTCTTTGGAGGCACCTGGCCTCGTGGATTTTCTACCACGTATTCCTTACGTGTGTAGCTGCCAATAGGCGTACTCATTACGCCTTAGCTTTGGATTTACATTATATATTATATGTTACGTCCTGTTGTTGGTATTACATTGAGGATTTGAGTATTGTACTCTGGCTGTGATTTGGCATCTACTCCACGGCTGTCGATGAGAGTCCCGCGCCGGTGAAGGGTTATTATTACATTACATTGGATTCATACGCATTATATGTCATTCATATGCATTACATTGCATCATATTGAGGGTAGGAGGATTCTGCCCTCGGAGCAGGAGGATTCCGCTCCATTGCATCATATTGAGGGTAGGAGGATTCCGCCCTCGGAGCAGGAGGATTCCGCTCCATTCATTTGGCACATGTAACTCTTTGCATCACATTTCATTTCACTTCATTTCATTTCATCTCAATTCATACCATTGTGTAGACTTGCGGTACATGACTAATGTTCTGCTTATATGTGCATTGCTTATTTGTTGATATGTTTCTGGCTCGCATTCCTGGTTGAGTTTATGGTTCCATACGTGTTTCCGGTTATTATCTAGCTCTGCCTTTTTATAATTTAAATAAGAGGAATTTGGTTTATCTGTTTCTTCTCTCTGGCTAGCTATCTTATTCTTTGAGGTGGCTAGTCTGCCTCACTTATTGAGTCCTTTTGACTCACCTTGTTTGTTGTTTGTTTTTGTCTATCTATTTCGTGTCGGCAGGTTCGCTCCAGGATTGAGTTCGCCACGTTGTAAAGGAGCGAAGACGACTTCAGCTGTCAGGGTGGGCCAGCTTTTATTCCGGATGGCCACCAGTTTTATGTTTATTATTTCAGTTGCATTTTGCTCCCTTCAGGAGGTATTTTTCTTCTTCTGTACTCTTAGATGTCTAGTCTGGATAGCCCTAAACCTAGTATGTTGGGTAGTCAGCTGTAATTTCTTTTGTACAACTTAGAGGTATCAGTATGTCTGTGCTTCTATTTCTAAGTCTTGTTCCTATTTATGAATTGAATTATATTTATTTTCCTAATTTAATTGGCAAGGGTTCGCCCGATGGGTCTAGCGGAGGATGTCGGGTGCCCGCACAGCCTAGTCGGATTTCGGGTCGTGTCAGTTGGTATCAGAGCCCGGTTTAGAGTCTATCTAGACTAAGACAGTGTCTAGTAGAGTCTCGCTGATGGGTACGTAGACGTCCGTACTTATCTACGAGGGACTATGATGGCATTTAGGAAGTTTCACTTCCTTCTTTTCTGATCGTGCGTCGGTCTAGGATGCGAAAGTATTTTCGCTAATTCGTTCGTGGTAATTGTGAACCATCGTGTGAAAAATCAGCAAACGGTGTGAGTTCAAGATGAAGTAACCTAGCATGGGGCTAGAGCCACTAAAGCCTCGAGAGTTTTTTATCGTGCTGACGATCTAGTTACAGAGGTCCCAGCTGTGCCAGCTCACGATGGGCAAGGGAGTAGGGCCTTGTGGTTCCCTTGGCTCTCTATGATGCTTTTACGAGAATCTTAGCGACGCAAATACCTCAAGAACCTATTATTCGCTTGGCAGCTTATCAGGTTGCCGCATATAGAGACGTTCGGTCTCAGGGAGCTCCTGTTCCAGTCCCTGATGTTGCCTCAGTAAATTATGTTCCAGAAGCAGCATTTGTTGTGTGTCTCTAGTTATCCTGGCTGGTTAGTTAGCCTGAGTAATGGCTCGGTCCGAGTATCCGAAGAGGTTGTATTATTTTACGCGGTTGAACCTTCCGATATTCTTAAGCAATGCATCAGGTAAACCTCGTGATTTTTTTTTTAAAATAAAATAATGTCAGCGTATCCTTCAGGCTCTTGATTATATCAAGCGGTATGGTGTTGATTATTCTTTTTTCCAGTTTCAAGGTCCAGCCCGGGATTGGTGGACCACTCTCTTATTAGCTAACTTGGTTCGATTTTTCTTCTAGATTCGTAGAAAAGTTCCTTTCGAGTAGCGAGCGAGATGAAAAGTGTTTCCAGTTTGAGTGGATTGGACAGGGTAGCCTGTCGGTTAGCCTGTTGGTGTTTCAGAATGTGAGATTGAATTCTATAGAATGGCTGAATATGCATTAGAACTAGTCCATGAGCCTTTAGAGAGATTCAAAGATTTATTGATGACCTTTCTCCTTCCTTGAGATCCCAGATGGCTCGAAAAATTGAGGTTGGGACTTCATTTGATATCGTTGTTGATATTGCTCAAAGGTATTAGGCATACCATAAGTTACGGGGGAAGAGTTAGAGCGGGAGAGCAAGAGATCCTGTGGCCCTAGTGGGTAACCATGGTACCTCATTTGGAGGTAAAAGTTCTGGTTATTTTGGGAGGTCACCTTCCAGGTTATCTGAGCTTGTGTTACGTGATTCTTAGAGTGCACCAATAGCTCGTCAAGATCAGAATCAGTCTTTTCTTTATAGCTATCAACAATCTTTCCAGCTTCCACTTTTCAGCGAAAAGGGGGTATCACTGTCGTGAATCTGGCTATTCTTTGAGGATTTTCCCTTACTCCGACAAGTTAGCAGTCGTCCTTTCTCTCGTCATCAGGCACCTGCACAGTCGCAGAAAATTTCATATAGATCTTAATTAACCAGAGATATGCCCTCATTCGATAGAGGTCGAGAGCGTGGTGGTAGTGATTCTTCTAGAAGTAATTATCAGGGTAGCGGCTCGGCTCAGCCGCAGAGGCAGTTCTATGAACTACCAGTTTGGCAGGATGCTGAGGCATCCGATGTAGTAGACTCTTGTATTTCTTCTTCCCTTAAATGTGAGTAAGATTTGATTCTTCTGATCGGTCTGAACTTCGTTTATCTTACCATGTTTCCATGGTCTCCTGGGATGTTGTTTCTATTAAGAATCAGTTGCGGTAGAGGGGTGAGCTTCTGATATGATTTATTCCTGGTATTTATGATGACCCTACTAGTTTATCTGGTTTAACTGTGAGAGATTTGTGAGTGAGTATCGGTATTGTCTGCCTGGCATCTTGTTGTGCCACTTTCTATTATTATATCAAATCAGTTTACCTCTCTTCTCGGAATTTTATGTTGGTAGGATAATGGGATCCTAATTCTTCACCATCAGCAAGTGTTATCGTTTCTTCCAGTGTAAAGTGATTAGTAAGTAATATTCGATCTACGTATCTCCTCTTGGTTCAAAACTCTAGTAAAGTCATGTTATCCTATGAGCTTTTCTGGGTTATAAAAGGGTTTCTGGTAAATTGTCAAAGTTTCCTTCTTATTGGGAGGTCAAATTGGCATGGATGTTGTTCTATAGAGCTCATTTAATATCTGTTTCTTTAATTGCGATTCTTGAGCTACTTTGACTCGTAAGTAGTCTAGCTTTGGTAGCCAAGCAAATAAGAAGATGAGCTTCCTGAAGCTCTAATTATTTCTATCATCGGTGCATTTCCATTTCTTCTTCGTCCGGCACTAGTGAGCTTAGGCAGTTGGTAGCCGCTTGTGATGCTCCCTGTGTTGAGCCAGAGTACGTGTTATTGTAGCCGGGTAAGCATATTACTCCCTCCGTCCCAATTTATGTGGCACCATTTCCTTTTTTTGTTTGTCCCAAAATAAGTGGCACCTTTCCTTATTTGACAACTATTTAATGCACTATCTCTATTTTACCCTTGTTGGGCCCTACATACTTTTAAACCTACCAACAACTTTTATATTACTCAAATCTTTTCTCTCTTACTTTTTCAAGGGTAAAATTGACACTTAACAAGGTCAACCTCTATTTTCTTAAACTCTGTGCCCGGTCAAATGGTGCCACATAAATTGGGGCGGAGGGAGTATTATTTTTCAAGGCTTCTAAGGGTAATAGAAGTACCATCCATCAGGCGGTGGTGTTTACAGAAAAGGTATGGAGTTATGAACTCGAGAGTTGCAGCTGTTTGGCAACTCGAAAGGGTAGTTTGGTAGCTTAGGTCTGCCTACGTTCGACTTTTAGCTAAATCTTCTTTAGTCCAGCAGACTATGCGGGGATGGTTATTCCTATTCAAATAGCTGCATGAGTTTATGCTTTAAGTGGAGGAGTCTTCCTCCAACTACTGAATGGTAATACTAAATCTTTAAGGTGTTGATACCACTTTTGTCACGACCCAACCTAGGGCCACGACACTAACCCACTATTAATCTATTAATGTCAGAGATAAGCTGACAACCTGATCATATATATACATACCTATCTGCTGAAAGCATAAAGTCTGGAAAGACGACACGACTTTAACTTGCTGGCAATTAGAATACTGAGCCGCAAGTTCTGCTATGTCACACTTCATTCCGTCCCACCAGTAAATCTGCTTAAGATCATGGTACATCTTAGTCGAACCTTGATGAACAATGTATTTGGAATAATGTGCCTCTATCATAATCTGTCCACGTAAATCTGCAACATCAGAAACACAAAGTCTATCTTTATACATGAGAATACCGTCAGTAGTAACCCTGTATTGTGACTCCAGTTTTCCTCTGGTTATCTGTCTGTATTCAACTAGAACTGGATCCTCATACTGACGCTGTTATACTTCATGAAAATTTAGAGTTAAAGGTCTAATGCAGCTTGTCGTCCATCCATCATTGGCATATCTCCTTCACACCTCAACTCTTTGAGAAGTTACTTTAGTGTTATAAGTCCACATGTAATCAACTTTGTTGCTGGTATTCTGCCTCAGCTCATGGTCCAACTATATATTTCACTTTTTCAAGTCATAATACTTCCAATTCAAAGACAATACCCTGAAGTAGATGTTTAGTCTGAAGATCATTCCTGGTTTGCATCATATTATCCAGTAATATTTGCATGATCCTTATCCTTATATGATAGACCCTATTCAGATGAACCTTTGACATACGTTAGGATATGAGTAACTACATTCCCACAAGGAGCTCGCGGAACAATACTAACATCAACTGAGATGTTGCATAGTGCGTTCGTAAAAATGATATAGCTTGCATCAAATCTTCTATAGTGTGTAATGACAAGGTACTTCAAAAGTTTCCCCTATTGCATCAAGCGTGAGCTAATTCTTAGTTCCATCGACCTGTTCTATATCGAAAGGTATATCGAAGAGGTGATTATCGGTTGAATCATGTTAACCCATTCAAAGTTCCGTGTATCTTTGTTTCAAAAATGTAGAACTCTCCTCTCGTGATCGAGGAAGGATCAGCTTAGTCAGAATAAGCTGGGCAATGGCATTATGATATTATCCAGATATGTTTATTTTCAAGAGTTATGCGTGTTATAATTCTGATCCTGTAATCAAGAAATAATACCCGTGGAGTAGCTCATGAAGGTCGCAAAGTTCTCTTGTTATCTGCATGATTCTTGCTTTAGACTTAGGCTCGTTCGAGGACGAACGAGAGTTTAAGTGGAGGCAATTGAAACGACCTCGGTTAGTCGTTTCGGAAGTTAGGACTCCGATTGGCGTGCCGATAATTTTAAAATATTCGTAATGTCCATTATGACCTGTCTGTAAAATTTGAGCTAAATCAGACCTCGTTTGGTAGGCATCGGAAGAAGGTTTCAGTTTTTATTGTCGATAAATATTAAAAAGAGATTTTCGAGCTCGGTTTTGGCGAATGAGCTCCGATTCGAAATTCAAAAGCGCCGTTAGGTTCATATGATTATTTGTGACTTTTGTGAACTTTCGAAAGTGAATTTCGATGTTGTTCGGCTAGTTTCCGCTAAAATGCCGAAAGTTAAATAATTTGACCTTTTTCCATTTAATTTGCATATTGAGTTTCGGGAGTCCGATTTGAGATCCGTCTTAGCAAGTATGTAATATATATTTTTTATAACTGGTGTGCAAAAGTTGGAATTATTTCGAATATCGTAGGGTACCGTTTTAATTTTTACCGTAGCAGTAAATTTTAAAGAAAAAAAAAATGGAGAAAACACAAAAAAGGAAAAGAAGACAAAAGTGATGGCGGCTGGATGAGCTTAAAGCTCAATTATAAGCTCAAAATTGAGAGAAACAGAGAAACACGAGAAACAGAGATGACACAGCGAGAAAAATGCCAGAAAATAAGAAAAGAGCCGGGAAAATAGTAGAATTTTTACCCCTAAACATTCAGGTAATGATCTTAATGCATTATTTGAGTTTACTACGTGTGTTTGAATATATTTTAACGGTAAAACTTGAAATATTAGACATCGTTTTAATAAGTTCAATTAATAGTTTAAAGGGTCAAATGGACCCCGATAATGGAATTGATTATATATTCGTACTCAGAGAGTTATGGGCAACATATAAATGTAATTTCTTTAGGGTTTGGTTATGCGACCTTAAACCCTCTACATAGACCTGGCCTGCGTATTGCGTATGTGAATAGGGTATCAAGTTCCTAACCGGATTGCCCTAAGATATGAGGAATGAAGCCTTTAACCTAAATTGATATATTTTTCTGCTTATTGAATAGAGTGGGATCGTTTGGCAAGGAAACCAAAGGATAAAGCGGTTGTTGATTAGCCGTACTAACTTTTGGAAGAGGTAAGTGTTTATATCCATTTGTTTGAAGGCACCTGGCCTCGTGGATTTTCTACCACGTATTCCTTACGTGTGTAGCTGCCGATAGGCATACTAATTACGCCTTAGCTTTGGATTTACATTATATATTATATGTTACGTCCTGTTGTTGGTATTGCATTGAGGATCTGAGTATTGTACTCTGGCTGTGAGTTGACATCTACTCCCCAGCTGTCGATGAGAGTCCCGTGCCGGTGAAGGGTTATTATTACATCACATTGCATTCATACGCATTATATGTCATTCATATGCATTACATTGGATCATATTGAGGGTAGGAGGATTCCGCCCTCGGAGCAGGAGGATTCCGCTCCATTGCATCATATTGAAGGTAGGAGGATTCCGCCCTCGGAGCAGGAGGATTCTGCTCCATTGCATCATATTGAGGGTAGGAGGATTCTGCCCTCGGAGCAGGAGGATTCCGCTCCATTCATTTGGCACATATGACCCTTTGCATCAAATTTCATTTTACTTCATTTCATTTCATCTCAATTCATACCATTGTGTAGACTTGCGGTACATGACTAATGTTCTGCTTATATGTGCATTGCTTATTTGTTGATATGTTTCTGGCTCGCATTCCTGGTTGAGTTTATGGTTCCATACGTGTTTCCGGTTATTATCTAGCTCTGCCTTTTTATAATTTAAATAAGAGGAATTTGGTTTATCTGTTTCTTCTCCCTGGCTAGCTATCTTATTCTTTGAGGTGGCTAGTCTGCCTCACTTATTGAGTCCTTTTGACTCACCCTTGTTTGTTGTTTGTTTTTGTCTATCTATTTCGTTTCGGCAGGTTCGCTCCAGGATTGAGTTCGCCACGTTGTAAAGGAGCGAAGACGACTTCAGCTGTCAGGGTGAGCCAGCTTTTATTCCGGATGGCCACCAGTTTTATGTTTATTATTTCAGTTGCATTTTGCTCCCTTCAGGAGGTATTTGTCTTCTTCTGTACTCTTACATGTCTAGTCTGGATAGCCCTAAACCTAGTATGTTGGGTAGTCAGCTATAATTTCTTTTATACAGCTTAGAGGTATCAGTATGTCTGTGCTTCTTTTTCTAAGTCATGTTCCTATTTATGAATTGAATTATATTTATTTTCCTAATTTAATTGGCAAGGGTTCGCCCGACGGGTCTAGGGGAGGATGTCGGGTGCCTGCACGGCCTAGCCGGATTCCGGGTCGTGTCAGTTTCATACTGTTTCTGCGTTGTTTCTAAACTATTTCACCCAGTTTTTGTGTTGTTTCACACTGTTTCAACACTTTTATTTCAGAGTATTTCAACGTTGTTTCAGACTATTTCAGCGCTGTTTCTATAAATTTTTTGGCGATTTTTTTGGCCAGCCGGTGGTAGTGGTGATGGAAGGCAGTAGGGGGAGGGGGGAACATGGGGTGAGATGTGAGGTGGATGTTAGGTCTTCCAATTTCTAGTTGTTTGTAGCAACTTGTATATAAAAGAATAATGTTATGTTTTGTAATATCAATAATATTATTATTTTTTTTTTGTAATTAAAGCTTCAAAATTATATATAAATATAAATACTCTAAATTCAAAATAGAGCTCCTTATTTGATTATCCTATTAGCAAGTCATATTTTTCTTTGCAAAGCTGAGGTCCCTTTAGTTTGCACGGAAATAAAACAAATAAAACGAGTAGCTCTAAAAATACTTACCAAAGTATTTTGAAAGCTCAAGTTAGGGTCAAAGTAAGTGTCCTCCTAAATATCCACCTAGCCACCCAATATTGAAAAGGTCTACTGCTTCTGGGCAAAATGTATACATCTGCAGGAGTGCAGGTCCTATTAGGCGGAGTCTAGAACTCATCTTGTCAAAATAATGGGCCAAGAGGATTTACCAAACAAAACATAAAACAAAAAAGTTTGTTTGGCACCGGGGTATTTTAAATTTGGTTAAGCATGGCCCTCCAATTTCGTGTTGCAGTTATTATTGCTAATAGATTTTATTTTTTTTAAAGAATAATCCAGATTCATATCCAGAAATCTTGCTTGGGGTAAAATGTTCCCTAATAAACCATCTTTAATTCCTTAAGCTCAAACTTATAACATATAGTCAATGATGAAATGTACTTATCATACAAGGATAAGATTAGTAATATGGAGATTGATAATGCAATGATTTGTAAATACGAATACTTTTTTTGTTAAATGTTTGGTTTATTATACTAAATTAGATATATAAGTTATTCTTTAAAATATCTATTAATTTTTTAAATCAAAAAGCAATCTTTTCAATTATAACCTTGTGTTTGATTTTGTCTTCTCGTAAAAAGGCAGTGTTAGCTTTGTACTTTCATAGTGTTTATCCCTGTATAAGTTATACAAAAATTAGTTATTCCATATATGTGATGAAATAAAATAACACACCAATTAGTATACGCAAATTAGTTATACTTAATTTGAAATGACAATTAAATATTGGGTGAAAATCATTTACACCCCTTAATTTTGCTCTAAAAATCAAACTCCTTCCTCAACTATGAACAATAATTATTCTCTCCCCTTCATCGTATACAATATCTATTTTGCCCTTGATATTTTATTACCATTTGGTGTATTTTTATATTATTATATAATTATTTAACTAAAATATTCCACCTATAATTTAAATAATATTTTATGTTACTATAGTAATATGAGTTCATACATATTATGTGAATAGTATAACCTTTTTATGAAATTTTTATAAATATAACTAGCTTGCTTGCATTCTCGAAACGGTAGCTTCCGCTACCTTCCTGCCTACTGAAATTTATGTGAATGATCGTGAAGTCATTTTTATAATTGTTATTTTATTATTAAGTGCACTAACGGTGTATATATATCATAATCTCTCTCTCTTTCCTCCCCTTCCCTCGGCGTATGCATATATTTATTTAAACATTCTATCTTATTCTCTATTTTGTATATGAATTTCAAGTCCTGATTATTGTAAACAAGATTATAACTTAAAAGTCACTGAAGTATAATATATGATATTTTGGATTGTTGGAAAATTTAGCGCTATTTTCAGTATTTTTTTTATGTATTGGATGCATTTAGTATATAATTTTGAAGTTCACTCTATTTCATTCTTCAATTGTGTGATAGACTAATAATTTTGAGTGTTGATTTCTTTTAAAAATATATGATATAAATAAATTATTTTTAATCTAACTTCATATATTGAGTTCAGTTATTTCATTATTGACGTCGTAATTATTAACATATGCCCGATTATTTTCATTACTCTTTCTTCATATGAAAATAATATTTATTCATGTTATAGACTAGTCAACAATATATAATAAAAAAATATCATCATATTAAAAAAAAGTGTGATAATTTAGAGGGTAGAGTAGGTATTTTAAAAAACTATTTGAGGAAAAGGGTGGAGAATGATTATTTTTCATAGTTGAGGGAGGAGTTTGATTTTTAAAACATAGTTGGGGGTGTAAATCATTTTCACCCATTAAATATTATATAAACCAATACCAATCTCATCACATGGATTATTTGAGCTTATACAACAAATGAAACGTGCTCATAATGTTTATCCTAACTAAAACATACTTAAACAGCATTTAAGAAGATTTTCAGATCTATGACACAACAATAAATATTCATGCACAAATGAAAATCTTACATTAAGGTCGAATATGTATAGACATCAAAATTGTACCTGTCAATTGTTCTCTTTTCTTGGATCATCCATCATGGAAAATTCTCATCTTTACTCTCGCCACAATATTTAATGAGACATAAAGGTGCATATAGTCTAAACTATTTTTCTTTTTCACCCTAAAAAATTTCTTTTGTAAAATGAAAAAAAAAAAAAAGATTTACCAAAAATCTATAGTCCTAAGACAATAAAACTTCTCATCTAGAACAAACTGGCTCTTCCATAATAGTCTCCAAAGAAGGTTTCCTTGATCTACATGACAACCTATACTTATTCAATTCTTGTACCACCGGAAACCCTTCAACCTGATCTGAATTCCGGCCACTTGCGTTGACTTCCGGCGTTGACTCCGTCACTGATGACATCTCCGGCGATACCTTAACATTATTTGCTCCAGATATACGTTTAGCAGCAGAATTAGCAGCCATTAAAAGAACAGTCATATCAGCTGCTGTGACAACTGAATTCACTCTCTTCATTGGAAACATTATGTAAACATTTCCAAACTCTAAGTCTTCATCAGCAGATAAAGCTGAAAATCTACGACCAATATTTAAAGAACTTGAGTTTACTAAGAAGTTGTTTGGATTCTCTAACATGAGTTCTGCTGCCTTTATTGGTTCACGAAATTGTCTAATTTCTCCACCTGGTAGAACAACTCTTGCTGCTTTTGAATTCCTTATTGTTGGTATAATAGTGCATGAAGTAAAGTTTCCCATTTTTGTTACAACTATAGGCTTTCAGACGTGTCGAACACTCAATATAATTTACGATATCAATTATACGTCCTAGGAACTGACGATAAATATTATGGAATGTAAAAAATTTCTTGAAAGAAGAGGAGAGAAAGATGATTCTAACTTGTACAATTTCGCTTATGTTTGTATGTGTGAATGGGTGCTTATATATATAGAACTATGAGAAAAGGGCCACGGAGTGAGAAGAATAGTTATATTTTGGAATTCCCACGTTTGGAGACTGTTGTGTCAAAGGTGTTGACGATATACACGCAATTGAAAAGGAAAAAGGGGAGGAATTGAGGAGAAGTTAATTTTAAGGTATAAAATTGAAGAGGGCGAGTGTGGGACTATACTCGATAAAGACCCGTGGGATTGTATTGACTAAATTCTGGATGATATTATTAATAGTCAAGTGGTGGAAGGCTTCTAAGCTTTCTATGCATTGTATCATTGGAGTCAAGGAAACCCCTTATAAGGAAGTGTTCTTGATTTCTATTTGTCATGTGATATGGTCAAAATATTAAGTCCAACTTACCAAAATAACTTTTAGCGTAGATTACCTTCGAATTTTGTTACTTTAATAGGATGTCACTTTAATAACATAAATTCTGACCACTTGATGTTATTGATCTCACTTGATGTTGTTAAATCTTAGTTATTATGAATAAGTGTTGGTAGTTATCTTTTAGATGATAAAATTTACACTGTCAAAATATTAAGTCAAACTTATCAAAATAACATTTTGAGTAGATTACTTTGGATTTTGTTACTTTGGAAAATTACGCAAAAATGCAAGTTAGGGATATTTTTAATATAATATAGGGACATTTTTAGACAATTATAAAATATATTGGAAATGAGAACATATTTACAAAACATAGCAGAAAAAAAAAACTCTATGCAAGATAATCCTAGACAAAAAATCTCTAACCTCCTCCTCCCACTTTTTCCATTTCCCTCTCTCTCCCCCCTCTTGCCACCTCCTCATCTGGCATCGGCCTTATATTCCCTCCACCATTGATCCATCGCCCCATGCTGCTCCTCCTACCATATTGCCGCATCACTCCTCCCATCTGACGTCGGCCTACTATTCCCTCCATCGTTTACGCTGCTCCTCCCGCTATGCCGCCGCATTGCTTCCAGCGGTGGCCTCTTATTCCCTCCACCGCTGTTCCATCGCCCACGCTGCTCCTCCCGCCATGCCGCCGCATCACTCCTCTCATCTGGCGTCGGCCTACTATTCCCTCCATGGCTTACGCTGCTCCTCCCGCTATGCCGCCGCATTGCTTCTCCTTTTTCAACGGTTATCCAGTAAAGATTTGGCCCTACTTATTTTTTTCTAACGCTTCTCCGACTCGCTCCACCATAGGATAATATAATTTTTTGGCATAAGAATTATTTCTCAAGTGTTGGCGATGTTGCTGGGTTGAGAGGTTTGCATTGCCAACAATAAAAATGACCTATTTAGGATAGATATTGATTTTTGTTTAGATTTGATACTTTTCTTTCAAATATGGCATTTACTAGTAAAGATCTTGTGCTTTTTGCTCAGTTTGATGTTATTCATTCAGATTTGATGTTTGCCGGTTAGATTTGATATTTTTCTGTTCAAATCAGTTGTTGTTCTAAATCACCAAAGTATCTATTGTATAAAATCTATATCTAGTGTGTCATTTTATTTCATTTATCTTTATCATCTCATTTTACTGTATACACTATTTCTACACTATATCTAGTGTATAATTTCATTTTTTTAAGGCAGAATACATAGATGGCCCCTCGAAGTTGTACCCAATTCCCACTTGAATATTCCAACTTTTTCAATGACCAACTAGACACCTCTAGTCGGCAGAGGTGTGTCTCTTGGACACTAGTACCAAGCAGACCTTACACGTGACTGTCACTCGCGGGTGACGTGGAAAATTAACAAATAAGATTATGCCATGTGTAATTTTGTTTAAAAAATAATTTACTTATAATTAAAAAAAATAAGTAAATCAAATCATTTCTCCAAGCTTCATCTTCTTCCTTACAAACCCCCTCCCCACCCACCACCCATCGCTCTCGCCACCTGCCACCATTTTCCCTCCACCTCCTCCCATTTCTTCCTCAATTTAAGTCTCCCACTTCTCCATGGCCACCATCTGAAAAGGCCATTTTCAAATCCTTCATTTCTTCTCCACTGATAAATTATCAAATTGGAGTAAACCCATCTTCAATTCCTTCACTACCATTTTAAAACAATAACGACCCCTCTCTCCCCGAAATTTACAACGTCGGGCTGAAGAAGTTTCTTTTAAAAAAATTGACAAATATGATGTAAATATCTAACGAATGAATATTGGTAGGTAAGAAATTCGAAAACCACCATTAATGGAGTTTAAGAGCTTAAAGAACACACAATTTGGTTTCTTTGAAAACCACCGTTAATCACTTCACCTCTTCCTCTCTCCACTTTCCTTCCTGAAATTTTTGGCATAACTGAATAGTGGGTTTAGTTATCGCTACGGATTTGGTCCTCTAAAACCATAAAGTTATAATCTTTTTACTAATTTTTGATATATTTTTGGAATCTTTGACAAATTTTTCTTGTGAGATTCGCTTGTTGGTATATAATTTGTTGCATTGTAAAGCAGATGCAAGAAATACTTGGAAGCCATAGAAACAAAAGGTTCTAAGTGTTTCTCTTGCCATGGAAACAAAGCTCTGTTTTCAGCATATACCAAGTTTTAATTTTTTACCTTCTTTTTTCTTTTCAAATTTAATGGTGGTGACGAAATAGTCTTACTAGTTGGTTGATGATTGGTGAATTTGCTGGCGGAAGGTGGTGGTGGGGTTATTGGAGAAGAAGGTGAAACAATTTAATCTTAAAAAAATAGAAAAAAGTCAAACATAAGGTAGTTCACGCGCTAAAATGTGGGTGCACTATACCTGATTTGCCATGTCATCATTATGTGTTCGCATAATACACTGAGGACGACTAGAGGTGTCTAGTTGGTCATTGGGGAAGTTGAAGTGTTCAAATGAGAATTGGGTACAACTTCGAGGGGCCATCTATGTATTCTGCCTTTTTTTAAACTTTAATGTATCTATTTTGTATCCAATGTATCATTTTATTTATTTCTTTGTTTCTCTTCTTATTTTGTTGTATTTTCATTGTATCAATTGTAT
The DNA here is from genome assembly GCA_037355625.1 of Petunia x hybrida. Classification (NCBI taxonomy): domain Eukaryota; kingdom Viridiplantae; phylum Streptophyta; class Magnoliopsida; order Solanales; family Solanaceae; genus Petunia; species Petunia x hybrida. Next base: position 3,894,620 of record JBBBVM010000063.1, on the reverse strand, counting down.
CAAAACTATATCTAGTGTGTCATTTCATATATTTCTTCTTCTTCTTTATAGAATTTGCGTGTATCTAACTACATCGATTGTATCAATTGACACAAAATTAATTTGTAAGTATCAATTATGTCTGTTAGCGTATCAAACATGTATCTTTTACTTTTGCTTCTTTTTTACCTCTATGTATTAATATTAAGATTTTTTTAAAAGAAATTCATCGATGATAGGCTACCTGCGGCTGATCGGCAATAGACCCCCGACAGTAGATCGATGGTGATATCTGGGGAGGGGGTGCAGTAACAGGACAGGAGGGATGGTACGGAAAATCAAACCAATGGGTTTTTCTTGTTTTGTTTATTTGTGTAGAAAAAGTATAACAACAATAACAACGACATACCTAGTATAATCCCACAGTGGGAGTCTAGGGAGAGTGAGGTCTACAGATCTTACCTCTATCTTGAGTGAAGTAGAGAGACTATTTGCAATAGACCCTCATCTCAAGAAAAATTATTTCTGAAAACAAGTTTGGAAAAAAAATACGAGATTAAAAAGCTAAGATGAAATACCAAGGTAAAAAAGTAATGACAAAAAAATAATAAAGATAACTAGGGTTAATCAGAAAACAGTACTAATAGATGCGAAGAAAAAAAGTATTACTATGCTTTGTAAGATATACTTTATTGCTAATTATATGTGAGAGGAGTTGTTAGATTATGTATATATGTTATAAGCCTACTGTGATATGTCCAATATATACTTTATTGTTAGTTTTATATAAGGAAAGCTTGTACATTAGATATATGTGGTATTATAATATGTGTAGATTACTTTGGATATTGTTACTAAGAGAGTTGTATTGTAACTCAAAGGCATGGTTTCATTAATGAAAAATAATGAAGTATATATATACAAAGGAATCCTTGATTGAGGAGAAGTGTAAATCCTAAAAAAAGGAAAGAGGTAAACTATATCTAAATGTTCAAACTAATAAAGATAAAGGTTAAGCTAAAGCTATATCAACAAGGATAAGGATTACAAGATAGCTCTCTAATAGTTACAACACCTTCTTTTTATTCTTTACTTTGAATTTTGTTACAATATTATCACATTGTATAGTTAATATATACGAGCTAGAGATAAAACCAAACATACTTAGTAAAAGAAATACAAATATAAGGTAATACTGAAAACCATCAATTGAAGAAATTGGAGAAGGCCCCTAAACATCGGAGTAAACATACTCTAATGGAGAAGACGATTTTATTGAAGAAACATCAACGGGAAGTTTGTGCATTATATTGTATTTACAAGAATTGCAAAAGAATCTAGAGGAAGCAGAACTAGAAATATTCCAAGAGCCTAAAATGTCACGCAAGATAGGAGACGGCGGATGACCAAGGCGATTGTGCCAAGCTGCAGTAGAAAGGAGTTGGGCATGAAATGCTCTAGGCGAAGATGCAACTGTTGATGGCCACGGATAAAATCCATCTTTAGGCTTTCCCATTACCAGATGCTCCCCCGTCAGATAATCCTTCAGAGTATAAGAAGTAGGTGAGAATTCCATAGAAACATTATTTGATTTACATAATTGATAAACTGAAAATAAATTTTTTTTCATTTGTGGAACACATAGAACATTAGAAAGATGGAAGGGACGAGTAAGTGTTGGTAAAAAGAAGAACCAGAGTGTGTAACTTTTAAATTGTTACCATCGCCAATCATAACGTCGTCACCAGCACAATCTGAATGAAGAGATAAATTACGTAAATCACTGGTGATGTGATGGGAAGCACCAGAATCCAACGACCAATTTGTATATGCCAAAGGAGTTGTGTTTGCAACATTAGCTACTGATTTAGGAGTACCAGCTGGAGTAGCATTCGAAGAAGAAGTTGTGCCAGAGGTACCAAGCCAAGGAAAAGCATTCTTAAACTTCCTACATCGTTTGACCACATGACCTAGTTTATCACAGTATTGACAAGTTACTTGGGGTTTAGAGTTAAATCCTTATTGAGAGCCATCATTGCTTGATGATTTAGAGTAATGGTTGCTCCTGCAATTAGAAGAATTGCGTGTAGCAACATTAGCAGTAACAGGTGTACCAAGAACACTACTGTCACGCTGAAGATATTGTTCATAATCACATAACTTCTCATGTAACTTGTCAAAAGAAAAAGGTGTATCCCAAGTGTGAATTGAATCCGCAATGCCCCTGTACTCAGAAGGAAGTCCTTTAAAATATGTAAAGTAACATCATCCATAGTCAAGTTAGAACCAGCAGAGTTAAGAGTCATGACTAGCTGTTTAACATGTTGAAGATAGACGGACATCGACTGTGATCCCTTAGCAGCCCTTGATGAAGACTCTTTCAAACCAAGAATGCGACTCCAAAAGGGGCGTGCATACATAGTGTGCGATGTAGTCCAAACATCATAGTGGGTCTCTGCAGTGTTCACGAATGGAAGAACTTCAGCAGAATGAGTAGCTATAATAGCACTTCTCAACAATTGATCTTGACGGTACCAGTAATCAGATTGAAATTGATGTGTAGATGGCTGAACGGTCACAAAATGTGTGAAACCATATCCAATAAGAATGGAGTGCCACTGGGAGTACCACGTCTGATAGTTAGACGAGGTAAGTTTGATAAAAGTCTGTAGAGAAGAATTTATGCTAATTAGAGCCGATTGAGGGGAGGTATTTATACTTGGCTGTGAGGAAAGGATGGCAGAAGGAGTTGGATTTATTAATTATTGAATGAACTAGTCGGGAATGTTTCAAATAAGGGGTGTAATGAAGGAAGAGAATGATTATCAGAAAGTCCCAACAAGGGCTTTGTGCGTGGAGCAGCCATTGAAAAATTTGGTGTTGTCAATGATGGTGAATAGCCCAGCGAGGGAATGAGAGAAGGGTTGCTAGCGTAACTGGTGGAAATTAGAGGCGGGAAGTAGAAGTTCCAGTAAAGGAAAGGGGATGCGTTCCAACAAGAAGAGAAGGACGAAGTAGATTCTGATGCACTATTATGACTGGCAATAATAGTTGTAGTCGTAGGATCTGCAGTACATAGTGGAGGACCTTGGGTAGAAGAACTTACGTGGTGTCCCATGAGCTTGGTGAGGAAAAAACATGTATATAGGTAAGACGTGAGAAAGCCGCTAGGCAGTAGGCTCTAATACCATAAGAGAGTTGTACTGTAACTCAAAGGCCTGATTTCATTAATGAAAAACAATGAAGTGTATATATACAAAGGAATCCTTGATTGAGGAGAAGTGTAAATCCTGAAAAAAGGGAAGAGCTAAACTATATCTAATGTCAAATTAATAAAGATAAAGGTTAAGCTAAAGCTATATCAAGAAGGATAAGGATTACAAGATAGCTCTCTAATAGTTACAACACCTTCTTTTTATTCTTTATTTTGAATTTTGTTACAATATTATCACGTTGTATAGTTAATATATACGAGCTAGAGGTAAATCTTATATTAAAAAAGTGTAAGTTCGTGAAATAATTGGGTAACTGACAATATAAGGAAGTAGTTTAAGTGATGAAAGACTTAACTTCAACTATCGTCAAATAAGGATGTGGTTGTGATTTTATCTTACAATAAAAGGGTACGGTGTTAAACGTGTGCATGCATTTTAGACAAAAGAAGTATTTTGTTGACGCTCGATACAAAGTGACAAGAAACTGTCGACCCAAATTTCTTATGAAAGCAATACTTAAAACATCTAGATACTTGGCCTACTAAGTACTAATGGTAGTAACAAATTAAAAGAGCTGTGATAGGATGAACTCTGATCAAGAGAGTCAGGTTAAAAAAGATTTAGAAATTGGAATATGCTCATACTGCATTTAAACTCTTTTCTATTAGAGTTTCGTTGTATCATTGGTGGATATTAATCAAATAAGTTAAACCATGTATACTAGAGTGCATACTTCTAACATCCTTTAAACATATACATGCACAATACGAGAATGCAGTTTCGATTAATTCTAAATTTTCAAGATACATTATGGTCAACATCAATTTTGATTTCTCCAATAATTTTCTTTCTATTCCGGTATTCAGGAAAGGGAACAAGTAACACTGAACGCTTGGAAATTACGTAAAACTTAACAATAACAACTTCTAAGATAATGTGAAATCCTACACTTCCGCAGAACCATCTCTTGATCAACGTCAAGGATAAACACTTAATATATCTCAGAAAGCAATGGTGTCTTGTACTGTTTATAGCTGGAAAATGTGGACTTGATGTTTTCTATATATTGGAGTATATTTCCTGGGAATAGAAAAAAGATTAAGTTATATAGACAGAGGAAAAAAATTAACACTAGCAAGATAATATAAGATGGTATATTAGCTAGGTTACTTACTATTTGTATTTGGCTACTAGGTCACACTTATTTACTACTACTTAATATTTTTCATATAAACTTACATGTAATCATCTTATAAGTAACTTTACTGTATAAATATTTGTCAAGTTATCATCACACAAAACATAAACGTCAAAGAGAAAGAAGAATGTACCATTTTCAACCATGCCATTGAGAGTTTGCCCACTCAGATAATCAACATTTCGGTGGTCAATCATGCGCCCCCCACCCCCCCCCCCCCCGCCCTTCCCCCCAAAAAAAAAATACTTCAACGATTAGAATATTCTCTGGAGTACAAGCCATTTTGCAACATTTAAGTGGATTACAAATTAAACAACGATGATATGATTCCTATGATAATTCTTCACGTGTTTATATGAAATAAAAGAACCCTAGACCTTCGGTGTACCCTGCCTACTCTTTCCCGGCCTATTTATACGAGTTAATTTCACCGGTGGTCACTGAACTATCGTTTCATTACCGCAAAGTCATTTTTGTTTTATTTGTTACTCAAAAGTCACTCAACTTTGCTCCGGTCTACAACAAAGTCACTCAAGCCGGATTTTATTTAAAACTTGCCGGAAAAATGATGTGGCGTCATTAATTAAAAATAATTTTCTTAATTAATTTTTCATCTATTAATCTAATTACTTAAACCATTATTCTTATTGCCACATTATGCCAGGGAGCCACATTAGAAATATATTCAACTAACTGACTATTAACAAGACAATCTAGTTTAATAGGACATTTCAAAGAAGTAATCTTCAGTTAGTTTCCAACTGAGACCTACTGAGTTGTTATTGTCATTGTATTATCGTCAGGCACGTCATTTTTTTAAGGTTTTATATCTGTGTGTCAATTATTTTTTAATGCAGTAAGCAAAAGCAAGGACTGACCTATTAGAGTGTCATATCTTACATGAAGATACATAAATAAATATTTTATCAGTGAAAATTTTGAAATTTGATAAATACTATCTACCATATAATTGCTGGGGTACCAAGCAAACAACGAATAACCCAAAAAAATCGAAAGAAAAAAAAAACTGAGAAAAAATAAAAATAAAAATTCGACTTTGTTTGGTATCAGCTTGTTTGGATGGTTGTTATCAGTTGTACCGTATCATACTGTTACTATAAAATAATATTTGTATTAATTATTATTTTAAAATTTTATTGTATCATATCGTTAGTCCGTCGTTACATAATTATGAAGAGCCTATTTTATGTAACGATCGATTTGGTATGACCGCATCGTTACCGTGTCTTTTTTCTCTCTTCTTCCCCTTAATATTCTCATATATTACCATTTATCTTCTCTTTTTTATAGTGACTCTATCCCGTATCTTATTATTTTCTTGGCGATATTGTAAATTCATTCTTCATTTACTAGTATATTATATCATGAAACGACTGCAAACAATATAATCTATCAAAACGTTGAACTCAACAAAACATAAAGTACAATACAATAGATACATTATGAAACCATATACATAACAACAGTCCAAACAAGCTGTTATTTTGGTTTTAAAATTTTAAAAAATCGACATAACTAGTTTGATTTCATAAATGAAAAATCGAACCAAACCGATCTAAGCTCGTTCATTTTTATTCATTTCCCGTTCCTCATTTCCCTTTTTTGCATAACCAATTTGTCTAACATTACTCAATTTGATTAACTAATTAATTCAATACGAAAACAGAAACAAAGAGAAATGGTATTGGCATGAAATGTTTATGCACGACGCTGACGTAGTGAAATGTGTTTGGATTGGGTAGAATAAGAATAATGGGTTAAAGAATTAGATTAATAGATAAAAAATTAATTAAAAAAATTATTTTTAATTAATGACGCCACATCATTTTTTCGGCAAGTTTTAAATAAAATCCGGCTGAGTGACTTTATTGTAGATCGGAGCAAAGTTGAGTGACTTTTGGGTAACAAATGAAACAAAAGTGACTTTGCAGTAATGAAACGATAGTTCAGTGACCACCGGTGAAATTAACCCCTATTTATACTCAACTACAATCTATTCCCTTATAAGAAAAAGGGCCTCGGGCAAACTTCAATTGACAGCAGCTCCGTCCTAGCGAAGTAAAGTCTATGCCCCTATCACTTGACTTGTTGTTCCCTACTTTTAATAGAAGAATAAGAGCACATATCGAGTAGTTTTTTTTTAAAAGCCTGATGGTAGTTCTAAACTAGCTTTTGCTGACTACACTCGGATAGCGAGCATGCTTGTGTCGGTTTGGAATGGAAATTAGACTTCATTCACTTGATGGACTTTCTTTGGAAAGCCAATGAAAGCCTGAACAAGGTGGCGATACCTTTTCGGGTCAGGACTTATATATACATACACACACATATATACGGGGCTCACTCAATAACAATTCAGTTATTTAATTGTTTCTAGGTGTATAAAACTTTGGGCTGATTATATAAGTGTACAATCCTAAGCTCTAATTTATAAAAAATACTAATACTATATCACCTTACAAAATATAGCAATTTTTTTTTAACATACAATATACAAATTTCAATAAATCACAAAAATAAGGATCCTAGCTTAGCTTCTCTATAAACCCTAGTCGTCACTGCTGCTACTTCAACGCTGTCGTGCTTTTTTAATCTAGAAAAGTTAAATCAGATACTTCCAAAAATAAAATAAGCACAAACATATAAAATACAGTTGCATGCTTGAAAGAGTGTATTTGATCTTAGAAATTACATAAATATATATATAAATGAGGACGTAGAAATGTACACATATATTCACCACACATATAAGATACATAAGGATTTACAAAACAAAGTAGACATACAAAGATATTTAGGTGCACATCTACACTTTAAATACACATACACATACACTTACTTACCAGTACATACAAACTAGACATACAATGATTTATGTGCTATATCTACACTCGAAATTCAAATACAAATACACATACATACAAGAGATATACAAATATGTACAATTAGACATTGAAAAGATATACATGTATTGATGCACCAAAACATACATATACACGAATATAAAAAGTTATACATAAACATACACATATATATACCACATATAAGAAAATATTTTACCTTCAAATGACCATCAAACCACCACAGCCACCATCACAAACCACCATAACCATATACATAGAGAAAAGAAGGTGGAGGAAATGAGGAATGGGGGAAGGGAAGGGGGAGGGGAAGGGGGAAAGGGGGAGGAGGAGATATACGAAACGTGAGGGAATGAGCACGAGAGTGAACACCGCCGAGTTGAACAGCAAAATCAAGGTGACGACGAGCAGATTTGGTCACCGATCACCGAGTAAAAGATATGACCGGTAGAGGCTGGGTTGGGAGAGAGAGAGATTAGGGTTAGGTGTTAGAGAGAGAATATCCTATTTTGCCAAAAAATATATGTTTTTCAATAAATTTAAAAAGGCAAAATACATACTTTGCCACCTAAACTTGTCCCGAAAACACAATAACACACCCAAACTTTGCGGGCGACCTATCACCCCCCTTAACACGTTCGAAGTGATATTTATACAAACCTAAAGGATGACATGGCAGAGAGATAAATTAAAAGCGAGTGAAGATGTTAATTATTGAACAAATCCAATATGTGTCAACTTTTTCTTGGCTATTATATGAGCTAATTAGTCTTAATTATTTGGGAGTTCTTTTTTCTTTTTCTTTTCCTTTTCTTCACCAACTTATTTCTCTCTCCTCCTCTTTTTCTATCTCCACCACCGGAACACCATTCCCACCACCCACCGTCATCCAAAACCAAAAGATTAACGGAAGAAAGTAAACTTTTTGGCCCCCAAAATTGAATCTTGATCTAGCAACAGTAACCCACCCTCCTCCTGAAAACCCCGTGGCCATGCTCACAAACATATGCAGTACAACCGATGCTTCGTCACCGCAGTTGCTGGTTTTGGGAAAAAGAGAGGACCAAACTCATCAGAGAAATAAATGAGGAAATGAGTTCATCATTTAGGCGTATGAAGTTTGTTGAAGTTCAACACATTGATGTTTGCATTGTGTTGCTTCTGTTAACTTCATACCAAAAATGATAGAACTATAATACAATTGGTTTTGGTAGGATGAGTCGAACAGTATAAGCAAGAATTCAATTGGAAAAAAAAAATCTAGCAACAGTATGCTCCACATGATCAACTTCTGCAAACTAACTCCATTATTTTCCAAGTACCCATCTGTCAACCTATACATCTTCTCCAATTTCCCCTTTGACCCTGCTTTCCTCACAACCACCCCCCTCCTCCCATCACTAACCCCCACCACCACATCGTCATCGTCAATGTCTTCACGAAATATTTGCCTTCGAATTCGGCTACGACCTTTTGATTTTAAGCCTGATTAGTTTGAATACTCGGGTTTTTGAAGAAGCCCGATTTAGTTCTTGGCCCGAATGATGAAAAGGGTAGTGTCTAATGCATCGTCGTTTTGTACATTGATAGCGCTGGAGTTCGAGTTAGTTGTTTCAGTGATGGGTGGAGTTTGAGTTAGTTGTTTAAGCCTGATTATGTGTGTTAGATGGAAATGGAAGATGGTGAGTTGAATGGAGAAGAAAGAGAAAAAAAATGAAAATAAAAAGAAAGTGTAATGCATTGATAAATATTGTAAAAAAAAAAGTGAAAAAGAATTAAAATGTTGTTGTAGTTGATGTGGCCTAATAGTAGGGCGAGTGAGAAGCACCCCCTAAGATGCAAGTGGTTATATGTGTCTCAAGTATATATTAATACCACTTCGAACATATTAAGGGGGGTGATAGGTCGCCCGCAAAGTTTGGGTGTGTTATTGTGTTTTCGGGACAAGTTTAGGTGGTAAAGTATGTATTTTGCCAATTTAAAAATCTTGTTATGTTTCGAAACATTCTAAAAGTGTCAGTATATTGTATAATAAAAATCCTTAAAGGGTCACCTGACATAAAAATGTCTAATATGTACATCATATTTTCGGCAACAATACTTTGAAATGATACAAATTGAGCAAGACTAGAGAAAGTTAAAGCAAGACCTTGTCTTCATATTAAATTGAAAATACGGAGAAATTTCCTTTTTAACTTTTTGTCCTTCATCAAAAGTCATTTATTTAACTGTACATTAAAGGGCTGAAATACAGCTTTATTGATGGTTGATAAGCAATGACGTATTATTTGCAGTTAGAATGTGTGCGTGTGCGTGTGCGTGTGTGGGGGGGGGGGGGGGGGGGCAAATAAATTCATACTTGGTTGGATTTTCTTCTCGCCCCCTATACTTCTGGGAGTTTCATCTATACACTGCAACTTGATTAAAATTGATCTTTTAAATGCCTCCAGTGTTGTGTGTTCCTCACTCATGATAATCTATTTATTTCACTAATTAATTAAGAGATTTTTACATAAAAGTACAAGTTTTAGAAGTTATTTACAAAACATAGCAATATTTAGCAAAATAACCCATTATAGAGGAAATGAAAAGTTAATTACAAAACATAGCAAAAACAAGCAATATTTTCCCATAACATAGCAAACCCTTATATTTTTCCTCTTATTTCCCTCAATATCACCTTTCCTCCTCCCATTTCCCCAATTTTACTTTTCCTCTCACTGTTTTCCCCAATTTCACTTTTTATCCTCCCATTTCCCCCAATTTCACTTTTCCTCCCACCATTTCTCCCACTGTATCTAACTGTTTTTGCATCATTTCAGCACTATATCTGCACTGTTTCAAACTGTTTTTGCATCGTTTCAACACTGTATCTGAGCTGCTTCAAACTGTTTCTGCATTGTTTCAGCACTGTATCTGCGCTGTTATAAATTGTTTCTGCATCGTTTCAGCACTGTATCTACGTTGTTTCAAATTGTTTCTGCATTATTTCAGCACTGTATTTGCGCTGTTTTAAACTGTTTCTGCATCATTTCAGCATTGTATCAGCGCTGTATCATCATCGTTTCAGACTGTATCAGTCATTTCAGACTATTTTAATACCGTTTCAGACTGTTTCAGCATCGTTTCAGCCTGTTTAAACACAGTTTCAGACTGTTAAAACCGTTTCAGACTGTTTCAGCGCCGTTTCAGACTGTTTCAGTAGCCGTTTCAAACTGTCTTAGCGCTTTTCAAGTTGTTCCAAGTTGTTTCAGCGATGTTCACACCATACACATAAAAAAAAAAGGCAAATACACACACACACCCATACACAAATAGAAATAAAGAGACACACACAAATTAATGTAATAATTTTTGAAACAGATCGATAACCAAAAAAAATCCGTCATTAATTTCTTAATCGAAGCACGACATTTAGTCGTTGTAATATCATCTTGTACAACAATACAACCTCGAATAGGTCTAATTGGGTCCAAATCAACAGCGATAACTAGACTACCAACATGTACGACTGAGCAGCGGAAACACCAAGTACTGGACGACATTTATGGAGGAACCTGTACATAGATCAAAGAATAACGAACGAAGTAAAAATAATAGATCGCACACCCAAAAACCAAAGAAGCAAACAATTCTCCAAGAATTTGAAATGAACTGACCATCTTTATGGATCAACTGTGCTTTCGATTCTTTAGGAACATAACAATTATAAGGAAAAAATCTAGTCTAAAAAGAGAACTCTCATAGAAGGGTAATCACTCTTCAAGAAATTTCTTGAAAACGGCTGATGTTTGACCGTTCAAAGTTTGGAAAACAATAAAAATATCAATCCCTACATATAATAAAGTGGTAAACTTCACTATACAACACTCAAAAGGGCTTCTATAGCGTACACAAGATACAAAACGAAACTGAACTAACACGACTGAGAATGTTACATACTTTCTGGTAATCAACACCATACGATACACACACCATCAATCGGAAAAAGCCACTATAGATCGAAAAACCCACTACGGAATAAGATCCGACGGAGGTGATATGAAACTTGAATTTTCGGTAGCTCTAGCTGAGATCCGACGGTTCCAAGCGCAACTAGCAACAGCTTGTGTAAACCTAGAACGTGGCGAGGAATGAGGATGATGATGAAGTCGACGTCGCCAATACAGGTGGAAGAAGTCGCCGGAGAAGGTGACGTGGACGGTTTAACGTGGACCGGGATCTATAACGGTGGCCAGAGCTTCGACATCGTTTTTCAGTTCGGGATCTGCGGTGGTTGGTTAGCTTGTAGCGGTGTACGGCAGGGGTTGGGAGAAGTTTTATTTACTGAGGGGATTCAACTGGAATTGGAGAAATGAAGGATTGGGTTGGGTCAGGGTGGGTATTGGGTTGGACTTGCCTGATTTTTCATTAGTTGTTAGAAAAAATATTGATATGGATTGTAATTTGTAAAATGTTGCTATTTTTTTTTTTTTTGTAATATAGGGGTGTATGTTTGTATATATGTGTTAAAAACTCATTAATTAATACTTAAAAACGGGAGTTCACGTTATTCCTCAGGCTTCTTTAAGTGTTCTTCCTCCAGCTTTTATTTGTTTCCACCGGTCTGAATTTGTGAAGGGAGGTGGTGATGGCACAGAAAACGGACCAGGGGTGGCTTTGGGATGTTTGTCTTTTTCTTTTGTTATTTTACCTTTTTCATACTATTATTTTTTATCTTTATTTTGATTTTAGTCTTTCGTTTTTAATAAAATCACATATGACTCTCTGTTATGTGCGTTCATACCAAAAAAATTGTCCACCTCAACTAATTCAGTGCCACATAGGCTTGGACAATGTTCAGAGGCATTTAAAATGCATGGTTAAACGAGTGTAGGTTTCTAGATGAATCTTTGTTTACTAGAGGGGCGTGATGACAAAACGCAACAAGTGCCGGTGTTTATTTGATTATTCTTCCTATATAAATATAAGCTAAAAAGTCATCAAGTTGCACAAGTGACAAACTTATGACTTTATTTCAATTTATAAACTGTTTTGGAGTTTACTAAAATCGTTAAGAGTCTAACTAATATACTTCGATAATGTAAATTTTTTTTAAAAAAAAAATCGTCGACTAATTTAAAGTATATTACAAGTAAATTTTTAAGTATTTTTACTAATTTTTGTAATATTTAAACTTTAATTATGCCAATGATTTGATCAAGTCAGTGTCCTTTTATTGTCTAAAATACATACTATATGATAGTTTTTGCCATTGTAATTCTTGAAGATCAATTCTTCAATCGTGAGTGAATCATAGTCAATTTTCTAAGTTATATTAGCTATTTAAAAGGAGTATTAGGCATGAAAATACTAAAACTAGTAAGAATACTTAAAAATTTACTTATAATATATTTTAAATTAGTTGACGGTGCAAAAAAAAGAATTATATTATCGGTGTATATTAGTTAAACTCAACCGTTAATAGGAAAAAACTGCTTATAAGCTAATTTTACTAATTTATACACTTCCACAATTACTTTATGAATAATATTTGTTAGCTAATACTCCTGTTATAGTTTTAATTTTAATTTGCAAGGATGTTTTTTTTTTTTTTTTGCAATATATGAAGAGACAAATGAAATTAGGTTGTAACTACTATAATCTTTCATTTGTTTATATATTCAATTGTACAATTTTTCCCTCTTATCTTGTCCTTTATGGACACCTAACTAGCCCCAATTAGGCTATCCTCTTTATATATCTGTAACTTCATTTATTGAATAAACAAAATTATAAGACAAATTCTCAAGTAACAACTTAAATATCTCAAATATGTGGAGATAATAATTATACAAATTGGTTAAAATTTTCTACCAGAATCATGACCATCTAAGAAATTCAAAAGTCTTTTGTACAATGTGCCCAATTGATAGAAACAAAGACAATACATGAAAAAAAAAAAAACAATACATGAGAAACAAGAAAGGTGTGCCACGACAGACGAATGGTTGGTTCACCATTCTAGGAAATCTACTCCTCCGCCTCAAAACTGACTCGGTCCATCAATATGATATGCAAAAAGAATACTCCAATAACAAACAAGACCAAAAAAAACAAAAAAGAAATTGGGGTGGGTCTTGAGACTGAGCAAGTTGGATAGACAGTCTCCTAAGTCCTAAACAATAAATAGGTTAGCAGTCACAATATCATCGATGAAACAAATATTTAATTTCTCAAATTTCTTTTTTAATCAAGTCTGCATATCAAAAAAATATATCAAATCCGAATTTTAAAAGCTTTCCTAGTGTTTAAAACTAATATTTCCTAGACAATATTTTCGAAGCCGGTGTTTCCAAATCAGTGTATTACAGTCCAAAACCATATAGAATCACTTATATACAACAAACAACCACCAAATTTAATATTTACAAGGAATTACATTAATAGAGCATGTGTTAACAACAAATTCATAAGAAAAATACAGAATATAATCACAAGCCATGAAGATATGCTCAAAAGTATCAAAATCAGGTCGTGCGTCCACATATCTTATCCAAAACAGATAACCAGAAGGCAAGTCTATGCATTCTAATAGATAACCGGATCATGAGTCCAATGTCCAGATCATAATTCAGCTGAGGTATCAATACTTGGTCATGAATCCACGTGCATGAACCATAAATTAGGAGACCCAAGGACATTGAAGTATATGTGCGCTCGTACCATGCATATCTCAGAACCTAGGAATGTAGACGTATTCACCTTATTCTACCATCTAATAGAATACAAGAGCGTAGAAGTATGCATTCATCCGTATCATCTCACAAAACTCAAGGACATAGAAGTATGTGCTTGTTTATGCCAGATCATCGAGGCATAAACATATGTATGCTCATACAGATTCATAAAAGAAATTAAAGCATAATCAAGTACATGCTCAAACATATATTGAAATAGAGGCGTAATCAGTGTACGCTCACATAGGTACATGAATCAAGACAAGTAAATATATGCTCAGCAGAAAACAATGAAAACTAGAATCACAATTAAGTGTATGCTCAAACTGAAAATTGACTATTATACATAAACCTTGGGCCAAATTTATAGAAATATAAATCAATCAATTCGCATAGCTCTCATCAATTTTGGAACTTGAAAGTAGGCTATTAGTTACTTTCCCTTGGAAATACTATATACTCCCAAATAATTATTTAATGATATGGGCAAAATTGGAGACGTCATTAAATATTTTTTGATTTACTAAAAGTGAAAAATAAAAATAGAGATATTTTTCATTGAAAAGTGATAAATAAAAATGGACGGAGAAAGTAATACATAGTAGTATACTAGTGGGACAATGCCCATGCTGAGCATGGGCCCCAGGGGCGTAGGCACCCTATGCTAAGGGGTGTCACGGGACACCACTTCGCCTAAATTTTTTACTATATATATGTATGTAAATATATGAAAAAGTTATAATATTTAGGACAAATAAAAAAAAATGACACTGCTTGAAACACCATGACTCACCGGTTTAGTGGTTAAACACCTTTAGAAAGTCTAGAACTGTAAAAGTTTGAATCCTGCTTGTAACACAACTTAGCTTTATTATTAAAATTTTCAAGATTGAACCTTCGACCCTAAATTTTGTTTAGAAGTGACACTGCTTGTAAAAATTCTTGCGTTCGCCACTGATGGGCCCAATGACTGATTTAGTAATATGGACACTTATAAAAATACCCACAAAATCTTAAATAATTACAACCATTACCCACTACTTTTAAATATTACCCGACCTACCCACTAAACTATTTACCCACTTTACCCATCCAGACTTGTATACCATAGTTTATGCAGTATACCATAAAGGTATTCATATATAAGGTATAATAAAGGTATACAATAATAATTTATGCAGTATACCTTGATTGACTTGTTCTTTTTCCTATGAAAAACTTTTATAGCAATATGGCGGATATAAGTTATATAAGGCATCTAATAACGCATAGAAGAAAAGTAGATGCAAGCAAATCTGACAACATCAATGAATTGTTAACATGTAGCTTAGTTGAGCTATCCAAGTTTTTATCCTAGTATTATTAATATTTCTGAATATCTTTCTCACCTAGGAGAAAGTTCCACATTGATCAGAGAATATGTACCTCTTTAAATACTTTTGTCATTTTAATCACTTCTTGACGTTAAAATAACAGCAGTAAGACAGTGTATTAAAAGTTTACATATTGTGCAAAGCCCCAATCATATCTACCATGAAATCCACATCATTTACATAGGCTATACTCTGCCCAATAAGCTAATAAATAAGTACATTTCTGTTTTAGGTTATGCCTGTTGCTTCTTTTGCCTTCATAAATTTTATCATTTCTTTCCATCCAATTTGTCTTTGAAATGGCCATGGGAATAATGTTCTAAGGCGTGTATGTCTTCCTGTTGAGTCCATCTCTTCTCAAGCTATGCAAGATTTCCATAACAGGGCGATGTTAACATGTCCAAGATTGCAAAAACATGCTCCATATGTCTAGGTAGCCGAGTAGGTGTCTTGCAATGTATGAGAAAGAGACACGCGTCTTCAGGGTCATCATAATGAGGACATATGCTATAGAGTTGCATTCATATTTTCTGGAGATTTGATTGAGTGAGGAATGCCTCCTAACCACAACTGGAAAAGGAAAACAAGAAAGTTCACGAAACACAGTTCATAAGCTATACGATAGGAGCATCTTATGGTAAATGTTGCAAATAATTAAAAAAAAAAAGAAGTAGAGAAATAGAGATTTGAATAGATTATGGCAGTGATAACAACATTGTGACAGTTTTCCCTTTGATAATAAGTTTCTTGTTCCAAAAATAACTTCACCCTGAATAGTAAAAGTTATTACAATTAGACATTTAAATTGAAAATTAGATTGCTGAAATCAAATATTCAGTTACTTTAAGTTGTTTAACTCAGAAAGTTGGGCAGCAAATATAAACCTCTTTCTCAGATGAATGCATTACCCCAAATGATAGTAACTTGCAAAACGGGAACCACCAGAGCAGAACCAAGCATCCTTGCAATCACCACTGCATCCTCAATTCTATTTGTCTTTTGTGTACACAAATTACTTATTTATCGAACAACTGCTTTTTGTAATTAAAAGAGAAAAGTAAAAAGGAGAAAGGTGTAATATAGGGAGCACCAAATATTAAATTCTAAAGAGCACATGTTCCTTGAGTCTTGACCCCCAATTCTCCTTCAAAGATATCCTTAACTTTATTCCTCCACTCTTACTTTCCTAACTTAGTTTAACGATACAGCACCTCAATAATCTCAAATAAGCCAGACTCATTTTAGGCATGGTGTTGGTGCCACCATTTTCCACTCATACAGAATGTCCTAGTGCAAGCAAAAGCATTATGTTATTTCCAATTTTATGTAAGTGTGGAAAAACCAACACATCTAATCAACTTTTACTTAAAGATTTCAGATGACTAAACATAGGGACCACCAGACCTTGAACTGTTCAGCCATGCAATACTTATTGATTATAAAAAGTACTAAAATTCATTTCGACCTGGTCCTCGTCGTGGTTCTCATC
The DNA here is from genome assembly GCA_037355625.1 of Petunia x hybrida. Taxonomy (NCBI): domain Eukaryota; kingdom Viridiplantae; phylum Streptophyta; class Magnoliopsida; order Solanales; family Solanaceae; genus Petunia; species Petunia x hybrida. The sequence goes on along the minus strand of JBBBVM010000063.1, from coordinate 3,877,765 downwards.
TTAACTTTAATGAAAGAGAGAAAAAGGATTAAAATAGAAAACAAAGGCGTGATCAAGCAAGCATTACCTGTAGTTGCAGCATACTGAAAGTGGCTTCTTTACCTCCTTTAACAGGATAAGGTGTTATCAGCCCAACTGTTGGAATCAAAATTATCTTTGGTATAGTTTAACCAAAAGCAAAAAGATTGCAGGAGCAAAAATGGACAGCCTTTAGAAATTCAATGAGCAAATGTCAGTCACCACTCTTCAGGACCAAGTGTCAAAGTGTTGATAAACATCTTAACTCAATCATTTATACTATAAACATAGAATTTCCTGTGTTTGTTAGAGTAACATATTATGCGGATATTATGCAGATAAAGGTCCCTTTAATGATTCAAAGGAAAATTGACTAAGCCAACATATCAATTAATTGTTATCCACAGATCGTGAATGTAAAAGACAGATGCAAACCCGAAATTTCTACCTATAAACCAAGACAGTAAGGCAAAGTAAAGGAATAAATTATCTGGAACCACTATATTTCTCGAATCAAGAGGGTCTATTTGAAGCGGCAACATAGCATTCAAAATACTAAGATAAACCAAAAATGAAGGGCTTGGAAGACATCATATACAAGAACAATGCAGGAACTATAACATGAAAGGCAAGTATAAGTATAAGTAGAATTTTTATAACCTTAAACTTTTCCTGTAGCTCTCCCTTTGTTTACCACTCATTTTTTTCTCTCAAAACCTATCCAAACTTTGCAAATATTGTCCAATTTTCATACTTTTCCTCTCATTCTTCCACAGTGTATTATACCAGTAAAGATTCTAGAATTAGGATAAATCAGAGAAGCACTACAACCTCAATTTAGAGGGAAAATGAAAAGCCAATTCGATACTCCGCTTTCTTGTATTCTTTATCAGATGCTATTGTTAACCATACAATTCCAATTTCATCCCTTCATTCTAAGCAATTTGTCAACTTTTATAACAATAGCATCACAAAGCTCATTTTACTGATTCCATATAACTGTGGAACGAAACTTCTTCGAAAAAGAAAAGAAAAACATCGTTAAGTTATTTTAGGCACATAGTCAAACACCTTCGGTGCATCATTGTGCAAATTGAGCACACCAAAATTACATTAGCAGTAAGTTGATAAACCAAAAAAAAAAAAAAAGATACAATAGAGAAAAATTTACCAAAACTGGGAAAAGAAATCATGCATATTCTTTTGTAGCAGTGAAGCATATGGAAGCCACGAATTCTTCAGTAATGGACTTGAAGAGTTTCAACATATGTGATGCCTTTACCTTCATACATGAGAAATTTTTTTAAAAAGTGAGCTGCAGACACACACATATCCACAAATAAAACCATAAAGTTTTTCTTTTTCGTCCATCCTATACTCCTCCGTAAGCCCAGACCTCGAGTAGCTCAGCTATGAAGATACAAAATTGTCTGGAGAAACACGATGGAAAAGTGAGAGGATTTGGTATGGTAACTACAGAACGCGGATATAGTTAGAAATAATGAGGGCTTTTCAGGAATTAAATCAAGCTATTCCATACTTTTTGCACAATGTACACAAAGCTGCAGAAGATTTAAATAGGAAATACCTATAATACCCTTCAAGCAGCTGGTTAATTTTGAGGGTAGCACGAAAATAATCACAAATAGTTTGGTTTTCTTGGCATATCTGTGGGAAAGTACAACACGCAAGCATAACTGTACAACAATTATAATGCACAAAATATGTGAAAATCCGAAATTACCCCTAACCCAAGGTAAGCAGAGAGCTCAACTGTCTCTTCTAAAGTAGTAGTAATAATAATACGTACATAATAAATATATAGTAATGGGACTTTTCACGACTTCTAAATAGCGTGAACGCTTTTCGGCCATGAAATTGACCTTATTAGGAGTTAGGACAAGTGTAAAGTGTAAACTTTATTACAACTATGTGGCCATTAAGTATATGTTTTGAGTTGATACAAGGAAATTCTTCATAAACAGAAGTCTCTGCGTTTACGAAAGGATCTCAAGTAGTATTCTATAAAGTTATGGCAAATTGCGTGTACCGAGAAATGTATACCTTAAATTGCCTAGAAACAATCCATAAAATTTTGATGTGGAAACTTTGTCTAGGAATTTTGATGGACTTTATGAAATTTTGAAAGACTTCACAACTTATCGGAACAAACACTGCTAACCAAGGACTTGGGTTTAGATGTCTCTTCCAAATAACAGGGTGGGGCGTTTTCAAATTGAATAGTTAACTTTTCTATAATTCATCTAACCACTTTTGTCAAATAATTTCGAAAAAAATTGTGGCATTTTTATTTCAAGCATGGCGCCTTCATCACTTCATGGTGCCACAAGGAGTGGAACTCAAGAAACAACAAAGCCAAACAGCTCCGACTTTGGATTATTGAACTAGTAATCCCCTAGTTAGCAAACTTTTCATCTCATGACAGTCCTTTGATCGTCCTTCGGGGTCAGATACAAACTTCGAACCCAAAACATCTTGAAGTATCACATCAAGCATTTCATATGAAAATTTAAAGAGCGTTAAAAAAGAATCTTCACAAGGAACAATAACATTCCTACTAAAAGTATCATGCGATAAGCATCAGTGAACCTAAGTGGTTAGTGAGCTTCAAACACAGCACAGTTTTCAACTTCTATCACTTGCACCAAAGAGACATGTAGTCTAAATAAATTAACTCTCTTTGAAACCTTTAGCTAGTGAGCTGAAGTTTCTCACTCCATTTTGCTTATTTGATTTACATGGAAAAACAACATGAGAAAAAACCAAAGATACATATAAACACCGTAACTTTATGAAATCAAAAACAAAGACTCCTCTCTCTATTTTGAGGTCTCAAAAACACAGCTTTTCTTTAGTGCTGAATGATGGTCATGTTAGCCAGTGTCTTGAGATTCACGGGTCGAATTCGAGTATGACTTCCAGCCCACAATGCCTTTGAGATGAGTTTATAAGTATGCTCTGATGGATGGAAGTAATCCCAAAACAAGTACTCACTAGGCTTTGCACATAATTTGTAACCTTCCTTACCACATTGCAACAATCCTCCAAGTGTTCCATAGCCACAACATGCATTAGTCACATCTGAAAAGCCTGTGTTATGACAAATGACAAGTTACTTTAGAATTGACATGATTTGGTTGAAATTTGAAAACGAAGAGTATTTGAAGTTGAAGTTGAAAAAGGTTGGATTGGCTTAGATCAAGCCCATGTTGACGGTTCTATCTACACACATTATAGAAGTGAAGATTAACATTCCTATTATAGCTAAAAATAAATCAATAAAAGAGGAGAATAAGAAATTACCATAGCGTTTAGGATTAGCTCTGAAGATCTGTACAGTCTTGTACACAGCTCCATAAACAGCAAAAGAGCCAGGATACTTAATTGGTATTGTCTTTCCCAAACTTTCTAATCCCATGTTATAATTCTTGACCATTTTGTTCATTTTTCCATAACATTTATTAACTGGAGCACCAGGCAAAAGGGACCTGGCTGGGACGCAACCAACAGGGCCTAGTGAAAACAAGGCGATTCGACGAGCCCCTAACTTGCAAATTTGATCAACAAAGTTTGTAACTTCAGTTAGCATGGCTTGAACATAGGCATCTGGAGTCAGAGCTGGACCCTCAAATGGATAAAAGTAGCTGAAGATGTCATTGGAGCCTGACTCAAAGAAGAAGATTGATTGTTGTATTAGTTTCTTGCTTATGCGATTTTGCTGGACTAGTGTTTTGAATTGTTGAAGTTGATCTTCAATTGGGGTCACTCCCTATGTTTCAAAGACAAGAGTTTAAATATATATCAGTGACATAAACAAATAGAAGCAGAGGCTAGGATATGAAAAGCAATTTGAAAACCACAGACCAATAGTATAAAAGATTTTTCATACTATTAATTAGGTCACTTAATAAAACAAGTAACTACATGTCATAATAAGATCAGTAACGTGCAAAATAAATTAAGTGACTTGCTATAACATCTCAAATTACAATCTGAGTAGAGTAATGCTTTGCACTTCATATATAGGTTAAATCCTATTGCTGTAGAGTTTAGCCTTTGTGGACTAGCAAAGTAAAACTTTCTTACTCAATCAGGCTAAAGTTACCTACAATAATCCATAATTGTTTATAATATGCGTAATTTGATAATTTAGAAAACAAAGTCAACAACCTGTTGCTGGTAAAAATACACTGATGAAGTAAACGTTTTACACACTAAGCTAGCGTTTGGACATAGATTTGGTTGAAATTTGGAAATTTGAGTTTTTGGAGTTGAGTTGAAAAATAATTTTTGGAACTTGAAGTTGTGTTTGGACAAAGAATTTACTTGAAAAAATAGTTGAAGTTTTGTGAGTAGTTTTTCAAATTTCCCAAAAACTGTCCAAAAACAGCCTTTGAGCACTTTTTGAGTTTTTGGGACTTTTTGGGAGAAGTTTTGATAAAATAGCATAAACAAACAGTTTTTCTCCCAAAAACTTCCAAAAAATATCCCCAAAAACTATAAACAAACGGGGGCTAAAAGTCCAATAAAAATAACTCTATTAGTACTTTACGCGTCTTAATTTCTTTATTAGCTTGTCCCTGCCCTCTGATTATACCTAATGGAGTAACATTTTCCACCAATCTCAAATTTATTTTTTCTTCCAGACAGGGCTGAAAAGAAATGCGTTTGAGGAATGACTTAGGTTACATTTACTGTCATCATTTATTTTGAGTGAATCACTTAACCACTTCCTAGTACCGGATTATAGATAATGTCAAAAATCAATTAATTATGATAGTTGTGAGTTGAATTTCAGTAAGTTGAGCTCTAAAAGAGTTATTTACGCAGCTAACATATTTACTTTTAAGGGTATCTTACATGCAAAATTGACTTACCCATGGGACATGTAATGTTTTGGCCACATTGACAAGGTAACTTCATCTACCTCCTCCCAACCACACCCCCCCCCCCCCAACCCCCCAAAACCCCGTAATAATTTAGCTGGGCAGCCTAGAAAAAGTAGCGTCACTTTTTCTTGTTTTTGCAAATGTAGCCACTAAAATTTTGTCCCATGACTTGAAGTTGATGTCAAATTCAGTCCCTCGCCTCAAATTCGGGGAACTGAAGTTGAGGCAACTCAAGACAAAAACAAAACAAAACAAAGTACTTAATTTCTGAGATTAAAACAAGAACTATGGCAATGAGTTTATGAGATTAAAACAAAGTGCTTAATTTCTTACCAAATCTTGATTTGTTCCTCGTAGAACTCCACTACCAGCACTAGCAAAGTTCATGCCATTTGGTGGATAATCCTTTCGACTTCCATTTACTAACTCAAGCTGTGCTTCCAGAAATGGCTTTTGCAAAGGAATCCCAATAAATTGGGCTTCATTTTCAACCAATTGACAAAAATAACAATTAAAGATCTTGGGAAAAATATGACATCCAAATGACAAATGCTCCCATGAGAATTGTATATAGTACAAGGGTTAAAACATTGGGCATTAATTTTTGACATAATTAACAAGTACATTTCCAAATAAATTGTCTTAGTAATTTGATCACATTGGAAGAATATATATATATATATCCGATGTGTTTCCAGCTTTTATTTCCGAATAAGGTGGTCAAGTTGCATGAGCATGTTCGGTCCGCATTTAGCAGCTCTTTCTAAGAGACAAGAACTAAGCTAGCGTTTGGAAATAGATTTTGGTTGAAACTTGGGAATTTGAGTTTTTAAAGTTGAGTTGAAAAAGAATTTTTTAAACTTGAAATTGTGTTTGGACATACATTTCACTTGAAAAAATATTTGAAGTTTTGTAAGTGAAATATACAAAATTTCTCAAAAAAATCTCAAAAAATGGTTTTGAGACTTTTTGCTCCAAATTTTGATCAAAAATTATAAACAAACACTTTTTCTTCCAAAAACTCCCAAAAAGTATAAACAAACGGGAGCTGGTTCGGGTTGCCGTATAGAATGTATTAGCCACCGCATAAAATCTTGCATGAACAATACCATGTTTGGTTTGTTTTGCAAGAAAAAACTAATCCCAGTATAATATATACCATGTTTGATTTGGTTTCTAGAACTCCGCATAGCTAATACGCGCATTAATTATACAGGAATATATGTATTATTTTATTTAGAGTAAAAGGTGGAATTAATAATGTGGGTATTACCACATAAATGGATCTTCATTAATACTTTTTTTAAAAGGAAAAAGGATGCTAGGAATTGAAGAGTGAGAACTCACAAATGAAGTCTGCAACAGTTCGGCCATTAGTGAATCTACCAGTTGGATGGTGAAAGAAATTGGAACCATAAGGAGGAAAATCAGCTTGGGCTGTACAATTCGCGTTGTAGTGATTATTACCAGCATCAAATATGGAGTCTCCAAATATGAAAATTGCTGGAACATTAAAGCCCACAACTGATGTTATTAAAGAGCTCACCATCAGAATTACCAAAGGAGAGGCAAAGAGAAATTGTATCATCACTCTCTCCATAACCATAATTAGCGTTAGCTAACTTTTGGAACAATAAAGAGAGAATATTATTAGAAGAGATGTATTGAACAAATGACGTGAGTTTATAGAAAAAGAAGTAGGCAAAGTCAGCTGAAAATCTGAAACGGAACACACGAGTTTATTGCATGCATGACCGAAGGGAAAACCTCTTCATGATTAATAAAGCTACCTGTTTACTGCCAACTAACATCATTTTTTGTCTACTAGTCCACCATATTTGCTTTCTCTTTATTTCTTTCTTTCTTTATTACCAAAAAAGGTTTAACTGAGTTACATATGTGAGGTCGGGTTGTCATTGTGTGATCGGGAAGTTACATTTCAGTGGAAGTATATATGCTCTTGGAGGAATGTAATACTATTAAGACTCGCGCATAACTAGAGCTTAGTGCATTAGACGGCAGGTGAAGTTAGCAAGCATTAGAAGAGAAAAGTTAATTTGATTTGATCAATATTGCCTGAATTTATGTATATGTCGATATTATATATTGTATTGGTCGATTTCTGTTCGATCGCAAAAGGGACGGACTTGGTCGTGTAACAAGACGTCAATTGAATTCGAGGATGTTGAGATCGGAAAGAAGCTACTCCGGTTTTGGTTTCGCTCGGTTGTGCAATGTTGTGACTGGATAAAATCGAAGACAACATCATAATGGATAAGCTTTAACTGATCCTCATCTCTAAAATATCGGAACAGACTTGGCGAATTTAGTGGAATGGATGACGACGTGCAACAGTTGGAAGAGAAACGTGGAAGAGTGGAAATCTACTAGGGTTTGGGATTCCACATTACTTCAACCTATAAATAGGACCTCATGTTTTCATTTTGGGACATTGATCTTAGCAACACAATTCCTCCAAAACTATTACTTTCTTGTCACAAAGCTATTAATTATCAAAAAGCTGCATCTATTCTTCATTATATTGTCCAATTATTGCATTCAATACGATCATTGTATTCAAGTTTCGATCACGGCTTGGTTCAAGAGTGGAAAGAGATCTGTTTCTTCCATCGGAGCACCATCCATCGATTCATCAAATACAATAAGCCTTTTATCGTTTTTATTACTTTATTTGTTGTTTGCTCATTTAAATTGATACCTGTTTTGTTCATAACATGTGCCGTTGTTAATTATTGCATTCAATATTATCAACTCGCCATCATTACCTCATCCGTAAAATACGATTTACCAATTTGCATCGGATACGTTGTTGTTACTTCGTCATCACATTAACTGCTATCGAATTGCATTTGCTTATCATCGTATCTGTTGTTGTCAACGGTTTCATCTTAATCATTGTCATATTCGTTACCATCATTAGGCTTGTTAGCGTCATCGTATTCAATTTAAACTGCTCATTAACTAAAACGAAGTCATTCCATCGTAAAGTATTAGCCTGTGATCTACTTCGAATCAATCTGTCGATATTTGCATATTGAATTATTTACTTGAACTTGACATCGTGGAACGATCGTTGACATCGAATTTATATTGTTGACATCGAACCTGCATTACTGACATCGACATTTTAACTGCTTCCGAGTTATAATATCCGATATTACTTAGTCTGCTTACGTAAGTTGCATATTAAACGATCGAATCAAGATATAAAACGGTCGCCTTAGGCTCAACTAAATACAAATTTAATTGTAAAGCCCGATCTATTTTTTGGGGAATACAGTTTGGCGCCCACCGTGGGGCCTAGGCAATCGATTTATTCCGAAATTTGAGTCGTTTGATACTACTTACGTTTACTTTCTTCTCTTAAAATGGCAGATGAACGCAACATCGACGGCACCACCGCTCTGAACGGTCAACAACAGCTCAATCCCAATGACGGGGTTCATGTTCCGACCAATGTTGAGGCGGTCGATGAGTCTACCAACCACGAACAGGATCCAACTTATGACGACATTCCTGCTGGTTCACAGTTGAACGCGCCCCGAAGACGGCGATCGGGTAAGGAGCCCGTAGTCGAAACTGAGTCAGGAGATGCAAATGCAGCACTTATGGCGTATTTGAGGAGGCATGATGCTCAGTTCGAAATGATATAAGAACAGCTGAAAGCCCCGTCCAACTCTATCGGAAATAGAGCACCCACCTCCCCGATCACACCCCCAGCAAGCATTCCGATTTTGGTTCCTCAGGGCGCCGTAACAGGGGGACTTGCAGCGAGGGTCGGGTCTGGAGGATCGGGTACGGCCGCCGAAGCCATGGGAGCTCCGGCTTCGGTCACGAAAGAAGTAAGAATGACAGCTACGATGCAGACTTTATTGAATGACACAGTAGATAAGAAATTCAGTGAGATCAAGTCTTTCATGGAGAAGTTGCCAGGGGTTCCGAAGTTGACGGACGAGGTCGCCAAAAAATCATCTCAAAACGTCCGTTCCCAGCAAGTTCAGCCCCACTTCCCATACCTAAAACTTTCAAGTTACCAGAAAGTTTAAGATACGATGGAACCACAGATCCAAGGGATCACATTGACATGTTTTCGGTTGCAGTTCAGGCAAACGACTTGACTTCGGAGGAGATCAATTCGGTCAGCCTTAAGAAATTTTGTGAAACATTGAAAGGAGCGGCGTTGAAGTGGTATCTGCAACTGCCCGAAAACGAAATACTAAGTTTCGATGACATGTCGGCGAAATTCATTCGATCACATACTGGAGCAAAAAAGATAGCACCAAGGGTTGAAGACATCTTGAATGTTAGGCAGCGGCCCGGGGAAACTATCAAACAGTTTGTGAAACGGTTCAATGATGAAAAGATTCATATCCCGAATCTCGAAGAAAGGTGGGCTTGTTTAACCTTTGCCAATAACTTGCGCACTGATTCGATAGAGGCATGGAAATTGAAGGATCGTCTCAGGGAGATCGACGCCTGGACTTTCGATGCGTTGTATCGTGAGTGTGAACCAAGGATTAGGGCTAAGGAGGAAGAATTGCAGCTAGCCCGAAATAATTATCATTATGATCGGCCAGCAAGAAGAGTCGATAACGACAGGCGAGACTATAGGGACCAACGATGGGGGCCCTATAGTTTCCCTCGAATGGGGAGCAACAACCACGAAGCTGGCAGCTCGAAAAATCAGTCGAAGAAGGGGCAAACGAACACATCTTCGGCTCCGAAAGATCGATCACTGCCTCCAAAAGTGACGGAGTACAATTTTTGCATATCGACACCGAACTTGGTGAATCACTTGAGGAGGATGGGAAATAAAATTGTAAAGTTTCCAAGCCGCATGAAAACAAATCCAAACACAAGGGATGAGAATTTGTGGTGCGCATTTCACCATGACCACGGCCATACAACAGAAGAATGCAAGGCATTGAGATACGAAGTGGCCAGTCTGCTGGAAAAGGGTCACTTGGTTGAATTTCTGACAGAGAGAGGACGAAATAATTTTAACAAGAAGAAAGACGATGAGCCGCCAAAGCCCCCTGCTCCCAGGAAAACGGTAAATGTCATTACCGGAGGAGATGGTGTCTGTGGGGTAACTTACACTACAAAGAAGTATGCTAAAGTCTCTTTCACACGAGATAAGCGAACACGAGACGACATGACCGATGAGATCGTGTTCGGGGATTCTGACTTCGATGGAAGAATTCATCCCCATCACGATGCACTTGTTGTCACGACAAGGATCGACGATGCCGATGTAAAAAGGGTGTTAATCGACGCCGGCAGTTCGGTTAACATCATACATGCAAGGGTGGTTGAACAGTTGCAGTTGAGTGATAAGATTGTGCCTCGCTCAACGGTCTTATCGGGTTTCAACAACTCAAGTGAAGTGACCGTTGGAGAAATTACGATTAAGACCTATGCAGAGGGTGTGGAGAGTGAGACATCGTTTCAAGTAATGAAAGGCGAAATGGCATACAACGTAATTTTGGGTCGACCATGGATCCATGCTATGGGAGCGGTCCCATCGACCCTGCATCAAGTTGTGAAATTCCCTACCTCATGGGGAATTCGTGAAATCAGAGGTGAGCAACAGGCTTCACGAGAATGTTACTCAGTAGCTGTCAAGGAAGGCTTTCGATTGTAGCAATCACAGTTAGTGGAACCCGTGGCCGGAAGCTTCACTTTGGTTCCGTCGTGCGCCTCAACGCAGCTACCGGAATCCGAAGTCGAAGGCGACTTCGCACAGGTTTCACCATGTAAGCTAGTGGGACCCGTGGTCGGAAGCTTCACTTCGGCTCCGTCGTGCGCCTTAACGCAGCTACCGGAATCCGAAGTCGAAGGCGACTTCGCACAGGTTCCACCATGTGTGAGAGAGCCGTATAAGCAAAAAGCTGGAGACTCTACGATTGAAGAATTAGAAGAAGTAATGTTATTTGACTACAAGCCTGATCGGAAAATCTATGTTGGAGCTGAACTGGATACCGAAGTAAGAGCAAAAATCATATCCTTTCTCAAGGGTAATTCTGATTGCTTTGCTTGGTCCCACGCAGATATGGTGGGAATCGATCCAAAAGTTGCCACGCACAAATTAAATGTCGATCCAAAACATCGGCCGGTGAAGCAAAAGAAACGGCCGAATGGAGGATTCCGAAGGAAGGTGATCAACGATGAAGTAGAAAAGCTGCTAGCAAATGGGTTCATTAAAGAGGTGAAATATCCAGAATGGCTTGCAAATACCGTTGTAGTACCCAAGAAAAATGGCAAATGGAGGGTATGCGTTGATTATACCGACCTCAACAAAGCCTGCCCAAAAGATTCGTTCCCACTGCCTCACATCGATAGACTGATCGATTCAACGGCAGGGCACGAGATGTTAAGCTTCTTGGATGCCTATTCAGGTTATAATCAAATTTCGATGGACCCATTAGATCAGGAGAAGACGTCGTTCATCACAGACATGGGGACTTATTGCTATACAGTCATGCCCTTTGGTCTTAAGAATGCCGGTGCTACTTATCAGCGTCTGGTCACTACTATGTTCAAAGATCTGATCGGGAAAACCATGGAGGTGTATATCGATGACATGTTGGTAAAATCTTTTGAGAAAAGAGATCATTTGAGTCATTTGGAGGAGACTTTTACGATACTGAGGCGGTTCAACATGAGATTGAACCCGGAGAAATGTGCGTTCGGGATTGGATCCGGTAAGTTCTTGGGGTTCATCGTATCGCAAAGAGGAATCGAAGCAAATCCAGACAAGATCAAAGCGATCGAAAGCATCCCTGATGACCTGACAACGGAAAAAGAAGTTCAACAGCTGACCGGTCGAGTAGCCTATCTCAGTAGGTTCATCTCGAGGTCATCTGAACGATGTCACAAGTTCTTTTCGGTGCTGAGGAAGAGCAAAGGCTTCGAGTGGACACCAGAATGCAAAAAGGCTCTTCGAGAACTAAAGCAATACCTCTCCAATCCACCACTTCTGTCAAAACCAATTGAAGGAGAAAAGCTGTTGATCTATCTGGTCGTTTCCGATGTCGCTGTAAGTGCAGTCCTCGTTCGCGAGGATGGAGGTAACCAATTTCCTATCTATTATGTTAGTAAAACATTGCTAGATGCCGAAACAAGGTACCCACATCTAGAGAAACTAGCACTTGCACTGGTCACTGCTGCACGAAAATTAAGGCCTTATTTTCAATGTCATTCAATATCTGTTATAACTACATTTCCATTGCGAAATATTTTACATCGACCAGATCTCTCTGGTCGATTAATGAAATGGGCGGTCGAGCTGAGTGAGTACGACATCACTTACCAGCCTCGTACCGCCATAAAATCTCAAGTTTTAGCTGATTTTGTAGCAGACTTTAGCGCTAACATCCTACCGGAAGCCAAGAGAGAAGAGTTGATGATGAGAGATCCAGACCCCGGAATTTGGGTAATGTATACCGATGGAGCCTCGAACGTAAAAGGAACTGGCCTTGGAATCTTGTTGATAGCACCTACCGGTGAAAAACTCATGTACGCGATCAAATTACATGCAAAAACTAACAACGAGGCCGAATATGAGGCCCTCGCTGCAGGTTTAAAGATCGCAAGGGACTTGAAAGTCGAACGAATAGACATCAAAAGCGATTCTCAACTGGTGGTAAATCAGATCCAAGGCGATTTCTGTGTTCGAGATCCGAGGATGCAACAACTGCTCGAGAAGGTACAAAACTTTCTAACTTCTTTTCAGGAATGGAAAATAGCTCAGATACCGAGGGAAGAGAACATCGAAGCAGATGCTTTAGCAAACCTTGGATCTGCAGCAGCCATCGATGAGAAACTCGATGAGACAGTGGTTCACTTGTTCGAATCTCCACTATATCGAAGCATCAAAGAGGTAAACAATGTTAATCATACTTGGGATTGGAGAAGCAAATATTTGTCTTATTTGCAGGCAGGCACCCTTCCCAGTGACAAAAAGTCCGCCCGATCACTTAAAGCCAAAGCAGCAAGATATTGCCTCCTAGAAAATCAACTCTACAGGCAAATGTTTGGTGGCCCTTTGGCCAAGTGTGTGGGGCCAGACGGAACAAATTATGCGCTAAAAGAGGTTCACGAAGGCGAGTGCGGCAATCATTCCGACAGCAAGTCATTGGTTCGGAAGATCATAAGAGCTGGATACTATTGGCCAACGATCGCAGATGATGCCAAGAAATTCGTCCGCAAATGTGACAAGTGCCAACGATTTGGAAATCTCATACATCAACAGGCAGAACCACTTCATTCGGTCACGTCACCGTGGCCATTCATGAAGTGGGGAATGGACTTGGTCGGGCCGCTTCCGACAGCGCCCGACGGGGTAAAATTTATCTTAATTCTTACGGATTATTTTTCTAAATGGGTGGAAGCTATTGCTTTGGCTAAAATTCGTGAACAGGAAATTATCAGATTCATTCACCAGAATATCATTTGTCGTTTTGGGATCCCGAAAGAGATCACATGCGACAATGGTAAGCAGTTCGTGGGGAGACGAATCACAGCCTTCTTCGAAAAGTGGGGAATCAAGCGAATTGCATCAACACCTTATCACCCCAGTGCAAATGGACAGGCTGAGTCTTCCAACAAAACAATACTTGAGTATTTGAAGAAAATGATGGATGATTCAAAGGGCAACTGGCCGAACGAACTCCCCGGAGCACTGTGGGCTCATCGGACAACGGTGAAACACAGCACCGGGGAGACACCGTTCTCACTTGTCTACGGAGCAGAAGCACTGATACCGGTGGAAGTGGGAGAAGCAGCCTTCGGTTCGCCCACTCCACCGAGGAAGCCAACGAAGAGGCCATGTTGATAGATCTGAACTTGGTCGAAGCAAAAAGGGACATGGCATTCGTTCGAATACAAGCACAAAAACAAAGGGCAGAAAATTACCTTAACAAAAAACTCAGGTATCGATCTTTTAATGTAGGTGATTATGTGCTGAAGATCAAAAGACCGAAGAAGGATGAGCCCAACGAAGGCAAACTAGGAGCAAATTGGGAAGGACCTTTCCGTGTCAAGGCAGTGATCGGAAAAGGATCATACCAACTTGAAACAATGGATTCCAAACCGGTGGACTTCAATTGGAATATCACACAATTGAAGAAATACTATTTTTGAGGTTCTGCGGTATCAATCTTCACCCTTTACTTTTACTTCGCAATTTTCATTATTTCTCCATCGGAAGGAACTGTTTGATCGATTATTTGATACTAACACTTTTAGATGATAGGCATAGTTGGAATCGAATGATGACAAACATCACCTACGAACACTTGAGCTCAAAACGCTCCGATCGGGGTCGATAAGTCTGACGAACACTCTAACGTGGTCTTCATCTATAACGGGTTTTCTTGATTTTTGTCTCCCAGTGATTCCGTTTCAGGTATCAAAGTCAAGAACCAGTGTTCTCCTACTCATTCTTCGCACCCAAACACTGGGGGGGATGGAGTTAGCATGAGGGTCATCGGCAGATACTGGGGACTGCCCTAGAACCGAGGACTTTTGATCGGAAAGTGAAACGAAATCGATTGAAGACAACACTGGGGACTCGTTCAAAATTCGACAGGAGTTCCAACGTTCACTCGAACTGGGGACTCGTTCAAAATTCGACAGGAGTTCCAACGTTCACTCGAACTGGGGACTCGTTCAAAATTCGACAGAAGTTCCAACGTTCACTCGAACTGGGGACTCGTTCAAAATTCGACAGAAGTTATAACGTCCACTCGAACTGAGACTCATTTGAGATTTTTCAAAGGTGCGGAAGTTCGTTATTTCAACGTATCAGGAAATCCTAAAACCCCGACGCTTTTTATCCGAAGACAAGTGTTATCGGTTGTAACTGACTTATGTAAACGATCCAGTAGTGGTCGAAAGTCTGTGCCTTACGGCCACACCTTGTAATCGATTGAATCATACGATCTAAAATGTATTAAAGGCCCATTAGCGGCTTGCTTCAATATGCAACACTGGTTATATATTCACATTTACATTTGTTCAATTTATGCGGTCGTTTCAAATATTGAGCGGATTTTACAATTCCAAGATTTTCACCAAGTGTTAAAGTTTTTATTCCGAACTCATAAAAATGTTCGAAGAGTGCAATTCGTGAAAATGAGACGTCATTCCTCACTACGCACTGAGACATTGGGCCCCAATTATTCCTTTCGACAACTATCGTTGAACATCGAATTTTTCGAACGATTAAATCATCTTCGAAAAGCAAAAAACAATACAGCAACGACTAAAGTGATTTCATTCATAAAGAGTCATATATACATGGATGAAACTTCAAAAGCGACTTAAATACAAAAACAAATCATTCATCGGCATCTCCATCAGAGCCTTCATCGGAGGAACTTGCTGGGAGACCAAGATCTTCACGAGTCAATCGCACGATGGCAACAGCTTCGCTCAGCTCGGTGGGAACATCGACAGTTCGGTCCAACATCTCCCTAAGGACATCGCGCCTTGATTCAGCAAGGATTAAATCCTTCTTCTTGTCAAACTCTTCCTCGAGGTCGCGCCTTAGTTTGGTGGACTCCTTGTGGAGCAGCAAGTTCCTCTCCGTTAGGCTGTCAGCTTGAACCTTTAACTCTTCATTGCTTTTACGGAGAGCAATCAACTCTACGAACTGATCAGCCAGCTCTCTGTCTTTGCTCTCCAGAATAGAGTTGAGTTCGGCTATCCTCAGATCAGAGTTGGCCTCGTGATCACTCAGCTGTGCGTTCAGAGCCCGAATCTGGGATTCCAACTCCGATTGACGAAGAGCATGTTCATTCGTGCTCTTGTCGAAGTTGGCTAAGAGTTCAGCGTTCTTGGTCTCTGCCGCCTTGAGCTTCCGATGTAACTCCTCCCCCGCCGAAGTAAGATGAACGATCTGCTCATTCAGAACTTTGGCCCCATCTTGAAGTTGGCGAATCCGATCGGCAGTCTCGATCGCCATTATGCAGTTCTGAAAACAACAGTCGAAGATCGTAAAGTCTATGCAATCTATACAAAGTAAAGAAGTTTTGAAAGTAGAACTTACCCTAAAGGCACCAAAGGAAATCTGGGAAGGCAAGCTCAGGTCCTCGTGCGTGTTCAGCCGAGCTTGTTCCATTGGACCCATGACATCGAACAAATAATTCGCCAACCGCCTTGGGCATCTAAGCAAGTCGACATTGGGTGGCACTTCTATCGTAAGCGATCTAACACCCCTCTATTCAGATTCGCCCAAGGCAGCAAAAGCAGCGGCTTCTTCGCCCCTGGGAAGAGGCACAATTGGATCGGCATGATCCACACCAAAAAACGATGACCCAGTCTCCTCATCGTATTTGGACTTTGCCGTCGCAATCGACCGATCCAAAGCTGGTGCTTTCCCTTTTGCTGGGTCCCTCTCCTCGAGTTCACGATCGAAGGCCTCGATCATCCCCTCTTGATTTTCAGGGGCGGCGCCTAAAGAGACAAGAGCTCCTTCCCTACTAGGCAAACCTCCCGAGCCCGAATTGGCGTCTTCGGCTATAGGGGAGAGATGATAGTCGTCCACGGAAAGATCTCCTTGTTCGGCCACTTTAAGCTGAATGGCCGTTTCTTGGAGTCTTTCCTTAGCTGGTCTCTTGGGACGCTTCACCAATTGATCAGACCCTGATTCTTCCCCAGCTTCCTCCCCCTCGATGTCAATAACCGGGGTCACTCTTTCGGCGGCTTTCGCCGCTGCGATCGCTGAACTCGTTCCAGCGATCACATCCTCTATGGTTTGGGATGCGGCCGATGAGCTGCCCCCTTGCCCTTTTTCAACCACCACTATTCTGGGCAAGTATTTGTTCCTCAATTCTTGGAACGATTTCTTTTTCTTCTTCGGGGGAGAAGCATCATCGATTTTTTCCCCGCCCTCGGGCTCAGCCTCTTCGTCGCTTGGCTCACCTCCAGCACCGGTGATACCTGAAAAAGTTTTTTTTTTTTTAATTATCGAAAGGCGTCAACGGGACAAAAATCATAAATACAAGGACAATTCAGATCTACCATGATTTTTAGCTTTGAGTGTTTTCAAAGCCGCGACTGGCTTCCAAGCTCGTTTGTCATTAGTCGTCTTGTCAAGTACCCTTATCAGCCAGGGTACGATGTCGGTAACTTGATCGAACTCAACCGCCTCAGCTGAAAGTTTTTGGAAGAACTTCAAGATTTAGTGGTCTTAAATTCATTCAAAAAGAAAACGAATGAACGAAATACATACGAGTTCGATTCCAGACACTTGGTAGCAATTCCTTTCCGGGGTCGGTTAGCTGCTCCGTGGGAATAAAAACAAAACGTTGATCCCATCCTCGGAGATCGTCGTCATTGTCAGATATCAAGGCCCGTTGACCTCGTTTGTCCAAGTTTATCACCCCTCCTTTATAGACTCGAGGGGAGTATATGTTGAGAATATGGTGAAGTGTCAGCTCCACTTCCGCCTCCTCTGCGATGTACCGCATGATTATGATCGTTCTCCATATCATTGGAGAAAGCTGCCCAAGGCAAACTTTGTACATTTTACAAAATTCTTCGATGATGTTGTCGACCGGGAGTGAAAATCCGATCGTAAAAGGATATGTTAGCACCACTGAATGGCCCTCGACGTGGGTTGCTAACGTTGATTTTCTTGGAGGGCACATCAGGTCGATGTCACCCACTTTCCAACCACATTCCTCTCGAACCCGAGGAATCGCCTCCGGCGTGATCGCACAGTAGACTGAATCGATCGGAATATTCTTCTTCTTCCTTTGCTCCGTTTCACTTTGAACGCTAATTTTGCAATCGTTCTCGTAAGTGAATTTCTTTGGAAGAATTTCCGACCACAGCTTCTTAGGACCATAGTCCTTCACCTTCCTTTCCTTCCGCTTTTTTCCCTTCTTATCTACTGAAGGGCCAACACTGGCGGAAGCTTGCTCCGCCACCGCACCGGACTGCGGTGGAGCCGTGGCGGAAACTGCCGCAGTAGAGGTGGTATCAGCCTCGATTATATTTTGTGAAGAGGTAGACATTGTCGAAACGCAAATCCGTAAAACAAAGCTCTTAGAGGATTTGAAGCAAAAGTGGCAAGAATTAACAGATTATGAGTGAAGAATTTCTGGAATTTGAAGAAGTTTGCAAGCGTTTCTTTAGAAGTTTTTCAGAAGTTGTAAAATGGGAGTTGAAGTTGGTATTTATAAGGAGAGAATTATCATTGCCTTGGGAACCGTCGAAAAAATGCTGCCCGCACGATTTCTGACACGTGTGGTGATGGGAAGTTGAGACGACGTTTTGACATTTCAAAATGAAGGGACACAAACGCGCCACGTATTTTCCCGCTAAAAATTCAAGCCACTTGCCAAAAGCTTTACGAACACAATGGGCAAGTGGGGGGACTATCTGTATTGGTCGATTTCTGTTCGATCGCAAAAGGGACAGACTTGGTCGTGTAACAAGACGTCGATTGAATTCGAGGATGTTGAGATCGGAAAGAAGCTACTCCGGTTTTGGTTTCGTTCGGTTGTGCAATGTTGTGATCGGATAAAATCGAAGACAACATCATAATGGATAAGCTTTAACTGATCCTCATCTCTAAAATATCGGAACAGACTTGGCGAATTTATTGGAATGGATGACGACGTGCAACAGTTGGAAGAGAAACGTGGAAGAGTGGAAATCTACTAGGGTTTGGGATTCCACATTACTTCAACCTATAAATAGGACCTCATGTTTTCATTTTGGGACATTGATCTTAGCAACACAATTCCTCCAAAACTATTACTTTCTTGTCACAAAGCTATTAATTATCAAAAAGCTGCATCTATTCTTCATTATATTGTCCAATTATTGCATTCAATACGATCATTGTATTCAAGTTTCGATCACGGCTTGGTTCAAGAGTGGAAGGAGATCCGTTTCTTCCATCGGAGCACCATCCATCGATTCATCAAATACAATAAGCCTTTTATCGTT
This sequence comes from Petunia x hybrida, assembly GCA_037355625.1. NCBI lineage: Eukaryota > Viridiplantae > Streptophyta > Magnoliopsida > Solanales > Solanaceae > Petunia > Petunia x hybrida. Next base: position 3,858,851 of record JBBBVM010000063.1, on the reverse strand, counting down.
TTTATTACTTTATTTGTCGTTTGCTCATTTAAATTGATACCTGTTTTGTTCATAACATGTGCCGTTGTTAATTATTGCATTCAATATTATCAACTCGCCATCATTACCTCATCCGTAAAATACGATTTACCAATTTGCATCGGATACGTTGTTGTTACTTCGTCATCACATTAACTGCTATCGAATTGCATTTGCTTATCATCGTATCTGTTGTTGTCAACGGTTTCATCTTAATCATTGTCATATTCGTTACCATCATTAGGCTTGTTAGCGTCATCGTATTCAATTTAAACTGCTCATTAACTAAAACGAAGTCATTCCATCGTAAAGTATTAGCCTGTGATCTACTTCGAATCAATCTGTCGATATTTGCATATTGAATTATTTACTTGAACTTGACATCGTGGAACGATCGTTGACATCGAATTTATATTGTTGACATCGAACCTGCATTACTGACATTGACATTTTAACTGCTTCCGAGTTATAATATCCGATATTACTTAGTCTGCTTACGTAAGTTGCATATTAAACGATCGAATCAAGATATAAAACGGTCGCCTTAGGCTCAACTAAATACAAATTTAATTGTAAAGCCCGATCTATTTTTTGGGGAATACATATATCGTGACTAACATAAAGTGTTTCCCCTTAAAGCATTTTAAGGATAACAACCAAATATTTCTCTTTCCTTCCTTTGTTAGAGAAACTGAAATTATTCAAGTCAACAAATTAATAATGAGTTAAAATTATATGCACCGTCAAAGTAAATAAACTTTTACACCCTCAGTTCATTAAAAAAGATACTTACGTGTAATGTAAGCCTACATAAAAAGTAGTAGTTTGTAATCCAAATTAGACAATTACCTGCTACAATATATAAATGTGATCTAATAGTATAAATAATATGTTGTACATCATCGTCGTATATAATATGAACGCACACATGTATGTACTCGTATTTTAGTTATGGAACAAAAAAAACTTCTAAAAACCTAGGAATTTCCATAATTTATAATGCAAAACTTAGAAAGTTAATTAGCGAGAAGGTTGTGTCGATTTTTATCTACACATGTTTGTGCTGAAACCTACAACAATCTAGCATACCATTGCATCTAAATGTAATCTTTTTAAACAAGAAGAACAGATATTGAGAACTGAAGAATCATAAATATTTTTTCTTTCATTCCCAATGCTCGAACTAAAGACCATTGTAGACGGATTATATTTATAAGCATTCATGAAACTCTCAAATGCTTTTAACATTAATTGAAAATATTTAATGAATATGTCGGATTGATAGCAGTTCAATAGGGAGAAAAGTCTCAAAATATAAAGAAATAAACCCCTCTTTGATACATGTAATCGAGGAATGGTTATGGAAAACTTTCCCAAATGTTTCTCCTAAATAAAGCATGGAACTGCAATCAACGTCCGTTCAGTGCAGACCATGGCACCACATTTACATGAACTCCTACTGATGTATGCAAGACAAACAAATAAATCCATAAAATATCAGATGGCATTTATCTAATGATTCACAAAATCAGATCTCGTATATATTTACATAGGAGAGAAAATTATTGATCCAGTATGTACGTCATCGTATAGAATCAATATGATCTTACAAGGAGATACCCTGTACATGCAAAAGTGTGCCAAGCTTCATCCGACTTGCTTACAACGAGTAACAATTTCATTACGGACACTAACAAAAAGTCTAACCAGGTCCAATCCCCTCTTGAGAATAATAAAGAGCTTGCAAAGATAAAATGAACAGAAGATTACCCAAGGAAAATACACGAAACCATCATTGCCGGTAATAGCCACTCTGATTGGGTGGAGGATGAGGATATGGAGAAGGGACGGTGTAAGGAGGCTGAGACATAGCTCCGGGTTGCTGAGGAGGTGCATTATAGAATGTACCCCGCCACCCAGGATATGCAGGTTGGCCATACTCGTGGCTTTGTTGAGGCTGTTGTTGATGTTGAGGATGGGGATATTGTTGACCTTGACCTGGCATATGGTAAGGCGGTGCAGACTGTTGTGGAGAACCATAATAAGGAGGAGGGGCTTGACTATATCCAGACATTGTCGATTGCTGAGGAGGGTGGTACATAGGTGTCTGTGGTCGAGAGGAATTGGGTACATTTCCAGTCTCAGTCGGCAGTTGGGGATTGGATCTTGGAGCCTGATGAGGCTGCCCAACTGAAGGATAAGCATACCCACTTGAACTTTTACTATCCTGGAAACTGAGACCTGAGATTTGCCTCTGTACCTCGTCAATCATTTCCCGGCATTGTATGTTTCTTGTCATCACATAATCACTACACTGTTGTTTTACGTTAGTGATTGCCTCCTGTTCAACAAAAAATAATTTGTATGAATTCATAAAATCTTGGGAATGTGCAAATAGATCTAAGAAGTTAGACATATTCAGGAAGAATTTGGGCAATGTTGTCCAAAAGTGCACGACATTTATTTTTTTGACAAGTAACTGGAGTCACCAACTAATATGAATCCTGAAGTGCACAAAAGCAAATTTGAGCATACAAATCTAATCCTCCATGTCTGCTCCATCCTGGCCTCACCAAAAATATTAAACAAATACGGCCATTGACATGTGAGGTTATACATCGACTGATCCTCATCAGTATTGCAGGAATACTTGGGGCTTTGACAAAATTGACTAGGGCTATACCAGAAAATCAAAGGGGTTCTTTGACTTGCACAATAAAGGTAGATTATGATACAGTTAAATTAGAGTGGAAAGTATGAATGAGGTATAAGGGATTCTTGGTGCGTATAGTGGGATGGGTTTGTAAAAATTAATATCTTGTGTTTTTTTTAGATGGTCTTGTGTTTAATTCATGGATTAGGTGAGAGATTATAACTCAGATTATTTTTCTAATAATTACACCTTGATAATTTCTTTATAAAATCAAACAGAAGAAAATGTGGTGAGGTGGTGGGGTTGGTAAGGATCGTGCAGTGACCGGGGGCAGGTGTGATAGGGGGAGTGATGCGATCCGGATTGGTACTTTAAGCCGTGGAGGGTTCATGCTCGACGTCCGGAGCTTGGAGTGTTTTAAGAGAACATGGAAAGCAAGAGCCAATTCAAAAAGATGGCCAAATGAGCAAAATGCAAGGCTGCAGAATTCTGGATTCTGGATTTTCTGGATATGCTTCGCGATCGCAATTCCATGAACGCATTCGCGAAGAAAGACTCAATCAGAGTCCACGATCGCGAAAGACATATTGCGGTCGCGAGGAGATCTCAGCAGACATAGCGCGATCGCGAGACCACGTGCGCGATCGCGATGAAAGGCGTACTGGCAGATTCTCAGAATAAACATTAGGGGCTTTTTAGTCCATTTATCATTGTCATTACCTAGCTACTATAAATAGTTTAATTGAGTGTTTATTCATTAGTTAGACTTTTGATGATGAATGATGTGAGTAAACATTGGCTAAGCATGTTGCTTGAGCTTTCTCTATCCTTGGTTTGCAATTGAATGTTAATTCAATTGAGGAC